>JAWZSL010000014.1:23095776-25495776 GCA_034769285.1 Lutjanus argentimaculatus
ATCATCCTGCTTTTTACATGGTTACTTAATCCCAAAAAATAAATATTTGTCACACATTTATTTGACACAAAATATTCTAATATTTATTATTTAACAACATAGACCTCTCTCTATCCTGTTTCCTGGATAGAGAAACAGTCTACTCTCTGGCTGTCCACTCCAATAAAGGCAAAAAATGCCAGAAAAATTAAAAAAAATAAATAAATACATAATTTGACACAAAATATTAATTTTAAAATGATTTTAGTAATTTAATAATGATTTTATTGGTCCTGAAGAGTCTATGATAAAAACTGTGTCTATAGCAACGGTCTGTCATACAGAAATAATAATAATAATTATAGCTGCTGCGCAGCAATGGTCGGGGCCGGGCAATTTTAGGCAAAATTAGGCAATTCTGAGCAACAAGCAGAGTGTAGGAAGACGAAAAAAAGGTGGCATTCTAATGTGCATTTTACATCAGTTGAGGCTTGAACTCACAATTTCTGGCACAAGAGACTCTGCATATTGACTGATAGCTAAGCCAAATAAACAGGGAAAAGAGACAAGGGATAACAGGGAAAAATGTTGATAAAGAGTATTTGTCTCTTCCCAAAACTGCCTGGATCATAATTATTTTAACCTTAGTAGTCTCTAATCCATATAGGTTGATACCTGAACATAAGGCTTTCACATTTGAATGTCTGTTCTGCCTTAGCTGAGACTTGAACTCACAACTTCTGAGACTGAGGCCTGTCTTCTATCTCACTGAGCTAATTGGCAAGTGACAGTTCATGTGTGGCTTCACAAATTGACTAAGCCAAGGATCAGGGTGCCAGACAGTAGTCATCCATGCCATGGAAAAGCAAATTTCAAAGTGAAAGTTCCAAAGCTGTAGCACATATGGTTGATTTGTTGTGAATTTTCAAAGTTTTGAAATTTAGAGGCTTGCTGTAGCGCCACCATCAGGACTATTGTCTTGTGTTTCCAGCTGAGGACATCTGGCATGGGACTGGACCTTTGTGAAAAGTTTGGGTAGATTTCTCATATGGAAATGTTGTACAAGCGAGGCTTGAACTCACAACCTTCAACACCAAGAGCCATCCTCTATCTCACTGAGCTAATTGGCAAATGGAAACACCACTTGTAGCTTCACAAACTGACTAAGTCAGTAACCTGTGTGCAAGACAGCAGCTGTTAGTGTGTAAAGGCAGATTTCAAATGGCTGTCAAAAATTCAGTTATTGAGACAAAAATCCCAAAATACACAAATTGCATCTAGACAGCATGGAGATGTAGGTCATTAGTTTTTAACAATGATTTATTGCTCCATAAGTGAAAAACTGATGTTTAAAAATGCCATTTTTGCATTGACTCCAATTGTTCGCATGAGAGTGAAATTCAAAATGCTGTAAAAAATTCAGTTTTTGAGATAAAATTCTGATATTTTCCAAACATCATCTACCATGACTCCAAAATTTTGTCATTTTTTTTCATGAACATTGAAAATGTATTCAGCAAGAATTTGCAAGTATATGTTTATAATACTGTTTACAGTCAAACATTTTGATGCACTGTAGGCTCAATTTTTGATAAATCAAAAATCTGTATGGATTCGTTTGTGTAGGACAGTCTGAAGATGCTCTGTAGCAAGTTTGGTCAATTGAGCAAAAATTGTGGGAGGAGATAGGTTTAATAAGTTTTACAGTTTTTGAAAAAAACAGAGTGATGGACTTCATAATTTGCAATAGGTTTAAATGTACAAAAGTTTCTTCAGTATTGGGGCTACATTTGTGGTGAAAGTTGTAAATCTGTAGCACACATGGTTGATTTGTTATGAATTTTCAAAATTTTGAACTTTAGAGGCTTGCTGTAGCGTCACCATCAGGACTATTGGCCTGTTTTTACAGCTGAGGCAATCTGGCATGGGACTGGACCTTTGTGCAAAGTTTGGTCATTTTTCGTGCATGGGAAGTAGGATTTCCTCGGAAGAAGAAGAAGAAGAAAGAAAGAAGAACATGCAGGATTACAATAGGGTCCTGGCAGCTTAGGCTGCCTGGCCCCTAATTATCTGTGACCCACCTGTGGCTCCCAACCCAGTATTTGGGAATGACTTTTTTAGGGTGCTTCTACCCAAAACTCTTTTTTTTTTTTTTTTTTTTTTTTTTTTAATAACATACTCGCCTTGTTCACTTTAGCCTAACATCATGATGACGCCAGTTGCTGCTTATCTATACTTCCTCTTACAAATCATCAGAAATACTTGCAGACTCTTTTCAATGAGGCAAAAGTGTGTTCTGCACTTGCTAATGAGCTTCATCTGTTGATTTAGAAATGTTTTGTTGTGATCTGTATCATGATTAGCATAACTATTATTGCTGCAGCCAGGTTTATAATATCTTGTAAAAACAACATTTTTTCCATCTGCAGCATGAATTGTCACTGGTAAGTAAATCAATAAATATATGTTTTTTTTGCACTGAATGCATGACAGCAATGCTTTGTCTGCGATAGACACTTCAGTGCTCCCAAGGTCAATCTCTCAAGTTCACTTCAGTTTTTTCAGACAAATGGTGACAGGGATTCCCTCGAAGGTAAGTTCTGAGAGGAAGTAACCGAGGGCATGTTGGACGACTAATCAAACACAGCAAGAGAGAGTCAGTGCTGATCTGTGCTGCTTAATGCCAGTTAGCATACCTAACACACTGCTAACACCATGGTTGTGTAATAAGATGTGGATACTGGACCCAGAGATGGCAGCTATTCAATCCAGTGAGAAATGGCCGCCAAAAATGTTTTCTAGCTTGCAGGTTTACTTTTGGGGTATGCAGCCCAATGATAAAATGCAAAAGTGTTTCTCCTGTTCGACCCAGCACCCTTTGATTTCATAGGTTTTTAAATAGCTTTTCTCAGCCTTAAGAAAGTTGTACAAATATAAAACTTCAATGGATCAAAAAATTCATAATAAAAGATCATAACTGACCTTGTTTGCAGTACAGGTTTAAAGATATTTCTTTTAGAACGGCAGCCTCAGAGGAATTCTTTTTTTTTACTGCAATAGCGTGAGTGCCCACTGGGCAAAATTGGAAGCAATGCTGAACAGCAGCGCTGTATCCAGGTCTTATTATACATCCATGGCTAACACTTTTGCATCAGGCTACAGAAGTCGTCCTGAAAATTAATTTTCAAGTAAAAGTATAATTACACCCATAAAAAAAAAAATTACTAAAAGTACAAGTTCTTTCCATTTGAATATTTTTAAGGATTTACTGCAATTATGAAATAAACTTTTATGTTGAAGTCAGCATTATGGTAGGTTACATGCTTTCTAAAGTCCATCAACTTAAAAACCCAACAGACCACTAGCTAATAACATGAAAGATTAATGTAACACATGAAAAATTAACATACCTAACAATAGCTTGCTAACTAGATTTTCACCTGGAAGCTGTTCTGTGTTTTTCGCTGAAATCACTGCATCATGGTCAAGAGACAGGTGACGCTCATTTTCCTTCAGGCAGCTGGCAACTTGCAGAGATGCTCCTCACGCTCCCATCTCCAACACTCAATCCCCACACTTTAGAGCAGACAAGATGTAACAAAGGTATACATGGCAAATGTAGTGAGATAAAAGGTAGATTAGTGAGTCAAAATTATACTCAAGTAAAGAGTAAAAGTACAGTTTTAAAGGGACAGTTCACCCCAAAATCAAAAGTTGTCCTCTGGCTGTAGTGCTATTTATCCATCAAGATAGTTCTGGGTCTGGGTTGAGTTTTTGAGATATCGGCCCTAGATGCCTGCCTTCTCTCCAGTATAACAGGACTAGCTGGAACTTGGCTTGTGGTGTTCAAAGCGCCAAAAAAATACATTTGAAAAATTCAAAACAGTGTCTCTTTGCAGAAATCATGACCCGCTCAATCAAGATAATCCACAGACCTTGCTGTGAACATTTAATGTAGGAACGACTTTCTTTCTAGTAGAAAGAAATTAGTTCCAGTATATTCAACTGCAGAAATAAAGTAGTTCTGTTAGAGTCTACATTGGACAGAAAGTAGTTCCCGCATGAAACTGCTTACAACAAAGCCTGTGGATTATCTGGGATCTGGCGTAACCAGGTCATGACTTCTGGAAAGAGACGCTGAGTTTTTCTCTTTTCTTTCTTTTTTTTTTTGACACGTTGAGCACCACAAGCCAAGTGCCATCTAGATGTATAAATAGCACAACAGCTAAATGTGCATTTTTAATTTGGGGGTGAACTGTTCCTTTAAAAACAGGACCATGGAAAGTACCAAAAGTACCAAAAACCTGCTTTTTACTCATGGGATCTTGTGCAATACTGCCCATCTCTGTTAGGTTCTAAAAGCAGGACAGGCTCCCCAGAGTCCATTGTCAAGTTTCATTTATTCAATAACAGCATTTAGGCTACATCTACCTCAGTAATTGATCCCTCATGTCATCACTGTGTAATAACTACTAAAGGGTTAACTTCCACGCTGTGCTTCTACAGCTCATCATTTGTATAGGCCTACATGCTTTATTCAAAACGTGTACACGATCCAGCCCAGTGGGAAGATGTCATTAAGAAAGTCTTCATTTTCAGCCAGTCCCAAGCGGACATGATTTCAACGCTGCCTTCAAGGGCTGTAGGACATCTCGCGTATAAAAGTTGGCCTCATAGATGAGACATCAAACCGCGAAAATTGCGAACCTTGATCGCACCCAGACAGAAACAAGTGCTGTACACTTCATTAAACAGTAGATTCCTTTATCTCATGCGTTAGGTGTAGATTTTGAAGATGTAAATAATTGTTAATCTGTTTATTTAAAGGGTCCCCATTGGTTTTTGCCATGGCAATCAGCTAATCCTCCAGTGGTCCACTCCAAACATACATAATGACATTAACATACATAGCAATATATCAATATACATTAATTTAATGAAATTTAATGAAAATACATCTGATACAGGATATAAATCCTCTACATCAGACTCAATAATATCAGCCATACAAAAACAAACAAACAAACAAAAAAACAAAACAAAATACAATATACAGTTTAAAAACCTCAATAATACATACATATCACTTAAATACATATAACCACATATCCAAGATAATCTCCCACATTATCTCAAAATAATCCAATTCCACAAAAATCATATACTTGCTTTATAATTATATAAAAATCCTTATTTGACCAGAATTTATCTAGTCTGTTTTTAAAATACATGAATACATTAAGGCCAGTCAACACTGCATATGTGCATTTATGTAAAAATACTGAGTAAGTAAAAAATTATTACAATTTTTTTTGAAGAATGAGAATTATGCAACTTATATGAAGCAAAATACAAAACCAGCACTAAAGTGACACCTTTGTCTGCATGCCAATAAATTCCATAAATTCCTCTGCATATTCTTTTTAAAGGATGATCTATTTTGATCAGATAGATATTAGGGGATAAATTATTCTAATTTGTTATGACAGTGTAAATAACATTTTTCAGACTTAGTTCTTGGGCTGGGTACTACAATATAGACCTAACTTATAATTTTAGCACTTATAATTTTAGTTTTCAGAAAACTGCTCGAGAGCAGACTTGTGTCACAGAGATGTTATGACTCTGAAGCACTTTAGGGCAGTTTTGGATGAAAATGTTACGTGAAGTTAGATGTTTAAAGCTGTGGTGTCAAATAGGGGTCTGTGAAAAGTTCTCAGATTCATCCATTTTAAATTGTAATGATATATTAAAAATATTTGTTTATTTATATACCTTAGGCTACATTATATTTCAAGAGTGGACTATTAGCGATCATTACTTAACTCCTTTAATTTCCTTTCCATAACCATTGGTTTATGTTTTTATGTTTTTAACAGGCCTATTTTATATTTTCTATTGTTTATATTTTATTTTATTTTTTTAATAATTAGAATCGTCATGTTAAGCGAAACACACTCTCTTCTGTGTGGACATGCAGCAAATATTTTCATTGGCCTATATGATGAATATCTTTCATACATGACCGAGTAGAAATGCAAAAAAAAAAAAAAATAAAAAAAAATAGCCTATGTTAAATTTTTCCATGGGGCAAACATGAGTGGGGTCCCCGGTATATTTTTCTATCTTGTAAGGGGTCCGTGACTGAGGAAAAAAAAAGAGAACATCTAGTTTAAAGCCGGGGAATACGAGCAGCACTTGAATGCGGCATGATGCTGCGCGCGTAATGGATTTCCCCAGCACTGCTGTTCCTTATCGGGGACCAGGAGCAGGAGCTGCAGCTGCAGCAGTCCGACCACATTAAATCTGCTCCACCACTTGATGCCTCCCGGTGACCTTGGCTGACGGTGGTTCTACGCCTCTCAGTCCTGCGTCGTGCTCCTCTTTATCCACCATGGCATCGTCGGACGGGCTGGATGAGGACTGCGTGTTGCAGAGGGGGAGATCTCAGAGTGACCCGAGCAGCATCACCGAGGTCCGCCTGGGTGAAGCGCACAGAGCAGGTAAAGAGGAAGGAGAGGAGAGGAGAAGGGGGCCCGCAAACGCATGTTGCACGTCTGTCATCTGCTCGTTATTAGTTGGTGCGTTTGGCAGGTGGTGGCTGGACTGGAGACACATCACGGTGTCGGGGCTCGCCTGCCGCGGTGATCCCATTGAATTTGTATGCAACAAACGCAGGTTGTGTTGTAAACGTGCGTCATTTACTATCCCCTACATGTACTCACTGCTGTGCTGTGCTGAAGGCCTTACATGTCAAAATGCTCTAATAATGTCATTCACGATGACACAATGAATCAGGGAAATCTGTGTCATGCAACATATGAGACCAACTGGTGTCAGACCAGTTTGGTTTCAACACCGTGCATTTATTCCCTCATTCTGGTCATTTGCAGACTCATAAGCTTACTGGTAGTGGTACATCACCTCCTGCCACCCGTTCACTGCCTAGTTTCTGTCTCTGTATCATCAATCTGTGACTGACATTCATAAACAAACATCATTTATGTTGATAACCTGCAGGTGATGCTACTACACTGTTAGAAATGAGGGTTCCAGAGGGGGTTGGGGTTCTACCTGGAACCGTTTGCCTCTGACGAACCCTTTTTTGAAGAAAAGGTTTGTCAAGCATTCTTTCTAAGACTAAGGATTCCATTAAGAACCCTTTTTTGAACAGAGAGTTCTTCAAGGTTTTTTGAAGTCCTTGAAGTGCTCATTCGTCAAGGGTCCTCAAGGGTTCTTTGTAAGACTTAGGGTTCTATTAAGAACCCTTTTCATCCTAAGAACCCTTTATAGAAGAAAGTGTTCTTCAGGGATTATTGACGTCCCTGAAGAACTCTTTCGTCAAGGGTCGTTACGTTTTTGTACTATACTGTTAAAAGGGTTCTTGGGAGGACCCCTGGGGTGGGTTCTAGATAAAACAACTGGAATATAAAGGAGCTTTTTGGTAGAACCAAACACTCAGAATATAAAAGGGTTCTTTGTAGGACCCCCTAAATGGAGTCCATATAAAACCCTTGGAATATAAAAAGGGTCTTGATAGAATTCCCTGGATTCTTGATAAAAGCACCCTTAGAGGGTGAAGAGGTTCTGGATAGAATCCCCAGAGGGGTTCCAGGCTGGAACCATTATGCCATGGAAAGGTTCTCTGTAGAACCTCTCAGAGGGGGTTCTGGATGAAACCTTTCACAGATGGTTCTTCATATAACCCTTTCGTCAAGGGTTTGTCAATGGTTCTTTCTAACATGATATAAAAGGGTTCTTGATAGAACCCCCTGGTTGGGTTCTAGATAAAACCCCTGTACTATAAAATGGTTCTTGGTAGAACCCCCTAGATGGGTTCTTGTTCTCTCGGAAGGTGGAAAGGATGTGGATAGAACCCAGAGGGAGGTCTCAGGCTGGAATCATTAGGGCACAGAAAGGTTCTCTGTAGAACTTCTTATAATGGGTTCTGGGTGAAACCTTTCACTGATGGTTTTATGTGTAACCCTTTTGTTAAGGGATTGTCAAGTGTTCTTTGTGACATAATATAAAGGATTCTTGGTAGAACCCTCGTTGTGGGTTCTAAATAAAACTGTTGGACTATAAAATGGTTCTTGGTAGAACCCCCTGGATGGGTTCTTGTTCCCTTAGAAGGTGGAAAGGTTCTGGATGCAACCTGCAGGGAGGGTTCTAGCTGGAGCCATTGCACCACAGAAGGGTTCTCTGTAGCACACCTTTCACATATGGTTCTACACATTTTTAGGTGGAACCCTCTGAAAAGCTTCCAAGTGAAACCACTAGAGAAGGGTCTACCAGGTACTAAAAAGGGTTCTCCTACACTGAAACGCTGAAGAACCCTTATGGTTAGTTCGCGCCTTTATTTCTCAGAGTGATAACTGCAATGACAGTCTTCACCAAATCTGAATGTCCTCTGTGTATTTTTAAGGAACTATTTTTTGTATTTGTGAAATTTTGCAGCACAGGAAGACAGAACATCTAACTTGCCATCACACATGGACTGCAGTATGTTGAGTCGAAGCTGATGAGAGTGCTGGTTGTGTATTTGGCTGTTTCCATGGTGATCCAAATGGCAGAAGGCAGCACTTGGCTCTCCGACTGTGAGCCGACATGGTGTTTGTCTGCTCCACTTACTTTTTTTTTTTTCCTCAGTACACTCGGTGATGTACAGCAGCCAGCCATTCAAAGTGAAATGCCACTTCGACTGTGAATCGTGTTTATTTGTGAGGTGGGATTCACATTTCCACTGGGAATCGCTGGGCAGGCGTTCGCTCTTGCTCAACAGCTACCCAGCAAGCAGCAGTCATATACTGTTCTGAAAGGTATCTAGCGGTGGATTGACATGATAAATCACTCGTTTTAACTCGCAGGCCCTCGAAGCCGCTGTTTGCCAGCCGTCATCGCCCACGTACTGGAGATTCAAGTGGTTTCATGACAGAGTGGCAGCAGAGAAAGTGATGAGTTGAGCAGAGAAGTTGATACTGTACCGCTGTTGTATCTGTACAAATGAGGGGCTCAGTTACTGAATCACAGTCTGACGTGCGTGGGGGTTGCAGTTTGATATATGAGACAGGAGTCTTGGCCTCTTTTAAGGGCTGCATGATGTGGTAAAAAAAAATATTTTGACAGATATTAAGATTGTGATATGATTCACAATCAGTGGGAATGATAATTTTTGCATCATTTTCATGGAAGACACTGTTAAAGTCAAGATGATGTGACATTTATTGGGTTCTGTACGATCCAACATGTTTTCTTACATCTGGAGAACAAGACTTGCAGGATAGGGCATCTCTGCAGCATTACAGTACACTCTTAGAAACAAGGGTTCTCACTGGAACATAAAGAACCCTTTTTGGCTCCTGGTAGACCCTTTCAGAGAGTTCTACATAGAATCTAACATAAAGGGTTATACCTAGAGCCATCTGTGAAAGGGTTTTCCCAGAACTACCCAGAAGACCACTCTTATATTCCAAGGGTTTTATCTAGAACCCACTGTGGGGGTTCTACCAAGAACCCTTTTATATTCTGAGGGTTCTATCTAGAACCCACCCATGGGGTTCTATTGCAAGCCCCTTTGTATTTTGGCACAAATAACCCTTGACAAAAAGGTTCTTCAAGGATTACCCAGAATCCCTTAGGGGTTCTACTGAGAACCCTTGTATGTTGTAGCGGTTCAACCCAGAACCCTTTGTGGGGATTCTATCCAGAAAATTTACACCTTCTAAAGGTGCTAACAAGTACCCAGCCAGGGGGTTCAACCAAGAGCACTTTTATATTCCGAGGGTTAATCTAGAATCCACTCAGGGGTTTTCAGAGAGTGCTACCTAGAACCTGCATATTATTATTAAGGTTATATATAGAACCATCTGTGAAAGTTTCACCTAGAGCCACCCTATGAGAGGTTCTACAGAGAACTCTTCTATGGTGTAACAGTTCCAGCCTGAGCCCTTTCCAAGGGTTCCATTCAGAACCTTTCCACCTTCCAAGTCTAATAACAAAAGTCCATCTAGGGGGTTCTACCGAAAACCATTTTACAGTCCAAGGGTTTTATCTAGAACCCACCCAGGGAGTGCTACCGAGAACCCTTTTATATTCTGAGATTTAACAAGAACCCACCCAGGGGTTTTCAGAGAGTCCTTGCTAGAACCTGCATATTATTATTGGGGTTTTACCTAGAACCATCTGTGAAAGTTTCACCCAGAACCCCCCAATGAGGGGTTGTACAGTGAACCCCTCTAAGGTGTTAGGTTCCAGCCTGAACCCTCCCTGAGTGTTAGAGCATAAGAACAAGAACCCATTCAGGGAGTTCTCCCAGGACCATTTTATATTCCTAGGATTTTATCTAGAACGTGCCCTAAAGGTTCTACTTTTATATTACAGGATACAGGAGTTCAACAAACCTTGAAGAACGTTTTCTTCCAAAAAGTGTTCCTTGGATAAAAATGGTTCTTAATGGGACCCATAGTACTACAAAGAACACTTGACAAACCCTCTCTCCAAAAAAGGATTTTTCAGAAGCAAATGATTCTGGACATAACCTCAGCCCTTCAGGAAGAACCCTCTGGAACCCTTATTTCTAAAAATGTACTTCATTATAATGCTGTTTTGTCCTACATTTTCCTTTCTTTTTAAATTCAATTTAATACTTTGGTCATATTTCAATTTATGGTGCTGCTCCATTTTATGGCACACATACTGCACTACACTTTCATTTTCACTTGTGTGTGATGTTACAGTCTGTTTGAACATCAGATCATTTCGCTGGGCCTGCTATCTTTAGATTCGAGAGCCACAGCAATAATGCAGAAAGGATCTTCAAGTTGTCTTGCCAACGGCGGATATTGTTGTGTTCATGCCCTCGGTTTCGAGTCCAGTGCTTGTCACGTTGTCGTGGTTGTTATGGTTACGTAACAGCGTTGGTGTATGTGCAACTCTGAGACAACGCTGGCAGAATTGTCCTGTGATATATACTGTTCATTACCATTTGAAACTTTCACATGAAAATCACCCAGAAGCACCGCTGCAAGATTTCATCCAAAGCTGACGTTTCCTGTGCAGCATCAAGGCAGACACGTTTCGGGCAATGCAGCAGTGAAAAACCCGCCTGCCCTCCCTTGCTCTCCCCCACCCCTTCCATCTTCCATTCTCCATCCCCTCTGCTCAGTGCTAACCCTTTCGTAGCTCTGGCACCCCTACTGCGGCTTTGATCCTGGCACTTGAGGAACCATCTCCATTAAAGGGGGAGAAAAGAGGGAGTGACTGATCTCTGATGGTGGCATTATCATGGCACCCAGCTGGGCAGTGTCACAGTGAATCAGCAGCACAATAGACTGGACTCAACGTACAAATGACTTCTTCTTCCATCGTGATGCTTTGATAATGACGTTGGAAGAAAATTAAGTATTTTCTCTGCGGCACGTGGCTGGAGCCAAAACAGTAAAATCACTTATCATTTGTTCTGGGACTTAGGACTCACTTAATGCCTTCAAATCAGATTCTCGTGCTTCTCATTTTGATGCCATATAAAGCACACAGAGAACAAATATGTTTCGCTGAACCTACCACCTGACAGCCTGGTTCACAGTGCACCAGCAAACTGAGAACAAACCACTGTGCTGTGGATTCAAAAGCTCTTTCTGCACTCTTAGAAACAATAGTTCTAAAAGGGTTCTTCTTGAAGGGCTGAGGTTTTACCCAGAACCATTTGCTTCTTAAGAACACTTTTTTTTTTTAAAGAAAAGCTTTGTCAAGGGTTCTCTGTTAGACTAAATGTTCCATGAAGAGTCTTTTTCATTCCAAGATCTCTTTTTGAATTGTTGAACTATTTTGTCAAGCGTTTCTACCACAACCTGAAAGGGTTCTTGGTAGAACCCCGTGGTGGGTTTTAGATAAAACCCGTGGGATATAAGGTTTGTGGTAGAACTCTCCATGTGGGTTCTGGAATAAAATGCATGGAATCCAAAGGGTTCTCCCCACCTGGTATGGGCTTTAGAAAAAACCCTTTCGATATTAAAGGTGGACCTCTGGGTGGGGGATCTAGATGAAACACTTCTAGATGATCTAGATGAAAAAGGTTCTCAGTAGAACCCCCACATGCGTTCTAGATAAAACGCATAGAACATAAAGGGTTCTGGATACAACTCCCAAGTGGGTTCAAGATAAAACCCTAGTAATATAAAAGGGCTCTTGCTATAACACCACATGTGGGTTCTAGATAAAACCCATGTAATATGAAAATGTTCTCAGTAGTAGGGGTGTCAAAGTTAACAATTTTTCCTACACGTGTAAACGGGACTTCTAACCGACGTGTACCCGATTACACGTCGGAGAGCTAACTGTCGCTCTGCAGGGAATCTCATAGCCTGGCTCCAGATATTTCATCAGCTGAAAAAATCCATCGTCCTCAACCATTGACACAGGCTGCATGTCGAGGGCCACCATTTCAGCTATTAAGTTGCTGATATGTTCACTCTGTACCTTGTCATATTTCTTCGATTTGTTGTATGTAAAATACCTCATGCTAGCCTGTGAACCGCTAGCGGTAGCACCGATGCCGGCAGCAGCAGTCTCTCCCTCCAAATTGTTCGGGTGTTTCCATCGCAGGTGGTTTCGCATGGATCCCATGCTGCTGTTGTAAGCGAGCTTTGCCTGACATAGCCTACACTCAACAGTATTTCCACTGGCAGTTTGTTAAAAAAACTGCCACACAGTGCTCCGCTTGTTGTTCGCCACCATCACGTCCCCGAGTCAACTTGAAGTGATGTGACACTGGCTGTGGCTGCGGGGTTTTTTTTGTTTTTTTTTTATATCAACGTAACATTGCGCCCCATGCATCTATTATGTATGCGAATAACTGCACTAGTGGGAACATTTAAGTGTATGGTTAGTTAATGTTATTATCTGAAGCTTTCAGGCAACATTATCACCCCTAAAAATACTATATATATTGGTGAGAAATGAACGAGGAGGAGGAGGAGGAGGAGGAAAAAATGACGTATGCACGGTTATTGATTTTTCTAAACGGTTATGATTTGTTATCCGTGTACCCGTTTACACGTGTAGATGTTGACACCCCTACTCGGTAGAACTCCCCAATTGGGTCCTAGATAAAACCCTTGAAAATAAAAAGGTTCTCAGTAGAACCCCACTCATGGGCTCTAGATGAAACTCCTGGAATATATAAAGGTTCTTGGCAGAACCCTCCCACATGGGTACAAGATAAAATATTTGGAATATAAAAAGGTTATTGGTAGAACCCCCCATGTGGGTTCTTGCTAGCACTGTTGAAGGTGGAAAGGTTCTTGATAGAACCTTCATGGAGGGTTCTAGGTGGCACCATTACACTTAAGAAGGGTTCTCTGTAAAACCTCTCGGGGGTACAAGGTTAAACCCTTTACAGATGGTTCTAGGTATAATCCTTTATGTTAGGTTTTAGGTAGAACTCTGAAAGATTTCCAAGTGGAAACTATAGTAAAAGAACCAAAAAAGGGTTCACCTATGGGGAAAAGCTGAAGAACCCTTTATGGTTCTAGTTAGCACCTGTATGTCTAAGAGTGTATAGACAGATAGCAGTGGCCTTGTTCAGCGCATACAGGTTACATCACTGGCTCTGCTCGAGATGATGCAGAACAGCAAGTGCAGCCAAAACATTGTAGCCCAAAGGTGGAACTCGTGCTGCATTCAGATTTTGGCATATGCATCAGGCAGCAAACCGGATATTCATTACTTTGATCAGGAGAAAGACGGCGCGGGTGCAATGTGGCACTTAACGTGCCTGCAAACAGAACTTGGCAGAACGACTCCAACTCTTCCAACATTTACAGTCTGCTGGCAGTGAAGACGAGTGTGATTTGGAAAAATGAAGCCAAATGGGTGTATCCACATTAGCTGTTTCATCAAGAAATAACTTCAATAACCATATAAGACATACTCAATTAACTGATTTGAGCTGGACTCAAAGGTGCATTAGGGTTGGGTGATATTAAAGTGTATACTGTGTGAAGTATATACTGTTCTATGGAGTGTTTTAGCGTCTGTCAGCTCATTGTTTTGGTTTTATGGCTTACAACTTTTTTCTCACCACTCTCATTAGCATCGTTTCTAACCACATCGTGCAGCTATTTTCAGTGAAAAAAGCGCTGATAAACCCACTTCGCTCTCTGTACACCAACAAACAGCAAAGAACAAACAACTAGCAGGTGAATATAGTGGAACAGCTAAAGAGACAGAAGTTGGTGGAAACCAAAATATGCATTAAAGGAGAGTAAATGTTGGACCAAATTTTTCCAGGCAGACAGAAATATGACTCCAAGGGAATGCTAATGTTGGTCTGTATCTGCTGGACCCACAAAAGGTCTTGCAAGAGTGGTCATTTTAACTTAGACCATGTTCTTTTTCTAACCCTAGCCAAGTGTTTTCTGTCCCTAAATTTGCCCTGATCTTAACACAGTGTTACATTATAAAACATAATTAGATTGTACAACTATAAAGACACAATGTGTACAAATCTCAGGAGAGTGAGAAAATCAAGAGTTGCCTTCTAGACACACCCATACCTGCTGTAAAGGTGCAACTGTTTGCTAACAAGTTAGCCATAACAGTGTTGTGTTTACAGCTTATTGCATTCCTCCCAAGTAGCCAAATTAAATTAATTATTACAGGCTTAAAGGCTAATTTTGATTTAGTCTTACAGGTTATAATAACATTCTGCTCACCAAAGTAATTGCTAATATCTGGGAATGTGGCAACATTGCTGAAAAGTCCAATGAGCCAAGATCAGAAGTAAGACAATATAGGTGGTAAGCAAACTTTAAATAAGAAGCCGTAATGATCTATCAATATATCGGTTAGTAGCCAACTATTAAATCAATTGCAAAGTATTTTGATAATTGATTATTCACTTTAAGAAAAAAAGTCAAAGTTCTCTGTTTGTGGCTTCCTAAAAGTGAACATTTCCTGCTTTCTTGAGTCCTCTTTGACAGTAAATTAAATATCTTTGTTTTGTGGACAAAACAAGACATTTGAGGACATCACGTTGTGCTTTGGAAAACTCAACGTTTTTCATCCTTTTCTGACATTTTATAGATAAAATGACAAATCGATTAATCAAGAAAAGAACTGACAGATTAACTGATGATGAAAATTAGGGATGCACGATAACTATCGGTACCGATAATTATCGGCCTGATATTGGAAAAAATTACGTCATACAGATAAGTCCGATAATGAATTTTTTTTTGACGATAACTACATCCAATTATAAATAGCCAACATTGCCTTGATTTCGCTCATTTTCAGTCCAAACTTATTAGCCACTTAAAAGTTTCACCATCGAAACAACGGTATATGGAAAGAGTATGAGGATGCGAAGACTCCTGCGGCTAACGCTGCACCTCCAGCCAGCAAGGAGTCTGGAGTAGGGATGTTCCCGATGACTAATTTCCCTGAAGATTAAGCGCAAAATTTAATTTAGACTAGTTGACTAGTCTAACACTAAGAAAACACATAGAAAGCAGTTAAAATTGAACATAATTTATTAATTTATAATGTTAAACACTGTCCGTAAAAATACTGTGCGTATTAAGAGCCATTTAAAGCTGTTAGTCACAGTCAACAATCGCCAAATCGTACTTTAAATTCCGCTGAACTGCACGCTACTGTGCAATACAAACATTACACATTAATATACAAAACATGATAACAACTCACCAAATGCTTCACCTTTTCAGACTGAAGAGGATGACAGTGTCTGCAGGTAAACAACCTGAAGCTGACTGTCACCTGCCAGCCTGCCACACAGTGTGGCTAACATTAGCAGTGCTAGCAGCAGCAGCTTCTCCAGGTTTAAATCCGTGTCTGTACTTAATGTGGTCACATGTTACCCCAGTCGAGTGAATATATGTATTAGCTTATTCTGTCACAGTCTACATTTAACATTATTTCTATCGTCTAGATTGAAACACTGCGAAACCACGCCGGTTTTTCAAGCTGTCATCTGTCCGACTTTACTGATATAAACATCTGTGGTTGCCTAGGCGATGTGCGAGAGGGGCTGAACTATATAATGTACTTGCAACACACATTCGTTATCGGTTATTGGTATCGGTGGGAAAAAAACAGTTATCATGCATCCCTAATGAAAATAATGGCTGTTGCAGCCCTAGGTGAATGTTAAAATTATAATCCGAATTTACTGGTTCAGCTTTGATTTACCATACTTAAGCTCAAGTTCTTTATTATCATATGCACAACAATAAAAGTGAAGTAGTCATTGACAATGAACTTCTTAGATTCAATCCTATATCTTGACTGCATGCATACCAGATGTGTTTTTCATTTGCATGTCTCACACAAAAGAAATATTCTAATTTTAATCTGTGTAGCTGTCTGCACTGACTCTATGTAAGCCCGCATCTCAGCTGTGTCATGGGCGTAAATGCGACCTGAGGCGTTTATTTATGCACATGAACAAGGTACATTTTACTGCAGCTCACTCTGCTTTGGTTTGCATTCAGGAACGTCTTAAACTTCCTCTGCAGTGTTTATTCACAGGCAAACTGTAACCTTCACTGTACATTTACTGCCATTAGACAACTTCACTGCTAAAACTTCCATGTGCTCTAATTGCCAACACCTGTGTGCGCTTTTGTGGTAATGTTCTAAATCTTAGCAGGGATCAGTGTGTAGGATTTGAGTGAGTAGATTGCAACCAACTGAATACCACTCCCCTCACCCTCCCCTTCCAAGCATGTAGGAGAATCTATAGTGGCTGTTCTGGGACATTACAGAAACATAGCGGTTCAAAGTGGCTGCCTCTTCTGTGGATATAAAGGGCACATTCTAATGTAGCTAAAGCACAAGATCCATTACTTGTAATTAATTAGAATTTACCATTAAATTAAATTAAATATTCTAAATGAATAGCACACAAAATAGATTTGTTTTTATTGCCCAGTTTGGAGTGTACTTTTCAAAGATACTTTGACAACAACTAGGCCTTCTACTGTAAAATCTTGATAATGTCAATGATTGATGATATTGTTGTAGCTTCAATCAGGCCATAGCACATCAACACAGCATCAGACTGCCATTATCTTTTTAGATGCACATGAATAGAAGTGATGGAGGTGCCCTGTCAGTCCCTGGCATTGCCTTGAGCCTGCAGGAGGCTCTTCCTTTGCTCCCCTCATCTCCCTGTTTGTCCCTGTTTGAGCTGGTGCTGTTGTACTAATCTGACATGCTGCTCTAACATGAAAGGCTTTCTCCCCGGACTCCTCCGCTGTCCTCTAACCCCCCCCTCCAAATCACCATCACCGCCAACCCCACCCGAGCATCTCGGCTACTGATAGGCCTCCGTTTAGCCCTGCATTCAGTCAGAGGAGGCAGAGGGGGCCTGATGAGGAGATTAGGATTCATTTTATTTGAATCAGGGCGCCTCATGTTTTATTAATCAGGAAGCCTATACATGAGCCAGTTTGTCTCATTTCATATTCAGAGCGGTGATTGAACGGAGAGAATAGCAAACCTGGCACCTGGCAAAGGCAGCTCACTCCTACATGCATGCTCAGCTCAGCGTGGAGCATGTGCGAAATCTCCCAACAGCCACGAGTCATTTCACAGCTACTGCAGTTAGAGATGAGATGGCACGAAAGGTGTGCATAGCTGCTAATAGAAAAATGTCACTTTGTCACCATTGTCTATAATTGTCTCTATGGAAATGTCAGCTGTAAAAAACTGTTGTGGCATGTCAAGTTTAGTAAATCCATGGCATAGACTGGGAGCTCGCTGAAAATGTATTCTAGTGTTCTCTGCAGCCTTATTTGTATTACTAATACTGAAATTTCACACTCTTGCAGACAGTGGCAAGCTCAGGCTCTCTGAGGGGCAGGGCTGAACTACAACCACTATAACTAAAACTACTGTTATGCGATCACACAGGGAACTATTAAATATGTCACCCTGTCCCCTTTTCCTTTTGCCAGGCCGCCATTGTAAATAAGAATTTGTTCTAAATGACTTGCCTGGTTACATAAAGGTTAAATAAATAAATAAATAAAGGCACATAGCGGCCAGCTAATTTCTAGCATGTAGGGCAGCCTGTATGGTGCCGCACCACATTTTGTCCAGTGGGAAGACACCCTAGACCTTTAAAGGACCAGTGAGTAGGATTTAGTGGCATCTAGCTGTGAGTTTGCCGATTGTAAAACTCACCTCCTCCTTCCCATCCAAGCATGTGGGAGAACCTACGGTGCAGCTCTTTTCTAGAGCCGGTGATTGGTTTGTCCATTCCTGGCTACTGTAGAAACATGCCGGTGCAACATGACTGCCTCTGTGGAAGAAGACCTGTTCCCTCTGTAGATATAAATTTATTTTTTCTAGTGGTGACACTGATTAAAGCATACTTAGGAATATTATATTCAATTTCTGCGATATTCTGCCAACAGGTCCCTCTAAATCTTACACACTGGATCTTTAAGGTGCCCATTTGCTAATTAGCACAAAACACAATATGGCTGAGGCAAGATGAAGAGTCGAGAGGAGCGCCAGAGTGATCACAATTCATCCTGGGATGGACAAGAATGTCTGTGTATAAATTTCATGATAATCCATCCAGTAGTTGTCGAGAAATGTCTCTAAAAAACAAAAATGTGACCTAGTAGTTGACCGAAATGGGTTTCTCAATGGCTGATGATGATATTTAGAGAACAGAGCATTTGATGGCTGATGCATAATGCTGATATCAAAACACAGGAAAAGTCATGTACAATTCCATTATTCCATGCATGTTACAATCAAATATACAAGGTTATTTTAGCCAGTAACGTGTTTTTTTATATGTAGTTTTTTACTGAAATAGAAAAATACATTGGGTTAAGCCATCGATTTCAGAATGTGACTGTATTTAAGAGAGAGTGGGACCATTTAGAGAAGATGATGGAAATTATGGCAAAGGTTCAGGATGCATGAAAGTTCTAGTACAGGGCTCAACATTATTTTTTTTTTTACCACCCTACTAAAACTCATGAGGGGAGTGCTAACATTGTTCCACAGCAGCCACACTGATATATCTTCCTGCAGATGGGTCCACAGATATTTTTTGTTTATTGGCCTTGTGAGCGCAGACATTGGCTGATGCTGATTATCTCGAAATGCCAGATAGTCAGCCCGATAAATCGTCTGACCGATTAATCACGAGTGTGAACCTGATGGTGATGCTAGGACCGGTGGATGGATCGCCAAGGACCTTAATGTTCCTCCTTCATCCTTGGAGGAACATTAAGGTCTGTACAAAGTTTTACTGCAAGCTGTCCTGTAGTTGAGGTATTTGAGTCTGGACCGAAGAGGAAGACCAACTGACAGACCAATGAGAAGCAGTGCACAGTTCAGGCACATATTAGAACGTGTTACACATTATTTTATTAGACTAATATAAATGTTTGATGCGAGGTCTGCAGTTGGACCCTCAAGCAACGATGAGAATAGAGCAGTGTTGAAAGGCACATTTAACGCCTGCGGAGAGGTCGAGGAAATGAGACTGTTCCAAAAATGCTGCTAAGTGGGGTCAAGAGCAGCTGAAAGTGAACCAGTAGGTGAAAAGTGCCACAAGAGGGCTCTACTTGGCAGATGGATGGATGTTGCATAAATGAGGTAAGCTGTCACTGTCACAAGGAGTCCAGCACTGCAGTCAGCTGACCTCTCACAAAGAATAGGGACGAATGGTTCGTCCAAGGTCGTGCTGCATATAGAGCGCGAGTGGACGGACACTTGCTCAGGATTACTCAGCACTATACTGCAACGGTTTAAGATGAGTTGGTATTAGTCTTAAGTGAGATGCGCTTTAAACGAACACTCTCTTCATGCCAAATCAACCCTCAGACTGTGAGACAGGGATGAATACTGTGCAGGCAGCATGAAAAGAAGCTTTGAAATTCAATCAGGGGAGGTTAAATCTGAAAAATCCACATAGAAAACCAAACTTTGCTTCACTTGATGCCCCTCTTTGGCTATTTTTAGAGCTGATGCAACTCCTCAGATTTTTTTTGGATCTCATGTCTATTTCAAAAGTGGAACATCTGAAAACAGCAATGAAGGATTTAGCATGGGCAGCGTGGTGATTAATGTGGAGCACTGCAGAAGTGATGTGACTCTAATCTAGGGCCTGTAAATGAAAATGTGACTTTGCTGAGATGGTAATAGGTTGTTCCATCACTGAGTTTTACGCTTGAGTCTTTGGTGCAGCATCGATTCTTTTTTATTAGCTGGCCAAGACACAGTGGTAAAGTGGCTAATTCAGAGGCACCTCTTTTTTTTTTTTCTGCCAACTCATCTCTCATGCCATTATGCACGATGCAGAGACGTCCCCGGGTCCCACTGACTGCAGGGCCCCGGGGAGCAGCACAGAGGCTGGACAAAACATGACATCACCCTGCACCAATGTAATGGAAGGACATAGGAGACTCTATTAGAGCAGATACAGGACTGTAGCATGAATTTTGGAAATACTGAGGTCATGAGTGCAAATTTTCCAACAGAGCCTCATTGACTGTAAGATTTCTTAACAACCCCCAACCAAACTCTGTCAAGTTTTCAAAACATCACAAAATTCCACATTTATTCATTTAAAGGAGAACTGAACTAATTTGAGTGACTGATTGAAGTCTGTTAACATGTGTTGGAATGTTGTGAAAAGCCTTTTATGGCTTCAGGGGAAGCCTTGTGAAGTTTTCTTAATTTCCTCAAGTGATGTCACTTGAGTCAGCGTTAGTTGAGGATGAAGGCTGCAAGTTTGAAAATGAGAGGAAACTGGGGATGTGGAGTTAAAAAGAAGTGAACTTACCAGACCTCTGTAGCCTGCTCCTCATCTCTGATCAAGGCTAACAGATCGAGGCAACATTAGCCAAGCCTAGCATAACACACTTGAATATCTGACTGAACTGTCCGCAGTCGAGTTGCGTTGTGGGTAATGTAGATGCCAGATTTTGACAAGACAGAACACTGTTGATACTGAATATTCCTTCCTTTTCCATGCGCTGGTCATTTTTTACAGTCCAATAAGCAACTTGAGACACAAGAATGGACAATGAGGCTAATCTTTATAGACAGATATCTGCATATGAGTGCAGATAAATAAAAAAAGCTAAATCATCATCAGACAATAGCTGATGAATTTAGAGGAAGCATTTCTGCCAATGCTTTCCACACAAGCTGTTTACATGCATGCAACCAAAGCCTGCACAAATGTGACTGGTCAATACTACTCAGACTACAAATGTAGGGTGACCATATTTGCAAACCTCCAAACCAGGACCCTTAAAAGTGTACCACACATTCATGCACTCGCATATGTAGATGCTTATGCACGTATCATAGGCATTTTCATCGGGATAAGGGACAAACATTTTACGGCTTAGCACACCTACCATGCGCACCTTTCAACACCATGGATGCCATGAATGCAGCATTCTGCATAGCATACTGACAGCTTCTGTCAGACAGAGCTGCAAGCGTCATGGCTCAGGCTAGCAACAGTCTTGACAATGGATCGATTTAGGCACATACAGACAAATGAGTGTTGAATTCAGATAAGAGGTGCATTGTTTATGTTTCTATATTGAGTCAGGTAATAATGAATGAGACAGAACATGATGAACGACCACTATATGTACACACTATATGTACAAACTGCCAAAGTAAAGTTAAGCCTGTTATGCTGAAAATAGAGCCCACTGCTCTGAATTAACACACTCCGGACAATGAGTTAATAAGTGACTGCCTGTCTCACTGCCTGCCAAACTCCATTAACATTTTGCTAAATTTAACAGTTATAAACATCTGCGCCTTCTAGAAGATTATTAATGATTTCTTACAACTCGTAAACAGACACTAACTCATTCGGTGAACATTCTGCATCAATTTGAACTCTAATTAATGTGAAATGGGCAAACAAAAACAGTTATTCTGGCTTGGAATAGAAATTTTGAAGGAGGACACTGCAGAGATTTCATCTTAACATGCTTTCTCGATCTCTGATCACATAACATGATCGTTTTATGATTTATTAAAGTAAATATATCACAGATTTCTTCTTTAAAGAAAGAAAGAAATACAGGAATGGTTATGATTTCGAGTTTGAAATTACTGAGAAACAGAGGAAATTTACGGGGCTGGTGTGTCCTCAGAATAAGTTGCTATCACACATTTTGTTTAGCTCTGGAGTGATTTGAACATGTGCAAGAATCAAGAGTAAATTGTCTGATATCACGGGGCGTAATTAACATCAAAGGAATAACATGTAATAATGTGCTAATTCTGCTCCGAGGCAGATTTTCCCTTTTAGACAACAGAGAAAAAAAAATGAATATAGATAGATAGTCTTTGTCTCCATGTACAGACTTGATTGAATGGCAGCTCAAGCAGAAATGGTGAACTGTACCAACCCCTCCCCCGCAACACACAAACACACACGTACACACACACACACACACACACACGGTATCCCCTCCCCATCAACTAAACATGGGATCTGTAAACAACAAGGCTGTCACACACACAGTAGGACTTAAAAAATGCTGCTGTGGTGTGTTCAGGTTCACAACAATACAAGCCAAAATTAAAAAGAGAGTGGCGTTGAAGCCATGGCCAAAGAGATGAATGGCCTGTGTTTACTGCATGTCATCCACAGCCAACTTACTGTTTTCTCTCCCAGCAGAGCCTTGCTTTTGTGCTCTCTGTGTCCACGATTTGTACTTGCGCAACACTGCCTTTATGGATTTCAGTGGATTGTGTTCTGCATGTGTGCCCTTTTGTTTTGTGTCCTTATGGGCCTTAATACGCTGGAATTGCAGTCACATGTTTTGTAGTAAAAGTGCATGCTCCTGTGGATGTGTAAATGCCATAATATGCTTTATTTTAAGACATATATACAGTTGACTGTGTGTAGGCAGAGGCTAAGATCTACCCAGCGACTGGGCCAGGCATGTTGGAGGCGGGGGGGGGGGGTGCTACTTGACTTAAGCTGTCAGCCATTTACACATAATGTATCTTTTATGAATGTTTCATGTGCTGACCTAATTCCTTTCAGCACCGAGTAAAAGCAATATGTTGCACATGAGAACACAGCAGAGCATCCAGCTGATCCTTTTGACATCCTCATCCCTACAACAAGGGGATAGGCAGGGCCGACAAATGGAAACAGAGCTGTGATATGACCACTTGGATGCCCTGAGCGGGCGAGAATAAAGGCCGAGTCATCTGTTTTTTTGGGGTTTTTTTTTGTTGTTTTTTACAAAATCTATCCTGCATCCCACAGAGATAAGGAATAGAAACAGCTCAGTTAGAGCTTTATCACAAAAAAGAGATACTCTGCTCACTGTGGCAGATGTAATTAAAGCAAACGCTTAAGCCCAGAGTAAGGATGGAGAAACTGATCGCTTTGACAGACTTGAGTCTGTCAGCAGTGAAAAAAGAGGGAAGAGGAGGAAGAGGAGGAGGAGGAGGAGGAGGAGGAGGAGGAGGGGTGGGGCCAGCAGCTGCAAAAATCTGTCTGCTGGATTTGAAGCCCTAAAAAGAAGAAATGAAAGCTACTAACCAGCACCAAACAGATGTCCTGATGTCACTTGAGCTAACCTCATGAAATATATGCAATTAAAAATGATGAAAGTTTGGAGTTTTGCCAGTATCTGATATGCCAATATTTTCTGACTCATTATGGCTGATTGTCGATATATGCACATATTTTTCCACCTAATTGCAGCAAACATCAAGCTTCTCTTGTAGTGGATATAAAATATAAAATCTATGATATAAAGTGCAATCATTTTCACAATGTGCACATTTCCAAAAAAAAAAAAAAAAAAAAAAAAAATCTCTTAATAATCCACAGACCTTGTTGTAAGCAGCTTCATGTAGGAACTACTAGGTACAGTATATTCTAAAATAGTTGTGGTAGAGTTCTACCATAGAAAGAAAGTTGTTCCTACATGAAACTGCTCACAACAAGGTGTGTGGATAATCTTGAGTAACCAGGTCATGATTTTTTCAGAGACACTGGTTTTGAATTTTTAAAAAGTGCTCTTTTTTTTGGTGTTTTGAGCACCACAAGCCGAGTGCCATTTAGTCCAGTTATACTGGAGAGAAGGCAGACGTCTCTATGGCCGATATCTCCGAAACTCTGCAGCTCACGCCAAGACAATCTAGATGGATAAACGGCACTACATGTATATGTATTTTTGATTTTAGGGTGATCTCTATCAAAAGTACTGAAGCTCATTCATGGCTTCAGTTCAGTTCAGTCTTTATTGTGCTGCCTCACATTTGGCTCGCAGCACAGCAAACCCAGACAGTTTGCTGTGACTTTTTTTTTCTGTGTCTGCACTGTGTGCAGGTTGTTGATAAAAAAAGAGAGAAATAATTCTATTTTTGTGCCTGGGACCTTTTTTTTCCTTTTCGTCGTGGCATTGAAAGAGGTATCGGGTTTAATTTATTATTGTATACTAAGCTAAAGTATACAATTCTGGTATTGTGACAGCTTTTCTGCTGACAGTGTGGTGCCTCTCTTTTTGTTCATCACAATTTTGTTGTAATGATTGGTATGACAGCTCTTAAGATTGTAGTATTGAGAAATGTGATTTGGCTCCTCCTCACATGACCAACACTGAGCAATCACTGCTAATAACAAATTTGGTATCTGTTTTTTACACTTCAAAAACCCCTCAGACATACTTGTGTCATGTGTGCATAATTAAAACGTCATGCTATCAGTCATATCTGTAGAAATGTTCAACTTGGGCCGATACCAATATTTCATTTTAAAGGACCTGTGTGAAGGATTTAGTGACATCTAGTGTTTAGGAGAAACTGCGGTGGCCGTGAACCGAGCAAAAAACATAAAGAGGCCCTAATTTAGAGCCAGTGTTTGGTTTGTCCATTCTGGGCTACTGTAGACACATGGCAGTACAACACGGGGCCTCCATGTAAAAAGACTCGTACCCTCTGTAGATCAAAATGGCTTGATTTTTATTTTCATTTGATTGGGCAAATACATCGGCTAGCTGTGATTGGATAGGTCAATTTTCAGTTGTTTTTTGGGGGCGCGATTTTTGCCTGTTGCTGTATTTTGCTAATTTGATGGAATATTTTCACATCTAACACAGTAAATTGTGGATTTATTTCAACCAAACCAGAGTTGGCAATTGTTGGAACAGTAGAAAGATTAACCAAGACATTTTAGTTTTATGACGTGTTAACAAGGCAGTGAAGCTAGTCTTAGTTCAATAAAAGAGCTAACTTGGATTTAGAAGGTATATTTTTATCATGAAAGTAGTAATTTATTGGACATAGTGAACATATCATTTTTTATTATCGTGCATCTCTAAAAATAATGGCTGTTCAAAGGGAGCCACCAGATTTTGTTGTAGTATATTATGGACTGTGTTTGGACTGTGGGTGGGATAACACAAGCAATCCGAAGATGTCACCTTGGGTTTTGGGAAACTGCGATTTTCTGACATTCCATAAACTAAAAGATAAATAGTCCAGGGAGCAAAGAGTCCGACCTGAGAAACCTGGCCGCCTCCCAACCTTGAAGCATCCTCTTTAGTGGAATCCCAGAGACTGTTTTGTTTGCAGCTCACGCCCTCCACGCAGGCGAGGCTGTGTCTTCCCCCACTGCTACAGTCCCCCTATCTGTCACTGTGACGCTGCATTGGCTCGCAGGCTGCAGGCTGTGGCTGCACCTGATGAATGATTCAGCAGATTTAAAGGGGAACAGTACTGGAGTGGAGCAGCAGCAGCAGCAGGGTTTTATGAACGTAAAATATATTTATTGCTTTTAAACAGGTGGTATATTGTCGCAATACAATGCCTGTTTCCGAATTAAATATGGAACACGTCATGAAAACACAATCAGCCTTCTAGTTACTGTTTATGGAGCAGCTCCGAGCTTTACATGACTTCATGGGCTATAGTCTGTGGATCCCAGCTTTTATTTATTTGAATATTACCAGAAAGCTGTTGTGTCATGGGCACTTGTTTCAATTATATGACGTATTGCCTTTAATGCAAATGTCTTTTTATCTGCCCTTAATGTTTATTATTGTAACATCAGACATTTACCCTATGAATACATACTGTATATTATAGGGCAGTACAATATATTGATATTATGTCAACATTGTGATATGAGACTAGATATCATCTTAGATTTTGGATATTGTTATGTCGTGATACAGCTTAAAGAGACAATTCACCCCAAAATCAAAAATGCATGTTTTCCCCCTGTAGAACTATTTATCCATGTAGTTTAGATAGTTTCGGTGTGAGCTGCAGAGTTTTGGAGATATCAGCTGTAGAGATGTCTGCCCTCTCTCCAGTATAATGGGACTAAATGGCACTCGGCCTGTGGTGCTCAAAGCACCATAAAAATACATTTGAAAAATTCAACAGCAGTGTCTCTTCCCAAAAATCATGACCCAGTTACTCAAGATAATCCATGGATCTTGTTGTTACAGTTTTATGTGGGAACTAATTTCTTTTTATGGTAGAATCTACCAGAACTACTTTCTTTCTATTCAAAAGAACATTTATTATTTAGTTATATTATACTTGGAGAGAAGGCAGACATCTCTATGGCCGGTGTCAAAAAAAACTTGACAACTTACAACAAAACAATCTAGATAGATAAATACCACTAAGGTAAGATATGAATTTTTGATTTTTGGGTGAACTGTCCCTTTAAGTGTTGTCTTGCCAGACTGTTTTAGCTGTTCTATTATTTGCCTTTACCCACTTAGTCATTATATCCACATTACTGATAATTATTTATCAAAAATCTCCTTGTGTCAGGACGCCCCTGTAGCTCAGTTGGTAGAGCGTGCGCCTCATGTACTGATGCTGTCAGTCCTCTGCAGCGGCCGCCGGTTTTACTCCCGCCTGCCGTTCATTTGTTGCGTGTCGTCCCTTCTCTCTCTACCCCCTTTCCTGTCATTTCTTCAGCTGTCCCTATCGAAATAAAGGCAAAAGCCTAAAAAGTAATAAAACAATAAAAACTCCTTGTGTTAATATTTTATGAAAGCACCAGCGTCTATATCGTTCAGCCCTAAATACTTTATATACCTTTGTGTAATTTAATGTACAGCATCATATTCTGTAAGATCATCATGTGTTTGCCCTGTTTAAAAATTTATGTTTTTTTATTTTAGAGCCCAGCCCTGGTACAGCATATTAAAAGATGTAATATTTGCTGTGTCTGACACGTGGGATCTTAAACAGAAGAATGGTTGGTAGCAATAACAGTGGTAGCCACCATGATGGATGAACAGCCACAGAAAAGAGTCCCAGCCTCCAGTTCATCTAAAATACTATACTTACAGTAATATGCTTACTTGTACTATGAGATTGCTGAAATGTAACTTTAAAAAAGTTTAGTCTTTCTTGTAATATTTTTGTTTCAGTATCAGCCTACTGTGTATTCACATTCATGCACGTAGCACACACAGACGTCATTCTCTGATTAGGAATAATAATCGACATAATCGATTAATCGTTGCAAGCCCCAGAGTAAAACACTATTCAGGTTTATTTTGGGTTATTGATGTCTCTAGATGTGTGCCACCATCATTTGGCTGTCTGAGGCCCGACTTAACTCCTGGGACAGCTAATAAAAAAAAACAAAAAGACAATCAAAGCAATAACATCATACAAATATGGAAAATGAATCTGACATCACAGACAGTGAAGCAACATGGATCACAATTTGATGTGGCAGCAAAAGGCAAACTAATGGATGACAAGCAAGTAAGTGAATGCAGACTTGGAACAGACTTGGCCCCAACTCATGAAAAAGAAGAAGAAATACCTTACAAGCAGGCAGAACTATATCTCGAGGCTCAGTATGTCAGAACGTATTATTACAAGGAGTGCTTCCTCAAGGGTTCTTAAAAGATTTTGCATAAGCTATATGGACATTTGCAGTATCTCATCTTTCTTATATTTAATGCATAGAACTGCAGTTTAAACCTCCACTGCAGAACTACCGAGTTATAATATGTCTAATATAAATGAACCATCTTTTTTCAGTTCTGAGCATAATGTTTGACTATCAATGACTGTCCTCTCATTCAGTTACTTTGTGGCTAATCTCAGAAACACAGAGTCTCTCTCCACCATCACAATGTGACTGCTTTGTGGTTTGAAGTTTGCAATCAATTGTAAAGTGCTCTGGTGGGAATTATTCCACAAATGGACACTCTGTAAGTGCAAGTTTGAGCTGTTATACTGCTGATGTAGAGCACGTTTCTCCATTTTCTGCCATCTCCCTTGTTACTGCACTTGAATGAATAAAGCTTTGGCAACCTGACTTAATCAAATTAAGTGTCCAATTTATAAAGGAGCAGAATTATGTCTTTGTTTAACTATATAATTTCAAATTATGCATACAAAACTGCGCCAGTTGCCATGAGTGAGGTATCTGGTCCGCTTAATGAGCTGTTAGACCTAGGCAATATAGTTGAAAAACCTATTACCTATCTTTTCCATCATATAGTTCCCTTAAAAATTCATACAATTGATTTCCCATGGCTTGCACAATGGTGTTCACTAAAAATCCCACAATGCAAGGTTTTGCATTGGCTAGAATCATAAGCTTCTAGTGGACATAGTCACTGTGACCTCACCTACTGGTTTGTGGAATACTGTTTTGAAGCCTTGAGTTTGGCCCTTTGGCCGTCACCATCTTGGTTTTTTGGAGCCAGAAGTTATCTGGACGAGAGGGTGCAGCTGGGGAGGAGTGATGGGTGGATCTGACATGGCAGATGACGTGGCATTGAGCAGTGAGCTTGCAGATTGCAAACACCTTGCGTCACTCTCCCCAGCATGTAGGGGGACCTACGGTGGCTGTGAAACTCGCGGAAAACACGAAAGGCTACATTGAGGGCCAGTGTTTGGTTTGTCTGTTCTGGGGTACTGTAGAAACATGGTGGTGGCTTGTGTTGCAGAGGACTTGCACCCTCTGTGGATATAAACAGCTCCTTCAAAGGTAACAAAAACACAATGATTCTTATTTTCAGATAATTACACACTCTGTGTTAGCTTCCCTTTAAGACCCTGAGGCTGCATCCACTTCTTTTATACAGTCGATGGAAATTATGCTGCATTTATGTGATGTTGGCAGAATGGAAAGAACAGGAGAGCCTCCCGTTTTTTCTGATTTGGGGACATTAGTGTTCTCTAAAACAACTTTTGTTGTTTTACAGAACTGCAGTGGTTCATTAAGGGAGAAATCTGTAATATATTTACTGCAATAAATCATAAAATGACCATGATATGTCATCAGAGATTAAAGAAACATGTTAAATTGAAATCCTTCCTTTGAAATTTCTCTTCAGGGATGGAATAACTGTTATTTTTTGCCTGTTTTACATTAATTAGAGTTCAAATTAATGCAGAATGTTCTCCAACTGAGTAAGTGTCTGTTTATAAGTCATAAGAAATCATAAATAATCTAGAAGGCGTAGATGTTTTTATCTCATAGTCCAGAGTGTGTATTTTCAGAGCGGTGGACTTTTGTTTTCAGGATAGTGGGCTTAACTTTACATTGACAAGGCCCACAGTTATAAACAGCTGATCGACTTACAATGGAGGACTTGTCATCCTTTGCTTATAGCAAATTTATGATTTTATGTGCATCTTGTGCTCCTGCAGTGTTCTGGCCAGCCTGAGGGGGTAGTAAACAACACGCTTCAACCACAGAAAGTATAATAAATAGAATTTCAGCCTTTTTAATATACAGTCTATGGCTCCAACTCGCTATTTGGACTGCTGTGCTTAATTTTGCACAGGCAAACCTAGAATAAGACTCAACAATCAACCGTCTCTGTCCAGAATTGCTTACTCCACCTTTAACAAGTGAAACCAAATACAAACAGCGTATAGTTCTTTATCCATTAGCTGGATTGATTCCATTAGTCTTAAAATTGGATTGTATTTAGATGTAGCTGCCAGCGATGATGGCTTTTGCAGCCGTGTTTCTGGCACTTTGTTGACACTTCTGTATCTTTGTTTGTGTGTGAGACATCATAGCTGTCAGAAAGTCCTTGTACCCTGTACCTGTGTCATGAAAGCTGGCACGAACACTTTCTCTCCCCCTGGCTGCTCATAATTACAGTCTAAATGATGTGAACACGCCAACAGCAGGAAAAGCACAGGGGTGCCTAATGACATTAAGATTAGTGTCCCATTAAACAAAACCAGGCTTGACCAACCTAAATGGGATGCAGCCTTCATTAATGCAGTTAATTACAGCTGTGTTTGTCCTGCTATAGGAGAGTTTGCCAAGAAACTGGTCTCTAGTAAAGCTGAATGCCAAGAAGTTGCCAAGTCTGGCTCTACCCACTGATGAATTATGTTATGTGAACACTGCTTTACTGCAGTCGCTTCATGTTTCTTCATCTTCCAGCTGACGAGCTTGAGGTCATATGTCAGTTTTTTTATCAGTTGATCACAATCTTCGGCACGCCCTCCATCCTCAGCCTTGTTAATATTGAATGAGATTCATGTACAGTGAGCGGCCTACACCGTTGTTTATATTCTTTACTTACTGCTTGTGCGTCCCTGAGGGGAAATCCAGCCGCTGACTTTTATCATCTCTGATGTAGCTCAGCCCTCCCTGATGTTAATGTATGAGTGGCCTCCAGAAAATCGATCTGAAACCACAAAGGCTTTGTTTACACACCAAGTGGTGTTGTCTGAATAATTAATAATTAGTCTCCTGTGGTGATGGAGTGTGTGCAAGTAGAGGAAAACATATATTTAAAGAGAGTTTTTAAAAAAGTAGCATGCCTTTTTTGTTGAAAGTTATATTATTCTAATAGTATTCATTGTGTATGTGTCTGAATGTGGAGTTTGTGACCTGAGTGGGTGAGCATATCTCTTTTTTTATAACGTGTGGTATTCTTGATGGTATAATTTTCTGACCTTTAATAGCAGCCTGGTATTTTTATGTTAACCTGCTGTGATGTTTGTAGCCACGCTAGCAAAATGTCTTAATGGACAGTAATGTCAGTCTGTCTTTGGTGGTCAGTCCACTGCTTTAGTCCAGACTAGGGCTGCACAACATGGTAAAAAAGTCATATTGTGATTATTTACTGAAATTGCACTATGTGATACAACTAGTTGGCATCACAGTTTTCATATATGTGATATTTGCTGGGGTCTGCACCAAACAAACATGTTTTTTTTTTGTTTTTTTTTACAGATTACAGATACAGATTTTCTTACAGATAAAAAAGACATAATCAGATTACAATTACATTTAGTAAAAATGGGGATTCTTGGTAGGCTTACAATTTTAAGATAAAGAACGATATGCCACCATAAACAGTGCACATGCAGTTATCAATTCATTATCATGGCCTATAGTGAAAAATGCTTCATTTGGTGGAAATCAATCAATTAATCAATAAATTGTACACAACAAAGGGAGGAACAGCTGGACAAACTAATAAACCTAATAACAAACATAAAAAAAAACACTTTGAGCTGCAATAATTAATCTATTATTAATCGACTATTACATTAATTTGCATTTAGTTTGATAATCGATAAATTGTTTTGAGTCATTTTTTAATTTGAATAAGTCGAAATTCTCTGATTTTAGATTCTTAAATGTGAATATTTTCAGGTTTCGTTACTCCTCTCTGACAGTAAATTGAATTTTTTGGAGTAGTGGGCAAAAGAAGACATTTGAGGACGTCATCTTGAGCTTTTCTCATAATTTTCTGACATTTTATGGACCAAACAAGTGATCGATCAATTGAGAAAATGATCAACAGCTTAATCAACAATGGAAATAATCGTTACAATGCTATTTTCTCACACTTTTTTCCTTTTTCAAAAAAATGCAGTTTGTTCCTGGTTCTGGGATATGGAAAATTCACTTGGCCGTACTTTAAATTTTGATAATATTGTGATTAATTGTGCAGCCTTAGTCCAGACTGACAAATCTCAACAGCTGTTGGACGGATTACCTAATGACTGATGATCCACTGGCATAGTGTTTAAGTAGTTTTAATTTAATAACTGGTTAATAATCAATTCATCGTTGAAGCTCTAGATTGATGGCAAGATGAGTGGCGAGGCGACTTGCAAACGATCTGAAAACCTGCCAGTTTACAACAATGCAACTACATGAGACGGTGTATCATCTCCATAGCAACAGCTCTCTGTCCTTCAGCTGTAACCGCCAGCTTTACAGGCGTCTTAAAATATGAATGAGCATAATGAGTTACTTGCTACAGTTGTTTTTCTAGTATTGATGAAATGCCAAAAATATTAGGATGGGGAGGTCCGTTGTAGAAGCCTGTGACTTATTAAGCTCTCCTGACACATGTTTTCATTATCAGGATTTTATGCAGAATTATGTTTGTTGGAAAAAACTCACGTGGCTTTTTTTCCTCCCTGGAAAACTAATGAAAATGATATTCCAACAGTCCAGTTAAATCAGGCCTGTTATTTGGCAATCAGTGACATGGTTTTTCATTTATATAAAACAGAATAACAGTCAACATTAATATCCAGGGAAGAGAATTAGCCCAGATTTTATCTGATAGGTTGTGGTAAGGGACCTGGAAAATGGGTGCCGGCCCAAAAAGATTGAACATGACGGTGACATCTTTGCTTTTTAGTGAAATGAGTCAACCACTGTTGGATAAATTGCCATTAAACGTGGTACACACATTCCTGTCCCCCTCAGGATGACTTGTAATAACTTTTCATTTTAACATGTCCAATACTTTGGTTTATGAACAAATACCTGCTGATGAGGAGCTGGAAAATAAACTTTCCAGTGCTCTCTGGTGGACAAACTATGTAACATATGTTGATGCTGATTTATCTTATATTAGCGCCGATAATTAATCTGTCTACAATGCTGATTTACAGACCCTTATGTACCTTTGTTGAAGCTTCATTTTCCAGAGGATGGGGTTTGATCTTTGGGAGGTATCATGTGAATAAGTGCTTAAAGAGGACACAAACACTGCATGTCCTATGATATGGACTTCTTTTTCAAATTTTCTTCCTCCTATATCTGACATTATTTATTTATCATCCATTACCCAGTAGACTGTCCTGTAATACTGGTGGACGGTTGCCCCCATGTTCAAAATAATGCTGCAAAAATGCTCTCTGGATACCCTGTCGTAGATGAACTATGATGAAGTACCCTCTAGGGTGCCTTTCCAGTGGACAAAACATGATAAAGTGGTCTCTGAATGCTGACCCTTACGCCTCAGTATACAGTTCACTCCAGGGTTTTCCTTGGATGTGTTTGAGACAAAGGTGGCAAAGGCTGGAGAACATGCATGGTGTACACAGTGTGCTTACATGATTTGACAAATTAAAGTATCCACAGGGATTTAAATTTTATTCAAAATTGAATTTAAAAAAAGACAGAAAGAAGATCATGACAAATGGCACTTTTTAATTCAGCACAGGAATCGACATAAAAACACTCAGTTGCAGATTGTGCAATCTTTCTGTTCATATTTCAATTTCCTGGCTCTATTTTTTGATAAAAGACAAGGCAGGAATGATGAAGGAGGTGAACTTTTCTATGTAACCAGTGAACAGGTATGAGCAGGTTGATCAAAAACTGCAGAATTTTGATAAAAATGTTATATAAACCAGAGGACACTCCAAAATCCAATAAAAAGAGGTGTGTTTTATTTGTCCAGTGTAGTAGGCCTAATAATGTTTGGTATTGATTTGGAGTCACTGGGTCACAACCTATTGAAAAAAATGCATTTTTTTCTATTAAAATGTTACTGTAAAATAAATTAATTACACATGACCACTCAGAATAGCTGTGTTACATGAGACCAGTTTTATTTTCATAATGTTCACCAATATTGGAAAGTCATCACAAAGACATTGGTGTAAATGTCCTTTGAGTTTACATGGGGAAAAACCTTGTATTCTCATTGACATCAACACGTGTGCCTTTTTGTGAAATAAATGCTTAATGTGTTTTATTACAGAGGTGCAATTACATAATGCCATCCAGGCTTTGTAAATATTTCACCATAAATGCATCATGACTTTCTGCATGCTGGTGCCCCACTGTGTACAGCTGGTGCCCTTTTTATTTTTCGCCCGCTCCCATCAAACAGCCAACACTGGTCTCATACTGTAAAGAATATATTCACATACTATGCTAAAGAATATAAGTATTTTTTAATGTAGGCTACACCAAAATGACAAACTCAAGATAACATTTACAGATATTAAGAACACATGTATCTATCCAGCTGACGTTTAATTGCAAGTACTATATTCACATGTACATTCTTTTGTCAGTTTATTAGGTACACCAAGCTAAAACTGATGCAGTTAATCTCAGCTGTCTGTTGAAAGTGTTTATTCAACTTGATTTGGTGGCTGTAGGTTTATTGTGCTGTTAAACTGAAATAATTAGTTAATTTATCCATTAGGCAATCGATTAATCAAAATAAGGCAAGTATTTTTATGTATTTATTTTTATTTATTTGGCAATTTTTCAAGAAATATTACCATACTTTTTTTTTTTTGTTGTTTTTTTGCTAGATTATTTTTAGGGGCTTTTTGCCTTCATTTGATAGAAACACCTCTCTGGATATTAATATTAACACTATTATTCAAGAACTGCAGCCTCAGAAATCAATCTCTTCTAATCCTTCATGAAGGGACGATTTGTTGCATGGCTGTTGATTTTATTTTTTTCTATTTAGGTACCTAATAAGTTAAGGGAGCTTCACTTGAGCATATGTTTTCATAATATTAACCAATTTTTATTATACAAAAATATTACAGCAATAACTGAGCTGTCAGCAGCGTGTGTCTGTGTGTGCATGTGTGTAGTAATACCTACTGTAACACTGTGTTTTGCAGTGAAGGATGAGTGTGTTGGTGTGCGCCAGTTTATTTGCCCTCCTCCTCCCGTACAGAGGGGCGGGGTCCACATGGCACATCAACACCAGCAGCAGCCAGCAGCAGATGTAACCAGCCGGTCGCCCACACTTTTAAGTTCCGCTCACTCTGGCGCTGCCTTCGCCGGTAAAACTAGCAGTCGACAGCTTGTTAAGCTCCGTAATTGTTGCACAGAGTATTTTAATTGGAGTTTGTCTCCTGGAAGTCGCCTCGGCTGTGAAAACGTCAGTCTCCGCCGGTGAGTGTTGCCCGTCGGCTCTGCCGGGAACATGATGTGAACACCGAGTGCAGAGGAGGAGGAGGACTGGAGAGCGGAGCGTCCTGTGATATGTGAGTGAAACATTAGCTTTTAGCTCAATACTAAGCGAATTTACCCTAAACATAACAGTGTTCCTGTAAGGTGCTTTTTGGGACTTGTAGTGTTTGACTTTCTGTGCTATTTCCACCTATCATATCGCTGTAATATGTCTTTAATGATCCCACAGTGACTTCGTGTTAACATAGAGAGTTTGTTGTGAAGGATAATGGAATAATATTTCTGTTCTTAAGTGGTGATATCACTGTTTTAAACCTACAATATGCACTCAGGGACTTTTATCATCCTACATTATATCATTTCCTAACTTATTTTTATTTGATTCCTTAACACTCAGAAGCAATGAACTCATGACAACAAGTTAGAGGAATGTGAGTGCTGAGGATGTTGTGATATTTCCAACTGTTTAGTGTTGTTTGGCTCATTATTTGCGGTATTAGACCTTTGCTTTAGGTTACAGCACACTTTACAGTGTTTGACTTTGACCATTTTTTCCTGCTTGAAAGGATGGCTCCTGTACCTGCAGGAGAAACGTGTCAGTGTTCACTCAGACCCTCATAACGTGAATAAATATTTCAACATAACTTGCAAATTAAAAATACAGCGGCTCCCCCTGACTTTACATTATGCATCGTTACATGCCCAGCCGCGATTGGCTGCGGCCCTCCACCTCTCCGTGTGGCAACAGCCTTCCCATCCACCCAGCAACTCCCTATTCCTCATGCCGTGGCGATTCTCTGCCTCCGAGGGCCTTTTCTGCAGCATCCAGCGTGGTAACCATGGCAACGGCAGCCTGACCCTGGGTGTGCTGCTGCAGCTACTACAGGCTTGACCTGAATTCCTCACCGCATCCCCAGCAGGCACGCGTGACTTGGGCGACTGACCTGCTTCTCATTGTTGATGGTCAAGAAGCGCCGGGCGTCAGTGAGAGCCGAGGCGCCAATACGCTGCTGATCATGGATCAATAAGCTCAGTTGTCAGAATTACAACCAGGTTTATTGCCAAGAAGATTTTTACATACAAGAAATTTGCCTTGGTACAAACACTGTACAAGAAATAGAAATAAAGATGAAAGCAAGTACTACAAGTCAAGAAGCATAATTAGAAAATAGAAAATTAGCAGTAAGATGAAAAGTATTATAAAACACAGTGTGACTGCTATTTAATTTATTAAAAGGCCTGTGCAGTTTGAGCAGGACTGTGCAAAATATTGTCCAGGAAAAGTGCAAAGTCACAGGTCTGTTCAGTTGCATTTGTACGAGCAGTGAAAATAATTGGTGAAATAAATTGTTGGCAGATGAAACAGCTGGAACAGCGTCTTATGATTCTCTGGCTTCTATGAAAAATAGAGCTTTCCAAGCAAAAAAAAATGCCCCAAATTCTCTGGCTTTAGCTTCTCCAGTGTGATGATTTGCAGCTTTTCTTTGTCTTGTGTGCAAGTAAATTGAATATCTCTGGGTTTTAGAGTGTGGGCTGGACAAAAAAACAAAAAACAAAAACATTTATAGATATCACTTTGGGATTTTGATCGGCATCTTTCACTGTTTTCTGACTTTTTGTAGACTAAACCAGGAGTCCTCACTGTTTTTCAGTCTGTAGACCCCTTAGCTAATAGAGAAACAGAGCAGGGACCCCCTACTATATATACTGGATTTAATTATTTTTCTTCTTCTCTGATTTGTGCTTACCTGTAGCTGCTAAGTCAGCAGCAGTTCAAGTTCAACCTCTGCACATTCGCTGGTGGTTTCTGAGGTGGAGGGGATGCCAGAGTCCGTTGCTTACAAAATGATTCAAAGTGGCTCACAAAGAGTGTCTGTATAATTCATTCATTTAACGTGTATTTTCAGACATATTTTAACTTTTGAAAAAAAGAAACCTTTATCATACAATCATATTCGGCCCTCCTGCAATAACGCTGAGGACCCCCTTGTTTAAGATGTGAGGACTAATTGACTAATTGATTGATCAAGAAAGTAATGAACATGAATCATTATTTGCAGCCCTGATTAGGCCTTTCACAGTTTGAATTGCCTGATCGTGATTATCTGAGCTGACTGCAATCATTTTTCATAATTGTTAGTGGTTTCCATTCGCAGGTGGTGCAGTGGTTAGCACTGTTGCCTCACAGCAAGAAAGTCCTGAGTTCAAATCCTCCAGGGGGCTGGGGCAGGGCCTTTCTTTGCGGAGTTTGCGTGTTCTCCTCGTGTCCAGGTGGGTTCTCTCTGGTACTCAGGCTTCCTCCCACAGTCCAAAGACATGCATTAATTAGGTTCATTGGTGACTGCGAGCATATCAGCCCTGTGATGAACTGGCGACTTGTCCAGGATGTACCTCACCTCTCGCCCACTGTTAGCTGGGATAGGCTCCAGTCCCCAGCGAGCCTTCAAGGATAAGCAGTTATGGATAATGAATGAATTGTTTCCGTTCGCCTGTATAAAAACAAATGGATGAAATGAACAGAAATGTCATATTTCCATCACTATTTCATGCAGTTTTGTGCCATTTGAGGTTTGACTGGCACTCTTTTAATCATCTTATTGCGCTCCCTAAATGGCTCCTGAGTGGAGAATTAGCACTGCCAAAATAATCTTGAAGCACTTAACTTCTAATCTATATTGTATATTCTTTATCCATATAATGGTAGTGGATGGAAAAGCATGTGACTTTGCATTTTCTTTTGCTTATTTTTTAAATTTGTTTAGTTTTGGTACATGTGGATGACAAGGAAATCAGAATCAGAATCAGAATCAGAAATACTTTATTTATCCCAGAGGGGAAATTGTTGACGTTACAGGTGCTCCTTACAAGATCAAGAAAGGTATATCGTATAGTGCAATTAGAAGTGAAATATAACAATATAAAATAAAAATATAGCGAGAAGTTTAAAAATATATATATAACCTATCAAATATACACAGATGGTAAAAAAGATAATAAACAGACTATATACAGTGATGGTAAGGTATGTGCAATGCTTTCTGAAAAAAATAGAACAAATTTGAAAAAAAAAATAGTGGAAAATTAAGGATTATGTACATAATGTGCATCGTGGTACGAAAATTGACAAAAATTGCTTATTTAACAGTTTACAGTTATTGCACTAGTTAAATTATTGCACAGAGTAATAATTAAAGTTATGTGAACTGCAGAACTGTATAAATATGTAATAAATTACTGGGTAAATAGTCCAAGGGCCACTCAGAGGGAGGAATTGTACAGTTTGATGGCCACAGGCAGGAATGATTTCCTGTGGCACTCAGAATATGTCCTGTTTCAGCCATAGTACATTCTTTCTTTGATTATTGGAATCTCACCTGACAGTAATTTCTTTGTATGTTTCAGTAATAGACTTTGTTCTTATTTAAAGCTGTGGTATGCAGTTCATTTTTGGCGTCATGGGCAAAAGTTCCTTATTAACCTTTAAGCCTATTGTAATTCACGTGGTTTTAGAGAAAACTAAACTTCTGCTCCTCCTCTCGGCTCTGAATGAGAATGCGATTCGACTATCACCCATCTTTCTCCAGAATCGCTTACTGTACCTTTAAGTTATTATTTATGTCATATTTGCCATGTGCAGTTTTTTGTTTACAAAGCCTAAAAGTCAGACATAAATATATTTTGCTTGTACTAGAATTGGATTTTTTTAAAAGTATTTTATTATCAACTTAACTTTCATGATGTTAACAGCCTAACCCTAATGAAAATCCTCTTTGTGAACATTTTGATGTTGAATAGCTACCAGCGTGGTAGCTTGTATCTGTGCTGGAACTCTGTGTAAATATAGCAGCTGCTTGACAACCCTGGCTGCTGCTACCTGCATCACTTTGTACAACTGGAAAATGTTTTTCTGATGTCAGGTAGATTTTGACCTTGTTCTTAATGTAACAAAGTGAACATGGGCTGCTGCCGCCTTCTGCATGCCGGCACCATCAGCATCAAATTCCCTGCCAGATCCCTCCTCACCTGTGGAGCGTCTCAGTATGAATCACAACACGCTTTCTTTTTGTCTTTTTATTACTGTATGTGACTCAGGCTGGAAATAAGTGTGTGTAATTAGTTTCTTAAGGGATGTAAATGAGCAGATGTTGTGGATTTAGACGCTGCTGACAGAAAATGAAAGCGTTCATGGAGCGATCCGTGCACAGCCCACGGCTCAGCTGTAGGCTCCCCGAGGTGTCAGCTTGTTGTCGGAGCCAGACTGTGTGGGAGAGCCTATTTCTGTCCTTTCTCCAAGGAACCTGTCTCTCTCTGTGTCTCTCTCTCCCTCTGCTGCTCGATGCAGAAGTCAGCTCGCTCAGCCTCCGTGTTTCTTCTGCCTGTCTGTCTGTCACGTGATGCCTCCTCTGCAGCTAAGCCTGCAGACTTAACAGTGCTTAGAGGACCAGCTAAGAGGAATAGCCATTGACTGATAGTCCTCTGCACACAATCAGTCGAATAATTGATTTGTAGATCAACATTAATTACTCTTTGAGTCATTTTTCGAGCAACAGTGTCAAACTTTATCTGGTTCCAGGTCTCCGATGTGGGGAATGTTTGTGATTCTTTGTCTTCTATGAGAATAAACTGGAAGAAATGTGAAAATGTCACCTTCAGACTTTTCTCCTGATGTTTTATCACAAAATGGTTAATTGATCAATCAAACAATTAAGAGGATTAATCGGCAATGAAAATAATTGTTAGTTGCAGCTCTAATCGTAGACATCTACTGTAATTATTCACAGGTTGAAACATACTGTGCCAGCAAAGGGTTGTCATTAATGGTGATGATTAGTATTATTAATCTGTTTGTTATTCTTTTGATTCATTGATTAAAAAATCATTACAGAAGGAAAGTTCCCAAAGTCCAAGGTGGCATCTTCAAGAGGCTGTTTTATCTGACCAATAATCTAAAACCCAAATGGTATTTAGTTTACAATAGTGAGATAGTGAGAAAAGCAGTACGCAGCAAATGGCAGCATGCAATTAGCTGGTAACTAACCCACAGGACCCAGCCTCCATACATGGGCCCCACTGAGCTAACAGGGTGCCTGTAGCTGATATTTTTATAAAAACAAAGTAATAAATGACAATGTGAAAACAATATGACAGTTTGCAAGAAGTGTAGTGATGACCCTACAGAGAATTATCAGCTGACTGTAACTTCCTGTAGCTTTACAGAGCTGTTAGGGCTTGGTACCCTTAAAATACCAACAAAATACTTTGATAACTATTTTCTACACTGTTCATCATGTGAATGAAAGCATTTCTGAAATAATCCTTTGGTATTTTATGTATTTATGTTGTCTGACGCCACAGGCGTGCAGTGTAGTCTTACTTAAAATTCTGACGGCATGCTGAACTGCCAGCTAAGTCAGATGACTTCACCACGCCACAGACTGTATGGGTTGTAACTGCTGCAGTAGTGACCATTTAAGAGTCAGAACTGTTTAACTGTTTTTGTTGTCATAGTGATGTCCGTTAGATTTGGTTCGGTTAGAGAGCTTTTTACCCTCAGCTATGCTTCAACTGTAGGTTATAGGAACTTATTTTTAAAATACAAAAATGTGATTTTATCGATTATCTTATCTGTATCAGCAATGAGATGGAGGTAATTATTGGTTATTCTATCATCTGGAAAAAAAATTCCATATCCTGCATCCCTAACGTTTTGGTTGACTCTCACCGCCCTGTCATTTTCGGCTGCAGCATGAAGTTGTTTTCAGAGAAAAAGCTCTAAAAAGCCCACTGCACACCGCCTGCTCAGCACCAAACAGACAATGTGTCAGCCACTTGATTAATTTAGAGCTGAAACGATAAGTTGAAAGTCATTGGCAGTAGGGCTGCATGACATGGTAAAAAAGTCACATTGCAGCTATTTTTGACTAAAATTTCTGTTGGCATATGCAGTACAATTAGTGGGAGTGATGATTTTTGATTTTTCATCATTTTCATTGTTACTGAAAGAAAAGTATTGAAATCCTGATGATGTGAAACATGATGTGAAACAAACAGACATGTTTTCTTACATCTAAAGAACAACATGTATAGGTTATTGCATCTCTGCCGCACTACAGTACTTGATAATGCTGTTTTATGACGCACTTTAACAAAAAATTGCTGCTTTTGCGATTTGAACATTACACTTTCGTATAATGTCATTTTGATGATATTGCGATTAATTGTGCAGCCCTGAATGGCAGTAAACTGGATATATTCAGGTTTAGTATATTTCAATATTAAAAGTTGGGCATTTTTCATAATTATCTCACATTTAATTGACCAAACAATTAATCAATTAGTGGAGAAAAGAAACTGTTGATTATGAAAAAAAGTGTTAGTTGCAGACCTAGATTGAAGAACGATTTGTGTCACCCTTAAAGGAGCAAAAACAGAGGGGTTTTTTGGGGGTGCTGAACAAATGTTTCATCATAATTTCACAAATTATGTTGTCAAATGTACATGGTATGATAACCACTATATACCACTGTATAACGTGAACACTGCAAGACACCTTTCCCCCCCAAAGCAGGCCTTCCAAAACACTGGGATAAATTCTTGACAATACCCAAAAACAATGACAAATGCAGGACAACAAGAGACAACTAAAATAAACAGTGGAGTCGCAGCAATCTGTCAGTCGCAGCATGTACGATTTGTGCAATTGTGTCGTTACTGTATGATCAAATCAAATAGTGCTGTAGTTTCCTGTGTACATGACTAAGTACACCAAGTACGCAGCTTAAAATAGTATAACATCAGTGCGGATTGCAGGCTGCAGATGTCTGCACTGACCTTAGAAAAGGCAGTTGTGCTGAAGCTGATTTTATTTATTCTCTGTGTGTCTTTCAAGAGGTCTGTTAAAAGCCCCCTATTGTCTGCGTGTTTGGGGCCGGGAAGGTCTGGCTGCCCTGAAACCATGTGAGTCACACACCAACAATGCAATTCTCTGTCTTCTCCCCGCTGCTTGCTGCTCCTCAGAAATTAGGCTGGAATCAATAAGGCATTTACAGCGAGTGACCCACATTTTGCTCCTCTCACATGACGATGGTGTTTGTAGTATGCAGCCGATTGTGTTAGAAGTGATTCAAGAAATTCCTTCGATTGATGTCACTACCGCCCGTGCTCAGGATGGATTCTTAAAGCGGTCTATTTTAAGGCAGCTCTGTGTGTTGTGTGTTGTAGATGTGATGGACCAGCAGAGGGTGCTGCATTCAGGTTGCCTGGTCTCAGGGGTTCGTACGCCTCCCGTGCGCCGCAACAGCAAGCTGGCTAGCCTGGGACGCATCTTCAAGCCCTGGAAGTGGAGGAAAAAGAAAAACGAGAAGCTGAAGCCCGCAGCAGGTGAGTGCGACTTCAGCGGTGGCGGTAAACAGCGTCTGGTTTGGGGATCACTCGAGGAATAGCAACACTGAGGCTGTATTTGCAAATACAGCTAGACTGTTCACGTGTTTTCGTTTTTAACCAGTCTGATTAATGTTTGTGTTGTTTTTAGCGGTGGAGAAGAAGACAGCTGTACGACAGAAGAGAGATGACCCCGTCAGGAGGAATCCTGGGGAGACGGACGCAGGTGCTAAAGGACAGATGAACACGTACACGCGCGACTCCAGGCTGATCTCAGTACACTCGTTTGGCCACATGATGCTGCACTGGTCTGCAGACTCACTCCTGTCCTCTCCTTGTGTGTCTGTATGCAGAGTCAGATCTCGCCTGTGGGGGTAATGGTGAAGATCCAGACACCCCGACCCACTCTGATGGTGAGGACAGAGACGAGGAGCCTGTGGCGCCTCTGGCCAGCACCAGTGAAGACCTGGGCAGCGATTTAGAGGCGTCAACAGGTAGAGTGAAGCACTGTGGTCTGAGAGAAAACGTTCAGAATAGGGCTGTGAGATGTGACCAAAATATCAAATCCCGTTACAGGTCATTTCATATCCAGATGATATGTATCCCAATATAGCAATAAAACATTAATGTATATCATAGAAAAGTTAAATAGAAAACACTTTTCAACTATAGATGCAAACAAAATAAATACAGGCCTAAAATGAAAATATGGCAGAACAGAATGTATATTACTCTTTAACAGCAGGACTGTTTGAATTGTAGGAGCAAACAAGAAAAAAATTCAGGCCTAACATTAAAGGGACGGTTCACCCCGAAATCAAAATCAAAATACATATTTTTATTCTGGCCTGCAGGGCTGTTCATCTGTCTAGTTTGTTTTGGTGTGACTTGCAGAGTTTTGGAGATATCGGCCACAGAGTCTGTCTGCCTTCTCTCCAGTATAATGGAACTAGATGGCACTCGGCTTGAGGTGCTCCAGGTGCCAAAATAATACATTTGAAAAGCTCAACAGCGATGTCTCTTTCCAGAAATCATGACCTAGTTACTGAAGATAATCCAAAGAACTTGTTGTGAGCAGTTTCATGTAGGAACTACTCTCTTTCTACTGAGCTACACCCACATACAAAGAACCACAATTCTTAATGTTTAAGTTTGAGAAGGTCATTTATACCCCAAATTAAAAAAAAACACATTTTTCCTCTCATGGTGCCTACAGAGTGTGAGATTTCTCACTTTGTGACATGGATGTAATAAACTTTGGTACAACATTAAGCTCAGCCAAGGGGACCATTAATGTTTACATCTTGCGCTGTCACAAGTATGAGCTTCTCTTCTGCACCATGATACGTTTGGTGGGTGATATAAAATTACATATACGGCAATAGAAAATTTTGGTCATATCCCACTCCTACCCTGGATAGGCCCAAGTGTCAACCTAGGCCATTATATGGGCAGATAATAGCTTGTTGCAGATATGTTAGTGTATATGTTGGCTGAAAAGAATTCCCAAACTAGGTTTGAGATCACATAGGAACAGTGTCACCATTACATAGTTTGACCAGCAGAGAGCACTGACAATATGAATTTTACATTGTTAAATGCTCTGCTCAGTATGTATCTTGTCACTTTAAAAAATAAAAAAGCCTATCAGTTGATATATTCTTATTGATATCAAATATCAAGCTAGGGCTGCAACAGATCACAAAGTTCATGGTTCGGATCAGATCACAGTTTTGAGTCACTGATCAGATTATTTTACGCATCAGCAAAAAAGAAAAAAGACGTGGGATTAGGGTAAAATTGTTTTAAAAATGCACTTGGCTTTGATCTCTCTCTGTCTGTAGTTATCACCATAGTAATGTAATGTAATAATAATGATAATGATATTAAAAATGTATATATAATAATTAGATATAAAAATTACACTATAATAATAATATTACTCAGTATACTTTGAATACTATACTGTATTATACAGTACTGTATTATGTATATACTGTGAATATAATAGATAATTATACACTGCACAGTATAATACACTACTACACTCTATAGTCTGGCTCAATGTCCCACCCACAGCACTATCTGATTGGTTAGAAGTCACAATTAATAGCCTATCAACACAGACACACTGTGTCACAGACAGGCAGACACAGAGCTGCACCAGTGATCATACAGGAGCTGTGTAGAAGTATCGCCAAAGTTTCAACAAGTATCACAATCTTATGATCTGTTTCTTTGACAGCAGCATAGTTACCCTAGTGAAAACGCCCGAAGTCATGGTCGGGATGTCACTGGAGGCGATGTGATGGCTTTTAAATCAGTCACTCTTCACAGAGACGAACTGCAGAGTAAAACACAGCAGGCATCTGTCCTGCCTTTTCACTGCAACTCTGCATTGAGATTTCAGGGAATTATTACTTAGATCAAAGTAATAGCGACAGAAGAACAGTGTTTCGCACTATGACGATTACATGAAGTCCGCAGATCACATGCATGTCAAACCATGACAGGTGATTCGTACAGGACACGGGGCAACTGTGATCCGTTGCAACCCTTCACACAACCATTAAAAGTCAAATTCACGCCAGTTACCTGTGAACCTAAAGTGCTTGTCTTCAGACTGTGGGAGGACGTGGAGAACGTGCAAACTTCACACGGCAATAGCTGCTAGACTGAAACCCAAAAATCTTCTTGCTATGAAGCAACGGCGCTAACCGCTACACCACTGGGCTGTCAAATGCCTATTGAGAATCAGTGTACCCTATATCATGCATTTTCTAGACAGGTAAAAAAGGGACATTTGAACATTTGTTGGATAAAAGGAATGACCTGAGCTCTCCAAAACTTTCTTTTTATTTGACCATCTCACACACTGTGAAGTCCTCTCCCCTTTAGTGTGTGGTGAAGAGTGAATGAATAAATCATTTCAGACACAGCCTTGTCAGTAAAGCCGGGCACACTGTAAAATTTGAGCCCGTTCCTGACCTGATTTTTGAGCCGCACGACTCACTTTAGAGTCGGACTGACTTTCAGCTTCAGCACGCGTCGTTTGTCGTTCAGTGCACGTTAACATTAAAATTCACTTTATTGACTTTATTGTCAATACCCAGAATGGTCCGCAGGAGCTGACGGGTTTTTTATTTTATATTTTACGTGTACAGTGCGAGCACATGAGTCGTGAGCTTTGCCTTCACATCACAGACAATTTACTTGTACAAAAAATTTAATTTGCGGAATTGTTGTTATTGATTTGTCATATGGCCATCCTGGTTGTTGTTCTTGCTTAGTCTCCCAAATAAATGTACAGTAACATTAACATTTAACAAAACATTTCTAAAATCGTACATGTTTGACCAGGTTAAGCTGAAAACTCTTCTTCTCAATCTGTAGTGGTGGGGTAGTAATGAAGAGGTGCAGACATTGTCCAGATGAGGGCTGGGTGATATGGCTTATAAATAATGTCTCAGTATTTTTAGGCTGTTCGAATACACAGTATATATCTCAATATACATATTTTCTCTAAAATAACATGCCATAAATTCTATTGCAAACATATGATCTAATGGTGGGGCTGGGAGATATGGACAAAATCAAATATAATATTTTTGACCACATGCCTTGATATCGATATTGAAACAATTTCGTCAGAGTGAGTATTGTTGCCTTTGCAAAATATTAACATAATGAGTTTTTGCATTCTAACCATAATCATCAGTAATGTGGATATAAGGTCTAAGTGAATAAATAATAGAACAGCTAGAAAAGTCTGGTAAGTTCAGAAAATGACATCGACTGTAATGCAGCCTTTAAAATCAGGAAAAGACAAAAAACATGCCATATCACAATATAACGATATGCAAAATCTTTGACAATATCTAATCTTATATCTCAATATCGATTAGACCATCTAATTATATCATTTTTATCTTTTTATTCATTCTGTTTAGGTATGTACGTTAAATATTGGTTGTAGAAAAGCAAAGAAAGAAATGAAGAAGGCAATATTCTCCTTGTCTGGGAATCCTACATGCTTTATTTTTCAGCCAGGTTGTGAATAAGACCCTTGATTTTTCCTTTTAACAAATTAAAATTGTCCTAATAACCAGTTTATTGTTGTAAATCAGGATAAGATATTTCTTATCCACTTATTTTATGTATTTTTTATTGTAGTAGTAGTAAAATGATTGATTGCCAGTAAAAAAAAATTGGTGATTCTAGTTGATTAAAATGGCTAAACTTTTACAGGTGCAGCTTTAATGTTGGCAGCATAGTTTCAGACACCATGTCTCTGATTGTCCACTAGGTGGAGACAGAGACCTCCTAATCAAACCAAATGTTTCCTGCTGTCTCATTCCAGTCCAAGATATGACTGAAGATTCAAAGACAGCAGAAGAGCCCAGCCAGAGTGAAGATGGAGGAGATGAGACCACCTCAGTGAGCGAGCCAGGTGACGAGCAGTCGAAGGGGAAGGTGGAGACTGTTGAAGGGAAACAGGAGGCGACAGCAGCCCAGCCTCCGAGACGAGCCAGCTCTCCTCCACCCAACCTGCCGGTCAAACTGCTGACCAGACTGGGCAGCCTGGACTGTGAGTTCAGCAGGAGATGCCTGATGTAATGACATGAGGTTCGCAGCGGACTCTCACTCTGATGGTTTTTCCTCCTCAGGTGCTCCTCCGGTGCCGTTGAAGAAGTCCCCCGCCACCTTACCCAGGAACTTCACACTTCCCAAAGACCCTCATGGCTCCCTGTTGAGAGGCAGGATCTCCACTCCCACTGGGTCCCCCCACCTCGGGGCGCTGCACCAACAGCTGCCCCCTAGCTGCATCATTGAGGAACTGCACCGAGCCCTGGCCACCAAACACAGACAGGACAGGTCAGATAAAACATGTGCAGCATCTCTAAAACATAGACAAGAAATATTGAGCTGCCTTTGTTTGTAGTTTGTATTTTGTAAGTGCTATCACATGAGTTTATATTCTTACAAAATGAAAAACACATATATTTTGTGGATTATTAATGATATTATTATGTAATTTATTGTATAATATTATATATTATATTAATTTGTTTCAGTTAATTTGTTTTATTGAGCCAAAGAAAATTATACATACAGAATGTCGTTGGGTCAGTGCTCATTTTCATTTATATGAAAGAATGTCAAAATTAGATTGTACTTTCATATTGTTAGGATTGGGTATTGTGTGGATTTTAACAATTCCAATTCCAGTTTTGCTTATCAATTCTGGTTCTTGGAGGGGCGGGGTCAAAACAGATAACATGCTTATTGTACTTTAATTGGAAACTATTTTGATAATTGTCATTTTTCATGCAAAACATTATTATTGAGATGCATTTCTGAGAGTTAAAGTTTGCTATTTTATGTTCCAAAATGCAAATGTTATATTTTGTTACATGTTTTTTTCAGTATTTTTAATGTACAGTTGTTACTTTCTTACTTACTTACTTTCTTTTGTTATTGACTGGACATCCACATGAAAAGTGCGTAATTTTCACTTTAACAGACTCTCTGAAAGTCAGTCATGCTGCATCTCAGTCATCATCCAAAGCCTTTATGTTCGGGACAAAATGTATGTTCCACGATTGTAGAGTGACAGATCCATTTCTTCAACAAAATGCCATACTGTATGTAATTTAATTTGTACGTACAACTGATTTTGATCTCCTTTCTCTATTTTAAATATGATAAAATATGGTCCCTAGGCCTCAGACTTTCTGTTTAATGGGTTGCTTGACAACATCAAGCTAAACAGAAGGAGACTGACAAAGCTGAGCTCAGCGTTTAAAACCCACACAAGTTTTGAAGCCAAGACAGGAAGTTAGGTCCTTCTTCATATCAAACACATTTGAAATTAAATTGTGTGTTTCTCACGTAAATCCTATTTTTTAAATTGTTCTTGCTGGTGGTAGTTGCACAAATAACTCGAGCACCAAGCTCTTTAGCTTAGCCTCACTGTTTCCCGTCTTTATCTGCAGTTTAGTAATGGCATATTAATTCGTTCAGTTTCATTCATTTGGAACTGCAGACCAACTGCTACGTCACAGTTGTCCAGTTATAATGTCCCATTATTTAATCCACAACTTCTAACCAACCAGAATTGAGACTTCTCAGTGCCCTGGTTTAATGAAGTTGTAACTGACAGGTTTGAATTACGATGTGTGATCTCAGTTTCCAGTCAAAGGAAGCCCGCTCCTCTCTGAAGCGCCGGCTGGACGGACGTCTGTCCCGCACGTCCAGCACAGAGAAGGAGCCTTCCGGGGAGACGGAGAGCAAGAAGGAGTCTGACGAGAACAAAGAGAACTGGCGTCTGGACGAGTACTTGAGTGACCAGGACAGCTGGAACGAGTCTGTGATCTCTGGTGGGTCTGCTGACAGGGGACACGTGGTGTAATATTTTCTCTGCTATTATCTGCCTCTTAATGTACAAAGCCAGAAAAATCTGGGCACCCTGTCAGTGGATAATGAAGCAGCGTAATCTCTGCTGATATTTGTTTACAGTGAGAGCATGACAGGGAGATTTACAGCCATGACGAATAGCAGACTTACTGGTGTTAAGTTTCAGCGGCCCGTCAACATCTGCTCCGGTGGCCTAATTCTTGGCCGTTCATGTGGGTCAGTGGTGCAGAGCTGTCTGCGGCTGACATGTCTGTGACTCTGGGGGGAAAAATATTAAAAAGGGTAGACTGTGGAGTTACGTCTGTGGACTTGACAGCCACCAGCACGAGGGTGACGTGATACAAATATCTGATGACTACAGATGTGTGATGGAGGAGATGATGAATTTTTTACACTCTTTGAATCTAAAATAGTTAGCAGTTATGCTAACAGGGATAATTTAGATGCAGCTTTTAGTGACCTTCTGTTTTAGGGTGAAAACATCTGCACAAGGAAGGATTTTTTTTTTTCACCCTGAATCATTGGTTGCTAGCGACAGTAGGCCTTAGTCACAAATCACCTGATGTGATTGTAAATGAAACTAGCTTTTAACCCCTGAAGTCTGACCACATTAATCAAATGAAAAGGGCAGCTTAACACGCTGACATTTAAAAAAAGTCTACACATTGAGAGTTGGCGCGCTTAGTATCATAAAATGTAGTGTTGCAGAAGATGATTGTCACTTTGAAGTGTATATATCTTTAAATAATAATCACCCCCTGAGACTTCAGATTCACCTGCAGCACCAGTCAAAAGTTAGGACACACATCTCATTCAATGTTTTTTCTTTACTTTTTATAAGAAATGATTCAGGTTATACCATCGGTGTGCAAAGCTGTCAGCATAAGTTGGTTGCTTTGAAGAATATAAAATATCAAATAGCAAAAAACTTTTGCACACCTGTAGGTGGACAGGTGCGTAGGAGAGGACCATGAGTTGACAATAAAAAGTGAAAAGACTCTTGTGTACTGTCTTCTGCACTCGCAATCAAAGTTTTAATAACATTGTGTTTAAATACAGTCTATGTTTAAGACTCTTAAAAAGCAAAAATATTTTACCATGTTTTCACATTTTTTGTCTTACTTTATTATTCCATTTAATCACATATTTCATAGGTTTGGTGTCTACAATATTAATCTATAATGTAGATAAATAATAAAAATAAAGAAAAAACATTGAATGAGGAGATCCAAACTTTGAACTGTACATTGATTGCACACACAGTATATCACTAAATTATCATTTGCACACACTCACTTATCTTTGGTGCAGCCACTTTGAGGTTAAATACAACTGTATTGCAAAAGACAGTTAATCAACAAAGAAAAATCCTAACCTGTCCTAGAAAAGACTCAATTCAGAAAGGATGAAAAGAAATTTCCAACGCAACAAATATCTGTCATAGTGCAGTTATGTCATTTATAATAGAATTGAAACCAATATGCGCAGCTGAAAATCTGAATAGATTGAATTTTCTTTGTTTTTCTTAACATAGAAACAGGGGACACCACTGGATAATGTAGCATTCCTATAGGTTAGGACTTCTTAAAGGCTGGACCAAAGTCTACATTGGAACCAAACGGCAAATCAATCCAGACCCAGCCCATACCTCGTGTAATGAATATAATACAATATGAAGTGTAACATTCTCTATTTTTAAATACATTTTCTGTTGATCAATACATTTTTTGTGATGTGGAATATACAGTATAGCAGTAGCTGGAGATCATTCACAGTGATCCTTTCCGTGGGTAAATGCAATTTTAATGTGGCTTACCATACGATCCTGTCGTTGTTAATGTCATGGTGACGTGGACTGCTGGAGTGTTATCTGATGTTGCTGCTCAATTGCTGCAACATTACACTGGAATATTTGCTATCAGCTCTGTTTTTTTTTTTCTGGAGCAAAATTTCTACAGCTAATGTAAATGTAGTTATAAGAAAATGTCTGAGTCAGAAATAAATTAACTAACTGTCTGACCCTTGCTTGGCCCGGTTTCATGCCGGACATCATGTGATGTTAATAAACTGCTTGCTGAATTTATGTTTTATAAGTGAGTTGATTAAATGTTGTTTTGTCTTCACCAGTCATTCCAGACCTCTAACTTTAGATGAAAATCAGATGCAGAACTTTGAGGAATAAGTTTAAGACCCCTGCTAGAGGTTTATGTCATCATAAATCATGTTTTGTCCTCCAGTTTGGCGTGGTAAACTAAATACTACAATACCCATGAGCCTCTGACACTTTGCAAGGGAGATGAAGACAGTCAGAGGTGCCAACTGGAGCTGTAGTCAATTCCAAATGCTTCGTCGTTGAATTTATGAACAAAACACGTTGCCATAGTTACTAAATTCATCCAATTTAGCCAGAATACAAAAGAAATGAATTTAAGCTGCTTCCACCTGCTATTAGGGGTGCATCTAACAGAATTTTCAGTTTGGCCAAAATACACCTTGGGAGCCCAAGTTAACTATATGTTAACTATATGTTCGACAGTTTTGTTTTTCATGTTTTATGCTGATAATTCCACCAGGAGAGTTTCATGGAGATCCCAGACGTAAAAGTGCTCCAGCTGTGAGTCATGTAGCATTGTCTGTGGGGAAAAATGAATGCATCCTGATATGGCTCCTCCCACTCTGCAACATATAAACGCTCAGCAGGTTTACATGTACTTCCCAGTGGATGAGAGCAACCCATCCAGGTCATCCTGCCTCTTTTTTGGTTGAAAACAACCGCTCTAATTTGACTGGTTGTAAATATAAAGTCTCAGCCCTTTGCCAAATTAAACACATAAAATAAGAAAACCGTATCACGGTTTAGCTTTTAGGAGCCAAGATCCTCTAGCTTGACAGTGAGCAGTTGTGTTGTTTCTTTACAGATCAGCATTGTTGCATAGAAAAATATTAAAGAAATAGGGGTCCTGTCAATCTGCCTCCACCAAAGTGGAAGAACCTGACATAGAAGTACTTTACTGGCTCTTCTGATCAATAAATTCATGTATATTTGTTACTTAAAATGCTTTATTCTGCTGTTTTGGTACTGTTGAACCAAACTCCATTCCAAAAGCAGGTGTTTCATGATGGGGTCATATTTTTTCACAGTAAAAACTTTAGCACCACCGTCACTAAGACTCTTTTCTGACTCTTTTCGGCACTCATTTACTCAGTAACAAGATTAACTAACCTGTGATGAAGAGTTTGGCGCAGGCACACATACTGACTGGCTGCTTTTACAGTGAATGTTATCACCCAAGGGGGGGGGGTTGGTCATGGGACGTGATGTACAGCTGCTCTCACCCATTCTTAAACATCTTGAAATAAGTCTGTAAATATGCATTTAATTAATATGGTGTTAGGTTAAGTCTCAGAGAAAGCACCAAAGTACACTGTGTGCTGATTAGCATCAGTTCAGGGGGCTTAGCTGGTAAACTATGTCTGGCAGCTCGACAAGCACTGTGCAGTTATTGACCTTAATTTGTGCTCAACTCCAACAGGGACCCTCCCTCGCAGGATGAGGAAGGAGCTGCTGGCTGTGAAGCTCAGGAACCGGCCCAGCAAGCAGGAGCTGGAGGACCGCAACATCTTCCCCGTCCGCAGCGACCAGGAGCGGCAGGAAATCCGCCAGCAGATCGAGATGAAGCTGGCCAAGTGAGTGGCTCTGTGTGGACCCACATCAGCCTGCCATCAGCCAATCCCCTCCCATCAGCCCCCTCACACCCTTCTCCACCTCATGTATGTCTGTTTCATCACTCATCATCATCTACACTTTGGCTGCTTATCTCCCAACCTTGTGTTAACCATCCCCTAACAAAGTCCTTAAACACATCACAAAGGGTTTCACTATACATGCTCACTGTAATACTGCAACAAGTTTTGGAATATTAACTTGAAATACTCTTATGATTATACAGTATATTCATATGTGCAGAGATGTAGTGTAAGGTAAAACTACCTAAACTCGGTTTACTGACCAATTCACTCATCAGCAAAGGCACTTGGGAGGAGATAGGAGGTTAGGAGAACAGTTTTGACAAATGACTATCCACCTAGTGTTTGTGTGCAGCATTTGTGGTTAACGTGCGTTTCTAGATATGGTCCGTGAGCGCAGGTTTTGTTTTTGGGCTCTGTGCAGGTCTGATAGTAGCAGATATGGCTCACTGTGAGGTAGCGATGTCATGATACCACAAATTTAGATACCAGTGCCATTTAATTTTCTCATTTCTCAATACCCAAATCAAGCTAAAGTCAAGTCATAGTGTAATTGCCACTTCAATTCTTCCTTTGACACACTTGTATAGACAGTGACCAAAATATAAAAGTACAAAAGTCATAAAATGAGAACAGGGGAGATAAAGAGAAAAGAATATAAATAAAGTAACTCAGCAACCCTGCATTGTCTAAAATACAATTCAATACCACGATAAAAACAAAAGCATAGCAATATATCCTGTGTACATATTCAGATGACAGATAACACAGATTGAAGGTTAAAGAGTCAGGATGGTAGCCTACTACAATGAGTAATGTGTACATTATGTTAGCCAAAACATGGTAGCTTTTAGTGTTTAGCCATTGCAAATGTCATGGAACATAGTTGTCTATACAGCAATGCCAAATATGTATATCAGGATAGGGATAACGCTTTGGCTTTGGATGTGTTGTTAATGTAACGTTAACATGAATTCAAGTTGCTAAGTTGAAAGTGTTTTTCTCCTTTCATTTGAAAAGTTCTATGACCCCATGTTGCAAATTGATTATTAATCCCTGATGATCCTCCTTGAATGCAAAGCGCTTCCTTGCATCTCTCATTTCTGCTTTTCGTTTTGAAGAGTTGAGGTGGAGCTGTCGATGCAGCTGCCATCTTCAACATGTTGCTGTTCTTCTAGGCGTTCTTCCTCTTCTTTGGGCATTTAATGACGGACTAGAACACTTGTAGGTGTATATGCTTCCCCATCAGGTTCAGAAAAATTGCATCAGTGGTACCTACGGTATTATAGAAAAATGGGTACTGTCACTTTTTTAGAATTTTGGGATCGACTTGGTACCAAAGTATCAGTCCTCATGACATCCTTACTGTGAGGGCAGCATGTGTTTGGTAGGGTTGTACCTAGGGTTGCAAATTGTAAGCACTTAACTAATTGATCATTGGTAACAACTACAATCAATTAATCAAGTAATTGTTACTAAAAAAAAACATAATTTTTGCTTATACTAAACCATACCAAATAATTTTTTCCCCTCAATCAAAGCTTTATTTACACACCAACATGTTGCATATTATATGTATATGTCTGTATGTGATATATAAACATATAAAGACGAAAAAAACCAAAATACATTTACAACACATACTTGAATATCAGATAACATGCAGAACATGCTCATAAGAATAATCTGTTATATTGCAGATGTTTATTCGATAGGAGATCGAACACTTCAGGCCATTTGTTCCTCAATACACCTCACCTACAATTATGATAAATATATTATTCAAGGTCTTGTCCAGTTAGAGAACAGGTCAGTGTACCTGTAGAGCGGCCGCCCCAACACTGAACTACTATATCACCCTACATGAGTCTCACCTTTTATCTCAAAGACTCACGTTTTAATGTCTCTGTTCATCATCTGTGATGTGATTGCTCTCTCCTGCTGCTCACAGGCTGTCAGCCAAACTGGACAGCAGTAGAGAGGTTGTACCAGCAAAAGCAGTTCAGCCAACCTGTCTAACATTCAGCACTGCAGCAGCGACATCAAAGCAGCAAACAGACTCCAGCGGTGCTGTTTTGCGTCACTCTGCCACCCCCCCAACTTCATCACAGTTAGTTCTGTAGTTTGGCCCTTTTGAAACATTTTGTAAAAAGTTTAGTGTCGTTTTATAAATGTCTATAGCCTGCCATGCAGTTCAGTGACTCATCTGACAAAATATAAGTCATCTCAGTGGCTTCTCGATCAATTATTTGAATCATCAGTGTTTTGGGGGCAGCCCTTGAACTCGGGAAATTTCACACAGTCACTGTGACCAGCTTTTGTTCCAGCACAAATTCCAAAACCAATTGTCGTTTTTGCTTTTCTTTTTACATTAAACACACAAGCACACAACATGTTAATTATTGAGCTTAAACTTAGCACAGAGCTTTTTCACTGAAACACCACTGCTGTGTTACTGTGTGTACAGTTTAGGGGGCTCCACAGGCAGAATGTGTCAGAAATTGTATGTTTTCATCAGTGCACAATCACCGCGCCATGTTTCACAGCCATTTTTCTGCAGTTGTCTATACAAACAAACCAAACACTGGCTGTAGAATGGGCCAATAGAGCTGCAATGATTGATCAATAAATTGATTAATCAATTATTAAATGAATTGCCAACTATTTTGTAAATCGATTAATCGGTTTGTGTCATTTTTTAAATTGAGAAAATCATTGACAGGTTAATCTACAATGAAAAAGAGAGTAAGGCAAGCGGTATTGAGCTGGTTGCAATCTACAGTTTCACCACTAGATGTCACTAAATCCTACACACTGGTTGTTTAAAGCTGCAGCCATAACACCAGAACAATGAGGTGAAAGATGCTGAAATGAGCCGAGCTCATTCTATACATTGTAATAAAAAAAAACATTCATTAGAGCATCTTTAAACAATTATTTTTGTCCATTTGATTTTTCTTTCTCTACATTTAAATCTTTGTTATACATAGAACTTCTATCACTTTGACACTATATTCTATCATTTATATATATACTATACTACTATATACTATACTACTATAATTTACCTCATACAGATTTATGTTGGCCTAAAGCTTCCTAGGAGTCTTGGGTCAATCTGTTCACTACCACAGAACCAGGGCGTAATTGCCCCAGTACACTGTGTTGCAATTTTACTAGCTACATCTAGCTAAATCCAGTGCAACCCAGGTCAACAACCCTGCAATTAAAGGTTCCCTGTTGAGTTTTTTACCTCTAGTTTCACCATGTAGCAGTTTTTTTCTATGGGTGGGTCCCTATTTCGTTTGTGGATGACACAACACACATTCCTGCCAGTGATGTCACACTGTTCTGCTGATATACAGGTGACACTAACACACCAACATACATTTGCTGCAGTGCATTAGCAAAGGCAAGAAAGCCTGCAAGCTAGTAAAAACATGTAATATGTAAACAATGCAGGATTTAAAATATTCTGCTTTGCAAATGTTTTATGAGAAGGGAAATGCATTTAGCATATTTGTTAGACCCGAAGAATACACATGTGTTTTGGTTAGAATACTGAAGGTAAACATAACTTTTGTTTGTTTGCAAGAAATTTTCACACAGCACCTTTAATCCTACCTTCAGATCCTTTAAATCACAGTGCAGTACAATGCAGTAAACAGGTAAAATGATGTTACGTTATACCAGTGTATTATATATTCATATTTTATTGTGGTTCTCTTAAAAGAGTTGACCATGTTTCCTTTACAGTGGTCGATGGATCAGCCTGTCTCTCACAGTGCGGGTTAGGGTTGTCTAAAATGCAATTACTTGTTAACAACAGCCTCGAGTAATAAGTGGAAATCTGCAGAAAATGTTTTCATGACTCAGTGTGGCGCAAAACAACCACAACAAAGGTTTTATTTAAATTCTTGTTCCTCCTTTCTGTGGATCTATCTTTTCTGGGTCAGGCAGTCTGATTTTTGGAGTGCGGACCAGGATTTTCTGAAAGGCAGAGGAGGAATGCAACACAGAACATAATCGTATTTGTCGTGTTATGTAAAAGGCCATAGGCAGTTATTATGGTGACTTTAATAGGATTAACAGTCAAATCAGGTTCCTTTTTTTCGTAAATAATACAGTGGCAGGGTGTGCTGCTGGTATTCTTACGCAATGCTCCGAGTGGGAAGAGGAGGGCTCACTTCTCTCTGAGAATGCCGTCAAAACACTTTTGTTTGGACGTATGGTGACTTTATACTGAAGCGGTGTGGCTGTGTGAACCAGCTGTTCTCCTGATAACGAACGACAGTTTGACTTTTTAGACTCACACAAAGCTGATTTGTTGCTGTTTGCACGTTTCCCTCTGCAGACTATTAACACATTTAGTTGTTTTTCATACCTTTCCTAAAATGAGCTGATGTGATAATTGCCTGTTAACAAAGCAGTCGCGCTTCACTGTGCGCCGAACGTTGCTGAGTGCTTTAACTGGAGGTTGACCTGCTTTCAGCTGCCAGTGTAGGTTGAAACAGAAGCTTTTTTTTTTTTTTTCTCAGTAAGTGACGTACAAACTGCAAACTTCTAATTAGCATTTTGAAATGTATCATTATCTTAAACGACTCAGCTCAAAATAGCTGGTACAGTAGGCTGACTTCAGCTTGTTAGAAAAGAAGAAGGCAGAATTCATCACATGGCAAACATGAGTTTATATGCCAGGTCATGTCATAAGAGTAATGAACGCATATCTGCATGAACATGTTATGATATCTGATATGTATTCATCATCAAAATCCACATGTTTATGTTATTCATAAAGTAATTTGACTGCTGTAATAAGATAAAAGATATGTTGGCTGAGCTGATTTCTCAGATTAGAAATTACAATTATCAAAATAGCAATTTGTACAGGCGCAGTGTCAAAATCACCTGAGCTGCAATTTTTTTTTTTTTTGATAAAGGTGAAATGTGTCACAACGTACCATTATACATGAAGCATTGTGGTGCTGCAGAGATTCCCTGGCCAGCAAATTATCATTTCCTGATGTAAGAGAAGACACTTGTTTGGTAAAGACGGCAGCAAAAATCACATCACCAAAATGAAAATGAAATGCAAAATTTACCACTCCCATTCCCGCTAAAATCATGACTCATGTCGCAGTCACAATGTCTGTCAAAATAGTTACAGTCTTATTTTATTTGCATATCCTTCCACACTAGTAAATAATGCTTGTGCCAATTTCATGATGCATTACAGCATATTGTGACATTTCTTGGTATGAAACATCTCACTGTATATACTGTGCGCATGATGGCTACTGTTTTACTATAACCACCACATCTTATAGAAGTGTTACATTCAATTTACCTGAACAGTTTTGCATAAATGATGATCAAATCACTATAATTTGAGGAGTTGCATAATGATAAACGCACAGAATAATCACCCAACTCTGCAGTTCCTCTCAGCTCTATTAAGCGTTTTAGCGTACTTCAGCTGATATAGTTTTTACGAACCCTAACATTTCTGTCTGGTTCAGTCTCACCCCTGGAGCCACAGCAGGCAGCTGCTTCAGTAGAAAACCTGTACACTACCTGCTTGGTGTAGGTACCAGATCTGCTGTGTACAAACAAACGGAACTCATGGCACAAAGCTTCTGTAATTTAAGCACCATCACTTATTTAATTTGAAATTTTTGAGCAATTGTTAACGACAGTTAACATTAGCTAGCAAACTAAGACCACAGAGAACTCTCGATCAAATATGCCGATAAAACCTAACAATCAGAGCTTACACAACTAATGCTAAGGTTTCATAAGTACTGTTACTTGTAAGCTTTAATTTTGTGAATGACTTGAAAACAAATTGGCAAAATAACTGTGATATTTGATCTTCTTGTTCCGAACACCACAGCCAATCGTAATGCGTATGTCACGTGTAGACGCAGGATCTTGAGAAGACCTGACAGGCGGAGTACATCTGGCACCTAAACCGGCACCAGACACAGACGAACTTAGCAGCTAGCTAGTGATATTAGGGGATTTAGCAGCTGAAGCTAAATATTGTTCTCAGGAGTTGGTGGAGACCAAAACAGAGCTAAAAGTAGGTTGAATGTTGGACTTAGATTCACCACATTAGCGCTAATTTTGCTTCATATCTGCTGGTTGTTTTGCTACACCACTGTTGGCTCAAACAATTATATTTTCTTTATAACAGGATAATATATCAGTGTTGTGTTTACAGCTTGTTGCACTGCCCCCAAGTGGCCAAATAAAGTCAATTACTGCAAATCATAGTTGTCTGTAGTGCGAAAACGATAAGCAGGCAGCGACAGCATTACTTGGTTAGGATGACATTAGCCGTCATAACTTTGCAAAGCAAGTCCAACGTAGCACATTCAGTGGCTTATCTGGAGTACAGGTACAAACTTTACCATGATATCAGGCTGCAGCAGGTGACACAGAATGTGAGGCATGAAGGTATGAAGCTTGCCCAAAAGAAACTATCTGCAGCTCGCATTGTGTTTGGTTAACTGAGTCAAGATTTGTTTGTCAGGGAAGTCACTTTCAAAAGCAGTGCATTCAGTCCCTTGTTAAATGTTCGCTTCAGGGTGTTGTCTTCCCGTGAGCTGAAGAAGAATTCACGGAATGCTCAGATAAAAGATGTATAAAATGGCGGTAATAACGTCCCTTTGTGCCGTTGTTTTTATTTTCTTTTGGCAAATCCTTTCTTCCTGCATGAACTGTGTTTAGTGTCTGTTCAGTTACAGCGCTGCACGTTGGACAGGTTGTAGTTAACAAAGAAAGTCTCCCTGATAAGTAGAGATGTTTAACCGTCCCATTTTTTCCTTTGCAGTGCCAATTTGAACTTTGGGTACTGGCCATTACCAAGTATTGATCTGATACCGCATACCAAAAAACATTATGCTTATTCCTATTTTTTTTTAAGCTGTATAGTATTAACTCTGAATGGATGTGATGATTGCTATCATTGTTGTATGGCTTGGCTCAGGTTAAACCCTTTATAAAACATGTACAAATACATGCAGAGTATGAATGCCTTCGAAGATGACTTCGCTATCCTGGGGAAAAAAATGGCATACAGGAAAACGGCATATTAACCCCTGCTTCAGGGTTAATAAATTATATAGTATTGGATCTGTGTATAGACATATGTACTTGCTACTAGCATTTTAGGCAGTGTCAGAGACTGATACCTGTACTGGTATCGTTGTCAGAGCAACACTACAATAACACAGTGACACAAATGAAGAATAATTAGCCTTAATAAATATATTGTATAGTTTGTAGAAAACATGCAAAGTTTCTTGTGAAAACAAAACAGTACACTCTTTAATGAATCTCTCTCATACACTTTCAAAAACACTTAATGTTCGCTGTCTCAGAGCTCCTGGTTTTAATCCACTTAAACTGATACCAAGTCCATTTGCTCTCAGGACCAGACTGACAAATGTCATCACTAGGGGGCATCAAGGGAAGACACTGCTGATGTTTACAAAAGAGTCTGCCTGTGAACCGAATGCACCCGCTGACAATGAATAGGAGACTCTGCAGTGGATATCCATGTGATTTTTTTCCTCTGGGTGTGCCACAGAAGAGTTGTCGGAGTCATCGCTGTGAAATCAAAGTCACTGAATTGTAAGAAGTCAAACAAGCTTAAGTCAGTCTGTCTTTCATTGTCCCCGCAGCAGCTCCAGAAAGTGACGTAACATCACAGATGGGTTCCTTCATCGGTTTGTTCATGCTCACATATATATTTTACTCTCAGGTTAAAAGTAGGGTTACATGCAGAATAAACAGTAAAATGTCATTGTACATACCTGAGGTGGAGGAAGAAGTATTCACAGCCTAAGTAAAAGTACCAATACCACATTATAAAAACACTCAAGTAAAGGTCCAGCATTCAGAATCCCGTTTAAAGTAAGAAAGTTCAGAAGTATTATCAGTTAAATTTCTTCAATATATCTAAAGGAAATCTGCTGAAATATGACCCTCGTGACTGACACTATAATACATGTGACATTATTAGGTTGATGAGGTTGATTAGGTAAGTAGCATTTCATTGTTGAGATGGAGCTAGTTTTAACTATTTTATAAACTGTTCTGTTTAAGCAAGTGGTTCCCAACCTAGGGACCAGGCTCCTGTGGTGGCTAATTCACAAATCTGTTCTCATGTCTTTTTTGGGGAAATATTGGATAACTTTACCTCTTTGGGCTTTGAATAATTATTCATGTGAAATCAGTACGATAAATGTCACTTTGGAACTGCCAACAACTGATAGAAATCTGGAATGTGACAACAGGCTCAGACTTTTTTGTAAGAGGTCAAAAGCCAAAAAGATTGGGGTTACGTAAAATCTCAGTCTGACAAGTAAGAAGTATAGCTGTCAGATAACTGTAGAGGAGTAAAAGTACAACATGCCCCTCAGAAATGTAGTGGAGTAGAAGTACGACGTAGCAGAAAATGGAAGTACCTTAAATCTGTGTTTAAGTACATTATTACAATACAGTTACTAATATAGTTAATCTAGTTCATTTCCACTGCTGCATACGTGATAAAGAGACAGTTCATCCCAAAATCAAATAAATGGCAGTGTCACTTTCCAGAAGTCATGACCCTGTTATCATGATAATCCACAGACCTTGTTGTGAGCAGTTTCATGTAAGAACTACTTGATTTTGGGCTGAACTGTCGCTTTAACAATATTCAAGATAGTAGGCTCTACATTTGTAATATAATCCATAAATTGTTATATGATTCTTCAGTTATACCACAAAAATGTTGCTGTGATCATCATTTAAAGATATAATATGGAAATAGAATTATTAATTGGCACATGTATTGTTTTTAGCATCACTTTTTTTATTATTAAGTGATTATATTATTAAATATCAAATACTATAAAACGTGATTATTTCAGTGGCTTGTAAGCATCTTCATTCATCACTACAACTGCAATTTTTGCCGTTTCATGTGTGAAATTATTCATAATGAGAATGAAAATTGGTTATAGGGAAACATGACTTGATGTTAGTGGGATATTGTTTATATCTGAAATAATATTCCTGTAGAAATAGTTCCTACACATACAGCATAATATTCGTTGTATAATTTCTGCAGCATAAAGGTCAGCATTGGAGTCACTGAGCTCCAGGGAGATTGGACTCCCTGTGTGTTCTGGGTGTGGTTTCATTACATACCCTGTGCCATCGCAGGTCAAAGAAGCTAATTAGAGAGATGAAGACTTTGAGCTGAGAGAGAACGAGCGCTGGTTTCCGTTCCTTTCCGATCACACTGGCAGGGAAACAGGCCAGCGAGAGTTTGATGAAGCTTAATTAATTTATAGCTGAGCCTTTTGCTCTCTGCTTTGTAAGTTAACTTAGAGAGATGAGTAAGGCAGGGTGACATTCAGACGGGATAAATAATAATACTGCTCATGAGCTTCTTTGAGCCTGGCATCAGGCTGCTCCATGTGCGTTTTTCCTACACCCTCACCCAAGGCATTTCACAGCTGCGTGTCAATCTGGATCGCCCTGAGTGGCTGTGCGTGTGTCTGATGTATGTGACGTTATCATAAACCAAAGCTGTTCCAAACACGCCTCGCTCCATGTGAGCTTCTCCTTGCGCACATGGACAAATTCCAGCGGGCAATTGCAGAATAGCAAACAGCATTATGCATTACGAACTTAATTACTGTTCATGCCAGAGAGGATCCTGGGAGCACTTTGGCCTGCAGTCTGCAGGGGGCATTATAGCGGGACCCAAATAACTCCATCCTAAACACCACAAACAAACCACTTATTAAAGTGAACTCCTGATTACTCTTGCATAATACAAACAAGAAGTGATCAATTATGTGCCATAAGAGGGGAAGTGTGACAGAGGGATGCTGGGACATTGGGTACACAGAGCTGGCCAAGGACAGAGGTCAGAGCACCAGGTCAGTGAGCCTGCTGATCATACAGTTCACTCAGTGTGTTACATTACTGCAGTGACTGGAGCATCTGTGCTCTGCAGCAATGAGAGATCAATTAGAAATTACATTATTTATCAGACCTGCTTTGACCTGTGATGGTCCTGGATATGTAATGAAACAACACCCAGAACACAGGGGGGGTCTAGTCTCCCTGGAGCTCGATGACTACTTCATGCTGCAAAAATTATGTAATGACTTAATAACTAATTCTATAGGAATATATTTCAGATTTTAAACAGAAGCTACTTTGATTGAACTCAAATACTTTTCAAATTATGGTTCAACAAGTGCAAATTTGCAGTAGTTGCAACCAGCTTCATACGTACATGCATTCACCACACACACGACCACCTGACCTCCACGGCTGAAGTGTAAAGAATGGGAGTAAATCGCACCAACGGAAGTGGAACTCCAAGTCCTATGATGCCTGCCACAAGGCTCTATGAAAAGGAGCATGACTGAAGTAAAGAATAACCTTCACCAACAAAAAAGGGACTCTTCCCAGTCCAGCCATGCCTTTCACAAGGGTCTACAGCAAATGGTTCATGAGTTGAGTAAAAATCTTACCAATGAAAAATCAACTCTGCTTAGTCCAGAGATTTCCCGCAAGAGCCTAAAACAAACAGGTAGGACTAATGGATATGAAAGGGGCGTGGTTAAAGTACAGGAAACAGAGATAACTCACACCATTGAAATTGCAACTCTCTGCTGAGACCAATGATGCCTCCTGCAAGAGTCTATGACAAACGCTTCAGGAGTTATGATGGGGGGGCGTGGTTAAAGTATAGGAGGCGGGGCATATGTCACTAATGGAAAAGGAACTCTGTTTAGTGCAATGATTCCTCCCTCAAGAGTCTACGACAACAGTTATTAACTTAACAGGCCTTGTTATGGTAATCCAGGGGTTCGCAAACTGGGGGTGGGTCTCCCTGGGGGCGGGGGTGTGTGGAACCACTGCACGGGGATGGGGATCACCATGGGATAAATAGAAAGAAACAAAGTCAAATGAATTTGATTTTATATAGGTAAATAAACAAACAAGAGTTTGCTGATGCTATCATGTTAATCTATATTTCACTAAAATTCAATGAGAAACCTTTTAATCAGTTGCTTCTAATTTACAATAACATGGCCAAGTGCAGTATCCACGAACAAACTTTTTTCAGCTTCTGAAAGTGGGGCATGCCAGAAAGAGTTTGGGGAACCACTGGTTTAGTTGAACGTGGGATACAAAGAAAAGAAAGTAATACAACAACAACTTTTGTATAAAACAAGCAGTCTGACTCCCACATGACAGTTGGATTCAATACTGATGCTACTATAAAAGGAGCACTACCTCACATCTTTTTCCCTTCAGGATACTACTTTATCTTTTCCCTTTAGTGTACATAACACTAATTCATCTTATACAGTTGCTGGCTGTGATATGGGCAATTCTAATCAATTAGAGTGAGGTTTTTTTTTGTCTTACTTTTCCCCCAGATGTGTCCCAGAGCAGGGTTGCTGTTGGTCCTGTGGGGATTCTTATTCCTGTGATGTCATTATGTATATTGAGTGTAGAGGTCCACCAGTAAATAAGACATGGACAGACCCAGAACATATGTATCAGTATTCCTATTCCATCAGAAATGAGCCACACTGTTGCAGTGGATGACATGTTCCTTTATTACCATGAGCACACACACAAACACTGACATTTCATCCCACTCCCACCTCCAGCTGAAGTGAGAGTGGGATGAAATATCCGAAATTCATTCGTCGAGGAATACAAGCAAAATGATTCTCCTTTCAGGCCTTTTCACAGCAGACGTTTTGAGTTGTCAGAGCAGAATAAGCGCAGTTGTTACTTAGAACGTTAACGATGGCTCCGTCCTATTCATGTGTCACAGTAAGTCAAGACGGTGTGTCAGCATGAACAATACACCAGCACCCTGAAACAGAAACAGCTACGTACCATTCAGCAATCGTTGATTTTATTATTTGGTTTTTACTACTGTGACACGTGAAGATGTCTCATTGACTCCCCCTCTCATTAAAGTGGAATAGCAGGGAAGTGTATTTTTATTCTTTAACCCAGTTAATCACAACTATCACAAGTTTACAACAATGCAACACAATTCTGTAGAATCTCTTGTGGCCTAGAAACAGATGGAAGCACAGTGAAGGAAATGCAATGTGCTTGTGACTTTCTCATGTGATTCCTGGGAAAGTTTGTACAGCAGTAAACCATCCTGCGACATCCAGTTCAAACTATTCATGTTCAGCCGTTTGGTAGCTTCTTCTCAGGAAATGTGCCAGGACACAAAGAAAGTGATTTGTTTTATGCTCTTAGTAGCAAAAGACTAAGGTTGCACTGACAAAGATGAATTTTTAAACCCAGTTAAATCACGGTCAAACTAAATTGTTGCACCAAACTGTAGAACTACTGAACTTTAAACTTCGATTTAAAATGTGAGCCAGTATCAACTTTAAACTTAGACTTTAGGAGGTTTAACTTTAATTGGCTGCCCTTTTGAGATGGATTGAGCAAAACAGTCAAGTTCCCTGAAGAAAGTTCATCCAAAAATAAGCCATAGGCTGTATATTAAATGGGTTGAATCCCCATTTAATATACAGTCGATGGTTGAAGCAAGTTGCTTCCCCGCGACCTCTCCTTCTCAAACTCGACAAAGATGAGGCAGGCTGCAGGAGCACAAGCCAAGCACAACATCATAAAGTGACAATAACAAGCAATGACGAGTCCAACGCTGTGAGGTGATCAGCTGTTTACAACTGTCAGGGTTATGTCAATATGAAGCTAAGCCCGTAATCCTGAAAACAAAGGCCCGCCAGACTCCATTAACATATTGCTCAATTTAAGAGTCATAAACATCTACTCTTTCTAAAAGATTATTAATGATTTTTTTGACTCATAAGCAGACACACTGATTTGGCGAACATCTGGCATTTACGCAACACACAACTCTTATTGATGTGAAATGGGCAAACAAAAACAGTTATTTCAGCCTGGAATAGATGGACACTCCAGCTCTAGCACTGCTGTCAGAGAAGCTAATATTGCCTCTTACCGTTCCTTAATCTCTGATGACATATCAGGTTCATGTTATGATAAATTACAGTAAATACATTACCAATTTCCTCTTTAAGAAACAAACTCAACCCAATTCTTCTTTTTTTTGACCTTCTATTTTTTGTCCATATTGCTTCATCAATTTAATACATTTTCATTCATTTTTGAAGTGTTTTCCTCAAAGGAGAAGAAATTAGAGCTTCGCTGCCAAGTCATCATGAATAGGCTAACACGGCTAACATCAAATAACTTTTTAGTTACCAAACAATGTAACGTTTTGGTGTTTTTTTGGGGGTTTTTTTTTTTTTTGGCTAGCCAACAATAACTTTTTGTAAGCTTTTAGCTAGTTGGCAAACAATATAATGTTTTGTTAAGTAATACAGAGCAACCAGAAAAAGAAAAGTTTCCAGCCCTCTTTACTACTTACGAGGTCCCAACAGCACTCATTATTTATTTTAATTTGAATTAGCAAGCATCTCCATACTGATTACACTTCATTTAATTTGGGTTTGCATCACTAAACTTGGATTTACTACATGGAGGTTAATTTTTAATTTTGCAACAGAGCTCTGCTTAATTTTAAATCTGGATTTACTCATTTTGAACACAGATGAGAACTAATTATACATTAAATTCATCTTTGCTGGTGCAACCCTGTTTAAGAATTAGATAATTGATGTTAACAGTGATAGCCGTCACGGGTGAACCAAAAAGAGAGCCACTTACAGACACACCCTAAGTAGGAGACATCATACTGGGGGACATAGTTTGATTATATCCAGTTATAATAGAAGTGAAGCAGTTGGCACTGATGGAGCAGAGAACATACCACTTCAAAGCTGCACTGAGACTGTTTTCATGTAAAAGAGACTTAGCTTGAATCAGACATTATAAAGTGAGGTTACACAACAGAAAGGCACAGACACACAGCAGATGTTTCCTATTTGTAAAAGGCTTACTTTTAGGTTTTACTTTCACTTGTGGGAGGTGTTTCTAGTACACAGAGGAATCAACATGAAGGCAAACTGTGCAGGATTTTCCCCCACAGACTCATACAAAAATGATCCCACTCAATCATTGTGATCCACCAATAGTGTGCATCTGCAGAGACCCTGCTTCCACAAATACCATCTTATTTTCTTGTTATTTTGCTGTGCTTAGGAGGCTTTACCAACACAAAACTTTGCAACATTACAACAACATTACAACTATCTTTCTGGTGCATATACAAACAGCACTTGACAAATCTTACTGATTCTACATTTAAGTTTTCAGACAGTTGAATGAGTACACAATCCTGTGCAACAAGTGTGCCATGCTAACAGCAGCAGCTTTGGCAGATTTTGTGTGAATGTCATCCGGCCAGACGCTGTGTTTGCAGCCCGGCTCCGCTCCGCTCCGCTCTCTCAGGTGCCGCAGTGCTCGTCTCTGACTGTGACTGACGGCAGGACTGGCCGGTCAACAAGAGTCATCAACATGAACTGACTCAGAGCCGCGGACAGCTGAGACATGCCATTGTTCGGGGGGGGTGACGGCACCATGTGCTCGTCTGCCAGCGTCTCTGTCCTGCTGACCACATGGTCTGCCAGAGGACATGACCAGCCCCTCCCCACACAGCACACAACAAAAGCTGAAGGGACCCTCTCTAAACTCTGCTCTGCAAACATCCATCCTGTACCAGTGATTGTGTACACACTGAGTGAATCATACTGAATCTGTCGCATTCAGTGAGTCGTGCTGAATGGAACAGAGCTGTATTTGTGGAGGTGGCGAGCACGCCGTGTCCTGTCTGAGGCTCTCGTGGCAGTGTTTGAGTTCTGTGAAGGGTCTTGGGCGGCGCAGCTGTTTGTGCAACATCAGGAACAGAACAGGCTCCATCACAGACACACAACAGTCAGTCATTTTCACCTTGACGTTTTCGCAGAGCAACAGTAAACATGCCAGGCAACGTGATGCTCAGGCATTCATCTGAGTTACCCTGTGCAGTCAACACCAGGTGAAAATGGTACAGTCTGTGTTTCATTCAGCTCAATTTATTTCCCAAAAATCAAATCCATAGATAAGACAACAGACAGTAGTTTACCTTTGCAGGGTCGAGCCCCTTTTTGGGTGAAAGCAGCCCCTCTCATCTGACTGGCAGTAAATGTAAATTCAAAGGTCTTTCCCAGTTTAATAGCATACAATAAGTATACTGCATTGTTTTTTAGTTATTAGGAGCATGCAGACAGTTATGTTAACAATCAGTTAGCGTTGTTAAGTTGTGGTCAAGTTACTGATAACAGGTTGTAAAAATGCAACATCTGGTTAGACTTTCAAAATAAAGCTTGTTGAGAAACATTTCAGATGATAGTTGCAGTTTGTTTAGGTTTAGGCACAAAACTACTGGGCAGCAATGTATTACTCTATATTATATTACTGTAATATTATTACTTTTTCCAGTCACAAGTAGTGGTAACAGATTAGAGTTTCCAAAACAGTAATTTTATTACAGTTACTCATTCAAGTAAGTGAGTTACTGAGCTACTTTTTGACCTTGGTTGGCTCTGTGTTGGTGCAGCAGGTCAGGACAGGACATCAGCCAAAAAACTAAATGAAGGATGGAGGATGAGGGAGAGAGTCACACTTTCCACAGGTGGAACCGTTATTATTATTTTGAGTTTGTTTGGCTCTTCCATAGAGAATCTGTGGTGATAGAATGTAATTTGAAGGACAGCCGACATCTGGACAGCTACAACAAAAGCTTTCTGAGTGTTAACAGTTCACTGGATCAGCAGTTCAAGTTTGGAGCAAAACAAGGTCATAAACAAGGTACTAAGTAATATAGTAATATAACTAGTTATGTAACTAATTACTTTTGATGGCAAGTAATAAGTAAAGTAATATAATTACTTTTCAAAGGAGTAATAAGGAAAAAGTAACTTATTACTCTTCCTGAGTAACTTGCCCAACACTGGTTAGGTGTAGGAAATGATCATAAGTACTTTCTTAACACTAGAACAGCCAACACAGTCATTTTGACTGTTTTCAAATTTATATGTGCAATAACCTTGTTATATTAACAACGACAATGCTGCTGGTACCTGACTTTTGTGTCTGTATTTCCATTTAAAATGTTTTTTTATATATAAATTACACAAAAGGCAAAGAAAAGGTGATCATTTTTACCTATTTTGGCAAAGGAGGTCATATTAAAACTCAATTAAAACTAAAGTAGGGGAGACCAGGGACAGTTGTAACACTTTTTTTGTCTCAGTACCTATAGCTCACTGGATTTTTGTGTTAAAACACTCAAATTTTAAAAACAGAGTACCCTTATTTATAACACATGGCAATGTTTTCAACTTTTTCTGATTTCATTTTTGTACCCATTTCCAGCCTTTTCCCATAAGCTGTGATTATTTTTTGTGATGGTTCTAGGTGGAAATTTGTTATTATTAATGTTAAAATAACATATTTATAATCATATAAAATACATTTAACTGTCTCTCACTCTGAGTAATTCTAGATAAATGTAAAATTTTAATTGGATCACTGCTGGTTATTATCCTACAGAATAATACTGTGGTGAATATATGCAGTCATTACGGTCTACTGCACATGATGCATAATGGCATGCTTATTGATAAATATATAAAACATTTTTACAAAGTTTATATTTTTATTTAATTTTTAAAGAGATAACTAAGAGAATAAATGCATTAATCTCTGAGTCTGGTATTTATCATGAGAGATAATAGAGTTTGGAAGTCAGAGGTCAAATTGACTGCTTGGTCGTTGTAGTAGTTATGGAATTCTGGCACTTATAGTGTTAAAATAATAAACCATTGGCTGTTAATCTCACACATAAACTGAACCCAGTCCTGTACATGAATCTGTTGATTTCATGACGATTTCATGAACTGCCCTGATATCGGGCTGTCAGGGTACTTAGTGACTCAGCATTGGTACCAGGTAGGCAAATCACTTTTATTAAAGAACAATGAAAAGTAAAATTGATTTCATGAAACACCGACTTCCTTACTCTCTGTTTTGGAGTTGGTTATTGGATGAGTTGATAAGAGCTCAACAATAAAGACAGCAGGCTGTCTGTTAAAACCGGAATAAAGTGCTTTGAAAAGGTTTATGTTTTGTATTGTGACCTCATAAGTTGAACTGGCATTTAGATGACTAAGTTCAACATGTAAAAGGTTGTAAAGGATCCACTGGACAGATTTTTTGGGGCACTTTTACACACATGAAGTGAAAATGAAATCTTTTGCGCACATTTCAGGGATATACACCTTTTCATTCGCTGTTCACCTATTTTCCCTGAAGGATTTTGCATTACCGTTAAGGTAACATTATTGTGATCTGCAGAAGTTCTTCAGAGCTTCTCCACATTAAGTGGAGCTACATTTCTGCATTGCTGCACTGCAGTGACATTCTCTGGATTATCTTGGATACAAACACTGTTCTCAGACTACATCAGACACAAAGGAACAAAAAGCAACAGTGACCTTAACCTTGTAAAATAATAATTTTAATCATCACACATAACAAATTTAGAAATTCATTTCTTCCCTCTTTTCACACTTTATTTTATTCATGTCACATACTTGGATGGATTTCAACATTTGTGTTGGAGGGTATCAAAAGAAAACACCAAAAGTATCAAAGTGCCCAGTTTTCTGTAAATAAATAAAAACATATCTTAAGATACCTTGAATATAATCCTCACAAACCATCGTTGTGCAGTGCTCTTTTCATTTCTGCTGTGATGCAACACGTCCGCTGTTATATATTGAAGAGGACATGGCATGTAGCATTGATTTACATTACTTAAGCGCAGCACTCTGCAGCAGAATGCAGAGCAGTGGGCCGGCCCAGGATGGCAGAAAGGGAACCCTCTGTTTCTAAATTTAGCTCTCATTGGCGAAACACTGCAGCAGCAGCCATAATCAATGGCCTATGTACGTCACAGCCCAGCTTGCCTTCCCTCCCTCCCCGGTTCCCGCTGATAGAGGGATTGCATTTTCCTCCCCCGTTCCCCTCTGATTGAACCGTCCCCACTTCCCCGCGGGGCTCTTCTGGAGAGCCGGACACGCTTTGCTGCAAAGCTGTACTGTACACCTCCAGCTTTGTCCTCTGTTACATGCTTTTATTGCAGGCATCCTGAGCTTGTGCCCTCAGCTGAGGACAGCATTATATAAAAATGACACTGAAGACCTTCCTTTATAACTCTGCTGAGATTTGCTGCAGCCCTCCTGATCCTCTGTGAAGTTGTGAGAGGGTAGTGATCATGTGTCTGATGACTTAGTAAAAATCCCTGAAGCATCAATTCCCAGAATTCCCAGCAGAAATGTGCGGCTGTTTTTAGAAGGGCGACTTTTTTAATCCATTGCTTGTTACCTTCGACCTGTCATGCGATGGATGAGAGGAGCTGGAGGTAGTAACAGTAATACAAGAGGAGGATAAGCAGTTATTTTGAAGGTCTTCTTTATAAGCTTTTCTGTGCAGATCAGAGGTTTAGTTATAGTAGTACAGTACATAGTTTTGTGGCAGAGCTGCTCTGAAGGCAACAATAGTCCCACTGGGTGAATTAAAGTAAAAGGAGTGAAGCCAAAGAGCCACCACTTTTAGACTGAGACTCACTAACAAAGTCAGGATGATAACATAAAATGTAATGACAATAGCACACTAGTGGCTAATTACAGCCTAATTCGGCACATTGTTATGAAAACGTGAGAGCAGTTTTACATGTTGGTTTCGTGGTCTGAATAAGTCACTTTTACCTAAATGTTATGATAGCAATCTCAGTAGATCGGTGTAATGAGCAGATAATGGACATCCTTCCTCTTCTATGTGCCGGTCATTGTTAACAAACCAATTAGCAACTTCAGTTGTGAGAAGTTTGGGAGTTTGAGTTGGGCTTGGTTAATCTATAAAAAACGATATCTGCAAATGAATCCAATTTTTGAAAAGCAAATAAAAAGATAAATTATAGTGTTCCACTTCTGCTTTCCACGTGGACTGTTTATCTGCATGCATCAAAAGCCTGCTCAAATGTGATTGGTCAGTATTGGATTACAGACAGAAACCAGAACATTTCTGGAACCAAATACAGCATTAATATGCAGATATGTCTTTATAGAGATTAACTTCTTCCTAACAGCACACCCCCAAGTTTGCTACTTTTTATTGGCAAACTTGTAGTCTTCAGCCCCAACTAACGCTGACTCAAGTGACATCATTTGAGGACAGCCTCAGGTATGCGACAAGACCAGTAAACAGACTTTGATGTGTAAAATAGGTGGCATTTCCCTTTAACAGATAGATGAAGCTGAAAATTGTGTCATCTATTCCATGTCAGATAAGAGCTTGTTAGACAGACAGTAGACTGTAGTCCTCAACTTTAAGCTTTCAATCATGACAGTCACTTGCAGATACCTGTATAGGAGTGCAAAGGTTGAAGAACAAAAACGCTCTTTAACAGGAATAATTGAGCCCAGCAGTGATGGCGAAAGAGGTTTAACTAGATTAGCTTGTCTGACCTTCCAAGCTCAGTCTAGACATAAAGCATGAAGCTATCAATGTAAGCTATTTACCATAGCTGACTGAAGTAACAAGATTATGAAATCATGTTTATGAATTCATGAACTGGACTTGCTACAAGGAACACTACACCCAAAAATCAAAAACACATATTTTTCTCTTACCTGTAGTGCTGTTTATCCATTTTGATATTTTTTGTCTGATAATAGCAAAGCCTCTTTCCAGAAATTAGGGCTGCAGCTAACAATTATTTTCATCATTGATTAATCTGATTATTTTCTTGATTAATTGTTTGTTTCAGAAAATGTCATAAATAAGTCAAAAATGTCAATCTGTGTCTCCCAAGGCCACAATAATGTCCTCAAATTGAGGTCTTGTTTGGCCTACAACCCAAAGATATTCAGTTTACTGACAGAAAAACAAAAAAATATTCACATTTAAGAAGCTGGAATCAAGAGTATCAACTATCAAAATAGTTGGCGAGTAATTTAATAATCAATTATTTGTTGCAGCTCTACTAGAAATCATGACCATATTGCTCAAAATAATCCACAAACTTGTGAGAAGTTTCGTGTAGGAACTATTTTCTTTCTACAGAACTACACTTACCACCATATCACCACAAGGAAGTGTGCATCTACTCAAGGACAAGAGGCTCAATCTGTTAGCACCACTGAACTAGCTAGCGTGTTAAAACAGTTTCAGTGTAGCTGGGTAGAAAGAAAATAGTTCCTACATGAAACCTTTTACAACAACGTCTATTTATTTTGAGTTGTTGTGATGTATTTCTTGGCGTTTTGAGCACCACAAGTGCAAGAAAGCCATCTGTTTCCAATGTATTTGAGACCAATCTCCAAAACATGGCAACTGACACCAAAACAATGTAGATGTCACTGTGACTGCAGTTAAAAATGTGTATTTTGTCTTTTGGATGAACTGACCCTTTAAATTTAAATTTCTACTACAGCTCTTTGCAATTCCAAATTTACTGTTAGGTAATTTTGTGCAGCAAGAAACCTCCTTTGTCATGCTCACTGAGGTGTAGCTCCACTAACAAGATTAACTCCCAGCTCTGCCTCAGTGAAGTATGAGTGTGTGTCTGGGGTGTTACATGGCAGATAGTGGCAGGAGCAACGGTAAAGGAAGAGAAAGGAGGACGCGCAGCCACGGTGGCGATGACAACGATGATGATGATGATAGGAGCCCACTCAGCCCACTCAGCGGACTCAGTATGCCCACAGTCCGCTGAGCCACAGAGGAACCAATAATTGGATATTTGTGGCACACGGACCAATTTCTGCTGACACCACAACTCACCGTGAGAAGCAGCGCCTGACCACAGCTGCTGTCCAGGACCACTATAAATAGTATCAGTGTTGCACTGGCCCACAGCAGCTGACTGCACGACAGCAATATTAGCATCCAGAAATCCCAATGCTTTATTTAGATTTGGTGGTAAATAATGTCATCTTTCAGCCGGTGAGTGCTCCACAATAGAAATATAAGTGTCAGAAACTAAAGGAGGTTGAGGCTGTATTGATCATTTCACTGACTTCAAAAGAACTGTCTCCTTACATGCTGCTGATGCATGATTTTTAATCCCCTCTTCATTCACTTTCCATTAAAATGATATTTCTGTGAACGGTATTCAACACAATAGCAGTTTCCAGGCAACCAAGGCTGTCAGATGGCGGCAGGCTGCTCTTCCTTGCAGAGAATATTTTCGGTTTCATAATCCCTTTCACCCCAGATGAAATATTAATGCATGCTCTGCTCGGGTTTCCCTCCCGTTTTTTTTTTTTTTTTTTTTTTTCCCCTACCGCGGGCAAGAAAACTCAGCGAGGCAAAGTGATCGCTTCCACAGAATCCTGAAATGTCTGAGTGCTCGGCTCTCACAGCAGTGAAGAGCACAGTCATGTCTGATACGGCAAAGGCTTGACCTACTTGGGCCATAAAATTGAATTAAGTAAAGAGGATACACAATGTAATTGATGCAAAGACCAGGGCCAGCAGTTTCAGACCAGCAGTCCAGACTGCACCACCTATGGGCAAGAAAAGTGACATCAGCATTTAAAGAAACAATTATTTCTATTGTGGATTAATCTGTTGATCATTTTCTCAATTAATCGATTAATTAGCCCTGTCACAATCCTTACAAGCTGTTTCTGTAACACTCACTTTAATTATCAATCAATCTGTCGATCATTAATCAATTAGATGCTTGGTCCATAAAATTGTGAAAATTTCTCAGAGTCCAAGATGACGACCTAAAATGTCTTTTTTTTTCTCCACAAACCGAAGATATTCAGTTTAGACGAGTAAAGAAACCAGAAAATATTCACATTTAAGAAGCTGGAATCAGAGAAATTGAACATTTCTTTCATTAAAAACGACTCAAATTAATTAATCAATTATCAAAATAGTTGGCGATTCATCAATTAATAATCGATTCATCGATTAATCGTTGCAGCTCTAGAGTAAAAAGTAAAAGCTGCTGCCATTTTGACCATTTCCCCACCTGCAGGCAATGAGTGTTATACTTAAGTCCCTTTTTTCCTTTTATGTAATGCTGTGTGCATGTTTGTGTGTGTTTGACCTGCTCAAGGTAATGCTTTTGTTAACTGGAGCATATATTCTGCTAAAGAGTGCAGAGTCTGTCCTCTGCCCCACTGGTTAGTTTGTAGAGAGAAGGAAGCTGTTGAGCTCCATAGAATGTTGCCACTGACAAAAAGAAGAAACAATATATATCTCGACATACACATTTATTATAAGAATAAATAAATAAATAAAGATAAATAAGTCAGAGATGTTCCTTTAGAATATGTCCTTCCAAACTGTATATAAAATAGTAGTAGTAAGATTAGCTCAATCCTAAAAATCTACATCAGTAAAATGCAACATGTACACGAATGCTTACCTTTTGAGGCAGCTGGATTTGTGAGATCACACAAGAATCCATCTTGCCAGGCTCCAGGCTCTCGGTTTGTGTTCACACCAGAGGTGGTGCAAGTCAGTTAGCATCTTCGGAGGGACTACTGGCAGCTACAGGCACGGTTTCAGGTGCGCTGACAGCGAGACGCGAACATGGAAATGACTTGTCTCGAACAAACAATGGCGGCACCTGAAGAGGTTACCGTAGATACTGTAATAGCATCAGTTATATCAGAATTGGAGAGTACTTATTCATTGAAAGAAGAGCAAAGAACGAAACTGAAGGCTTTTATCCTATATATAAATTTGTTTTCACTCTTTTTCTGGCCGGCTTTGGTGAGTTGATCCGAGTGGTTGAAATTAGCCTGTGTCAAACGTGACAGATGATGCATCCAATCACCTGCTGGGGCTTTTCTTGAAAGTGCCCGCCCTTTCCCAAACAGTTTCTATGGATGGATTACCGCATGGTTCTGTATAACAAACCATCTGACGTGTCAGGTCACATTAATGCAGCTATAAGCCAAACATCATATATGTAACAAATAAATTTGCTATATTGCCCAGCCTATTTGTTAAAACCAAAAAGTTTGAATGACATCCATTTTATATTATAGCAAGATCTTTTTCACATTGAAACGTACTTTTTTTGTTAATATGTACAAAATTATTCTGTTTGAACTAAAAACTTCTCTCATTATAATATATTATATATAATCATCTTATCTTGTCATATTCCAACGCATATCTTAAACACACATATTTGGACCTGTATTTCAACAACTTCAAGATTGCAACAGGATTAATTAATCGAGACAATGATCTACAGATTGACAATGAAAATAGTCGTTAGTTGCAGCCCTAGTTTACATCTGCAAATCTGGATTGTTGTTACTACAGTATTTACCTTTCCTTTATGTAGCTCTGTGTGATAGATGTGGGACTGAGGAACAGAGAATCTGCAGCCTGCTAAACGTGAATCAGTGTGTTTGTGAGTGAGTCACACACTATTTATTTTATCATTTTGATGTTTTATCATTTTAATGTTTATGTATTTAGCATATTTTGCAGCAACACTAATGATAGTCACAGTGGGGCTCTTTTCTTGGTTCTTGTGGGGCTCTTTTCTTCCAAATTTAATTGAAAAAAAAAATAAAGTCCCCTTTTCAAGAGCAGTGTTCAATATTGTCTGATGTTAGTGCTCTACATGGGAACATGTCTGTTGTCATCTGAGGGTTAAAATAATGAAGACAGCTTGTAGTTTTTGTCTCTGCGGCTTTCACACGAGGAACATTTCTCGCAGGATGTGCCTCTGCCATTTCTATTTGTGCCTTTATAGTGAGCAGCATCACAGCCGGGCATCAATCCAATTACAGGACTGGAGCTGGCAGATATTGTGAAGCAGTTGGAGAGACGTAAGCACCGGATGACACAGCCTGCACATATATGGCATGAAGTGAAATAGTCAAATTACATGTTGTCACCGCTACAGACCATCCCCTGTCCCACATGCAGTAATTAGCATTACACAATGGCTTTTTTTTTTCCAGAGATCTAGCTGCGAGTACCCTCTAATTGACATGTCAAAAGTCTCAAAGCCTCTGCACCCACTCACGGAACACTGGGTGTTTTTTCTCTCCTTTCTAACCTCGTGCGGAATTAGGACTAGATTACCAGTGATCAGAGACGTGACCTGTGACATATGTGGCTAATTTTGTTTGCATGTCACTGCATTTCTCAAGCTATGTATGAACAGAATGTACATTTGTTCTCCCAGTCTGGCCATTGTCCATCTCCAGCATTGATTCTGGCTTCCCAGTTGACTGTAAGAGAGTTCATTATGCAAACAGAATCACAAATGGATTTTTAAATAGGTTACATCTGCCATGTTGGCTAATGGAGGTCCATTGTTTTAGGAAATCGATCTTTGCTCTGTCGTTTCAGGGCAGTTAGTGAACTTTGAAATGTAAGACACTCAACTCAAACTCAGTTTTAACCATACTAGCAGCATAATGGAAAGTGTTGGTCTGTTGGTGCATCCAGCCGTCCATCTATCAGCCGTTCAACTGCAGACTTATATAAATATCTCTACAACTATCGAGTGTATTGTTATCCAGTTTTGTACCAACATTAATGGTCTCTGGGGTCAGTTGCACCAACAGGACTTACGCCTGGTCTTAAGCTAAGTTGGTCTTAACTTACCATTTGAAGTCCAACCTAATAGTTATGCCAGTTGCACCATCTAGGCTTAAGCCTTCTGCTTGCTAAGACCGGGTATAAATCTTATATCAATTGTTAAGTCAAAATCTAGCCTGATTAATACAGATATACAGTCTTTAGTCACAAATACCTTCTGTTCTGTTCCAAGTTATTCAACTGAACCATGTGGAAAATGAATGCAGGTGGGAAATGATGCATATTCAGTCAGACATAACATCAGACATAAGAGGAGTAGACCGCTTTTCACAAAATTGACTCCTCACTCAACAACTCAAAATGGCACAATTTTTTTTAAGGGGGTCAGGGAATATTGCGGTGACTAGTACAATGGTAAAATCACTTGAAACAGTGTGCTTATCTGTTTTATGTGAAACATTATTTTTGTCTTTTGGTATTTCTCTCTACGCCCTCTTACTTGTTTTTTACGCTGGACTGCTCACTAGTCATTGTTTTCTTGTGCTGGCTATACAGCTCTGGTAAGTTCCTTACCTCAGTGCATGACAAAATTGCCTTTTCTTTATCTTTGATCTTGCAAAGTGTTGCCGCAAATTAGAAATAATTAGTTTCAAATTAGCAAGACAGTGGAATATGGTTAACAATGAATCCTAGCAACGCACACTGCTAGGCAACAACCATAGTCCTGTGGGCATCCACATGAATATGCATGCAAGACCAGACATAGTTAAGACTAGGTTTAAGTGTGGTTGGTGCAACCGACGTCAAGTCCATTCCAAAGACTGGTCTAAACTAGGACCAACTGAGCAGACTTAGCAGGCTTATTAAAGACCAGTTGGTGCAACAGGTGCAACAGTGAATCGTACTCATTTTGGTCATAACAGACTCTCCCTCTACTTCAAGGTTCCAAGGTAATTAATTAGTCACTGGACAAAACATTGGGCCTCATGCATTTTTGTATTTGTATCTTAACCTTTTCTTACTTTTTTCCAACATGCCACAACAGATACAGATTCAAACACCCCTAACTTCAGATAACTGTAAATGTCCATCTGTGCATATCTGAGTAATTAGCATGATTAATGCCCCAATAATACCATATAAGACTCTGCATCCTGCCCATATGTTAGGACGTTTTCATTCATGAAACTGGCAAAGAGTAAAAAGAAGATCTTTACAAGTTCAGAGACTGAAGTTGTGTTTTCATGGATCCATAAAGGAAAGTCTATTTTATCAGTGACTGCAGTGGAATTAAGGGACCTGCTAAGGCAAAGGAATGGAAAAAAACAAGTGCTGTTGATGCCGTGTTACCTGAGGGTCGTACTGTTAAAAGAAATGGTTGGATATGAATTGGGATTTTTTTTTAAAAGAATGTCAGTAGAATTATCGAGTGTAATTTATTTTTAAAACTCAAAATTTCTTCAAACTAATGACACATACAATTATTAGTGAAAACTTTGGTTTGGATATTAACTGACTTCACTGCACCCTGACGCCCACAGGTCAGGGCCACTCATAAATTCTGTTGGTACCTAAGAGAAAATTCAAAATACGAGAAAATTTGTAAATGCGTCAAGTTCTCCTGAATCACTTGTGCAACTTGAGCACCAAGCTGTTAGATGAGGTTTTTTTTTTTATTATTGTTGACATTTTATAGACTAAACTATTAATCATGAAAATAATTGGCAGATAAATTGATTATAAATTATTGTTAATTGCCCTACTAAGGTGGTGAACATGGTAAAAAAATGCATGTTAGCATTGTCATTGTTAGCAAGTTAGTGTGCCAGTGATAACATGTACCTCAAAGCACCACTGTGCCTAAATATAACCTCACAGTAACACTAGCATGGCTCGTCTTTATTGGTAGTAACTCATAATAGATAGGTGCGCTTAGCTTAGAGAACCACCTGAAGTTTCTTCACTGTGAAAGTTTAAGGCTTATGTAGAGCAACCTATAGTGCTGGAAGTGGGACCATGCTATTTGAAGTTGCCTTCTCCACACTGTGCTCCCAGCAGGTTGTTAAAGACCCAGACATGATCCCCTATTTGATCTGTGGACCTGTGCTAAAGGGCAAGGCCGTGGAGACAAACAACTGGCTAGATAAAGAATTGATTCTTGGTCTCATGTCTGAGTCTTTCAATGTGTCTCATTCATCTGTCATCAATAGCACAGCCAGACTTTGAGCAGAGGGAGTTTGAAAAGGTACTTCGAAGGCTCTTGTGACATACTGAGCTTTTTCAGAACTATATATCTAAATCTATATTAATATACTGTATATCCGGGCAGCATTGTCCTCTAGCCACAGTGTTTTATATTAATGTGCTGTGTTGGAACAGCGCAAGACATCCAGGTCAACACTTAAACACAACAAGTCCTGAATCACTACCAGGTTACATAAACACAGAGCTTCTGGTAGGATACGATTAAAGAAGGTTCCTTTAATTATTCCTGGCAACTACCCCACAACTGCCCCCCTGCGCCCCTCATCCCCGGGCCGTCCTGGGCTCACTCCGGCTCCACATCCGACCGTGGCGCTCCTGTCCTCGGGCTCTGTCACTGAGGGGAAGGAGCGAGGAATTAGGACACACCTCAGTGGGCAGTAGCAGGCCGCCGCCCGGCCCGTGGCGCCTGACTCATCCCATTCTCCTCCACTTTTCATGGGCTGACATTCCCATCAGCCCCTGCTCTTACAGGCAGCTCATTGCTTTGACATGCTGGTGAGTTCTCCAACAAACGAGGAACTTTTACCTCTGACCAAGAAGAGTGGGTGAGTACTTGTGAAGCGCAAATCGCTGCAGGAGCTGTGACTAAAGGCCCAATAGGATTGTTTGGCAAAATAGAAACAGGCTGACTCACTCCGGCTTTTCTGGTATTTAGATGTTGCTTGTGCGGTAAATCCACAGCACTTACATCTTCAAGTGTAAAATACATCTGATGCATCATTTTCGGGTTAAAGAGTGTGGCTGCTGCACATTTCACTCTGAACTGAGGCAAATGCTATTGACCCGAAATGTTTTCCGCTGCAGACCACACATCCCACTACAGCTCTGCTCCATTTAGCACATCGACTCCTCTCAGCTTCCAGTACTGCCAAGTCTGTGGTCCTGTTTTGTAAGCCCTCAGTGGTCCCAGTTCCAGCTGAAGCTGTCACAGGGCAGAGGGCTTATTTTAGATCTGCACTCTAGGTGCCATCCGCCCATCATTATTGTCAGGGCTTGGACAAAATGTTGCAGCTTACAAAAGGTTTTCCATTATGTTGTTTTTGTCATAGCCTGAGCTCAGCTGGTTTGAAGTTGAATAAAAATTGGGTTATTATGTCCATCAGCAATTTTTTTTTATCATGTCATCGGAACAGTGTTACAAAATGGTTAAAAAATGGGGTGTAATAAAAGCCAGCTCAGTATCTTCAGGAATTATGGTTGTACTGGATAATCCCTCATGATGTGTATGTCCAGTGCCAATGTTCTGGGCGCCAATATCTGACTTTCATGCAGGAAGCCGGAGTTCATCTTTCACAACAGACCTGCAATTAAAGGTAAAAAATAAAATGGCTGCTCATTACGACTATGCGTGAAATTAAAAAGTAATATTTTGTCAACTTCTTAATACGTCAACTCAAATACTTATCTTTGCCTAAAACTCAGTGCACACTCAAAAATCAACCCGAAAATTAAATAAGATTGGCCTTAATTCATCCTTAGAAAATTGTTTGAGCCAACGATGCGCAGTATGCGTTGTAAAAATAAATATATACAGTACATAGCAGAGATCACTCTGTTGGAGAACACTCATACCAGTCATGACTCTACAGTGGTGTTTCAGCATGGAATGAAATGTCCTCCTCACAAATGATGTCTGGGCAAGTACAGACACACAAACCTGACCACAGACTAGTTTTATTTTGGCAATATGACACTATTTTATACTATTTCAAGCTCATACTTTCGTTGTAGGTTTACATGCTTTCATGTTCAAAAACTTTATTTTTACTTGCGATAGGTGCAGCATCTCTATTCAACCTCTGTCTGAAACATCTGTGTTTTGTCAATCCAGATGTCAGAGCTCAGAGTCACTTGCAACACTGAACCGAAATCATTTTTCATATTGACATACGGTGATTTTCACAATAAATGTAATGCTGGCACTGCAGGCTGTCATAAAGGAGAAGCTTTGCACAGTGGCCTGCTGAGGTGGATGAAACACAGTAGATGGTTTCAAGCTATTCTGCAGTAGAGGGTGGGAATGTGCCAAGAAATTTGGCCAATCTACAAAAAATGCTGATATTTAACAGACCACACACTAGCAAACATGGATTAAACAATGCAGGATTTTCAATAGTAAAAAAAAAAATCAGCTTTTTAAATGAGGAAAGAAATGCATTCAACACTCTTGTTATGCCTCAAGGATGCACAGTGCATTTAGTTGAGAAACACTGAATAACAGAAACATTGCTTCCAATAAAACTACAGTGCAGCTTTAAAGGACCAGTGTGTAGGAATTAGTGGCATTTAGTAATGAGGTTATAGATTGAAACCAGCTGAATACCACTCACCTCACCCTCCCCTTCCAAGTATGTAGGAGAAACTACGCAAAAATTCATTTGTGGCATATTCTGTCAGTAATATTTAAGGGACAGTTCACCCCTGAATCAAAAATACATATTTTTCCCTTTGACAGTGGTTCTATTTATCCATCTAGATTTTTTTGGGTATGAGTTAGAGTTTTAGAGATATCAGCTGTAGAGATGTCTGTCTTCTCTCCAATACAATGGGACTAAATGGCACTCGCTTGTAAGTCATGACCTGGTTACTCAGGATAGTTCACAGACCTGGTTGTGAGCAGTTTCATGTCAGAACAGTAGATTCTAAAGTGGTTCCAAGAGTTTCTACTGCAGAAAGAAAATAGTTCTACATGAAACTCACAACACCGTCTGTGGATTATTGCGAGTAACCGGGTCACGATTTGTTTTTGTGATTTAAAAGATGTCTTATCACTATGACATTCTAAAGACCTGATGCTTAGATGACAAAATCCCTTCACATTTATTCTAACAAGACTTGGAAAGAGTAATTTAAGGGGACAGTAAGTACTTCAGGGATCATTTTGACAATTTAAGGAAGATGCCAGCTGGCCCTGCTGTGAACCCAGCCTTAAAAACTGTCTGCCCGCTTCATAATGTGGAGGATGGGTGGGTTGTCCTGCTCTGAAAAAGACACTGTGTTCCTGGTAAATGCGATGTCCCTTTCTCGGTCAGCACTTTAAGCTCCTGTGCTGGTCAGAACAACATCTGATCTAATTTTCTGCCCACCCGCTTCTGCTGTACATTGTCACTGCTGCTGGTGTGAATCATAGTTTCATCTCCCAACAGTTAGTGTGAACACATTGTGGTCTGACCCTATTTTGGTTGATTATTTAAGTGGATTTTATTGCAAGCTCACATCTCTCAGTGAGTCGTGAGTGATTATCTTTGTTGACCCTGTTCAGGGAAGGGTTGTCCTGTGCACTCAAATTGCGATCAGCAACACTTTGCATCACATTAGTGCCTCTGAACGTGACTGTATCTGTGGGCTGCACAGTAAACATATATGTTGTTTTTTTTTTGTTTGGGCAACTGAATATTGTGATTAATTCTGCCCTACAAAGACAAACAGCAGTCATTTAGGGGAAAAAAAAGTTTAATTTTTCAGACTGGCTGGCAAACTGCAGGAGCAGATGGAAACTGTTGTAATGGTTTCATTTCATGCCTTTTTTGGCTGATTATTTTATCCCAAAAATAATTGTAATAAAACCCACACACTAACTAAAAAACTGTTGATACTGCGCTCCGCCTTTGGATAATCTTGGAAGAAACTGCAGTATCTACCAACATCGTGTGTTATTTTGTCTTCCGTGTCCAGTTTAACTAGTTTGTTTAAGGAAATAAGTTGAGCCAGACATATATTTTTCCAGTGTTTCCCAACCTTTTTTCCTTGGAGCCCTTGGTAAATGTCTCTTTTCTAATATAAGCTTAACATGTTTCCTTTTAACAAGCCAACAGTCGACTTTTATACACTCATCCCTTACCAAAAGATTAATAATGATTCATTATCACAGAGCTTGAGAGGTGACAGAAGTGTGGTCTTCTACTGTAAGTAGCCTACTACTTATGAGTGGGGACCAACATGTGTCCTTTTAAATAGTTTTGTGTACAGACTTTTGTATAAATTGTGATCTTAGCCAACATGTGCAAAAACCCTGGGATTTTAGTCGCCCCCTCAGAGGGGAAGCCCAGACCTTAGAGTGGAAAGCAATGTATTGGTCGGTAATTATTGGCCTGATAATGGCCTATCACAAATATATCAGCATTGACATATATGTTGTCCAATTATGCACCAAAATGACATCATTTTTTAACAGAACATGATACAGATTGTTTTTTTGTGTAGGCAACGTTTCATGTATATTAGGTCTTTTTTCTAAATCCAAGTTTTTATGTAGGCCTATGTGTATATAAGAACATAGTGATATATCATATTATAATTATACTCTAATTGGATAAATCATGGTTGGCTCTAGAAATAAGCTTTATTTAAATTATTTATAGTCCAGAGCTGAATAAAATGTATCTCTGTTTTGTTAATTACAATAGAACCAAAAGCTATGATGGCAGCAACTGAAATCTGCTAAGCTAATTAGCTTGAGCAGTGGTTTAGCTGCGGCTTTGTCTTCATCATGATTGAATCAACAATAGCTACGGTCTTATTAAAGTATGTAGGATAACTAACTGTATTACCAAGATGTCAGTTCATCAAAATTATTTTTATTATTTACAGATAACGACTGAGAAAAACAGTAATTTAGTTTTAGAAGGCTAGCTTAACATTTTTTCTTACCAGCTAGATTTAACCTGATACAGCTCTGTTATTTTAGTAATGCAATGCAGTTATTGTGGTTTGTCTTAGTTTTTACCTTGTTACTGCAAATTAAAAAACTTTTTACACAGAAATTACACATTTTTATGCCATAATATTTCTTATAGTAAAACTTACAAAAAGTCGGATTCAGATCTTTCGACCAATACTGTATGTCAGTGTGTTTTGCCTGTATAGGGAAGAATAGTCAAGTATCCTATTCAGAGGTGTAACAGACTTACTGTGTTGCAGACATGTGACAGTAAAAGCCCCACATAATATCAATGCACAGAAAGATGAGCCGGATTTGCTTATCTGTCTGTGGAGGCAGATCTTACTTGCATACCAAAGTTTGATTGACACATTTTGGAAAAATTTGGGGAAAAATCTTAAAAAAAAAAGAAAAGAAAAAGGTCAGTAGACACCGTGTCTGGATTATCATGACGGCTAATGGTAATCCAGATGGCACTCACATCCACACCAGACTGTATAAACGAGTGTATCCCTTCAAACAGTCAAAATATCTGCAAAAAGCCCTAAACATCCTGTGAGACCTTAAGAACTTTACTCTCATTTTGCTGGTGGAGGATTAAAACCAGCATTTTGCAGACATATGTCTCACCCCACCATGTAGTGTCCTGCCCAAAACCCTCTACCCCTCACTTCTCTGAGCATTTATATGTGTACCTTTGGACTGGCCAGAGTTAGAGAGGCAGAAGTCACGGGGATATATTGCCTATATTGACCTGGAAGTATTTATTTATAGAATTTGTGAGAAAAGGTCAAGTTTCCGGAATACTGTGATGTCCAGGCTTTATTTTTTTGCCTGTTTATACAGGAACTTAAACTAGCAACCTTCACTGTACCTATGCCATTAGAAGTCAGCACTCTCAGTTTTGTCTGTATCACCCATAAAATCAGGATCAAGGAAGGATTTTTTGTTTTTTGTTTTTTTAATAAAATAAAATCAAAACATTTAAACATCTAAACAAGTTCAGTATTCCCTGAGGCAATATCAGAGGTTTCTTTTCTGGAATCCAGTTCTGTCTTGACAGCTGTGTGGCAAATTTAGTGGCAGTGGGTGTGTATGGGGGGTGGGGTGGAGATTTATCTTAGAAAGTCATGTGAGGAATCCTAAAATTCAGGTGATGTGGAATGCTGCTGAGGGCTAACACGGGCTAAATCTGGGTGTGCTAAACCTCCCTATCTAGTTAACCATGCAGGCTGCGTATGATTAACACGTAAACACAAGTGCTGCTGTGTCTGTTTGTTTTCACCTCTGTCCTCATGACTACATTCATACCACCTACCACAGGCCCATAACAATCTTGCTGCTGAAATGATTATTAGATTCATGTACAAGTCATGGTAATTGATTAATCAGTTACGTCATTTATCGCATTTTCTAGTTTGATGTTCAAATGTGAGGATATTTTGATTTTCTCTGGATTACATTTTGTAAATTAAATATTTTTGGGTTTTGGATTGTTAATCAGAGAAAGTAAGCAAACTGAAGACGTCAACTTGAGAAAATATCAGCATATCTGATATCGGCAAAAATCTAATATTGTGCATCCCTAACCTAGATGATGAAAATAATCAGTTGCAGTCTTACTCTATACGGAGCAACCGTTGAATATTAAGGATACTGTCCTGCTGATGCTCAGCTCATTATCATCTGAATGCTGTTCAGTAATGCAGATATTGCATTTAGTTTTTATTTTCTCATAAACCATCATCAGTTTACCACAGCACTCTGCTATAACATTAGATATATCAGTCGGCCAATATTATCGGCCCGATATTGGCCTATCACAGCTATGGTGGTCCATGTTGTCCAATATGTCAGAAACCTTGTATAAGAACATAATTCAGATTGTTTTGTTTTTTTTGTTAGCGTCAAAGGCAGTATTCTGTGTATATTTGACCCTTTTCTTAATTCAGGTTCTGGTGGATTTTTTTTAATTTATAGTAATTTAGCTGCAGCTCTAAAATGATATACTGTTAAACTGTAAAATATCCTGCCTTCATTATCATTGTCACAAATGTTTGATAACCACATTTGTGTAATCAGGGCAAAAAATGTGTTTATGTATATATTCTAGATACTGTGTATTATATTCTGTATAAAGAATGGGGGTTTTTTTGTTTTTGTTTTTTACTCCATAATATCATTATCAGCATCAGCCCCAAAAGTCCAGTATCAATCACACCCTATCTAACACATACTACACTGTGAATTTGTGTTATAAAGACTGGATAGAATGGGGGTAAAAAAGTGAGTTTAGGTGGTTTACCTTCACTACAAGCCTGGTTGTGTGTTTCTGATAATAAAGCTGTCCTACCACTTTGTAGAAACAGCTCAGCTTTCTTTGCTGCAGCAGGTTTATGTGTGTTCGTGTGCATGTGAGTGTGCGCGCACGGGGAATCTCCTCCTCAGTCAGTCCCTCCCCTTCACATCAGTGTTGTGCGTGTGGTAAAAGGCGGTGCTGCAGCAGCACTCACTCAGTCACCCACAGCTCAGAGAGCTCCGCTCAGCATCCTCCACACCGCCGCCGGGACTCCAAGCAGCCAACGCTCCTCTCTGAACTTCCCTCATCTCCGCTCTTGGAATTTCCATTTAAATACTCTCTGAGGGGAATTTCTCCCTTTTTTCTTCTCTAAACTGGCTCTGACGCGTGATTTAAACGCGCAGCCTGACTTTTTTCCCGATGTGGAGCTTTAAATGTTATAACAACAAAACAAGCCGCTGTTTGGACTCGAGGTGGGACGCGGTGTTTGCGTTTTGGATGTGCGGATCTTGGAGCTCTGCACACCGGCTCAAGCATCCAAAGTGCTGCTAGTATTAGTGAAAAGACTTTAAAGACTTTGTGCCGAGGCCGGAGGAGGTGGAAAGAGAAACCCCGGCCAGTAGCGTAGGAGTGAAGATGGTCCAGAACGTAATTCTGGTGTTTTTCCGCAGGAGACTGAGCCAGAGGCCGGCCGTGGAGGAGCTGGAGAGCCGGAACATCTTAAAGCGTGAGTACTCCATCCAGCCACACTACAAGGTTACATCTCCACAGCCAAAAATGATAAGATTAGGATTATCTCTGATGTCAAACAAATCTCACGACAGGACGTGTTGCGTTTTTAATCCATCATATACTTTTAATTTGAAAAGAATGTTAATGTTCAAAATTTTGACAAATAAGGTGTGATTTGTTTGAGTTTGTGTTGACTTTGTAGTTCATAGATATGTTTATCTGCAATATCTCCGTAGTAACTATTGGGATGTGGGGCTGAGTCATTATTTCAAAATAAAACGTTAACAGAGTTTTTATTACTATTATTATTTTAAATCTTGATTACTTAGCTGAAATGATTAGAAGTAATTAGTATATTAGTCAATTAATGGATGACTAAAAATTATATCCGTTAATAGTTTGAGCCATTTTTCAAGAAAAATCTCCGAAAGTTGTTTCCAACTCCTCTGCTTTTTCAGTTTTATATCATTGTAAACTGAATAGCTTTGGGTTTTGTTCCAAAAAAACAAGTAAACAGGAGAACTAACTTTTGGATTTGGGAAATTATAACTTTCTTTCATATTTTCTGACATGAATCAATTGAGAAAACAATCAGCAGAGTATCAATAAAAGTAACAACCACTCACTGTCCTATTATTATTATTATTATATTATTATTATTACTATTTACATATTTGCAGTGGACTGTTCAAATATTACCATGGACATATTACTTTCATGCCACTAAATGATACACCCCAGGGCTCAGCAATGAGGATTGACTGGGGTAAATAATATACCACACTGGGCAAGTAAATCTAGCAACTCACTTGCCAATTGCACAAGGGGTAAAAAAAACTATTATTTGATAATAAATTAATAATTAAATAAATTTTATATACCAAAATAGCAGAAAATACTGTTTTCATCCTCTCAGATATGGAGTTTTTCTACTTTTCTATGTTTATTATCATATTAAACAAAATTTTGGGTTTTAGACTGATAAAACAAGACTTTTAAAGACGTCACTTTGAACTTTGAGAAACTGATGGATATTTTATAGACATTGTGGACTTAGATTAAACACACAATTAACTTTAGTCTTTGTTGTTATTTGATAACCACTAATGAATAAAACAGTTTGTACAGGGGCAAGTAAAACTTGACTTTGGACAAGTAGATTTCTGACCCACTTGCCCAGCTGGACAAGTGAAAACAAAAACATCAATGCTATCCCCAAAATCAATGTAATATTTCCATTAGGACTTAAAATCTCGGTCATATTGAAATAGTTAGCTGACTACATTCGACAAGCGGATTTGAGCTCATTTGAATCCTGAATGACTTTAGCTCCCTGTTGAAGCCATCACTGTTTTATTCGGAAGAATAACGTCTGTGGGGAGAAGGTGTCAGATCGTAGCACTTTAGACTATGAAAGGAGCCGAGCTGCCCCGACAACACAGAACGATTATGAAACCGCCCTGCAAGGAATGAAGTCCCACATTTGTAGCAAGAACTGTGTCTCCCGGTTGAGACGGGCCACCTGTGAGCTCTGAGCAGCTGGCTGTTTCATCACTGACCCCATCTCTCGCTGCACGGGAACGTGTGTTCATGCTAAACACTCCCCACCGTGCAACCAGAACACCGACTCCTGAAACACAAGCACGTTCATTCCCTCAGTTTCCTGGCCACAAACTCAACGCAAGTAGTCGAATCACATGTTCCAAAAGAGTGGAATACACTCAGATGGTGACAGGTGCCAGCCTCGTTTTAAGCTGCCAAATAGCTTAAAAAATTTTGGAATGGGAAAAGGAGAGAGATTAAAAATGAATGAAGTGACATCTAGTGATCTTTCTGCTCCATCTAATAAAGATAAATCCTATTAGTGCTCTAATCTGCCCACGTCTCACTCTCTAACTCACATTCAGCACTGATCGAGAGCTGAAGTCAGTCCTCAGCACAGTTAGCAAACCGTCTCACTTAGGAGTATTGATGGTGGGGAGGATCAGACATATTAGCTCAGTTAATCACAACTTCATCAACTGTCAGTCCATGATAGAAACGTGACAGGTATTTACTCACATTCTAACAAGACTGAGCTCAAAGTCTAGATATTCCTGATTTAAGTGAATCCCATTTGATCTCCAGCATCACTGAAGTATAGTCCCCATAACTAGATGATTTTGGCTTTTGGTCCTAATGTTTGTCTTTTTTGTGTCAACAGAGAGAAATGACCAGACAGAACAGGAGGAGAGGAGGGAAATCAAACAGCGGCTCAACAGAAAGGTAGGCGGCTGCAGTGATCTGAGCACTTTCCTCCAATCTCATCCACTTAATCCCACATTTGGGCGACACACCAGCCCCTCACGGGGACTGTCGACCAGCCAAAACAGAACCTTAATACCCGACCTGCTGTTGTTTTTGATATTTAGCTTCTATCACCATTCATCTCTTTGGCGATTGAATGCATCAATGAGCAGATGGGCTGATGGTAAACCTTTATTTTCTAGCTGAACCAGCGGCCAACGGTGGACGAGCTGCGGGACAGAAAGATCCTCATTCGTTTCAGTGACTATGTGGAAGTGGCCAAAGCTCAGGACTATGACAGGCGGGCTGACAAGCCCTGGACCAGACTGTCAGCTGCTGACAAGGTAGCTATAAAAACCATCTCACATCAGCAACACTGACCTTTGTCATATTAAAATGGTGCGAGAATTTGATTCAGTGGCCTTACTCTGACATCTTTTTGTGAAACAGGCCTGCGTCAGCCTCTCTGCAGGGCTTCTGCAGGACTTGAAGGGTCTTAAATTTAGCTTCCTCAAAAAGTAAAAAGGCCACAGAGAGTCGTAAGGATTGTGCTGCAGGACGCTGTTTACTCCTTTTTCAGTCAGCACCATCTCACCTAGAGCAGCAGCCATAGAAGAGAACTTACATAAATGAATCATTTTTGATCATTTCATCATCTATCTAAGTCCAGGTTAAGTTAATTCAGACAGATGCTTTTAGTAACCATGTGTCAGTAGCCAACTATGCTATTTGCACCCGGCATGGAATAGCTGATGTGGCTATTTACACCCATATGGCAAAGACAAACCATGATGTTTTCCATAACCTAACCAAGTAATTTTGCTGCCGAAACCCAACCAAATAGCAACTGAAAACAACAATAATAATAATTTTTAAAAAACCCTGAAAATAATAAGTCCGAGGGCCAAGTGTAAATAGTCAAATAGCTGCTGTGTGACTATTCTCACCCAGGGGCAAATAATCACTCTGGAGTGTTATTAGTAGTAGTAGTAGTAGTGGTATTATTATTTTCAGATTGTGCTCAGGTTGGTTAGGTTTAGGCACCAAAATTGATTGGGTAGTTTTAGCAAAAGATCATGGCTTGTAATGGCTATTTACACCATGGGTGCAAATAACATTTTTGGCTCTGAACTACAGCTGCAATGATTAATCACTTACTAAATTGAGTTTGAGTAATTTTTCAAGGTAAAAAAAGCTTAGCTTTTTAAATGTGAATATTTTTGGTTTTCTTTCACTACAAGCCCAAGATGACATTTAAGAATGTCATCTTGGGCTTTGGAAAATGGTGACATTTTTCCAAAATGGTGACATTTTATGGACCAAACAACAAAACAATTAATCAAGAAAATAATCCATGATGAAAATAGTTAGTTTCAGCCCTACTGTGAACACCTTGGTGCCAACAGCATCTGTCCTAATTTAATTGAACATATCATAAGCAATTACTGATATGACTGAGAAGTGCTGAAAAATATGATACAATAATTGTAGGCCATATCATCCGTTTGGGGTTTTCATCCTACTTTGGCTGCAATGATCATGAATCAGTTATTAAATTGTGTTCTATGTGGTATTAAAAGTGTCTTAAAACGTCTTGAAAGTGAGTCAGTAAACCCTGCAGAGACCCCGTCTGTCACCACGAACATTTCTAATACAACCTCCTGGTTGTCACAGACTCTGATTGTGGGTGTGAAAATGGGTTAATGCTGGCAATGCTCGAGCTCATCATCAACGCCTCCTTTTCTTTGACATTAAACCCAGTTAAGCTTACATAATCTGCACCTAAACCACAGATGCTTCTCCATTCACCACCTGAGCGACTGCATCCATGTATGATGGGACACACCTGGGCTTAACGCTCGTTGTCACTTTTTGTTTCCCGCAGGCGGCGATACGGAAGGAGCTGAACGAGTTCAAAAGTAACGAGATGGAAGTTCATTCTTCGAGCAAGCATCTGACAAGGTCCGTTTGAGCACCCATTATTGCCTCCTTTTTGCTCCTTTTGTGCGCTCTGATGATGTCTGAGAGGGTCAGTGTGACTTTGTGCAAAGACTCGAAGGTGCATTTTCCAACAGTTACACATCAATGAGTGCACACCCTGCAGCACAGGGCTTAAATTTAGCTGCGAACAGGCCCCTTGAGATGAAAAAGTTGCACCCTTTTGCACCACCTTTCCACTATAATAAATGTCCATGTATATTTAGCTTACGCTTGCTTATGTCAAGACTCTCTGTAGCTATAAAAAACCCCTGAATTAGCCGAGGTGGTGCTTACGCAGGAAGACCCCGTTTTTGAGAAAAGGCCATTGGCTGCCTTTAAGAGCACTGTCCATTGGGCTAATAATAGAACTCTTGATTGATGAACCCTAGTATGGAAATATTTTAGCCCACACTCACAATTTCCCCTCTTCTCTCCCCTCGCAGGTTCCACCGACCTTAGCAAGGTTTCTTCTGTGAAGAGTTGCTGATATCTGGTTCTGTCAGTGAAGACCTTGCACGGAGTCTTCCAAAGCGCCCTGGCCCACAGTCAGTGGGCATCCTGGTATTTGTGTCCAGCGAAACCTTGGAGGCTATGTCTCTAGAAATGGAGCTGCCGCTGGTAGACAGGGATGCTGCATGCAGCGAGCTCCACTTCTGCTCAGAGGAACATGACCTTAACCCTCACTTCACCTGGTCGGAGGAGCGGGAAGAATCGAGGTCGTGTATTCGCCATAGACGAGCGGAGACTTTTTTTTGTAAACAGACTATTTTGAATGACGTCCTTTTTGATGCCACAGGGGGGAAATGTGCATGTGACCGAGTTGACCAGTCCCACTCCAGTATCAGTAGTCACATCCCCGAGCTGTGTCTGAGTCTCACCGATTCAGTTGACGATGTTTCATATCAACAGTGTAAACAGAAACCTTGTCTGTGTCGAAGACAAAAATCCCTTTGTAAGCACTATTTATTGTCTGCACAATACAGGTTTTCAATTTGTAAAAAACTGTGTTTGTCTTGTGTACGGTGTCACTTTGGTGGGTTCTTCATAACATATTTTAAAAGGACAGTTCACCTTTAAATCAAGAATACAGATTTTTCCTTGTCTCAAATATACAAAAGGCGTCCATTGACCAGCCTTGACCAGTGACCAGCCAGTCAGCGTCAGATATCCATTTCTGAGCCAGTCAGATCTACACACATGCACCACACGATGGTTCACGTCATGTGTACAATACAGATAATAACATCACTGCCACATTCAGTGCTGCTGGTCTCAGCCAGACACACACGCCCTAGCATGTTGTCTGCATCAAGAGGAGCAATAGACTCCAAATCTTATTATAAACATACAAGGAAATTTTATATTTGTGTATTCTGTCTTTTTCATTTTTTGAAAGAAAGGAATTCAGAATCAGCAGGTCAAACCTTTAAAAAAAAAAAGAAAATCAGAAACCATAATCAGCTAAGAAAATTACAATCAAACTAGATGGCACTCAGCTTGTGGTGCTCAAAGCACCAAAAAATACATATGAAAGTCAATAGCAATGTCTTGCTCCAGATATCATGACCTGGTTATTTAAGATAATGCACAGACCTTGTTTTTTTTCTACCAAACTAGAACCACTAACTGTTTCAGGGTGATATCTAGTTCAGTGGTGCCAATATTATAGCTCTGCTGAGGAGGACGCCATTAATTTTTATATTTCACACTGTCATGAACAGGCTCTTTCATGACTAGAGGTACGCCTCCTACTATGCAGTCATTATTTCTTTTATGCAGAAGCACATACAGGGTTCTTACAGTCACTGGAAATCCTTGAAAACATTTGAATTTTAATGCAGTGTTTTCAAGTTTTGAAAATCTTGGATTTTGGATAAAGTCCTTGAAGTTGCTTGAAATTGTAGTTCCGTTACTTTTTAAATAAATCGCTCTCTGAGTGAATACTATTAAGATAAATGAAGAAAGTAAGTCAGAGTGGACTACACTGAGTGTGATCCATCAGTCTTTGTTTGTGTGCCCTCTGATGGAACAGTGAGTGGGAGGCTAACAGATGACAACATGCTGGGAGGTTGCTGTTTCAAAGAGCGTAGGCTTGAAAAAAAAAATGAAAGGGATTTTATTGAAACATAATTTTGGTTGTTAATAGCAGAATGACATCTGATTTAATGTGATGAAGAAATGGAAGCATATGTATTATATTTAAATACGTAATTTACCACAGCTCTAAGTTGCTGGAAAAGCTTAAAAATGCTCGAAAAGTGCTTGAATTTAACTTTGGAAAAGGTGCAGGAACCCTCAATGTAACTTAAATGTATTTTTTTCCGCTTTGAGCACCACAAGCAGAGTGCCATCTAGATCCATTATATTCAGCAGAAGGCAGACGTCTCTATGACCGATTGCTCCAAAACTCACATCAAAACAATCTAGATGGATAAACAGTACTACATGTAAGCATTAAACTTTGTATTTGTGATATTGGGGTGAACTGTCCCTTTAATATCAGGCATAACAGCAATGTGTAATATTTAAAAATGTCTCACAAAGGTCAGAATTAGGTGATAACACGACTGACTACACTTAATAATGGGCTGTAATCCTGTTTAGATTAATCTCAGCATGTCTGTGCTTTAGTAAGCAGATAATAAAGTCACCTTCATCAGATCGAGCAGCAGTTAGTTTACAAATGCAGGCAGTGACCTGTTTCTTCTCATCATGCATACCGTGCATTATTCTCTGACAAATGAGAGCAGGCGTCATTTGTAGGGTATTAAGCAGGTTAGTTAGGTTAAATCCGCTCATGAAAACAAGTTCACCTGACTGCATTTGTCCGATTTGGAGCAAACTGATCTAATAAGTGAATGACAAACAAGCCATTGTGTCTGACTTACACACTTATTCCTGAGCTTATTATTCCCAGACAAACACATTAAAACGATAGGCACCGTAGGTGCACATGAGGTCACCGGAAAGCCTCTTTCAGAAGGTAGAAACCTCTTACCCGATATTAAATTTGGGAAAAAATAAATCAACCCTGGTATGGTAACATCTCTGTCAGGCACGTTCAGTTTTTAGCTTCTTTACTGACATCAAACATGCTTGTTATGTGAGTCACAGCCTCCGTCCTGGCACCGGTGGAGGAACAGATGGTAGCTCCAGGTTGAATTGTGATGTAGTCCAGGACCGCTCGCTGTCTGTAGTAATGACACGAGCGACTACTGGCCGAGAGCTGGGGCAGCTGATTGAGGCCAGTCCGGTCCAGAACTGCCTGCTAACCTGTGGAGCTGCGTGGGAGGAACAAGGGGATGCTCTCATGGGCGTGAGGGGGATATCCTGACTTCCGGGTATCCCTCAGAAGGGTGACGGCCAACACACTGAACATATGTTCAGTAGTTTTTTAGCTTACTGTAAGCATGATGACTCTTTGGTTCAAAAATGGCTTCGGATTATAAATCACGTCATATTTTTTCCATATATTCCTGAAAAACACTGCCAGTAATTTAGCTGCATTGCTTATGGAAAATACACGTCACTCTGAGCATCCAGAGCGGTTATTTTTAACCACAAAAATACATCATGTACATCATTTTAAAGAGAAATAATTAGCATCGCAAAATAACTCAAGAACACCAAGTCATTATTTTCAGATAACAAGTTATTTTGCAAAACTAAGTCATTATGTTTGAGATACCAAGTCATTTTTTGAGCTATTAAATCATAGTTTGTAAAACCATGTATTATTTTGCAATACCAAGTCATTTTATGTGACACCAAAAAATCACATCATGGGTGTGACAGTGGTATCCTGACTTAGTAGAGGCCAACTATGTTCAGTAGATTTTAGTTTGCTGTAGGCATGATGATTCTGGTTCAAACATTTTTAAAAAAAATTATACTATAAGTCATGTCATATTTTTCTCTGCATATTCCTGAAAAACTTTTTGCCACCAGTTTAGCAGCATTGGATAAAAACAACACACAATGTCACTGTTAGTCTCTGAGGAGCACCCAGAGCTTTTATTTTTAACCACGCATTAGCTTCATATTAACAAAATATTGCCACTACAGCTATTCATGTGGACTGGCCGGTGACCTGTGGAGCTACGTGGGAGGACACAAGCTGATGCTCTCATGCGTGTGAGGGGGATATCCTGATTTCCGGGTATCTCTCAGATGGTTGAAGGCCGCGTAGGTTTTAGCTTACTGTAAGCGTGATGACTCTGGTTCAAAAATAGGCTTTGGACTGTAAGTCATGTTTTCATATTTTTTTTCCTGTGTATTCCTGAAAACCACTTTGCCAGTAATTTAGCACCACAAACCAACAACATAACGTCACTGTTACTCTCTGAGGAACAGATCTGTTATTTTTAACCACTCATTAGCTTCATATTAACAAAATGTTGAAAAATGAGGAAATATTACAAGTGACCCACTTCTTTTACATACTAAGCCACTATTTTGGAAAATTAGGTCATTAATAATTCTTTATTTTACAATAGAAAGTCGTTATTTTGCAATACTAGATCATTATTTTGAGATGTTTAGTCATTATTTATTCATTTTGCAAAACTAGATCATTACTAAGTCACTATTTTGCAATAGGTCATTATTTTGCAAATGCTAAGTCATTATTTTGAGATATTAATTCATTTTTTGACAAATTAAGTCATTATTTTGCAATACTAAGACATTAATATGTGATACTAGGTCATTATTTTGCAATACTAAGACATTATTATGTGATACTAGGTCATTATTTTGCAATTACTAAGACATTATTATGTGATACTAGGTCATTATTTTGCAATACTAAGACATTATTATGTGATACTAGGTCATTATTTTTGCAATACCAAGTCAAAAATAGGCTTTATTATTAATCATGTCATGTTTTTTAATACATTCCAGAAAAACTCTTTTCCAGTAATTTAGCAACATTTCATAAGAACAATACAGCATGACTGTTAGTCACTGAGGAGCACCAGCAACTGTTATTTTTAACCACACATTAACTTCATATTAACAAAATACTGCTTCTACAAATATTTACGTCGACTGCCCGGTGACCTGTGGATCTGTGTGGGAGGACACAAGAGGATACTCTCATGCATGTGAGGGGGATATCCGGATTTCTGTGTATCCCTCAGATGGTTGAAGGCAACACAGAACATATGTTCAGCAGTCTCTAGTTTACTGTTAGTGTGATGGCTCTCTGGTTCAAAAACAGGCTTTGGATTTTAAGTTGCGTCATATTTTGGACCATTTTTCTTATTTCCGTATATTCCTGAAAACCACTTTGCCAGTAATTTTGCAGCATTGCATAAGAGCGACATAGAACGTCACTGTTAGTCTCTGAGGAGCACCCAGAGCTGTTATTTTTAACCACACATTAGATTCATATTAACAAAATGTTGCTTCTACAAATATTCATGAAGAAATCATCATACACTCGAGACTAACAATGAAGAAATATTACAAGCGACCCAGTTCCTTTACTCCAAAACACACAGGCCATAATAATGTTTTAATGATGTAACTCATAATCGCTGGGACCCATAATGATGCATCAATTTTTGCATTTCAATCTCAGCCAGTCCCCAGAGCCAACGTCACTATTGAGCATGTTGGCTCCTAATATGGTGCCTTCTTATATAACTACCGGCAATAAGCACAAGATGACAGCCCCAAATAAAGGCAGGCACAGCGCTGCAAGGCGGCATGGATGTGTGCCCCAACAGCACACTGGCATGACAGCTGAGACTGTTAGTGAGGAAGAACATCCATACAAACGAGCGCCATGGAAGAGCAGTGAAACCCAGGCAGCCCCAGAGAACCGAGGGCAGGTTTGTGTTTGTTTCTGGTGTAAAAGGTTTAGGAGAAAGAAGTAGAGGATGTACCAAAGCCTTGCAGCACTAAGAGCATTTTTGCACATGCTTTTATCCAGTGTGCCTCACAATAAATGTTCCAGCGGAATAAGTCATCGTCTGTGAATCCAGTAATTACAGTACAAGCAACCTACAGAGGCCAAATGCAAGACACAAAGGGTTGCAAGGTTGTGAGTGCCCTCTGCGAGCCCTGCGGCTGTAGAATGTTGTTACTTTTCTACATAGACTGATTACACGTCTCTAAAGGTAGATGAAGTTTTGAAGAGCGCTCTCAAGTATCAGTGTGGGATAATGATGATAAGATAAACCAGCCCACCACTCAATCCACAACAATATACAGTACAGTCATTTTTTCTATCATAAGAGATGATGCTGACAGAAGAGTATTATGGCCAGGTATTGAAGGAAATAAATGACAGGAAAAAAAATCTTTATTTTACATTTTGAAAATAAAGTCAAAATGTTGAAAATAAGGTTGAAATGATGAGAATAAAGTTGAACTTGTAGTTTTAGTGCCAGGAATAAGAAAAATTAATTCACAGGAGATGTTCTTTTTCTTTTTTTTTTCTTTTTTTTTTTTTTTTTGCAATTTAAAGGAGGAATATGTAGCAATCGCATGTGCAAAAATGAGTACTGCAGACCAAATAGCAAGCTGGGGCCACAGACCGTATACCCCTCCTCCCAGGACTCAGGGAAGCTTAGGCAGGCTGCAGGAGCGCTGCAGAAGTGCAAGACACGCAACATCACAAACTGACAATAACAAGCGACGATGAGTCCCACACTGTAAGCTGATCAACTGTTCATAACTCTGTCAAATATAAAACCGAAAACAAAATCCCACTGCTCTGAAAATATACACTGGACTTTGAGTATAGTTGCTGCCTGTCTCACTGCCTGCCAGACTAAATATTACTCAGTTTAACAGTTATAAACATCTATTTGTTCTACAAGATTATTAATGATTTCTTACAACTCATAAACAGACACGCACTCATTCAGCGAACATTTGGCATTAATTTGAACTCCAATTAATGAAACGGGCAAACAGAAAAATAGTTATTCCGGCCCAGAATAGAATTTTCAAGGGAGGACACTGCAGCTGTAGCAGTGTTGTTAGAGATACAAGTACTTCAACTTAACATGTTTCTTTGATCTCTGATGACATATCGTGATCATTTTATGATTCATTACAGTAAAGATATAAAAGGTACAGATTTCTCCTTGAAGAACAAAGTTGAAGAGGAGAAAAGCTCAAAAAAAAGGAGTGACATTTACAATGTGCCTTCACAAAGTTTTAATATGAGAAAAAAAAAGTGAAAATAAAACACATTAAATTGCATCAATTTGTTACATGGAATTATTTTGAAACAAACAGCGGTGGAATATTTCAAAATACATTTGCTCAAGCACTACTAAATTTGAGGTACTTGTATTTCACTTGAGTGTTTCCATTTTAGGTTCTCTGCTGCATTGCATGCATGCTGCTACATTTCAAAGATAAAGGTGTTCTTCTTACTCCACTTCATTTATTTGACAGCTTACTAGATATGATACTTTGCAGGTTAAGAGGATTTTTCCAATTGTCCTGCAGCATAAAAAGTAGATAGAATTAGCTCTACCTAGACCATCAACAATAAAATTATTAAATTGCTTTTATATGTTTATGCATCAGTAATAACAATATGATAACATAATAACCTATACATCTGACAGGAGCAATTATGCAGCACTTTTACTTGTACTTAAGTATTTTTCCATTGAACCATGGCTACTTTTACATACAGGATCTGAATACCGCTGAACACAAAAATCAAACACACCTTGACATTTTCTGTATTTTGAATGGAACATGTAAGGTCTTAGATATGAGCAATGGTGCCATCTAGTGTCCCATAACTGCAACATCTGACTGCTTCAAATTGCACATGAAATTGTCAGCGTTCCTAGAGTGAACGGCCGGTGAGTGTACAGTATGGTGCTGCAGCAGAGTAGCACTTCAATCAACAATCTGCATGCACATTTAATAGCAAATCATAGAATTCCAATTTTCTTCTCGATTTTTCTTCTAACCCATAAATTCTAATTATTGTCACATTTATACTGGAGTCATTACTTTGAGATATTGAGTAATTATTTTGCGATACTAAGTAGTTATTTTTCAATTCAAAGTCATTATTTTGAAATACTAGGTCATTATTTCAAGAAACTTTCTTAAACTGGCAAAAAACCAGCTTCCATACTCACAAGATTGTGACTGAAAATACTGCATGGGCCTGTTATGATGTAAACAAATCATTCATAATAATATCAGAAGAAATTATAACTTAGATTTAGTTGTATTTAAAGGCCTGTTTAAGAGTTATAGGTGGTTGTTTTTCATTTGTTTTTTTTTTAGAGGTAGGGTTAACCTTTTGTTCGCATTTGGCTCACAGACTATACCTTTAATGAGCAACTTTATTTTAGTTTTCTCTGACTGATGGGTTATGGATTTAGACCTGGCATGCTCAGTAATGTTTTGGATGCTCAGATAGCTGCTATCATGTTTAAAGAATGCCATACAGCTGCAGTGACTAATGCAGATGGAAGAATGCCCTCCTGTGAGCCAAACGTTACAGCCTGCCAGAGTGCTCTCTGGAATCCGGCCTCTCATATCAGTGGAAACTTTTTAGTGAAAGGTCAGCGCTGTTGGGGATCTAAGGTAACTGGTCACAGTGCATCAGAGGAGCTAACAGTGCGCCCTGTAATCCTCCTCTAAAAACAAAACAAGCCTCAAAATATTGAGGTCGAGCCCTGTCAATCATAGCAGAAAGTACACAGTTCAAACAAACAAGCTGCTCACGTTGCCAATGGATCATTAAGTCCTCCTTGTTTGTGTGAAATCAGCAAAGAATATGGATTTGTAACCTTGTTCAAATTCTAATACAACAACAGCGTCTGTCGAACTCAGACTGTTGATCATTAAATTAGGTCACCAGACGTGCTGAAGTGCAAAGTGAGCAAATTCTTCCGTAGGTCTGTACAGAGGTGGCAGGGATTTCATCTAAATAAAAGCTCAGCAGGAACACAGCAATCCTTCCATGACCTGAAGGAGGCTGGAATATTTTAAAGGGCCACTCCACCTGTTTTACACATGAAGTCCAGTTTACTTGTACCAAGGTGATATCATCTGTGATATCTCAGCTCTGGTTTGAAAGCCAAAAGGCCCTATCTTGACGATTTTTTGGCCTAAAGTTCATGGCGCAAGTGCATTTAGGCCGTGTCCAACTCTTTGCTAATTAACTGTTTAAACACTATGATTAATAGCGGATGGGTTGAAGGTGGGTGAAATACAGTGAAGCATCTCCCTGTGTACATTTACCCAGGAGGCACAGCAGCATGATGACATGACATTAATTACTGAAAGCAGCCTCTCTAATCATTAAAGTAAAATGTGGAAGAAAACACTCACACATCAATATAACACAAAATAAAGAAATCACCTGGAAAGCCTGCGCTGCTCCACATCATCAAAACATGCTTTGATGATCAGAGAAGCTGCTTACAGTCATTTCAAATGCTTCCATGCGTGCAGTAATGTCACTGCAGCGAATATCATTAATATTTAAGCAGCAAAACTAAAAAGCCTACTTAGAAACTTGACAGGACAAAGGAAATTCTCCAAAGTATTTATACAGCTGTTTTATTCCAAACAATTTCAGTGTATGAACTCTGACTGTGTGAGACGTTTCGGATGTGAAGAAAAACAAAAGACATTAATTAACATTAGATCATCTGATTTGTCAAATTTAAACAAACAGTGAAGTTACAGCTTGCCTGTGGTAACTGCGCACAGTATCTTCTCCAGTCTTCACTCTATTTGACCCACCTATAACTCATGTGTTATTATGTTAATTTTTATGACTGTCAGATTAACTGCCCTAGAAGCAGAATGTACACTCATCTTACTATCTGAATAATGTGTCCTTTAAATAGTAGGAAAATATTTTAGTCCAGGTTTTTGTTGGTCAATAGTGCTATCACCTTCTGCTGCCTCAAGATAGCAGTGCGTCAATAATACACATGATCACACCTCATATTGAGACAAACACACCCATGGATGCACAAATGGGCACAAGCACATACACAACATGGTACTGGGCATGAAAAAGATAACTGCGTCAGTCAGAAAATACCAATGACAGCTGCGCTGTGTGCCAGGCAGTATATAGAGCCCAAAATGTTAAATCAGAGGTGTGGGTTGTGGTGTACTTCTAAACTGCATTATGGGAAATGAAGGATCCTGTGTTTTTGGAGCTTGACACCTACAAAATGCAGTGGATTAAAAATTACTGGTAATATTTGACTGTAGTATATAATGTAGTGGAGGAGAAATACAGTACGTGGCAAAGTACCTCAAAATTATAGAAACATAGAGTACTTAAGTAAATGTACTTAGTTACATTCCACTACTGCTTTTAATGAGTAAAGCGAAACAGGTACAATGTAACAACAGTGGGGAAGCTGCTTTAAAAGCAAAGCGTTGCAAGCGACTTTTTACTTCACACTGAAAGAAGTGGAACTACAGCAAAGCCACCCTAGGGAGAAACCTAGTTTGGTTAAGTCAAGCTATTCAAAAAAAAAAAAAAAAAAAACACAAAAAACTGGTAATTGTCAAATCATGATGAAATGCCACTCAAATTGACTTTATTGCAAAAAAAAACGCCCACCTTCTTCACGGGTCATAAATAACCACAAAAATGTGCTTATTTCGAATATCATTTCATATTTTTTGTTATATCATTATTGTTGTTGTTTTCTTTTTCTTATCTGTGCTTAATTTCTATTCTTGAGTTGGAGCACCTGTAACATGACCCCATTTCCCCCTGAAGATCAATAAAGTATTTCTGATTCTGATTTCTGAAACACCCTACTATTCATGGGAAAGTGCACGGAATGTCAGCTTTGGTTTTATATAAATTATCAGTCAGTAGAGAAGCAATGGTGAAATAAAAATTGAAGAATCATTACTTTCCTTCTATGGCCCAAAATTTAGTTTAGTTTCAGCAGTTAACTACACAAAAAATGCTAAAGAAAGTAATGTCACTACTTGAATCACTATGCTAGAATGAATGTAGCTGTAGCAGTCAATGTTGCAGCAAGTTACTGCAAAACATATGTAAACTAAATTACATGTAGCTCACTTCTCCCCCTCCACACATACAGTAGTTACTGTTCAGCTTTTTGCTTGTCACTCATATCTGTGTGCAGGTGTTGCAGCTCCCCCGTGTGGACACTCAGGTAAAATGCAGCATGCTGTCCTCACACTCCCTCGGGACAGTCACCTTGTAACTGTGGCATGACAATTTGTAATTGTGTCCATTGTTGTTGTCCCAGTAATAAGATCCTTTTACTCTGTAGCAGATGGCAAACTCTAAAACGGCTCCTGGCTGCAGAATGAAGGGTGGGACAGGCAGACGAAATCGGAAGATATCTGTTCCTGGAGCATCGTATTCGGCATGGTTACCACTTGATACCCAGGATGCTGTTGTTTCTGTGATGGCTCTCCAGTTGGTAAAAGAGTAGCGCACTGTGACCTCTTTCTCAAAAGCCAAATTAAGTACTCGTATAGTGCCTGTTATCCCCTGCTCTGAGCACAGGACCTGCTCCAAACACACGCTCTGAGCACAGAGACGCTTCAGGAAGTCTGGCTGAGCTCCCATATTCTCAGGGAAACATGCTTTGAAGTAAGGCAGGGAAAGCTCCAACGACTTCCCGAAAGCCAGTTCAGAGCTCATCAGTAGTCTGAACATGACATGTTGGGGTATCAGGGGATGTTCCTGAACTTTGAAGACTTTAACTTCCTCTAACTCAAGGCCCAGTGAGTCCACAAAGCGTACCTGCAGGCTCGGAGTTCCTTTTTTGTCGCCGAAGATGAAGGAAGAGACTGAGCTCGCCTCCTCATGATCGTCTTGGTTGGAGGATCACTGGGCGAGGTCTGCTTTAAATTGAGTTCCTTCACTGAGGGTGCTCTCGGAGCAGGAGGGCGGATTCGGACTGGGGCTTTGGGAGGTTGAGGCTTGGGATCGTAAAGGTCCCGAAGACGGATGGTGGTGGTGTTTTTAGTGGTGGAGCCACTGATGAACTGAGGCTGGGTCCCCATATTCTCACCAGAACCTCTTTGCTGCCATTTCCCGCAAGCCCAGGCCATGTCCGTCACATTAAACACACCTTGAGAAACAAACCAACCAGTGCATAACCTAAGATGCATTTAGTTTTTTAAACTCTACATGCAAATAGCTGTTACAATCACCAGTTTTCTAGGCAAAAGTGCAATTATATGATAAGACCATCGGTGAAATCTACATTTCACAGAGAAATATAAAATAATGCAAATGTTGCTGCATGCTAAACATGTTCAAGAAGGACCAAACCTTTACGGCAGAGACTCCTTGTGTTCTCTTGTTGAGCTGGTCTCTTGCACTGACCTTGTTCACTGTCTGCAAGCAAAGTTGCTACAAACACAACTGCACCAGATGACAGACAAGAGCCTGCCTGCCACTGCCACTGCCAGAAAATACCAGTAATTCTCCACAGGAAACCAAACACAACATCTTGAGCAAAATATAATAAGGTTATAATAAGCCACATCAGTAGATGATCCAGTAAGAAGATTTGATAAACAACACGTTCCTACAGAGCTGCCAGTAACTGCAATGAATATCAAATCCGGATTACAAACTGTAATGTATGGCTGCCACCGTTTGAGCTCAGCCCTTGACATATAACATGAGACTCTAACTGCAGATGGGAGGCGTAGAGAGAATATTTATAGCAGATAGTGGTGGGCTGTGCCTTTCTTGGTTTTTTATAGTTACTGACATAAAACCTGCTGTCAGTTTGCCAACTATTTTCATTTTGAGAGTGCCCAGAAAAACAACAACAACAACAACAACAACACAAACAGCGAGCAATGTAGAAATTTTAATTGTTCACTCACTGTATGGTATGGGAGCTGATGATGGCCGCACTTGCAAATATATATATATATATATATTACACATATTAAATGCCATTATCTTGAGATCACAAGTTAATTATCTCATTAGTTTTTTTTTTCTTGTGGTAGCTGGTTTGTTATTTAATTACCTCAAGTTATCACGATAAAATTAGCTTTTTGTTCTCTAGACCTGTTATCACAAAAAATAATTTTAAATAATTATCTTAAGTTATCACTGGAGAATTAGCTTTTTTTCTTTAGTCTAGATAACAGAATAATTTACCAGTTATCACAAGATAACAACCTTTGTTATCTCGAGATAACTAAATAATTAACCCATGACCATGACAGAACAAGCTTTGTTATCTCAAAATAGCGAAAGATTTTTAAGTATTGCTGTTCTTGGCTTCTGTAGTTATCAGTTTTCCACAGTCTGGTATTGTTTATGTTTTTTTATGTTTTAATTTTGACATCAAATGACTCATATTTTTGACTTGGTATCTTGGTGTGTGTGTGTGTGTGTTATGATATATATATATATATATATATACAATAAATATAGTTATAGCCTACATGCGTTTTGTTTGTTTGTTTTTTTTTGTTTTTGTTTTTTTGTTGCAGAAATGGTAGAAATGGCTAGATACTGAAAAAAATCGAACATCTTGCCATATTTTTGATAATTACAGATAAAAGCGGAGAAAGTCATTGGACTCAGCCTAGATGAATTGTGGCTCATGGGGGAATTGTTGTTGGATGTAAATATAATTAATTATTGAGTGTGGTCTAGACCTTCTCTATATGTAAAGTGTCTTGAGACAACTTTGTTGTGAATTGGCGCTATATAGGCTAAATAAAATTTGACTTGACTTGACTTAACTTGACTTGACTTGGCTGTGTTGAACAAAAACGACAGTATACAACTTCTGTTACCTTCTGTCTTCTCTTGAAATGGTCGGTTTCAGTATATTTTAGCTTTAACATTGTATTCCAGTCAGCACTTAGTAATGAAGTAGCTCATAGAGCTGATGCTGCATTCGGACAACGTCGGATGTCGAATTGCCTAGAACATACAATGTGATAGTATGTATCATTTTAAGCTTCTGTGGGTGCTGCCATTATTGTGTGACGTCAGAGAGTTGCTACATGGTAATCTAGATGGAAAAGTAGTAATTTAGATTTTGAATGACGTTCTGTTGTACTTTTTTTTAGTAGGAGGGAAAATTCCAACCTCCGACGTGGTCTAGAACGCACCACGAGCCTCGCCTTTAATCACCTGAAATTAAGTGCAGGTGCGCCGCTGCTGAACACACCTGCTGTTGACAGCCAGCACACAAAACATGCTGCATCATGGGCTGTAACTTGAACAGTTGGAATGGGGCATGTTTACTCCTGTCACTCACAATTTTTGTTTGACTGTAACTCATTAAGCATGTGTTTCTATAGTGGTAGCAGCATAACGTTTAACATATTCATTTCCATCAGCCAGAAAGTCCTGCAAGAACGGAGGGAGAGCAGAGACAGAGCAAGAAAGAGATATGAGACAAGATGAGACAAGATATCTTTTCTGTACATGTTATAATTTAAAAATAACAACAAAAGCCATATTGATATGAAATAGTAGTGTAAACGCAGGTGTTACCAATAATACAAATTAAGGACTTGTTCCATTTAATGTAGCAGAGCCTTTCCAGTGAGCCAACGTGCACAATAGCAGTGACCAGAGTCTGTTTGATCTTAATTAGTATCATTGGTAACACCTGCGTTTGGCCTGCTGTTGCATGTAAAAATGGCTGCTGTTTAAAAAAAAAATTAAAAAAAATCCATTATAACTAAAAACACAGTAGCACAGTTCATGTTGTAATTCATATGAAAGTGCATGTAGGGCTGTACAACATTATTGAACTCAGAAATCACAGAGCCCCGAAATTATTTTGATAAAGGAAAAATCTTGTTCTCTCCATGTTTGCTCCAGACCCCACCAATTCTAACATCATATAACATTTTTGTTCAGTGAAAACGAAAATTGTGATGCAAAAATTATCATTCCCACTGATAACATCACTAATTGCAATTTTAGTCAAAGTAATCACAGTGCAACCTTTTTACCATATCATGCAGCCCTGTTTACTATCATAGATGTGTCAAAACTGTGAAAAGCTCAAAAACATAAGGTAATTATTTTTTAATCTTAATATTTTCATAATTTCACATCATATGACATATATATTATTAGCTAAAATTTCCGTTTGTTGTAAAACTTTGTAGAGCTGACTATTACTCTATCTGGAACAGCCTACCAGATGAAACTGAAGACAGCTTCAAGACAAACTTTTAGTGTAACATTTACATCGATGTTCGTACATCAAAGAAAACAAGTATTTTTAATCTAAAATTATAAATATAAATATGAAAAAAAAAAAAAAAAAAAAAACATGTTTAGTGGGTGTTACAAGTCTTCTGACCTCCTGGTCATACAGTATATTTCAGAGAGAGAAAGGTCTGATTTCTGTTTTGTGGGAAGTTGGGGATTACTTATGCCATCTAGTGGTTCACAAAAAAGTCACAATTCATGTTCCCATACAGAAGGAATATTAAAATTGGTTATAAATTAGTAACAGCCAATGTTTGTCTCACATTTATCAAGACTGTAGCCACAGTGTTGCCACTGCATTAAATGACTAATGTATATGATCTCATCAATACATTCTTAACTGAAAAGGTCAGTGTTAAAGTAGTGGTTTTAATTGTTAAAATTAAATTATTAAATAATCCTTTATTTTGTCTTAATACTGATTTAATATTGAAATAGTGGAGTTCTCATTTTGTCAGATGGTAAAAGAACTTTTCAAAATTGTGAGAAATAAATACTGAACTGTCACCAGTGATCAAATATAACCAGAGATAATAGCATTTCTACATGATATCAAGTACACGATGACCATGGAGGTAGATAGAACAGGGCATTGCAGGTTGACAGACTGAAAAACAAACAGTATTGGGCTCTTCTAGTTGGCAGGAGTTTGGTTTGCATGAGCACAGAAAGCTGGCAGCTGTGCAGACCAGACATGGATCTCAGTTATCCTGATGAGATGGAGGAAGAGAAGCTCCACGTTTCCTCCAGAGAGTCATCCAGGCTGATCTGTCTCCAGGTGCTGCCTTCATACCTGCTGGCCGGGCTGGGCATGGTGACGGCCGGCATGCTGCTGGACCAGGTGCAGGTCAGTGACAGTTGAATCACACAGCTCTGTGACACCAGTGCAGATTGTCTGAACAGCAGTAGGACAGGTCCAAGGTTATGTGCAACAGAAATCATATTCAAAGGTAAAAACATGGAAATCTTTGCTTGAATTTTTTATTACATTAATGTCCGTGTATTTGGTAACTGATGCAGTGAGAAAGATTATATTATTTAGAGTCTTACTAGTAAAGAGCACATAATAACAGGAATATGATCAGATAATTATTCCACCTGGGAGGAAGACTGCCAAAAAGTAACCATATCTGTCCATCCATGTCTTCATCTGTTTGAGTCCTGATGTCTCCTCATGTCCTCTGAGGTGAATGGACTGAGCTGTGAGCTGCTGCTGCTGTGGGTGTGGGTTTGAAAGTCACAGTGACCTAATGGGTCGAAGTGACCCTGCCGCATAGGAACAAATACACAGCTCTTCACAATAAAGTTCAGCTACACATGAATTAAATTTAGTAGTATGCAACTATGCATAAACTGGGAAACAAGGCCACAATAAAGAGATACAGTAATTGTGAATTTAGGCACACTGAGAAACAGAAATGGAAACAGGTAGTTAACTTGTTATGGAAACCTTTCATCTCATCTTTCAAATTCTAAATTTAATATTAAATTCTATGTCTGTGGAACCTCTGTGGCCAATATCGAACAACAATATTGAATATGAATAAACTGTTAGATGAAACAAAAGTTTGTAAAATAAATGGAGAAACTCTATTATAAAATGTTATTTCATCATTCTTATTTTAATTTAATTTTACATTTATATTTCTTTGTTCAACAACTGCTACAAAATATAGCCACTTAGCTCCTAACTGTGACCTCACATCTGGGGAACTATACAGTAGGTCTGAGAGCTAATAGGCCAGACATACACTTGCTTTTAACTACGCATAGGCATATGCACCCCTATGCATCCATATGTGTCATGGCTGCCTCAGTAATCCTGCATCCATTTGGAGCGACGTCATGCATGTCCTCATGAAGTAAGGCTACACAAACACAAATGTGTGGTTAAAAAGCTTTCATAGCTCCGGCCACAGGAGGAGATTAAGATCCCCATATGTAAGCTGTGTTCATTTAGGGTCTCCAGACAGTAGATGTGTCACTTCTGTTCACACCACAAAAGTATAGAAGTAAAGGCTACTACTATTAGTGTTGAACTGAATAAGATGGGAACAGTAGCTTCTGTGAAAAGAATCTGCTTAAAAATCCAAGAAAGCCACACAGTCTCAAATGTTTGAATATTACTGCGCAGATATAATAATAATAATATAATGAATAATATTAAAGTGCAGTACTTGCCACCTGTCAAATTCATACTCCAAAAACACCATACCCAGAGCCAGGCAAATGGGCAGCAGAACCGGCCTGACTGGGACAGAACACAGCCTCTGAGACCAGACGGAGGTCAGTTCAATGACAGAGAGCACAGTACCAAGGTGATTTACAATGGCCCCGACCAGAACTCTGACTCTGGGGACGACGAAGACATGGCAGGTATGGACAGGAGAGGCGTGAAGCAGGAGGGGAGTGAGAGGGAGGTCATGCAACAGTAGAGCCAGAATTTTCGCATCTACTGGGTGAACTAAGGGTTCACTTCAACCAAATTAGGGTTGGTGACTGATGGGACTGTGGAGGTAGAACGTGTATTTTTCTATTTAATAAAGAAAATATCTGTATATATGTAGGCAGCATGTGGAGCCATGTTTAGCTTATGTGTGTGTTTCTGTGTTTTGCGTTTATTAGAGTAGCAGCGAGATGGGTGATCCAGAATTACTTTGTTGCTATTGCTAACGGAAGCCAATGTGAACTGGTTAAATCTTGTAGCAGTGGTTGAACTTGCTAGCTTAAGGGGCCATGAAAAGTTTAGGACAGTGTGAAATAAAAATTGGCATGAAATAGAAGTCCTATACCTTTGTAGAAAAAAAAATTTGCAAAAGGGCATTTTGAAATTAAACTTTCTTTTCTAATTTCTTTAATATATTTTACATGTTATTTATTCATATGAATTTTTCTTTTCTTTTTTTAAGATATTGGACTATTTGGGGTTCCATTATGTCTAATGACACATGAGGCACAAATTTAGACTGAAGACAAGGAATTTGAATAAAAAAGGCAATTTCCTCCTCCTATTTGTTCTGTCTAATAACTTACTGACAGGAGCTCTGCAGTGAATTATCACCAACACTGGAATGTGTTGACAGAAGCTTTGGCTGCTACCGTAGTTGGACAGAAGCCAGTCCCAGCATTATATGAAAAGTAATGACAGGTTCATGAATTAGAAAAAGCTCTTGTGGTTGCCTCACTAGTGGGACTGTAGAGGCCTGAGTTCAGATTCTGCCTGGAAAAGTTGATGCATTTCATCTCTCCTCATCCTGTCTTACTAGCTGCTGTTTCTTTCATTGTCAGTCCTCTGATATATTACAAAAGGTGATCTTAAAGAATAGGAAAGACAATTGCTCTTATTCCCACTGAGTGGTTTGACCCCTTTTAATGTGTGAGCAAACACCATAAGCCTCCAGTTACCAGTTTTTAGCAGCTGTTGCCTCAATTCAAATTGCAACCAGAAGTCAGAAGGGGGAGCTGCAGAGAGTGAGAACCCCCTCCAAGCCATGTCTCAAGGACACTTTTCAGCTGAGTCACTGCCCTTGTGAGTGTGTGGGGTGTGTGTGTGTGTGTGTGTGTTTTTGTGTATCTCTGTTAATGTGTGTGTGAGGACATGGTCTTACCAAAGGTTCTGTACAGGCATTTGTTCTTCACATGTGTGTCATTATATAGTGTGAACAAAGGAGTAAAGAGAGACCAAAAACTAGAATAAAGTGTCAGAACTTGTTTGGTTTCTGTCTTTTTTACACCTAAACAACAGTTCAGGTGTGCATAGATGGTGCTGATTTCTATCTTTGCCAGATCTTGGCTGATATTTCTGATGAGGAAAAGCAAATTACATAACAAAGACAGACAAAAACAGACATGAGTGACGTAACGAACTCTGACAGACTGGAAAAGTCCAGGGGATGACAGTTAGTGGCAGCCTGTGTGGTTCCTCCAATCAAAGAGGATAAACCGTGTCCTTTCCAGGCAGCAGCAGCACCACGTGTTGGTGACAGGTACAGCACCTGCTGCTGCTCAGAGTGCGTCACCCACTTATAGTGCAGGACATCGAGGAGCAGCAAGAGGTGGAGCTATCAGAGGGGGGAGAGCACAACTGCAGTCTCCTCTGAACTGAGTCTGAAAAGAAACCAGGAGGAAAACTGAAGACAGAAGAGTCCTGATACAGTCGGGTCACCTTGCTTATAGACAGACGTCTGCAGCATCATTCCCCCCACTCACTCACACCCTCTCACACACACACACACACACGCAAGGTCCTCCGTCTTGTCCCTCCCTCCGCTGTCACGACTCATCTATCCGCCTGGAATCAGAGGGAAGCCCTGGCAGCCGCACAACAGTCGCCGTGCTTCTTCAGACAAGACGCCACCATCCATTAGTGTCTCTCACACAGCTCGCAGCCTGGACCAACATCCCGGCGTTCCCCTTATCAAGATGAAAAAGGGGCTCCAGAGCGCTGAGCCTCACATGGGGCAACAGTACAGTGTTGAGGAGAAAGAAGTATGGAGGGAGAAGGACGAGAAGGAATGGCAGCACAGGAGGGCTGAGAAGAAGCTGCTTGCCTTCTGGATGTCCTTGTCCCACAGAACCTGGACCTTCTTCAGGCCCCGTGACAGACCGGGCTTCCAGCGCTCCGCTTCGGCTGCCCGGCTGTTGAAGAGTGAGGCATGAGGAGAGGAAGTGTGTGTGTGTGTGTGTTTGTGTGTGTGTGTGTGTGTGTGTGTGAGAGAGAGAGAGAGTGGCTGTAGTGAGTGCATGTGTGTTTGGGTGTGTGTGGAGGTCTGTCAGAAGCAGAGTGTCATAAGAGGCCTCGCAGACCTGCAGTCAAGTGGACCTGTGTGTGTGTGTGTGTACGTGTCTTAACGTGTGTGTGTGCTCCATTCAAGTGGATGAAAGCAGTTTCCTCCGCCTCGTCCACCATTTGCTTTGTACTTTGTGTTGCTGCCCTACCAGTGCTGGAGTGACAGGTGAAGGGCAAAACAAGCCTGCTGAATCCCTCTCTGTGGCAGTTTTTTGGAAAACTTCCCCAAGGAAAACTTTCAGCAAAGAAACCATCTCCTGTGACTTTTGAAAGAGCCTGGAGTGAGGTGCCTGGTTAGCGTTCCCTCAGTTGACATGGATTATCACATCTTTCTCTAATTGGCCTGAACAAAAGTTCGGAAGCCAAATTTTGTGGCGCAGAAAAACTGCCCGCTCCCACCTGGTATTTTCCGGGCAGTGATGGGTTAACAGGGACCAGCCATGGTAGTGACCCATCTGGCTCTGGAGCTGCGTTTCCAGGGAAAGAAGCTGAGGGGCTTCTCATGCAGACTGACCCGCTCGGCCCACGGCTTCCTGCCAGAGAGCTCATGGTGCATCGCGTTCCAGGTCCTGCTGCCGTACCTGGTGTCTGGCCTGGGCATGGTGGCAGCTGGGATAGTCATGGATATAGTGCAAGTATGGAAAAAGTGCTTCAAAGTGTGTCTGTGCATGTGAGATTACTCAGTTTGTTAGGACACTAAATGGTAGACAGGTATATTTGGTTCAGCATTCATGATTGCGTCTTGGACCCAGAGTTGTTCTGGTATCTGATACCAGTATCAGGAATGCCTCTGATACTAAACTTGCTCTGTGCCAGAAAACACCCTTGTCCCAGACAAGAATTCACAATTCACTACAAAAACATGATTTAATCAGACATAAAAAAAAAGGGTTGGCTTTGAAACATGACAATGTTGATTTTCACTGGCATTAAACTACTTTGAGAAACTTTAAAATGCTACTTATTATGACTGTGCTGTGACTTGAAAAAATGTAATATTTTGTCAACTTTATAAGACGTCAATTCCTAATTTTAATAAAATATTTAATCATTTAGAGGTTGGCCTGTTAGCTAGGTTTAATAGCCAAGAGTTTGATCTTTTAAAATATATTTTCCTAGCATAGTTGAGTAAAAAACAAAACCCCCTCAAAATACAGTTTTGTCCCAATTCTCAAAAATTCAATTCTGGCATTGTTTTAACACACTGATATTGGATTAGTACTTGGTATTAGCCAATATGCAAAATTATTGGAACTGGTATCTGGAAGGAGAAAATGGTATCAGATTGGGATGTAATAATAATAATAAATAACCAAATACTTGAGGTACGATAATACCACAATAAAACATCCACAATACGATATTTATTTTTGGTGGTATTAAAAAACAGGACATATCATTTGCTGTTAGTAAACGCACCACAAAGACAGTTGATTGCCGAGTCTCATTCCCAGGATGTCAAATACCAATGTTTTGGGTTGGTGAAGCTTCCCTACCACAGCAAACTAATTAGTTTGCCTTTAAATAGTATAATCTAATGTGCACAGTATTTTTTTTGTCATATAAAATTGCTTATACTCTTCTTCTTTGATAAAATAACACAAAATGGCCAGCCTTGATCTATGCATGTGCAAAAAATGGCGTTTCTTTGGCGATACAAATTTTAAAATATGTACAAATGCAAAACAAAAACAATGCAGCGGTCAGTAGCAGTCCTTTTATACAATAAAATAATTAAACGTAATATCATGGTACATATTGTCACAGTCTAGTACGGTATTGAGATATTGTTTTTAAATTGGAATATCGTGATATTCAAGATATTGTTACAATGCTAGTGTCAGAACATCTCTTGTTGTACCCTTGAGGTATAGTAGTGGTGAGATGCTGGAAGGCAGATGAAGGATGAATAGGATGCTTATGTAATGAATCTGTCATCTAATAGTTATGGAAGATCCTCGCAAACAGTAAAAAGACGTTTGCGAAATGCAAAAGAATCACCAGGCAATCTTTCAAGCAACTTTTGGCTATAAGTTGATATGATACAGAAAAATTACATGTCTGGTAATATCAGGTCTTTTCATTACAACTGACTGATACTACTTCTACAGACAAACATCACAGGGAATGGCGAGGCAGACAGCAACATCAGAAACGAAGCCAGACAGAAGCGAGCCACCTAATAGCTTTATCCCTGTTTAACCTCTTGTAAATATCTCACCGACAGCACGACACAACTGACACCCTGAATTATCCAGCAGGCGGCCAGCCGCTAGCTGAAACATAAAGAGTGACAGATCAGGTTTCATCGGAGATGCATGGAAATACAGGCACTTATCAAATCACTGAACACTCAGTGGTCAAACAATTCAGACTGATAGTAATTTGGAGCATGTTTAATATATGATAGTACCTACTACGTGTAATAGCCTTTAGTTACAGTCTTAAAGCCCTTGTGTTTCTCAGTAACATTAAATATTCATGACCGAATAAGCAATGTTAAAAAATTAGGTGTTATTGACAGATATAATTGTGCACTCTGAAGTCAATCTGTCACTTAAAATTATTTTACTTTTCATGATTCGCCTACTTCAACCTAGTGAGAACAGCCCAGAGAAAACTACACAGACAGAAAAACATCATTTCAAATAAGCTAAACTGCTTTAATTGTGGCAGAACTATTGTGACGTGTTCATGTGCGACAGCATCACTTGGAGTTAGACAGTAATTTAGAAAGTAGTTTTTCAGGCCGTGGAGACGGCCTCAAGGTCATTTACTATTGGCAAAATGTTGAAGGCTCATTGCAGTGTTTTAACAATATAATTGACATTTGCAGTGCCTTGGAAATAAGAATTATTGACCTCCATTGGCAGGTTCTTTAAATTTAAAGTGGTGTTCAGAACTCATATTGAGTTTCAGCTCATTGATTAGCTGTCTTCCGGTAACTGTTTTGGTTCACTATCACCACTCTCACAGCGTTGCTTTTGACCACAGCAGGCATGTTTTCAGAGAAGCTCTAAAAACCAACTGTACACTGCCTGCACAGCAGACAGACACAGTCAAGAGACTAACAAGTGAACATAGTTGAACATTTACCAGCTAAAGAGTCTGGGAGTTCCTTCAGGCATCGGTGGAGACCAAAATAGAGCTAAAAGAAAATATATAACTTGCTTCTGCTGCCCCCAAATGACAGCGTTTCTTGCACTGTGGTTTTACTGTTATGTATTTTTAAACAGTGTATTTGTATCTGCTCATTTGGACCAGAAGGTGCATTAAAAGACCACTGTGGTGTTTTTCAGCACTGGGAGGTATTTAAGGAGATCTCCGAGGTGTTTATCTTGGTGCCAGCCCTGGTGGGGCTGAAGGGGAATCTGGAGATGACATTGGCATCCAGACTGTCAACAGCAGTGAGTGGAAACACACTCATGCACATACAGAACACACACATACTCACACACAGGGGGAGATGACATCCACACACTTGGCACCAACTTCTTAGACAAGTTAGATAACTGCGTATGTAGGTAGCAGGTATTAGTGCTTTCTGTGTACTTTTAAAGGAACAGTTCACCTGAAAATCAAAAATCCAAATTTTTCCTCTGGCCTGTAGTGTAGTGTAGTGTAGTGAGAGCTGCAGAGTTTTGAATAATGGCTGTAGACAGCGGCGATTGGTGAATTTTTCTCGGGAGGGGGCTATATTAAAAATGTTAATGTATCATACCAGTGTATTTTAATATATGAAAAGACCTTTATTTATATTTGCTGAGCTGAACAGCTTTTTATATCTGAATGGAACTTGCATTGTTAAGAGAAGTTAAGGTACTTCAATGAATGCAAGTCCTTTATAATTATTATCTTTTATGCTAGAATTTGTTATGCTGAGAGACTAAATGGAAAAACAAAAACATTATGCCGAAACTTTCCCAGAACGTTATGCTGTAACATTCCCAGAACGTTATACCATAATGTTCCCGTTATCCCCTAACATTCCTGGAACGTTATGCCGTAACGTTCCCGGAACGTTATGCCGTAAAGTTCCTGAAACGTTATGTCGTAACGTTCCCAGAATGTTATGCCGTAACGTTCCCAGAATGTTATATCCTAATGTTCTTATCCTTATCCTCTAACATTCCCAGGACGTTATACCATAATGTTCCCGTTATCCCCTAATGTTCCCGGAACTTTATGATGTAACGTTCCCAGAACGTTATGCCGTAACGTTCCAGGAAAGTTATGTCCTAACGTTCCCGAAATGTTATGCCATAACGTTCCTGAAACGTTATGTTGTAACGTTCCCAGAATGTTATATCCTAATGTTCTTATCCTTATCCTCTAACATTCCCAGGACGTTATGCCATAACGTTATGCCATAACGTTCCTGAAACGTTATGTCGTAACGTTCCCAGAATGTTATGCCGTAACATTCCCAGAACGTTATATCCTAATGTTCTTATCCTTATCCTCTAACATCCCCAGAACCTTATCCCCTAACATTCCCGTAACGTTATCCCCTAACATTCCCGGGAACGTTATGCCGTAACGCTCCCGGAATGTTATGCTGTAACATTTCCCAGAACGTTTTACTGTAACATTCCCAGAATTGTATGTCCTAATGTTCCCAGAATGTTATGCTATAACGTTCCCAGAACGTTATACCCTAACACTCCCAAAATGTTATGCCTTAAAGTTCCCATTCTGCGATAATGTCCTTTACAGAACATTCTAAAAATAGCTTGTAATGACATTCTTAAAACATTCAGTTACAACATATCAGGGTGATTCAAGACCCCTCCGCTTTGCGTCAGGATCCTGCACCACCCTGTGGGAGCTTATTTGAAATAATGACCTGCTCACTATACGATATCAATATGAGCGATATCAACACTGTCTTATACTGTCCTCAGTGTGCAGGTTCAGTGATCGTAAGTGTATCTTCTTCTATCAGGTGCACAGATCTAGAAGAAATCATCTTCTGTCATTCAGATAAATTGATAGAAATAGAATATAGAATATGCACAAACATGAAATATTGTGTGCAGTAAGTCTGAATCGATTTGACTAGTTGTTATGATTAAAATGTAGGTCACTCATTCTAACACTAAATGTTACCAGAGCTGAAAGTACAGTAAAACAGCATGGTGTAACATCCCAGTGTATTTTTCAGTTGCTGACAATAGGCCTCATTCACTAACATGTGCATAGAAATGTTTGTACTGTGCGCACAAAATAAGTTCCCACGCAAAGTCACCGTCTGATTCATGAAACATGTGCACCGGCCCAGTTTGTTCGTACCACCGTGCGTATGTTTGTGAATCAGAATTATGCCAAACTGACAGGCTCATACCCACTGCCTGCAATCTGCATCCTGACACGCCCCCTTCTCTCTATATGAGGAAATATGTTTGCATAGAAAAGTGTCATGGAGGAAGGGGTGAAGTTGTAACTTCACATTCAGGCCAAATCTGGTGTTGCTGCGGTGTGTGTGGGTGTTTATTTGTTTAGAGCTTAATTGCTGTGAAACAATCAGGATATAACATTTTATTTCTCAGATTCACCTGCTTTCTACCAGCGCTGAGCGACCGCCTCCCCCAATTCAGTCCATACCGTAGACACACTGCCACACTGCCCATGTCCTGGGAAGAGGACAGAAAAGGCACTTTTGTGACTCATAATAATAACTAATTTGGCCGCAATAACTGAAGTGGTGCATGTTGTGTTGTGTCCCAGAAGAAAAGGACTGTGTCTCAGATGCAATAGAAATGGTTTGACATTAAGGACCAGAAGAAGAAAATAAGGAAACAGGTGTAGAGAAAGAAGCACCTGATCTGTCAGCTCAAGATAAGAGACTCACTGCAATTATTGGAAAAATCCTTTCAAGGGCTAAAAAAATGAGGGTGAAAGTGATGACATCCAGCAAGGACTTGAACCCGATGATGATGATGATGATGATGAATACATTCATAATTAAAAATGGTAACAAAACGTGCTGTAAATAATCAAATAGAACCATAAAACACTTCCAAAACTTTTATTGAAGCTTTTTTTTTAAATGACTGCAGTTTTGATATCATTCAATTATAAGAGTGCCATTTAGTCCAATTACATTGGAGAGAAGGCAGCATCTCTACAGCTGATCTCTCCAAAACTCTGCAACTCACACCAAAAAAAATAGATGAAAAAAAAAAAAACATCACTACAGGTAGGTCATTTTGATTTTGGGGATGAACTGTCCCTTAAGTTTGTGACTCGTCCTGAAAGATGTGATGCCATAATTCTCTCAGCTTCGTAAAGTCAGTTCCACATAAAACATGGAAAACTATATGCTTTAGGGAGCAAGCACCATAATACAGAATGCATAGATAATAACTGATTATCAAAGCATATGACTTTCACTGAGCAACCTCCTGACTACAGCCTGAGTGATAGAAACTCATTAGCTATGCACACTGTGGACAAATCTGAACGTTTGTCAGGCTAATTATGACACTTGAAAAAAGCTTAACCATGTGATTGAGAAATGTGATAACATGAAACTGGTTTCTGTCCACAGGCCAACACAGGCCAGCTGGATGAGGCTCGGCAGCAGTGGAGGATGGTGTCCTGTAATCTGGCTCTCATTCAGGTGACACACTGCTCCACCTCCACCCACTTTCCATACTATTAATAACACTCTCCATCACTATGGTGCCGTCTCTGCTGGCTTCAAGACAATTTCATTTAACTCGAGAAGCTTTTCTGGCGAGATAAGATCGTCCTCACATTCAAAACACCTCACTAATTCATCTCAGCCAGTCAAACACACAGATAACAGTGGGAGATGGTTTCCAAATGCTAATTTTGATAAGATATTGGAGCATTAAATTAAAAAATCTGGCTTACACTTACATTGCCTGCCAAAACATTATTTTTATTAGGTTGGACATGAAGTAGGTGTTTATATTATGTATTTGATTTTAAGACATTTCACTAATCCTTTGGGTTTTTAAAATCAGTAGTGTTGGTCAGTATTAGTAGGGAATGACCGGAAACCTTATGTTCTAAAATATGTACAGTAAAGACGTTAAGTCTTACAGGGGCAGAGGCATGGAAAAAAGTAAAAGATCTCACGTGATCTCACGTTTGACCTTAAATCATATTAAGGCACTTAATCAGAATGATGCTGACACAAGTTATTTGGTGCTATCATAGTAATATTTGATATTGTATCATAAGTCAGAGTTAATTTTAAATGGAGAGAGGAGTAGATATTGTATGATAACTGTAACTCATGCAAAACTATCTCCATTCCTAATTTCTCAGTTATATTTCTTATATTTCTCAAGTAAATTATTGGCTGACTTTGCAGCCCAATCGTGAAGTGAGCAGAACAGTGGATGATTAATATGTGCATGCACACGTGTATCTATTCACTTGCACAGATAGTTAGTTCTTGTTAAAAAAGTATGACTGAACCGATAGATTTACATCTTAAACTGGAACAAATGTTCAGAGAAACAACATTTTCAGATAAAGAATTTATTAGGTGACCTCAGTCTTATCTACTTCTGATACCAGAGGAATGTGGAATAAAAATGGGATGGAGAGGCTGCCTGGTGAATAGTTTTAATTAAAGACAGACTATCAAGGAGATAAGAGGAGATTACCCTGAAATAAGATTAGAACAGGTGCAGTATTTTACTACTCTCCTGTTGAGATCCTCTGGGATATCGTTTAGTTTTCATCAGTGTCCTTTGGCAGAATTGCAATTGGAAAAAGCTATTTCTTACTTGCTGTTTATACAGCATATTAAGGTGTATGTAAAATGCCTGATGTTGAACTCTGGGATCTCTGGGTCCCTCCAGTCAAATTAGACCAGTTTTAAATATAATAATGAATAGCAAGAAGCATTGAACCTGTTGTATGGAGCTCTAAATTGTTCAATTATTCATAAATAAATAATGAAATAAATAATAATTTGAAGAAAAGATGTGAGTAAACCAATGTGTAAAATATTTTTGTAAATTATTGAAACTCTACTCATTATAATGAAATGTTACTTTCATGATTCCACTTTTCATGACCGTGGTGCTGGCACTGCCCTCTCTCCTTTCAGCCAATTACATGTCCCCTGCCTCTAGCAAGCTAGCAAGGTCAGCAGCCAGCCAATTAGCCAGTTAGCTCCTGTTGGCTATAGCAATTTCAAACAATGTCAGTGTTATTCTGAATAATCCGACAAGCTGCTGCTGTGAATAAACACAACGCATAGACACAGAGGCTAACTAACTCTCATTTGATTTATTTAGCTTAACAAGACCGATGCTGCATTCAGATCATATAATTTAAACCAGGAATACTCAACTTTCTTTGCCCAGGCACCACGTCTGTCAAATGTGAGGAGGCCAGGGGCCTGTTAATAAACAAAGATTAATAATATTTATCAGATATAATCAAAGCATTTAAAGGTCTATAGCTCATCTTTCTTTGAAATTCTTTGTTTACAAATTAACTAACTTATTACTTGAACTTGACTAAATTAAGTTGGTACAAGGATTGACAAATAAATAAAATATTTTTCTGCATTTAATAGCCACAATTGCATTTAGTTGTGAATTCTTCAGTAAAATTTTAGAGTTATATAAGATTTAGAGCCCAAGTGATACTGGATTTTTGGGGATGATGCTGGCATAATATATTTATAATATCATATATGATATGGCATTACGATTTAAACTGTAATTAAAAGCAGCCAAGTGGGGAAAACAGTTTGTCAGCCTCCAAGTAGCAATTCCAAGTTTCAGATATGAAGAATTTCTGATATCTCCCACTTTTTGAAAAGAAGCAAACTAATACAGTTATTCAGCTCCAGATATAAAAATGCCTGCAATGAAATGGAAATGATAAAATTGCAGATAAAACTGTATTGTTTACAATTTATTTACATGATTATTTATTTGGTGGTGTCTTTTTTTACTTATTTAAAATCAAACACTTTGGGATTCCATATGGTTGTGTCTTGTACTGCCTTTTGTGTACTTTTCTTTTTTCCACGTATATTTCTCTCATCGTCTTCCTCTAAATGTTTTATCTAGCCTTCTCTTCTCTCTGGGACAGACAGAGATAGAGCAGTGGAAAGACAGATCATGAGATATACGCTGTGAATAAATGAATAAGCTTCACATCCCTTCTCTCTGTCCTTCACCCCCAGGTCCAGGCCACAGTTGTGGGCCTTCCCTGGCGGCTGTTGCAGCAGTGGGTCTTGGGGGTCTGACCAGAGGGAGAGTGGATGTTACCCAGGCTGCTGTCCTTGTGCGCCAGCAGCGTCACCACTGCTTTCGTCGCCGCACTGTCCCTAGGTCAGACAAAGACACGCACTGCTGCAGAGGCCTGAGTAGATAGACACAGAAAACACAGAGGACAGTCGAGTTTACGATCTTAGTGTGCTGTTTAACTTCCATATCAAATCTTCTTTTGTGCTCCGTCAGGTCTGGTGATGGTGGCAGTCATTATTGGATCCAAGAAAAGTGGGCATCAACCCAGATAATGTGGCCACACCCATCGCCGCCAGCCTCGGAGACCTCACCACTCTATCTCTGCTCGCGGGGTCAGCAGTCTCTTTTTCTGTTACAGAGGTCAGAGGTCACACATTACAGCACACTGTTTGTCTGCACCCGCAACATGTATGGACACGAGTTTATTGATAAAAGAGGTTTAAATCTAAATTGGATTGGTACAAAAGGGTCTTTTAAGCAGATACACAGCAAAAGATGATCAAAATTCACACAGCTGCATAGCAACAATATAGAGGTGATTGAGGAAGTATTTCAGCCAGGGGGCAGCAGAGTCCACCTTTGATTCTGACACCTTAAACAGCTTCCCCTTGTCTCTCACCGTTTCTGACAGGATGTGTCATGTCTTGTTCACTGTTTGTTGCCTTCTCAGAAAAAAACTCAAACAACAGTTGTCTATATTATGTGTATTGTATGTATGTATAAGTGTAATCAAAGATTTTGACAGGTTTATCCTGTGCGTGTTGTTGTCCAGATGTGTGGTACCTGCCTCCTGCAGTGTGTAGCTTCTTCCTGCTCCTTATTCCAGCATGGGTTATTGTTGCCCGTAGCTCTCCACCAATCAGAGAGGTCCTAAAGTCAGGCTGGCAGCCTGTCATTCTGGCCATGTCCATCAGCAGGTGAGCTGACCTGTGACACCGTCTCTGCCAGAGGGCCCAACAAATTTGTATTTTTTCATGCTCTGATCTCAGTGTTTGGAAATATTAAAATATGTGTCTATTAATTTAAATAAATCAAGGAAGAGACTACAAGTTTTTTTTTACACAGGTGTCCCACTGTTGTTGTCTTCTTCCCAGTATTGGTGGTCTGATTTTGGATAAGACTGTGAGCAATCCAAGCTATGAAGGCATGGCTGTGTTCACTCCACTCATCAATGGTGAGTGCAACATGAACTCTATGCAAAAATAACATCACCCGTCACACTTAAACCTCCTATTTAGTCTTAATAAGCAGAATATAAAAAGCAGCATGTACATACAAATGGTTTATAACACACTACAGTATAAAATTTTTGGAAACAGTTATAACCTCTGGTGGTAGTATCTGGTGTATAAATAGTTAATGAATGTTTGATAATACAATATAATAAACAGTGTTATAAAGCATTTTTCAACTCTTACACATACACATGAACAAATCATTCACTGGATGGTTTAAAAAAGTTGTTTTAAACTATTAAGATGTTAATTTCTAAGGTTTATTCTTAAGTGACTTTGAGCAATTTGAAGGCTGAATACTGAGCGCTTGAATTTTCTGTCTGAGTTAGTCAACACAATAACCAAGTTTTTGAAATTGCACGGCTTGAAAGTAACTACTCTACTACAACTATTCAATGGTGATTAAATGTCACAATTTGGGATTTATTGAGTTTTTAAAAGATGCATATCTTTTTAAGTCAAATGTGCCCCCATATTAGTTGTCTTGAGTGTGAAAAGGAAGTATAGATAAAATAAAGTACTGCTATAGTACATCAAAAAAATATTCATTAACTGTTTATACTACGCTAGTTCCAGATACTTTACAGGGGCAGTTATACAGTGGTTATTACTGATTTTCACTTTTTTCTCCAGCTTGGCAGTCTGTCCTATTACAAAAAATGCCCCTTCACTTCACTAGCTGGTCCATGATGCTATATTTAGCACAGTGTTGGTTTGAGCTCAATGTTAACCTCAGCATGTTAGTATGCTCACAGTGACAATGCTAACATGCTGATGTTAAGCTGGTATAATGTTTACCACATCCACCATCCTAGTTTAACATCAACTGATATAATGGACAAGTAGAAAAGTTCAGTTCATCCTGAGGGGAGCTAAAAATGTGTGTAATAAATTTAATGGCCATCCAATAAAAACAATGAGATATGGACAAAAAACTAAACACTGGAGCAGCACAGGTTTGGATTAAGGATGTTAATGGTTAATGATTAATCAATAATCAACTCATCGCCATTGAGAATTTAACCAATTAAAAAATCTATTCATGGACATTTAATCAGTAGTTTACAAATAGCAGCAGTTGCATCGCATTTGACATTGTTTGAAAAAAAAAAACAGAAAAAATGAAAATGAAAAATAAACGTTTGTATCTATAAATATATGATTGTCAGCATTTCAATGCTGGTTAGAGGAAATGCACAAAATGTGCAACCCTAGTTTGGAGAGGTGACTGTGACCACTGAGCAGAACAGAACAGGAGTTTGGAGCAATTTAACACAAAGATTCAAAGAAACAAACCTCTTTGATTGAATAGCTGCTCTTGATAATACATCATTATATATACACTACCATTTCAAAAGTAGTTTTTGAGATTAATACTTTGTAATTTTACTCAAGCATTTTCCTGAAACCAAACTTTTACTTGTAATTGAGCAAAATTGTAGTAATGTAACAGTACTTGTGCTGTACTTATACTAAGGGGTGAGGGAGATGTCAATCAAGCACTGCACTAATTAGACAACATAAGTGAAAACACCTGTGTGGTTGAACTATGGGTGTGCAGGGTCTTAAAGATCTTTAAGAATTTACATACAAATGATACAATGCATGTATAATAATTAGTTAGCATTAGCTCCATCACAACCAGCTTCAACATGAAAATGTTGCCTATTTTTATATGCTTTAGTAGTAAGAAATGAATAATATGTGTTAATATGGCACTGATAGGGTCTGCTCCGCATAAATAGTACTTCTGATACTTAAATTATGTTTTTTTTTATGATAATAGGACCTTTACTTGTATTTTTAAACTGTAATATTACTACTTTTGCTTACTAATGCATCAGAATACTTCCACCACTGAATTAGCAGCACTGCATGCACTTTAATACTCACTTGAACTCTGTCAGACAGGATCCTCATTTAGAGACCCCGAGTTATGAAATTAGGAAAATGACATTAACAGATATTTTAGTGGATATAATCCCTTAATTAAAGCTGAAACGATTTATGACATTTCTCCACACGCTGTAAGCAAAGAAATTAACACTGATGTGTTTTCCTGAGGGAGTAAACAGAGCAGGGATTTGGGGTTATGGTGTTTCATCAGTCCTGATCTTTGAAGAATGGTGTTTAAGCTTTATAATTAGCTTAAATTATTGTCAATAAAAAGCGCCTCTGGCCAATGTTACATGGAAATTGTCGGAGCATGCAGATGCCCAGCAGCTAATCCTATTATTATTTAGACGGCCTCAAATTTGAGCTATGAATCAGTCATGAAGTATTAAAGTGCTGCTGAAGTTGTCGAGCAGTCTCCTCCCTGTCAGAGAGGCGTATGGGGCCAGATCTTCACTGACTGAAGTTAGTTGCCCACAAAGCAGCATACTAAGTAGAGAGCAATAACAATGGTCTTTACATAAACCACAAGCCTGATCAGAATGCCAACTATGCATTCACTGGCTCCCGTTTGTGCAGCATCTCTGCCAGCCTCGGTGCTACCAAAGACTCTGGCATGTATTGCCATCCCAGTACAGGAAGTGAATTTGCATTCCAATTCAAGGCTCTCCTCCCTTGCCCTGCTGACCAGAGAGCAGTGGTGGAGGAAGTTTTCTGATCTTTCACTTAAATCAAAGTAGAAATACCACAGACTAAAAATACGTCCTGAATTAAAAAATTTAAGTAAAAGCATAGAAGTAATGTCAGCAAAATGTACTTTAAGTATCAAAGAAATGCAGAAGGCTTGTCAAAGGAGCAGCGTGTGGGATTTAATGGCATCTAACAGTAGGCAACACTGACTGTGAAAATGCGAAAGACTCGATCTAGAGCCCGTGTCTGGTTTGTCTATTCGGGGCCACTGTAGAAACATGGCAGCGCAACATGGCAGCCTCCATGGAAAAAAAACTTGCGTCCTCTGTAGATATAAACAGCTCATTATAAACTAAAGAAAACACAACAATTCTTATCTTCAGTTGATTTTACACTGATGAAAACATCCTTTTGAATATTAGATTCCATTTCTGCCAAGAAATCTTACACACTGGACCTTTAAGCATAATTAATTATATTTTTAATTTCTATTTATATATTTTTTATATTTATTTTTAACCAGAAGAAGTCACTCAGTTGAGTGCAGATCCCCACCAGGCAACAGATGGTGAAGCACCTACTGCAATGCCACCACAACTGCCAGATGCAACCAGTGGAGATTTACAGTTTACATCCATGTCTGTCCAGACTCAGACTCCAGCATGTATGAAGTGAAGACTTTTAGGAAATTTAAACATGTTCTTCATTTAAAGACAGATACAGAGCTGGACATGATGATGTCACAATGAAGCTGACCTTTGAACTTTTGAATATAAAGTGTCGTCACCCTATTATTTTGCGCTATTAGACATTTGTGTGTAATTTTGTCATAATTAGTGTATGAAATCTTGAGTTGGGGCTGAAAACGTGTTTATGAGGTCACTGTGACCATGACCTTTGTCCGTTGACCACCAAATCTATCTATCTAATCAGTTTATCTTTGAGTCCAAGTGGTCATTTGTGCCAAGTTTGAAAAAAGTTCAAGACATTCTTGAGATATCACGTTCACAAGAATTGGATGATCGCTCTCTTACTCTGTCACTCACTCATTCACTCATGGAAGTGATTGCATGGTAATAATTATAGTATATCTATTCTATTGAGGATTTTTTAAATTATGACTAAAGAATATTTACAGGAGCATTTAAATGTTGTAGTTTGTTGATTAAGTTTCTATATACAAAACATGACTCCACATTGACAAAGTGACCTGCAGCTGGCAGACAAATGTGATGGAGTAAAAAGTACAAAAGGACATTTCCCTCAGTGATGTAATGGAGCCGAAATAGCCCGACAGTTCATTTTCACTTTCCAAGGGGTGTTTGATAGACTACAACCGATCAGAGTACTGAAATGTGTGACATAGCACAGTTGGTAAATTACATTTACCAAATTGTGTCAGAAGTATGGCAAACACATCTTTCTTGTCAACAAAAGATTGAAGTTCAGTTGTTTGTTCTTCTTTTAGAGGAAATGTACCATCCATTTAGTTTAATACTAATGTGATAGCACCCAATAAGGTCATGCTTCTCTGTACAATCATCAAACCAGCTCCACATTAGATCAACCGTTGTGATTGGCCCGACCACTTCCAGGACAGGTTGAAATCTATCTGAAGAGGAGGGGGGCAGACGTATCTGCCAGAGCAAATGAAATATGAGCTTGTAGATTCATCTTGATTCCCAGGCCGGAGTAGAAGTATGTGTAAGTAAGTGGCATAAGATGCCAATACTGAGGTAAATTACTTAAAGTACATCAAAGTTGTACTTATGTACAGTGCTTAGTTACATTCCACCACTGCCAGAAACACTCCTGCCTTCTGTCTAAATGCAATGGTCCATGTGTTTCAAAGCTCTGCAAGCCAAGAGGTTTTGTTCTGCTCCTAATGAAATCAGCCTGAGGGGGGAGCAGAGCAGAGCAGTGTTACAATGAATATGGCTCAGCATCCAGACTGCCTTCTCCAAGCCTTCAAAGAAAAAAGCCCCGTGGGACCCTGTGAGTTAGGAATAACTGCTGAATACATTTCAGGCGTAATTACTGTTTGGACAGTGAATCATTTTTCCAAGATTTTGCGTTTCTATTCAATAGTGAAGACTCAGCCTCTTGTATGGCTGCAAGAGAATGAGAGAACAATGGCTAAAGAGCTGATGATGGCAGTACAGTTTGTATATGATCATGCCATCTGAATTTTCACAATTTCATATTTTCCATGTCCGTGCAGGTGTAGGGGGAAATCTGGTTGCCATCCAGGCCAGCAGGATGTCCACCTGCCTCCACTACTGGAGTGTCCCTGGAGCTCTTCCATTTAAAATGAGTGGGACCTGTCCTGGACCCTGTGCTACCCTCTGCTCCTCAGGTCAGATACAAAAAAAAATGCACGATTTAAAGGAGCAGTGTTCGGGTGTTGCCCTTGATCAAGAAATAATTACTAAGTCAGACATGTTATAGTACAGTATCATTAATCAATATTTTATTTATTAATGAATGAAATAACTAAATGTTAAATGCAGCAACCTTCCACTGAAAATAGTTTGCAGCATCTACTGAGCTTTTATCAGTTTTAGCATTCATTTTTGTTTTGAGGTACATTTCCTGTTTACAGTCATGTTTCCAGCTGCAAACTAGCCCCATCAAACCTACTGTCCAAACCGTTTACTTGAAATTGTGTTTATGTAAATAAATACTTTCCAACTCTCCAATGTGCTTCTTGCAATCACAGTCTGACAGAAATGATGGGTGCTTCCTGAATTTATGGTCACACAACAACATACACACACAATTTCCTAGAAACAGGGGGTGGGTCAGCTTACCCACTGGCTCATCTTACCCCACTCTTCTCTACAATCTGTGACATTACACACCACAGGGGTCCTTGACATCTCCTCAATCCCCAAAAGTTCAGTAGCCAACTTCACAATTTTAAAGCAGTTGGAGATGAAAAGCCAAGTCAGCAATCATGGTCAATGATGAATGAAGCATAGTTGACTAGCAGACTTTCCAGGCTGCACACATCATAGCCCAGATCTTTTATCCGACTGTGGTTGTATAAGTTAGAATCTGTGGCACCGACCAATATATCAGTAGTCTAACTGTGTTGTGTATTGATAAATCCATGGCAGTGTCAGTTTTGTCTTGGATCTATAATATCCTCTAAACTATATACAGCTGTACTATAACTACTCAGTTCTGTACAGTATTTTAGCCTATTTACTCTGTAGGGTAGTGTCACCTCCGTGATCAACATAAGTAACAACATGAAGTTGCAGAGGAGTGAGAAGGTCATGACACACACTGCTGCCTGTAGTATTCCTATACTACTCCTTTAATATTTCTGTGATCCTTCAGTAGCATCTGTGCTGCTGAAAATACCCCCCAGACCCCTGGCTAACCCTAACCCTCCCAAAGGGCAATCCCCTTTGTTAAAGTCCACCTCTAGTTGTTGTTGTTGTTGTTGTTGTTTTCTTTTTGCAAAATAATCCTTGCCTTGATTTAGTATTCAAGGGGTCATGAATATGCAAACAGCCCCTGCCTTCTCCACACACACCCCACCCCTACCTCTAATTAGCTGCACCTTGCTTGTCCTCTGTTTTGCTAGCTAATCACGTTAAATAGCTCTATCCAGTTTCTGCTCTGGGCTGGGCATTGCTTCAAATTATATGTATAGCACCACCCCTTTGGTTAACGGCATTGGTTCCTCAGGTTTATGATGTCAGATACCCAGCCTGACTGAATCTGTTTTTTTGACACTGTTCTTGCTCACTGCAGTTTCAAAGCAGAAATGCTCAGACATGGTGTTTACTGCTTATTTTGCTCCTTATATGTCTTGCAGCACACGAAAAACGCCACATGAACATGTTAACAAGGATAAAAACGCGATTTTTACCGGGGTCTTGGAAAAAAAATTAAAAGTCACCTACTGGTTACAGCCTTTGTATAATTTAATTAATTGTTGTGACAGCAAAAACAATTTCATTCTAAAACATGGTAATGCAAATTTTTCAACAACCTAGAGTGAAGCTCTGTCTGTCATGACAGTTAGGAGTAATATACTGCAGGCCTTTCCTGTACAGAGGCAGTTTGTTTTACAACCATCTGAAGGCAGCAGCTATCTGTTCCATCTGGAGTGATGTTGCACAAGCTACAATTACACAAGGTAGATCTGGTGAAATTTTGTGCAACCAGCATGAGACAGTTGAAAATTAAGCACAGAGCCCTCTGTGCACATCAAACATGTCATTTTGGAATCATTTTATCTGCACGGGCATGTCTGACACTGACACATTGCAGACAGGTCACACCATTTGAAGGAGAATCCAACCCTGTGGCAGGCATTAAGAATGACTAAATAGAAATAGCCTCCTCACTCATGGTCTCACTATCATACAGAAGCATCAGTATGAAATTGAGATGGTTTCATTACCAGTTAAGAACTTCTTGTAGTATGTTTAATATAAACTCGACAATTGCCAAGAAAACTCTCTTTGACCTCTACTGTGTGTTGGAGCTGATGTGCCCTCAGGTTTGAGTTGTAGTTAATCTCCTGGGTCGCTTATGGCATAAAATATGAGGATGCAGTTCCAAAATGGAAATGAAGCTGTCAGAGCCTCAAGCAATAGCAGATGGCAGAAGGAGTAATAAAAAAAAGATCTACATGTTGATGTTCTTCAGTAAATTTTGTTTTTATTGTGATAAAGGAATAGTTTGGCAAATGCACTTATTCACTTTCTTGCAGAGAGTTAGATAGAACATCAATAACTTCCCAGGAAATATGAGGCTACAGCCAACAGCCGGTTATCTTAGCTGAAAACAAAGACTGGAAACGAGTGGGGCTGTGCATTGGCGATTCAATATATTGTGATACTGCAAGGTGATATATTGCCTTTTTGTGTTAGTCTAATTTTAGGAAAACTGTCGGTATAAATAACACACCACCATTTGTGTAAGATACGAGTACGAGAATACGGTTTACTTTTTTATGAAGATGGATAACAAAACTGCTATCTAACTGAAACACAAGATTAACTACTGCCACAAATCTTTGCATGTATTACAAAATAGAATATTGCATTACTCAAGTGTATCAGTTTTCTTGAACCCCTAGAAATGAGAGGAAATAGTTAGCCTGCTCTATCCAAAGGTAACAGTTTGTTAGTTTGTTTAAGCTATACAAAAGCTACAGTATGAAAATGCCAATTTGAAAATGAGGCATGTTAGTGAGCATTTTGCTGGTTGGAAGGTTTTGTACCTTTAAAGAGAGGCAGGCTAACTGTAATCTGTAGTCTGTAGCCATTGCACATTCATTGTGCAATGGCATTGTGCAATGATTGTATATTAAATAGGTTGTAATCCTCTTTAATATATGATCTCTGAATGAAGCAAGTTGTTTTTTCCCTGCCCTGCTCCTCCCCAGACACAGCAGGGACAGGCAGACTGCACCAATAGTGCAGGATGCACACAACCTCGTAAACTGACAGTAACGAGCAATGATGAGTCCTCCACTGTAAGATGTTCAGCTGTTTATAACTGTCAATTGTCTGTCAATGTACAGTTTAGCCTGTTATCCTGAAAAAAAAGTCCTCTGTGCTGAAAATACACTGACGATGAGTTAAGTGGCTGCCTGCCTTACTGCCTGCCAAACTCCATTAACATTTTTTACTCATTTTAACAGTTATAATCATCTACTCCTTCTACGAGATCGTCAGTGATTTCTTACGATTCATAAACAGATACTAACTCATTCTGCAAAAATTCTGCATTAATTTGAACTCAGACAAACAAAACAGTTATTCTGGACCAGGATGGAAATTTCAAAGGGGGACACTGCGGCTACAGCATTCATGACAAGAGAAGAGTAAGAAGAGAAGAGGAATATTTCAACTTAACATGTTTCCTTTACTGTGGATGACACATTGTGGTCATTTTATGATTTATTACAGTAAATATATTACATATGTCTCGTTTAAAGCACATAGCACCTACACAAAACCCAGCATACAGAAAAAAAACTGTAATGCTTCTAAGAAACAGAACATCTTTAGAAGTGAACTGAAAGTGAACACTCTTACACACATCTTGTTACTCCTCATTCTTTGTTTCTCAAGACGTGAACTCCAAATCAGCCAGAGTCCTGGTCATCCTTGTTGTCCCGGGTCACCTCCTCTTCCTGTACACCATCCACCTCCTGCACGGAGGCCATACCACTATGACCCCCACCTTCATCATCTGCTACCTGTCTGCGGCTCTGCTTCAGGTCAGATAAGCACATAAAAACTTTGCATACTCTTACCAGACTTCATTAACAGCTGCATTTTATACCAACCTGAGATCTTCTCCAACTATTGTCATCATCCAGGTGGTGATTTTGCTTTATGTGGCCAGCCTGATGGTGCAGTGGCTGTGGCGAAGGGGACTGGATCCAGACAACTTCTCCATCCCCTACCTCACAGCTCTGGGAGACCTGCTGGGGACCGGATTCTTGGCTCTGAGCTTCAGACTGATCCTGATGTTCAGTACTAATGGGACTGGAGTTTGACACAGACATGTGGTCCTGTACACACTGAATGTATTCTGTGTTCTCTTTATGCAAGTGTCTGAAACACACTGCAGAGTTCACTGGACTTAAGAAGGAAAGTGACACACAGGAGGTACGTAAGTATGGCGTTATATTTGTGCCTCATTTCAAGTGCAATAGGACAGAAAAATGTTTCTGCAAGCGCTTAAATTTTATTTTAGATAAATTATTATGCAAAGGATAATTTACTTTGAGCAAATCTATTCTGTGCTCAGGAAATGCATTTGTGTGTTTGCTATTATCAACGTAAGTACATAGTAAAAAAAACATTTTATTTTACTAATTTCCTCTCTAATTCTCTGCTCTTTCAAACCCCATGGACACATTCTCATTGTGTCTCTCATGCTCCCTCAACATCTCTGCTCAAGTTTGCTCAGTCTGACAGTTACTGTGAGTCCGGACAAAACGTGAAGCAAATTTTAGAGGCAGCATAAAAGTGCTTATGAATTCACCTTGGGCATCACAAACTGACATTGCCACGTCTGTGAGCAAAAAATTTGAGTTTTATACATCTGCTACACAAATGTACAGAGACTAGAGGAAGAGGGAGACAGAATGGAGGGAAATCAAAAAAAAACTGGAGTTTCTGTTGAGTTCAGTCAAAGGCTGAGCCCAACCAACAGACAACTTTGTTTCCGTTGCTAGCAGGCATACAACATAACATACAGTTGGTACACTGGCTGGTTGATGCAAGTAAACACAAATCATTCAGCTGCTTTCTCTCTGAAGTAAGGATGTCAACAGTTAATGGGTTAACCACTGACAATATTTTTGACTGGTTACGCACTTTGGTCTATTATATCTATTGGTCTAAGTGTTCCTATTGGCTCTTCTACGAGTGCAGCTGTGTGTGCATGTTCCTTCGGTGAGACCCTGAATCAGTGGCAGAAATTCCTGCAGGAAAAGTCGCTATAAAACAAAATTATCAGTAAGAGAATCCAGCTAATGAGCAACATGCTCAGCCCAGGAGTTTGCCAGCTCCCTTTACCTTCAGTTGTGTTCATTCATGTGTATCGCGGGGCTTTTGCTGAGGGCCGAGAGGAGCAGGTTGACCTGAGAGAATCACTTCGGTAAACTGGACGGAGAAAACGAAACCTAACTCACGTCCTGGAGATGAGACTCAACAATCAACTGTTTTTAGGCTTCCTACATACTGCAGCTTAAATTTATGCTCACTCTGCTAACAGCTTTGCTTGCTAACTTGATAATTGTCAGCTACTCAGCAAAGGTGTTATCATAGTTCAAAGTGACCTTAATGATTTAACTTACATGACCCTGCCCCAGCTTGTTTGGAGTGTGTAACAGGCATCACATTCAAAATGATCAACAAGAAATATCCTGTCTTTGCACTTCAACTGAATATAGGTCAGAATCTGTGCAAATAATTACATTGTTTTTATTTATGTTTTAGTCCCAATTTGTTTGAAATTGGGGTTGTAAATTACTAATAGTGTGATGGTAATTTCTACATAATATATGAACTTAATTGCTCATTTCTGTAGTCAGAAATGTCCCTTTGATTGAGGCCCAAATGTAAAACCATAGATACTAAGAAGCTGCAGAAACAGAAGTGGAAACACCCCGGCTCAAAAAAGAAAGACCGAGGCGAGGAAAGTGTGCACACATTTTGCACTTTGGTCTCAATATTTGCCAGTCGTGTCTAGACACGGCCAGCTCACTGTGGTCGGTAGTTGCACACTGTTCCCTTGAGCCGCACTTATCACAATACCAACACCACCCAGCTTGGCTCTGTAGAAACAACATCCACCTAAAATGGATACAAGTGGGAACACCATAGAACCACTGTATTGTTAACTGTTGACACATCTGTATAACTATTGTCAGCTCTTAAATGTTAGATGGAAAATGATTGTATTAAGGCAATAATAATATATAACTGAGTGTAAATGTATATTAACATAAATCAGAGGCTGTACTGTCTGAATGAATGTTAGATTTTATTGTGTTTCTTTTACGTAGATTTGTGCCTTTAAACCGTGATAAGCCTTCAGTTGTCTGATGTGTTCCTACTGTATGGGCTCTGAGTTTGGTGTTGCCAAATTTCTACTGGATATTTTATTTTTTTGTGCAGCACAGTGCCACTGAACATAGCTTGTTGTACTTCACTGTCTCTATGTTAGTATGTGTTCCATGTATTCACAATGTAGATATTTCTTTGTGAACAAATTATTTAGTATGGATCTCTCTGTATGGGGCCTTTTCAATTGTTTGATATGCACTTTTAGGAAGCTGCTGATCTGAAAATAGCATCCAAAGATGGTATGATAATAATCCTATTTTCACAGTGACATCGAGCTTGACTGGACTTTGTAGTGCTCTCACATTTGTAAAAACTTCTTTGCAGCCATGATTTGTCATTGAAATAAAAGACTGACGTGATCATTACTGTATTCTGAAGGATGTCTCTGTAAAGCAGTGTGTCTCTTCAGGACAGGATTGTTGCCTGAAACATTATGAACATGGAGTCATTGAAGTGCCTTGAAAAACTATAAACCAGTAAACAAAAGAAAAGAAACAGAGAAATATAAAGAGGATTAAATAAAAGAATAAATGTGGAAATTCAAATAAAATGTTAAACATTTCTATAAATATTTATAAAAATGAGTATATATTTTTTGCATGTAAATTGCTATTTTTCTGTGTATTTTTATGTCATTTATTAATTTTTATCCCTTATTTTTTCCCTTTTTTTCCCCCTATTTCTTTTGCTTGAATGCTCAAAGCCAGATGATTGACAGCTTGGCTCTTCAAGGAATACCAAAAGCCATAGGGAAAAGAATAACAAAAAGATAATATTCTGTATTAAAAAAAAGGAAATATAAATGAACAGATACATGTGAAAACACAGGAAAATGTCTAATTATCCTTTCATTCGTCTATTTCCACATTTATCTACTCTTTCATTTATATTTTCACATTTTTTGTTTATTCTTTTATCTATTCCTCTTTGTATTTCCATATTAATTTTCTTATTCTTTTACAGATTTCTTTTTTGTGGCACTCCTAGGACTCCATACAGTAACTAAAACAATCAAAGTGGTCAACAAATTCTTGCTGAAATGCATTTATTTGAAAATTGTAAGAGAAACTATATATCTATTTTGGTTTGTCTGACTTTGTAGAGTCAAAAATAACACAATAAATTAAGACAATATCATAGTTACACAAAAAAAAGTCTTCCTACAGCACAAAAAATAAAACGGTCACAGTTACAAAAGTTGTCATTGTCTGCAGGGGTGAAAAAAGGGCCTGTGTTCAAAGGCACGTACGTTCGGAGACATTCACCGTCTAAATAAGATTTTAATACTTTAATTATGCTAATGCACCTTGTAGAGATTATGTCTGTCGTGCAAATTACACGTTTGGAACAGCAGACAAGAACCGAAATTAAAACAAAAGTTAAATGGCGTTTCACACATTCAAAGGCAGTGACCGACAGCCGCTGGATCACTCATTACAGTAAAATATCATCTACCTGCTTTAGGTCAGTGGTTCTCAACCTGCGCGCCACAAGAAAATATCCAGGTGTCGTCAGATGGTTGAGGAGAATAAGCCAGTTTTGTTAGCCATCACATGGAACAACTACTATGGGGTGATGGCTTCTCAGAAAAAGTATTCCAGCTCAAAGTTTGGGTCAACACAAGACCTGAAAGTCCGACAGCAGCACCATCAACTGAGAAACGCAAGGTGCCGGCACTTACAACAGAGCCCCGAGCTTCAACCAAGCTTTGGGACTTTAAACAATATGGATTTTTAGTGGAGGTCACAAACACCAACCTGATTATTCTGGAGGGTCGCGACTCTAAAAGGTTGAGAACCACTGACTTAGGCAAGGCAGCTTTTTGATGAAATGTCCTCCTGTATCCTCTGTGTACACAGAAACTCTTCAGACTGATGTTCTATCTGAAAATATAATTCATTTAATGAGGAGCTCTGATCAGGATACTTTTCCAACAGGGTCTGTATAAGGCCTATAAACTGTACGTTTATGAGAGTCCAGGCTCCACAAGTTCAAGTCCTTCGATCAGCAACGTCCCAGCCTCATCTAAACTTGAGGTAGGCTGGTATAGAGTAGTTGAAGAGCAGGAAGTCCATACGATAGAGGTTGTACAGCTTCTTCTGATAGAAGGGGCTGATGTTTTGAAAGAATTGGGCCGCCATGTCTCCTGTAGTCCTGGTGCTCTTGGACGAGGTGGGGAAGCTGACCTGGTCCTCCACCCCGGCCAGCTGTAGCACGTAGCGGGAGTCCTGCTCCAGCGTCTCGTATTTACCCACCACGTCGTAGTGGATGAGGCAGGGGTGGCACAGCGAGTGCACCCGCTCCCAGTGCTCGTTGAAGGGCTCCTCCCGCTGGGTGGCCGGGTCCACGAGGTAATACACAAACTCCTCAAAGGAGACGTCGTTTCCTCTCTCCAGAGCCTCCGGCTGCGGGTCCAGTCTGTGCCGCCGCACTATCTTTGTGCCGTATCGTTTATGGAAAGCTGTGTTGTAGCTCCGTGTGAATTTGTTGCGGTAGGCAGACACCAGCCGCTCAAAGGGTTCTCGCACGAAGATGAACTTCAGGTAGGAGCGCAGGCGCTGGTTGATCTCAGAGGTGGAGTACTCCGACAGAGTGCGGAGGTTTCCTGGGACGTGGGCCTCGTTGGCAGGGATCGCCAGTGGGTCGCGGAGGGACCCAGCCATGCCTGTCAGAACCATGAGCACCCGCTTCCAGTTGGTGCAGGCCACTTTGGGCACGTAGCAGTACAGCAGGCCGTGCTGGTCGTCCACGATGACGTGCTTCAGGTCCTCGGGGATGAGGACTCTGCGTTTGCGGGTGTAGGAGCGGCAGGCTTCTTCTAGCACCTCCCGTCGGCCCTGATGGATCGCCTGGACTGGAGATTCAACCTACAAAGAAAAGACTTAAGAATTAAACTAGAGGAATTATTTATCAGTTAGAAAACCTAGTCTACTTTTAATACATAATTCCAGTTTTACCAACTTTTTCCATGAGTTGTGGCCATGATTGATAGGGTTACATTATGTACAAGAAAGAGGAACTCAGATAAAGCAAACAACACCAGCAGACAGCAGTGACCACACAGGTTTTTAATAAACCCCTCGGTTAGCCAAATGTATCTGTAAACTGTAGGAAAGAATCAGAGGAGAAAATGGCTAAATCAGCTGGGGCAGTCAGGGCAGGGCGTCAAGGCCACTTTGGCCGCAGGGTGTATCATTTTTTGAGGGGCATAAGGCCAAACTGGGGGGGCACAGAGGCCATGGCCTTCATGGCCTCCATGAAATCCCTGCCCTGGCTCTACACCTCTGCTATTATATGGCTATTTAAAACAGATGTAGTGTGGTGTAATTGTTCTGTAAGGCCAGAATTCTTGAATATTAACAGCCGTATTGGCTGTAAAACTAAAAATCTAGCGTAACCTCCGGTGCACACTGTTTTCCATTGCAGTGAAGGTCTAGCAGAGATGAGGAGTGGGCCACAGTAGTCTGCTCACTTGTACTCTTCAGACCCAGCCAACACTGACTGACTGACTAAATATACAGCAGTGCTCCCTAAGACCTGTAAACAGACTTGATGTGTGAAATCAGTGGAATTCCCCTTTAGGAGGACATACTGAGAAAAACAAACCAGAATGTATAACATAAGTTAGCCAAGTGGAGCAGATATCCTGCGCCTTCGCGGAGCCAAGACCGACTAAGTTCTGTTTTGAGTGTGAGAAAGTACAGTATATTTACAGATAGGTCTCCTCTGGAGGTCTGAATCATGGTCAATCTCTTGCCATCTGCATACTGCCTTAATAAAATTACGGGTCAGCCAGTTCAGCCTGGCCTCCTCATGGCACAAACGCCTTATTTACTTCTTTCATTTACTCAGCCTGGCTCACCAATGCAGCGGTCGGAGCCGCGACTCTCTCGGTTTGACTCAGAGCCTGACACCATGTGTGGCTCTCTGTGCTTACTGGCAGACACTGGAACATCGAGGATACGCTGGACCAGCCAGAGGCTGTCGAGCCAACACTGACTCTTCTCTCAGCGCAAGTTTGTGTACTTTGCAACACTGTCTTTCCACCTTAAACTTTAATCCCTTTATGCCAGCCATATGCATGATTTAGTAGCATTTCCTGAGGATATTTATACAGCCACCAGGATGCACAACACGACAAACATGTCAGTCAAAGAGAATACCAAAATCTTCTTAAGTGTGTTGTGTAAATATACATGTCAAATGCTGTGAAAAGTTGTACTTACTATATTTAAGCCAAGATTCACAAGTAATCAAATCCATCCATCCTGTTCCACTGGATTAGTTAAACATATGACGCAATTTGCATTTGTAATTTATGAGGAAAGATTTATTTGCTTTTCAAGGACTTTTTTAGGGCTGTCTGCTCTCTTTTCTTAAGCAATTTTCCAGCTGTTTTCAGCTGCACTAATCAATACTTGAATCAAATGACTGTGTAATATGAAAGGGAGATTTGTAGTGAATTTTCATCCAACTCTGCAATTCCCCTTAGCACTATATGGTGGATTTTAGCATCTATCAGCTTATTGTTTTAGTTTTACAGCCCAAAACTTTTCTGTTTTGGTTCTTTCTCACTGTTCTCATCAACACTCTTTTCAAGTGCAGGAGGTAGCTGTAATAAACCCACTAACACTACCTGCCCAGCACCAAACAGCATACAGACACAGTTAGCGACTAGCCGGTGAACACAGTGGAGCATTTAACAGCTTAAAAGTCATATTTCCCTTGTGAGATGGAGATTAGAACCAACAAGGAGAGCGAATATTGGGCTTGATTTCCTCAGGAGGCATGAAACACGACTTTAAATGAATGCTAATGTTGCTTCCTGTCGACTGAATGTGTAAATAGGCAGTTTGCTAAAATAACCTATAAGGTCAGGTAAGTGTGGTATTTACAGCTTGTTCCACTGGCCTGAAGTAGCCAAAAATAACAGAAAAGGGAGTAGTATTAAGAGTTTTTATAAAAGTATGTATATTTTCTCTTAATGTCTGACTGTATACGTTCTCACTTTTAGGTCAGATGATTTGGGCTGTAGATTCACTTATAGAGTGACATTTTATTTGAAACAAAACTGGTGGATTCAGATGAAAGTATCTTTAATTTTCTTCATCACGGTATATTCCTTTTTATCGGTCAAATCAAAACCACTGATGACTGGTCAAAAGATTAAGACAATGCTGTCAAAATACAGAGTGCTGCAGGAATGAGTTCAAAAAACAGGAAATGAAATGGCATGTTTGCACCTCCACTTCCCTCATCTCAAAGTTAATGGTGTTTTTGTATGGGTTTTTGGTTAGATGCCGGAAATAAGGTCTGTGGTTAGCAAAAGCTTAACGTAAAATATGTGACTAAATACCCCACTTGTGAATTTTTTTAGCTGAGGATATTTAACATTTTTAAATATGTTGTTTTTTAAATCCAGCTCTCACTGTATAAGTAAATTGTCGCCGATGTGAAGCCAAAGTTCACAACTTCTGTGCTCACACTGTACGGTTCGATCGTCAAGCCACGACCTGAGTGCTCACACCATAAAACATAAAAAATATAAAATAAAACAGCCTGTCGCACCATTCTGACTATTGACGACAAATGTTGCCTTGATGCCAGCGTAATTCTGGTGATTGCTTTCATGCCTCAAAAATAATAAAACTGATGTTCGTGAAGATTATCTTGTTGAACAAAACATGTCAGTATCATAAACTTTTGCTCGCCACAGAGCTTATTTTCTGCACTAATACAAAGGAAAAATCCCATTTGTTTTTTCTGGAGGGAATCAAGGTGATGCTGTACTTCCTGGTTGGCCTACAAAAATCAGTCATCCCTGCAGCACTCGCTCTACTCAACGCTGGATGCTAGTCTGCAGGCCATTATTTTCTTGTTCTGTCACTTCGTCTTTTACTTAATTAGGTCTACCTGTCGCGCACCGGAAAAATCCAACAAGCACGACAAGGATAAGACAGAAGCATTCACATACAACATTATTTACATATGTAAATAAATAAAACAATCTTGTATTAATCCACCTCACTGCCCGTCTCTGTCCTGACAGCTCAGCAGCTTCCTCCCATTTGGGGAAATGATTAAGTGGAAAGGGACAAAGAAAATATCACAAGCAATTAAAAGTAAATGATGTCTGTTCTGTTTTCTGGCATGCGCACCTTTCTTCTCCTCACAGGGAGATTTAACTGGAAACAGCTGCTGCAGAGCTGCTTTTACTGCGCTGAGTCTCCAAGAACAGCTCAGACACATGGATGAATATCTGACAATATGTGTGGATTTATAGAGAGATTAAGGGGCTGTTTAGGGCCCCACCCAGCGGTGTTCATCAGAGAAAAATACCCTTTTATTTCTTCCATTTCAAAAAGAAAACATCATAATAAACTTAACCACAACAGTCATCTTGAGCGGACGAGCTATTTTTCAAAAGGCATGTTGAATTATTTGTGTATTGAATATGAAGTGTGATTTTGTTTCAAAACACAGCGGGGGCTGAAAAGAGAAAGGTTCAATCAGAATATGTCAGCAGTCAGTGATTCAGCGATGCCATTGTTGTTTGTTATTATTAAAGTGAGAAATGCAGAAATGGGATGATAGATTCAGGGTGGAGAACCTCCAGACAACAATGGAAATAAAGGCTGGATGTGGTCAGATCACTGTGTAATTATGAGCTCCAAACACATTCATACGTCTCACTCATCTCTTGAGTGCTTAGTGCCGTTTAAGCACATCCACTGGTTGAAACTGGGCGTACTGGGGAAATAAATAAAAAACCCTCACATTTATTTATTGCACTTTCCAGACTAATGTCTAGTTCTATGGACAGCTGTCCATCATCAGCACTCAGACACAAGGTAGTACTGTTCTTCATCCAACAAACGATCAGAAACTGCAAACTGATCTAACAGATTACTGGCTTGGTTTTTTTTTTTAAGAAAAACATGAACTGGTTGCATAAGATTTGTTACTGTAATTAAAAAGATAAGATGAAATTATAGCTGCTTGGCAGCACAGAGTGGACGCTGGGCATTTTAAGGAGGAAGACGAAGGAAGAGGGAGGAAAAAATGAAGACAAATGAGAAATACATGTCAGCAGAACTGCCCACAGCATGATTATTTTAAAACTTCTTAAATTAAAAATGTTTGAAATCAGTTGTCTCTAATCCACACAACACAATGTCTGAGCAGGCAGTAGCTGTTTTGGGGCCGCCCCCTGATAGTGGATGATAGTCGGAGCCCCCGGAGTCGACTGAGGTTCTTCCAGTCCAGTTTCCTCCAGTGCATTACAGTTACTGGATAAAACAGACAGAAGTTTACAGAAGTTCACAGGGAGAACATTTCAATGAGGGATCAAGAATATATGTTTATATAAGCTGGTGCACTTATTAAAAAATCACATGAGCTGTCGGTTGAGTGATGAGAGAGGGTGAGAGGAGTGGTGGGTAAACAAATTTCAGCTCTTGTTTTTTTTATCTGTGTCATTGTACACAGAGCGATGCAACAGCAGGACGGGCTGTAAACTTTAACCGTTAAACCGAGTCTCAAAATCACCACAAACCACAAAACTAACCGTGATGGAAGCAGAGAAGAGCGACAGAAACACAGAGCAGCTGCACCTGCAGAGCAGACAGAGCAGGGAGTGGCTGCTTGTAGTTTATGCTTGTTTTTGCCATCAAGCAGCTCATGTTGGAATTTAACACGGTGCACTGCACTGTTAAAAAAAAAAAAAAAAATGGACAAATTATCAAATATTTGTACAGGACAGCCAAATCTGATTTGACTAAAGAAAATCTTAGTCAGAGACAGTTCCAGCAAGTTTACAGACCTTTTCAACAGCAGCCGCTTTGACACAAAATAGTCGTGTAAATACAGGTGTGACCAATGAAACTATTTAAGGTCTCGTTCCATTTAGTGTAGCAGAGCCTTTCCAGTTAGTCAGCATGCACAATAGCAGCATCCTCACTCTGTTTTGACCTGAATGAAACAGAACCTTAATCAGTATCACTGGTGTGTTTACCATCCGATTTCATGTAAAACAGACTGCTGTGAAAAAGATCTACTCTCCATCATCCAGAGCTCAAACCCATAAACTCAGACACCGAGGAGATGTCTCTTACTTACACTAACTTAGGATGACTCAAGAAATCAACATAGTTGCATGTAAAATCAGATTTAAAATACAACATCTAGAATTCAAGTAGAGTTACTGCCCCACAGTTGTCTGCCTCCTCTAACCAGCCGAGTTGCAGTTTACATCCATGTCTGTCCAGACTTGTATAATGAATGTAGTGAAAACTTTGAACAAATTTAATAAAAGCTATTAAGTGTATTTTTTATCTCTATATTCACATGTGTGATGTGCATGTGCAGTGAATGATTTCCTTTGAGAAACATGCTGTCTTCACTTAGAGACTATTTTAACAGAGGAGGACAGAGGACTGATAGCTGAACATCACGATGTCGCTGCGAAGTTGACCTTTGACCTTTTGGATATAAAATGTCATCACCTCATCATTTTCATTATTAGACATTTGGTGAAATTTTTGTCAGAATTGGTGAATTCTTGAGGTATGGCCAAAGATGTTTTGTAAGGTCACAGTAACCTGAAATTCTAATCAGTTCATTCTCGAGTCCAAATGGAAGCTTAGGCCAAATCTGAAGAAATTCCACTTGGGTATTTTTGAGATATCATGTTCACAAGAATGGCACGGACAGACAAAGTGAAAATTTATGTTTTCAACCACTTCTGTTGCTGGCCAGGAGGAGGAGGAGGAGGAGGAGGAAGAGGAAGAGGAAGAGGAGGAGGAGGAGGAGGAGGAGGAAGAGGAAGAGGAAGGAAGAGGAAGAGGAGGAGGAGGAGGAGGAGAGGAGAGGGCGTGGCAATGAAGGTGAAATGTTGACCATCTTTGTTTAGCATGTTGGCACGCTAAGAATTGTCAATTGCAACAGGCAAACACAAGCGCAGCTGAGGCTAATGGGATGTCAGTTTTGCAGGTATGTGGTCATAATCCACATTAACGGACAAATTGAAATACCGACCTTATGGTGGCAACAGATGAAAAGTGAAATGAAAGTGTAAAAGAATGAAGAACTGGCCAATGTTATTACAGTTCATCCTGAGGAGAACACAAAAGTCTCAATTCATCCAGTATATCTGCTGAAATATTCCAGTCTGGACCAAAGTGATGGACCGACCTACTGATTGACACTGCCATCCCTAGAACTATACAGTGACCATGGATAAAGACCAAAAAATAAAGAAAGGAGTAACTGTGATAGCGCTAACATCCCTCACATGGCCTACACAAACTTACACTGTATGCTGCAGTGATGTACAACACTGAGGTCAAGTGTTAATTCATTCCTTACGTACCTACAGTAGATAAACAAACGTTCATGTTAAGTTTCTTTACGGTACAGTGTGATACTGTATGTAATCTATACAAGTCAAATGCCTCCATAGACATAATTTTTCTCTTGCTCTCAAAATACGGTTCTAAATTTACTGGGCTTTTACTTGTCTGCAGTCCGACAGTGTCTGTACAAACCCATAAATCCTCCACAATAAACGTCACCGGTGTAATTCAACAAAGATGGCTGACCTTTTTTTTTTTTTTCCTGCAAGATAAAACAACATCAAAGCAGCTGTACGTGACGTGAAAAATATCACAACGATCAAGACATCACAGGGATCAGGGGTGATGTGTGTTGTGTATCGGGTACTTTCAGAGCAGGAGATACTTTTCTTATGGTTCAACCTTATATAATGTATTTTATAAGGTCTGCTGTAAGACAGGTGGATTTAACTGGACTGGATTTAAGATGCTGACAGCTCAAAGTCATGCATTTATTCTTCTTACAGTACATATGTCTGCTTACGCCTACTTCATACATGGACACTGAGTGTGTATCCCACACACAGTGACCTGGACGGACATTTTAAAGACCATGTGGCTCCATTCAAAAACAAGACTATGGGCCCCATTTAGACGATTTATAGCACATGGTCTAAAGTGCATGGTGTGAGTACATTTAGGGCACGTCCAGCTCCACTTTTCCTAGTCTTTTAGGCGCAAAGTGAGGTATAACACACAAAGGGGTTGTATTCAGTCTCTTAATTAATCATCGTTGTGTTTTGGGCGTGACATCAATTAAACGAGAGTGTCATCTCCCGTTCCCTTTAAGGCACATTTGGATTCAAATGGTGGATTCAGCAAGAGGAGACATGAACTGTCTTCTGCTGTGGAAAAGGATCGGCTCGCGTGCAAAGTTTAAGTGTTCAAGCAGATCATCTACGGGAGGAATCCATTATGGCATGAAGCAGGGATGAGGTAGTGTGTCCTCATCCTCTGGCATCACCAGAACGGCTGCACAACGCCAGAAGCAGTAAAATCATGTCACGAGATAGGGACCTGCTACCTCTGCCATCTCCCAAATCTCTGTCCCAGCAAAACTCCTTTTGACTGCATATGCGCAAATGCACAGATATTTAAGTGAGGTGGGGGAGAGCTGCTGCGCATCCGTGTCTGTTACAGGCAGAGTGTGCGTGTGTTGTGAACACGCCTATGTAGGCGCCGACTTACTGGGTGCCTTTCATTTAGCAAATTCATCTCCTCGTCTCACTTACTTGCTTCCTCTCTTCATGTCTTAGCTCCTCCCGACAAAGATGTGAGAGAGAGAGATGCGAGTAAGGGACACAAGGACAGAGGAGACAAAGCTGCCAAATGAGAAATCCTCGGTTCCTTAGCGTCAGTCTGAAGCGACGACTGTTACTGATGACAAGCTGAACAGCCGGATCAGCTGTCAAACTGATGATATGAATGTCCACAGAAATGTCCATTGTCCATTGTCCACAGAAACACTTATTTAAGAACGATTCCAACACCTGACAGTATTCACTTAGACCTGTAAACTGTTTAAAATATCTGATTATTAGTAGTAGATTATATTTATTTTAATTATTTAATATTCCTTTTAAATCTTCCAATTTATGTACAAATCAGTGTTATTTGTTTATGCAGGCCATTTATTTACTTGCATTAATGTTATCTGCTCAATAATACACCACACAGCTGTGTGAGAATGTGCGTATGTCGATTTTTTGTTAAATAAAAACACTCTGCAACTGTCTGATCCCACAACTCTTTTCCATTAAATCATCCAGTTACAAAGTTAGATTGATCACATACAAGGTGATGGCACATTGTATCGCATCTCACCATGTAATTGTGTTTTATTATGTTATCTTTAAATCCCTAAACATGACAAGCAAAGCAAGTACGTGAGCGTGGGTATTTTCCCTGATTAATCCATTAAAAAGTGTGCGACAGTGATAAGCTCCGCCTCCCTCCGTTTCTCCCTGTTTGTGTCTGCTCTGTTAACTTTCTTCATCAGAAGGATGTTTTATAAAGTTGCCCAAAAACACAAGTCGCGTTCTGGATTTTTTCAACGGCAATTCCGTTTTTACATCAGCAGCTGAGCTGCGAGGAGGTGGCTCATTGTTAATGATGGAGTCTATTAAAATAATTGAAACCAACATGGCACTGAATGGTCAACACCACCCAGGTGCACTTTACAAAACAACTGCTTAAGTAGACATATAGCCGACATTAAACAGGAGACTCTCCCTGTGTGTGTGTGTGTGTTTTTCTGTGCAAACCAAAGTGTGACTGTCGCACACACCGCAGCAGCAGCAGAGTGAACCAGTGAGGAAGGAGGAGAGCATGGCTGAGCAAGCGAGTGGAGATCGTCTACCAGGTGTAGTTAATCGATCGTGGATGGCATTGTTCTGTTGACGAATAAAGAAAATAAAAATGCTAAAAGGGTCACCAAATCTACTTGGGCGGCCGTTCATTCACCTGGACAGCCCGTCCAAGTCAAGTCTACGTGTGGGGAAACACTGATGGAGGCGTGTACCAAAATTCAAAGCAACACAAACCTACTTGTGGTGATAAAAAAATCAGGGGATCATTGAATTCATGAGAATATAACCATGGCAATCATTTGGTGCCAAGCCATTAAGTAGATGTTAAAATTTTACACTTAATAAGTGAAAACTTTGACCTGATGGTGGCATTAGAGGAAATGAGTAGGATTCAGCCTCTGGGGATCAAAAAAATATCAAAAAGTACAAAAATTCACAGCAATCCATCCAATAGCTTTGTAGCTTTGTAGGGTTCTTCCTCTCTGTCTGTTTCTCTTTAAAGAGCACCGTCACTGTGAACGCTGAGCAACGCCCAAAAGCCTCATCAAAGCCACATTCATGTCTGCTTATCACACTCAACAGTTGGCTTATTACATGGTGAAATAACCAAGAAATCTGATGCAACGTGAAAAATGTTTCCACAGCACGCAGCTTGTGTATTGCACTTCCAGAGAATATATTCTCCAAACTAAGAAGGTCCAGTTCACTCACATTATACATATTATTATCCAACCTGGCAGGTGTAATTCCTTCCTGCTTTTTCAGCTGAGGTTCTGGCACATCGGTCAACCTTGGTAAAATGGAGGGTAATGGAATTTTGGGTAATGAGTATATTGAAATATTACATTTAACAATGACCTGGCTACTAATTCACAGAACCTCCTGAGAACAGCTTTTATTGGTCCAAACTAAATTCTCCCCAAAAAACAGTCCTTATGCAAACAGTTAACAGGCATGATGTCATGAGTCGTTAAACAGGACGGTGGTGGGCTTTCTCACAATAAGCTTTACCAGAGTAACAGCACCAATAATACATTTAATGATTAAAGTATTTTTATTTATTGGGTCCACAAGGACAGGGGAAAATTGGGTGCAGAAGTATACACTCACAGTTTTATGAACCCTGTACGCCTAACACTTTTGGTACAGATCCTACACACCGTTTTGTAAATGAGGCCCCAGGACTGAGATTTAAAGCCAGAACCCTCCTGCTGTGAAGGGAAGACTTTCTCATCAGGATGGAAAAAAAACTCCTCAGAAACGGCAGCAAATAAACACTAACTGTAACTAGTGATGTACTGTACTCACAGTGACAGCAAATAGCTGTGTAATAGTTCATCAGCTGACAGTAAAATTACAATTTTACCACAGTTGTTAGTCTTGATGCCAGTCTTGTGAGTTGATCACACCATAGACATGTCTGGCCTTGAAAATACAGTGGGATCTTATGGACTTTAGCATATTTATGTAATTTTTAAACATTCAAACTGATCTAACAAGTCATACGATGGAGACGGTATGCACCAGGTAAGCTGGGAAACCATGTTCTACAAACTGAAAAATGTGTACTACTGTCAGAGGTGACAAAAGTACACACATTCTTTACTCAAACAGAAGTACAGATACTTGTGTAAAAAAAAAGACTGGTAAAAGTAGAAGTACTGATTTAACTTCTTCACTCAAGTAAAAGTGAAACAGTACAGGCTGTGAAATGTACTCAAAAAAGTAAAAAGTCGTCCTCTGAAGGACATTTCTACCAGCTGTTTCTGTGCATAGCTAACTGAAGCCCACCCTTTCTCCATGGTCGAGTCTCATTTTCTGTCTATTTCGTCTTGTTACAGCTTTTATGTCCTTTATCATCTTGTTACATCTTGTTTTTTGAATTGTTGTCATTTTAATTTTATTATGTAATTTTTTTGTCTTGCTGCATCTTTTTACATCTTTTACAGCTTATGTCATTTTTCATCTTGTTACATATTGTTACATATTGTTGTTATTGTTATTTTATGTCTTGTTACGTCTTTTTTGTCTCATGTTTTTTGTTTTGTTACATATTTTTCATCTTGTAACTTATCGTTACATCTTTTATGTCTTGTTTCATCGTTTTTCAGCTTGTTGCGTCTTTTTTGTCGTTACATCACTTTCGTCTGCTTGTGTCTTTTTGTATTCTTCATCTTATGTCTTTTTTTGCCTTGCTGCATTTTGTCACTTCTTTTACATCTTACGTAATTTTTTTCGTCTTGTTATGTCTTTTTCATCTTGTTAAGTAATTTTCATCTTGTTACGTCTGTCGTGACTGATACACATTGATGAATATACCAAGGAATCGTCCATTCTGTGTGTTATTGTTGTATCCATTTAGATTGAAATCAGTCTCGAGGTTGGGAAGGCGGCACACAGTGAAGCAAAATAAATACAATCAGTATTTCTCCTCAAATGCGTTAAAACTAAAGTAACGAGCCTGATTTGAAAATGTAAGGAGTAGAAAGTACAGATAGTTGTGTTAGAGTGTAGGGAGTAAAAGTAAAAAGTAAAGTAAAAAATCATGTAAAGTACGGATACCTGAAAACTCTGCTTAAGTTCAGTAACAAAATACTTGTACTTAGTTACTTCCCACCTCTGACTATTGTTTAACATACTTTTGTGTAAATAAATAGTAGCATGTATCTTTTTTTGACACCCTGTTCAGCATGTATCACGTCACTTCCTAAGGGCCTCCTTGTCGGTTGAGATGCGTAACCGTGGTAACCCTGTGCCAATTATAAACTACTTTAAACAATATATTACACCTAGAGTAAAACCTTACTTACATTTACATTAAAACGTTACTGCCATCATGCCAAAGCTGCCTTAGTTTCTCTCGGCTGTTGCCTGTTATGCTGTTGTTGTTGTGTTATGCCTCATCACTACTAGCATTGCATTATGGGATGTTTATGCTAGTGTAGTGCCCAGTGCTTGCACATTTTCCTCAGAAACAGCATGCACCTCACACTCCATTGGTTTCATACTAAGGTTTTGGACAACCTAAAGAAATCTCACTTACTGTTTAAGTGTGCTAAATGGCATGATAGTATGGAATTTTGGACACAGTCACAGTTGACCATGAATACAATGTAGAGGACAGATAAACTCATGTAAATGTCTCACTTTGCAGAAACTACGTTGCCTTTCAAAGGAGGTGTGTCTGAGACAGAGATGGGTGTGTGTGTGTGTTGCGAGCTGAACTATGATAACCTTTCCTGCTATTTGCATCAGTTCACTTCTACAAAGAAGGGTTACATTAGGTTTCATAGCAGTCAGCAGTATTTGTCAGCCCCCTGATGTCCACTGAAATCGGGACAAAGATCATTCGGCCTTGTTTATGTTAACATAACAATTCAATCGCAATTTCATATTTCTGCCAACACAGGAAACATTTGATGATTCTGAAATAGTATTTTATATTTGATATATGATCTGAAAAACAGGGTTTAGAGCATCTATTTGTCTGTCATCAGAAAGTCATTGTTTTATAGCTTTTCTGTTTATCACAAGAATAAGAAAAAAGTATGTTTTACTTCATGAAAGATGGTGATATTTTTGAGCCAAGTGAGCTCATCTGGAGGGCCAACACCTGTATTGACAGACTGTTATGATTGAAGTTTTGCCTGTTTACTCTGCAGTAATCCAATGAGTGTTTGCACTAATGAAACACATCTGGCATCTAATGTCTGGTACAGTTTGAGGAAACAGCATAATTTTCATACATGCTGATATCATTAATCTAATGTCAAAAACTGAGGAGGTTCATGCTCTTAACTTGTGCTGTACACAAACGGGAGGAATTTCATACATTTTATGCTAATGTTACTTTCTTTTATGCAAACACTACTTTCTTTACTGCAAATATTACTTTCTTTTATGCAAACACTATGTTCTTTACTGCCAGTGTTATTTTTCTTTTATGCTAACACTACTTTCTTTCCTCCTGACATTACTTTCTGTTATGCTAAGGTAACTTGTGTGACACACAATTAATTTCTTATTAGCTGTGGTGTATTTGTGTATAGTCTCTGTTAGCATTATCGTTGCTACTATCTGCTGTTTCTCACTGGAATTCCATGTATCATGTTAGCTGACAGGCTAAAAACAGGCGTGTAGTAGAAAGTTTTGAAAATGCAAGTGCTGCATACAGATTTACCTTTATGAGGTAGTACAGTATTTTGACTGGTTCCTAGCTAGTTGCTTTATTTCTATACAGAAAAAGTCCATAATTAAGCTAGCATGACACTATGGCAAAGTGTTTTCTACTCCCCTGCTGCACGCACAATCTGGATTGTTTGTAAAAAAGGGAACACTGTCTATGGTTGAAACATTTTAGCTAAAAATCCAAGTTTATACTTATGGCTCCAGCTTCCTTCAGCAGTAGCATGTTGCACCTGCACATGATGTAACAAATTTAACCTACACAGTATTACAGTATGATAAGGGCCTTTTATTATCATTCACTAATTGTTTCTTCTCCTGTCAACACAGAGAAAACAACCTTTGTCTTAAATAATAAATGTAAAACTTTATTTAAAATTCAGGTGTTAAAAACAGATTCCTACACAGCTCTTGTGGGTTGTATGGGCCTTCCCGCACACTGTCCTTACATACCAGACATTGGTGCCAGGAAAACAAACGCAATCAGGATCATAAATTGTCCATACATCACTACCTTCAGCAATAGAGTTTGTATTCGAAAACATGTACATGCATTTTTCCAGAATGAATGAGTAAGCCTGAATAAATACTTAGAAGTAAATATTTAATGTTTGCAAAAAGAGTTAGACTAGGCCCTAATGAGGAGTCACACCACAGACAGTTTGCAGTGAAGTTAGGGGGTGGTGGTTAGAGAAAACTGACCTGGTCACCATCGTAAAGTGTCTGCAGGGGACTCCTCCTCGACTTGTGCCCGCTGCTTCTTTCGCCGACCGACTCCGAGGCTGAGGAAACACAACACATCTGTCATGACGCCTGACTGAAAGAGCTGTGTTAAGTCAAAGCAACAACAAGACTAGTGCAAATCCAACAACAATAAAAGGTTAACAAACACTAACACACTAATGATTTGAAGTATATCCTCAAGCACAAACCAGCACTTTGAACATAAAACAAAATACTCTAAATGCAATTTCTGGATTAAAAAAAGACAGTTGTTCTTAACAAGTCTATCTCTAAACTAACTATGTGATGACATATTCATTTTGCCATGTTTTAAGCAAAAATATGACTGGAACATAATGATTATATGGAGAGTGCAGAAGCTGGTTATGCCACTTTTTTTCAAGTGGTGCTGACCTATTGACGCTCCACCTCTGTGGACCAAGTGATGCTCCCACACTCAGGGGTGTATACTAATTTTGCATCCAATTAAATGCTTTCTCACTTTTCAAGTTTTTCATGATGCTGCCAGAGCGAAGTGTTAGTGGCTAGGAGAGGGGGGAGGGCCTCACTGACCACTATACATACACAAAACTTTAACTTTATTCCTTGATTTAGGTGAAACTTGATCATATTTTCTGTTGAAAATATTTTATGTTTTCCTTCCAATGTCCTTGCGATTGGCAGAGTTTCCAGACAACTCTACTTGTTGCTAAAGTAGCTAACTGCTGCTAACTGCAGCTGTCGTTAGCAGGCAGTGGAACCAGGCTGCAGCCTCCCAGTGATCATGGCCTGACCGGGACCTAACACAGCCTCCAAGATCGACAGGGAATACAGTACTGAGGTGACTGACAGAATTTTACTGCTGCTAACTGCAGTGTTGTGAACAGAATCCGCTAGATGCACAGCAACCGAGCTAACTAGCAAAAGACACTACAGTTAGCAGCAGTTAGTGGTTGACTACCATAAAAGAAAGTAAAATCAGTCCAGTCCAGTCCAGCCATCACACTGGGAGCTGACTCAGGATCATGGCAAGAAAACCACCTTGGTTCTGTATTCCCGGTCATCAAACTGGCCTTTGTTGTTCTTGGGATGAGGCTGGGTGTGCCTGAACGAGAGGTGGAGGTGGACTAGACCAAGCTCCACCCATTGGCTCTGCAGCGAGTAGCCTGTCTCTTTTTGCCACCGTAAATGTAGGTCATGATCAGAGTCCAAGTGACAAGAGTCCAAACTGGCCACAGCCTTTGTTCTCTGTGAAGGAGAAAGCCTTTCGTATTCACCTATCAAAGATAGATACTGTGCGGTGCACCACTTTAAACAGTAGGAAAGACTTGATGTAAACAAGCAGAAACAGTAACACCAGGAATAAAAAACATTGTGTGGGAACAATAACGTTCATTATATTGGTTTGTTGCTGCCAAAGTTATATCTGCTCTGGTGCTCTTGTAATGGTAGATTAAAAAAGGCTTTGGCTGTCCAGAACATACAACTTTCTATTTTTAAAAAGGGACTTTTGTCAGTCTGAAAAGCAGAAAGATAAGGCCTGGATATGTTGAGTAGCACTGCTGGATGCAAGCTTGCAGGGATGAGCTTTCATCCCAGCGTCAGATTACACAGCTTCTCAGGGTCAGAGCCACAGTGCACAGTTTCACTACATGAACACAGAATTTCATTTGGGCAAACGTCTCTAATAAAGAGGCCTCTAAGAGGCAATATGACTCTGCAGCTTTGTAATTAAATGCAGGTTTATAACTGACTACTGGAAAGCCAAAAACTTAACAGTAACATATTTTTGTGGTTTCCTACCACTATCACACATCAGAACAGAAAAGAAATTAGTCTGTGTATAATTTTATATTAAAGACACTGTAAAGCAAAAATAAATGTGTGTTCTGAGTTTGTTACACCACAGAAACATGTCATTAACGTCCCAGCCAAATTTGAAGATTGAAAAATTACTAAATTGCTCTGCTGTCTCAGTGTCAAAAACCACTACGACTTGAAAATGACCTGAAACATTGAGCTCCATTTAGCAGCTTTATTGGACATGTCTGGACATGTTTGAGCCACCAGAGCCAAAGGACAGTGACAAGATGGTCATTTTTTTTCCTTCGGTGTGGGGTTGTTGGAACTACTGGGCTAATTTGGACTGAGAGTCACTGAAGGCATGAGGTACTGACCGATGGGAGGCCGTGTCGTTCATGTGTCCGTCCGTGGGCTTATATACAGTAGTGTTAGGAGACAATGGCTCCAACACGTCAGCGAGCCATATTTCAGTCCAACCCAAAAAATCCTGAACACAGAACTTCAACAGTCCAACTCCACGATACAAACTCTTTACCCTTCCCTTTACACAGACTTTAAAGGAACAAGTCCATATTTTTGGGAGATACAACTTGCTTTCTTACCAAGAGCTTGAGAAGATTGATAACACTCTCATTTCTGTCTGTTTAATATGAGGCCACAGCCAGGAGACAGTTATCTTAGCTTAGCATAAAGACTTCAAGTAGGGGAAACGGAAATCCTGGCTCTGTAACAAAAATCTACCTACCAACCTCTAAAGCTGACCAATTACCACATTACGTCTTCTTTGTTTGATCTGTACAAAATTTGTGGATTGGGAGGGAGTTATGGGACAGAAGATTTCTTGTCTGAGAGAAACAGAGAGAAGTCAGTGTGATCACAGATAATGACAGATTGTTTCACCACATAGCTATTTTTCACAAGCCGCACATATTCCAACCAGTCTGACAGTGAAATTGTGTTTTTTTCGACAGACGAAATGAGGAGAAAATGTCTTGTTCAAGACTTGTAATACTCTCACTCTCTCAAGATTTGACCACATGCTCTTGCGATATCTAGCAACACAGATATGGTCTACAACAATATTAAGCACATTAAGCTAACAGATAAAAACAAGCTGCAAAACAAGGTGCAAGCATTAAATCTGAACTGTATCGAGCGTTACATATCTGCTTTCATTGATCAACATGACATTCACAACACGTTCGACACGTCTAACCCCAACTTCACTAACACTAACACATACAATTATACAATAACACAATTTCATACCATAGGCACAGCTTGTAATGCATTATCTTGCTAAATAGAGCATATTTGGCTTAGCTCAGCTAACCATATCCAGGGTGTAGCTTCATATTTAGCGACATGAAGAATGTTTTATTTTGGAACCTTCTCTGCAAGAAAGTGAATAAGGGTACTTCCCAAGCTTTTGAAGTATTCCTTTATGTGTTGCATTCTTTCTGTGAAACACACGCTTGGGATCTTTGTGAGACAGTGAGGGTTATTACTTCTATTGCTTCTGATATTTCCTCGTTTTCCTTTCCTGCAGTTACTTTCGGAGCTTTCCCGAGCACATGTGGCACATTAACATTGACAGGTCTTGGACTCACTGATAAGCGGGGTCTTTCAAACACTGCCAAGACACTGTGAACATCTCCATAGGAGCTCCACTTTTTGGATTTTAAAACAATTCATCCTTCGAGGCATCACATGGCGGTTTGCCAGCCACATCATGCAGCCTTGTGGATACAGCGGTTTTCAAATCTAGATATGTGCTCATCGCATGTTATTTCTTGTTTTTTCCGAAATAGGCCTTAGCTTAAAAGCTTTAAAGTTTGATATTTTGAGAAATTTGCTTGTTTGTTTTCCTGCTGACAGTTAGGTGAGAGACACCACATCTTACATACATCTCCAAAATGTCTGTCACACATGTAGCTAAGCCAGCAGAGAGTTAGCTTAGCTTAGCTCAAAGACTAGAAACAGGATGAACCCATTAGCCTGGTTCTGTCCGAAGGTAATCAAACTGCCTACCACCACCTTAAAGCTCACTATTTAACATGCTACATCACTAATTAAACGTTTGTTTGACTGGTACAAAAATTTGAATGTGTTCATTTTGGTTTACAGTCTTTATGCTAAGCTAAGCTAACCAGCTCCTGGCTGTACTGTTGCTTTATACTGAACAGACAGACATATGAGTCGTATTGATCTTGCCATCCAACCCTCGACAAGAAAGTGAATAAACCATTCCAAACATTAAACTATGCCTTTAAACAGTTAATTCTATGTCCTTGTTTTGCAAGTGGGGAACTTTTCAATTTCACAGGAGACATGGACAGTTAATAAACCAGCACTGATTATAATATTATTTATCAGCTAAAATTAGAAATAAAATTTTCTTGCTGTGTTACAGGTGTGAACACTGCACTGAGCCACCATGTTTTGACTCATGATGGCGCCTGTCAACACCAAGTGTCGCCATGGGAGGAGAACGGAGGGCTGGAGCCTTCCTGGGAAAAATCAGTGTGAATGAATTTATTGTCATTGTTGATTAAAAATAGTCGGAGGGCCACCCGGCACCCTAATGGAGGCCAGATGTCCGTGGGCTGCAGGTTGAATATCCATGTCATAGATCAACGTGTGACTTGATCAGGTAAAAATGGATGGTATGACACCCACTCCAGAAGTTGTTCTGCATTGAAAACACGATTTAAAAAAAAAAAAAGTGATTATTTTTAAGGTATTGCAACTACATTATGATCCCAGGTTAGTTCGATTTAGTCTTTTTTTACCACAATTTTAATTTTCACTGGAAAAAAAACTAATAAAATCATGATGATGTGACATTTGTTGGGGTCTCTACCAAACAAACATGTTTTCTGACATCAGGAGAACAAGATTTGTAGGCCCCGGCATCTCTGCGGCACTTAAGTACATCACACATGCATGTGTTTTGTCACACATTTTTCATTTATCAAAAATTTGCAGCCTCTGTGATTTGGATATTGCACTTGGCTGTATTGCAATTTCGATAATATTTGGATTTACTGAGCAGCACTAACTGAAAACATCTGTCTGAGGCAAAATTCATAGAAAATAAAAACACCAAAGTTCTTGAGATGTGCCTTGCAATGCTTCAACAATAAATGACACCCGTTGCCTCACTGAGAAAAGGCTAGTTTTCACTGGTGTAAACATCTGTAAACAGAGCCCCTAAGCTGCGATTAGGGAATTAGCAATCCAACTCAATGTCAAGACCAGGAACAAAACATCTGTCACAACTGATCACTTCACAGATCTTATGACTGACAATCTGCAGTGCCATCATTCAAACTAATGTAAAAGTCCCATTTACTTGAGTATGTTTTTATAGTTTTCAAAGAGCCTCATTAAAGAATCCATTTCTTCTCTGCATTGTTTGCATTCAATTCATGTCATTACACTCCAGAGCTGCTGAGACAGCAATAACATTCGTCATCTGTATGAAACTGAACTCACAAGTACACAGGACTTAATGCTAATTAGTGGAATTTATTCAAGAGCCCAATTACACTGAGAGAATGATGCACTGACACACAAGTTTGAGAGTGCAGGAAGACTCAGCTGAGTGACTGTGTCTTTGTGTGTGTGTGTGTGTTTGGTGCCTCTTTCCACACTCAAGTGTGATCGGGCCGGTCATGGGTGCCAAGCAGCTTATGAGCTGTAAACCCACCGACACACTCATGGTGGAGAGAGCCAGTGAGACATGTGCAGGTTTGAATGTGTAGCTGTGAGCAAAATATGACCAATAACTGAGCACATTCAAATTTTGGTGTTAAAGGACTGAATCTGTGGTTTGTATGCATCACTCACCAACTACAGCTCAGATACTGGGGGCAGCTCAAAATAACTGCCGACTACCTTCTATCCATTACAGTAAACAACTTGGTGTTGAGTTCAAGGAAACTCCAACAATTGAGATTTAAGAGTTGGCCTGTAGAACTTCAATCAGCTTTATGCAACAAACAACAAAAGTCACGTGATCCTTTTTACAAAGTCCATGTGTGCTCACTGCTTTCAATCCAGGTTCAGTTTCTGACACCACAGCTTACGAAAGCAACGTTTTTCAGCTGTTGACTCCAAAAATTTCAGCATTTTCTGAAACCAACTATTTCTGCTTGCAGCTCCTTTACCATGTGATGATAAACTGACTAAATTTGCAAAAAATGAATACATAAAATTAAATCAAATAAAAGAAGATTGGCTGTATACTCCGCTACTTGTGCCATCTAAATGTACAACTGCATACTGAGATGGATTACGGATCTCAAATAAGGTTTTCAAATAAACATAAGACCCTGTTTACATTTATAATTTCAGGGGCAATTACATCTTTTTTAACACTATGAGTGAGACAAATATTTTATCATCTTCACAGGCTCTCATTCATGGCACTGCCTCTCTCATGCAGTCAGTGGTCAGTCAGTGGTTGAATGTCTGTATGACTGTACGTGCTGGAAACAGTGGAGCCATTTTTCTCCATGACAGCTAATTTCAGAGTAACTTCAGCTGCCGTTATCACAGAGGGGAGACCCTATGGAGGGTTAGGTAGTTACACAGACCAGTTCACGGATGCGAATTAGTCTGGAACTCTTCAGTTCATTTTTGATTTCCAAGGGGTGTTTTCAACAGGCGTAGACCAAATTACCTGTGTATGCAAGTGGATAGACCTGGAACCAATCAGAGCAATGAAATGTGTAATGAAGTGTAGTTGGTCAATTTAACTGATCAAATCCTGTCAGATGTACGGCAAACCATCTTTCTATTCAACAAAAGCTTTAAGTGCAGTTGTTTGTGCTTTCTTTAGAGATGGGGGTTCATTTAAAACTGAACAAATAGTTCCACAGTTGGTTGTTCGTGAAAATGCCTAAACAGCCAATAAGGACACCCTCCTATTGTATGTGCCTTCATTGTATCAAACCAGTCCCATATTAGTTAAACTGCTGTGACTGGCACGACTAGATCCAGAACTAGGGATGTTCCTGGCAATTAATTTCTCTCGATTAAATGCAAATTTTAATTTAGACTAGTTGGCTAGTCTAACAGTAAGAAAACACCCAGAAAGCAGTTAAAATTGAGCACAATTTAACTGATAATGCTGTATTAAGAGCCATGTGAAGCTGTGAATCACAGTCTACAATCGCCAAATTGTATTTCAAATGCCGCAGAAATGTGTAGCACTTTGTGCTGTGCAATACAAACACTGCACAGTATTCTTTAAGAACTAGTGGCAGGTGGCTGCATAACATATTAGGGGAAACAGTTAACTAGCATTGTACATGAATAAAATATTGATATTTAGTTTAACCAATTAGGAATCCCAGAGCCTACTAGCAAGGCTGATGACGTTCAATCGTATAACTGACTAATTGCACACATTCCTCTCCAGAACGGGTGGAAATCTGTCTGAAGGGGAGGGTGGCCAGTTGTATCAGCCAGAGCAAATGAAACATGAGCTTACAGATTTGTCGGGTCCAGGCTATCTGCAAACTATTGCTCTATTAAGGAGCAATTATGTAACAGGGGAGGTTAAGTAAAAATGAATGATGCAGCTGCTGTAACTTCCTCTACATTGGACTCTCCAGCTCTCTGTCCCTTCAAAAGCCAGCACTGTCAAAACAGTGTGCTGTTGGTCAACAGCCACGAATTTGCGTCCAAGTTCAGCAAAATTTGCCGATATTTACGTTGCCCCCACAAGCAAATCTACCAATCATGGCAATTCAAACAATTCCAAATCAAATGTTGTGACTTTAAAATGCTTTTTGTGACCATGCCTTATTGTTAATCATTCACAGTGTGCACGATGATTTTAATCACAATGAATTTTGGTATGTAATAAATGCATGTTTAATTAATTAAATACTATATTTGAACGAAGGTAAAATGTCTCATCCTTTATGATAACAAAGACACATTGCACTATGGCCAACTGTTGCCCAGCAGCTGCAAGTGACTGTAGGTAGAGAGACAGTTGCATTGTAACTAAAGCAGATTCTTCAGACACATTCATAAACCTCTCACTTAGTGGACTCGCCTCTGCCGCGATGTCAAACTGCGCTATTACTGTATTGAATAGAGTCAGAGATGCTGCTGGATGCTGCGGCTGAAGGACGGTTTTGTTCTCAGCCCTGAGCTGCTGAAGTGAGGTGTGCATTCTGCTACAGTGCACTGATTTATTTCACTGTGTTCTGAACACGTTCCCACTTCCTTATGGAAACTACCAGTGACTCAGGAACACATTTCCAACACGACCACTCCCAAAGCCATCTTTTTTTTTTTTTTTTTTTTTTTACCCCTCTTCAATAAAACACCAGTCAGAAGAGGTAACGTCTGAAATAATTTAGGATCTGACAAATACCTGGCAGACTGTGAGTGTTTCAGCGACAAGCTGAGATGGCACACTGACTGGGCTGAAAGAGTGCATTGTGTGTCATCACTCCCCTGTTAATGTGGTGTTACTCAGCAAGCGAGGAAATTTACAATCCACAGTTTGTCAAGAACATAGAGATAAAAATATAAAGGAATTAACTACTTGAATTGTTACAGATGCAACATATAAACAGTGAGTTGAAACCACAGACTGTGTCTTTAATAGATAAACCATATTACAGTTTATGGTTGAAGCAAGTCGTGTCCCCCTGCCCCCTCCTCCCCAGACAGCAGAGACAGGCAGGCTGCACAAACACTGCAGGAGCTCTGCAGGAATTCAGGTTGCAAGAAACCTCATAAATTGACAATAACAAGTAACAACGAATCTTCAACATTAAGTTGATCCGCTGTTTTTAAGTGTCAGTTGTCTGTCGATGTAAAGTTAAGCCCATTATCCTGAAAACAAGTCCACTGCTCTGAAAATGCACACTGTCTCACTACCTGCCAAACTCCATTGACATTTTGCTCAGTTTAACAGTTATACGCATTCCTTCTGCAATATTGTTAATGATTTCTTATGACTCATAAACAGACATTTACTCAATCGAAAATTCTGCATTAATTTGAACTCTGATTAATGTGAAACAAACATAAATTCCACTCTGGAAGTGTAATTTCAAAAGGGAAACGTTTTGTCTATGAAGTTCATGTCATTCATAATGATATACATAATGATTGTGAATTTGTTTGTGAATTAGTTTGAGAAAAAAGGCAGGCCTGTATTTTTTTTTTTTTTTTTTTTTTTGCCACAGAAGAAAAAAAGTGTCCCAAAAGTAAAAAAAAAAAAAATGCCACAAAGACATACACAACTTCTCAAGCTATGGACTCGATCCATGTGCTTAAACACTGTCTCAGCTGTTAGCTCAAATTCCACCATTGGGGAGATTCACCAACCCCACCTACGGCATATGCAAAGGAAGGAGTAGTCCTGTTGGTTTAACCCTGTCTAGACCCAACTCTGCAGCATTCCTGCTGGCTCGTATAGGAACCGAGGGCTTTAGGAAATGCAAAATATAGAAAGGCTGATGTGTGTTCCTCCTGTCCAGCCCATAAACGGAGCTCTGTGTTTAGGTCCCACTGGGAAAACTGGGGCCCCCTCCCCCCTCCTAGGCCTCTCCTGCCAAAGAGCAACTTTACTGAGAGACACACTGTCCAAGGGGAAAGCCTGATCCTTTTAGGCCACAAATGTGTGTGTAAAGGGTGTTAGTGCAAAAAGCAGAGGCATGTGGGTGGTGTACTGTCTGTTTATTGAGTCAGAAGAATGTATGCAGATGTGAGATGACTCTCTCTGATGCTGTTCAGAGAAAGCAACCAGTCTGATGTGCACTTGTGGGTTGACACATAGGTTGGTTATCCAATTGAATGTTCCAGCATGCCTGCATTTAAATAGTTGTGCAAGTGCAAAAATCTGCAAAGTGATGGAGTGATGAGGAGATTCGGATGTGCACTGACATTTGCAGCTGTTGGAACAACAGATGTCACAAGCTGTGTCCTCTGCTCTTCTGAATCGTCTCCAACATTTAAATCATTTACTAGAGAGCTGATAGCCTGCCACACTCTGCTGAAAGTGCTCGCACTCAAGCCTATCATGTGCCAAGCAAATAACAAAGAGTGCCAAGGAATTTCTTTTTTTTTTTTTTACCTATAAACAAATAAGATTTTGCACAATCTGATTTTTAAAAAAGACAGGCAACAGCCATGCTAGCAGCTCTGTGAGGATGTACTAATAAACAGAGGTGCTTTGAGCTAAATAACGTCAGCAAGCTAAAATCACAATGACAGTGTTAACATGCTGACAATTATTGAAGTAATCGACAACTATTCTGATAATTGATTAGTCAGTTTGAGTAATTTTTATTTTTTAATTTTCTTTACTCATCTATGACAGTAAACTAAATATCTTTGGGTTGTGGGCAAAATAAGACATTTGAAGACATCATCTTAGGCTTTAAGAAACACTGATCAACCTTTTATAGACCAAAAAACTAATCGATTAATCTACAAAATGATCAACAGATTAATCGACAATCGGGCCAATTGTTGCTGTCAAAAACGACTGATATCTCCAACTTGCAATTACATCTAAAAGGATGATGGAAACGGTTTTTTCGACTTTCTGTAGAAAATGAATGTACTCAACAGAGTGCCCACCAGGCAAGAGATGATGAACCACCTTCTGCAATGCTACCACAACTGCCAGATGCAACTAGCGGAGATTTGTAAAGTTCCACAAACAGTGGAGCAGTTGTTGATCACTTGCGGCCCCTAGTGGCCTGATAAGAGTGAGCAGTCAGCTGTCAATGGTCGTATAAGACAGAGCAGTCAAAAAGTTGTTTGTCTCCACCAACCAGTCAAGTTACAGTTTACATCCATGTCTGTCCAGACTCATATGTCTGTAGTGAAGACTTCAAAGGAATTTAAGATGAAACTTACCCTTATATTGACCTGTTTGAAGGAATTTAGCAAAAGTTACTAAAAGGTAAGTTATCACTACACATGTATGATTCCAGTGAATAGCCTCTAGTGAGAAACATGCTGTCTTCACTTAGAGATTAGTTTTTACAGAGAACTGATAGAGGACTGACAGAGAGCTGAACATTATGATGTCACAGGGAAGTGACTTTTGATATAAAATGTCATCACCTTATTATTAGATATTTAGATATTAGATATCTATTAGATATTTGTGCCTAGTTTTATAGAATTAATAATTAGCATATGAATTCTTGCATTATGGCAAAAAAAATGTGTTTAGTGGGCTCACTTTGACCTTTGACCACCAAAAACATAAATGCCTGTGGCCACGGCTGTCACCAGCGTGGAGGCAAGTTTATCAAAAGTTCTGAATCACAGAGGTCCTTTAGCATACAGTCATGGGTGTGTACAAAAAAAAAATTAGGCTGACTGGTCCAGTAGACACATCACATTACAGTGGTGGTCACGCAGTATGTACGCCGTACCTACGGCATAGATTCAATGCAGGAGTATAAACTGGGCCTTGACCACGTGGTGTCAGCTCTAGTCAGAGAATCACCAAAGTCAGTGGGCTTCATCCCATGGGAACTTGGTACCAAATTTTAAGGCCAATCCATCAAATACTTGTCAAGATATTTCAGTCTGAAGCACCAAAGTGGTGGGCCGGCTGACTGTTGTTAGCGGGCTAATATTGGTACCACACGTCCGCCCACAGACGTTAGTAAAATAATAGTATTCTGTGGAGTGGTGGTCCTTTTGAGCAATATCAATCTTTATCTGCAAATCAAATCACTTGAAGGTTTCATCATTGAAAGCAGATGGTCTTAATGAAATTTCAAAAAAAAAAAAAAAAAAAAAAAAAAAAAAAAAAAAAAAAAAAAGATCAGTGAGTACTTGCTGAATCATCAGCTCCTGCAGCTTTGTGGCATGAATACGCAGCTGGCTGGCTGTAGGAGAACAGGTTGGAACAGCAGGACCACTCTGACCTGTCATAAGATATCCCTGGATGGATCGGATCTGACAGCAGTTAAGAGACAGGACTGATTTCCCCTGGCATCTGTGGGATGTCGTCTGAAGATTAGGTCATGCACTGTTCTTTCATCGGTGTTTTGTTCTGTTTTTAATTGGATAATGTCACATCCACAAGTCTTGATCAGACTTTGGGGACAAAGACTGAAGCCCTGGAGCTAATTTGTTTAGTGTGCTGCAGGTGTTCCAGTAAAGCTGCAGTTCATCTTTATAACTGTCGTGGCCTTGAGTCAAGCCCAGACAAGAAAAGTATGAGGTCGGGGCACCTCTGCAGTACAGAGATAATGGCATCAGCCCCAAGGCACAAACCATATAGTCTCAGGTCCCGCTTGTAATTAAATAGCTGATAACCATCAAGTCACATCTGTATCTGTAAATGTTACCGGTGTCATATAGATCAGTGTTCCTGGGTTTTATTTCCAGGGGGATGTACAGGAGAAGATCCTGACTATAAAACACCACATGCCACATTCCAGACAATACTGCACCACAAAGCCGTCTTCCCCCCTCAGTCCTTGTGTCTTTGCAAACCTTATGGAGAGACCACAGCTGCCCTTGTAGTAAGGACAGAACACATTCGAAGAAATGCCCATCTTAACAAGTCACTTTTTCTGGAACAGCGTCAAAAATTCCTGCAATTCTCAAAAGACTGACAAAAATCCGCTAGAGACAGGGCTGTCACAATGCCAGAAGTTTAAACTTAAATGCAATAGAAGGATGAAGTCATGCCCCTTCCAATGTGCCCCACGGGACCTAACTTCAGAAAAAATATTAAGTCAGTGAACTGTGCCATGAATTACACAGATGGTGTTTGTCAATTCAAAAGATAATTTTACAAGACAATAAAGTTTGTGGCAGGTTTGCTGTAGTTTAGTTTTGTGTGAAACCGCTCAGTAAAGTACATCTCTGTATATATACACGTCACATTGCCGTCCCTTGAAATTGGATCTTACCTGGAGTATCCAGCGACTCCTGGTCCTCTTATCAACCATGAAGAGAAGGAACGAGTAGGACCTGCTGTTGTGTGACTACATCCTGACAAACATGTGTAACTCATGCCACAATTCAAACAGGACCAAAACATAATTTGTCTCTCACCATTGACTACCGTTCATATTTTTTCCAAAGTAAGGTCCCATGGTGGTATAAAAAAAATGACACTTGATACTTATTTCGATACCACCGCAAAAAGAAAGTCCGAGGCTCATATAAGAGACTTTTTTTTTTTTTTCTTTTTTAAAATGAACAAGCTGCATACAGTGCTGGTACAGAAAAAGTCTGGTTTTGCTATGCTGAGAGCCAAATTTCAGGCAGGAATATAGAGCCTTAACTGGAGTGATGTCTTGAATGATCTTTTTTTTTCATAGCCTCATTACTTTCAATACTACTGAACATCAGTATTGTTTTGTTTTCAAAGCATTTAAATATCAATACTTTTGACAAACTTAGCCAGAGTAGAGACAATTTAAGATTTTCAAAAAAACAGGTTTGTCGTAATAAGGTGGATCTCTCCATTAAATATCAAGATGCACTGTCTTGAGTCAAGGTAATGTATAAAACATGTTGATCTGTACTGGAAACAAGCAAGATTACAGCAGCAGATTTTGCACTTATTCTAGAAAAACTGAGATGTGGGGTAAAGAAACAGATGTCATGTCTGGTTAAAATGGTCAGTTTTTTCCATGTGGGAGACATCTCATGTTCTGTAAATCTACTATTTCCATCCTCTGTGACTGTGACAGTGCACCATACGCGACATGTACAGTGAACCCACTCTGCATCTATGTAATTATCCTAAATTTAGATTAGTGCTGGGAAGCCTGTGTGCAAAAAGGGTACAATGCAAAAACAATTCAATCTTATCCTGTGTTACTGTGACTTGGCAGTGCATTCTTTTGTTATGCGGCTGCACTCATGCAGCTTTATATAGTCTTGAACAACCAATATGACCTTTACCCCAGATGGAGCAGGAGAGAGAAGGTTAAAGTGTTCAAAATGCAAATTGAACAGACTGGATGCATATCTGAAACCAATTTAAATTGATTTAAAGCTGGCAGGCAGCGTTGATGCCTGAAACATGAGATGCATTCCATGTACTGTACATACAAGTTACTCGACTCCAAAAAACCAGAGGCAAACTCTAAGATGCAAAAAAAAAAAAAAAAAAATCATATTCAGATGTTTCACTATGCAGTGATACCATGCTGATGTATCTGGTTTTATCTATGCATCTGTGTGCCCATAATGGCTACCCCATGTGTCTGTGCACGTCTTCTAAAATTAACCATAGACATCTGCAAAATGCAATACCACACATGAAAGTCAGTAGAGGATTAAAAAAAACAGTGGGTTAACATTTTGAACAGAAACGAACAGAGGTTGCTGCCACTGTCGCTTTCTGCTCTGATCTCAAGATTAACAATAAACGCCATGTGTAGCCATGTTTTGTTGTGGTTGCTTTGTGCAGGATCAGAGCCTCTCAACCAAGAAATTACTGTTGTCAGACCAGGGGTGATTCAGCCCTAATTTTCCTCTTGGTGGACATCCTCCAGGTACATATAAGTACACAGTAAAGTACAGCCACCTTCATAAAAAAAGAACATAAAATTACCCGAGTGGTAAGACTGAACCAAAAAAGTAGAGTTGTGGGTCATACAATCCAAGTGTCTGACAACAGAGGGGAGCCACAGAGCTGGGTGATTCTTTGCTAGTTTAAAGGGGAAATTAGGGACTTTTCACAGGGCTGTCCAGTCAGTGTTGATGGTAAATTTAGTCAGTGAAAGCAATCAATTCCTCAGTGTGTGCTATATTGAGGCCAATTTCTCCTGCTGCAAAATCTGTTGCTCTTCCTGCATTCAGTGATGTCACAGTGATGTCATTGGTGTTATAGAAGAACTACAGGCTATTTCAGCTTGGATTTCTAGGCTCTGCCTCTAGCAAGCCATGGTGCGTGCCTCTCCTCTCCGACCTGCTGGCTGCCTCAGTGGCTGGCTGTCACTCACAGTGCCGATGTTTTGCATCCAGCTCATGGTGAAGCTGCTGTCTTTCTGTCAGAGAGACGGTGGTCCAGTAGACTACTCAGGCAGTCGGGGACAAATGAGTCAGTATGAGGGTTTGTACAGTATGTTTAGCTCTCGCTGTAGCTGCAGCAGCAGCGCCTGCTGTGCCAGTCAGAGACCCAGAGAAGCAGGCGGGCACGCAGGATGGGAACCCGCTGCAGGAAGCAGCAGCAGCAACTTCAGCACAAGCTTGACACTGATTTTTTACATGCATATCATTTTGCCATTTGGATACCATAGCAACAAACAAAGCCCCGTACAGCACTAATAAAAACACTGTAGCTGATTGCCGATTGAACGTCTAGCGAATGATCAAGCTTGCAACATTGCTAACTAGTAGCTAGTTAGCAAGCCACAGCCAAGAGTGTCTGCTTTGAAAAAGGCCTTCTCTTAGCTCTACTATGAATGGCCAAATACTGACAACAGCATTAAATTGTGCTGTATCACAACAAACATCAACAGTAAAAGTCAGCTTTTAGTGTTTCTCCATCAAAATCATGAAGAAAGTGATGTGCAATATGATTATTTAAAACAGAGGAGGAGAATAGACAGCAGTCACTTTCAAGTGAAATAGTGCAGTAAACACTGGTGTGACCAATTATACTAATTAGGCGAAGTTTCTGTTCAGTTCAGGTCAAACAGAGTCAGGGTGCTGCTATTGTGCATGTTGGCTCTCTGGAAAGGCTCGGCCACACTAAATGGAACACCCTGCTATTTCATATCAATCTGGCTGCCATTAAAAGGTCTATTCAGGGAGAAAAGGCACATCAAACCAGTTCCTGCAATGAAATGTCACCTAAAAAACTCCTTGAATGCACTGAACATTACAGACTGATGAACACTGCACAACCATTTGATGGACTCAAGGTTTTTTCTTGAACCTTGAGTGCTTCCAAGAGCCCCATAACTTTACTTTAGTGGTGCAACAGCACATTTCAAGCCAATACTTTCAGGAGTATGATAGCATGGAATCCTCCAGGCCTCCACAGGAGCTGGTCTGTCATAGGTTCTTATTACAGTAACTCTCAGCAGTCACACATCACACAGCACCAACGCTGACTGACCTCTCTCTTAAAAACCCTCACTCCTCACAGTATGGGCTGTATAAGCTTATTTGGTCCACGATATAGCCGGGCATGTCTGAATGAGGCCATTGTATGTGGCAGAGAGGGACCTGGAAGAGGTGAAAACAGATCTCATCGAGGGCCAGCCCCCGCGACCAGCCAGCTGCAACCTCTCTCAGCCTTCCTCCACGTAGCAGAGGAAACAAACCGCTAATCAGTTCTGTAATGAAATTGTTCCTCGACCGAGATCTGCGGTTCTCAGGGAAACCCAGACACGGGGTGGGAGTGTAGAGGTTAGAACATGATGGAAGGGAGGGAGGACATACTGTCACAAGTCAGTATGGAAAGAATCAATAACATACAGTGCTGCTTACAACACTTTCTCTGTTCACACACTTACATTTGCATCAGATTACCACTGTGAATTACAGCACTGACAGTTCATGATGCTACTCGGTTTGATAATAAAGAGAAACCTTGATTAGAATGGGACCACCTAGCCTGCTGCACAGTGGAAACTACAATCGACATCACATGTATTTTGCTACTGTAAAAAAAGATATATTTCTAATATTGAAAATATGTTTTAATTAAATGCAATCTATCTGCAAATGTATATTCCCTCTTGGAGAATACATATATTATTGCTTATGGAATTTTCATTTCATTCACTTTCAGAATTGAACTATTTTAATTTTGCTGGGAAATGTCTAGTCTCCTGGTGTTTGTATATATCTACATCCTGAGACAGATCTTAGCAGTAAATTCTCATTTTGTTACATTATTTATATATATTTTGTTACCAATTGATGAGAAAAACTTAGACTCAAAGATTAAAACTTGTTGGCAGAATTGTGGTGATGAATTGATGGAATCAACTGTAAATTTTCAAATACCTGAATGTAGTTTGGTGGAGACTTGCTCTTCTTTGATATGTCTAGTATGTGTATGTTTTTACATCCTGAGATAAATATTAGCAGTGAATTTTCATTTTGTCAAATCTATGTTGCTGCTGATAGATGAGAAAATCTGACGTACAGCATATGAATGTAGTTTGGTGGAGACTTGTTCTTCAGTATCCTTGTGTGTCTGTTTCTACATCCTGTGATAGATCTGAGCAGTAAACATTTTGTTGAATGTATTCTGTCGGAAAAAAAACTTACACTCACTGGACAGACGGATGGTGAAAAGTGATGTAATCAACTGTAAAATCTGACATATTTGAATGGAATTTGGTGGAGACTTGCTCTTCAATATCCTTGTGTGTCTGTTTCTACAGCCTGTGATAGATCTTAAAAGAAAATTCTCATTTTGCTGAATGTGCTTTGTTGCCGATAGATGTAAAAAACTTACTGGCAAAGTTTATGGTGATAAAGTGATGGAATCAACTGTCAAATTTTAACATATTTGAATGAGATTTGGTGGAGACTTGCTCCTCTGGTATATGTCTTGTCTCGTGTGCAGGGTAGCCTGTATGTTTCTACATCCTGAGAAAGATCTTAGCAGAAAATTCTCATTTTATCCACTGCATTTTGTTGCCGATAGATGGGAAAAAGTTTGACTTAAAAACTTAAACTTATTGGCAGAGTAGTAGTGATAAACTGGTGGAATCAAGCATAAAATCTGATATACTTGAATGTAATTTGGCAGAGACTTCCTCATCAGGGATATGTCTAATATCCTTGTGATTATTCTACATCCTGAGACAGGTCTTAGCAGCAATTCACATTTTGTACTGCATCCATTTAAATGTGTTTTGTAGATGGGAAAATTTAAACTTTAAGGCATAAAGTTATTGGCAGAAATGTGGTGATAAACTGATGGAATCAACTGTAAAATTTGACATATTTTGAATGGAGTTTGGTGGAAACTTGCTTCACTCCTACTGACGTATTACATCTTAATTATTTCTTTTAAAATATTTGTAATAAGACTTGAGATATTTGTCCCACAATGAGAGAGATTAAAAATAAAACAAAAAATAAATAAAGGCTGTATTTTGATCCACATCTGTCAGGGTGATAAAGAAGACGTTGAGCTCACCTGGCTTCAGACTGCTGTTGAAGTAAAGGATGATCATAATGAAACATCCCAGACTCAAGGCAAAAACCATCCGAATGACTTTAGGTTTCCTCATCCTGAGTCTTTGGAGACGACCGAGAAGGGGGTCGAGTCCTGTCAGGGTTCATGCGAAAAACACGCTGTATTTGTTCTCACGGCGGCGTCTACTTTATCACCGACAGGAGCATCGATCCGGCGCTTCGCTGATCTCTGCTGCTCCTTATCTTCGCGTACATCCTCGGCTGCGCAGTGTAGAAGTCGCGGCGGGGATGAAGTGACGGACAGAAAGGCTGTGCGGGGCGGCTGCTCCGCCGTCTCTTACCGCGAACTTACCGACACATGACCGTGTGCTGCTGCCTCAGATACACGAGAACAGACGGTGTTACTGTCAGTGTAGCCCCGAGCAGAGCAGAGGCCACCGCTCTGTTTGTGCAAGGGGGGGGGGTTGTTTCACTCGTTAACCCTTTTCTCCCCAAAAACATGCCGGTGTGCAGCGTCTCAACAGATTACAGTCGAACTCGAGCCCACACCTTCAAGTTCCGCTTGGACCTTTCAAAGTAAAACACGGGCTTCAGGTAAAGAACTCTCGTACAATTTCTGGTCCAAATGAATGCAGCAGCCATTTTGACATAAAATAGTGGAATAAATGCAAGTGTTCGCAGTGATACTAATTAACATTCAGGTCAAACAGAGTCAGGGTGCTGCTGTTGTACATGTTGGCACTTGGAAAACTTTGCTATACTTTTGCAGCTGAACCTTAATTGGTATAATTTGTAACACCTGTGTTTACCCTACTATTTTATATCAATATGGCTGCCGTGAGAAACATCTATAACAGAGGTGTCAAACCATAGACTGTATATAGAAGTGGACGGAGCTTCCGGCTCTGAAAAATGAAGCCAGTGCGGAAGTGCAGTAACGCTGTGTTCTCACCGAAATCCAGCAGGGGGCGCGCGAGCTGGTTGCAAAAAGAAGCCCGGTTCCATTGACACCCGTTCTAAAATGCCGAACTTTACAGCTGAAATAAACATATTTATAGCCCGTGTCAAAAAACGATTTTGGTCTCTATCGCTAATATCCCCCACCATGTTCACTGAACCAGACTTGAATTTTCATATAAGTCATTCGTTGATTTTATATTACGGCTTAAAGTTCTGTATAATTAGGGGCGTGGTTTCGTGATTGACAGGCGTAGTGCCCTATGGTAGTGCCACTCACTCGCTCCCTTAGACTATACCGTCTATGCTCGCCCCCCACCAGGCCACCCCACTCCCCCGCTTGTTAATTTTGGATCTCGGTTGTCCGTTTCACGGAGCCAAGTTGACGTACAGTGATGGCCTCGCCCGACCTCGCCTATGCCTCGCCCACACAGTCTGTGGTCCCGCGTATGGTCCCGCCCTGCTCCACCATCTAAACCAATCATATTCACATCCGGTTTCAAAACTGTCAAAATGGCGCTGGCCATATCTGAAACTCAAGGCTTCAAAACGGGTGTTCAGAAACCAATGGGTGACGTCACGAAGGCTCCGTCCACTTCTATATACAGTCTATGTGTCAAACTCAGTTTCCCCCCAGACCACGTTAATATGGTTGTACACAGTTGTAAAATTAATACTATGTGTAGCTACTTGTTATCTTATTACATAATTGCCTTCCCATGTGATTTTTACCATTTAGTCGTACCTGAACACCAGAAGTGCCAAAATTCCATAACTATTAGAATGGCCATAAGCAGGCATTCGTTGACATCCAAACTTTATTATTTCTCATGATAAATACCAGACTAAGAGATTAATGCATTTATTCTGTTAGTTTATCTTTTTAAAAATGAAATAACACCAACGTACATTTCGTAAAGTTTATTTATATATTTATCAATATGCATGCCAACATGTGTAGTAAACCGTAATGATTGCATGTATTCACAGCAGTATCTTTCTGTTGGATAGTAACCATCAGTGATCTGATTCAAATTTTAGATGAATCTAGAATTACTCAGATTGTAAACATGTTATTTTAACATTAACAATAACAAATTTCAACCTAGAACCATTACAGAAGTACTCATAGCCTATGTGAAAAGGCTGGAAATGAGTACAACAAACAATTTTTTAAAAGTTGGAAACATTGCAATAAGTAAGGGTACTTTGTTTCAAAATTTAAGAGCTTTAACATAAAAATTCAGTGACTTATATCAAATCAGCCCAGCAGTTCACTTCAGCTCACTTCAGTTCCAACAACACGACACAGAAGAAAAAAATAATATACCATCCTGTCACCGTCCTCTGGCTCTGGTGGCTCAAACATGTCTGGACATGTCAAATAAAGCTGCTAGACAGTGCGTTCATGTTTCAGGTTGTTTTCAGGTCCTAGTGGTGTTGGACACAGAGAGTGGACACAGCCCCAGCATTTCAGAGCAGAGAAAACAGCATATTTTTCCATGATTTTGAGATAATTTTATATACTTTGTCATTTTTTAATCATTCATATTTTTCTGGGTGGTTAATAACATGTTTCTGTGGTGTGACAAACTCAGAACACTACTTTACTTTGCTACTACGTAAAAGAATCTTTAAATTTGTCAGAAAATTTGGTGGCAAGTTGCACTGGGGGACATAAGGTGCGTTCCATTTACCTCGGAATCGAAGCTGGGAATGACATCACAGCCGAGTTATCAGCGTTCCAGTTACAAAGTGGAAAAAAGTTGCCAACCGCCATTAAAGGGAAGAAGAAGTCAGAAAACAAGATGGCAACGTCTATGAAAGCTATTCTTGGGCTTGCCTTGTCCAAATATAAGCAACTTCTGGACAAATATGCGGTTCTTCTGCAACCTACACCCAGGGCAGCCATCTTCAATTGTCAACTCGGGGGTGATGAGGATTCTCCGACTTTCGACTCGGAATTCCGACTTCAGGGGGCGTTCAAGTAGAAATTTCCCACTCGGAACCGGAAATCCTGACTCCCAGTACAACTGGAACGCACCATTAGAACGTCTGAAATCTTGGCTATTGGTGCGTTCCATTTGTACTGGGAAGTCGGGATTTCCCGAGTGGGAAATTTCAACTGGAACGGCCCCTGAAGTCGGAATTCCGAGTCGGAAAGTCGAAAAATATTGACAGTCGAAGATGGCTGCCCCAGGTGTAAACAGTAAAAGCTCCTGTAATATTCCCTTTATTAGCACTTCTGACTAGTGTTTGTCGCACTAAATCAGCCATATACGTAGTATTGTTCTACGTATATGGAAATGCTGCTTTAGTGTTATTTACATTTTTCATGTGGTATGTGCGAACTACAACTCAGGGCGTGCTAACAATGACTTCAGACAAGGCAAGTGTGAGAATAGCTTTCGTAGACGTTAATGGCGGTTGGCAACCTTTTTCCGACTTTGTAACTGGAACGCTGATAACTCGGCTGTGACATCGTTCCCAGCTCCGACTTCCAACTTCCGAGGTAAATGGAACGCAGTATGGCCCAGGATGCAATGGACGGTTGTGCCCACATGCAGAGGGAATGTGTCAGAGGGTTGATGTCTGTCTTGAAGCAGTTTTCCAGCAAAATGGCCTTGACACAGTGTGAAGTTGACTGATTTCATGCTTTTATTTTGAAGCCAAAATGAACACGTATCCGCTGTTATTCTGGTTGTCTTTACCGATTTGCAGACATCCACATGTTAGTCCAAAATGTGACAAACTGATGGATTGTTCTGCAGTAAGACATCTGCTGTTGATTTCTTCTCTCGTCTTCTCAACAAAGCATCATTAGTCACAGTAAAATCAATGTCTCAGATTAATTACTTTATTATTTTGTTCTTTTATGGGTATGTTTAGTAATTTATTCCTCATCCTCATGGTTTAATTATTGGCTGGACTTCCAGTAAACAGTGATAGTGCAGTGCAGAAAACAAGAGGTAAGACAAAGGCCAGGTCATTCTAAACCTTTTACTGAACACCATAACAGAGCTTTATCCTGGCAGAAATACATATATATTTTTCAGTTCATGTTATTCACAACATTTTACTTCTCTCTGGCTGGGGGCTTGGTAGTACTTTGTTTTTGTTTGTTTGTTTGTTTGTTTTTTTGTTTGTTTTTTTGTTTTTTTTTGTTTGTTTTTTTGATAAGTTGCATGAATAAGTATAATGTTGCTTTTAAACTATTCAAACCCTCATGGCTGCTCCGGCCCCACACCTTCTCAGCTTCCCCCTCTCACAGTGAAGTGCCTTTTCACACCAGGAGACTGGCAGGGTCTGCACCACTCAATGAAACAATAATGGTTTTAATGGGCACAGAATGATGATGTATTTAAAAAGGTGCAGTCATTATTTGGAAATATGTAGAACTAACTGTGTCTGCTGTGGTTTCATTGAAATTTTTCAAACATTTAAAAGATTTCTTGAAAATAAATGTGTAATTTATAGAACTGAAAAAAAGAACAAAATACTTAGGCCCTATCAAAAAAAAAAACATAAAAAAATTTAATAGCAACACTCTGCTTCCTATTTCTTTGGTGAAACATTATTCTTTAAGGATTAATATGTATGAAATATATGTAATTTCTTGAAATGTTTTGGTTTGCTTTATTTTTATTTATTTATTTATTTATTTTTCATTTCTATTCCAGAAAACACCCTGGTCCCAGACAAGAATTCATCATTTCAAACAAACTAAACACATTTTAAAAGACTTCAAAATCTAAAACTAAAAATACCTACTGGTAACATAGATAAAAAATGTGCTACTATAATCGTCTTTGTTTAAAAACTGATTTTTAAAAATGAAAATGTTGGCCCTTTAAAGTTGTGTCCTAGATTTCCTTCAACTCTATACATATTTTTGCAAAACATGATTTAATCAGGAATAACAAGGGTTAAAAAAGGCAGGGAATGCTGCTCAAGCACTGGTAAACTTTCTATTTCTATAATTTCAATAAATAATATTGCTATCAGATGTTTCTCAACCATAACATGTCGCTAAATAAGAATTATGGTTTAAAAATGTGTGTTTTGATTGGCATTAAGAGAACTCTGAAGAACTCTAAAAAATAAAATGGCCAATGACTGTGGTGCAAAATGAAAAATTGTGACATTTTGTCAACTCCACCAGAAGGAAAATCTGATGGAGTTGACGTCTACATTTAAATAATTGAATCACAAGAAGGTTGGCCTGTTACAAGGTTTAATAGCCAGGAGTTTGATATTTTAAAATTTATTTTCTCAGCATGATTGAGGAGTAAAACTCAAAACACCCTCAAAATACAATTTTGTTTTGGTCATACATCTGATTACACCTTTATGGTGACGCACTTCTGGTGTAACGTTTTGCCAAATTATCTGCATAATATTTCCTGTGTCTGTCTTCATCTCCAAAGTTTTCTTGTTGAAGTTGGATATGAAGCCAAAGAACAGTCAGTCCAGGATAATACAGGACATTCTGGGCTCTCGATCATCATGGGATGAGTCTGATGGAACAAATATCAACCAAACCTTAATCTCTTGATTAACTAAGGAACTTTGGCTCTTGCACAGTGTGTCAAGCATCAGTAAATATGAGGCTAAGACAAAAAGTAACCCACTAAAAAGAGATGTGTTTTTCATTCTATCTGACAGAGGCATCATGGAGAGTTGAGCCTCTGCAGGAAAGAGCACATGACTGTGGCAAACCCTTCAAAGTCTGACTTTAATCCGACATGTGATACGACTGCTCTCATTCTGACCCTTCAGGCCCAGAGGGGGTGAACCAGACAGCATCTTGTAAATCCATCCATCGCTGGCCAGAAACTCAGGTGGGGGGACTCCCTGCAGAGTGGCTTTTGACCTCTGACCTCTTCCACATTCCTCACGTCCATCTTCCCAGGCATCATGGATCAGATCCCTGGGAGAAGTCAGGATGGGTTAGGAGCCACGCGACTGATCAAACCCCAGCCCTGATGGCAAGACGGTGTGAAGCCTGTCAGTGTTTACTGTCTGAGAATGGAATGATGGGTAACCGTTGGTGGGCTATGGCTGTTCAGGCATCAGCACACATTCCCTCAGCGGCTGACCAATCAGACAGCAGGTGTCAAGCAGAATAAATGCAAGGTCAAAGGTTAAAGAGGTGTTGGTGTAATCTGGTCTGTGAGGAAAGTGAAAATGACAATAACTGACTTTCTCACCCTTCAAACATGGATGGATTACTGAACAGGCGTACTGGGCAGGCCCCGGGCCCCAAGGGGTCAGGGGGCCTGCTGGGTTTCACCTGCAAAATGTCACTGAATGAGATGTAAAGTGACTCTAAAGAAATGCAACACAACCTCAAAGAGATGAAAAATAACTTCAGAGAAACACAAAGAGATGCAAAGTGTCCCTAAAGAGATGCAAAGAAACCACAAAAAGAAACAAAATGACCACAAAGAAAAGCAAAACCACCACAAAGAAACACAGTATGTCCACATAGACACAAAACAACCAGGAAGAGACCAAAAAGAGGCACAAAACAACCAAACAGACATGCAAAACAACCAATAAGAGACACAAAACAACTACAAAGAGACACAAAACAACCACAGACACTAAACAACCTCAAAGAGATGCAAAACAACAACAAAGAGACAAAACATCAACAAATAGATGCACAACAACTACAAAGTGACAAAAAACAACAACAAAGAGATGCAAAACAACCACAAAGAGACACAAAACAACAACAAAGAGATGCAAAACAACCGCAAAGAGACACAAACAACAAAGCACAAACAACAACAAGAGATGCAAAATAACCACAAAGAGACTCAAAACAGCAACAAAGAAATGCAAAACAACCACAAAGAGAGACAAAACTACAAAGTGACACAAAACAACCACAAAGAGACTCAAAACAACAACAAATAGATGCAAAACAACTACAAAGTGACACAAAACAACAACAAAGAGATGCAAAACAACCACAAAGAGGTACAAAGTAACTTACAAAGTGACGCAAAACAACAACAGAGTTGCAAAAAACCCACAAAGAGACACAAAACAACTACAAAGTGACACAAAACAACAACAAAGAGATACAAAACAACCCTAAAACAGATGCAGAATTGCTACAAATAAACATAAGACACAAAACATTAAAGCGATATTCCATCCCAGAATGATAGTCCACTCAATATGTACTCACCCCTATGCCGATGTGAGGATGGGTGAAGACCTTCAGTTCACAAAACAATCCTGGAGTTTCAGCAGAAAACAGGGTTGCAGCCAATGGCAGTGAATGGTGACCACGGATAAAATGTAAAAAAAAAAGAACACAAAACAAACACAAAATGTCTCCATCCTGCTCGTGTGGTGTAATCCAAGTGTCCGCAAGCTGCGTCATTAAAATTAACCACAAAAGACGCCATTTACACCATGTTTTTAGCCGAAATGTCAACTATAGCCTCCCAGGTAGCATGTAAACATGGTGCCGATGTATCGCGAGACTTCGTATATCTCACGATATTTTCACAGTGCATCCATTAAGAGATGTACGAAGTTTCGCAATACATCTCGTGAGATATATGAAGGTGGAATATCGCTTTAAAAGCAGCCACAAAGAGACATAAAATGACACAAAGAGATGCAAAACAACCAAAGAGAGACACAAAACAACCACAACCCCTCCCCCACTTCTTATCAGTAGAACACTGGTGGAAAAAAGCATGGAGCTCAGCTGATACTCTCCTGACAGACAAATGAGGGTATAAAATAAAAAGGTCGACTTTAACTGTGACATGTACAACCATGCAACGTATAATTATACAGTCAGATTCAGTCTCTGCATTTAGGAGCAGTGGGCAGTACCCAGGGATCAACTCCATTTCTAAGCCAGCACCTTGGAGTACTGGCTGGAGAATTGACATAGCATACATGTTTCTGATGATGGGGAAACCGGAGCACTTGGAGGAAACCCGCACAAGCGCAGGGGGAACATGCAAACCCCCCACAGAGAGGTTGTGTCTGAGTCTGCTGTGAGACAAAAGTGCTGAGACAAGACAGAAAACAGTGAAGTTTAAAACTAGTTTCATCAGAAGTAACTTGACTACGGAAGCACTTGACTATTTATGAGGAAAATGATTCTCCCTCATATAATATGTTTGTTTGACAACTACACTTAAGTCTATTAAGATATTCAAACAACTCTTGAAGAGACAAAACATGTTATTGTCAATGTGACATTTCAGTTAAGTGTGATCTATTAACTTTGCAAAGTATGCATATACTACCAGATCAAAAAATGATGGCACTGGACACAGCACAATTATTTTGTGGGTATTTATTCCCCAACTGCCTTTGAACTAAAGACAGCATTAATCTATAATTTGAGGGTTTTACAAATCACAGTGATGACAGAACAGAGACATATTTCCCCCTTTCCTGTGCTTTCCCTGCACTTCTCTTAACTCAATATCAACTTTTAGCTTCAAACTGAGTACAGTAATATTGGTAAACAGTGGTGTAGGTAGTACTGCAATATAGGAATATTTACAGTAAACATACTCACGTTTAACAGTGTATAGTAGATCTGATTAGACTCTACTGGACGAGACTAGACAGTACTAGACAACACTATTCTGTACTGGACAACATTAGACAGTACAAGACAACACTGGACAGCACAAAACACTAGACAGTACTAGAAAACACTAGTCAGTACTCAACAACAACAGACAGTACAAGACAACACTAGACAGTACAAGACATCACTAGACAGTACTAAACAACACTAGACAGTACTAGACAACACTATTCAGTACTAGACAACACTTGACAGTATTAAACAACACTAGACAGTACAAGACAACACTAGACAGTACTAGACAACACTTGACAGTATTAAACAACACTAGACAGTACAAGACATCACTAGACAGTACTAACAACACTAGACAGTACTAGACAACACTATTCAGTACTAGACAACACTTGACAGTATTAAACAACACTAGACAGTACAAGACAACACTAGACAGTACTAGACAACACTTGACAGTATTAAACAACACTAGACAGTACAAGACAACACTAGACAGTACTAGACAACACTTGACAGTACTAAACAACACTAGACAGTACTCTACAATACTCTACAACACAGTATTAGACAGTATTAGGCAATAAAACTATTTAAATAGTTTAAAAAACACTGTACCCCTTCTTCACCCGGTTACACATATACAGCACTATTTCTTTAAAGGCAAAAGTACAGTATAGATGGATAAATGGTGCAAGAGCCCATTTTTTGTATTTTTGTATTTTGGGGTGACCCTTTAATATGCGCAGTCCCTGATAAATAAAGACATAGATAAAGTAAAAGTAATAACAGTAAAAGGACAGTACTTAAAATATCAAGAGACTGGAACACTTGGTTTTTCTCTGTCTCCTCTGTCCAGTAGTGTGGTGGTTTGTACTATATGTGAAATGAGGATACAGTGACATAATGCAAACATAATATGTTCCATCTCTGAGCGTCTGACAAGTCCAAGGCTGAACTCCCTGCTGGAGAGACCCTCTATATGCTGCAAGACCATCTCTCCTTCTGTAAAACCTGCCATGAACATTCATTGCAAACACATTTTCTGCAGCAGAGGAGGAGGAGGAGGAGGCACACACTGGTTTACAGGGAACATCATGTACAGAATGAGCAGACTGCAGCAACACTTATCAATGCAGTAGAAAAGACACTCTAAAGTACATCAAGTCTTGTTCACATGCATGATCAGTATAAACTATACTTGAATCATTTAAACTCATACTGATGGAGTTTCAACTCATTACAGCAGAAAATATTTCACATTTCTGTAGTCAGGTACCTCATGTTTTGAGAACATAATGGAGAACAATTCATAGTGTAAAGTCTATCATGCTGTAATATAATATATGTATAGTAGTAGTAAAATATATGTAGTGTATAAATATGCAGTTCAGCACAGAAAAAAGCGTCCTCTCAGTGCCTACAAGGCCAGAACAAGATGCAGGCATTTGTGCGACTGGGGCGCCCTCTAAAGGCCAGTGACTGTAAGCACATTAGCATGTGAAAAACTTAACAAAGAAACTATGCAGAGCTGGGCACAGCCAATGCATGTGAATCATACCTTGAGATCACTCACATCTGTCACAAGTGTAATCTAAATTTGGATATACTTTGGATAATTTGGCTTTGTTAAATGAGCACAATGTACAGTCTTGAATTGCATGAGCTCATGTCTTCTACAGTTAGAGGAGTTACGTACTGTTTCAAGGATTGTTTTGCAAGTCCTGTGTTCAAAAGTGTATGGGCTGAATCTCGTTCCCGTTGCCATAACACGTACGAGCATACCCTCAGTTTCTGTGTCAAATTTATTACAATGGTAATGGAAAATTTTCGGTTGCGTCATTAGTCATTTCACATCGAAAAAGATTAAAAATTAACTCTCTTCATGAGTTTGTTTGTCTGAATGTTACCTTCAGGCAACATTGTACACTGAGAAACAGCCTGTATAGATGTGATGAAAAGTGTAAACATACTTCAGCAAACTTTTCATCAACAATCTAACAAAAGAAATGATCAGAACTCCCCTCAAAATAAGATGGTGAGTCACATTTCAGTGTTTAATGCTTGCTCTCTGTTTCCTGGTGTGTGTGTGTGTGTGTCTCCTTACTGACAGTATTTGGCTACAATTTGTTGTGTTGTTTGCTCACTGCTTATGAGTTAAAATAAAATAGAAAAGTTATGAATTCATTGTACTCATTGAACAGTATGTAAAGCTAAATACACAAAACTAAAATCCATAACGGTACAGTGTTACTTCAAGGCAACAGTTTTGCAGTACTTACTAGTCAAATAAAGTACATTAAACAATTAAAAATTAAACTTTACTCATCTACTATTGTGAATCACAAACGTGGTAATGCATTCTCTAAAGTGCCCCTCCAAGGTGCCCCTCCAGTGGACAAAATGTGGTAAAGTGCCCTCTACAATGAAACTATTTTAATCTAAACCAGGAATTGGAAGTGCTTCACCTTAAATGCAACAATTTTTGCCATACTGGTACCTTTTTTTTTTTTTTTTTCCCAGGGTACAGAATCATATCTACAGGTGAAGGCTGAGTCCCTAGTTCATATGAAATATATTGTTTTTTGTACATTTGATTATTCACGTGATCAGTCATATTTAACATTACAGTAATGTAAATGAAGACACAGGCTAGATGTGTGATGAATGAAAGGGATTTATTGAAAAGGGTAGCAGGGAGGTGGAATGAGAGGGAGATATGTGGCTGAGGCAGATGGCAGGAGGGCGATGAGGAATGGCAGGATTTGCTGGGCTGGGTGGATGAATGAGGGAGTATGGCGTTGTGCAGGATGGAGGTAGCAGGCTGGCGAGCAGGCAGGCAGGCACAGTGGCGCTGGAGCACGAGTGTTTTCATTTGAATCGTGTTGTCATCTGATGACAGGGAGCTAAAGATGGAGAGGCAGAAAAGAAAGCTCTCAGGGGCACAAAACAGAAAACGGAAGAGGGAGAAGGAGAAAGATTTCGTAGGAATGAAAAAAAGCTTTTCAAAGTGGTTGAAAGACAGTAGGTAAGTTATGTCAGGTGTATCGAGAGGAGGCTTGTAAATATTCAGGTTAGTCAGGTAATGTGCCTGCATACCCCTCAGAAAGTAGGTAGTTGCGCTCCTGGGCAGGCAGGGAGGGAGACGAGGCAGGCAGGTGATGAGACTGAAACAAATGATCCAGTGACAAGTGGGAGAAGAGCCAGGTTTGATATACAGGAGAGGTGATGAGCTGATTGATGGCAGGTGTGAAGGTGAACAGGGATCCTGAGCCAGGAGAGAGAGCAGCAGGACAGGAACCACAGACATACAGTACATCACCCATTCATCAGAATTGGGACAAATTATGTCCAACCAAAAATTATTAATACCAACACTCTAATTCCAATTTTTTTGGTGAAAATGTATTCTTAAAATATAATATATATATGAAATATATGTAATTTATGAAATATTTTGGTCTGTATTAATTTTTTAAAATTTCTAAACTCTGCTCTGTGTCAGAAAACACCCATGTCCCAGACAATAATTCATGACTTCAATTTAAAAATGTGTTAAAAAATTCTAAAACTAACAATACCCACTGATAACATGGATATAAAATGTGCTATTAATATCAGGTTTGTTCTAAAATAGATTTTTTCTTTCTGTTTTTTATTTATGTCCCAGATTTCTGTCAACTCCGTGAGATATTTACAAAAACATGATTTAATCAGGCTTGAAAGTGTTAACTACAACCTCAGGACCCCTGTCTCACTTCCTGGTTTCAAAAAGGCAGGAATCCTGCTCAAGCACTGCTAAACTATTTTTCGACAAATTCACTAAATAATATTTCTATCAGATGTGTCTCAACCATAACATGTCAACTCTGTAGCACTTCTAAATCAAAGCTTCATAAGAATTATGGTTTTAAAATGTGTATTTTGATCAACATTAAGAGAACTCTGAGCAACTTTATAAAATATAACATTTTGTCAACTTCATAAAATGTCAGATTTTCCATCCTTCAGAGTTGACATCAATATCGATGCTGACGGAGGGGCATACCTCTCAGTTCTCTTTAATAATTGAATAATGTGTTTAAAATTTAATTTTTTTCCATTTAATAAATAAATAAATGAATAAATACATAAAAAAAATAAAATAAATACAAATAAGTCGGTGCCCCACTTGGGCCAGCCAGTAAAAAATGTCTGGACATGCCCCTGTATGTGATGTCAGCTCCGTCAGAGAAGTTTTTTCTGATAAATTCATTAAATATACGTTCATAAGGATTTATAAAATGAGTTTGCGTCAACAAAAAAAAAAAGAATAAAAAAAATGTTATGATGTGTGTTCTTTGTGTTATAAATGATTTTGTGTGTCTGATGGAGTTGACGAAGTTCAAGTCCTCAGCAGCAAAAAATGCTTTTTAATCAAAAATTAAATCACTAAGAGGTCGGCCTTGTTATATTCAAGAGTTTATGATGTGCGTGGAGTTAGTGAGAAAAGAACAGCTTTTTTCTTTACTCTACAAACCCTTGAATGTCACAGCACTCAATTGAGATCAGTTGAAAAATAAATGTTAGTGTTTTTTATCCAGAAAAAACGCAGCTCTCCAGTTTACATGGATTTGTTCACAGGCCGGTCTCGATCAAATGAAAATGGTGACGTTGTCGACGTACAGTGCAGTGCATACATATATACAGCACCAGTCAAAAGCATGGACACATCTTTTCTTTCAGTTATTTTCTTCATTTTTTAAAATAATTTTTCTACATCAGTGGCTCCCAAAGTTTTTCTGGCGGGCCTTCAGAAGCTAAAAGTAGCTGCCTTTTGCTTTGATGACAGTTTTGCACACTGATAGGTTCATCAGTGTGCAAAACTGAACATCTGAACCATTTCTTATAAAAATAAATAAATAAAAAAAAAAAAAAACATTGAATGAGAAGATGTGCCCAAACTTTAACCTGGTACTGTAGGTATGTCTGTGGCAGTGTCATAGAATTTCTGATTCATACAGGAAATTAGGACAGAAACACTTCCAGCTAAATCCATGACTGCTGGCATGATTCAGTTCCAGATAAGTTCATGTCTTATTAATCAATAACCACATTAAACTCATATTTGGAACTCACACGCTGACTTGAGCTCATTTTATTTCATGTGAATTAATCATTTCCAGTGAGCACAAAACAAAGGAATTTTTATGTCCACAGCTGTAAAACCTACATGTGTGATTACGTAAGCGTGGTTTCAGCAGCAGCAGCTCGTGCTGGCCGGCGATGATAAGGAGCGTGTTGTAAAAACTCGCAAGTCACGGTGAGGCGGGGATGACTTTTGACTTCTCTGTGATTACGCTCCGTAGAGTCAGCAACAGTTTGAGTTTCCTTCTGGCAACTTCCAGCCTTTCCAGGACACTTTATCCTGAACCGCATCATTGCTCACAAAGGGAACTGCCCGATCTTTCAAATGAGGGTCAGTTTAACACATAATTACAACACTCTCAGGCTTCTTAAGGCAGATAATATCAGCAATAAGCGGCGAAGCGAAGAGACTTCAGTTACATAACGGAGGAAGAGGCCAGAATGAAGTCAACTGTGGTTTTATCTGCTTTAGTTCCAACATCAGCTGTTGCAAATGTGACTTCCTGATTAGAGGGTGGTTGGGCAAAAAAGATTTAGTTTTTGCAACGGTAGCTGGTTGGTTGTTGCAAGATACTCAACTCCTCCTGCTGCACTGTTCCCCTGCTTCTTAACCATGTTATCCATCACTAACAGAAACAAACTTATCAGTATCACACACACACACACACACACATTGCCTCGACATGAACCACAGAACCATTACATGCCTACAATAGTACATAACTGATCACCCCCTCAGTCAACACTTGACATTATTACCATCTGGTCCGGTCATAACGGGGACAAGTTGGCCTCAGCAGGAGTTTTGTCTCTTCTGCCACAACGCCCCTGAACACACTGCCTCTCTGACACTCTTGTGAGCTGAAATACTGGAAGGGGCGTCAATGCTTAAATTAAGGTTTTATGTATTGTCCATACTACAGTATATCTGTGCGTTGTTTTACTGTGTGTGTATCTGTGTGTTTATATGTTGGGTTGTAAATTAAATCTCCTTCTGGGACAATAAATTTAAATCTATCTATATTCTTTGAAATAAAGTGAAAAAAAAGGACTTAACTGGACCACAAGGCAAAGAAACATAACAAATTGTCACTGAAAAAGAGACAGTGGGACCACAGAGAGACGCAAAACAACCACAAAGACATGGAAAATTTGCTTTAAAAGATGCAAAAGGAAGACTCAACATGATGACAAACAACAACAAAGAGAAGCAAAATAACTATAAAGAGACACAAAATGACTATATAGAGATGCAAAATGACCACAAAAAGATGCAAAATGACCACTAAGAGACACAAAACAACAAAGGGACAAAAAATGACCAAAAAGAAACATGAAGCAACCACAAAGAGACACAAAGCAACTACAAAGAGATACAAAATGACCACAAAGAGATACTAAACAAGCATAAGAAGACAAAAATGACCCAAAAGTGATGTGAAGCAACCACAAAGATACACAAAACGACTGCAAAGAGACACAAAATGACCACAAAGAGATGCGAAACAACTATAAAATAACACACACACAATAAGAAGCAGAATGACAGTAACAACAAAGAAAAGCAAGACAGCGAAAGAGATGCAAAAAGACTGCAGAGACACAAAGTGACCACAAAGAGATGCAGAATGACCACTAAGAGATAGAAAATAACCACAAAGAGACACAAAAAACTACAGACACAAAATAACTACAAAGAGAATATAAAACAACCACAAAGCGACACACACGACCACTCAGTGACACAAAACAGTCACAGAAAGACACAAAACAACCAAAAGTGATGTGAAGCAACCACAGAGACACAAAATGACTGCAAAGAGACACAAAATGACCACAAAGAGATGTGAAACAACTATAAAAAGATGTTAAAAAGAAACTGAAATGAGACACGAAATGACAATTGACAACAATGAAAAAGCAAGACAAGAATAGAGATGCAAAAAGATTGCAGAGACCCACAGTGACTACAAAGAGATGCAAAATGACCACTTAGAGACACAAAACAACCACAAAGAGACAGAAAACAACAATAAAGAGACAGAAAATGACCACAAAGACATGCAGAACGACAAAAAAAGAACCACAAAGAGATGAGTGAACAGAGCTGTTTAATTATGATGTTTAACAAGATACAAAATGAGCACAAACAGATGCAAAACAACATCAAAGACACGCAAAACGACCACAGAGAGACACAAAACCACTGACAAAATGACAAGATTCATTTGTTCTCTTTTTCACTTTGCATAAACTCCAGATTTCATGCAGCTCCGTCTCTTCTTTTATATTCCGATCACCAATTTCGAGGTTGAAACAGCCTGTGATACGTGAAGGCCATCAGTCAGATCCTGTGCCATGTGTTCTTTTTGATTACACCAAAGTGGACAAAAAAATCTATTCTGTTCTATTGAATTATTGAATGAAATAAATTCAGTGGATGATCAACTGAGGCAGGTTTACTGCACAGGTATCTAACCGGATGAGTTGGCCGGCTGAAATCTGGTTGTCTAATACGTCCTTCCTCATTCCTTTGGTTGCGTGAGGATGTAAATAAACTGAACATAAAGTGAGCTGAACAGGCATTAAAGAGGCAGCGGGAGCCGCGGTGCCTTTCAGCTTTGAACCCCCGAGCACGGCCTCACAGACGTTCCTGTGTGCTCCAGGAACAACAAACACCAGTGAATCAATTAGCTCCAATCACTGATAGATTGTCCTAAATTAAAAAAAAAAAAAAAAAAAAAAAAAGGTTTCAGCCATAAAAAAAAAACCTCATCAAAGGCTGAGTTGTCATGGCAGCCTGTGCAGGTGACGGCGTTCTCAGATGTGAGCTGGTGGAGCCAACAAAGGCTTCACACCAGCCCAGACGCTATTGATCCAGACCGCCACTTGTGGGGGCTGAATAGTCCCACAGAAGCGCACACACGCCCAGAGGAGAGGAGGCTATTATCCCTCCACAGCTCTCTGATGTATTCAGTGTCGTGAATAGGCTGCATGATTTTGATCCACTGTACCTGTGCGAGAGCAGCTCTCTAAATATCCGTCCGCCTCGCGTCTGTTGTTTCAGCTGGGCTGCAGGTGAGACATGATGACAGAACCATGACTATGAACCCCACCATGAAGTGTTTCATATGAAATAAATAACACAATATGACATAAAAAAAGTGAGCTATTCAATAAACCAATAAAATATGAAATAATCTAAGTAATTATTCAAAACTCAGGAGGGAGAGATGGTTTCTTTTCTTTCTTTTTTCTTCCATTTTCTTCCTGTTTTTGCCCTGTTGTCATTTTGCACCTCTGTTGTCTTTCTCTGGTTTGTTATATTGCTTATTATTATTATACACTGCCTGGCCAAAAAAACAGTCACCCCCTGGATTTAACTGAGTAAATAGGTAAGAACCTTCCATTGCTAGTCATTACTGCAGTGATTCATATGTTTCAGCTGGCTGATCTGAGGTTGCTTCAGTTGCTCAGGTCGGCTCAGCTCACTACCTGAATGTACTGAATAAGCAGGTTTTTCCATCAGTGGATTTTTTTTTCTTTCCTGATGACACCGGCATATTCCAAGATGACAATGCCAGGATTCATTGGGCTGTGAAAGAGTGGTTCAGGGAGCATGAGACTCACATGGATTGTCCACCACAGAGTCCAGACCTTAACCCCACTGAGAATCTTTGGGATGTGCTGGAGAAGACTTTAAACAGCAGCCCGACTCTCCCATAATCAGTACAAGATCCTGGTGAAAAATTAATGCAACTCTGGACAGAAAATGTTGTGACACCGCATAAGCTTATCGAAACGATGCCATGGTGAATGCATGCCATGATTAAAGCTAAAGGCGGTCCAACGAAATATTAAACTGACTTTGTGACTATTTCTTTGGGCCGGACAGCGTGTATTGTCTTTTCAGAAAATTTTCAAATAAAATAAATAAAAAAAATTGACCACAAAAAAGCTGCTATTCAAAACTCAGCAGCTTATTATGAAATGTTATTTTACCATTTTAATCACAGTGACAGTTTGTTCCATTCATTAAAGACGTGTTTCCCAATGACACCATTCTTACTCATAATCGCTTTTCAATACATTAGTGATGTCACAAGTTGTCTAACAGGCTCACTGCCAGCTAGACAAGAGCGACAACATCGACTCTTTCTGTTCTTTCTTTCTGGTCTTTTGTTTTTCTCTAAGTAACATCTTTACTCATCCTGACGGTGCTGCTGAAGTAACTGAATCACACAGCCAGCTGCTGTCAGAGACATTAGATCTTCACTTTGAGTAAAGAGTGTCAGCAGCCTGCAGGCACACATCCAAGCCTAGTTAGTCAGCTTCAAAGTCGGGGGCACGGCCCCTTTGGGGTCCACCAGGCGGCACCAGGAGGCCTCAGTAAAATGCTAAAAAAAAAATGAATTAAAAAATAAAATCAAATAATTTTATGTGTTATTTAAAAAAAAAAAAAAAAAAAATTATAATAATATATAACATATCAAAATCTTATTTGGCATGCCCGTATCTCTGAATGTCTGCCACGCAAAACATGATTCATCATGTCATAAGCTGTCAGTGTTGACCTGAGGCCTCATTTATAAAACCGACTTTGAAAGTCTAGACTTTGCATCACTTTTATGAACTGTGACTGGAGAATAGGACTCGCAACATTAACGTTAAATCTTGGCCCTGACTCACTACGTAACATTATTGCATGTTTTTCGGACCACTACTTTTTCAGATTAGCATCTTGCGCATTTGAAATATTCTTATACTGCATACTCTACTGTAAACTTGTGCACATTCCTGGACAAAACTGTTGCTCTACAGCTTTCATTTAAATTGCATATTGTCGTATCATATTTTTCCATGTCAGTTTTGTATTTATGCTTCTTGACTCACAGTACCAGCTCTTCATCATTCTTAATATTTTTTACTGTTATTCACCAGACACCAATGTAAATTGCTCATATGAGTAAACCTATTTGTCAATAAACCTGATTCTGAAAAAAGTATTACCACTGTACCAGAGGCTGAGAATGATATAAAAATTCTAAACTATCACCCATAGTTATCAATTTTGTGATGCAACTGTTAAAGGGATGCATGCAGTCTTTATTGTGGTGTTGTAATTCTGAAATTACAGCTGTTGAGTTAATAATAAATGTGAATAAAAGTGTAATAAAGCCCACTATCAACAGCGTTTTGAAATTATAAACGCACAGAAGATGACCTTCGTAATTAAACTGAATTTATGACTAACACTAGGTGCACTATGAGAACAGTCCACATATTACACTGGCCTGACCTTTCATTCAGTTCAATTTCATTCAATTTAGTGCAGCCATTTAAATCTATAAGAAAACATTGTAAGGTATATTCATCAGTTAAGTTTTTATTCCAGAGAAGCGGTGAACAATTGCTCTGGAAAAACTTTAAAGCAAAAGGAGTTTATGTCTTCTGGTCAATCTGAAAGTGAAAAACTCAAATGACACAACTGACGGTGAATTCATCCTTTATTAAATCTTGAGAGAGAAGAACTCTACAGTGGTTTGACACCAATAAACAAGTCGTTTTGTTGTTGTTTTTTACAGAAGAACCAACAGCAGCCAGAATACTGTCCTCTAACAGATCGAATATATCTTTTACATACACATAATGCAGAGGCAAACAGCAAGATGCAACAAACAAGCATTAAATTAAATGAGTAAAAACTTGTGATGTTTTTTGTTTTCAAAGACAACATCCAGTACAATTCAGCTTGTATTTTTCATTCAGTACTATCTGATAAGTGTTGCAGCACATCAAGGTTTGAACGGTGTGGGTGCATTTCTTGTCGGCTTTTGATCTTTCTGCAGACTGGTTTAGATAAACGCTTTGGTAGAGATGAAGGCAGAAAACCCTGGTGCCTCCACACAGCAAAGACAAATATCAACAGAAACATGTGTACACCTCGGTTTTATTGTAAAAGACCTGGTAAGAGGAATGTGTGGAATGACGAAGGCTCAACAGAAGAGACATGATGACATATAATACACACACGCACACACACACCAGATTAAATAATAAATTCAGAGTTTAGAGCTGTGCATCCGTTCAAACCCTGCATGTGCGCCAATTTAAATTAGTCAATTTCAGTCTGTCTGTCATCCGTACACGGTGGGTGAATGAGAAGTGTTCGAAGTTGGGGGTTGGACGAAGGATTAGGGACACCATCAGGAGTTTCTGCAGAGGGACATCAATCCTCGCCCACCTCAGTATTTCAGGTTAAGGGCGAAGACGTCACAAACAGCCCCAAACACACACATAGACACTCAGTGGCAGTGTGTGTTGGTGCTCCTCTGAGAAGAACACACTGGTGGAACCCAGTAAAAATATCAGCAGAGTAACCCCGCTGTTCAGCAGGCTGCCCTCATATCAAACTACCTCAGCCAGAGACAGACGCTCTGGCTTCTGTCCGTCACCTCTTAGCTCCCAGCGAGCCCGAAACAAGTGCTTTCATCGACTCAGACGCCGGCCGCGGTGTTCGGTTTGTCCTGAGAAACAACTGCCCTGTAAAACTGAGCGGCTGGAGGCGAGGCTGAGCTTCAAAGGCGGACTGGGAGCTGAGACGAGACGGGATGGTGGGAGAGTCTAATATGAGAGCAGCCCGCTAAACGAGCAGGGTTTAACCTCAGCAGCCGGCCTGGGTGATGTCTCCAGCCGGAGCTCTTGGTCACCTCCATAGTGGTAAAGATCTGCAGGATTGAGAGGAAAACACACATCAGGCAGTGCAGCTTTTTTTTTTTTTTTTTTTTTTTTAGTGTCTACTGTATCAGCATGTTAAATGCAAGAATTTTTTAATGCCACAGTTTAATTAAATTTAAGGCCAATTTAGCAATAAAAATAAACATCAAATGTAAAAATACAGGCACACTTCTGAGTAAATACAGGTATTGTCTAAAGGTGCAGGATTATTATTAATCAATTATTAAATTAATCACTAACTATTTTGAGAATTGATTTGAGTGAAAATTCTGATTTCAGCTTCTTGAATGTGAATATTTTCTAGTTTTTTTCCTCTTCTGTGACACTAAACTAAATATTTTTGGGCTGTGACAAAACATTTACTGGTCTTTAGGAAACACGGATCAACATTATTCACCACTTTATAGTTTATAAATCACAAAAAAACAAAAAACAAAACGATGAATTGAGCAAATAACCAATAGATTAATCTACAATTAAAACAGTTAAAAGCAGCCCTATTGCTTGTTTTTATATTCTGAATAAAGAATGTGTGAGAGACTGTGCAACACACATCCACAGTTCAACTTGACTGGTACAATGACACAAATAAGACTTGCTGTGAAATACTGGAGATTAATTGGCTAAACAGAAGCACTGGATCCTTTGCAGGTTAGCTAACTACTTAGCTTCTCTATGCCATCCAGACAGAAGCTATGGTGGTCACCAGACCAAACCCAAAAGCCTGTAACAGGATAAAAGAGGCATTTAAATATAATGCTTATTGATTCTGACAAAGATTAAAATGCACATAGATTTTGAGCTTGGAGTGAATTTTAGACCGTGCTTGGGGCATAAATAAATATTTAAGACCTTCCTAAACAGAATTCGTGACTATTTAATACTTGTTGAGGACCTGTGGCCACCCTGTTTATTATGCAGTATTTACAGGCCTTCTGCAAGTTTCAGGAGCACACGTTGAACATTTTCTTGAGGCCACCTGGAATCTGACAACTGAAAAAACACAAGACTCATCAGTATAAATGAGGCGTTTTCAGAGTAAACACCCGTGAGTTGGTGTTTAAAACTATACTTCCATAAAAGAATATGAAACTTGGACATGGACATTAATGTAAAATGAAGATATGTGGCCAGACTTTGTTACAAAATGGAAATTCAAGTAATGCAAAACATCAAACAAGAGGCAATTGAGCAGCTTAATGTGCTGCAATTATCACCACACTACATTTACATAATGAATGTGTAATTCTGAGGTCTTTAATTAATTAAGCTAATTAATGCACCAGCATGTATGATGGTAGATGGTAGAAAAAAAAAAGAGTAAATCTATTCATTCAGCTTAAGATCAGCAAAAAAACTAAACACGATTAAAAGGCTCTTCCACAACATGATAAAGAGAAACTGGGCCCTTTAAAAACAGACATGTTAATACTTTAAGCTGCTGCCTGCGGCTGCCCTGTTTTATGTGTCCTGATCAGATCTGTGTCTGGCACAGAGAGATCATTCACACAGAATTAGGCTGAAAAATGAGTCAAGTGAGGGAGCAGCAAATCTTTCAGCTGGAAGCAAAGGTTCATGACCTTAGTGAAGCTGATCAAAGTGCACATAGAATTAGAATTTTTTTGTTTTCACCATTTTGGACTGCGTGTCACATGTGGGAAATGCAAATCATTAAACCTTCAATATACAGACAGGATCCTTACAGACATACACAGCTCTGAGCTCAACATTTGTTGTGCCCTTTAACTGCTGACTGTATTTCGCTGTACAGTATTTGGTCATTCCCTGCTCTTTCTTACTAGTCAACACAACACTTTCAACATGCCATGAAAACCCACAACAAAGCCTTTGAAATGGTTGAGAAATATTCAAACCAGTTTCACAAAGATGTCGTGGTGTCAAAGTCTTTATTTTGCTCTTAGATCAGTCTGATGTAAGTTGAACGGTTTCACAAAAGTAAAGACTATATACAAGGTTAGCCACCCTGCCCCCAGGCTATAATCTGAACTAAGGACCATGTTTACATAACAACAGTCAGAGACTGCATTTACATGCACACTGGTATCCAAGTTTTACATCTTATCCTGATTTGGATCATATTCGGAATATGATATTTATGGGACTTAATTAAGCTGGTGACTCATCTCCTTGTACACGAGTCTAACTCCAGGATTCTGATCATTAGCCTGCGGGTGTAACTTGACTTCTCATCTCAGCTCACATGTTCTGTTGCAACATTCAGAAACCAGAACAAGTACCAAGATATCGCCCGTAGATGTCTGCCTTCTCTCTAATGTAATGGAACTAAATGGCAGCCAGCTTGTGGTGCTCAAAGCACAAAAAAAAAGAGAAGAAAGAAAAATTCACATCAGTATCTCTTTCCAAAAACCAAGATAAGATGAGACACTCAAGATAATCAGACCGTTTTGCAGTTTCATGTAGGAACTACTTTTCTTCTGTAGTAGAATCTACCGGAATTACTTTCTTTCTACTAGAAACCAGGTCATGATTTTTGGAAAGACTGGTTTTTTTTCAAATGTTTTTTTTTTTTTTTGGCACTCTGAGCACAAGTGGAATGCCATTTAGTTCCATTATAGTGGAGAGAAGCCAGACATCTCTACCGCTGATATCTCTAAAACTAGATGGATAAAGAGCACTACACACCAAAGGAAAGATATGTTCCTTTAACCCCGATTACCCCAGTTAAGTTAAGACTGTTGGGTCTATTCATGGTATTCTTTATTTTGTGCATTAATTTATGGAAAATAGTACTGATAAGCAGTATTGATAAGCAGTATTGTTGACATTATGTCAATAAAATCCTAACAACACCCATCTCTAACCAGAATACACAAAGAATCAAATAACCAGACTACTCCTGTGCGTGCAAACACTCAGAATGAATTCAGACAGCTGTTGACCAGTGGCTCTAAATTTAAAAAAAAAACAAAAAAAACAGGAAAACCTTGCTCATAATTTGTGTAATGAGACTGCAGAGTTTCAGAAAGTGCAATAACCTGTTTGCAAATATACAGCAGTGAGGACACTGTCAGTCCTTTTTGTTCACACAAAGCCTGACCGACGAGTGAAGTCCGAGCAATGAGATTTTATGCTGCTGCAAGTTTGTGTTTTTAGGAAAATAAATGCTGATTTTCACAGTAAACTGTCCTTGAAAATGTTACATTTATCAGGAAGGCAACCAGTTTTAGTCAGTCGAGGTTCAAGAACTCAATGTGACTCTGAGTTTCTTCCCTGAGGCTGCACAACTCCACACCACAGCGTTAAACATTATTTGATTAGATGCCAACTGCATTTCATTGCCTTTGTGCCTGCAGGCCGGCTCAACACAATGACAATAAAGTTGAATCTAATCTAACATAATCCGATTGCCTGAGCTAGAATTTGACAAAAGTGTGAGTGAATCAAACCAGACTTCAAACCATTAAAAGGATGAAAAAAATAAGTGAAATTCTGACCGACTTCTTACCTCAGCACAGGTTGGGTGGATGCCGATGGTGCCGTCCAGCTGCTCCTTGGTGGCACCACATTTCATGGCTGCGCCGAAGCCCTGCGTCACCTCTCCAGCGTTTGGACCCAGATAGTGGAACCCGATGACTCGATCCTACAGTACGACGGTAACAACAATCAGTCACGTGATGCAACAAGGGGACAAGTCGCCGGTTGCTTTGGGCTCAGAGTGAATTTGTGAACAGTATAAAAGCAGATATCATCTTACGCTGTCCAGCTTATTGCAGATGAGCTTGGCGTAGCATTTGTTGTTGTCTCTGCCGGGCACAGTGAACTCCAGAGGCCAGAACAGACTGTGGAACACCTGAACAACACAGACCAGAAACACAGTGATGCTCTATTACAGAGTCAACAGCAACAAGACAGCAACAAGATGGATAACATTAATTATTATTATTAATTATACTTAGGCAGGCAAATTTTTTAATTATTACAAATGACACATCCAATAAATTAAAACACATTTCTTTTGAACCATAAACAGAGAAGTTGTTGCAACTAAATCTGCAGTCACAGTCTGTCTGGGTGTACTGAGGAGTTCATACTACTAAAAAAATTGTACAATAATAATACCCTGTGGTATTCTATGCTTTGCACATAAACCAACCTGCGGGCACTAACAAGTGGAAATGAAGATCATGAAATTGTAACAGACACATGCAGGTTGCAAGCAGCGACTAGAGGACACCACAGACAAAAACTAATGTGACATGACGAGTTCTTCAACTGGTCTAACTGGTTAAACCTCAACCAACTATGACAGTAAAATCCTGCTTTTACTTGAAGCTACTACAAAGAGCTTTCATATTTTGTTGATTTTGGAAGCCCCTGTCGACAGCAGTGGTGGTGTTTCCAACATACAACAACAAAACAGAATTACCTAAATAATAATCTCCTCCTGCCTCTTTTTAACTGGCTGCTCACTATAACTTTGCATGGGAAAATGTAATCACAGGCTTATTTAATCTGACCCGTGGCAGGCAGTATAAGTAAGTACACAGGAATAGCTGATCTTCTCACTGATGGTCTTGTCTGCTTTTGTAGTCCACATGGAGGCATCAGTATTAAATTGAGACCGTTTCAAAGATCGTCATTAACTCCTTTCAGTATGTTTGAGTAAGAGATCTGAATACGCGCACCACCACTGAACACACCTCAGGTTGCACGAAAGCATAAAAGCTGACTGAGTCAATTATGTACAGAATTTAGAGACAAGTGAGAAGTTTTAAATTGAGATGAAATTCTACAGGTATGTTTCAGTCCATTCATGTATTACGCATCTTCATACACTAACCACACTTTACCCCAGCCTGTCAATAAGGTTCACAGTCAGGTGAACCAGAGAGTTCATAAATTATTCAGGTGACTGTGTGTGTGTGTGTTACCTCGATGTTTTCCTGCCCGTAGAGCTCAGTGGCTCTCTCCTCTGACAGACCGCAGGCTCCGTACTCCAGCGGGGTGAAGACGGTGGTGGGAACGTTGATGTAGTCACACTGCACAGACAGACAATTAATCCCTGATGGTTATATGAAGCATTTTGCTGGTGCACATTGTTGCCAATAAAATATTGCATTATAATTAAATATAAAAAGTATTCACCCTCCTTGCATTTTGCATGCTTTGTTTTTGCTTTATAATTTTGAATCTCATTGGTTTAATTAAGGCTTTGACACTACAGGACAGAAAATACCATTTAATTTAATTTCTAATTAAAAACTAATTCTACAATCTAAATTAAGGCACAAATAAAAGGCCCCAAAAAGGAAAAACATTCTTCTCTTTTACTGTAGGACCGCTACATCATCACTAATGCAGCCAAGTATTTTTGAACGGACAAAATCTGTTCACAGTTCCATTCAGGATGCAACAATACAACAATTCAATTAAACAAATCAATTCTCTATTTTGATGCATCACTTTTTTTTTTTATCTCCATACATTTTATCACCCAATGACCACACCGTGCTTAGCTGTTTATGTGAAGTATCATTGTGATGATAATTTGTATACAAACTTGTATATAAACCCTGCACAATCTGACAAGTTAACAGGAAATCAGAATCTGCAGGTCTACAGTGTTTCTTAGTACTGACGTACCTTGACTTTTGAGCCTCCGTACAGGCGTCGTGCCAGCAGCTTGCCAGCCTGGATGGCCACAGGTGTCAGCTCCCACTTGCCTTCCAGAATGTCTCCGATGGCGTAGATGTGGGGCACGCTGGTCTGCTCTTCATCGTTCACTGGAATCTTTCCATTCCTGGAGGAAACAAGAGAGGTCAGTGAGGAATAGGAAGAAACCATACTTCATTCAAATTTCATGCCTTTTTTGTAGAGTAAAATTACACTTATTTTTTGCCTTACTAAATGGAAGACATACTGATTCTGACTAATAATTATACAGTTATTTACATCGATATTGCCCTGTTTGCCCAATTAAACACTTTAAATTCGATATTTCATCAACAGTCGGTGTTAATCCAATGCTTTTCATCTTGCATTAGTCCAGTGCTGTAACTACACCAGAGACACCAAATAGTCATCGTCTTGTTCTAATATTACGTGGACCTCTGAGCGCCAGTGTTTCTCACCAAATGAGTAACTGGATATTTCACCATTTACTTCCTGTTTTACCATAGGGCGGAACAATGTTGAAATTATGTTGACTAATATTGCAATTTGACTTGCAATTTTAGAGGTAATGATCATTTTAACATCATTATTCTTATTTTGATTTAAAAATATGTTAAAATGACTATGGTGTGATTTTTTTTGCAGGAATATGCACCATAAGAATGAGATGTTTTGTCTGTATAAGATGTCTGTAGAATCTGAAGTGTGGGACAGGACATCTCTGCTTCATGACATTCATTCATTTAAAAGTGTTTAACACACATTTTGCCTTTAACAAATATTGCACCTCCTGCAATTTGAAAATTGCAGAAAGCCATGTTTAATTGTGCAGCCCTATTTCACCACTGTAATTCTAATTATTTACCTTATTTTAGTGTTTTCTCACAAACTACTTTAATCTGCTCACTTTTCACTTCTCCCCATATGTGCACAGTCTCTTACATCACACACACACACACAGACAGGGGCTCGCCCCACCACGCTTCTCTGTTTTTCTCTCCCTGTATGTGTCTGATCTGTTGACATTCTTCATCAGCAAGATGTTTTATACAATCGCCCAAAAGCACAGCTTGAGTTTTGGATTTATTCATCCACGATTCTGTTTACACAACAGTGTCAAAAATCCACATTGTGCATCCCTAGTATTTATACCAATCTATTCTAAACATTGTGGATATCTATAGGTAAGCTACATACCTGACCACAACACAACACCTCTAGAAATGTAGCAGAAGTGCATCAATTCATCACAAGGCAGAAGCTAAATTAAGTGGGTCTAAGGTCATGTTGTGCAGAATGCAGAAACACAGCTGTAGTAGTAGTTATAAGCCACATTATATTCTACTGTACAGCAGCAGAACAAGCAAACCTGCTGATGGCCCCTGAACCCAGTGGCCTTCTGACTCTGTGCCGGCTTCATCTGAATACTACTTAGGTCATAAGACTGGAGCATATGACTCACCCAGTGTTCTTTTAAGCCTAACCCTCATGCTGTCTTAATCCCTTCACAGGCTGAATCATTCAGTCATTCACAAAATAGTAGAAAGACAACATCCTCAAAGAAAGGCATTTTCTGTGTGTACGACTGAAATACGTAATCAGTTTCAAGACACTTTATGAGACTGTTAACTTTAAGGTCTAGTTTTCTAACTTCAGCTCTGACATTATAAACAGGCAGAAAGAATGGACAAACAGGAATTGCATTGATGACAGACATCAACCCAGACTGAGTCTAATCCAACAAGAGAAGACAATGTAACCCAATGACACCATCATGGAAAGCTCTTACATTTAGATAATTAAGTTTATGCTGCTGTTACACTGTAGTGGGGCTTTCTTATGCTGTTAACAAGACACCCCTCCTCCCTCTCAACCAAATCCCCCAACGCACTCACACACACCACCCCTGCAGAGAGCCATGGGATGGCAATAACTGCTGAATCACCATGACTGTACCACGAGTCTTAAAGGCACAGGACGCCCCATCTAATGAGACTGATATACATAGGGACAAAAAAAATACAATGAGATAATAAACTTACTTGGGGTTGACTTTGACCCCTGCCTTGTCCAGGCCGATCTTGTCTGTGCATGCGTCCCGGCCCACTGCTATCAACACCTGATGAACAAAGAGACGGCTGTTAAAATTTAAAGGAAGTCTTCAGGTGATTCCAGCAAGGTAGCTGTTGGTATTTAATTTACACATGCTTGGCTAAATATGTGGGCTGGAGACTACATATAAGCAGTGAAAACAAGAGTAAAGAGACATTCATCCAAAATATGTGTGTCTAAGTTAGTTCAAACTGATTATAAGAGCTTTTATGATATTTGGTATGAACCTGGTGTGACAGACAGAACATCAGAATAGACATTTTATGTGCATTTGACACCTTATCTTAATTAAAGTTGTTCTTGTTGTATTGTTTAATTTATAATTATCAAAAATACTACTGAAAGTTTACCATTTCAGTGTCCTGATGTAATTTTTAAAAGTGTAATACATGAGCAAAAAATATCAGCTATATATTGATATTGGATTTTTTTTCTTTACTTTTTTTATTGGACTTTTTTTTTTACTTTTGTTTTTAACACTTTTTACTTACCTTACTTTTTACTGAATTAAAAAAAAATCAACTCCTTAATATTAAACATTTCTTCACTTATTTTCACCATAACAGAACTATTTTTGTTTCATATTACAAATATTTATTTCAAAATTCTCTTGATAGTATATTGGAAAAATACTATAATGAAAATGAAAGTATTTCTCCAATAGCACTTTTACATAACACCAGTTTTTATTTCATGTCACTTTTAATGACAGTGTTGTTGTCGCACCTTCCAGCCAATCATATGCCCCGTGTTTCAAACTCGTCAACTGCAGCCAGATTTAACCAGTTACCTCCTGTTAGCTAAAGTGACAATGTCTAAGTAATTCTGAATCAACGCTCTAGCTTCTGCTGTTAACAAGTATGAATTTGCAATACATGCAACCTGTCATTGCGACTGCCTGACTGACCTATACAGCTGTTGGTCGCAGCTAAAAAACACAGTGCCCATTCACTGACACTAACATCTCCTTTCATTTATTTAACTCGACAAGGCTGCACATGATTCCTAACTAGCTAGATGGGGCTGTGAGCTTGGTTTATTATTCAGTATCAAAGTAGAGACCGTGTGAACGACGAGATGCAACTCTGAAGAGCAAAAAAGGCAGACAATATTTTTCTGTGGTCGCTCTAACCAACAAGTGCTAGCTAATGATGCTAACACTGTCGCTTCACTTTGATGCTGAGTAATAATCTAGGCCTACCCAGTTACATGACTGAGTGGTTAGCTTAGCTAGCTATCTAGCTGCCTTTTTAAGGTAAAGCTTAAAAAAAGATTTGGTCATTGTGTCTGTGTACTTGCTGTATTTTTAACAGCAGCCTCTAGTTGGTTGATTCAGAACAAATGTAGCTAACTGGCTAAATTTGATGACATGGGGTGGTACGAAATACAAAGTGACATTATGGAAAAATGAAAAATCATGAAACTGACATGTAAACAATGAAAACAGTTATAATGATGAAATACCATTTCATAATTAAGAGTTACATATTAATAATTTCTTCATATATGTTCATCAGTTTATTCATATGATAATTTATTTCATGTCTTTTTTGCTTAATATTGAACAGTTTAGGATTCCAAACAAAACTGCCCAACAAAGAGACATAACAAATAACTTTCACAGTACTTTAAAACAGTAACTCCCGGAACAGATGGCACAGCATAAGAAGAAGGACGAACTGATCGGTACATACAGTGTTGTACTCTCCCTCGATGATCTCATCGGTTTCTGTGGACTTGGCTGTCACCTTCAGCCTGCCAGGAGTGCCTGCTTCCAGCTCCTCTATCTGACACACACAGATGCAGGGAAGTCAGAGGGGAAGTCAGAGGGGAAAAACTCTTTGTTCTCAGAAATGTCCAACTGAGAGATAAAGCTTATGATGCAAGATGCTACGACAATAAATCTGGTGCTGTACAGTGCACAGACCAAAGTCTATTGATTACCTACTGTCTTTAATACCAATGGGTGGTCTCTTAAACAAGATGAAATTGCTTAAATATCAAAATCTTTCTTAAAATTGACAAAAAACAAAACAAACAAACAAAAAAAAAAAAGACTTGAAGCATTCTATTTTGAGGGGACACCCACAGCACAGCTTTGACAGTGCTTTAGTCGAAGCAGCACTTTCACTCACACACACTGCACTCTAGTTAACACTCACCTTTACGGGGACATATTTGCGGAGGAACTTTACACCATGCTCCTCCATGTGCTCTCCGGCACGGTTGGCCATGTCCTGGTCGAAGCCTCTCAGCAGGATGGACCGGACCATGACGGTGACATCGAGACCCAGGCCGGCCAGGAAACCGCCACATTCCAGAGCCACGTACGACGCCCCGACCACCAGGGTCTTTCCCGGACAGTAAGACAATGAGAAGAGGTCGTCACTGTTGGACAGACAGAGACAGACACAGATGAGATCAGGCAGAGCTGGGACAAAACAAGGAGCTGTAGTGCTCTTCGGCAAACAACCTCTCAAATGTCAATTTCACTCAAATCACTCAGATCAAACCTTACGACAGCTTGTTCGCACTTTTGTTTGGAAGTGGACAGATCAGAATTGTGTGTGCAGACATTGCAAACATATCTGCATGGGTTGCTGTGGCAACAATGTAGTCTCAGTAACTATATAAACTGGTGATAATTACACATTTATAGAGATGCACTTTGCTTAACCTCGACATCTATGAAACATGCGCTAACTGTGAAGGAAATATTTTACTCCCATGAGGTAAGAAACACAAACATGATTTAGTTCTGCAATATTGCTGCTGCTTCATATTTATTTTTTCCTCACGCTGACAAGACAAGAGGCATTTTTGATTGGCCAGGCTTGATTGCGCTCGGCTGTTCTGCATTTTGCTTCTTTGAGCTTAAATCACTCCGTACAGCTGACATGATGACAGCTCTGTTGTTGAGTTAAGCATTTACATGATTGCTTAGACTAATGGACTGTACCAGATTATATTTTGTATGTTACCTGATATCCAAGCCGATTGATACTGAATATGGGATGGGCCCAACTATTGTTGCAAGTGATGCAAAAGACAACTTGAAATTTGATTTGAGTGGCCGAAGTGCCTGGACAGAGACACATCTGTACAAATACGACTGGAATTGCACTTCAAACCACCTCGGAGTGTAGCTTGGATCCACTTTACAAAAATCACATTTCATGTGTTTTTTTGGTGTCCAGACCTTCTAAAATCAATCTGGTTGACAGATTTGGGATGGCGGTTTGAACAAGGTCTAAGCGACAGAAGCAAGCAGAGAATACTAAGCAGCCCCAGGCTGGGGTTATGTCTCATGTCACACAACAACCTTTGGCTTGAGGCTGTGTGAGACTGAGTGAGCAGCATGAGATCATTTGTGGGTTACCAAAACAGCAGTATAATCGTCCAAGACACCTGAGGATAATCTTACACAACATTTAGACAACTGGGAGATTAATGGACGCACTGAGACAAAGCCACCTGCAGGGGATACAACAGTCCAGATCATTAAAGGGTGTGGTTGTGTTTTCAGAGATCAAACACACACACACTGGTATGTCCTCAGACATCTATTGAACCCACCTTCAGGTCTGAAAATGAGCTCTGGGTGGGTCTTCCAGTAACAAATCATGGCATTAGAACGGATTGGTGGTGTTAGAGCCACCATGTAGCCCGCATTGTGGTCTCACCTGGTGATGCAGTACTCCTTGTCTCCAGGGATGCCCAGGTAGCGCGGCCTCTCGCCTGTAGCTAAGACGAACTGAGCTGCTGTGTAAAATGTCTCCTTCCCTCGTTTGTTTGTTGCCTGTCAGAAAAAACCAACTTGTTGAAACAGGCACTACAAGTTACACAGAGCTGCAATATGTAATTTTGACTGAGTCATTAAGCAGAGTATTTTTGAAACATCTTCCATTTGCTATGGGTGCAGCTAGTGATCTGATCACAAGTATGAAAGCCAACAACAACAAGGCTGGAGGAAATGAAGGCTAGATGTTAAGCCAAGCCTGGAAAAGAGAAATAAAATTAAAAAAAAATAGGTTGCCTCAACAGGCTAGACATCATTCCAAAGCAGACAGCTTATCAAGATATGTGACGAGTTTTGGGATGGCAAGTTGACCAAGTGAGGAGGGAAGCAGGGCTCTAGACTAACTTTTTTTCACTGCTGTCCTAAAAACAACATTAACTGTCCCTTACTGAATGCAAACCATCCCAAAATCAATATGTTGTATAATTATTTTATTCTTATTTACATTTGTTAGTTTTTAGCGACATAAAACACAATTAAATGTTGAGTACAAGTACCTCAGTTTTTATACTTCAGTGCAGAACTAGAGTACATGGTTACTGTCATCTCTGACATGGGTTTAATAAAATGTAAACACTGGTGTAACATTTTTGGAACTGCAAGCTCAAAGTAATGTTACTTTTACCAAATCCTACTCAGTTAGAAATCTTTCAGTACATTTAATAACTATAAACTTACTGTGTTGTCACATTAATCTGCAGCTGACTGATTAATGCTTCTTGTTCCTCTGAACAGAAGCTCTCAACTGCTGTGTGTTTAGTTCCATTGGCTGTTAGTTCCAGTAGCTCAATTAACCACAGGACTCTGCTGTCCACGGGCTGCTAACAGTTAACAATCTCCCCTCTTTTAACATGGAATTGTTTCACAATATTGCCACTGGAAATCCAGGATCTGTCCACCGTCAATGCTGAGTTTACTGCCTCCTTTCTGATTTTAGCATTCAAACCAAAATATCACGGAATAACGAAGTTAATTCAGCTTAAGCTCACTCGTACAGTCAGGGTAGTGCCTGGCTAATGTTGGCTAGCTAGTAACAAACAGCTGGCTTATCTGTTTCAATCCAATTACTAATAAAAAAAAATACATCCATTTCAGAATCTTAATGTTTTCGTAGGTCTCATAATTAATAGCTTGCAAATGACAGTAACAGGATTAGAAGTTTATTTTATTTGCCAAGTGATCCCAGGTCAGATGTATGTTCATCCAAAACACATTTTCTACCATCCCAGGATGACGGGACATTGTAAGTCTCGAGCCCTGAGGAAGACTTTACTCTCAATAGAAATAGTTGCATGTTCTAGTAAAAGAAAACACTGTCTGTCAAGTCTCCTAAAACTGGAACAAAACCAGCAATCCCAGTTAAAGATCTGTACAAGTACAATGAAGGTTCCGTTAAATCAATTATTTACCTTGATTTTGTGTGGTTCGATGAACTCTGCATAGGCATTAACATAGTTGACATTCTTGTCTCTCAGTGCCACCCTGTATCCCCAGTTCAACGAGCCGATGTAGTTGTTGACCGCCGTCTTCATTGTATCCCAGTTGTGTTTCACTGTGTACAGACAGACAGACATCAGTGGAGTCAGTGTAACGAAGTCAAGCGATTCTGACAAGGCTCGCCTCTGATTTACCGCGGCAAGCCGGTCCGATGTCCCCCCTCCGTGACCTCCTGGGTCGCTGCTCTGAGCGCTCACCTGTCTCGTCAAACTCCCAGCCGAACTTGCGTGCGTCCTGGATGGCCGTGCTCAGCATGGCCGTCTGGTGCATCAGCTTCTTGGGAATGCAGCCGACGTTCACACATGTTCCACCGAGACCTAAACACCACAGCAGAACATGTTAACAACACATGAAAATGCTGCATCACACATAAGTAGATATCCTAAAGTGGAAGTGTCATACCCCAGGAGGTTCCCATTGGTGTGGGCACAACAAAGTCCAGTACCATGACTTTCTTCCCCAATATAGCAGCTTCCTGCCAACAGAGTAAATCACAGAATTATGCAGTGTTACAGTAACACTGGCTAATACATGTCTGAAGTCATTATGCAAATGGAAACTGTTAATGGCTCAAACAGAAGTGTGGTTACTGATAACAGCATTAAGTTTCACTCTGAGTCTCTGCAAACCACAAAATTGCACAACGGAGCAACATCCACTGCAATAAAGCTTCAACAGGTAACACTGAACATGTTGCACTTAATTCTTTTACCTTTGAGCAGGCCAGGCCTCCAGATCCGCCTCCAATGACAATCAGGTCATAGTCATAGGCCTCATTTTCTCCACTTAGTAGCTGCTGCAGGCTGCCGTCTTTGTGAGCCTGACAGAAACATTAACACAACAATGAATAAATATAGGTCTTAAGTATGTTGATCGTGTAGTGAGGGTGTGGGGTGTAGCCTCTGTCTGGTTCTGCTTTTGTTTCCCCTGTTTTTTTCCACCTAGAAGCAGTGGAGCAGTTTATATTTTTTTTATTATATCGTTTTTTTTTATTATAGCCGATAAATACTGGCTATAATACTATCCTGTTTGACAGATTATGTCAAAGCATTTAATTTGAATTCTTACCTCAAAATGCTCTCAAAAGTATGTTTGTCAAGTTTTTTGATGTACTTTACTAAAAAATTAATGAAAATTTTGAAGAGTTAAAACTGTCCCTTTTTTTGGTTCAGTCAGAGCTGTGGAATATTAAATCGCCTACACACTCACTACATATTCACCTTTTATACCCTCAAGTGTGCATAAACTACAGGTTATATGAACTTCTTTTGGCTGGCAGCTGAAGGATGCAGCTGGCTCTGGTAACTGCTCAGTGGTGTGGAACCTTGTCTAGTGCCGTTCTTGTACAATCTTTTTGCTCTTCTGTTAATTTAATGATACTGACATTTGAAAGTGAAAGAAAATCTATGTTAACGCCATTTTCTCTATTGTTGTCTGTCCCACAACTGAACTGCACTCGGCACACTGACCGAGCAGAACATAAAAATGACACAACAGCATATATCCAACATTTATGTTATGTTATGGAAGCTCCAGGTTACGGATTGTAAAGTTTCCATAAGTGCTAACAGTGCTAATAGCTTGTCATGACTGAATTCAAAAGAGAAAGTTATTGTAATTTCCCCGTTGACTCTTCCAAGCCGTGAAAAGGTGAAACTCTAGTTTACCACAGTATCTTCACAATATGCAACTATTTGATTATAAGCTGACAGAGACTGAGTGTTGTGCCTGCTGTTTCATACGCAGTCTATGTAAATAGGCCTGGTCATGTAGCTGCAAGCTGCACAACCTGTAGCCACTAAAGAGGGTATTATCACGATCGCCCTATTCTCATGTTTCCACTGTTCGTTTACAAGGAACATACATGGCTAACTGGCATGACCTCGCAACACACCTAGAGGTTTTGGTTACACCCCTTCTTTTCATGCTTTGTCTGCTGTGACAAAGGTCTACGAATATTTTGTTTTTCTGTATTTAGGAGAGAAGACATTGTACTCTTCATAAAGTTATTTTTGTGCAAATCGACAACTAGTGGGCTGAGTTTCAAATGTCACTTGAGCCAAGCAGGCTTGTTTGTGTACAGTTTCTGGCATCTGAACCACCCACTCAATCGACTAACATTCCATGGCAGTCATGTATTGAGGAGAAATGCAACATTTACAGCGATGTATAACAAGATTTTGACCACAAAAAATGAACTACTTTTGAGATAGTTACTTACACACATTTGTTTCCTCACCTGCATTGTTTTGTCACAGCCACCAAGGTGGGTCTTGTTGATGAAGACATTGGGAACAGTTTTCTGCCCAGTCATCTCAAGCAGCATCTCCTGGTAGTTGGTTCCATCCTCTGGACAGAATGGTTAATATTGTTTAAGTGCAAGTTCACAAGGTTGATAAATGCCAACTATTCCTTCTCTATGTCTACTTTTCATATAGTAAGATTTGTGCTACCTCAGCATTATATCTTTGTTTTGAATCTTTGCCTGAAGTGCTATCTTCTATCTACTGATAACACACAAATGATATGCAAAAATAAGAGGGGAAGCATGGTATGACACAAAATGTTTACACCAAGCTCATCGTTTTCTTTATCAGCATATCTCCAAGTCTACTTTCTTTCTGTGCTACGAGTACAAACAGAGCTGTTGTGTTCAAATAGTCACCTACTTTTCAAAGTTCTGTATGTAGTCAGTTTAGCCAGTCAGTTTACTAGCAGGGTTTAAAATTAATGTTTTTTTTCCCCCATCAGCCTAATGGCTAGTGAACATTCATATTTTACAAGGTGCTCAATAGATTACCATTGTTTTTTTTTTTTTTTTGGCTGGTGATTGACAAATCTATCAGCCACTTACATATTTTACCAACATTTGGTTGGTGTTCATTCTGGGCCATGATTACTATTAATACAATGTCACACTGTTGCTATGGTTAATACTCCCTCTGATTTATTTAGGCTGACGATTAAGCAGATCTTTGGTTGAGACATCCTGTCATATGATTTTAGCTAACACAGGTTGTTGTGGTAGGAAACATGCTGATGTTAACAGGTTGGTCAAAATCATACACTAACAAATGAAATACTATTTTCTGCCTTTTGTATTATAATGTTTGAATGTTGTGAACTGAAACTTAAATGTCATATTCTCTCAAGGTTCATCTTCTTAATAATGATTAAGTTTGTCAATCATACACTGATTAATCCTCAACATAATGCAGTATACTACATTTAGCATACAGCTGAGACTGACAGAGATAACCGAGCAGCAGAGAGGTTGGAGTTTACTGAGATCTGGCACGAGGCCAAGATATCTTCAGTGAGTGACTCAGCATGTTTTGTGTTGTTGCAAGTGAAGAGCCTGGTGTAACACAACATCTCTACAATATCCTAAAGTACAATTCTCAAACGCATTTTACATTCATGTTAAATAATGGTTTATAGCACACTTTAATGAAGCAGCACTGTTTAGATATGCTAAATAGGTGGGGTAAAATAAAGTGCTACTAATGTAACACTTAACCAGTTAAGATGCTCCCAATTTCAACATAATAAAATCAAGAACACTGTACTGAAGATATAATTATTGGTTTAATGTTGTTAGGTTGTTTTTTTTTTGTGTGTGACAAATCTAGGTTCAGCCTGCTTCTCCAAGAAAACAGTATCTCCAGACTGCAATTATACTATACATTTCAATTAATACACATATTTATAATTCTCATCTTTATAATATTAATCTTAATCTTTATAACACACTTATTTACCCAATTCTTCAGCATTACTGTGTCTATTTATTGGTATATAGTACATTGTATTATATACATTTATTATTTTAATTTATTATTGTAGTATAATGCACATATAAGGGCAATGAGGACAAAATCCCAATATTTTTGATCAAATACCTCAATAATAATATTTATCAATATTGTGACAATAACGATTGTTGACTATTGGTGCTTTCACAAAATATTAACACAGTGACATTTGTGATAAATAATCATTAGCAATGTAGACACAATGAATCAGTGGGTAAAGGCAAATAACAGAACAGCTAGAATAGTCTGGTAAATTCAGAAAATTACATCCCTTTTCTGTACTGCAGCCTTTAAAACCAGGAAGAGACAACACAGCCTATGCCATATCACAATCTACACAATCTAAGATAATATCTAGCCTCATATCACAGTATTGATATTATATGCATATACTGCCCAGCCCTAGAACATATTTTAGATGCTTCTTATTTCTGATTTTTTTTTTTTTAATTTCTCTACACTTGTATATCTACTCTTGAATGGGGGGCAACTGAAACCCAATCCCCCCACCCCCAATAAAATACTTCTGACTCTGATATCTGACACCTGCCATTGAACTTGCAAACAAATTTCATGAGACATAACCAAATGAGACATAGCGTGTAACTGACCAAACATCTCCATCTTACCTATGAGATCCAGCTCCACCACATTACACTCCACCTTCAGCTCTTTGAACAAGTCTTTCACCTGCAAAGACACAATTGTGCAAAAGTGGTGAGTCAGTTTCTCAGTGACATATTAGCTAATACACAAGCCCCAAATCTGTTTGCCAAGATTGATCTGAATTAGTCACAAAACATTGGTTTATTTCAGTGAAACCACATAATCCCGTTAGTGTTATTGTTGGTCAGTATTCAATGTGTGTAACTTTTATTGACGGAAGACACTTTTCTAGCCACAAAGATAAAAAACCATAATAAAGTGTGAACTTCAGAGAAACAAGTGCCGTTTTGTAAACAGGATGTGTCGAATTGAACAGCTGATGGGTGGTTATTTAACTCTGAACTATAAATTATGTAACTTTTCTAAGAAATGAGGCCTCATTCAAAGAAGCAGCAAAAACTTGTCTCACTCATCTAAACAGCGCTGAATGATATGATCTCCCCCACATGTCAACACAAGTTAAACTGTGTTCAGCTGCTCGTCGTTAGTGGTTCTGTGTGGCTCGTATCACTCCGCCGGTGGTCAGTATTCAGCCGGTGACTAACCGGAGCCGCCGGTTGCGTTAACGCAACAAGGACAAACCAGCAATTAGACCAAGCCCGTGTACTTCGCGGGAGAAGATGGAAGTTTCCGACCGGCACATGCAACGTCCGCCCCTTCGACAGAATGAAAACCTTACCTTGACACAAAACGGACAGTAGCTTTTACTGAACACCAACACTTGGTTGGAGTCAATAAGCTGCTGTATCCGAGTTTTGAGCTCATTCTTCCCGGTGTCATTTTCGATGGGAGGCATTTTCACGATGTATTTCCGTCTGCCTGCGCAGGGCAAGCCTCGACTAGAGAATGAGGGAAAACCCGAGTAAAACCGCGCCAACTCTCAGTTAGTAATAAATGTACGAATATGTCCCGGTACTTTCTCAAAGAGAAAATACTAGAAAGCAACCGAACCGCGGGTCTGACCTCGGCTGCTCTCTCTCTGCTGTCAGCAGCTCGTCTACGACCGCGCCAAACGTCTTTTACCGTTTCTTGTCCTGCTGCTGTGGGTGCGCTCGATCATAGTCACCGCGTTCACCGCCAGTTAACCGCCTACTCCGCTGCTCATTATCGACAACAGGAAGAACCCCGCCCGCACGGTCAACCCCGCGCTTAAAAACGCACCTACCTACAAAAACGTCACAGGGTTGCCTATTTACATGCCGTAAAAGCACGAAAACTATTATTCCCCTGAAATATTTCTGTTAAAACCAAAATATTCTATTAGGCGGCCTGTTTATTTAAAAAAATTAAACCTTACACTAGTTGAGGGGACGGTAACAGAAATAAAGGGGCCAACAGGCGTCGCTGTAAGACAGCTAATCCTAAATTAAGAAAGAAGTGAAATGAAGAAGAACATGTGTTAAAGTTTAATATCGATATCAACCTGTTATAAAGTCTATAATTGATACTGTGGTTGCTCTGACTTCAGACTTCTATCCCTGCGTGACCGCTTCATGTCTGGGTGTTCCATAAAGAAATACTCGTTTATCTGGCGCCACCTGCCGATGAAAGTAGGTTATGACAAGTAGCAGGTGCACTGTATAGCCTCCATAATTACATGTAGGTCATCCCCATTTAACCTTAAACGAAGCCAGTTCTTTTTCTTCTTCTTTTTTAAATGAATCTTTATTGTATCACTTCAAAACATACAATAATAAATATATCAACATCAATACAAAACAAATACAAGGCAGAAAACCTATTTACATAAAGGTACCATGTAAATTTTCAATAAAGGTATTAAATAAAAAAGATTTAAGGTTTTTACAAAGGTTCATTGTTTTCACTGCTTTACTGTTTTTCAGTTCATGTATTGTTCCAATATAATGTCCAATTTAAAATAAACTTTTTTTTACTTACAATTTCATTCTTGTCACTATAAAATTTTTTTTTTTCTAAACGAACAATTGAATCAGTCACTGTTTTAAATAAATATTCTATATCTAATGAATGAATAATTGTATACATGAGAATTCATAAAATAAATGACTAAAATCTCAGTTTCATTATTACAAAACACACAATTTACATCAATATTGTCTCCGGATTTTGTTTTATACTTCTTTGATTTTGTTGGTATTTTGGTATAACTCTTATTAAAATTCCAAACTGACTTCCATTTATTGTTTTGAAATCGGGAATTCCAAAATAGTTTGGCAGGAGAAGATTAATATTAGTAAATTTTTTGTCAGTGCAGCATATAGAATCTAACATGAGGTTACATTTAAACTGCAGATTCACATCAAACATACAATTTCCTCACAGTAAAGTCAAAAGACCAGAAGGTATTGCACTGCAGACTCTTTTGTAGTGACTGGAATTCTGTATAAGTACAAGCCATGACCCTAGTGAAGAAAAAAAAATGACATAAGCATAAATAAATAAATATAGAAATGCATAAATATGTAATAAATTGTGTAATTTTATGTAATCTTATTTTTATTCTTTCTTATTTGAAACACTGTAGGTGTATAGGCCTAGATAATTACCTAAGGACTGAAACTTCTAAATAAGTGTACTTTATGGAATAGTGATGAGAAACATGATAAATCATAAAGACTTTCCAATACTTTTCCCCTCAAATCAGCATCAGTCTACTGTGGCATAATATTCTCTGTTCACTGTGAACAATATCAGTCAAAATAGTCATATAAGACAAAAAAAAGGTATTGCACTTTCACAACGTTGGGGGACTAATGAGCAAAGCAGCAGAGGCAGAAATATCCTGACTTTGAGTGCCTGATATGGGTTAAGCTTCAAAAATGCTGGAAACTTCACTTCCCATAATGCACCACCAGCCTCTTGCATTAGACTCCACTTAAAATTTTAAAGTCTCAGGCCCAAATGAAGATAACCCTGATGACATCATGGTTAGTTTTCATAACTTTAAATAGTTCTCTCCACAAACACACAATACATTATGCAAATCCTTTCACAGGCTGAGAACCACTCATGTGACAAGCAAGCTGATCTACATGAGTAAAATTGGTGGTGTACCCCTTTAAGAAGAAAAGTTGACACACACGTATGCATTCCTGCAGTGATGTACCGACATTTTTTGTCTCTTTATGGTTGTTTTGCACCTTTTTGTGGCTGTTTTTGTCTCTTTGTGGTTGTTTTAATCTCTTTGTAGTCTTTTTGAATTTAATTTAAATTTAGTTATATTTGTAATGTACTGTTGGCCTAACCCTTATGTATTTATTTATTTATTCATTCATTTTCATATCTGTATGCTCCTTACGCTAAAATTAGAAGTGGCTTTTCCACTCACATTTACATTAACACGATTGTTAAGTCAACATAATAAATTAATTGTATCAGGAAGTTGGGGTACTGTGGGTTAAGAACACAAGTTCATTCAGCATTGCTGTCATTTCTTCAATAAATGACTGAAAATGTGAATCCTTGATGTGAGGCAGACTATGTTACATGTAACTCATATTAGCCTACTATTAAGAGAAGCAAATGTGACACCAACTCAGGAAACAAGGCTGCTCAGTTCACCAACAAGCTGATGAGGAAATACGATAATCAGAGTTATGAAACTGGCAAACCTCAAACATTACAGAAATTAATATCAAGACACTGTTAGATAAATTACCTATTACATCTACAACCTAATTATTTCACACAAGCATATGTGAGCACAAGTCAGATTCCTTTAAATGTCATCAGTGTGCATTCAGAGCTTTATGAAACTGTGTTTTCTTATTTACGCATTCCGGGCATGGAATCATTTGCAAAATGCCATTTCCTTAGAAACACTCCAGTCTGTGAATACCTTTAAAGGTCTGTTACAAAGTGCCCTAATGGAAACATGTTGCTGTTTTACAGGTAGGTACGTTTTACCTTGACCTAAGCTGGGATGTGATATGGATATTGCTGCCATATGCTTCTCTTCGTTTTCCCTTGTGTTCATTTTAACCAAAAGCTAATCTCTGTTTAGTTTAATCAATATGGAGATGCTTGCTCACGCAAATTGTAATGAATAAATAATAAATCTGAGTGCTGTCGGTTAAGTACACCTATAAAATAGGGTAGAAAACTGTTAACTTTCAGGTGCTCTTCATTCCTTAACAACACATTATATTGTTTACTAGCCAGCTAAAATGTTACATTTTTGCTAGATAGCTAAAAAAGTTAACAAAAGACAAAAAACCTTAACTTTTTTTTGAGTAACTTGATTATTTTTCCTCAATCTGTCTCAAAAAGGCCACCATTTTCAAAGGTTAACCTCCCTAATTGTGCGTTGAAGGTTAATACTGGATCACACTTTAAACCGGAATTTAAAGTTTTGGTGCAACACAAATTCAATAGGTTTAGAGTGAAAACTAAACTGGGGTTTAAAAGAGAGGATTAAATTTAATCTTTCTCAATTCTAAAAGAGTTTAAAGGTTTGGTGCAGCATAATTTAAAGTCAAACCGTGTTTTAATGGGTTTTATGAATGAATGAATCCTTTTTGGTGTAACCCAGCCCTAGTATCTCAATGGGACCTTCCTGGTTAAACATTGGATAAATGAAATAAAACGAGATACTAAGACAACATGGGTGTTATAAATGTCATGTTGATATTGTACAATAATTGACAGCCCTGCTGAAAAATCCAGTAGAATACCATTAGGAAAAACCATTAGGAACCATTAGGATTCTAATGGTCTAATGGGAATTGGAACACCAATAGGAACCATTAGAAGAAACCATTAGGAACCTACTGGTCCCATTAGGATGTAAAACCATTAGAAACCTACTGGTCCCATTAGGATGTAAAACCATTAGGAACCTACTGGTCCCATTAGGATGTAAAACCATTAGAAACCTACTGGTCCCATTAGGATGTAAAACCATTAGGAACCATTAGGATTCTAATGGTCTAATGGGAATTGGAACACCAATAGGAACCATTAGAAGAAACCATTAGGAACCTACTGGTCCCATTAGGATGTTAAACCATTAAGAAAACCTACTGGTCCCATTAGGATGTAAAACCATTAGGAACCTACTGGTCCCATTAGGATGTTAAACCATTAGAAACCTACTGGTCCCATTGGAATCTAATACCATAGGAGTGGGGTGGTGGTGTGTGAGACACCAGTAAAGGTAGAAAGACATGTTAAAGGTAAGACTTAACAATTCTTTGTGGTTCACACTTAAGAGAACACATGCGTGCCTGTTCATATGAGACAGATATGGGCAACATAGGCTCAAACACAATCGGCCCACATGTGGCATGGACAGATCTGGGCCGCATAAACCAAATCACAATCGGCCCACATGTGCATGCCATCATATAAACAGTGCCATCATTGCCAGACCTGGCCCACATCCGGTTGACATACCACTTGCCATGCCAGCAGTCGGCCAGCAGTGCCGGCTTAATGCCAGATGCGGCCCAGACCTGTCTGCTATGTGGGTTCAGTCGCAAAAGGCCAAAGGTGATCTTGGTGGAATATATTAAATGAAATCACTGAACACTGCAACCTACAAACATACTAGCCTACGCAAGGACCCACTAGAAATCACACAGATGTGATCGCTAAAGAAGGCTATAACATCTGTGTTCCTCCATCACATTAGGAACCATTAGAGACCACTACACCCTGTAGTGACCACTAGACCACTGTATAGTGACCATTAGACTGGTATAGAAACACTGTAGGAACCATTAAGACTCCTGTAGGAACCATTAGACTCCTGTAGGAACTATTAGTAAAAGTCCTGTAGATTTGTGTAGGAGATAATAGAATCCCATTAGAAAAACAAACCGAACCATTAGGAAAACACAACTAGCCATTAGAAACCATTAGAAATCATTACAAAACCATCAGGAACCATTAGAAACCAATAGAATATGCCTAGTGGTTTCTCTGACTTTTTTCAGCAGGGAGGAGTTTAGAACCTTGCTGCCATAGAAAATCAGATTTTTAGACTACATCTGAAGGCAGTATGACAGTTTTGTTTTACTTTATTCGCAACAAAAAGAACATATTCAAACATTCTATAGGTACAGATTATTCCTTTGAAATGTTAAACGTGACGTGCCTGTTACCGCTCACCTGCGGCTCACCTGCTGACGTCACGTTGCTGAATCAGGCACGCATCATCAGAGAAACGTAATCTGCGCGCATCATTTCCAGGTGAGTGTTGTTGGATGACTTCCACCTTTTAGCTGACAGCGGAGGGGAGCGGAGCGCTGTGTTGCAACACTATTTGTCCACAGAAACACTTTAGTCATTCCCTCTGACAAGTCTGAACAAGAGAGCAGATACGAGCTGGAGGTGATGATGTTCAGGACTGAACCCTCAGCTGGGTTTAACACCGCCTGTGTGTGAGTGTGTGTGTGCGTGTCTGCGTCTTGACACTTAGATCGTTGCTCCACCTCCGCCGCCTTGAGTTGAAGTCGCAGCTCAGCAGCAGTGAAGCAGTTTGTCAGGAAGAAGAAGAGGAGGCAGCAGCAGCAGCAGACGCGATTCGGATTATTTCACTCGTTGGGGAGAAAATTTGAAGATGGCTGAAAACAAGATGGGTCCGAACCTCCAGGCTGGAGCTGGATTCCTCGCCAAACGGGTCCAGAAGTCTTTGAATCGAGCTCAGGAGAAGGTGAGACAGAGAAACCAACTTTGTAAACTTGCACTGGGACTATTTAACGTCAAAACCGCGCACTACAAGCACTGCCATCAGTGTGGTGAGCCAGGAGTCAGACTTATTCCAGCTGGTTTTGCCATCCAGAAATGATAAACAAACTTCTCTTCAGAATTATTTAAAAATGCTCCTTTTAGAAACAATATTTGAAGGAGTGTAGCTTCTATCAATCAGCTAAGGGTCAATCAGCTCCTTAAGAGGATTAGTTTAATGTTATTTACTTTAGTAGAAACTGGCAAATTGGATAATTTATAAGGACAGCTGTATCATTTATGAAATATGTTGCTCTATCCTGAACTGGTACTTTCCCTACCTCCAGTTCTGTTATCTACTGTAACTCATTTTGAAATCCTCCCAGGTTAAAATCAGGTCAAGCCTATTTTCTGAACTTCATCAAAACAAAGAGATTCTGGCCACAAGAGAAAGGAACACGTCTCTACAGTATGAGACTATAAACTACATCATCCAATCCTTGTCTTTTGTGTGTTGTAACTGTCACTTTTTAAATGATTTGGGCTGATTGTATTAATAAACCAGTAGCATGGACTTTCCCAGTCTGAGCATCACGCTGTTGTTCAGTGCTGTACAGCTGTGTGCGGACACAAAAGCTGCCACTTCCTGACTGTGCACTTCCTCTCGCTTTCTCACTCAGTTTGTGGTTGATTTTCTCTGCTCCACCTCAGAACAGCAGCTACAAAAGTTTGCATGTACTCTGAAGCTGCAAGAGACCTATTTTTGGGGATTCAGGGATTTTTTTTTTATAGTAGGAAATGGGAGGATAGACATGATAATGAGAGCCTTTGTTGCAGATTTAAAGTTAAAGGTCATTCAATGTAGCAGCTGTGAGCAGTGGACTGTGAAGGACGCTGTAATAGTTAGCCATGTGTGCCTTGTTTTGGGTAAGGCATAGGAGTATGTGGTACTATATAAAGAGCTAACTGCACATACATTGGTATCTGTGTTTATGTTCACCAATAAATAACAAGAAATTGTCGTGCAGGAATACCAAAGATATGTCTGAGGTAATTTAAAAACAGTATCATCATTACATACAGTAGTTTGCCCACAAGAACACTGACAAGTTTATTTTTTTTCAACTGGAGAACAAAATTTCTGTGCTGCAATTTCTTATCAGACAACATTTACCCTGATACATATTATATCTGCAGGAAGCTGATATGAGGTAATATTCCAGCCTGGCCAACTAAAGAGTACTCCACCCACCCAGAGTTGCACTTCTAGAACACCGTCGAACTGATGATGGCCAGTTTAAGAAAATGATCAAAATTGATGCAGCGTAACCAAAGATATCACTTGTCAAAACCTGGCAACCACATTACCATGCAGCAGGTCATTCCTCTTCGCTGTCAAAACCTGGAATCCACGTCACCCACAATGCAATTTAATGGCCAGCGTTCAGTCAGATATTCAGGCGTGTTATGCTGTCACAGTCTTGCAGCAATTTGAGAAATTGCAACGAAATGTGTGTAGTAGATTTGTGTGTATGAATATTTCAGTTTCTTCCCATGACAGTTAGCAGGACTTTCACAAGAAAGTGTTATCCACTGTTACTGGTGTTCTGCTGTCAAGTTAGCAATAGTCTTGCAAAAAGCCAGACTTTTCTCCACAGCACTCGGCACTGGAGAAAAGTCTGGTTCCACGCACACACATTCTGTTAAAGGGAAAAAAAAAACCCCGCCCTGTTTTGTTTGCATTTCTTTAAACCGATCACAAATGTCTTGGGTGGTGCTAAGTCCACAATGCAGCGACAGTGCTGCTACAAAATAGTGTTGGGGGGTAACTTGTTTTGTTGGAATATTTACACGTTGGGAGGCAAGCTCTGGTATCAAGAGGACTACATCATTTTACTTTCGTACCATTAGTGTCCCAGGTGCTAATTTGTCGTTTTCAGCTTGTGGGTTGCAACTAAGAGATTGTTCTTGTTTCCTGGGGACTTTGAAAACGTAGCTAGCGGACACCACGATGCTGTATGAAGCAAGCGACCAGTGGCAGGACTTAAACCCACAATGTGCATCCAGTGAGTCAGACTAAGTTAGTTATAATAAATAAGCAATGTCCAGTTCTGCTTTCAAAATAAAGGTCTTGGGTAGGTTTCGGCATACTTGGTTAGGAAAAGATCGTTGTTTGGATTACACACCGGAACCGGACTCCGTGTTTGTTTTGGCCCATCTATCTACCCCACCCCAAGTCCTCCGAACTTTCTCACTCTATGTACTACATTTGTCCTTATTACTATGAAAGTCATGCTGACTGTCACAAAAATACTGACATTTCGTGTTCTTGCACACAAATCTGTGTATCACATTTCATGACTACTTCACAAACTGCTGTGATACTGGACTGGTTATGCTAGTAGTGGCTAATGTAGCTTCAAACTTCTAGCCTAGCTGCAGAGGTCTAGTAAGCTCACTTCTGTAAAGGTTGGGCCGATGGTTGATGGCTCGACCGCTGAGCCCTCTATCATCCTGACATTTTGATTTTTATTTGAGGTAGTGTGTCCCTCAGAGTTGCCATAGAGTTATTGCCTAAGCTCTGTTTTTGACATGTGGGGGAGAAAATAAAAAGAAACTGTTGCTGCTGTTCATTGAACTGTTTCCAGGTCATTTTTGTTATTTTCTTACTAAATGCAACTAAGTTACGGACATGTGGTGCCAAGGTGAAACCCCTTTTCAACCCAGCGACAATATCATCGTACATCACCCAACCTAACTTCTGTTTAATTCCCCAGATTTTTTTTGTCATTTTCAAACATGCAGTCATCTGACTTAACTGATGCTGACTCAAGTGACATCACTCGAGGATATTTAGCAGTTTTCACACGACTCCCTCTGACAGAAAAGGCTTCATACAACAGGGTCCACTTATGCAAAAGTAGGCCTTTAGTCACCACCATCTGTGAAACACTTTGATGTCTAATATCGGTGCAGTTCCCCTTTAACTAGTTTAGCTCTATATTTAAGTCTAGAAACTTTTTGTCTACCTAATGTTGAAACTTACTCTGAGTATTGTTCTCTCTCAGGTCCTCCAAAAACTGGGCAAAACCATGGAGACCAAGGACGAACAGTTTGAGCTGTGCTTCCAGAGCCTCAACAAACAGCAGGTAAACCTCAAAAGGTCTCCCTACACATGGGGGTCCTCTACTTTCACTGCAAGACTCAAAGAGAAGTCCTGTAAAGTAGTCAAACAGCTCATTTTAACCCCCTTACCAAAAATCTCCAGTTAGATAGAGCACTGCTGAGTCTACAGAAAAGAACAGTGTTTTGTTTTTGCTGTCGAGATGCCAACCCACAAGTTCAGACAATCATCTTGGCCTTGAAAACAGGAAATACTTGAAACAAGTCCATTCTGCATAAATACTGTGTGCAGTGTCTCCTCTAGATACATAAGTACAAACATTGCCCTTGGTACTAATAGAAATGAGATAGTGTATGCTCATATTCAAGAAATTGCCCATTTTAAGGGTTACACACAACCTTGCGAACAAATAACCATGTCCAATTTTTGGTCTTTGTTCAAAGTGATATAATATAACATCTGGGAGAGCAAATAACACAATCCTTTTACAAATGAAAGATTTGATTTAAAAGCAATGAAATATACCCTCACCCAGTCTCAGGTGTTTTGTTGCTACAGCATTCATTTTGTCTGATATGACCATTAGCTTGTGTTCACATGTTAGCAAACTTTAGCTAGTTATTGCTTTTCTAATTTACTGAATCAGTATGCCAACTTTATACCTCCTTTCTACTTTTGCTACTGTTACACTATGTTTTATCATTCACCATTCTCCTATAATGCACTTGTTTCCCAATTACTGCTATTAGACAAAAAAAAATACAGACTGGGTTGCTCTACATAAATAGATAAAAAATGTATTTGCTTGCTGTTGGGACCTAATAAGTATAAAACAAAGTGATACATTGTTTGTTAGGTAATTACAAAGTTAACACAGCATTACATTGTTTGCTTGCTACCAAAAACAAACAAACAAAATGTTACTTTTTTGCAAGCTTACCAAAAAGTTAACAAAACATTACATTGTTTGCTTCCTAGATAAAAAGTTAACAAAATGTTACATTTTTTGCTCACTGACATAAAAGTTAATGAAATGTTATGTTGTTAGCTAGTCAGCTGAAAAGTTAAGTTAATTAGTGGAGCAATATGGCCAAACAATAAACAGACAACAGCACAGTAAAGATAAAGACACCCCTTGCAGCAAGAGAGTTTGTCTGTTCACTTTCTTTGAGGAACTTGGTTATTTTTGCTCAGTCCATCTCAAAAAGACAGCTGTTATAAGTTAAACCTCCTCAAGTGTCAGTTTAAAGTTAATACTTTATCACATTTTAAATGGCGGTTTAAAGTTTTGGTGCAACAGGATCAGTTTGAAGAGTTGTGTGAATGTAATCTTTCTTAACTTTCTTAATTTTAAGCTAGTTTTAAAGTTTGGTGCAACATAATTTCAAGTGAGACAACGATTTAATTGGGCATAAAAATTAATCATTGTTGTTGCAACCATGCTTATTTTCTCAAAGTTCATTCAGTGTTTAATGCAACAACTACGGTACAAATTGGAGGGAAAGTTCAATGAGTAACAGGAAGGAAGAACAAGCTGACAAGACATGCTGCTTTCACTTCACCACTACCACATGAAATGTTGTGATTGTTATTAAATTTAAACTCGACATTGTGGTCAGACGATCAGGTGTTATATGTGCGGCCTGGAAATTCATGCATAGAAAGTTAGACTACAAACAGAAGCACACCGATTTCATAATTTGAGGTTGTTTGAGGAAATGATGAAGCATACAAAGATGTTGTTCCTGAATATAACTTGTTTGTGTTTTCTGCTTCTGCACTCAGATCGACGGAAACAGGTTGTTTAAAGATGTCAAAGCTTACCACGCAGCACGTGAAAGGTAGGTTTTGAAGGCATATAGAGACCTACAACACATAGCCGGTGAATAATGGGGAAGTGAATTTCCTCTATTCTCGGACCCTGACTTTTGCAATTCTGTCTGCGTTGCATGTTTTACAAGAACAAATAAAAATCCTGCACCGAAAAACAGCAGACGCAGCATTGCATATGTGATTCATGTGCTAGAAACCGTTGTGTTTCTGGTGCTGTCAGCTATTGCTCCTGCATTGTGAGCTCCAGTCAGGAAACCAGTGTTGTTCTGACCTTCTCGGTGTGGGTGTAGCAACACCGCCGCAAACCCTAAAAACAATACCACCACAATGCAATACGCTGCTGATGCTGTATGATAAGTTGATCCTTAAGGAGTCATGATTATATTTCAAGATTTTTTTTGTCCTCCTACAATTTCCTGTTCCTTTCCACAGCCGTGCATGAGACTCCAAGAGGCTGTCCCAGACGTTGCGAGACGTCTACGAAACAGACTGGGATGGAGCGGAGGATCTTGGTGTCATTACAGAGGTATGGTCATGATGTGTTCTTGTGAACTGTTGCTGAACAGTAATCTGAGAGCTGATCGTTTCAGCATTATTTGCGGGAAATTTGTTTTCATCTGGAGGGTTTAAAGAGGTTTTAATATAAGTTAACATGAAAATATATGCATTGGTCTCCATTTTGCCAACAGGTATATATGTACAGTACAAGTTAAAGGTCCAGTGTGTAAGATTTAGGCCACCATGTTGAAAACTTTGTTTTTCACAAGTTTTGCAACCACTGCAGGTTCTCCTACATGCTTGGAAGCACTCAGTGTAGGCGGCATTCTTTACCCGAACATCATAGTGATGCCAAGTGAAATTGGCGTAACATCTGAAGTGTGTCAGACACGCTGGAACAATGGAGGACATAATTTCCTTTTTAGGTCCTTTCATTAGCAACCAAACAGGGAAACATCTGTACTTAATAATTGATCACGGTGTGGTTTCTGTGTGCTGACTTTTTTAAAAAATCTGCATTGAGTCAATTAAAAAATTGCAGTAGCAATTTGCGTTCAGTGTGCAAGATGTCAGTGTTTCTCTCTGACCAATCAGTGGTCTGCAGTGTTTTTATTCCACCATTTACAACTCCAATTACAAAAAAAAGTTGAGACCACATTTCATTTTTGGAAATCATGGACGTTGCGTCCTCCTGGCTAAAAAGGAACAGGACCATCCAGATTGTTACCAGCGCTAATGTCACAAGCAAGTACCTGCTTGATGGTATGGGGGTGTGTTAGTGCCCATGGTATGGTGAGCTGTCACATCTGTGAAGGCCCCATTAACGCTGAAAGGCATCACTGGAGCAACATGTGCTGACATCCAGACAGCATCTTTTTAAGGGACATCCCCGCCTTTTTACAGCAACACAATGTCAAGACACATTCTGCACATTTTCCAGTAGTGTGGCTTTGTAGCAAAAGAGTTCAGGCACTAGACTGACCTGCCTGCAGTCCAGATCTGTCTCCCATTGAAAATGTGTGGTGCATTATGAGGCCCCGGACTGTTGAGCACCTGAAGTCATATATCAAGCAAGAATGAGAAAGAATTTCACTTTCAAAACTTCAACAATTAGTGTCCTCAGTTCCCAAACGCTTACTGAGTGTTGTTAAAGGAAAAGGTGATGTATCACGGCGGTAAACATGACCCTGTACAACCTGTTTTTGGAACACGTTGCGGGCATCAAATCCAGAATGAGTGTACATTTACAAAAAAACAATAAGGTTAATCAGTTTTAACATTAAATGTCTTGTCTTTGTACTGTTACAACTGAATATAGTTGAAAAGTTTTTGCAAATCATTACATTCCATTTTTATTTACTTTTTGCACAACGTTCAACCTTTTTTGAAATTGGGATTGTAGTATTGGCTCAGCTCGTTTAGAACCTCGACTGAGGTGATACCAAAAAAAGTACCAGGTATTATTCACATTTTTGACAATGGAAACCAAAAAAAAGGGCAAGTACAGGCAAGTTGAGCCAAGCAGTCCCATGCAGAGGAAACGCAGTTGCCTGCTACACACAAGGGCCACAGACGCAACAACCACATTAGCTTTCCTGCTTAAGGCTCCTTTTAATCAGACATACATTAGCATGATTTAGCTTGTTAAACAGAACAAACATTCATCAGAGAAAAGTTTAACTAAAAAGTAAGCTGCAGCACATTTAAATGTACCTGCAAATGTCACTTGAGTTAGATGCTTATGTGGTTCTAACTCTTGAACACCACTAATGACACGCTGTGGGGTCATGACGCATAGGCTACAGCTTAAGGTTGTTTGCTTTCCATCACACCAGCGTTGATTAAATGTTGCTGTCAAGATATTAATTTAAGTTAAAAGCAGGATCACAACCCTCACAGTCAGTTGCTGCACAGTTAAAAGCTTTTCACTTTGTGCAACAGCGTTTAAATCCCTCTTTGCTGGAATAATGTTTGTGGTTTGGTTGAAGTTGTCTGGTATTTCGACTGACTCAGACTTAGAGTTACAGTTTAACTGATGTGGTTCCCACTCTGTCTCTTAGAGTGAAGACTTGCTGTGGAACGACTACGAAGAGAAACTAAGTGACCAGATAGTCCGCACCATGGAGAACTATACCAGCCAGTTCCCTGAGGTCAAGGTAACCTGATGCTGTTTTTACTGGAATCAGTTCCAGCTAACCTGCATACACCAGTGTAACTTTTGATGACTCACTTGGAGATCATGCGTCACACAATGTTTACTTGAAGAAACTCTGCTCTGCGTTGCAGGAACGAGTGGCTAAACGCGGCCGCAAGCTGGTGGACTACGATTCAGCACGACACCACCTAGAAGCGCTGCAGAGTGCCAAGAAAAAGGATGAAGCCAAAATAGCGAAGGTAGCGTTAGTGTAACAGCGCACAAAGCACAGAAGTGATGAAAGTGGTTTCAACTGTAGTGGTTTAAAAAAAAAAAAACATTCAACTCCTCTCTTAACAGGCAGAGGAAGAGTTCAACAAAGCCCAGAGTGTCTTTGAAGAAATAAATACCGAGCTGAGGGAGGAGCTGCCTGTTCTCTATCAGAGGTACAGTTGACCGTCCACAGCAGCAAATCAACAGTCCTAGATAACAGTGTAATCTCACAAGTACAAACAAGACGCACTGGGTTTATTTGAAATATAAAGTATGTGAAAAGCATGTGCAGATGTGCGAAAAAGAATTTAAGTTGCTCTGAGTATGCTGATTCACACTCGGCATCACAGCGTGTCTCAAAATACATCTCAAGTGAGCACTTGTGATCAGGCACATCACACGTCCCCTCTCTATATTCAAGCAAACACATAGCTGCATAATTTCAGTTTGCAGGCCAAGTGCATTGTTGTAAGAAATAACTTGATGTATAACATTAGCCGAATTTAAAAGAAGGGACAAATAATTAAGAATTTGTCATAGACAGCGTTTCGCAAAGTTTATAAAGTTTCTCCTGACTCAACAACTCACAAAATTGGGCTATTTTCTGGGGACTTTATTCATGGGCGACAAAGAACTAACCTATATTGGTTACTGCTTACTGTATTTGTAAAAATTTAACCTGTTTCAGTTCAAACATCCTATAGAAATGTTTGCAAGTAAGATGCACTTTAGACTGGAGTAGCCATTGGAACAGGGATGTTGCAACAAACTTCTGCAACTTTTTTTTTTTTTTACGAGGAGAGAAATAATTTAAAGTGCTGCATTTAATGCATTTATTGTACAAGACGGCACAAATGATAAAGACTTTGCTGTAGCCTTTTCAGTGCCCTGCTCTATGTGTTGCTGTAATTAACCTACTGCCGAACAGTAGTATCCAGCATGCTGGGACAAATAGACACCATGTATTTTACATTAAAAAAAAAAAAGAAATAACCTGTTCAACCTATCGATTTTATAAGAGGGACCAAATAATTTAGCATGTGTCATATACAGCATTCCACAAAGTTTATAAAGTCTCTCCTCGCTCCACATTTCTCAAAATTGCCTAATTTGTTTTGAAGAGAATCTGGGAATATTGCAGTTACTAGTTATCTTGGCAAGTAAAAGAGCCCAAACACATCATTTGCATTACAGTGAACCAAATGAAAATCAGACAGTGTGTTTTGTGTGTACTTACAGGAAGACAGTTGTGGCCCAGGACACACTGTGTAAACACTGCTGAGAGAATATGGTCACGTGCGGCCCAGGCCACCTCTGAATGTGGTCTGAGCGATCAGATTTCAGTGCGTCCTCAAAACGTCTCGAGTGCATTCACATCCTCACTTAGAGCTGTCCACTTGTGATCAGATCACATGTTAATACCAGGTGTAAACAGGCTCAAAGGTACCTGGCTGGACATTGTGGTGCCACCGTGTTGTCCACACCACAAGACCGCTTTACTTGTCTTAATCAATGTCTGCGGTATTAAAAGACACAAGTCTGTCTGTGCAAATTGACTCAGCCTGTGCCTGATTAATCTGAACAAAGGGAACATATGAACCCAGGAAACAGGACCTTTACTTATTAATTTAACAAGACCTTTAATGTCATACATGACTGATTTTTAAATGTCCATTCAGATGGAATAAATCCAAACAGAAATGTTCAAGTATGTGCACAGGACACGCAACTGAAGTTGACTTAATTTCTTGAATAAGTGTCATGTGGATGAAGTGAAAGACAAACTGAGATCTGTCTCTGTCTCTGTAGCCGGATAGGTTGCTACGTGACGGTGTTCCAAAACATATCGAACCTGAGAGACGTCTTCTACAAGGAAATGAGCGTGGTAAGACATGACACAGATACCTTGATTTCCTCATACTAGTGATATTAAGCATTAAATCTGTAAAAATACCATGAAAACTTACAACTGCATATAAATCATATTTAAGGTATAGTGTTTGTGTTGCAAGTTAGCTTGTGTGCTCATGTTGCACTTTGTGTTGAAGCTGAACCATGAGCTGTACAATGTGATGAAGAAACTGGAGACTCAACACTCTGGAAAAGCTTTTATCATCAAGGGTCTCAACAGGTAAGGAACTTTTGTCATGTTTCCTCATCATGGTTCCCAAAAAGAATGTCTTGTGTAAATAACACACATTCCTAATTCTGTCTATCTGCCATTTCAATGTGCTGGACAAAAAAACTAGTCTTTTTTGGCTTCAAGTCCGAAAATAAAAAGATTGTACTTTTTCCTCAAATAGCACGACGACCAAGTCAAAGAAGAGAAAGTCCCTGGTTATCTCCAACCCCATCCCTTGCAATACAGCTTTCCCAGCTGACCATGTCTCCATCCATTCTTCCACCGAGAATGGAAAAGACGCTGTCCCCTCGTCCCCTGCCCAACTATCTCAAAGCATCTCTGAAGAATCCAGCCTGCCAGAGGAGAGCGGCGTCTCCAAAGACGTCAACTTGTCAGACTCCGATCTCAGCTCCAGCGGCACCAACACTCCCAAGAGGCAGTCGGTGTGTGACAATAAGAGCAGTGACGGGAGCACAGGGAGTCAGAGTCCAGAGGCGGAGGCGGAGGCAGCGGCAGAGGCAGAGGCGGAGGCTGATGCAGATGCAGAACTCGCAGGGAACCAGTCGGATGACTCCGGGGTTGGAGTACAAAAGTCAGAGGCTGCAAGTCAGGAGGTGTCCAACCCCTCGGATTCTGCAGACAGCGACGCCCCTCAGAGTCCAGAGCAGGAGACTGTCAGTGATCCACCATCAGAGGAGGCCAAGCCCAAACCTCCACCTGTTCCCGCCCCTCGCGTCTCCTTTCGCTCCACAGACAAAAGCCCGCTCTTAACGCTCAGGAGCAGGTGGAGGAGACAGAGGATGCATCAGCCAGCCAGGAGACAGCTGAATCAGGAGAATCAGGAGAGGACTCCAGTTCCAGCTCCAGTTACCAAAATCCACCAGGCTTCCTTTACAAGGTACACTCAACTATGATTTCAGGGAGACGTAAAGGGAAAATTTTGCTCTTAACATGTGGATTTACCGTCAAAGTTGATGGTAAATGTAGTCAATTAAACCAATAAATTCTTCAGTGTGTGTTACATTGACCAAGAAAGCTGAGTTTTCCTGCTGCAAAATCCTGCTTCCAGTGATGTCATAGTGATGTCATTGCTGTTAAGGAAGAACTCCAGGCTATTTGGTAGCCAGGGGGCGTCCTAGATGAGTATTTTCAAACACTACATTTTAGCCAACAAAGTAATAGCTGTAGGCTAGTGTATTGATACACACGTCCGCATGGACATGGGCGTCAAAAAGCTTGTGCACAATGGATCCTGGTACATGTAGGCATTGCAGGCAGGGCCCTGCGAGCGAACTTTGCTTTCTTGGTCAATATAGCAGCACCAAGGAATTTATTGCATCAACTGGCTACATTTAAAATCAACAATAACTGGATATCCACATGAAAAAAGTAGAGAATTTTCCCTTTTGGTGTATAGAGTAATTTGCTGTCTCAGAGTGAGCTGAGAAGACCAATATATGAACAGCTTTGAAAAAAAAAAAGGGATCAAAATCGATGCCAGATATATGCAGCCCAACCACAGACAGTTTGATCGGAGATTCAGGTGTGTTAAGCTAATGTTGGTTAATGTCGCCTCAAGATGTTAGCCATTAGATTTTTATTTATATTTTTCATTTTCAGACTTGTAGTATGCTAACGTGGCATCCATTAATTCAATTTTGCTCCCGTTTGAGCCACAAAGTGCTTTAGTCAAGTTTTTTTCCCATATGGAGTTGTACTCCCAAAGATCTGTAAACACAATTTGATATGTACAGTGGATGGAGTTTCCCTTTAAGAACAGAGTTGGAGCCAGTATGATAGCTTAGAGAGAAGAGAGAGAAAACAGCCTGGCTAAAGTTAAAAAATAGGCATAATTTTTAAAGCTCACCAATTAACATCCCATCTGATTTCTTTAATCCAAACACAAACAGAAATGTGAAAATGACAACAAGGTACAGTGTTTTTTGTTTCCTGCGTCCAGTTTTTTATGCTAAACTAGGCTTAACTTGTCAAACTCCAGCTCTGTACCTTGCCAACATGAGATTGATAGTGATTTTCTCCTCCCACTGTCTTTAAAGAAAGTAAATGAGGAGATTTCCCAAAATGTTTTAACTCGTCCCTCAAAGAAAGAATATGTAACAGTCACCACAAGAGACTGGATGATGGTAAATGCTAAAACCCTGTGTAGGAGTATGTAAATAGAAAAGAGGCAGTGAACTTATTCAGAAATATGTAGCTGAAGTTTCTCTGCTAACATTAGCCACCACAGCTCAGGCTTTAGCTGGAAAACCCCTGAATGTGTTCAGTTGTGCAAGAGTGTGTTTTATTATTAATGAGTTCAGCCTCCCATTTCTCAGATGAAACATGTGCTCTTAATTTACACAGTCTGACTTTAACACATTGAATGAAAACTGGACTACTTGGAGGCTTTTGAAATCTACTGTATATGATTTCCAGTTTATTCATAATAATAATAATATAATAATAATACTAATAAGTTGTTTAAAGACCAATAAAGCATTAAAACACAGAAGGAGACTTGAACTTACATGTGTTAATATATATTTATTTGACCACCAAAGAACTTTACCTTCAGATACTGTAGCAGGGGGAAAAATCCTCTGTAGCGGCATTTAAAACACAGAATTGATTGAGGGCTTTTCATACAGTGTCCACAGTGTCCAACAGTGTTATAAAAGGAGTATTAGTATTTTGTATTTTGTAGTATTTTTGTGTCTACTTGCTCAGACACTGCAGATGGAAATCTGCAGATCAATCTTATCTTCTTAATGTATGAAATTAATGTTTTTTTGTACATGATCCCTGACAAATTTGATAAAATAAATAGAATAAATATATATAATGTGACAAACTACATCAAAATCATCATATTACAAGTGGATGACCCTAATCCTCAAACAAGTATCAGACTTTTAGAATTGATTTTACAGTTAAGCCAGAGTTGACCCATTGTAATCAAATCGAATCATCACTCAATCTTGCACCCAAACACACCATCCAACACTATCTGTACTGTTTTTTTATGGTCAAATATCATATTTTCTTTTTACATGAACTGTTTTTTTGCACACAGTGAACAACCAATTAACTTCAAGTTAATTTAAAGGAACCGGTTCACCCAATTACAGGAAAATTTAGCTCATTTAGCTCTAGTGGTATCTAGCTGTGTAGACAGCTGTGGTTTAATTTGTTAAGCTCCTAAATTTCTGCCTCCTCTCCAATACAAAGGAGGCGGATAAGAATTCCATTGTGGTTACACACAACATTCAAAAAAACTGCTGTTGAAACAATGTAATTGAATTTTTCAAATCTGTGAGCACCACAAAAAAAAAAATGTTTACTTCCATTGCATTGGAAGAAATCTTAAAGATCTCCAAACTGGGAAAAGGTTATTTAGTTTTTAAGAGCAGCAACGATTAATTGATTATTAATCAATTATTTAATTAATCGGCAATTATTTTCATAGTCGATTAATCAGTTTGAGTAATGTTTTAAGAGGAAAAAGTCAGAATTCTCTGGTTTTAGCTTTTTAGATGTGAATCTTTTCTGTTTTTTTTAACTCCTTTATGACAGTAAACTGAGTATCTTTGAGCTGTGGGCTTTGGGAAACACTGATCAACATTTTTCACCATTTTCTGACATTTTATGGACCAAACAACTAATTGGTCAATTGAGAAGGTAACTGACAGAGATTAATCGACCATGAAAATAATTTTTAGTTGCAGCCCTACAAGTTTTAGGTGAACTGCCCTTTTTAAGTTACCTGACATCAGTATCAATTGTGATGTGTTGTGTGTTTTTTCACCAGGGGGTGGCGTTGGAGAGCCACGCAGCATCTGAAGACGGCCTGCTGCAGTTTGATGAGGGAGACGTCATCCTGGTGCTCACTGACACTCAAGAGGTTAGTGTGTGTGTGTGTGTGTGTGCGTGTGTGTTTGTGTTCTTGTAACTCACTTCCTGTGGCACTTTGAGATAGAAAATTACACATTTCCTTTAAACTTTTTTTTTTTTTTTTTTTGGCACTGCGGGCCTTTTTCTGACTCTGAATATGTTATTTAAACAGTATACTGTGGGAGTTTATTTTCAGTTTGAGCCATGTGTGCGTCCCCCTGCTGATGTATTTTTCATCACCTGTCTGCACTGTTTTTCTTGAGTGATGAATTTTTATTTGTCCTGCGTGGGTAACCGGCCAAACAAATGTCACCCCGAGTCATTTCCACTGCATATAAAATAGAGTCTGACAGCAGGAAATGTTTCAAATGTCAAAATTCAAATATCTCTACTAAAGATCAGAAGCCGTATTCACAAAACATCCTAAGGCTAAGTTTGTGGTCTGAGAGTCACAAAGTATTATAGTGCTTAAAGTAGCTCAAAGTCTGAGAGAAGTAAGAGTCGGTACAGAGGACTCCTGGCTGTTCTGTATCAGTCAAATACTGCCTCATGTCATCATTGCTTTGGAAAAATGAAAAATAATTCATTTTTAAAGCATATTTTGATGGTGGTTGATTAATAAGGTTGGTTAACAAGGATCTAATCATCTCACCAACAAGTCCAATCAAATCCAATAGCACCAAAGATGTTTTCTGCTACTTTTTTGACACTGGAAAAATGCCTTTGGCAGCGTGGCTGCACATGGAATATCTCAGCTGTCTGTGAGAGTTAGTCATCAAACCAAAAATATGCTCCTCAGTTTCATGTTGGCTTAATAGTGCAGGCTCGATCGTTGTGATCGATGATTTTATCAGTTACTGGTTTGACCCTTGAGAGCAGATTTCTAGAAGCAGCGAGCGCTCGGAGAACAAAGTGATTGAAGCACACAGGAATATATGCAGCCAGGAACAAAAATGTATGTAAAGCTTGAGATGAGAAAGGTGGACATGGAAACAAGGACGTACTTATAAGATGTCAAGGTTGGTAAGAAAACAGATGGGATGGAAGCAGCTTGTACAGACCTGCGTCAAGGTCAGAAAAAGAGGCGATGTTCAGGGTTCAAGAGAGTGATGACAATGGAATGTAACACAACATGACCTGTAGAATATGAGCTGAATGTAAAACTATACCATTAAAAGAAAATTAAAAGTCAAAAACAAGTCAATATTTTAAACTTTTTTTCTCATATGAAATCTATTTGAATTTGTTGGATGTGTTTAATAAATTGTTTGATATAAGAAGTTAATAAAAAAAAAATTCAATTAAGTTGGATTTTTAAATTAGGATTTTAATGTCATAAATATATTATGCTATAAAAGTCATTTGGAATTTAATTGTTTTTTTTATTTTATTAATTTAATGTAATTAAACAAAATTTAATTCTAAATTTAGTTTATTTTAATTTAACTTTCAATTCAGTTTAATTGATTGTTTTTTTTAATCTAATCTAATCCAATGTAGTTCCTCCTTGTGATTGGCCCTTAAAGGTACTGTGTGGAATTTTCACAAAATCCTTTTTGAAGGAATTTTTCTAAAAAAAAATGTATAAACTCATATAAACATAATCCCTCTCAATCATCACTCCTAGAAGTGTTTGGTGTGTCTGTATCTGCATAGACACTGCCTTCTGCCTGTATTTTCTCATATTATGCTGTGTTCATGACGTTTCTGGGCTTCAGCCTGTTTTGCAGTGGTGTGTAGCCCCCTAGCCAATACAGCGTGCAGGTTTTGAGGTTGGGACTGTATGAAAATGTAGCAGCCACTGGTTACATCGTATCATATATCTCTTCCCTGTGCTCTCTGCATGTGACAGCTGCAGAAAGAGTTTTACACATGTACACACATGCAGGCAGAGCAGACTGAGGATCACTTCGGCTGTATTCATACAAAATTGGTTTGTTTTTGGAGACTTAAGATAAATCCAGAATGATAAATCCAAAACTGAATGTCTGTGGTTTTTAGGGCTGCAATGATTAATAATTATTAAATTAATTGCCAACTGGTTTGAGTCATTTTTTAAGAAAAATGTGAATATTTTTGGTTTCTTTAATCCTCTCTCACAGTAAACTGAATATCTTTGGATTGTGAGTAAAATAAGACATTTGAGGACGTCATCTTAGGCAAACATTTTAAAATGAACAACTAGTAATCGGGAAATAATCAACCACGAAAATAATCATTAGTTGCCGCCCTAGTGGTTATTAATTTTTAGGATTTTTCCAACAGTTGTTGTTCCTTTCAGCATGTTCTTAGATGTTGGCTGGCACTACCATGATGTCTTGGGTTGAATGTGTCGATCAGTCAGATAAGATCAGATTAACTGATCCATGTGCTGATTTTAAACGCATCGTGCAGTTGAATAACATGAGATCATGACATGAGATACTCCACAAAGAAGCAAAATCTTTTTCGAAGCTCAAAATCAGTCATAATGGCAATGAATAAGTATTAAAGTAAATAAAACACTGAGTCGGTTCATTGAGACGTACATGTGTGACGTTTGCCATGTTTGGTGGGATTCAGGGGAAACTTTGCAGTGATTGAACAAAATTGCAGAATTCACAGAGATTGGGTGATTTTGCGTGACTTGTTGTGATCGCAACATTGCAGCTTCTTGAAAGGACTGATATAGTACCTTTTAAGAGGCAACTCTTAGCTGGAACTTGAGGTGAACTCCTCTCCTAATGGTGAGATAAGACACTGTGAATACAGCTGTAGATTTTTTTCTTTTGTCAGTCCCTAAAAAACAGGAAATCACACCAAAAGCCACTTCTAACAATCACTCACAAAGTATGTGATCAGAGGGTTGATATGTTTCCTTGATATCTTACATGTGTTTACTGTCTGTGTCTCGCAGCAGGACGGCCTGCTGAGGGGGATCAGGGAGGAGAGCTGGAAGGAACACGGGGATGTAGAAAACCACTCTGGGATCTTCTCGGAAAAACTCATCCAGCCTGTCCAGGCGGAGTGAGGCAATAGTCACTCCTGAGTCTGCAATACTCTCTTCTTCCATCGAGCAGTTTGTGACTCATACACACATTCACACACACACCCACACCCACATGCAGAGGGAGTGAACCCACATGTTTTGGGTGCAGAGGCTGTACAAACAGATGACGTGACAAACAGACAAACACGTGGTTGCTCACATGTTACGGTGTCGCAACTTGTGGAACAAAAGTGAACATTTAGAACATTTTGTGATAGATGTTTGGAATGTTAAATGTTACAGTATTTTTGCTCTTTTTGTACTTTCAAAGTCTTTTTTTAATGTGAAACTGTGAAACCAAAAATACTTTTATATTGATGCTGTTGTGATCTTGTGTAAAATTTCCTAATAAAGTTGTAAATAAAAGATAAAAGGTTTCATATCAGGCCATTTATTCAGTGGATGTAGAGATTTTGATCTAAAAGAAACAGATGGCATTTGGTAAATTTGATTTGCATTTTGTAAATAAAGGAAATTGTTGCTGCAAGACTGCGGATAAACAGCCTGAGCTCGCGAGAAGATTACAATGATTCACCAAAATGGAATGTGAAAATATTGTCAAGACCTGGAATCTGAGACACATTGACTGATTGACTGTGAGGAGTTTATGGAAGAAAGGTCTGTCTTTTATAAGAACCTACCGAGCCGGGGGCAGACTAACCCTAGTTTGGCAGTTTCTACCGTGTGGAAATGAGAAACTAAAATGTTTTGGAGTTTCTGCACATCAGCAGACTTCACCCAGACATAAGCAGCTGGTTAATGAGCTCACACCAAAAGGGGGAGTTACAGGACAGAATACAGGTAACTACAGCTACAAGGCGGCGCTGCATCATGGCGGGGGGTGCCAGAAACGGAGGGGGGTCCCCAAGACTTTGTCTGTTCTGATGGCCTCAAAATCAGATGTGCACATGCTACAAAAAAAATCCCAATTTCAGGGTGCGTACACCTTTTTCAAAGTCGAATTCAAGCATTGTCAAGGTGCATTTTCAAGCTTTTCCAGCACTTTACAGCTGTGGTAAATGAGATATTTACAAACAAAATGATCACATTAAATTAGATGTTATTGTGCTGTTATCAACCAAAATCATGTTTTGTGATAAAATTTTACAGACTGGTGACAAATTAAAGGAAAACACAACAAAGTGTCATGTTTCAAAATGCATCACCTACCTGAAAGTAGACCTGGCTTCCTGATAGGTTTGCGAATTTTGTGCATTTTCCTGAAATTGATTAATTGATTAATAATTAATAATCAATAAGATAAAACACGCATTTTTTTTTCTCATTTCAAGTTTAATTTTAAGATTCCTTATCCAATGAATGGCTCCACCAGACAAAAAGTCAAACAATGTCAGATGAGGCACAATTAATGCCATTTCTAGACTATCGATTAATTATCAATTAATATACACTCACCGGCCACTTTATTAGGTACACCTGTTCAGCTGCTCGTTAACGCAAATATCTAATCAGCCAATCAAATGGCAGCAACTCAATGCATTTAGGCATGTAGACATGGTCAAGACGACCTGCTGAAGTTCAAACCGAGCATCAGAATGGGGAAGAAATGTGATTTAAGTGACTCTGAATGTGGCATGGTTGTTGGTGCCAGACAGGCTGGTCTGAGTATTTCAGAAACTGCTGATCTACTGGGATTTTCACAGACAGCCATCTCTAGGGTTTACAGAGAATGGTCCAAAAAAGAGAAAATATCCGGTGAGCGGCAATTCTCTGGGCCAAAATGCCTTGTTGATGTCAGAGGTCAGTGGAGAATGGCCAGACTGGTTCGAGACGATAGAAAGGCAACAGTAAATCAAATAACCACACCGTTACAACCAAGGTATGCAGAAGACCATCGCTGAACACATAACATGTCGAGCCTTGAAGCAGATGGGCTACAGCAGCAAAAGACCACACCGCACGCCACTCCTGTCAGCTAAGAACAGGAAAAAGAGGCTACAAATCATGCAGGCTCACCAAAATTGGACAATGAAATATTTGAGAAACGTTGTCCTGGCCTGATGAGTCTTGATTTCTGCTGCAACATTCAGATGGTAGGGTCAGAATTTGGCGTAAAGAAGATGAAAGCATGGATCCATCCTGCCTTGTATCAATGGTTCCGGCTGGTGGTGGTGGTGTAATGGTGTGGGGGATATTTTCTTGGCACACTTTGGACCCCTTAGTACCAACTGAGCAAAGTCACAAAGCTCAGATCATCTCAACCTGGTTTCTTGAACATGACAGTGAGTTCACTGGTCTCCAACGGCCTCAACAGTCACCAGGTCTCAATCAGTTGAGAACCTTTGGGATGTGGTGGAACGGGAGATTCACATCATGGATGTGCAACCGACAAATCTGCAGCAGCTGTGTGATGTCATCATGTCAATATGGACCAAAATCTCTGAGGAATGTTTGCAGCACCTTGTTGAATCTGCGCCACGAAGAATTAATGCAGTTGTGAAGGCAAAAGGGGGTCCAACCTGGTACTAGCAAGGTGTACCTAATAAAGTGGCCAGTGAGTGTATATTTAATCAGTTAAATTCTTATTTGACAATTAATCAATCAATGATTAATCATGAACTTCCTAAACAATCTGGCTCAGAAAATACCTGACTTATTTCGTTCCTTTATCTAAAAAGGTAACTAACTAATTCAGTCTGGCAGCAATTTGCTGAAAGCAATGCAGCAATTTCAAGCAGTTTCAAGCACTTGAAGCACTTTTCAAACAGAGTTTTTAGTTATGAAAGCACCTTTAGATGCAGCAGCTGGAGATGATGTCTTGGAAGCAAGAATAAAGGCTGGAGCAAAAGCTCGCCTGCCTTGCTTGAGGTCTCTTCTGTTCCAGATGAGAATAGAATAACTGCTGCACTACTGTCAAACTCTACTATTGGCAAAAAAAAAAAAAAAAAGAAGCTCATTCTGCATCATTCCTGCTAAATGAAGTCACCACAGTGACACAGAGACTTGGTGTAAGACCGGCCTGACTTGGATTAGACTCATCTTCACCCCTGATTCCAGGAAGAAGAGCACAAGACCAGTGAAAGTAATTCTCTAATGAAATAACATCTGGATATTAAGCAGCTACAGCTTACACAGCCACTGATTGACAGCTGTTGTTTTTACCAGTGACACAGAGAAAACATTTTCCTTCCCTGGAACATTTTCATAAACTAAGATATTAACCATGGTTAAAAGCTCTTTTTACTTACAGGAAGCGTGTTCAAGTGGATGTAGGCATGGTTGCCAGTTGATAGCAGCGATTTGAATTTCCCTACTTCTTATCAAAAACATAATAATGAAATGTCAGATAAACCAGACTTTACTGCAGAACTGTAGCCACTTCTCAGTGGTGTGTTTTTCAAGGCAACCTGTGGGAATACACACAAAAAGATCAGAACAAGAGACAACCGCACAAAAGCCTCCCCTTCTGATAGAAATCCAACAGTAACTGAGATTCTGTTATTTATAGAGTTGCTCCATCACTGAGAGGTTAATATTGAAAGGTGATATTCACAGTGGAAGACTCCGGGCTCGGCTCCAATATGAAAATAATGAATTGTTACTTGTCTTTTTCTCAATGAGGGGCCTTTATCTGGGCGAGAACATCTCAGAGGCCTGTTTCTCCTCCGCCGGCCTCGTGCTGCTCTGCTTGTTTGCGGTGTGAGTTTTCCTCGTGGCTCCTCCGGGGAATAGGCGTGTAGGTTACACAGGGCTAACTGCTGTATTAGCTCGGGTCCATTAGCAAGTAGTGTTGTGTTGACAAGGCCGATGATAGATAGAAGTTGTACAAAGTCTCGGGAGAGAGCTACGGTATGGAGTTTCAACCGCGGCTCGGTCACGTTCATGCAAATGCACACATTTCTGGTTCTGCAGTTTAACTTCATATGAATATTTTCAACAGAATGAAAAGTTCAGTCAAAGTTTGACAGCCTGCATCTGAATCATGTGAAAACCCGTGAATGAGTAGAAAAAAAGCTGAGACAGCGCAATATTTCAAGGGAACTTGCAGCTATCAGGTCTCTTACGGGTGCTGGAAATCCTTGAAAAAACACTTGAATTTTAATGTAACGTTTTCAAGGTTTGAAAATTGCTGGAATTTGGGATAAAGTTCTTGTAACTGCTTGACACTGTGATCGCATTACTTTCATAACTAGAGAAGGCGCTGGTGTGAATGCTGGCTGGTGAAAAGCTGATGCTAAACCGCATTGCTAGCTTGAAAAGCTGAATAATACCAAGAATCTATGAAAGATGTGGAATATTTTAATGTATGTTGAAAGGCTGGTGCTAAACTGAAGAGGTTCAAGAAGACTTAATGGGATTAGAAAGTTGAATAAAAGCCTAAATGTATGACAGATGTGGAATATCTTGATGTTTGAATGGAGTTCCTAGATGAAAGTATGAATGAGTAGGTCCAGAACCTTGAAAAATTGTGAAAATGTGGCAATTGTGAGCATTCCATCACATGCATAGCATAGGCAAAATGTTGTAGAAAATGTTGTTGTCCTAAGTGAGCTGAATATTTTTGACTTCATGTTTGTGTAGGAGCCAGACATGTTGTCGAAATAATCCAGAGGTTAATTTGTAGTTCACTGCTTGAACACTAGGTGACATGGTCGTGCTCAGGTGTGAAGGTAGGAGGTTTACTGTTTACTGTTTACTGTCAGGTGTTTGAACCTGGAAGGGCAAAGGGTTTTTGACCACTATGGCGCTAAAATGTTTGTCACGCTGTAAGCTGAGTGTTTTGGTTTTTTTTTTTTTTGGAACAAGAATTGACATTGTTCACGTTTTTGCTGTGAAGAAATGAAGTGTTTTATGCTGCAACAAAGAACAACTTGTGGATTAAATAAAGAAGCAACACAGCGTACGGTAATCAAACTAAAAGCGAAGCGCGTTAACCAGGTGTCTCTTGGGTTAAACATCTCAATGGCTGAATAATAGGTTAGCTCCTACAGTTTGACCTCTTCACTGAAAAATGTGGAGCTTGTTAGGGGCCAAGTACGCAGCCGAATTTCTTGTGTAGAAGAACATATTGTTGTGAATTCTGACTTAGCATTCACACTTAATATATCCTTCTTTGGCTGAACAGTTTGCTTTGTAGATAAAGAAGTAAAATAAGTCAGAGAGACCCTGTTTGCTTTTGCCTACACAAGGTTATATATGATGCAAAGTTCACTTACTGTACAGACAGATGACACATTCTGAAATATGAAACTTGTGTGTTGTGGTTTCCTTCCTCCATTTGTTGCAAAACACAATTTTGGGTGTGTATAGCACAATAACATCTGACAGCGTATATAAATGACAAATAAATGTTATTAACACAGTTGTGAGTTGCTGGAGAAACTCAAAAATTCACCTTGAAGATGCTTGAAAAGTGCTGGAATTTGACTGGAAAAGTAAAGGAACTCTGAGCAATTTTGAGTTTTGAGCCCAACTCAAATGCTTATGTTTTGAAATAAAACTAAAACAAAAAGTTTTGTTGACCTATATTCTTTAGTCGAGATAATTCATGTTTCTTCTTTAGATAAACTTGAGTCTTTGACAGTAAATGCTGTAAAAACTGTAGATTGCTTTTCAAAAATTGGTCATAGTGAGCTGTGAACCTGATTTGTCATTATTTGGATGACTAAAAATTAAAAATATTAAATTATTAACCATTATTCACTTTCACTTCAATGAATTTACTCAGTAATTTATTTAAGTTTATCTAAAGAAGAGAAGTAAAGAATCTCAACAAAACATTAGTGGTTTGTAAAACTTGTTCAAAACTCAAAAGAGTTTTCAAGAGAGAACATCTATTGCAGCAAGTTTCCTTGAAGTTTTCTCAACTTTTTTGTTTTTACAGTGTTGGGACTTGATTTTGGACTTGAAACCTACTTTTTAAAAACTGGCTTTGCAAATGTTTTATAAGAACGGAAATTCACTCAGTACATTTGTTAGTAGACCTCACACAATGTGATTTGGTGAGTAACACTGAATGTAAACATAACTTTTGTTTGTTTACAAGAAAACTTCACAGGGCACCTTTAAAGTCCATATCATGGACTTGCTTCTTCATCCATGATGGCTGGAATGAGTAACTCTCTGTGGAAAAGAAGAGGGTAAGTCTTTAATCTTTATTTCTTCCTGTAATGATATTCTTTTTCCTCCTCTCCATCAATAAGATTAGAGGTCAGGGAAAGGTCAGAGGTCACGCTTAGCAACACAAAAACATCCTTGGAGCTGGTTGTGACTGACTTCAGCGGGGTGGATGCCTGCTGACACAGGAGTTTGATTACACATGAAGTCACTGAGAGAAACACTGTTAGCTCACACAATCCCTGTTCAACCCATTTGGAAAAAAATCTTTAAAGGAATATTAGCTGAGGATCTTTTCGTCCACTTGAGGGCAGCACAACAAGTTGCAAATGCAAACGTTTGTCCATTGTGGGCTACAAGAGATACATGGTGTCTGTGGTAGGGGAGGTAGATATGAGGTAGATATAAACAGCTCATTCTAAGGTAACGAAAATGCAATTCTTATTTTCAGGTGCCCAAACACGAATAAAAATGTAATTATGATTATTGTATTAAATTTTGGAGATATTCTGCCAATAAATCCCTATAAATCTTTCACTCTGGACCTTTAAGTTAGGGTCTGTAAAACCAAAACAATGAGCTGAAACATGCTAAAAACACTCAATGAGGGAACTGTGGAGTTGGTTGATGATACCCTTTGGTTTTGTCCCTGTGAGTGACATCTTTCACATTAAATATAACTATTTAATCCATTGTTAATGTATAATATTGATTATATGCACTTTAAAGCTTACCTGTGGGGTTGGTTTGACAGTGGTGGCTTCACATAATACCTCTAATCTACAGGTGGCAGTTACACAACAAGATATGCTATAATGTGCTAATAAACTCAGTGAAAACGAACACTGCAAGCTCGTATACAAGGACGTAAACAATGCTGGCTTTAAGCACAACACATTAAAATATCTAAAGACAACTAGACCTATGTAAGATATTTTGTTTACTTGTGCTGTTATATTTTCCCAATGTTTCCAATCATGTCCAAACCAGAGATATTCGTAATTTTATTCAAGATAATATTGCGTTTCATTTGAGTGCTTATTGCCATTTACCTGAGGCAGCTGAAGAACATGCGAGAATCTGTCTTGCCAGGTTTCAAGTTATCTGTCCAAAAGTGGTGCGGCCAGTCAGCGTCCTAGGAGGGACTGCTGGCAGCTATGGGAGTGGTTTTAGGTGTGACGACAGCGAGAAGTGTCCATGGAAGCGATTCATCTCAAAACAAACAATGGCGGCTCTTGAAGAGGTTAGCGTAGATACTGCAATAACGTCAGTTATAAGTCAGCCTGTGTTAAGACATGAGAGACAGATGGTTCATCCAATCACCTGCCAAGTGTTTTTTAAGTGCCTGCCCTTTTCCAAACAATTCTAAGGACAACTTCCCAGATGGTTCTGTGTAACAAACCATCTGGCTTGTCAGATTATGTTGCTATAACTTCCAGGGAAACATGACTTTTGATGCATTATCTTGTCGTGTCAGATTTTTATTAGCAATGGTGGTTGTTGTCGAGATCAAGATTATTATTATCCAGATTCCCATGATCCCACACAACATCATGATGCCATCAAACTGTCCTTTGTTATTGTTTTGATGTAAGAAATATTATATAACGTGTGATTAAAATACTTTTTACTTTACTTTTACTTTTTTGTTTGTTAGACTTCAAGGATACATTGAACATAAACTTTTGTTTGTTTACAAGAAAACTCCACAGGGTACCTTTAAAGTCCACATTCTGCATGAGAATCATTTGACATTAATCCCTCATGTACCATAGCAAACATACATAAAGTCATGACCTGAAGTGTGTTAACCTCTGGAGACACACCTTAGCAGCCTTGTTGTTGTTTTAATTGCGGTAATCATGTTGCTTCCTGTGTGTGTGTGTAGGTGGCCTCATGCATGCATGTGTGTTGAGAGAAGAGTGTTTTTTGCTCCGTCTTTTGGTGCTTGAGACATGCAGACACTCCTAGTAGGTGTGTGTTATGTCTCTTATCACCTTTACTCTGACATAACGCAGGCAGTCCTGTGTGTGTGCGTGAGCGTGTGTGGGGGGGTTGGGAGGTAATTTTGGCTCTGAAAAGACATAAATAAAATCCCCCACATGGCTGGCAAGTTGACCAGTGGAAAATTAAACCTTTTAAACTTTACAAGCATCCACAGTGCAAAATAATTGCAGAAATAGGTGCTCCAGTTTGCTTCTTTTCTCAGGCTTTTCCAATTAGCCTGCAGAAGTAACTAGCGCAGCAGGTCTTTGAGTTTTTGCAGTTTCAGCGTGCTGCTTCTAGCTTGGAACATATTCTTTTTTCCACAGTCTTGAGCCAAATCAGTAAAGATCACCTGTGTTCACTTTCCCCCCATTTCTGTCCTTAAAAATAAGGTAAAACAACACACTGTCCAGCCTGAGGTAAAGAGTCCATGCAATCAGAAAGCCAAAACTACACAGACTTTATGGTCACCTCCACTGTTTGACCCTCTGTGAGGTTACAGGTTCACTCATACTAGTCAAAGCTAAAGCTTCCTCTGAGGCGAGTCTCCATTTCATATTTTAAACCCGCCAAAATAAAAACCTGATGCTTGATTTGGACGGGGGGAAGTATTTGTATCTGATAAGTAAGTTTAAGTACACAGCCAGGGTTTTGATGTTAAAAGGAAACAGAACTTGGACGTATTGTTGCTACTGTACTTTGACATATTTCAGGATGTTGAGACATATTAAGGCAGAAGAAATGGTTCAAAGGTTCAGTAAATGGTGAGTGCCTTGGAAAGCTGTCATGATGAAAATGTTAGCAAGCATATTTACACATCCAGCAGGCGATACAGTACTAGTATTCATTTTAAGCCTTGCTTCAGGCCACCTGTTGAATGAAAACCAAAAATTCAGTTTTTATCTCTGTTTTGGTCTCCACCACCTCCCAAGAGAAAGCATCCAGACATTTAGTTACTAAATCCTCCACAAATTAGCTAGTCATTTGCTAACTGTAGAAGAGTATGGTGGTTTTATCTAAGCTTTTTGCTTAGAACAGCTGCCTGCATCTACTGTTCTGGGAACAGGTTGACGAGAGCGGGTAGAATGAACTGAGAGTACAGTTGTGGGCCATTGTAGGTATCATATGTGCTCTGGGCCCTGCGTTTATGATGGACATATCATTATTGGCTGTATATCGCAAAGTGTTCGGGTGCCAAGTACAAACAGAACTCATGACTTAAATAATTTAAACTGCAGTATTAATTTGAAATAATTGAGCAACTGATTTTGTAAAGGAGCTAAATTAGCTAGCTGGGGAACATTAGCTAACGTCAGCTAACAAACTAAAGGTACTTTCACACGAGTTAAATGTGATTGAGATGATTGACCATTATAACATTATACTGGAAAAAAGTGCTAAAATATAATGACAATTGGACTAAATTATGTCCAACAACAAAAATCTACTCATTAGAAATAAAATTAGCCTATGTTTTGCCACTCTGTACAACTGTCCGCTTTGATTTGGTATGGTTAGTTTTCACATACAAACCATACCAGACAACACATGAACTGTACTCGAGACTACTTTTTCAAGTGCACCCAGGAACAGACCATGAACCGTGCCCAGGTATGGTTCACATTAATCAAACCAGCAGTGTACTCAGATCTGGGCCCAGATCCCTGATGTGGAAGCTCCCTAAAACCACAGAGAAGTCCCAATCAAATATTATGTTGATAAAACCAAAGCTTACAACTAACTAAAACTTAAGTACGTACTGTCACTTGGCTACAACTATAGCTCCTTTCTGAAGCACAGCCGAGCATGATGTGTTACATACGGTATCTGTATACTTTCAAACAGCCATCCGTTCACAGGATCCTGAGCAGATCTGGCAGGCCGAGCACATCTGGTACCTACACAGGAAAGCAAAAACAATGAGCATAAAGATGGTAAAATGCTCCACAGAGCTGAGGCCATTTACTTAAGTTAATAAAGAGGTTTTGCAGAGTTTTTTATTTTTATTTTTTAAATAATGACTGAGTTTTCTTATCCTCCATGCAAAATGGGTAAATTTAGTTGGTAACACTTCACAATAAAGGTACAAATCATATACTAAAGTAATGCTGAACTAATGCATGACTCATGATGATTTAATGCATGAATTAATGCAGCATGAATGAGGAAATTCTGGTGCTCACCACATGACAAATGATCAAGTCACGATGACCTTATGTGATCAGTTCACACTTAATAGATCATCAGTTAAGCGATGTTAATTCACGGTTATGTCATACATTAATTGATATGCATCAAATTAGCTGGATTCCAGGTACATAGAAGCTTATTTATGTAATTATTATATAAATCTTATTCATACCGACACCAATTTGATTCAAAACAATTGCTTCATATTTCTAACAGGTAATGTTCTGCTTTCAGAGAGGCTGAGCAAATACACGATCTGAAATAAACTTTTATGCAACTGGAATCCAACTAATGCATTTTAATCGAAGTAACTGTGAAATAATGTTCCTGAACTATTAAGTATGAACGAATCACATAAAGTCATAGTGAGTTGATCATTTGTTAGTGATGAGCAACAGGATTTCATGATACCTCCTGCATGAATTCATGCATTAAATCATGAATCATGCGTTAGTTAAGCATAAAGTACATGATTTGCACCCTAACTGTAAAGTGTTACTGTTTAGTTTGCTAAATGGAAGATGCTCAAGTTTCCAAGCACTTGAATGCACCAACACAAAAGCTGTTTACAAAGCAGGCAGATGTTTTTCATGTTTTGCCATGCAGCAATTGCACAACAATTTGAAACCATTATTTACGTCTAAATCGGTAGATTTTCTAAACATACAAAAATGTGGCTGTCTAGGCAAAAGGAAAAGCACCTTCATCAGTCAATGCTGTATTTAGGAACTGTTTGTAATGCTGACTAAACACGGTTTGCACTAAAAGTATAACATAAACACCTCAGGAGGCTCTCCATCTTTTATTGGGAGGGTTTTACTGAGAGTTTTATTGAGTTTTTTCTTTTATCTGCTGCCTTCACAGCTTCACGGTAAAAGACAGAAATAAGCATTTTTCAAATCTGTCCTAAGACCATCTGAGAGAAACAAAGAGAATTAAGTTCTTTTTTTGAAACCAACAAATTCTCAAGAAAGCAGCACGTGTCTTGGCTTCTTCTGGACATGTTCTTGCGAGTTAAATTTCTCTCGCCATCGGGGCGTCATTATGTTTTACCTGCCCGTAAAACCAACCAAATCGTTCGTTCCCTCTGCAATCAGCCTCCTAAATGCTTCACACGCTCTTTTGTGTTTTACATAATCTTTTTATTGTTAATTATCAGTATTATCTATTGATTCTAGTCTCCATTTAGCTCCCTGGTATCATGATTTGTTTGTTTGTACGTTATTGTGTGTTTTTATGTTGGGAAAGTTGCTCCAACAAATTTCCCCTAATGGGATTAATAAAGTTGTACTAAATTGAATTGAATTGAACTGAATTGAACATGAACTGCTTTAAAAGGATACTATATGTTATTTACTGCCCTTCAGCGCAAGACTGCTCATTGTACCGATTTAGATCAATACAAAAACTAGCAGTTACTTTACCAGGTGACTCTTAAGTCTCATGACTACACTTAAAGGGACAGTTCACCCCAAGATCAAATAGGAATATTTGACCTGTAGTGCTGTATACTGGTGTGAGCTGCAGAGTTAGAGATGTCTGCCTTCTCTCCAATATAATGGAACTAGATAGCACCAGGCCTGTGGTGTTCAAAGCGACAAAAACATACATTTGAAAAACTCAACAGCAGTTTCGCTTTCCACAAATTGTGACCCAGTTACTCCAGATAATACACAGACCTCGGTGTGAGCAGTTTCATAGGGACTATTTTCTTTCTGCAGTATAATCTACAGGAACTACTTTAGAATCGGTTCTCTGTCTAATAGGAAGAAAGTAGTTCCTACATGAAACTGCTGACAACAAGGTCTGTGGATTATCTTGAGTAACCAGGTCATAACTTTTTGAAAAGGGACACAAGTTTTACATTTGTCAAATGTATTTTTATGATCTTTGAGCACCACAAGCTGAGTGCCATTTAGTCCTCGTATATTGGAGAGAAGGCAGACATCTCTGCGGCCGATATCTCCGAAACCCTGCAGCTGATTTTGAGATGAACTGTCCCTTAAAGAGTTTCTGTTTACATGGTGAAAATGCGACATTATTGTTTGTCTGTGAATGTGTGAATGTAGCTGTTGACCGAAGAACTACAGAACAGGTTGTTTCATGTTGTGACATGGCATATTGCAGTTCATACTTCATACCAATAGAGGTCAATAAAGGTCATAGATTGATAGATCTAATTTTGATCACAAATAAATAGTCCTTGTCTCACAACCACAACACTCATTTGGATATTCATAACCTGTTTTACAACCTGATCCTGCAGTGAACTGTGGGGCAGATAAAAAATGATATTAGAATGACTTCTGTGCTTGTCAAAAATGTGAACTGTTCATTTTATAGTTATAAATGTTGCTATTTAAGCCATTTAATGAAATAAACAGCTGGAGAAAGTAACATCCAGCTTCCAGTGCATTACCACATCAGCTGGCATCTGTTAATTTACAAGGGGAACTACACGTTGTGTTATCAGCTGCCACACAGCACAGTGTACTGCTGCCTCTGTGCCATGTAAAAATGTGTTTTCACAGAGAAAAACCCCTCTTTGTCCGAGCTCTATTGCCTTTGGCAGGTAACACTTCTTGACTCACAGTTTCTCAAATGTGGGGCCCTCTTTTCCTATAGGCTACACACACACATACTCACACGCACATAACCATGAAGAGACCCACAAATAATCATGTACTGTACGCTTGTCTGCCTGTCAGTCTGCCATCACAGCGAGTTCAGTTCCAGCAGACTGATGAGAGACAGAGCTGAAGATGGATGTCTGTGGGGTTTCCAGGTTTCGTCACACTGAATTCTGTCCTGACATGTAGAGCATGTTTGAACAACAAAACCTGAACCCTCTGTCAGTAAGCACCCTGAGAAGATTTCTTACGTTTCAATATTTTGTCTGAATCATTAGATTCCTCTGACCTGTTCCTACATGGAGATGCCTATCTCTATCAAACATCAAACAGACTGAAATGCAAAACACTTACCAACATGACATCAGTGTCAACTGTTCAGAGAAGATCAGAAGTAAAAGAGGGACAAACTCACAAATAAGTCTCAAGTCCTGGCTTGGAAGTTGAGTCTAAGCCATAAATGTTACGGTTAGAGTGCTGAAAAGGTCGTCAAAGTGTCAAGCTTTAAACAGTAAAATTTGTTTTCATTATTTTCAAACTATAAAACGTGTAAAGGTGCATCGTGAAAGTGAAAAAGTTGAGAAAATTCAAAATTTCAAGGCAACTTATTGCAATAGTTTTTTGTTGTTGTTGTTTTGTTTTGTTTTGGTGTTGAGCCCAACTCAAACTCTTTAAGTTTTGAAAAAGTTTTACCAACTACCAAACTTCTGTTGAGTTGCAGTACTTTTCTTCTTTAGATAAATTTGGATGTTTGTGTTTTAGAAACCCCCCAAAACTTGTATATCAAAAATTAGGGGGAGTAATGGTTAATAATTATTATGATTGAGTTCAATAATTTTGAGTTTCTAAAACTCAAAAATCCAAGTTTATCTAAAGAAGTAAAAGTAAATTATCTCAACTAAAAGATTATTATTATTTTTTAAAGTTTATTTCAAAGCTTAAGCATTTGAATTGGGCTCAAAACTAATCAAAACTGGAAGTTAACTTTAAAGCTGCTCTTGTCAATATTCAATATTAACGATTAATGTAACTACTTAAGTTGTAAAAGGGATCGAAAAGGGAAGATTATCAGCTGAATCTGCAGCTCTTTTCAGCTTTATGGGGCTTTCCTAGTCAGTTTCAGCTCATTGTTTAGCTGTCTGACTGCAAATTTACTGTGTTGGTTCACTCACTGCTCTCAAAATGTTGTCTTTGGCAAAAAGCTTGGAAAACCCACTGTACATTACTTGCTCAGCACCAAACAGCCACAGATAGTGACTAGCTGGTGGACACTGTGGAGTAATTTGGCTGCTAAACAGCCAGATGTTTCCCTCAGGAGTTGGTGGTAGAGACCAAAACAGAGATAAAAAGGTGGACAATGCAGGGAAGTCAAATTTCATTAGATTGTGAGGCCAATGAAAGAAAACTTATTCAAAGCAAACAGTTTGACTTGTAGTAAGACAAAGTGTAGTACAGGTGTAACTACTACCATGAACAGTGGATCACTTTTACTCAGACGCTGCCTTCAAATGGGCTTATGTTTACTGTGTCCATGAGAAGAGTCCACATGAACACCCCCTCTTGTGGTATTCACAAAGTAGAAATTCTGAGTTCTCGAGTTGTGACATATTTGCTGCTTTGGGGGGAACAGCAGAGGCCACAGACCTTCATTTTTCAGTTGACTTATTGTAATTATATAATGTCTCAGGCAAGTGTTGATGTTCCCAACGGCCTCTTTTGATTATGCCTCATGTTAGCTGCTTGCTAGCTTGCTAAATTGTTTGCCTCCGTGGCTTCTTGATGCCGACAGTTTTGGCTTCCATGTTGCCGTTGAGCAGCAGTGGTGTTCTCTGACTTAACCACTCGAGCACCAAATATATTGTGTCGCAAGCTTATGAGTTCCATTTGAAGGTAGCAAGAGTCTTGGTGTGACAAGAGCACTGAAACTGACAAACACCTTTATCACAGCAGCCGTATTGATATAGTATAGTAACACAAACACAGGTGTTACCAATGATACCAATTAAGGTCCAGTTCCATTTAGTGTAGCAGAACCTTTCCACTGAGCCAACATGCAATAACAGCACTCTGACTGTGTTTGACCTGAATGCAACGGAACCTGTATTCACCCTTTATATTAATATGGCTGTCATAAAAAGGTAATGTTATTAATTACACCTGGGCATTTTCTACTGTGACATGTTAAACTATAATATGTGACATTTCTGCATTAAAATGTCAAGAAACACTAAACATTTGTTCTAGACTCAAGTAAAAGTGAAAATATACAGGCTCTGAAATGTACTCAATGTATAAAAGTAAAAAGCAGCCTCTTTGTTACATCTGTTTAATCTTTTATGTCATTTTTTGTCTTGTTACATCTTCTTATCTTTTATTCATTTTTGTTACATCTTACATCGTTTTTCAACTTGTTACATCCTTTTTGTCTTTTAACATTAGTTTTGTCTTGTTACATCTTTTTTACACTGTTTTTCATCTTGTTACATCCTTTGTGTCTTGTTACATCTTGTTACGTCTTTGGTGTCTTGTTACGTATTTTATTCTTGTAGATTTTACTCTTATGCTTTGTTTTGTTAGTCTGTCTTGTCCTGTTACATTTATATCTTGTAAGGTATTTTACGTCTTATGTCTTTTAATTATTGTTACGTCTTTCTTGTCCTGTTTATCATCTTATTGTCTTTTTTATCTTTTACGTCTTGTTACATCTTTCACATCTTGTTATGTATTTTAGGTTTCGTCACCTCTTTTATGTCAATTTTTGTCTTTGTACATCTTTTTCATCTTGTGACATCTGTTGTGTGTAATATTCACCGGTGGACACACCAAGCAATAGTCTTGTCCCATTGTTTTAGGTTGAAATCAGTCTTGATGGTGGGAAGGCTGCGTGTAATGATGCAAAATAAAAATAATCAATAATTCCCCTCAAATGCATTAAAACTAAAGTAACAAGCCTGCCTGAAAATTGTAAGGATTAGAAAGAGCAGATGTTCAGGGGCAGGGAGGAAAAGTGAAAAGTTGCTGAAAAATAAACACTCAAGTAAAATGTCTGGCGTTATAACCAATGGAAATGTCTTATTATATCATACAAGGATTCATATTGGGCTGTAATGAATAAACTCACAAGAAGCTGGTTTTCACAGTATGTTTTCTTTCATCTCCTTTTATTTGACAAACCAATCACAGTGTGTCAGTAACACTTAATGATGGGTTTGTACTGACTGTATCATATTCCATTGTAATTTTCTGTCTCCTTCTATCAAAAAGTTGAAGTTTTGCTGTGAGTCTTTGTCTTGGCGTGTTGTACAATATTAGTCTTTTTTTTTTTCTTTGGGGACCAGACTGCCTGGTAATATTTAAAGCTCCACCCCAAATGAGGTTGCAATGATTTCCCCCCTCCCTCCTTTTCCCTCTCTTTCGCTCCCTCTCTCTCCCCCTCAGTCTGTCTGTCTGACTCTGTCTTGCCTTTCTCTTCACTTCACCACTGACCGTTGATCGGTACACCGGACCCGTTTGGGAGCTGAACGGATTATTCAAGACTCAGATTTATGACCCAGAGTGTCCCGGAGAAGGAGCAGCACGGATGATGCGTGTTGCGCTTCAGCTGTTCAATGAAAGCAGAGACGCGCAGAAGAAGAGATGGGCACCGATCCTGGACGTTCACCTACCCGCCGGTCATCATGGGGAAAATGTTGTCAGTCCGCAGTGTGCTGGCTCGTACCTGTAGTTCTGGTTCTGGCGCAGCTTTGCGCTGCTTTTAACTTGGACACGGAGAAACGCGTCGTTTTCAGCGGACCGCAGGGAAGTTATTTCGGCTACTCAGTGGAGTTCTTCACCAACTCATCCAGGTAAAGTCATCAGATAGCCTCATGTTGTCCCACAGCATTCTCTACAGGTCGAAATCACCACGTTATAATACTTTATAACTACTGGGAGTGTATGAATTAAAGAGGAACTGACATCTTCAGTGGTAGTGGCTGTATTGGACCTTAAAATCTTATCTGTTATGAACTCACCAGTGTCTGTAGGACTACCTGGCACAGTGGTCTTGACTTTTGTCTCTCTTATGGCATCCTTAACGTTTTTTTACAGAGGAGGCAAAAGTACACACATCCAGTACTCAAGTAGGAGTACAGATATTTGTGTGAAAAAAGTACAAGTACTTTACTCAAGTCAAAGTGAAAAAAGTACAGGCTCTGAAATATAATATATACAATATATAATATACATAATATAAAAGTATAAAGTAGCCCTCTGTCTTTTTTTGTCTTGTATGTTCTTTTATGTTGCTTTTTGTCTTGTTAGATCTTTTTGTCATATTACATATCTTTGTCTTGTTCCATCTTTTATGTTGTTTTTGTTTTGTTTTGTCCTTTATGTCACTTTTTACATCTTTTACATCTATTTCCTCTTGTTTCATGTTCTTGTCTTGTTAATCTTTTACGTTGCTTTTTGTCTTGTTTAACATCTTGTTAAGTTGTTTTCATTTTGTTATGTCCTTTATGTCCCTTTTTATGTCTTGATACATCTTTAACATCTTTTTGTCTTGTTACATGTTTTTTTGTCTTGTTACATATTTTTGTCTTGTTACACCTTTTACTTTGTTTTTGCCTTGTTATGTCTCTAATGTCGCTTTTTATGTTTTTATTGCGTCTTTGACATCTTTTTTTTGTCTAGTTACATCTTTTTCGTCGTGTTATGTCTTTTCCCTTGTTTTTCATCTCTTATTTTTACATATTTTTTTTGTCTTTAAGGCCTGTGTCTTTGTTGTCTTCTTATGTCTTGTCACGTCTTTTTTGTCTTGCTACATCCTTTGGTCTTGTTAGGTCTCTTAGTTTTGTACTCTTTAAATCTTTTGTCTTGTAGCATTTTTTTCATCTTATAAGGTCTTTTAAGTCTTGTTATGTCTTTATGTCTTATTATGTCCTTTATGTCTTGTTACATCTTTTACATTGCTTTTCATCTTCGTACATCTTTTTTGTCTTGTTTGGTTGATGGTGGGAAGGCAGCGCACTATGATGCAAAATAAAAATAATCAATAATTCCCCTCAAATGCGTTAAAACTAAAGTAACAATCCTGTTTTGAAAATGTAAGGAGTAGAAAGTACAGATACTTGTGTTAAAATGTAGGGAGTAAAAAGTAAAACGTTTCTAGAAAAAGAAATACTCAAGTTACCTGAAAACTCTACTTAAGTACAGGAACTAAGTATTTGTACTTCATTACTTGCCACCTCTGTCAACAATATTCCTCCAAAAGTTGCAACAGCATCGCCACCTACAGTTCCAACATAGTTTTTAGTAGCAGCAGCAGTAGTATTAACAGCTCAGCCAAACTAACTGGACTCTGGTCCTACCTGTAGCGCTGAATGTTTCTCTAAATTGGATGTTGAGTCCCTGGACGATGACAGTATTCTCACGGCTGAAGACAGAACTGTCACTGTACTGTGATGCTGTTCCTCTTATCTGATTTAAAGACAAAATCATGTAATCCTGCCAGTAATCCCCATTTTTACTAAATGTAACCTGATCATCTGTAACTGTAATGGAATACAATCAAATAAAAACAAATCCAAATTATGTAATCCCGTTACATGTAGTCCGTTACTACCCAAGCCTGTCAGAAGGGGACGTAGCAAATGTGCGAGGGTACATAACATAGTGAACTTTCTGCTCTTACACATCTCCTAGCTGGCACTCAGGACAGGATGAGGTGAGGAAGATGTGTGAAACCACAATGTAGCTTAGATCATAACATTCCTAAACAGTTGTAGTGCAGTTGTAGTACATACTGCATCTTCTCGCACCCAAAGTACCATATGATGAAAGATCTATATAAATGACATATGCTGTTAAAGGTACATTGCATATTTTTTATGATTACTGCCCTTAAAATAAGTTGTATACTTTGATGACATACATGCAATATTTGTCAATGAAAGAAATAATAATCATTCAAGAAGACACAAAAATATAGGCTCCACACACTCATACAATGACATAATTGGTTAGTTGATAAATGATTAATTGCTTTGAATCTTTTGTCTTTTTAGAAAAAATGTCAGAATTCTCAGATTTCAGTTTCTCAAATGTGAATATTTTCTGGTTTCTTTGGTCCTCTAAAACAATAAAACTGAATATCTTTGGGTTGTGGGTAAAACTTTGGAGACATTGGAGGACATCACCTCAGTTTTGGGAAACTGATCAGTCTTTTTCACCATTTTCTGATATTTTATGGACCAACCAACTAATCAGTTAATTGAGAAAATGATCGGCAGATTAATCGATAATGAAAAAATAGTTAGTTGCAGCCACAAAGTTAGGATTTATAGACTGAATGTAGACAAAAATGTTAAGAAAACATTTTAAACAACATTTTAAAGTTCAATAATAAATATATCTTATAGTGATACAGTGATGTAAATGTCAGAGTATGAAGTTAAGTGTCACTTACATACCATAAATCTCTCATTCACTCTCTCTCTCTGTCTCACACACACATACACACACACACACAAACACACACACACCCACACACACACAAACACACACACACACACACTGGATTCCAGCCCACATATGATTGGAAACAGACATACGCGTCTGTGTGTGAGACTCAGAGAGGAGGGGGTCAGCCTACAGCCAAGTGAGAAATATGCTAATCTTCTTCTGAATGTATACTAAAGGGACACCGGGGGTTTCCTGATGGGTTTTTTTGATGACAGATGAGGAACTGCTGAGTGAGATAAAGTCATCAAACATGTTCTTCTTTCTCTACAGACTCAGCATGTACCACCATCACCTGTTTTTGCTCACAGAGGTAACTCTCCTCTGGGCACCGGTGTGGAACATGCGCAGTCATGATCCACGAGTGTCTTGGTTATGAATGAGTTGTGAAGCATACTAAGCAAGGCCTGATGGATTCATAATGTCATAACTGGCCGCTGTGTCCTAGTGTTACAATTACATTTGAGTCGCAGCGATCTTTGGAAAAAGACCAGAGGGTTGTGAACATTTAGGCCCACTGCTGTTCTGAAGGTATTTCCAGAACCCTGACAGATCTGGGTGAAAAGAAAAAAAAATCTATCCACTGCAAAGTTGTTCCTCTTCTACTCAGTTGAACAAAGACAGTAACCAAAAATGATGCATCTTTTAGGTATGTTGTTATATACAGTATTTATGTCATATTCTAGTATTGTAACCAGATAAACAGGTTAAAAAAAACCTTTTCATTGTGCAGCAGAGGTAGTGTTTTTTCATCCAGATGTTTAGGAGAATCTTTGAGGATTTTGGAAATGTGTTAAAATAACAGAAAGTTTTGTTAAATGATCTTCTGGGGTTTCTGAAGCTTCTGAAGCACAATGTGGGGTTACATACAGAGAAAGCCAAAAGACGATACAATATCCAAAAAATGTTATTATAGATTATTGATGACTAGTTCAAAACATGATGGCTTGGACTCCAGTACTGGTGCTTGCATTCTCAAAAACTGTTCATCCAAACAACTTCACCCTCGACACTCTTTAGGTCTCGAGCAAGACACCTGTCATGAGAGAGTTGCATCCCCTAGCAACGCTAGAGGAGCATGTGGGTGCAAAACTCTCTCACACTGCTGGAGTTTCACAGGAAAACAGTGTTGCAGAATTTCCCAAATAATGGAAGTGAATGATAACCAGTTTTGAAATGTAAAAAACAACTGGAAAAAAAACCAAAAACATAAAATGCCTCCATACTGCTCATCCGGTGTAATCCAAGTCCCAACATGCCATTTGCACACCATCGCAACACACAAACCCAGTTCAGATGGTGTGCAATTGCATGTGAATGTGGCTCCAAGCTAAGGATCTACAGTGAAGATTCAGGCTAAAAACATGCTGTAAATAGCTTTTTTTTAGTCAACTTGGCATGTTGGGGCTTTAGGAGACTTGGATCACACCAAAACGAGCAGTATGGAGGCATTTTATGCTTTTATTCTGTTGTTTTAGTACGTTTGAAAACTGGTCACCATTCATTTCCATTGTTTGGGAGATTCTGCAGCGTTCTTTTCCTGTGAAACTCCAGCAGTGTTTTGCGGACTAAAAAAACTAAACCCCACCTTCAATCACCATGAAGGTGAAGAGATAATGACTGAATTTTCATTTTGGGTGAACTATCCCCTTAAAGAAAAAAGCTGTTCAAAGACCTCGGAACAGCTTGAGAAACTGTTTTTACTCTGAGCAGTTTAACTTGGATAACTGGACTAAAATGACAGCTGTACATCTGCACAGTATTGGACTATGTGAAAAATATAATGTATACATATCTGTCAAAACTCCTTGGTTATTGATAGTATTGAAGCAATTTGATATGTACCATGAAAGTATCTAAATTCGATACCCAGGCACATAGAATTTGGAGTACATGGACTATCCTCAAGACTGAGATCTCCAAACACAACGCTGTAACATTTATACTATACACTGCATTTACATATTTAGCTATTTGGGACCAGGCTATTTCCTTAAACAAAAGCGTTCATTCCAAAAGTTATATTGCTGTTTAGCAAAAGAAATGGCAAACTTACAAGACTTTGCTGCAATATGACATCTCCGGTCTCTCTTTCCTCATCTGTTCTTGTATGTTCTTCAATGTACTGTAGAGCGTAACAGTTACTAGGGGCTCCCCTCACAGTACACCACACAGTGTGTACTTCTGGTTGTAGTAATGTACTACTAATGAAAATGTCCTATAGATCTCAAGAGCTCACATTTGACACTGCTCTTCCTTAGGTCCTAACCAAAACAGGCATAATCAGGCATGTAAGGGTTTAGCTAAGGACCCCTGTCTCACTTCTTGGTTTAATAAAGGCGGGAATACTGCGTGAGTGCTGGTAAGCTTTCTATTTTTCCACAGATTCATTAAACAATACTGCTATTAGATGTGTCTCAACCAAACTGTGTCAACTCTGTAGCCCTTCTAAATCAAAGCTAAATAAGAATTATGGTTGAAAGTGTGTATTTTGATTAGCATTAAGAGAACTCTGAGCAACTTTAAAAATTAAAATGGCTGCTCACTATGACTATCCTGTGAAATTAAAACAAATTAACATTTTGTCAACTCTGTAAGACGTCTGCATTTTAAAAAATGTAATCATGAGTAGATTGGCTTGTTACAAAGTTTAATAGTCAAGAGTTTGATCTTTTTAAATATATTTTCCAGCATAATTCAAGATGAAAAATTAAACCCCCTCTCAAAATATGGTTTTGTCCCAGTTCCCAGGACTGAGCACCAGCTAACAAGCTGATTGACATGTAGAGCAATCTTCAGTTCAGTGTATTTATGTCTGTTGAGACAGTCTAAATACATTCTGACTTGTTCCGCCAAAACAGCCTCAGCCAGCTGTTCACAGCTGCTGTTACTAAAGAGCTCTGTAGCTTGTCTTACATCACCTTAAAAACCCTTTATAGATAATAAGGGAAAATATAGTGCATATCAGCTGTTTCACTTCATTATCTGCTGTATGATAGCCTGCTAGAGAGCAGCTTAGCAGACAATTTGGAACACAGCTGCTCCTGTGAGAGGTTAAACTGCTCAGATCTTTGCCACATAAATCCCAGTTTCGCCTTATCAGCTCTGTGTGTCTCAGTTTTCCCTCACTAACATCCTCGAGGGCTAACAGAGTTAAAGCAATGTTAGTTTAATGACTGCAGATATTTTCCTGTGAGGAAATTGGTTAAGATTCTCTCCGTTTGCTTAACTAAGCTTCTGGCAGTTAGAGGGCATGTTGTCGAGTAATTACCGAGATGTTTGCACAGACTAAACTCCCCCTTTTGCCTGCAATAGCTTTGCTCACACTGAGCACTTTGTTTTTGGCCAAAATTCACGTTATTTAGAGAGCTCGCAATTCCTGTTGAACATGTGCATGTGAATGCGGCGGTTCTTGTTCTGTGGTGGGAAAACAACGCAGCAGGAAGAGGATGCTTTCCTGAATGAGGGAGATGTTTTCTTTCTGCTGATGGGATTGTTTCTGCTGGTTGTCATGCATTCTGACAATTACTAGTCTGTTTGGCTGTAGGGAGCCTTGTTAAGAGTTGCTCACCATGCCACCTCTGTTTCACTGTTTCAGCACACATGTGCAGGTTAAGTCAGTAAGTCGAGTCCAGGAGGAAGCATTTTTTTCACTTTCTTTACCAAAATTGGCCTGATGGAGGTTTGAGAACCCTTGTTAAATAATAAGCCGTATCCCAATTCCATAATACTAATTGTCCACAGCAGTGGTTCCCAAACTGTGTGCCGAGGCACACTGGTGTGCCGTGAGGAGAGTTCTGGTGTCCCATGGGATTTTGTGACGACCATACATTAGTACTGCAAATATACAAAAAGCTATAAATGAACTTTTAAATTTAAAATTTACCATATTGGCACTTTTACTCACTCATTTCCCAGTACACTTAACTTTTCTATTTCTTTAAAAAATGTTGGCTGCTGTTGCAGTTGCTAGATGTTAGAAATTATTAGTGTCTTTCTGTCCCTCTTTTTCAGTTCCTATGACCTAATTTTGTTACCTGTCTGGTTTAAATGGGTGTGTTGCTACTTAAGTTTAATTTCAAACAAACTGACTTATTTTTTCCAAAATCCTCTTCAGGTTGTTTTAACATGCATGCAGTTTATTTAAATGACTTGCAGCTTTGAGTAGGATTTTATTTATGCATTGGATTGTGGGACAATAGTGTAAAAGTCAAGTTAACTCAAGACAGTTTTATTTCTATGAAATTATAACAGAAGTTATCACGGGGCACTTTTCATGTAGAGCAGGTCCGGACTGTACTCTTAATTAATATGATTTACAGAGACGACAACAACTCCCACCATGATCAAGCACTGAGGTGACAGTCGTGAGGTGAAAATCCATTTTAACAGGCAGAACCAGACTCTGAACATCAACAATAAACTCAAAAATCTCAAGCATGTATGGACTTTTTTAGCCATGCTAGTGTCATGGTTCTAGGGATGGTCAGTGGGTCCAGACTGAAATGTTCCGACAGTTGAAATTTCTTGTCCTCCTCTGGTTGAATCCTACTGACTTTGGCGATCATCTGACATTTCCTCTAGTTCCACCACAAGGTTGACAGTTTTGATTTTTATTGAAATATACTCTAAGGGAGTGAGACTAAGTGAGAACCAAGACGAAGGCAGGACGTGACCAAGTCAAGACCAAAGCTACTTATCTTTATGTGGCCTGTCTTGTCAGTGTTAATCACAAGTCAAAACTTAATGTTAGCTAGCTAGCTTTGCTAGCATTGGCCTAGATGTTGCTTACCTTTCTTTATGCTTCCTTTGTAAGTGCCAATAAAAGTTTGAAGCGGTCCTGTCTCACTAAGAATTGTGTTGCAGAATTTACACTCTGCTGTGTGTGTGTGTTCTTTCGGACGCTGTTTTGCAGATGAACTCTGTGGTTTCGGGTTAAGGCTGATTTGTATTAGAGGATTTGGCTGACATCTCCTCTCAGACAGCCACAGCTTTGTCTCCTGTCTCCTACATTCATTTTCTGGAAGTGTGTGTGAAAGGGGACTGGGAGGAGTGACTGCGGTTAAGATTGACAAAAAATTTCAAATAAGAAATGGGTCTGAGCTGTTGGTTGCATGTGATGCAGGAAGTTTTACATCCAATCATATTTGATATTAACAAATAAATCAGACAATGCACAGATAATTTAGTGATATCCCCACCTCTGTGGTCTTGACATAAAACAGTAAAACAGAGTAAAAATGTGGTCAATTCCAAGACCAGACTTCAAAAAAGGGCCTCAAGTACTACTGATGTCAGACTTTCTTTTGGACAACTTATAGCATACGTACAGCATAGAACAATGGTTCCCAACCTTTTTTTCTTTCTTCTTAGTTAACATGTGAAAATCTGATTTTGAGGACCTCAGTGCAGACAAAGTCTTTGGGACCCCCTGTGATTTCTGGTGCCCCCCTAAGGCGAGGCCTGGACCCCCAGGTTAGGAGCCAGTAGTCTGGAACAGTGGAGATTGGACTCTTTTTTGCAGCCTGTGTCTTAGTGCTGCTTTAATGTAGGTTAACCCAACATTGCACGTTTGATTAAAGTACTACATAATTTATCTCAGCTATTCATGCCTATTATTACTCTCTATTACTTTTAGATGTTCAGTCGTGATCTCATGATTGAGACAACAGGAAAGAAAACACAGTAATTGAGTGCTGTGTTAGATTATTCTGGGCCACCCACATACAGTACACGTTTAATGAGTGTATTTACATGTTAACCAAACAAAGAAGATATTGGGGTTGGGGCTCTGGCTCATATAAGAATCATAATATCCTGTTTATTATAACAACCCAGATAAAATCTTGAGAAAATTTAACAGAGTTTAGTGGGGATACAGAGACTCTGTTGGTTTCCATGGAAACATATTGTGTTCATTATTGAATGTAATGGAAGATCATATCGTTATAACTCAGTGGTTCCCAACCTGTTTGGCTTGTGCCCCTTAAAATGAAGCAATGTTTACGTGTACAGGGTTAAAGTGTTCAGTATTTTGGAGAAAATGAGTTATTAGAGGAAGGAAAAATAGTGGAGAAGAAATGTTTTGAGTAGAGTATGATGCAACAGTTCGAATTGAGTAAGACCTATCATTAGGATATGACTTGTTTCAGAATAATGTGCTGTGTAAATGCATTCGCTGGAGCTCATAAATCCTTTAGGAAAAAAATTACATGTTGCATCCTTGACCTCGCCATGCCTCTGAGCCACGTCCCTGTTTGCAGATGTTCCCGTTGAACGTGAGTTAAAGGAAAGGAATTCCTGATGCAGAAGCATCCATCATCTCACTGATAAACATCATATTGTCATGGAGGCTATTGCCGGATTTTAAGTCTCCATTATGAGTGCTTTTAATTGATCCTAAGGTATTAATGTGCAGAGATCACAGGGGGTGTCAGTGGGCTAAAAGTCCTTTACCTTTGAAAGAGGATGCCATTGAGAGCCTGCGTCCTCGTCATCTGAGTGGCTGCAGAGTGAGTGGTTTATATGGAAAGCTCATCCAGCCATGTAAATATTCCTCTTGTACTCTCCAGACAATTTGGGGGATGGGTGGATGAGGCAGGGGGGGAGTACAGAGTCTGTCTGATCTCTGCTAATGTCATCAGTCACCAATGTCTTTAGTTGTGCCATTCGCTCTAGGCCAGGCCTTTTTAGCAGGCCTGGCTGAAAACTTTGTAAGCATAGCTGATTTCTAATACACACTCACATGCGCACACACACTTGCACATGTATATCAGCATGTGGGAATGTTTGCATGACATTCATACTACATCCATGCAAACAAATGCAGAGATAACATGTTCTGCTGTATTTTCTTGAATGTCATTGCCATTTATTGATTTCCAGACTGGCATCCAGTAAAAAATATGCAGAAATGCCTCCAGATGCTTCTTGTTTAGTCTCCTACTCTTCATTTCCGTACACATTTTCTTTTGAAAATGCTTAAAACCACCTGCAGATTTCACTTGCAGATAGTTACTGCAGCTAGAATTGCAATAGCAGTTATGACATTCATATTTTTGGAAAACATGATGGATTTTGTAATGCAGTTGCGGATCTATGTTTTCCTTAAGTACAGCCTCTCATCATTGTTGAAAAACAAAACAAAGATCGTCTTTGTCTGGATGGCTCTGTAAAGTAAACAAAAAACATCACCAAACAAGCAGTTCCAATCAGAGATTGTCATTCATTACACTAAAAAGAGCTACAATAATTGCACCACTGAAGGGCCCACTAGAACATGCTATCATTCAGACAGTCATGATAGTTGTTTCTATATAGCAACTTTGTAGGAAGCACCTGTACTACCAATATTTTAAATTAACAATGAATGAAAGGCCTTCTTATTTGTGTGAGAGGGGTATGAAGTCTGCAGCCTCCTCGATTCTCTTAACAGCTTTCAGACTGATGGCTTGGCCCCATTGAGGTCAGTGTCAAGCTCACTAACAAACATTGCATTTTCTGTGACTACTTCAAAATAAAGTCCACTTGTGTTTTGCTCTGCAGCATATGCACTGATCATGTGCACTTATGTTACATTAAGTATTCATATGTTGAGGTATTTTTTGCTCAGGCATTGCTATTCTATTATACATGCAAGCAATGTAGTGTTATGTTGTGGCCACTGTGTAAATACTGTCCCTTCAAGACTGTGTGTTGGTATGGTGTAGCCCAGGGTTCTTCAACTATATTTGTCCAAGGCCCAAGATTTGTCTAAGCAGACACTATGGGGGCTGGTTTCTCAAATTACATGCTGCACCGTGAACAGTGGAAAGAGTTAGTTACCTTGGCTCACTGAGAAGTTTTGTGCAGCCTGTCGCCTGCAGCTTTTCATCTAACAGCTCACTGTAGCTAGCTCCTTCTTGTTCAGTTACTCCCTCCAATATTTCAAATGATCCATTTTAGAAAATGCAGAAAATCAGTTTTGTGGGCACATTTTCAATGAATAATTGCAGTTAGTGTTAAGCTCACTGACAGACATTGCATTTCTTATGACTACTTCAAAATAGAAGTCCACTCATGTTTTGGGATTTATGCTTTAGATGTGAGTCTGCAACAGAGGGAAATCTTGGGTTTGCATTAGCCGTAACTTACTACTTCATTTTTCCAAGACTTTCGCTTTGTAATACTGCAGAGATATAAATATTGCATTACTTCAAATAGTGGCTGTTCTGCAGGCGGGATAAGGCCGTGGGCCACCAGTTGACTATCCCTGATGTACACTATTGTTATTAGTAACAGAGCAGTGCTGGTTTTTGTTGCGGGTTGTGTCTACGTCAGACAGAAAACAGCCACCTACATCATGGTAATGACTAAAGCAAGCAAATGATTTTGGCACACCACGGGGCACAGGGCACAGAGGCCTATGCAGTCCCCCTGAGTTTTTCAGCTTCTTTCAGCTCATTTAGGCTTTCCTTACCTTACCTTACCTTCAGTAGGGCTGGACCATATAAACAGCATCAAATATCTGAATATTTTAGACCAAATACCTTGATATTGCTATTTATCTAAATTGTGACATTACTATAGGGATGACTATCTATAACTATAGGCAGACAAAGTTACAACTAGCTAGTGAGCATAGTGGAGCATTTAGGAGCTAAAGAGCCAGATATTTCCCTTAGAAGATGTTCTCTGGGACCAATCACAGAGCGAAAGGATAGTGAAGACACAGCCAAGGTGTCCATGACTTCAACATGCTAACATTGCTCCGTGTTATCTGGATGTATAAATAGACTACTGTCTGCTCACATGGCTGCCCTGTCAACTTCATGAGGTGATAATGTGCCAGTATTATGTAACTTGATGCTCTTGCACTGAGGTAATAGCTGCAAAATAGTCTTTAAATGTTCTTTTAATATCCAGACAGTTGTGTTGTACTGTTAGAAATAAGGGTTCCAAAAGGGTTCTGCCTGAAGGGCTGAAGTTCTACCCTGAACCATTTGCTTCTGAAGAACACTTTTTTTAAGAAAAGGTTTGTGAAGTGTTCTTTGGAAGACTAAAGGTTCCGTTAAGAACCCTTTTTATCCAAAGAGGCATTCTTCAAGGATTGCTGAAATCTCTTTCATCAAGGGTGTGTCAGTGTTTTTTTGTACCATAATATAAAAGGATAGAACCTCCTGGGTGGGTTCTATATTAAACCCTTGGAATATAAAAAAGGTTCTCTATAGAACCAACTTGGTAGGTTCTAGATTAAACCCTTGGAATATGAAAAGGTTTTTGGTAGAACCACTTTGATGGCTTCTAGATTAAATCCCTTGGAATATAAAAAAGGTTCTCAGTAGAACCCTTTGGTTGGGTCCTAAATTAAACCTGTGGAATATATAAAGGTTCTCAGTAGAACCCCCCTAGATGGGTTAACCCTAACCCTAACCCACTAGATGGGTTGTTGTGGAAAGGTTTAGAAGGGTCCTCTGTAGAATCTCTCATAGGGTGTTCTGGATCAAATCTTCACAGATGGTTCTAGGTATTGCCCTTTATATTTTTATATTTTAGGCAGAACACTCTGAAAGTGTTCCAAGTGGAACCTTTGTAAAAGGTTCAAATGGGAACCACAAACAGTTCTCCTATGGGAACAAGCAGAAGAACCCTTTATGGTTCTAGTTAGCACCTGTTTTTCTATGAGTGTACACGCCCCCATGAACAGGAGTACAGGATGATTAGGGAGAAGTAAGTGTTGGATCTACTTCTTCATAGTACTGGGTGTTGTGTGTCTGTTGTTTTCTTAGCTTGCTTTCTCTACAGACTAACAAAGTTTGGTGTTGGTTTCTTCTGTGTCATATTTTAGGAATAATGGAATAATAAAGGAATAATTCACCATTTTGGGAAATGCAGTCATTTGCCCTCTTGCTGAGAGTTAGATGACAATGTTAATATCAGTTCATGTCTGTACAGTAAACATGAAGCTACAGCCAGGAGACAGAAGCTGGCAAGAAAGCAAAAAAAATGTATTTTTTCAACAAATCTGAGGCATATGCGGGGAAAACTTTTCAGGATCAAGAATCCAACCAATCACTGGCTCCACATTTACCTTCAGCCCTTTTTACCTTCCAAGTCTTTGCCCAGATTCTGTTTAATTCTATTCCATCAGCTCTGTGTATGACATGTGTACACGATGAGCTAAACGCATGTGATTGTAGCTGAAAACAATTGTTTCTTGGTGCAATGTCAGACTTTTCCTGGACTCTGTTCCTCACCACAACGTAATGTTTTGTTTTCCCTTCTGCCGTCCAGTATCATCAGTATTTTGATCGGCGCTCCGAAAGCCAACACCAGCCAGCCCGACTCACCCGAAGGAGGAGCGGTGTACTTGTGCCCCTGGAGCCAAACTAACTGCAGCGTTATCGACTTTGACAAGCAAGGTAGGGTGTCTTGTTAAATCTAAATTGACGGTTTGTCTCTCTTTGGAACCATGCTGATAAAAATGTGATCTGTGCAAAAATCAAGCTCAATATTCAGAATCCAAGGGGGGGAATTTTCCCTACATCATAATCACAGCAGTAGTTGGTAACTCAACATTGTTCCAGGATATAAAAATGTCACTTTCCTTAACAGCACTGTTAAACAGTTGAGACAGGGCTGTGTTGTAAAGTCTCAGCTGTCTCTAATAGTCATAAAAGTGGCTGAGAGAAGCTATAGGTAGCATCCCAAGTTAAGCACCGCTTTGTTTGAGTCTGAGGTCAGAAGTGCAGTCAGTTTGGCTCCAGCCGGCGACCTTTGTTGCATGACATGGCCCCTATACACCCCAACCCACACACATTTTCTGTCTGACTCTTCACAGTCACTGTACAATACAGCAAAACATGCTAAAAAAAAGATTTTAAACCTGCCACCTTACAGATCCTAATCCTACAGTTCTCTAACAATAAAGAAAAAAAGGGGGGGGGGGGGGTAGCTGCACAGGGTCAAAAAAGCAGTATTTGCAATGCAAAAGATAAAAAATTCAGGTGCTCTTCAGTGGGGCTAAAAATTAGAGGAAAACAAACCAAACACTGACTGCCCAACTTACTGACCATAAAGCTGTTAAGTCATGGATGGTACTCTGATAATAAATTTGAAAAACTTTATTAAATCATGGATACGCCAGCGTGTTTCAACTCAGCTGAGTCTTCATCAAGGCAGTACGTGCCAACAATTCTCCGTTTTCAAAAAAAAGGGTTGCCTTAAAATTTCAAGTTCTCTGAATTTGAAAAAACAAGTTGAGGTAATTTTGTAATGATTCAATACAAATAAACTTCTGCATTCAAATAAACTTTGTAATAATTCAGATGTGCGTGAGAAAATATGTTCAATAAGCTTAAGATATCAAGTTGAACCAACTTGATGTCATTTTTACATTTTCTCAGTCTGAAAAGTCAGTTCTTCATTACACATTAAGAACTTAAAGCTGCTGCCACTCCTGTTGGAACTACTGTGTTCTAGCATCGAGACAAAGACGAGTGACACTTCGCTAAGCACCGCTCTTCTTAGTTACTGTTGTTACGCCTGCTAAACTGTCCATTTGCTGCATTTATGCAGTTTACAGTGATAACGGTGGTAGATTTAACATCAAAAATGGGAATTGTTGAATTGTTGAAACACACTGTCTTTGAATCCTTAGAGAAGTAAACAGAGGCAGCTTCTCATTTCAAGCTGACAACGGTGGATTTTGTTGGCTTAAATAATGACTCACAAGCAGATTTGAGAAGTGTAGCTGGCTAACGTAAACTACTGCTAACTCGACTTGACTCAGCTGAGAAGTCTCTAGCTGATGTTTTAATGTTTCTATCTGACACGTTTTAAAACAAGAACCTTATGAAAGTTCAAATGTAAAGTTACCTGACAGCTGCATACGATATAACTGTAATATTAACAGACTGAGGCTAAAGCTAGCTTACATCTCAGCAAACATTGGTCGGATGGTGAAATACAGCAGGCATACATTCATCAACACGGGAAAAGGAAGCGCAGGGACCCGATTAGTGCAGCAGACCTTGAGATGGGTCACCTAGCCGGACCAGCCGGTCCGTGATCACGGAGGACAGCTGGGATAAGAACTAAGATAACTTTGCTTAGACCTGAGACAGCGAGCCAGAATGAGATGCATTGTCGTCGACCCACTTTGATTCTGCATCAGCCCACAACCTCCTCCTCAAATCCCCCACAGAACAAATGCAGACACAGTGGAATCGAACAAGTCTGGCTGGAGGTTAAGTTACTGCAGCTAGTAAACTAGTCTTAGTTAGCCAGACATGCTAACATTTGCAGCTCACGTTAGAGCAGATGAAGACAGAGTTTAATCCATTCAACACACATGTGCTCTTGTGTTTCACATTTTTAAGAGACGACAAAAAAGACGTCACCGTCCAGATTCATGAAACGCTGAGTATTTGCTCTTCTCAGAGCCTCCTGCACACCTTCAACATGTAGAGAAATAAAAAGCTTGACAGCTCTAGTTACGGTTGCTAAGCTATGATTGGACAGTTGCTGTTTGGAGGTTGTGAAGGGTCATTTGCTGCATCCAAAATCATTTACTATACACTACCAAATCTAAAATGTGCTATGGTTCAACATATTTATGTGTAAATAAGCACTACTATGATTCTTTGACTTTGTGTGATTTAAGTGTATTAGAGACACAGAAGTTTTCATTATATATATTTAATCAAAACTATAAGAAAGAAGGGTCTCAGGAGAGTTTTAACTCTTAATACATGCTGGGAAGTCACGCTGCTAATATGCTGATAATTTGATTTCGACTTGATTTATTTTATTTCGGACATTAATAAAATAAAATATGTAGAAAATGAAACACACTAAATACAGTAAATAATGAACAGACTTTCAGTAAGCAACATAAAATATCATTTCATGTCTGAAAAGGAGTTGGGAGCATCTTAAGAAATTAATGAGTTGATTGAACTTCAAGCTAGAAGAACTCATGTTTATAAGTGTTCTGAAAATAAATACCAGAAATTTTAAGTTAAATAAACCTGAACAAACTGAACTTGTATGTCAGGATTAAGTTAATGACAAAAGAATAGTTGATTCCACTAAATTCCTGCAGATTTCTTTTTTACAGTGTAGATTGAAACCAGCCTTTGATGTCTCTCCTGTGTTTTAATGGTGGCTGAGGACACTAAGGTCTCCATTTTGGGACCTGGGTTGCGTTTTGCAGTGTTTTCACAGAGCTTTGATTTCCTGCTGGACTCGCGCCCAGTGTTGTAAGCGCTCTTTAATTAGGGGCAGAGTCATTACGGGGACAAGGACCCCAGAGGACCTGGGCTGCCCCCAGCTCTGCCAGAAAAATAATCACCCCCATCAGAAACGCAGGAAGCGATAAGGACCACCGTTTGAGGATCACAGGGTCTTAACTTATCTTACGCTCTTGCATGCTGATATCAAATGGCGGTTTACGCAGACTGAGAGCTGCAAACTCTGCACACATAAATACGCACCTACAAACTGTTTACAAACCGTCTCTGCAGACAGCCTCTGAAACATGAGACGTCGGAGAAAAAAAACCTGCAAAACCACGCTTATGTTAACACACATACACACACACACACACACGCTCATGCTTTTACACTCAGTAGTCTTGCATTTCCCATTACAGGCCTCAGGATTCATGGTGTGTTTGAGGACACAGCCCAGACTCCATTAACCTAACAGGCACACTGAGCTGCAGCCAGGAGAGTTTAATGTCACCACTCTGCTGCAGACAGCAGGCACATATATCAGAGAATATACCACAGCAAAGCTTACACAGTTACAGGCACATTTACGTAGGATTTAAATCTTTTATTTTTTTTGTGCTTAAACTTGGACGCAAGGCTCGGGCTCAGTGCCCGGCTGCATAAACCCCTTAAGTTTCAAACCTAAGTTTGTCCCTTAAGCAAAATATTTCCCTAAGCTAAGGGGTTCACTTCGGAGCATTGCATAAAGCCTTTCAGGTTTTCTCCTTGGCTAAATGATAGCACATGTGCGCTTGAGTCACCATGGTTACACCTCACTCACATCATTCTCCAATATTACTAGTCAGCATAGAGAGGCAAAAAGTCCCTCCTGTTCCAGTGTGTCCCATGGGTTGTTTCTTCGGAAAGAGTATGAACAGTAGTCAGTGGCAAGAGACAAATGATCTTTTGATTCCATTTGAATTGTGCCATGAAATACACATATGATGCTTGTCAGTTTAGAAGATAAGCTAAGATAAGTCAAGAAAGCTGTCTGTTGTTGTAGTTTAGTTTTTGTGTGCAGCCGCTGTGTCTCTTTCCAAAAGGACATTAAATAAAAGTTAGCGATGGCGGGATTTGCCATTAGTCCCTAATTTCTTATACATGCAGGATTTTTGTCACATCTACAGTTAAATAAAAGTAATCATTAAACATTTTTGCCATTCAACATCCTTGAAAAGTCATTTAACAAAACCAGTGCCCGCTTGCATAAAAAGCCATGCAGGCTAAGGGACAGTTCACCCCAAAATCAAAAATACATACTTTCCCCCTGGCCTGTAGTGCCTTTATTTATCCATCTAGATGTTTTTGGTTTGAGTTGCAGAGTTTTGGAGGTGTCGGCCGCAGAGATGTCTGCCTTCTCTCCACTATAAGGGGACTAAATGGCACTCGGCTTGTGGTGCTCAAAGTGCTAAAAAATACATTTAGATAAATTCAAAACCAGTGTCTCTTTCCAAAAATCATGACCTTGTTACTCAAGATAATCCACAGACCTTGTTGTGGCCAGTTTTATGTAGGAACTATTTTCTTTCAAGTAGAAAAGAAAGTAATACCAGTAGATTCCATTGCAGAAAGAAAGTAATTCCTACACGAAATAGCTCACAACCATGTCTGTGGATTATCTTGATTTTTTGGGGGAACTGTCCCTTTAAGAGAAACCTTAGCCTACATGGTTTTTATGCAACCAAGCACTGGTTTTGTTAAATGACTTTTCAAGGATGTCGAATGGCAAAAATGTTTAATGATTACTTTTATTTAACTGTAGATGTGACAAAAATCCTGCATGTATAAGAAATTAAGAACTAATGGCAAATCCCACCATCACTAACTTTTATTTAGTGCCTGCATGACGATATGAACTGGTTTTCCAAGTAAGGAAGTTTTTTTCCACAGTGTTCCATGGAACATTAAGGTAACCTGGCTCACCTACCTGGCTTAAAAGTAACATTTTGTGGACCAGGAATAGCATTCCAAGTAGAAATATTACTGTCTTATTTTTCCAAAATAATTATTATAACAGCAGGTTGTTGAAAGCAAAAAATCATGGAGGTGTAACACTGCTGAAGCTGCAAAAGTAAAACCTTTGGCAACCACACACACCTCGAGCACCTCCCCCTCCCTCATCGCTGCTCCTTGCCTTCGTACTGCCAGGGCCTCTTCTTAAAACAGATCCTGACAATGAAGTACAGCCGTTTGGGTTACAGTAACAACAAGGTCCAAGTCCCTTTGAGCTGTTTGATGTGTGCCATAGCATGGAGGATGGATTAAGACCACCGGGAACAAGGCCATAAAATATCCATGTAAAAAGCCAAGAACATGTGGGGAACACTCTCAAATGAAGCCCTGACAGCACAAAAAAAAAAAAAAAAAAATCAAATGCCGATGACAGGGAGGATCTTTGAATCAGTTAAAACAGCAACTCCTGACGTCGCTGAAGTTTCTCCCAGTGTTGCAGCTGTAAGTTATTCATTCACAGAAGATGTACATGTAACTCTGTGTAAATATGCTCCTCAATATGTTGTTCTCCTCTGTGTTCTTCCAGGTAATCGATATTTTTATATAAATGATGTCAACACTCAGGTTGAGTTCAAATCCCATCAGTGGTTTGGAGCTACTGTGCGTTCCCATGGCAACAGCATCCTGGTAAGAATGGGTCAGGGTTGGTTGGTCTGTTTGGATAATTTACCTACATTTTGCTGTGTGATTACATGTTAACATTTGCTTGGTTAATCTGCTGTTGATAGCTATGCTTTAGTGCACATTGTCAAACAAGTCTTTTATTGTTGTTGCAGTAGCAACCAGATTAATCTCGTCATCTATGCTCCAATGTTGGATTTCCCAAATTCTCCTGTTTTTTTTTTTGTTTGTTTGTTGTCTTGCTTTTCTCAAACAAAGCTTGTCTCCTTGTAATAATAAACAACCACATACTAAGAGGAAAGAACGAGAAACATGTGTAGCAAGTGTGCAGTCGAGCAAGTGAGCAGCACAAAAGTGACGCTGAATGTGAGTGCAGCAGAAGAAAAGGTTAGCTTTAAGTTGTCAATCTGGCAGTAAATGTACAGTACAGGTTTACAGCCAATCAGTTGATCAATGCTGCTGCTTCTCAAGACAAAGAAGAGTCTTGCTGGTTGTTTCCTGACTGCTGAAAAAATAAAAGGGGTTAACCCAGAAGCCCTGGAAACATCCATCCATCCATCCATCCATCCATCCATCCATCCATCCATCCACCACCATCCATCCCACCCACCCACCCACCATCCATCCATCCATCCATCCATCCATCCATCCATCCATCCATCCATCCATCCATCCACCCATCCATCCACCCATCCATCCACCCATCCATCCATCCATCCATCCAATCTCAACCGCTTATCTGAAATTGCGTCGTGGAAGTAGCAGGTCCAGCAGGGGACCCCAGACATCCCTTTCCCTGGCTACATTAACCAGCTCTGACTGGGGGATCCCGAGGCGTTCCCAGGCCAGGCTGGAGGTAAAAAGCCCGGGAAACAACCCCCGCCTAAATTTAAGAGTACTGTACTGTGGAAACCCAAAACAGATCAAGGGTTTAGGTACATGTAGTTATAGAATAGATACAGGTTTCAAGGGTACCATACCTAAAGGTTTTGGTGGAAACACAGTTTGCTTGTTTCCATTTATTGTAAGGATCCTCAAATAATATGTCTCACTTTTACAAGGACAAAGGGTTGAAAAACAAACACTAACCCGTGAGCATGGCAAATTAGATACAGAGCACGCAGCTGCTGTTTAAAAGTTGGCTAACGTATAGTAAACTGGCTGCCACGAGGTGGATCATTCTAAGGCCTGACAGAATTTCTGTATTGTTGTCAGTTGCTAAGCTGGTGATTGCACAGCCAGTGTTTGGCCCTTTAGCGATGCGTCAATTTAACACTTCTAAGCCAGGAAATGTGATCAGGCTCTTTTGTCATTCTGCTGTCTCTCTGTGATTTCCAGGCTTGTGCTCCCAGGTATTACTGGAGGACCGAACATGACATGCCCTTTTCCGATGTCACGGGAACCTGCTACCTCTCTGTAGACAGCCTCAAAACGTTTGTGGAGTATGCCCCCTGCCGAACAGGTCAGTTACTGCAATAACAGCCAACCTCCAGTGTGTTAGCAAACTTATCTGAGTCCAACAGACACAGAGCAACATTAGCATTCATTTGTAATCATGTCTTTGTCCACCTGATCAAAGTAAGATATTGATTCTCCTTTTATCTCTGTCTTGGTCTCCATAAAGTTGTTAGAACAATATCTTGATGTGTAGTGCTAGATAACTTTGTGGGTGTATTAGACCTTGTTTGCGCTTATACACAACCATAAATCTTAGCAAAAAGGCTAAAACACTCTGTATCACTGCTCACTTTCTCGGAAACATCACTAGGGCTGTACCCAACTCAGAATTTTTTGGTCAGATCTGATTTGGCTGTTCAATATTAATATTCAGCTCTCTGCTCCTTCTTTTTCATTAAGACTGTCAAGCAACACTTCACTGAATTGTCAGATTTTTGAGCAGGTTTCGGCTGGACGTTCAGGGTGACAGCGATGTTCACGTGATATAGTATTGACGGATCAGAAATGTGCAACAAAATTATTTGGCAACACTAGAGCAAAAGCCAGAGATTATACCGTATTTAGCCTTTGAAGCAGAAGACAGAAGATAGCATTATCTTGGAGCCTTATGCAAGTCGTCCTCCAGGCAGCTGCCTCCGTCAGAACTACTACGCGTCCATAGTGTCCGCAGCTGTCCATGTGTGCGCCCTTTTGGAAGGCTTCGCTCCAGCTCACCCTGGGTTGGTCCCCTAGCTGCCTGCACCCATCACAGACGTCTTCACCGGTTCGTCTGTTACTCCCATTATGTCCTTTGTCTAAAAGAGTAGCAAAGACCAATCTGTCATCAGATTGGAAAAGGAATATTTTCATCAGTGAGTAAGATGTCAAATCAGAAATACACTTATAGAGAATAGTCTCCCCCCTTAGGGCAAATATCCTGGTCTTCTATTAACGGTGACTTGGATTGGAAAAAGCTTGAAGAATATCAGACAACTATTATATTAAATAATAAAATAAAGTGAAAGACGTGTCAATTAAAATTTTTACATAGAATGTATATCCTGTAGAGCACATTCTGGAAAGTTTTAAGTTGAATATCAATTGTTGTTATGATTTCTGTGGTCTGAGCAAAGAAACAATTTCTTACTTATTTTTCCATTGTATGTACTCTCAAATATTTTGGATTGATTTGCAGAACTTTCTTTCTCGAAAAAAAAACAGGTGAACAGATTGTGCTTCATGGTAGTGATATTTTATTTTATTTTGAAAGTAACCTTAACTTTCTAAACCAACTGTTTATACTTTTTGGCAAATTCTGCTTACTCAAAATGAAATGGACCGGTCAAAAAACAAATCTTACCTCATTTTATTTAATATTAATGTACATTTGTATTCAGCAGTCAAACTAAAAAATGAAAAAGCAATACAGATCCCCAAAATATTTGAAACATAAAATTATCATCTAATTCTGCATGTGTATCTGCCCCCGTTATAGTATTTAAATAAACAACTTGGAATGAAGTGACAGTGTCATGTGGTAACTGAACAACAGAAGAGTCATACAGCACAGAACTACAAAAAAGAAAAAGAAGAAAAAGAGAAACAAGAGCAACAGTCAGCTTGGTCATGTTTTACATTCAACAGTCAGCACATGAACCTCATCCTTCAAACCATAATGTAAAAATGAAGAAAAAAAGACATAAATAAGAGTAATAACTAAATTAGATAGAGTGGGACCTCATTCGGGGATAACTGGGAAAATCATTTTCTCGGCGTAGGGATAGAAAGCCCCTCACATCTTTTTAATTTTGTTGAAAGAGCCCTTCAGATTTTTTCCAGCTTATTTACCTCTTTTTAACCCCTCCTCATATTATTATACTTTTACTGAATGTCAATCCCTGAACTACATGGTATTATTATCAATTTATTTTGCCTGTCATTTCATGTAATAACTGAACCAAATTCCTGGCACGTTATTTTCTCTTTCTGTTCCTTTAATTGCATATTATATGTTATAATATTGTGTTATAATATTATAATATTAATCAATAAAGAAGAAAAGAAAGGCAGTGAAGGAGCTGAGTTTTCATTAAAACAAAATTATGACTGGTGTCTTAACTGCATGCCAAATTAATCAGAGCTTCACAAGGACAAATTGTCTCTTGAGTTTCCATATGACCGGTTGCTGACAAGGAAATTAGCATCCGGCACAGCGCTCACTCAGTGCTATATTAGGCTACATCACTCCCAGCAAACTTCAAGTTGAGCAAAACAGCACCACAATCTGTTTTAGCTCAGCTGAAAACACAAAAACATAAAATCAGTCAGCATGTTAGCGTGTTGCTCAATACTGAGGCTGTTTGTAATTGGTACCTGCAACGCCACTTCACCTGTCTCTCCTCTGCCACGAGTTACTGAGGTGAACTGAAACAAGTGCACATAATTTAGCTAAATAGCCTAACACAAATAAAATATTTTGTTTCTGTCAAGGGTGGGCGTGGGATCCCGGCCCCCCCAAGACAGTGGTAGGGGAAACATCGCAGTATGTCCTTTACTCACCCTGAGACTTTGTGTTTTTAGTGTTTTCTTCTGTTGTTTTGTGTTTCTCTGGAATTCAGTTTTGTGTCGCGAACAGTTGACATGTGACAAAAATTACACTGGAGAATGCCGCCCGCCTTCAGCAGAACAGAACGTCTTGTTTTTTCAGTTTTCATGAATCAGAACATTTATTAGTGTTTCCTGTGTTTTGTGCTGCTCATTGCAGAAAGACATGGACCTGCTGGACAGGGCTATTGTCAGGGGGGATTTAGTGCAGACTTCACCAAGGTAAGAGAAATATTTGTTGGAACTTTTCCTGGTTTCTGCATAATCACATAGTAACTGTTTTCTGTGAGGAGATTTCGCTGTGTGCAGGAGATTTGCAGAGTTTGTTTGAAACTCATGATGAAACTGGTGAGTCCTCAGCTCTGGCTACTGTTGTGTGTTACAGGATGGGAGGGTTGTGCTTGGAGGACCAGGCAGCTTTTACTGGCAAGGTGAGCACACAGGAATGTGGAGCAGCATGGATTTTTTTTAGGAGATATCTTCCAATAGATTTTTTCTCCGAATGAGTCAGAAAATCAATCCGTCGTCTTTTGTCAGCGAACGAATTAGAGTGGAACGACTTGGGAGCCAAGGGGTCAAAAGTCACATGTCTTATTTTAACCTTTAACCCTTTGTTTCCCATCCTTCCTACAGGCCAGCTGATCTCAGCCACCACAGAGGAGATTGTTAAGGCCTACTACCCCATGTACTTTCTGCTGTCAGTCGCTGGGCAGATTCAGACTCGACAGGTGCAGGGAAGCTATGATGACAGTTACCTGGGTGAGAAAACACACTTGAGTCAAATAGGATTATTAACATTAGATGTATAATCACCACTATGTACATGTGCAGTACTGCTACTAATACTGCAATACTACTTATGTATGAGCAGTTAGTGAGCCCCTGATCTTTTGTTGGTAACACTTCATTTAAAGTCCTCTTAATAAGCATTAGGTAATAAGGGCCTTATAAGATCCTTATTAACGTTATTATGTATTAACAAGACCATGTGTAAGTGTAATAAAACATCACATATTTACTTTTAGAATATCAGACATTTATAAGCACTTATAAGAAAGTTATTAATAGATTATAGACTTCTTAAGAATGTTAATAAAAGACTTATAATTGTTTATAATGGCATTACAAACACACATGGGGTGAGTTAAACTAACATATCTATTATGTAATTGTTTAACCTTCACTAAACTGTTCTGTTGCTTTGTTAAGATTAATAGATCCTTTATTATGCATTTATCAGCAGTTAACTATGCACTTATTAACAGCTAACTAAGCTTTTTGCAGCTACTGAATTGAGCTACGAGAACACCTTATTAAGATGAAGAAATCCTTTATTATGCAGGTATTAACACTTAGCTATACTTTTTGCCACCTTCTAAGCATGATTAACTGTTAGCAAGTGCATAATAAAGGATTTATTACCCTCAATTAGTTTAAAAAAAAGCTAAATTAACTGCTAACAAGTAGTTAATTGCTAATAAATGCATAATAAAGTACATATTAATCTTAGAAATAAAAGACTAGGTAAAGGTTTAACAATGACATAATAAGCAAGCAACTCGTAAGGCTTTTATTACTGTTCTTAAGCATCTATAAACTGTTAACAGGTTTCTGTGCTTATAAATGTATTATAATCTAATAACAATAAACTTTTTTTATGATGTGCTTATTAACACTTACATAGTCTTTTTAACTCATAATAATGTTAATAAGGATCTTAATAAGGATAATAACGGCATTATTACCTAATAACTAACACTTAGTACGAGGGCATTAATGTAAAGTGAGGTGCTTACTTTTACCGGGACTTTGGTATGTCCCTGTCAAGGAAAAATAATAATAATTGGATTTTAATTTAATTTTGTATGGATATCTATGGTCTTGAATGCATGAAATCTAAAAATCTTACAGGAGAATTTTACAAAAATTCTCTCATAACATTCATATTCCCTGGAGGAAAAATTCTTTCCCTTATGGACACTTCATTAGCTCTCCACTAACACCACCCGCATATCAAATTGTCAGAAAACTAAAAAAAGTTGGATTCAATTTCTTGACCTTTCTTCTTGTACCACTATCAGGCCAAAATATCAGCGAACGCATGACTCATGATATGACTGAAGATATGTAATAATCTAATGACAGATTGGCAGATTGCCAATTGATATGCTGAACACAGCCACGCTCCCAAGAAGATATTAACTCATGATACTATGACACTAGTGCTATTCTCAGGACAAACCTTTTGCACTTTTAACCCCACTTTAAGTAGCAAAATCAACTGAATGTCATTAACTTCTTCACGTTCTTCTAAACAGTCATACTGTGGGGCTTTATGAACTTTTTAGCCTGTGGGGATGGCAAGCAGAGGTTTAGGGGCCCCACTGTAGGGAAGTACTGTAGGGCCACAGAGCTATACAAATATATGGTGCCTCAGCCACCTAGAAGGGGGTGGGACACATTTGGATCTGTTGTGCTAGTAGTGGCTAATGTAGCCTCTGGTCTCAAGCACAGACATGTGCTGTACCAATGGTCCAACAGTCCATTATTCCTTAACCCCATTAGTCCGAAAAATATCCCATTGGACCAAAAGCTCATTTGTTTGACAGCCTGTTTTACTAAAAACAAGAGCCAATTGCTCCAAAGACCCGTTGCTCTGAGCTTATGTACCTAATTTAACTGACATAACTAATGTGCTTATTTTGATGCAAACCATATTCTTTCCCTAAACTTAACCAAGTAGTTTTTCTCACCTAAATTTAACCAAACTGCGACCGTTTCACCGTTAATCACGTGTTTATTATTGTTACCTTGACATAGCCATAGTTACGTGACTATGACGATCAAGGTCACCTGGCAGATGTCACCTGACATTTGCATGTCAAAACACTTTATGATATTAAGGGCAAAAAACTCCAGGAAGCATGGTTACTTTTGGAACAATGGCTTTCAGAGCAGTGGGTTTGTGTTTTCGGGATAACTGGGACATTCTTTGGTCTTTACGGGTTCAGAATAATGGGTCATCTGAACAGCAGCCAGTTCCCTACAGAAGTCTAAGCTCACTGCTTTCTAATAACACACCCATAGATTTTTTTCATTTTCAAACTTGTAGCCTTCGGACCCAACCCAACTAACAACTCAGGCAGTTTAATTCTCTTTGAGCCACAACACGCTTGGTAAAAGTTTTTTGTCTGAAGACTCGTACTCATACCCCAAGTGGAGCTGTCAGCGGCTGAGTTGCATTGTGGGTAATGTCAGTGCCAGGGTATGACCATAATTATCATTATAACCTAATGTAAGTTAAACAGAGATTTGGGTAATTTGGAATTTCATTGATGCATCAGGTATCATAACTTCACTGTATCGACTTTCAGCTTCATCTCTGCTCTTAATTCCTCCTGCAGGTTACTCTGTGGCTGGTGGCGAGTTCAGTGGGGACGATGAGGAAGGTGAGGGTCATATTTACAGTACAGAGGGTCAAAATGCATGGCTGACTACAAGATTCTCCGACCCCCCACCGCAAGCTCTGTCTAATATTTAACTGCTTTGTCTCCACACATGATTATATTGTGAAGCGAAGAGGTTATTAAGTCTGTCAGGAAGCAAAAACATACAGTCAAAAGGAGTGAGACAAGTGTGAAACTGTTTTTTGGGGGGGCAGGGGGATTGGTCACAAGCTTTATTCACCATTTCAGTTTTCAGTCAGCCTTGTTTTGAAATGACTTATCCTAACCCTTTGCTCTTTGCTTGTCTTGTTGCAGATTTCATCACAGGAGTTCCAAAAGGACTCATGCTGTATGGTTTAGTAAGGAGTCCCCACATTTTCATTCTACACCATTTTACTGTGCAAATAGTCTGCAGAGCATAAACATAAACTCAGTCCTGCAGCACTAATGAATAAAGCTGAATAAACCTTAGAAGAATAATCAAATATGCATTTTGGATTTGAAATGAACCGCAGTTTATAATCGGTAGTGACTTTTGTCTCTTTAGGTGTCCATATTAGATGGAAGGGATCTGAAGTCTCTGTTGAACTTGACAGGGGAGCAGGTATGTGCACATCTGGCTGCAGATTTTCTCTTCTAGCCTGGCCCCTGTTTTCATATGTGGGTGCACATTTAAAGTGGCATGTGTAAAGAAAGGTTGGAGATGAAGGAATTTGCCCCACGGAGAGGAGGCCTATACCAGGGTCAGAGGTCCAGCTTACAGTACGCACCGCTCACCGTCTCTAAAAGCTGTAAATCAAACCCAGAAATAGCAGAGCAGGATAGTGTTCATTCTGTCGCTGTATTGATTCAGCATGTGCTTTTGAAATGGGAAGTTCTGGCTATGTTGAACAGACGCTAGCTGAGCTTTGAGTCACACTGCTTTAAATAACCCTCAGATGAATCATCTTTAAAACACCATGTAACAAACTCAGTTTAGCAACCAGATTTATTTGGGGAAAATTTCCTAGGAGCAAACAAATTACCAGAAGTGGGACCAAGTCATTGTTTTGCAAGTCATAAGTAAGTCTAAATGACGGGATATTTGTTGATTAGAGGCACACTTTTTAATCTTTGGGCTTTGAGGAAGGCATCAAGTATTTTCAAGTCAAAAAGCTCAAGATGAAGTGACAAGCCACAAGTCACTGTTGTTTAAGTCCAAGTCGAGTTGCAAGTTGTCGTTTTTTTTTACTGTATTTTGACGAGTCAAGTAGAAAGTCATCAAATTTATGATCTGAGTCCAAGTTTAAGGTGTAAAATGTCGACTAATCACAATCTTAACCTCTGATGTATGGAACTCCAAAATGTTCAATATTAATAAATAAAAAAATATATTAGGAAATAGAAACACATATAAATATATTGTGTGAAATATATAAATAAATAAAGAAATTGTGAAATAATTAAAGAAATTACTAAAACACAACTCTTTATCATGTAATATCATTCACCATTTCATAATAACTAATTATTTAATACATTATGAAATAAAAAACAGACTTTTGGCTTGTTTGAAAAGATTTAATTTCTTGAAACAGTACATGTCTGTATGTACTTTGAAAGGGCTGTTTGAGAGAGAAAATGTGAACCTGTGAGCCTGCATGTCCCTTAAGTTGTGACATGCAGGCTACATCATGAGGAAACTGAAACGTCTTTTACTTTCTTGTGTAATTGAACAAGGCTTCACTGTGTACATATTGCAAGATGTAAGAGCATGTGACCGTGCGCACATGGGAAAGCATGTGTCCGTGCTGTGCTTTTTCAGGGTGGGAGGTCATCAGTGAGTGCTCGGAGGTGTCAGTGTCGGGGTGGAGGGCACTGAGTAAACTGTTAAGTCATAGTGCGAGTGATCTGAGGTAAACTCCAGGCTAATTGACTCGCTGCTCCCTGTGGCTGAACGCTGCTCCCTCTGTGGGTGCTGGGACTGTGTGGTCAAAGTCAGCTGCAAAAACACACCAGAGGGTCTGTGTGCAAGAAGAGGCCCTGTTGATTTGAATGGAACGTCAAATTTTGCCATTCGTTACGCTATTTAACAACATTTTCTCTGCTCAGACATGTTTCATGGGCTTAAAAACTCATTTTTTCAATCTCTTTTTTTTCTTTTTTAAGTCATGTTTTTGGGCTTTTTTTTGCCTTTATTAGATAGGACAGCTGGAGAGTAGACAGGAAAGGGGGTGAAGTGATAGGGGATGACATGCAGCAAAGGACTGCAGGTGAGAGTCGAACCAGTGACAGCCTCTGAGGACTGACAGCCGCCACACGTGGTGCGGACGCTCCACTGAGCTACAGGGCCGCCCCCGCTTTTCCATCTCATACCAACGATGGCATTGTGGGCAAAGAGGCAAATGACTGAGCCGGACAGCTCTGGGTCTATTAGATTTTAGGCTTTGTAATGAGCAGTATCTTGATTTTTCAGGTATTTCCATTCCCATTAGGGTATTATATCAATAAATTGTTTCTTAATTAAAAAATGTTGGACAATGGTCCATTTCCTGTTCTTATAAAATGGCACAGTACATAAACATTTTGTAAATTTATTCCAAAAGACTATTTCGTTAGTATAACGGCAGTGTAGGCTATACTTTACAGAGATTATATACATATTTGGCAACCCTCACGAGACTTCTGTTTTCCATATCCTCCTGGGTTCACAATTCTCCTGTATTCCTCCCAATTCTTTCTTTTTCTTTCAATTTTTTTTTATCACAATCTATTTCTGACACTGTACAGCATGTTTAAGCCCTAGACGACTATAAGTGTACTGTTTTCACCAAGACAACAACACATGTAAACCAAACCAGACTAAAAGAAGGCTTCTCGTTTCTTTAGGAAGGTTTTAAAGGAAAGGGGCGTGCGTTTTGTAAAATCTGCCATGTCAATTTTCTTAAAAAAATCAAAAAAATAAATGTATGAAAGAAAACTAATGAATATTCATTTATGCCACATATTTATCCAAGTTCACTCTAGAGGGACAAATTATTGTGTTCTTTTCTGAGAATTAAATGTAAATATATCTGGTTATTTTCATTCAATAAAAGTCTCTAGAAAGCAGGAAACAACTTCCGTCCTATTTTTGAGGTCTGTTTACTACTTTCTGGTAGATTCTAAAGTAGTTCCGGTAGATTCTACTGCTGAAAAAAAGTAGTTCCTGCATGAATCTGCTCACAACAAGGTCTGTGGATAGTCTTGAGTAACCAGGTCATGATTTTTGGAAAGAGACACTGGTTTTGAATTTTTCAAATGCACTTTTTTGGTGCTTTGGGCACCACAAGTCGAGTGCCATTTAGTTCCATTATATTGGAGAGTAGGCAGACATCTCTATGGCCGATATCTCCAAAACTCTGCAACTCACACTAAAACTATATAGATGGATAAATAGCACTACATATGAGACTCAAATGGAATCTGATCAATGATAACTGATGACTGTGAAAATTGATCTGTGGTCAGCTTTTCTTAGCTTTCACCTCCGATGAACATTCCTGGTGGTTCAGCACTAAAGGAAGTGTCGATCATATTTCTTGGCAAAGCAGCTCTCCTAGGGGGGTATCACGGTGAACTCGAACTTTGTCCTGAGCCAGGTTGATTTACGTTGATATGAGCTGTTTTGCATGTGCGATGCAGGAAAACAACCCCAATACCCAGTCTTGTTTTTCACAGGAGCCTCCAAACTCATTTCCGTGTAGCTACACTACAAATCACTTTGAAGTGAGAGTCACCCAGGGATGTAACGTGACCCTAATTTATCAAACATGCTATGAAATTAAACCGGAAAGACCCGAGCCCCACGAGAATTTTCTCCGAGCAAGTTTTAAAGTCGTTTGAGTCTCCGATCCCCGGACCCCCTACCTCTGCCCGAGCTTACAGAATCTCTAACACTGAGCTCCGTGAAAAGGGAGAAAAGGAGACCCCAGGGGATTGTGGGATTGAGAGATTGGAGAGGAAAGCTTCTGGGGGTGGTGGTGGAGGGTACAAAAGAGAAAAAAGGGGGACATGGAGAGAGAAAATGAAAGAAAAGAAAGGGATCTGTGCACCGTGGTGTGATTACAGGCTAACTGGGTCTTGTTTGTAATGCGTTCCAGATGGGGTCCTACTTCGGCTACGCAGTGGCAGCCACCGACATCAACAGCGATGGGTGAGTTACTGGAGTGACGGTGAGGCAGATGCATGATGGCAAAAAAAAATTGGAAAGAGGCAAAAATGGGTGAAATGACAGAAAAGAGAAAGGCAGTGAGTTCAGGGTGAGGTCATCAAAACAGAGACAACAGTGTGACTTTTCCCACGCTTGTTCAGTCTCCCTGTCACTCTCTCATGTGTCATGAAAATTTCTGAAAATACCCCATACTCTCATTCTGCGTAGGATTCATCTGAGTAAAGTTCTCCTTTGGCCAATTTCACTTCCCTAACCTTGGCAGAGACGCACCCTGAGAACTTTTTAGTACCATTTTTAAAGTTTTAGTGTAGTCTTAAAATAACTATTTATCATCCATTTGAACTGATTCTGGAGTCTTTTTATACTGCTATTAATGTAGAATCGGTGAGTCAGAGGGACACATGATTTCAGCCACTTTCATCATTCTAACGTTCATATCTTTCACTAGAAAACAGTCACTTTGCTTTAAAGGGAAAATTTGGCACTTTTCATATGGCTGTCCAGTCAGTGCTGATGGTAAATGTAGTCAGTTAAAGCAGTAAATTCCATAATGCCTGCTATATTGACCAAGAAAGCTGAGTCGTGCCAGCAGTGCTCACTGAACCAGGATGTGTAACTATAACTTTGTTGGCCAAAACATAGTGATTGGTGACAAAAATGCTCAGGCATAGACTAGGGAATCCTAGCTGAAGCCTGCAGTTCTTCCTTAACACCAAATATATCATTGAATGCAGAAAGAACAACAGATTTTGCAATTTAAGCACACATTGACTACATTTACCATCAACACTGACTGGACATCCACATAAAAAAGTGGTGAATTTTCCCTTCAATTACTCAACTTTTCATTGCTACTTTCCCTTTTTTAACCACAACGTTGTGATTCAGTGTTAACCTCTTAGATCCCACGGCCATGCCAGTGCTTTTTACAGACTTGCAGCTGAAAATTGTTCAAATTCGCATAACTTTATTTTACAGTAAATGCGAGTGGACATCCTTAAGTTTTCACAGATGCCATCCATCAGGGCATTGTAGAGATGGCTATTGATGCTTTCACAAAATATTAACACAATGAGATTAATCATCAATAATGTGGATACAGTGACTAGATGGGTAAAAGCAAATATTATAAGTCAGGTAAAATTACATCACTTTACTGTAATGTGCCCTTTAAAACCACCAAAGACAACACTTATGACATATCACAATATACCATCCATCCATTCATTTTCTTCCACTTACCTGTGGTGGCTAACCTGGGTATTCCAGATGTTCCTCTCCTCAACAACACTTTCCAGCTCCTCCTGGGGAATCCTGAGGTGTTCTCAGGCCAGATAACATACTGTATGTAATGCCTCCAGTGAGTTCTGGGTCTACTTCGGGGTCTCCTCCCGGTTGGACATACCCGGAAAACCTCAAAAAGGAAGGCATCAGGACAGCAACTCTACTCCAAGCTCCTCAAGCAATCACTAAGGCTGAGCAACTGAGGACACTCATTTCGTCCGCTTGTATCCGCGATCTCATTCTTTTGGTCACTACCCAAAGACCATGACCAGAGGTGAGACTTGGAATGTAGATTGGCTGGTCAATCGAAATCTTTGCCTTCTGGCTCAGCTCCCTCTCCACAACAATGGGCCAGTACAACGTCTGCATCACTGCCCACCTGTCGATCTCATGCTCCATCTGACCCTGATTTGTGAACAAGATCCCAAGATACTTAAACTCCTTCACTTGGGGCAGTAACTCACTCCCAACCCAGACATGCCAACTATGTCTGGCTGAATTAAGGGAAAACTTTTGACAAGTCTTGGGTTTGAACATTTCACTCAGTGAAATATCACGTAGCTTCAATGAAGAGCTGGAACAGAATATATGATACTGCCAGACAATGAGGAATATGATGATTTTTCCAAATTAAAAGCTGCTTAAATACTGACAGGGGAAAACTGAAAGTTAAATCACTGATAAATTAGACACTTAAGACCTAAAATAGCTCCCTTTATTTTGTGTCTAGATCAGTATCCCAATAGTTCCTCTTCTCTTTCTGTCCTCATCCCCCTGATTTGTCTCCTGCCTTTTCTTGCCTCCCCAGTTTGGATGACCTGGTGGTGGGGGCTCCAATGTTCATGCGTCGAGGGTCCGATGGGCGTCTGGAGGAGCTGGGTAAGGTGTATGTGTACCTGCAAAGAGGCCCTCTGCTGCTGGAGCCGAGCCAGAACCACCTCCTCGGTCAACAGGCCTTCAGCCGATTCGGCACGTCGCTGGCTCCGCTGGGTGACCTCAACCAGGATGGATTCAACGGTAGGTGTGCTTCATGTAGTTAAATGTTAGGTGACAATAGCAGTGAGTTTATTATGTTTGCATATTCAACTTATAAAAGCAAAAAAAATTCAAACTACAATTTTATATGAAAGCCTAGTCTTGGCTCACTGTTTTAGTGAGCCATGATGGTTTCAATTATGGCTGCAACTAATGATTACTTGTTACTTGATTACTGTGAGGAGTTTTTTCCATTAACTGATTAAATAGTACAGCTGCAGCAATTAGGGGATTAGTCGTTTTTTTTCTGGGAACCCACTTTTTGAAAATGACCATCGCAACCCACTTTAGGCCCTAACAATAAATCTTGGGAAGAGTTAATTTGTGCATAAATAAACATTCCCGACCACTTTTACTGCCCTTTCTGCATCACCTTGTATTATCTTGAGGCATTTTACTGAAATCATACATATTTTAAATACTACATAAATGAGAAATACTTTTAATTAGGCTAAGTTAATAGGCTGTCTTATTAATTTTATTTCCTCTCACCAGGAAAGAAATAAAGGACATTTTAACCTGCTTCATAAATGAGACAAAATAAGTGCAATTTGGCAGAATTAACAGGCTCTCATATTTTCCTCTCATCAGTAGAGCAGTATACACATTTTAAATCTTAAATTTGCCGAGTTTCTTCCATAGTCTTTTATTTATTTGGTGACCCAAATAAAAATCTCCTCTGACCCACATGTGGGTCCCAACCCAGTCTTTGGGAATGACTGGGTCAATTGATAGACAAAAATTTAATCAGTTAATAATCATTTTTACCAACCAAAACCAACCACCTCTCAAATGTGAAGATTTGCCACTTTTCTTTGTCATACGTGACAGCAAACCGCATATTTTTGTGCTTATACTGTTGGTTGGACAAAAAAAAGACATTTGAAGGCACCGAGAGACGTGGGAAGTTAGAGCGAGAATTTCCACTATTTCCTGACATTTTATAGACAAGATGTCTAATCAGTTAATCAAGAAAATAAACAACAGATCAAACAATCATGGAAAGAATTGTTATTTGCAACCCTAACTGATGATTCATTCTATAACACTCACGGATATTCCATTTAGAGAGCAGGAAAAAGCAAATTCTTGCTTTTGAGAAGCTAGAACTAACAAATGTTTTGCTTCTTTAAAATGTGATAAATGACTTAATCAACGACCAAAATGGTTGTTGAATTTTCAGCCAATCCGCTAATCGATTTAATGTGTCAGCATTCATTTAAACGATATCAGACACTATTCCAAATGTGAAAGATGTCTTGGCAACACCATCTGCCATACTGGGCGAATCTGTATTTTATTTGATCATGATTCAGCCAAAGTCTAAGTAAATCACCATAAAACAAATCAAATCACCACAAAAGAATAACTCAATAACAACTGGTAACTTCTTAACTGGCGCACAAACACACTTATTTCTCCTCTGGCTCATGAGAGATGTACAGACATATACTGAATGGGTTGTATGTTCAGATTTTGAGAAGATGTGCGATTCTTCACATGGTGTGTTTTTGCTATTTATAATCAGACATGGCCATCGGCTGTCCCTATGGTGGAGACGACCAGAATGGGGTGGTTCTTATTTATAATGGTCACGCCGGAGGACTGATGGACACGCCCACTCAGACTCTCTCTGGCCAATGGGCTTCCAGTTCATTTCCTGCCAGTTTTGGCTTTGCTCTGCGGGGCAACAGAGATCTGGATCAAAACGGCTACCCAGGTACTGCAGAGAGTAGTCCAGTAAACCATCAGGTTTCTACTGACACTGTATCTTCCTCTTTGATATCTTCATTTAACTGATTTTTCCTTCTTGCAGATCTGATTGTTGGTGCTTTCGGGGTTGATAAAGCAGTGCTATACAGGTATGTTAAAGGGATAGTTCGGATTTTTTTGAAGTGGGGTTGTATGAGGCATTTATCCATAGTCAGTGTATTTACCTATGGTAGATGGTGGTCAGCATTCAGCCAGTTTGGCGAATCAGCAGGAGGACCAGTGTAAGAAGCTAAGCAATTTACCATTGTGGACAGGGTCAGTAGCATAACATAATTTAGCCACAAAAAGTTCACCTTAAATAAAAAAAATCAGTGTCTGTTTAAAGGGATAGTTCACCCAAAAGTGAAAATTCAGTTATTATCTACTCAGCCTCATGCTGATTGAAGATTGGGTTTAGTTTTTTTGGTCCATAAAACACTTCAAACTTGGATATTCACGGGAAAACAGTGTTGCAGAATCACCCAAACAATGGAAGTAAATGGTGACCAGTTTTCTAAAGAAAAAAATTTCTTTTTAATGTTGGAAAACTGGTCACCATTCACTTCCATTGTTTGAGAGATTCTGCAAACATGTTTTTCTGTGAAACTCCAGCAGTGTTTTGTGGACTAAAAAAACTAAACCCAAACTTCAATCTGGCATGAGAGTGAGGAGATAATGACTGAATTTACTGTACATTTTTAGGTGAACTATCCCTTTAAGTGTACGATACATTTTGAAGATTTTTACCGATTTACCTCGCTATCAGATAGCCTTTTCCAATGGGAAACTGCCATTATATATGCCAGATATCATTTTCTCCAGACCAACCAAACTCCACTGGAAAAAACAGTCATTTTATCTCACAGAACACAGGAGTTACTGGTCTACTGCTGCCTCAATTGGTTAGTTAGTTTGAGTTATTGTGTGGCATGGGTGTATCTGAACTAACAACTTAAAACACCAAAGTCACACAGTAACAAATAAACCAACTGATTAAGGCAGCGGTAGACCAGCAACTTGTGTGTTCTGTTTGGTGGAATTTATGTTTTTGCCAGTGGACTCTGGTTGCTTTGGGAAGAGCAATATTTGGCTTATATAAAGCAATTTCCCATCGGAAATTTCCCTTGTATGACAGCAAGGTAAAGCAGTGAAAACATCAAATATAGCGTACATTAAAATACTTTTAGGTGGTCATTGTTATTAACTAATACAGTGATTATGGAGAAGTACCTCATTCAACCCCACAAAAAATTCTAACTACCCCTTTAAAGTACATAGGAGTGTAATAATAAACATATATAGACAATTATTTGCCTTTTCATTCTTTCTTGGTCTGTGTCTTCAATCAGGGCTCGCCCAATAGTGAACGCCAGTGCGTCTCTTACAGTGCAGCCGACCATGTTCAACCAGGAGGAGAAGACATGTGAGCTGATCACAGAGAATGAAACTGTCGCCGTGTCGTGGTACGGACGCCAACTATTTTCCTTAAATAAATTCAGCTCCACTTATATCTTAATAGGAAGATTATACAGGCTTTGATCCAACATACAGTAGTCACGGAAATATCTTTAATGGTCTAACAAAAAGCTTAAGAGTTTAAGAGTAGTTAAAGAGCTATTGGAGAATAACAGAACATGGAAAGTCTTGCAAATGTTATGTAACACACATCTTAGTTCAATTTGAGCTTTCCAAACTTTACCTCACGAGAATGTCAAATGACTTCATGTTTGCCAGTTTCCTGTCCAGGCTGCTCTGAACGACACACACTCGGTATTCTTAGATCCAGTGAAAAAAAAAAGGGGGAAATTCACCCCACTTTCAGTCTCAGTGAAGCTCTTTCCACCAGTTTGGTGTAACCATCGTATTAAATGTGGAACATTTTTAGACTGCTGCGAGAGACACTTGCCAAACTGGCTGCCGTTGTAGTATCTGCCCCGTGGGTTGATACAAGGAAGTCTTGTTTTCGTGTTTATTGGTGTTTTTGCTGCCGTGGAAACGAAAAAAGAAGATGAAGGGGAGCAGAGAGGAGGAAGTGGGAGAAAGGTGGAGTCGTTTCTTGGAAAGATGAGTGCGTGATTAAAGCTGAAAAGGTTGGAAAAGGGCTGTAACTTTCTGGAAGTGAGTGAGATATTGTTTGGCGTCAACAACACTCCTGAGACAGTATGAGCTTCCCTTCCCTCCCTTCATGTGAGCGTTTACAACCGCACACAAATTTACATGTACTAAATATGTCTATTGATTTTTTTAAGCATTTGATTCTTTACAGTGGAAACTGCTTGTAGTGATTACAGTTACAGTGATTAGCCGCTTCTATGGATCAAAACTCTTGTGACAAAATTATCCATAACATATATGCTATTTAAATAATTTGCTAATAGTGATCAAGTAGTCTTACTGTCTACAGTTGTACTTACAGTGTTAATTTTGTGTCTTATCATACATGACAAATGTATTGAAAAAAATTTAAATATGGTAATTCTATATGCTGTATTTATTAGGGATGCATATTTTCATAGTTGATTAACTGCTTGATTATTTTCTTGATTAATCGATTAATAGTTGTTTGCCTATAAAATGTCAGAAAAAGGTGAAAAATGCTCCTAAAGCCCAAGATGGCATCCTTAAATGTATTGTTTTGTCCACAAACCAAAGATATTCAAATTATTGTCATAAAGGAGTAAAGAAAGCAGAAAATATTCCCATTTTAGAAGCTGGAATCAGAGAATTTTCAGTCATCATGGCAAAAATTGCTAAAAATGCTACATAAAAATCAGAGCGCTCAAAGGAGCGTTTTGCTTAATGTCCTCTTACACAATGGCTCTGGTGTTTCGTGGTGTTTTGTGGTTCCTGGACAAATTAAGTAAAAGTGCTACAAAAATTACACAACTGGTTAGTAAATGTTTTTTGAGAGTTTTCCAGAACAATGGCAATCGGGCAAGTAGTTTCCCACACAACAGCAGGACACAAGTAAAGTTGGTTACGTTGGAAACTCTTCATCCAGCAACTCTGTGCACCGAAATGAGCTTCTTGTTTTGTTGACACATTTTTGATGAGCGACTGAACAAACACTGTTTCCTGTGGCTGCATCACAATAAAAGCCACTCCCGAGTTTCACCAGTAAAAAACTGTTTGTAAGGCAGCCAAAGTAAAGTTGATATTATGCTTTCCGTGTCCATGAAGATCCGCGAGTGTCTGTGTAACATAAATTTTGTCATCCAAGGGTGTACATATAAACTCTGTGGGGGACATGCACGTACTGCCAGTTTGTGACCACACGTACTTTTCCATGCAGCCGCAATGCCGATCCTGCAAAACATCAGATGTAAAACATCTACGAAGTGCACTACAGAAAATAGTACAAACAGAACTACTACATGTCCATGGTGTCTGTGTACATGTCCGTATAAGCCAAACTTAAGATGTTTGGATTACTGATAACAACTTTGATACAGTGTGAAGGTCAATTCATGCTTGATGCATCCCCGTTGCTGTGAGTGTTGAGTGTGGGTTCTGCTGACAAATTCCTCACAAGGACTAAAAGCTCAAACTGCCCATGCACTAGAAAAGCAAACTGGATGCTTGTTTCGTGTGCTATATGTATATAATTTATCCACCATCCATGTTTGACTACATTGAAGTTTGTTTAGTAAGTATGAACAAAGCTTTAGAAAGTGAGTAGTTAACATGAGGCTCACATCAAGGAGATGAAATTAAGTAAAGCTGATAAATGATTAAATGCTACATCATTTTTTTGTGAATCCCTCGAGATGGCGGACCCCGCCACCCACAATAAAATCTACTGTTTCGATGACAGAAAAAAGCCGACCATAAATAGTATATAACATGTTTGACTTTAAAGGACCAGTGTGTAAGATTTAGTGCGTGAGCTAGGAGATTGCAAACACCTCACCTCACTCTTCCTTTCCTAGGAAGATCTAGAGCCAGTGTTTGGTTTGCCTTTTTTGGGCTACAAACACGCCCGTCCAACATGGTGGCCTCCGTGGAAGAGCACGCTCATCCTTTGTAGATATGAAGGCGCATGCTAGATACCGAAAACACAACGATTCTTATATTCAGGTCATTTTACATTAATGAAAATATACTTATGGATTTACTATTACTCCATTTCTGCTATATTCTGTCAATAAATCACTACAATTTTACACACTGGACCTTTAAATAAAATAATATACAGAAGTTCACCAAATCAGTGTGAGCACATCTCTATAAGCTCAGTTGTCACATTTTGTTTTTCATATTTTTGTCTGTGTTCAACCTCCAGTGTCAGCATCAGTTTCTGCCTGCTGGCTAATGGGAAGCACCTCCCCTCTCATCTAGGTAAGGCTCACACACACTCTCTCACACAATCACTCTCTCTCACACACAACACACACACACACAGATGGTCTCTATTACCTTGCTTTCTTTGTGCAGCCACAAGTATGCTGGACCTCACTGTGGTCAATTTGGCAGTTAAGATCAAGATAAAAGAACAATCATGTAAATACAGGGTAACTTGGTGGGCTCCAGAGTTTAGAAAAGTGTATGTGTGTGTGTGTGTGTTTATTTTAAGTGTGCGAGTGTATATTGTCCGTGCTCTCTGCATAGTTTGTGTCATGTGGGCCATAGCAGTGCCCTCTGTGTGTTTTGCTATATTGAACAGAGACACTTCACCATAGTAATGTTTATATGTGTGTATTTGCATGTGGTGAGGCATGCATGTAATACGTCTCTGCAAGTATGTGTGTGTGTGCCTGTGCATACATTTGCATGCATTTTTGTGTTTAATGCAGACATATAGATGTACAGACTGTGCATATTCATCGTTTTCTTGCTTCGTGTGTCTTTATATGTGCATCATTTCAAGGCTTTGTGGTGGAGGTTCAGTTGGACAGTGTGAAGCAGAATCAGAAGGAGTCCATCAGGAGGACTCTGTTCATGGACAACCAGCAGCCCAGTCTGCTGAAGACCCTCAGCCTCGCCAACGGAGAACGCTCCTGCCACGACACCAAGATCTATCTGCGGGTCAGTCACACTGGTTGTTTTTCCACCTTTTTGAAATGTTGCAAATACAAAAAATTAATGCTAAATTAAGCATATTTATATCAGGCAGTTTGAGAAGAATAAATATTAAACAAGACATTAGCTGCTCTATGACTCACACTTGCAGCAGTGCTTTGAGCTAAATGCTAAAGTCAGCATGCTAACATGCTGACATTGATGGTGCAAAAATGCTGATGGATTTCCAGTATGTTTACCATAACCATCTTAGTTAAGCATGTTAGCATGCTAAGCGCTGCAGAGGCTGATAAGAAGGTCATTTTGCAGGTATTTGGTCATAAACCAAAGTATTAAACCATTTCAAATATTGACCTGATGAAGGAGTGAATGAACGTTAGGGCTCAGCAGTGTTATTAGAAATCATCCATGAATATTTTGGTCTTTTACAACCTGAGTGATATTGTTATAGACTAACAAGGCTATAGCAGGAGCACCCAGGTAGACTGTGGAGAAGAGCTGTTTTTTGGAAAGTACAATGGGATCTTGGAAATTCATTCTGAACATGTTGGAACAGTATGTGTAACAAAATCATCTCAAAAGGCAGAATACTGTTTTTTCAGAATTTTCAATCGTATCTCATTCCATTTAATAAGCAAGTGGCTCAGGTGTCCTCACATAAATTAAGTATGCCATCCACAGGCTGCTGGTTGATATTGATCACCAGATCTATTCACAAATGCAAATTAGTGTGGAACCTTTCAGTTCATTTTCAGTTTACAAGCAGCATTATCAATGAAACGCCTCTGGACACAACTGCATAGGCCTACAGTCAGAGCAATGAAACGTGTGACGTAGCGTTGTTGGTAAATTAAACTTACCAAATCTTGACAGATATAAGGCAAACAAGTTCTAATCAACAGAAGGTTTAAGTGCAGTGGTTTGTTCTTCTTTTAGAGATAATATACCAGTTTGTTTAATACTGACATGTAGCAGATTCAACTGAAACAGTTCCATATCAGCTGCAACCATCTTGGTTGTTTACAAAAATGCCTCAATGGCCACTGCACCAATCCTGCCCAATATGATAAATGGTTGTGACTGGCCTGATGAGATAAGGATGGGTGGAAATCTGGAGGGTGCCAGATGTATCTGCCAAAGCAAATAAAACATGGGCTTGCAGATTTGTCTGGTTCTAGTGAGGATATGTTCCAAGTTTTAGTGTAAATGAAACAGTGTTGCACATCTCAGTCAACCTGCATTTTGGACCCAATAGATCTGCACAACATTTAATACTCACCTTTGTTTAGACCTTCAAGTAACTTCTTTTGTTAAGTGGGTTAAAGAACCCTGTGGAGTTTTTAACCACTAGTAGTGCTATGGAGAAATGTTTAGATGAGTGGTCCATTAGACCAGTCATTCCCAAACATTGGATCGTGGGTCAAAGTGGCTTATATATGGGTCGCCAAATAAATAAATAAATAAATAAATAAAGTATTTAAAATGTGTATATTATATATATGTATGCACTTATTTTGTCTCATTTCTGAGACATAATTATTTATTTAAATGTGAATATTTTCTGGTTTCTTTACTCCTCTCTGACAGTCAACTAAATATCTTTGACTTGTGGACAAAACAAGAGGATTTGAGGACGTCATCTTGGAATCTGATCAACATTTTCTGACATTTTATGGACCAAAATTATTGCCAGATTGATCACTAGTTGAAAAATAGATCCAAACATGTGAAAACAGGTGTTTTCATGCTTGGATCTATTTTTCAATTGACAAGATTGTGACTGGATTAATTAAGTGATTTTCATTATTTTCTGACATTTTATGGACCAAACAACTAATCGATTAGTGGAAAAATGATCGCCAGATTGATCGCTAGTTGAAAAATGGGTCCAAACAGATGCACACAGATGTACGAATTTTGATTTGGGTCCCGATGGGTTGTCATTTTTAAAAAGTGGGTGCCCAGAAAAAAAGGTTTGGGAAACACTGCATTAGAGCATATAAATAGTGGACAGATCTTCCAGGTCTGACAAGTGAAGGCAATGTAATGGCCAGCAGGGGGTGACTCCACTGGTTGCAAAAAGAAGTCTAATTGTATATAAGAATATGAGAAAATGACCATACTGCTAGTCTTCTTCAATACAGCATGATCCCATTTAGGCCGGAGATATACTTGCTTTTAGCTAAAGTTATGCCTGCGCATGATGGCTGCCTCATCTATCCTGCGTCCGTTTGGAGCACTGGTTGTGCAGGAACTCAGAAATTAACGTGGCCTTACAGTAAAACAGACAGTAAAGTGGGGTCTGTATTAGGATGTGACCACCTTGTCCTCAGGTTCTCAGTGAAATCTAATCAGGATAGAGGTGTACCTGTGTGTATCCTTCCTGGCTCCATGCTCTCCTCCAAATATGGTCACTTCTCGTTCCAAAAAAACAAGTTAGTGATGGCCCCAGTGCTGAACTAGAGGCTTCAAAATGGTAGTCCACACACAAGTGGGTGATTTTTTGTGCATACACACGTACACAGTGGCAGTTAATTTAGGTAATACGCCAAGAAACAGTAACATGACAGAATACGGGGACTAGAAAACTCTACTTGGTATCTTTAAGGACTGTTTAAAGGTTTGTATCTGCTTGGACTCCATTATACAGCTGTTTTCAGAGGACCACTCATGTCACTGCATTGGTTTTAGTCCTATTTTAAGCTTTCATGCGAAGATGAAAACAAAGACCCATTGTGCACTAAATATTTCTCAGGCCAATCATTCCAAGCCTTTTATATTTTCACAAATTTTCCGGTTCTTAATCCTGGACCTGAGGAGCTGGGGCCCTGCTGGTTTTCATTCCAGCCTTCTAATCAGAGGCTATTTTGCACCTGTGAGGCCAGGTGAATGTGATTAACTGGTCGGTAGGACAGAGGTTAACGTCATTTCCTAATAGACGGGGTTTGAAGTCGCTGTTTGAAGTGCTATTTGAGGTGAAACTACTACAGTACCAATCTTCTCATCACTCAGTGGTGACCTGATCAAAGCGAAAGCCTGCCAGAAACGCTTAAGTCATATGTGTAGATGTTCACTGTAAGGACATAATGATCAGAGCACTTCGCTCTCTGACAGGATAAGAAATGGTTTGAGTAGAAGCTGCCAACCTTCCGCTCACCTGTCTGTCAACATTTATCTGTTCGTACAGCATCTCTGTCTTTTTCTCTTTCTTTAAAGGCTCCACATCATTGTGGCTGGTCCAACAGAATTCATGTCTCGTCTTACAGAAACTTAAAACACACTAAATCCTACATTAAGGCCAACAGTTGCTGTAACATCTGCTTTTCATTTGGTGACTCTTTTCTTGTACATTTACTTGGAACAAGGGTTCACAATAATCGGCATTAAAAGACTGGAAATGTCTATCCTGATGACGAATTTTTAACTCCTTATCTGAAGTGTTAGAAGTGACCAAACCACGCACTGATACACCAGAGACAACGGACAACATGTGTTGTCTCTCTCTTGCAGGCTGAAGAGGAGTTTCGGGATAAACTGTCTCCCATTTACATCAGTCTTAACTTCAGTCTGGATCCTCACGCCCCAGTGGACCAGCATGGCCTCAGACCAGTCCTGAATTATCAGACAGAACAGCGCATAGAGCAGAAGGTATGTATATTATCTCATAAAACCATAACCACATAAAAGGTCACATAGTACATTACGCCATATGCTGTAGATCAGTGAGCTCCAAAGTTTTTTAAACCAGGGCACCCTTTCCTAAAAACTGTTTTACAAAGCATGGTCGACAGTTTCTTTTTTTTTCTTTTGCTTTTGTATTAAATTGTGCACATGGTGTCCAGCTATTTATTTAGCCTGTAGTGTAATTATCAAAAATACTCTGTTTGGTGATGTGTGTGTTTAGTACTGGTGATATGCACTGTGATATTTACTCTGTACTGGGTCAGAACCAAAATTTGTGTTACTAGTGCAGTGCCCTTTGGGGGTTTGGCTGTTCAGAGTGCACAGCTATTCCAAATGGACTGATTGCTTGTCTCCTGGCATTGCTGCTTGCACTCCCTTGGGTTCTCAAAAGCACACCTGCCAAGCGTGAAGCTGATCAGATGAACAGTTCTCGAGATATGCAAAGGACAATCCTACACACATACATACAGACAGAGATTCCTTCCATTATAGTTAAATTATCATGTTACAGTTCCATGTTTACCAGATGTGGTTGAAATAGCACAAAGTGTTCAAGAGATATGGGATTTTTTGTAATATAAGCCCTGCATTTGAGCTAACTTTGAAGGCCAGCTATTGCAAAACTGAATGGCATATCGAAAATTTATAAAGTAGCTTTTTCCGGCTTCATCCAGAGATGTTCTGTCCCAATTTCAGTGACCATTACACAAAATTTGCAGGAGAAATAGCAAAAAAAACAGATTTTGACAAAATTGAAAATGGCGGGAATCCAGAATCTAAATGCAAATGGGTGTGGCTTAAATGGATAGAGCCATCTGGGCTCACAGAATCCAAGAAATAAAAGATTTATTTTTATTTATTGATTTATTTATTTTTTTTAGACACATGGTTCAAAAGTTGTAGTCCAAACTGTAAAGTTCAATCTGGCCAAATTGCACCAAATTTGACACTGCACTCCCTTGGGTCCTCAGCAATACACCCATCAAGTGTGATGTCGATCAGATGAATGGTTGTCGAGAAAAGCGAAGGACATACATAAGACAAACAGGCAGACAGGCAGACACATTACTTGCTGTACCATGTCCACCCTATTTCATCTGCTGTGAACCTGAAAAAACAGTGTGATATGTTACTATGACAACCAGCAAACATGAGGTATTATGCCACAAATCTTAGCTATGTAGCAGAACTGCTAATTAAAAAGGATTTTCCCTAAATATCCAACCTGGAAATCTATAAAGCGCTGCTCTGTTTCAGTTCTTCTTGGAAGTTCAACCTCCAAAGCTATAACGTGTATCTCTGTGCAGACTTGTATCTATATATTACACCACCACACTAAACATCCAGACCGCACCACTTATAGGGCCACACGCCTTGCATCTTATGAACTAAACAGATAGTGACCACAGCCATTACCAGCAGAGAGAGAGCAGAACAGATGGCGTGATGAACATTTACACGAAACTTTACCAAACAATCTAAAATTATGCAGAAATGGCTGTTAGAGTTTAACTTCACCCTCCATACCACAGCACATCTCACACTGTTTACATTTTGCATGCAGGGGAATTTATTTGACTGGCAGAGACGGAGGTTACAGGCCACCGTTTTAAGATTGACATCAAATGTACGGCCCCTCTATAGTGCCAGAGCCCATCTGGTTAGAGGCTGAGGGTCAGCGCCGATAGAGCCAGAGCTGATTACTGCGCTCTGGTCTCCGCTGGTAGTGTTTTTTACTTTCCTATATGAAGAGCTGGGAGGTTTATGGAGGACCGGCGAGTCATGGCTCTGCAAAAACACAGAGGGATGGCTGACAGCTCCGTTTGGGTGGGGCGGCGCGCAGCTCCCACACATCTGGTTGTGGTTTGTTTATGTATGTTGCCAGTGGTCTCCTCCACCGGGGAAGAGCCAGAGCCTGAAAACGTGCACATGTTTATGTGAGTGATACAAGGTGAAGTGAGTGTGTGATGTGGGTGTGGGAGTGTGTAACATCATGTACTTGTAACTGGCTGTTTTTAACGGAATACACAGACTTTTTTTCAGCCTAGAAACCTTGAAGGCAACACTAGGAATCTCGTCTGTTGTTGTTGTCCTTATGTGAAAGGAATCTCATCCACTGATTTTTAAAAAAAATTTTTTATGCTGCAGCCAACAGTTTTTCCGAGGAACAAATAAAGTAATCTTGATCTTGATCAGCAGACTTAAGTGGTGAGACCATCACTGAGAAAAATCATCCATTTCCCCAGTGGACTGTGGGCTCTGATGCTTCATGCTGACACTTCAGTTTACATTGTTAGAGTGATGCTCCATGCTGACAGTGTAGCACACTGTTGAGTAGCACCATAGTTGTTGAAAACCTCACTAAATCTAGTGCCTTTAAGTGACTTTTTAAAAAATCCATCAAGAGTTCATCAGTGCAGTAAAATAAAGGATTGTACTTAAGGAAATGAAGCTGAAAATCATGGTTTTGCTGCTATTAACCTCTTAAAGGTTTGTTAGCGTGGCAGTGATGTAGTATTGCATGGTAGCACCATGTTAAATCATTGCTAGGTGTGGTCACAGTGCAACAGGCCTCAGTTCTGACCACACCTACATTTAAAATTACACTGCTTAAGACTGTCATGATGTCAAACCCCATTACACACACTATTAATGGTTTTTCACAATATCCACTTAATGTATTTACATTCTGCAGTTGCCTCTCTATATGGTAGATTTGGGATTTTGTTATTACCTTTCTACACAAGATTCAAATCGTTAATCCAAGTTTTCCTGTGATTTGACTGTCAGTCTTTTCCCAGGATTCCTGGGATTTCTCGTCAGAAATGTAGTGTCTTTTTAACAAACATTCATATAGCGCTGACCTTTGCATCTGGTTGCGTCTGGCAGTTGCAGTAGGTGCTTCAGCATCTGTTGCCTGGCAGAGATCTGCACTCTGATGATGTGCCTTAAAGAATGCTGTTGCAGTAGTCAATTCTTGATTTGATGAAAGCATGCAGTTTCTTCAGCAGCTGAGAAGAAGAGTGATGGGCGATGATGAATTACGTTTGCTAGGGGGAAAAGGAATTTGAAGGAGAGGCTGCTGTCAAAAATTACAACTAGGTTGCAGATATATGGGGAAAAGACAGTGGAGTGATCAATGGTGAGGCAGAAGTTGTGACTAGTTGTGGTGAGGGATTTGTGACTGATGATTTGAGGAAGTTGGCATGCATCCAAGATGATATCAGTGAGGCAATCGGTCAGAGTATAGTGAGTGGCAGATAGGGGTGTCATGATTCTTCTAATCCACTTTCGAATTTGAGGTCACAAATCAATTTAATTTCTATGCCATTGTTGGACTATCAGGTCTCAATTTGCAAAGATCAACATATCTTTGGTTTTATGCTCATTACTCTCATTCACATTTACAAATTCTTATTTAAAAAGAGAATCTATAAGGTATCAAAAGTGATATAACGATTGGTAAGCTATGTTGTGTTGCTTTTTTCTCTGGACATGCGCCGGATGCTGCAAGTAGGCAGAGGTGGAGAGAAAAAAATACTGGGAGAGTCACAAATTCTGCCTTTGATTTTGATTTGTGAAACTGAAAGCTCATTTTGATTGATTTTCGATTTAATATTGAAATTGTGACACCCCTAGTTGCAGTGGTGAGGGATTTAGTGGAGATGTAGAGCTGGATGTCATCAGCGTAGCAGTGGAAGTGGAGACCATGACGACATACAGCCCTAATCCTACCAAGGGAAAGCATGTAGAGGAAGAGGAGGACCAAGCAGGGAACCCTGGGGGACACCTTGGGACAGAGGAGTGGTGGAGGAGGGGCAGTTGTTGATGTTAATGAACTGTTATCTGTTTGTGAGATAGAACCTTAGCCCGGAGAGGGCAGTAATGGTGATATTGAGGGAAGATTGAACAGTTACAATTATTTTTCATTTAGAGACTTGAAAGGACTTCTATATAAAGATTTAGTGATTTCTAGTGCAGTTCACCCAAACCTGGCAACCCACTGTAGACCAGTGAGACCAATGCACAAGACAACAGATCATGAACGGTTCTAGTCAAAAATTAATGACTCTTGGATTCAGTGATTACAGTAGTATGCAAGGTCTGCAGCTCAAAAATCAGTGACATGACCACAACAATGTCCAACTTCATCCATCACTACAAAACCCACAGATAAAGGTATGTGAATGTGTTTTTTTTATCTAACTTATTGGCCGGTGAGACATTAGCCAACTAATGCTAACGCTATATTTAAGCTACGTTAAACTTTAAATTGAATGAAATGCACCAGGTGACTGATTTGGGGGCATATAACGTAACCATTGAACTGTACTGGCTCATTACTAGCTAACACAAAGCAGCTGATTTAAATGCGAAAACTGTTGAAGATCATCTTAATTTCGTACGACTTGACTTGTGACTTCCTTGACCTGGGCAATGACTTTTCATGAGTCTCACCACAGTAACTTTGACTTTATTGTGACTTGAAGGTTAAGACTTGAGACTTCCTTGTGACTTGCACATGTGTGACTTACTCCAAGCTGACCAAGAGGCCTCTATTCCTTTAAGAAGCTGGAGGGAAACATGGGGCACATGGATCAAACATATGGGCAGATGAAGAGATGAAAGTGAAAAGGAGATGAGAAGTGGCTAGAAGGGAGGGAAGATAAGTCGGGACTCATCACTCGATCTTAGTAAGTCTATTACAGAGTGTGCACGCTCCTGTCTGTTTGGTGTTAAATGACCGATAGCCCCTTGAGTCTGGAGCGAATGTAAAACCAGGGACTTGAACGAAGAATCTCCACTGAGACACTGTTAACCATTGCCAGGCTGATTCTTTGCTCTCTGTAGCCCTCCGTAGCATTCTTCTGGAATCTAATGCTTCCCATATGTCGGAGAGATGAGGCTACGGCAACAATGACATTATGGAGCTACATGGGAGAAATGGTGGAGACAGAAAAGGGAGAATAAAGCAAAAAAGCTCTGGGGACACACTGGAAAGGACAATAACGTCAAATTGAATCACATTTATCTTTCGCTGTGGTTTTTACCAAGTCATCTGTCACGTAACGCTAAAGAGCAGATTGAGCCCTTTTCTCTTTTAAATGTGAGGTTTTCACTCCTTTTGATCGAGGCTTGTCCGCAAAAATGTAATACTTGTTTAGATGGAATTCATCAACCTCTCATTCTCCTAAACCTTCACCATGTTTTCTCTGTTCTTCCTTTCTTTCTTCGCCACATGTAAAGCACTTATTACTTTTATCCTGCAGACATGAAAGGATGCTGCTTTCACACAACTGCTCAGCATCTGGTTGTTGCAAATATTGTTACAGTTTTTGTGAATATAATGGTGGATATGTATACTCCGTATCCTCTCTTATCCTTTCATTAAATCATCAGTCGAGTGTGCCGGCTTCTGTAAACATCCACTTCCTCGAGAGCTTTTCTCCCTCCATACCTTTGGACTCTGTTCCCTGGATACCTCTCTCTCTTTCACCCATCATAACCATCCCTCGCTCCTCCCTCTTCCTCAATTTATCTCCATCCGTCTGACTTTCTTTTTCAGGCCCAGATTCAACTCGATTGCGGAGAGGACAACATCTGCGTCCCTGACCTCAAGCTGGCTGCTTATGGGTGAGAGGAAATCACCTTTCTTTTACTTTACCTGATTCAACAAACAAAACTTCAACCCTCCAGTCGTGTGACGCTAATACTGCCACAGCTTTCTCCCTCTGTGACTGATAAAACAAAACAGAGTTTCAACCCTTTACAAAGGAAAGCTCTTACGTTTGCCATGTGGGTCTTTCCTCTGCTGAACTAGAAGTGATGCATTTTATGTTTCTGGTTAGTGTGGTATGAACACAAGAAGAACTGCATAGTTAGCATGAGCAGTAGTTGCAGTCTTGGCTGATCAGACAAAATAAACAAGACCACTTTCAGGAACCGCACAAAAAATGGCCACAGCACAGGCCACATGGTTTAAAGCAGTTTTCTGGCCACTTGAGGGAAGCAGGACAAGCTGTGAGAATAACATTATCATAAAGTGGCAGTTAGCACATTCACACTGTCTACACATTCAGTTGATATGAAGCAACATTAGCATCCATTTGGAGTTTCTATCCATCCAGTGGTTCAATATTCACTCTCTTTTTGCTCTGTTTTGATCTTCACCAACCCCTGAGGGAAATATCTGGCTCTTTACCTGGTACATAACAACAACAACAACCAAAACAACAACAACAACAAAAAAAACTTCCTGATGAGAACATTGAGACTGAACCAACACAGTAAAGTTGTAAGCAGTAAAACCAAAACAAAAAGCTGAAAGATGCTATAATGCTTCATTGAGCTGAGGGGAGTTGCAAAGTTGCAAAGTTGGGTGATAATTCTTTGTGGGGTAATTACTAACAACTAAACAACTAAATTCATATTACATGTAGTCATTTAATCCTTTATAAGTGTAACTGAAAGTGGCAAGTACGGAGCAGTACTGCGATAAAATATTAGAACCAAATAACACAGAATAGATATCATAATATGCAAAAAAAACAAAAAAAAAACAAAAAACACAAAACAAAACAACAAACAAACAAACAAACAAACAAACAAAAAAAAAGTCCACTGCCTCCATAGACCACAACATGGAGCTCTGAGGCCCACTAGTGGACCGCAGTCCAGTGGTTGAGAATAGCTGATTAAACCTACTTTAAATCAAACATGGAAGTTTAACAACAGCCAATCACAAGACAGGTGATTTTTATAACAGCCAATCAAAACACAAGGGAGTTTTACAACAGCCAGTCACAGCACAGGTGTGTTTTTACGCCAGCCAATCACAAAACAGGGGCGTTTTACAACAACCAGTTACAACACAGTGAGTTTTACAACAGCCAATCATAGGACAGGTGGATTTTACAATAGCCAGTCACAGCACAGGTGTTTTTTACAACAGCCATTCACAACAGGTGTTTTTTAAAACAGCCAATCACAGCCAGGGAGTTTTACAACAGCCAATCACTGCACAGGTGGTTTTTACAACAACCAATCAACAAAACAGGGGAGTTTTACAACAGCCAATCGCAACACAGGGGAGTATTACAACAGCCAGTCACATGACTGGTAGGTTTTACAACAACAACCAATCAGCAGCCACACACTACAAAGAAGTCTATGTAGCAAGTGTGGCACATTGTGTCCATGACACATGGATTGAGAAAAAGGTGTGACATGCTACAACAAAGGTCCCTGATTAGTACCAAACTGTGAGTGTAGTAGTATGTACCTGAACCAGGTTGTCTTAGGCTACCAGATCCATTGGATCCATTTTGTATACTGGCACACCTTTGAGTGATTTATTGCATATAAACCATGGCTACATACCAAAAAATGAAAGAAGGGTTGGTGGAAATCTTGATAGGTGGTTTAATTGAAGTCAGGTGAAGGTACCCTGTGGCGTTTTTTGTCAACTGGAAGTGCTATGGAGCACTGTTATTAGTGTGTCCCTGTTTAGACGTATCACATGCACACGCATCAGGAAGTACATGCGTGTGCATTAGCTCATGAGCAACTCAATAAACATTTCTATGGATGGTTTTGTGTTATTCCACTGATCATTGTGGCTTGCACAATAAATAACTGCTGGCAAAAAAGTAGTCTTTCTGTTCTTCATGTTGAAGTAAATGCATTCAAACATACTTTTAGGCCTCATAATACCTTAAAACTGAATGTAAATGATAAAATTCAGAGAGTACCTTTAAACTCTGGGTTAGTTTTTCCAGTGAGTTGTGTTGACTGGTGATAATCAGTGACAGATATTGTTGCTATGGTTATCTGCAGTTTACTTTATCTGCAGGGAGAGAGTTTGTTGAAAGATCAAAGAGATGAAGCGTAGGAATGATATTTACAGGAATAAACATGATAAGACACTGTTTACAGCTCATAACATGCAGATACAGAGAAATGATCCATGACTTTTGGCATACTCACTTATTAATGTTAATTAATCATGTATCCTTGTCATTGAATGGACGTCAGCCAAGCATTTGGCAATGTCTCAGTCCATTCACAAAGCGAACACACACTCTCAGGCTCTCTCCTCCCAGTCTCTCAGCTCTGTTATGAGGAGTGTTTTGCATTACATGGCCATGTGATTTCTCTTAGCTGCAGAAATACAATCAGTGCGAAAAGTTTCCCATGAAAACTCAGAGATCTGCATTTGTAGCTGCCTCGGGACCAAACTCGAATGATTCAGCACTTTCACTGAGCAGAATTTAGCTTCACTGACACACTATGAGACACAGCACTTGTCTCCTGATGGCCAAGAATTTGCAAACAGTGAGATGTTTGACATTCTTAAAATACACTCTTAGAAATAAAGGTCTTAACTAGAACCATAAATGGTTCTTTGGCTTGTCCCCATAGTTCCAGGTAGAACTTTTTATAAAGGTTCCACTTGGGACCCTTTCAGAGAGTTCAACCTAGAACCCAGCATTAAACCATCTGTGAAAGGTTTCATCCAGAACGCTCAATGACTCTATTGAGAGTGGATTCTACAGGTTCTATGGTGTTCCACCCAGAACCCTCTCTGGGGGTTCTATCCAGAACCTTTCCAAATTCTTAAGGTGCTAACAAGAACCCACCCAGGGTGTTCTACTGAGAACCTCCAAGGGTTTTATCTAGAAGCCACACAGGGGGGTCTACCATGAACCATTTAATATTCCAAGGATTTTATCTAGAACACACGAAGGGGATTCTACAAAGAACCTTTTTATATTCCAAGGGTTTTTATCTAGAACATAGTCAAGGGGTTCTACAGAGACCCTTTCTATATTCCAAGTGTTTTATCTAAAACCAGCCCAGGGGGTTCTACCAAGAATCCTTTTATATTCTGAGGTTTTATCTAGAACACACTTAGGAAGTACTATGGAGAATCATTTTTAGATACCAAGGGTTTTTATCTAGAACCCACTCAGTGGGTTCAGCAGAGAACCTTTTTATATTATAAGGGTTTAATCTAGAACCACCACCCAGCAGGTTCTACTGAGAACCCATTTATATGATGGTACAAACGACACCTGATAAAAGAGTTCTTAAAAGGACCAATTCTTAAATAACTCTTTTCTTTCAAAAAGTGTTCTTTGAATGAAAAGGGTTCTTTAAACAACCCTTCGTCTTACAACGAACCCTTGGCAAACCCTTGCTTCAGAAAAGGCTTCTTCAGAAGAAAATGGTTCTGGGTAGAACCTCAGACATTCAGGAAGAACCTTTTTGGAAGCCTTATTGCTTAGAGGGTAGAGAGGTCTGTCACTCATGTTTGACTTGTGTCCTCTGGCTTCAATTATGCTTTTATGAGCTTCATGATCCTCCGTTATGTTTTCCCAACACATGAAACTCAGTTAACGTCCCAACTGCACGCTGCAGACTTCTGTCCTCTCAGCATCTGCTCAGTGTTGGTGTTCGGGTATCAGCATTGCTTCCTCTGCATTCGCTAAACTTGCCCCGGCCTAATTAAATTCATCTGGTGGCTGTCTTACCTAGCGCGGGGTCACTGCGTCCAGACCCCTCTGAAGGCAGGGGGGAGGAAGCGGGGAATGAAAGAAGAACCCCGATTCTGACTCCTTTCTCCTCCGTCTGCTCAATAGAAACATGAATTTACTGCCACAAAGCGAAGCTGTTGGGGGAGGGCCGGAGCGGGAGGGTGTCGAGAGGATTTATCACTACACCAGTGAGAGCGTGTTTGCACACAGGGGCGTCACTGTGAACACGCGGAATGAGGAGGAGGGGTCGGTTTCCTGAGACAAATCACAGTGATCAGATTTGGGTCATTTCCCAGGTCGGTCACAGACAGATATGCAGGAGAAAATGGCCTTTGGGGACCATCGAAAACAGAGATGCATTGTCTGGAAAGACTTCACGTCCCTGCTTTTCATTACCTTTTACAATTGCGTCTCGGGCATTTTGGTCATGCCCTGCACCGAGGCGGTTGAAATTAACGCAGCAGCAGAGGTAGCGCAGCCTAAACTGTGCCAGCGAATACGGGCTGAAAATAAAAGCTGCTGTTTTCAGTCATTTTAACTGCAGTAGAGTAGATAAGTGGGCTTTTAAAGACCGACAAAAAATAATGGCTGTGTAATAGATACTCATGGGAAATACCACTTCCCAAGTCTACAGCCATGCTTATGGTTCTTGAATTCTGCACATAAGTCGTATTTCAACTGCATGGTGCGATTAGACTAAACCCTATTCCACTCACTTTTGGTACTAGGTGGTTCACTTTCCACTGCAAATAGTAGTGTTGTCACGATACCAAAATTTTGACTTTGAACCAACACCCAGTTGAGTATCACGATACCAAAACAATACTTGAGACTGAGACTGAAACGATATTAGTTTGACACTCGATAACTAATAGATCAGAAACAGAATGTCCACAGGGGACATTAACCCCGGACAAAACTAGGGCTGAACGATACTGAAAAAATATCCAATTGTGACTATTTTTTTTTTTTTTTTACCAATATTGCGATTGTGATGATGATTTGCAATTTTAGAAGGACTGATCATTTTTACATCATTATTCTCATTTTCATTGAAAGGCATATTAAAGGTCTGATTTTTGTGGCGATCTATACCAAATGATGTAGCGCTGCAGTGATTTGTTGATTAATCGATTAGCTGTCAACTATTAAATTACTTGGCAACTATTTTGATAACTTTAAAAAAAAAAAAGAAAATTGTCACAATTCTCTGATTTCAGCTCCTCAAATGTAAATATTTTCTGGTTTCTCTGACAGTAAACTGAACATCTTTGACATTTCTTTGACATTTGAGGACAGCACCTTAGACTTTGGGAAACACTGATCCACTTTTTCGGAAGTTTTATGGACCAAACAACTAATCGATTAATCATAAAAATGATTGACAGATTAATTGATAATTAAAATAATCATTAGTTGCAGCCCTAAAAAAGATGTTTTCTTAAGCCTGTAGAATCTGATGAGTAGGTCAGCACCACAGTAATTTTACAAACAAAATTGTGTTTTATCAAATATTGCACATCCTGCGATTTGAAAATTGCAGTAGACCATACTGCGATTTTGATAAAATTTAGATTAATTGTTCAGCCCTAGACATTACAATGAGACCCACAGAGTGTACAAAATACATTTACAATAAAACCTTAACTATCTCATTTGAATTAATACACATGAGGGCAAATTGCTAATCAATAATAGTGGTTATTTGTAGGGTAAATGTATATATACATATATATGACCCATAATTTTACCAACAGGCCATGTTACTCCAGCAAAACAAACACAATTTCTCCCTTTATTCAGTGGCATAATTTTCACTATGGACACTGTTATGTTCTCTAAATATACAGTGGGAGTCACTGTGCTTTTTCTACAGGCCGTTCCGTCTGACACTACAGAGCCACTGTAGTCGACAAGTGACCTGAAGCTAGTGCGAGTAGCCACATGCTCTTTAGCTGTTAAACACTTTAAAAGGACCAAAACAAGACCCCCATATAACTCAAACTGTCAACTGTCAACAGCCTTTAAAGGGTAATTTCAGATTATCACTATGGAAAGGATCCCTAAAAAGATAGACTTTTTCAGAGATCCCTTTCTGCCGTTATACTGTATTGCTCTCTTCAAAGCCACCAGACTCCAGTGACAAAAACAGTTTACCTCAAGAACCAGGAGTTGATCCTCACTACTGCCTCAATCGGTTAAACTGTTTGTGTTATTGTGTGAATTTGGAGCCTTATAAGGAAACAATAGTGGTTGTATCAGTTCTGACTCTAACATATTCAGGAAAATGATGATGTTTTGGTTCTTTTCTCTCAGTGACAGAACAGAAGTTTACCTCGGAGACGAAAACTCTTTGAGCCTGACCTTCAATGCCAGGAACGAGGGAGAGGGAGGGGCTTACGAGGCCGAGCTCTATGTGGTGCTGCCCCCGGAGGCCGACTACAGGGGATAGCACGCAACAATGTGGTGAGACATAGAACTATCGCTGTAACTGTACCTATAATTGACTGTTCCTAAGTCCTGCCCATTTTTGCTCTGTGCTCCAATTTCAGTTGACCAAGCTTGGTATCCAGCTTGTTCATGTTGAAAAGAAAAGCACATTTTGAAGATGGTTGAAAGATGTTGCAGAGGGTCTGTAAAAGCAACATATCTTAAGTTAGCTAATGTTAGCAAAATACTACATAGCTAAGTGTTATTTTTCTCCCCCAAGACTGTTCTGCCAACTACTACTACTTTTGTGCTCTGATTTGCTGTGAGCGTGAGTGTAGACTGGCACTTTTTAAATTTAACTTGTTATTTTCAGTTTTCTGTCACAGTTTGGTTACATTTAGGCATAAAAACTAGGGTAAGTTTATAAAAAAAAACATGGTTTATGGTTAAAATAGACCCTTTCACAACATTAGAAGGGTACTCTGGCAATCACACAGACACATCGTCAAGGCAACGAGAGCTAGCCAATCACAACTCAGTAGTAGTAGCAAATCAGCACACAGTAGGGCAGGACCAAAATAGTATGCTAGCTAATGGTTCATTATCAGATATAACTAGCTAGCTGACAATTACTGTAGATTAGCTAGCTAGTTAGTTTTGCTAACATTAGCTAACTTAAGATGTGACTAGATGTTGCTCTTCCAGGTCCGCTAGCAGCATCTCTGACCATCTTCAGAATTTTGTTTTCTTTTCAATATGCATGAGACTAGCACATAGCGTATCTAAGAATAGGAAACAGGAGAGGAGAAAGCTGACTGAGGTGCCACTGGATACCAAGCTTGCTCAGCTGTTATTGGAGCACAGTGCGAAAAGGGGTGGGACTTAGGAAGGGTAAATTATTAATGTGTCTTTATTGCTGAGTTACTATTATTCTGCAACCTAAGCACACATAACAAACATCTGGTTTTCATAAGAATATTACCTGTCGTTTAATTTTTTGTTTGATTTTCCAACAAAGTAGCACTTGAAATGCACAGCAGCTGATCTGGAAAACCCACTTTGTGTACATTCCCACCAACATCTGAGAAGCATAGAAAATGAATCATCTGGTGGCAGAAATGTCATAAAAGTTGTCTGCCCACCAGATCGTATTGGGCTGTCTTATTAAAAAAAAAAAGACAGTCAAAATATTTTAGGTCATATGCTTAGTTATCTGATAATCTTAACATCAGAGTCAAAGCACTGACAGCATTTGATGTTTTTGTGTCCTCTCCAGAGCTTGACTCAGCTGACGTGCAGCTATGAGGCAGAAAACCAGACCCGCTATCTCGTGTGTGATCTGGGAAACCCCATGAAGTCTGGTACCAGTGTAAGAGCCAACAACGCCCACATGTTGTTCTTGGACTTTTTTGTGTCTCGGTACAATTTAGTCCAGTCAAATTGTTCTTGCATGGTGTAATTCATACACAAACATACAAAACAAAATTAAACTTTCATGTAGAAAGAATATCCGCTGTTTCAAAAAACAGGATAAGTCCAGAATAAGTCTTCAGCTTTTCAGCCTCCAGTAGAATGGTGCATGGTAAAAAAAAAAAAAAGAACAAATAACAAATAATCATCTCTTTCATTTTTATGTGATTCATTTCTCGTGATCCGCGGATGAATGGTGTACATTTCCTGTGTGTCTTTTCCTAGTTATGGGCCGGCCTTCGGTTCACTGTACCCAGATTGAAAGACACTCACAAGACTGTTGAGTTTGAGCTCCAAATACGAAGGTAGGTCACTTGTGTATGGTGAGATAGGTTCATGTGTGGTATCTTCAAGTCTTTAGATGTCAGAACACACCTAGATGTTCTCACAACGTTATACAAGTATATGATTAGTTTAATATGTGAAGCAATGTAGATGCATTAATCGCTTTCTATTGCCAAAGTATGAACAGACTGTAGCGTAACTTTCAAAATGAGACATTTTGTATTTAATTTCTCAGTTGCCTGTAACAGCCTGTGGACTGATTTCTATGTAAAGGAGTTGGGACAGTTTTTCTGGGAAAACCCAAATGTTGTGACAGATGCCTGAGTGCCTTGCCTCTCTATAGCTCCCCTACAGCACCAGTGGTGTGAAACACTAACGTTAGCTTAGAAAGGGAGTCTGCTATCATCAAGAAACGACGGCACCCACTTCAACACAAGCCCAACTTTACTGACCTCATCTATCAACACGATCACGGTCAATCATATTCAGTCACGTGTGTTTATGTCGCATCACTGTTTTGGCTGATGCCCAGGACGTTGGCTCACGCCTATAGCAACAGGATGCTGACTGAAGTTCAGTTAAACGGTAATTTGGGTATTTTTCAAACTGGATCCTCTTTCCCCATGTTTTTGTGTGGGAACAACAAGTATTGAAATTGGTGTGAGTGCTGCAGCCAGCAGAAGTGAAACCAAGATGTTACATGATTCTTATGGGAAAGTGCACACTGACAAAGTAAGTCCATTAAAGTGTTTGGTTTTTCCACTGACAGACTCAGATTGTTATTTTACATGCCTGACAACATTATGGAAAGGATCTCTATACACTGTAAAAAACAAAAAAGTCGAGAAAACTCAAAATTTCCCGGCAACAGACTGCAATAGATTTTTGAGTTTTGAGCCCAACTTAGATTCTTAAGTTTTGAAAAAGTTTTACCAACTATTGATCTTTTGTTGAGATGATTTAGTTTTCTTCTTTAAATAAACTTAAATTTGTATTTTAGAAACTCAAAACATTGCATTTAAAAAAAAAATTGAGTAAATTCATTGAAGTGAGAGTAAATGTTTAAATTTTAATATTTTCAATTAGAACTATTTAATTTTTCAGGCACTAACAAAGACAAATCAAGTTTGCAGCTCACTGTGGCCATTTTTTTTCTTTTTTTCTTTAGTTTATACAGCCTAAAGATTCAAGTTTATCTAAAGAAGAAAAGTAAATTATCTCAACTAAAGACCATAGATCAGTAAAACTTTTTAAAGTTTATTTTCAAAGCTTAAGAGTTTGAGTTGGGCTCAAAACTCAAAAATCTATTGAAGTGCATTGCCTTGAAATTTTAGGTTGTCTCAACAATTTTTTTTACAGTGTAACCAGGAACAGCTGTTTAACTGCTCTCACCAAACTCACCAGAAACGCCCTGGGTTGTTTTTTTCCACTGTTTCAACAATCACTGTCTGGTTTGATTGAAATAAACCCTAAATTCACAAACCTGGATGCGAAAATATCGGGAAATGAGTGAGAGGGAGGACAGACATCAGAGAAGCAGTGGGGACAAACAGCGTACAGAGCCAGAATATTTTCACATCAGAATCAGTGAATTAAGGTTTTATTTTGACCAAACCAGAGCTGGCGATTGTTGGGACAGTGGAAAAACAACCAAAGATGTTTTGGGTGAGTTTTATTTTGTGTCCAGTTTGAATGAAGTGTGTTTCACAATGATAAAGCTGCTGTTTCTGTAAATGGAGCCCGGATGAGTTTGGCGAAAGCAATAAAACAGGAGTTTCTGGTTAAACAAACCTCAGTTTTGCTTCTGCTGGCTGCAGCGCTCCCCCTCAGTACTGGACCGATTTCAACAATTGTTGTCCTCATTAGGAACTTGCGCAAAATTTTAAAGCAGAGAACAGTTTATTACAGAGCAGTGGTGGCATGGAATTCATTACCAACTTTTTTAGTTTCAGAAAGCAACACAACATATTTTAACAAAAAATTAAGATTGTTTTAGTTTACACAAGGAATGAAGAACATGATTTTTGTTTTCTGTTCTTGTAGATGTTGAGAGCCATCCATCCTACCTTTTTGTGTACGTGTGATGTGCTACATCAGAATGAGTTTGTGTTAAGGCATATTTTTGTGTGATCATGCAGAGGGCTCAGGATGTGTTTCTGAGTCAAAGTGGCTCTGGATGATGGAGCAGGTTACATTCAATGATGAGTGGTTTCTTTTCTCAGTGTTTCAAGAGATGAAATGATATAGAACTATCACATGTATCAGACAGTTTTGAGTTTGTATTGGTTGTTGTGTGTCTTAGTTGATATGTATGAGGCTTATTATATGTATGAAAGTTATGAATGATGTATTTTTCTGTTATTGGATTATTGTTAAAATTAGAGCTGCAATGATTAATCAATTAAGCAATTACTAATTGATCATTAATTTAATTGCCAGCTATTTTCAGTGATGCATCTTGGTGGGATAGTCTCTCACTCGTGTGCCTGACCAGCACATCGTGTGTGAGACATTGTCCGAGATAGTCCGTAGCTTAGACAGCAAACAATGGAAGTGAATTGTGACCAGTTTTCAAACATAAAAAAAACAACAGAATAAAAACATAAAATGCATCCATACTGCTTGTCTTGGTGTAATCCAAGTCTCTTAAAACCCCAAAATGCCAAGGTGATTTAAAAAAAATGTTATTTACACCATGTTTTCAGCCTGAATCTTCACTGTAGATCCTTAGTTTGGAGCCAAGTTCACGTGCACATGCACACTGTCTAACTGGGTGTGACAGTGTGCAAACGGCATGTCAGGGCTTGTCACCAGACAAGCAGCATTTTATGTTTTTTTTTTTTTTTGTTTGTTTTGTTTTTCAGTTGTTTGTTACATTTGAAAACTGGTCAATATTAACTTCCATTGTTTGAGAGATTCTGCAACACTGTTTTCCTGTGAAACTCCAGCAGTGTTTTGCAGACCAGCAAAATAAATCCGACCCTCAACTGGCATGAGGGTGAGTATAATGACTGAATTTTCATTTTTGGGTGAATTATCCCTTTAAATGTGAATATTTTCTGGTTTCTTTACTCCTCTATGACTGTAAACTGAATATCTTTGGGTTGTGGGCAAAACAAGACATTTGAGGACATGATCTTGGGGAAACACTGATCAACATTTTTCACCATGTTGTGACATTTTATAGGCAAACAACTGTTAATTGATTAATAAAGAAAGAAATCAAAACAAATTAATCAACTGTGAAAATAGTCGTTAGTTGCTGCTCTAGTTAAAATATTAATAGGGACCACAGGAAGAGTAGCTGCTGTTACAGTAGTGTAGTTAATGGGGATCGAATAAAGAAAAAAACCAAACATAGGAAAACACTGTAGTTTCAGGTTTAAAAATAATGAATTTACCCTTTAATGGTCACTGGTGTCATTAATAACAAGGATATTGTGAAAATTCCACATAGTACCTTTAGATCCTGACAAAAAACATGGTTACTGCTTCACCGTTAAGTCAGGTGATGAATAAATGTTGTCTCTGTCTTTCCGTTGTAGTAAAAACGCAAACAACTCAGAGAGTGAGGTGGTGCTGTATGAGCTGGAGGTGGCTGCCATGGCTGATGTCATTCTGCAGGGGTGAGGCTTCCACTACACCATTACATTACCATTATATAATCATTCTTGTCATGGTGGTTCCTGCCGTGTTAACTGCCAAACTCTGTCTCTGTCTTTTTTTCTGTCGTAGTGTTTCTCGCCCAGACAAAGTCATTTTTCCTCCTCCCAACTGGCACGTTAGTCAGACTCTGAGGGAAGAGCAGGACGTCGGCCCTGAGCTTCAGCAGGTCTATGAGGTACAAAAACTCCCTACATGCTTTGACACTTTATACATTTTTACAAATCATTCTGCTCTCCCATACTGTTTGTTCTCAGTTATGTTTTAAATTAAAGGTATGCAGACTAAAATTTTGGTTCAGCGGTTATTAAGGGACTGTGAAAAAAATTCTGGTGATCCAAGTCTGTTGTCTGTTAGCTAGTTAGTTATGTAACATTACTGTCATGTCTTTCATTTGGCTAGAAATGCATTTTAATCAGTGTTAATCTGCCACTAGTGTTAAAATACTTTAGTAGCCAAAAGAAAGACATGACAGAAATGTTACATATCATCGCTATAGGGCAGAAAAAAAAAATGTCCCAAACTGTTACTTTTCAGGAAATTTAAAAAAAAAGTTTTTAAACTAATTGAATGCTGCTCAGTAAAAGTTAGTAGCTCTTTTAAATACTTTTCAACAATTAAATATTTGTAAAACCCCATTGATTTACAAAAAAAAGTCAAAATATGGACATACAAGGTTTGCGCCCAACAGTGACAAAATGTATATTTATGTACTGAAATTAAGACTCACCTGGAAGAAAACATGAATGCTTTTTGTCCTATTTACAACATGGGGTAGAGGTGCACTTCAGCCTCTTGTAGCCAAACAAAAAAAAACACCTGACTTGCCTTTTTTCACAGATGAAAAATAAGGAAACTAACCAAAACTTTTTTCCACCTGTTTGGTGAAAAAGAAAACTAAGGAATTTAGAAGGCAGACTCACTAGCCTCTCTTAGTGAAATAATTTAAGAAGTTATTAAAACCTGAGTAACTATTATGAAAAGTGCTATTTTTTATTCTTGTAATAACATTTAACATATTTTACAGAATTCATTAGTATGAATAGGCTTATGAGATACTGAGGGGGAGGATGGTACAGTGTTCTTCTAAGTCAAGAGGTCAAAAACAAATAATTAAGGTTCTTTTTTTTTAATTAGATATCAGACTCAGCCCCCTCTTCCCATCCTAATAACTTCTGTACTGTCCCTTAAGCAAACGCAAACCTAATATATTGTAAGAAAACTGATTTATCTTCATATCAGACATGCAATGCGATGCAAAGCCCTTTGTGCTTCTTACACTCAGCAGGTTTTTGTAGTAACAGCATCTGTGTTCAAACTCTCTCTGTGTTCCAGTTGGTGAATAATGGTCCCAGTGTGGTCAGCCAGTCCACGTTAGAGGTGAGGTGTCCCCTGAGGGCCCACGGCCACGAGCTGCTCTACCCCGTGGAGGTGGTCACCGAGGGGCCGCTCAGCTGCTCCTCCAAACACACCTTCAATGCACTGAAACTCAAGGTGAGGACACACACGCATAGAAACAGTGTGGTTGGCATGGAGAGGTCGTTACCGCTCAGTCTATTCTTGGCCTTAAACATTAGGTGTTTGTTAATGACTCTCTCAACGTCTTAATGTATGCAGCTGCAGCCCCCAGCAGCAGAGGGGCCCATGTCACTGAAATCCAACACTGAGCATCACGTCCAGAGGAGGGAGCTGTACAGAGACCTTCTGTCTGAGCAAGGAAACCTGGTGAGACAACATGAACATAATACCTGTAATGAATAAAACATGTTCAAATATGTTCCAAGGAGTTTAGGGACGGGAATGAAGAACCAGTTCCATATTTTATGAACCAAAATCATATTATGCTTATCTTGCGAGGCAGCTGGATTTGCGAGATCACAAGATCACGCGAGAATCCATCTCGCCAGTCTCCAGGCTATCCATTTGTGTCCACACCAAAGGTGGTACAAGTCAATCAGCGTCCTCAAAGGGACTACCGGCAGCTACAGGCATGGTTTTAGGTGCGCAGACAGCAAAAAGTGACTCGTCTTGAACAAACAATGGCGACTCTTGAAGATGTTTTACTCACAGCCCGATGATATTTAAATTACTGTCACAGAGGATTAGAGAAACCAAAAAATGTTCACAATTAAGAAGCTGAAATCACGCATTTTGACTTTTTTCTTTAAAAAAAATACCAAAAAAAACAAATAATCGATCATCAAAATAGTTTTATTCATTTAATAACCGATTCATTGTTGCAGCTCTTAACAGCTGTAATGTCTGTAAAATGATAATTAATTTCAACTGGTGGAAACACCAGCAATAGGCTGAAACATCTTTCCATGCAACATGGGCTTAAATTCCAGAAATCTCATATATTTGACACTGTAACAAGTCTGTTATCAAGGATAAATATCCTGTTATAATGACATTAGCACCACACAGGCTAATGACTACGCAAACCTGAATTAAAATAGCTGCTGTACAAATATTCACTCATAGCATCTATTCTAGATGATGACAGACTGTTGCTACAGCCAGCTCTCAGGCTACAGACAGTTCGACTAAAATTGATCAGTAGGATCAATGCAGCAATGAGGAGACTGATAAAGAATGGGACCAATAAGCAGAATAGATCAGGGCACCGGTGTTATCAAATGTTATCAGTTCACATTCCTAAAGCAGGTTAAATACTGGTCATTCTGTGTCTATAGACATCAATGGAGCAGAACCAGATATTGTTGAATTACATGCATTTTTCTTCCTTGTCAGAACCTGGCACCTACATTACCCAAAATGCAGCTCAACCGCTGACAGTTCAGGTGTTTTATGCTAATAGTGGCTAATGTTAGCAGCTTTAGCCTTAAGCTGAGATGAGCAGTAAGCTACAGAGATCTGGTGAGCTCACTTCTTTCTGACTCCACACCTTCAGATTTTTGTTCATTTTGCAGATTTGTGTTCTTCAGACCAAGTTGACTCAAGTAACATCACTTGAGTACATTTATCAGACTTGCAGCTCCCTTTGAAAACACAACAGGTTTTTACAACCCACATAATGCAGAACTTCCAACACCTGCAGACAGACTTTGATGTTTAAAATAGGCGGAGTTCCCCTTTAATTCCACAAACCTTGAGCCAAAACACCACCTAAACAACATGCCTAACCTGTAGTGTGAGCTAAATGAGAGATGACTGATATCGAATCATATTTTTTGTCTCTAGAAATCGTTGTGTTTAGCCAAGATTAGCACAAAGACTGGGAGTGGGAGTGAGGTGAAAATGTGCCTTCCAGGATTTACCGTTTATTTTTCAACTTGTTGAGAACATTTGTTCCTCATCAGGATAGAACAGTTGGTTCCACGTGTCCAATAAAGACCCCAGGAGGTGTTTGTTTTCCTCCTTCTCTTTCCTGCTTGACTCAGCATGTGAGGGGGGGGATCGTGGTGACGCGAGTGTGTGGAGCTGGTCCCTCCGGAGCGCACCACAACAGAGGCTCTTAAATGCAGTCAATGGCTCTTGTGTTGGCTCTTCAGTCCCACTGGCTGGTGTGTTTTCATTAGTGTGTGGCTCTTTACTCAAGTGCACTCTGCCTTTTTCTTCCTCCAGTCCCTTGAGTGGGCTTTGCACACTCATGTAATGCATTTACTCCAAAAATAGTGCAGTCAGGTTGCAGGAGGAGGTTTCTCTGGCCTCTGAACTTGAAAAAAGATTTAATTTATAATGAGATTATTTGTTTCAGCAGAGGAAATAGATCTGCGGTAACGAGCTCTGGTCAACATCTCCGGCCGTTCACTCTAATTGTTTGTGAGATGAAGCTAATTAGGTTTTTGATTTACTGGGTTGCTTGTGTGTGGCTTGCGTCACTTACCGTAATGTTCGCCAGCTAATCTCTTATGGTATTTACATGAACCATCTGTAAATTGGAGAATCTAACCACATGTTGATTATGTTTCCAGACCCTCATGCTCCACTGTTTGAAAGTTTATTGTTCAAGAATTGAAATTACTTTTTAATTAGTTTCAACCTGAGGAATTAATTATTGACATGCTCCTTGGTTGAAGTATGGAAATCCGTTTTAAAATTTAATAGCTAGACTGGATGAATATTGCAGATATCTGTAATTCATTTCTTCTTGGTCAAAAAGATATTTCAGATATCTACCCATGTTATTCTTCCGAGGACAAATGAACTCACTTTTACCATTCGTTTCTATTGGGATTTTAATTTCAGATATCCGTAATTGCATTTTTGATATCAACAAACATTCCGGATATCTGCAATAGAATTCTTACTCGGAAAAAAATCTAATTTTTCAGATATCCAAAATGAAAACCCATTCCAACAAGGTATCCATAACGCATTTGTGGATTTCTGCAATTGCTTTGTTTCTAGTAATAATTCTAACTGTAGATGTATGAAATTGCATTTTACTAGACATAACATATTTTTGGATATTTAAAATTACAATTACAGATATCTGGAATGGTTTTTCATTTTGGTTATCTGAAATTTTAAAAAAGTAACAATTGGACTGTAGATACCTGAAATGGGAGTTTTCCTAGTAAAGAATTATATTGCAAATATGCAGGATTTTCATTCTGGGTATCAAAAATGTAATTGTGTTTATCTGAAACTGAAAGCCCACACACATGAATAGCAAAAGTGAGGTCATTTGATCTTGGAGGAATGTCATTGTGGATATCTGAAATATTCTTTTTGATGAAGAAAAACTGAATTAAAGATATTGCGTGCATATCTGATTCCATGATGTTGTGTAGATATCTCTGATAAGATTATAATAGCCAATAGCCAAATTTCTAATAATGGAATAGTCAGAAGTGGTCTGTACAGGGCACCCCGGCATGCAGGGTTGGGAGGGTTACGTGAAAAATGTATTGATACAATTACTGATTACCTGTTAAAAATGTAGTCAGTAACCTAATCCAAGTATCACAATGTTAAAGTAATGTAACCTGATTACTTTCAATTACTTTAAGATTACCTCAGTACCAAATATAGTGAAATTGTTTACCCTATCATTTTTATGTTAATTGTAGGTTCATTAATTGTTTGTCCATATTTTCCAAACTTTGTTGAGCTCAAATGCGTGATTTAGATTTATAGCAGTAATTATGGACGTGTAAATGTACCACTATTAACACTTCACACTCCAAACTTCAAGTAAACTGGCAGAAGGAGTGCAAGTAGTAGTAGTAGTAGTGGCAGCAGTAGTGGTGGTATTTGCAGGTTAGCCAGATGACTGGATTTTTGTGTAGCTAATGTTGGTGGTTGGTCTCTTTAACTAATATTAGCTAAAGAGACCAACACTGATGTTAGCTACACGGGCCAACCGCTAATATTAGTGGTTGGTCTTTGTAGTTCCCGTTAGCGGCTCATCTTACCTGTAAATGTTTATTGAAATTAGATTTTGAGTTCTTGGATGATGACAGCATTTTCACAGCTGGAGGCAGCAGTGTTAGTGTGCACAATGGGCACGGTAGTGTATTGTTCTTTATGCTAAAATGTATTTTAAAATCTTTTTCACTGTAACTGTAATGGAATACAGTTACCTTTTTTTGTATCCAAATTACGTAATTTCTTTACATGTAATCTGTTACTCCTCAAGCCTAATAGCTAAAAGCTGGCTAACACAGTGATGTACTAGTGTTAGTCACACTTTCTAATTGCGTGATGGAATTATTTTTGTTGGTTACAGGGTGCAAGGATTGTAGCAGCAGCAGTAGAAGGAGAACAATGTAAAACTACATGGATGTGCGGCATTGAGTAAATACTAGTTTATTATCACTGCCAATCAGCACAGCACTGACCCCTTTTAAAAGGTCTGATGGTTTAATGGTTAGCAAAATGATACTGACTGTCTTTTTAATTGCTGTATTTTTAAGTTCTCATGATGGCCTTGTGGAACCTGGAACCTTTCAGTGTGCCTGATCTGGGCCCCGGGCTGCATTTTCCCCAGGTCTATTATTGCAGACATCTTTAATCACCATCCTGACTAGTCATAATACAATTTTGAATAAATGCTATTATAGATATCTAAAATTCAATTACAGATTGGAGTGTGGTTAAAACGGCTGCCTTAAGAGCAAATTATGCTAAATTCATATTATACAGGTTTATTTCTTTGAAACAGTTTCATGTGTTGATCGAGAGGTATCATATTTTGGTTCCAGATCTTTAAATTGATGACAGATTTTGCTCAGTGTTTTAGCAGAATGAATGAGCTGAAAAGACAAACAACATGCTAGTGACATCCGCCAGGGCTGAAGAAACAGCAAAGTGAGCACCACCTGCAGACACTCAAACTCCATCAACAGAGAGTCCTATGAATAGATGTCACAGCGCTGCCCGAACCGACTGCTTTCTGATTTCTGGAGGGTGTGGTGCCCAAAACACCACATGAATTAGCACTCACTACTGTACCAAAGATAGCTGCAGCTCATGCAAGTGTACTTAAGTTTTACTCTGTTTATTCTGACAGAAATGTAAGAGTGATCACTTCCTGTGTATCGGAGCTCCTTCTGTGTTTAAAACACCAAGTGCCGAAGCTTTTATTGGGTGAAAGTTCAAACACTGCAGGGTTACAGCAACTGGAGATACAGAGTAGCAAAAGAAAGATGTTTATGTTGCTTAAAAAAAAGACTGTTGATGTATTTGTCATAGAGCATAATTATGCTGCTCTGTGTTTATTGCTGTGGACTGTACAGACTGTGGCAATGAATTTCATAATGGAGGAAAAAATATATTATAACCCATCTGATAATGCATCTTTTAAGATGATTAAGCTGAGTTTTATCCACCACAGATATATCAGCTGATTTGTTGTTTTTTTTAGAGTGAGACACTCTTTGGTGCAGAGGTGTTTGACACAGTAGGTCAGGCCATTTTAATTGAGCGACTTAAACTCAGGTTGCCATCAAGGACGCCACATTTAGAAAGAACCTTTGTCACCATTGGTAATTACTCATCCACTATAACTCACATTACAGTGGTGTACCGCAAGGCTCAATTTTAGGTCTAATTTTATTTTCTTTGCAGAGTACATGCGTCCACTTTAGCCATATCATGCAATTTCACAGTGTCTGTGTTTGTTGCTATGCACACACATATACCTTCCCCTGAGACCTGATGACCCAAAGAAGCTAGCTTTTAGATTGTCTCAGTGAAGTCAGCTGTTGGATGGCACAAAAGTTTCTTCGACTCAATAATTCAGTCCCCCATACCATATTGATGTGGCCTTGGTCCCTTATCTAATAATGTGAAGCCTGCTGCCAGAAAGTTGTGATAATATTTGATTCAGATCTGAGCTTTAAGGCACAGTAAAAAAAAAAGTTCTGCGTCCTTGAAATAAGAACCATCTACAGAATTAATGAAATAAAGTAAATTAATTCGATCTGCCAGCTGCAGCCCACTTGATGCTGGAGCAGCCCATCTGATTTTGTTTGTTTGTTGCACAATCTCAATACTGTAAGGCAGATGCAGGCAGTGGTGCGGACCGTCATCACCTCCCCCACCACTGCAAAAATACAAATGACATGGATAATGAAATGAAAAAACAAAAACAAAAACAAAAACAAAACAAAACGCTGGAGTGGAAAAGGTCAGAGAGAAAAAGAAAATAAACCTTGAGGCTGATTTAAGTGACAAGAAGCGGTAAAGTTTCACAAAGACATACTTTTACTTCTACCATGGACATAAAGTTATGTTAGCACATTATAAGTGTTTTATCCAGATAAAAGCAGCTGTATGTGTATAAACTAGGCGAAACAATAATTGGAAGACACACTTTTTGGCTTGACACCTGTTCAGGAGGATTAAAAATGAACTGAGGACTGCAACGCCCGAAGGCAACATTCTCTGTGGAAGTTTAGAGCTAACTGACCGATATTTTGATATGGGACGGGGCCGGTCCGGACTAAAAATGCCATGGCCAAATTTTGTTCCCACTCTGACCCTGGTGTTGAGGAAGTATTCAGATCCAGAAAGATGCACTGCAACTTAAGAGCACTGCAAGTAAGTGCAATGAACATATCAGAAAAAAGTGTACTTGAATGATCAAAAGTAAAAATAGACTGACAGTTAGTTAGAAGTCACAGTAAAACCCCCTACTGAGACGCCTCCACGTCACAGCCGTGGTGGACAAACTACATCATGGTAACACTGCCGAAATTAACTCAGACTCAGTTTGGAATTTCCACATTGATGTTCGTTGTCACGTTAACACCGACACCAATATATCTGCAGTACACGTACAACAGCCAGTACATCACCCTGGCCATGTTATTGGTTTAGTTCTGACATCTATCTCCTTTACTTTCTACTCTGTTTAAAATAAATTCTACAGCGGGTTATTTTAATAATGATAATTTAGTATGACTTTATAGGCCTGAATAGGGAAGCAGGAGAAGCTGCACCACATCATTTTGGTGAGAAACTTCTTGGTCAGTGTCTGCCAGTCCAATCATAACTGAAGATAAATAGTTCTGAATGCTACATCAGCTGTGTGCTGTGTGTGTGGACTGGTTTTAACAGACATCACATCACCCTAATCCTGGCTTCCCTCCATTGGCTTCCTGTGCGTTTTAGAAATGGTTTTAAGACATGGGTCTGGCACCTAGCTGCTTAGCTGAAATGTTAACCTGTTATGAGCCAGTACGCAGCCTCAGATCCTCGGGGGCGGGGCCCTCCTGGCTGTTTCAGAGTCGAGGCTTAAATCTGAAGGTGACTGCGTTTTCTCCATCAGGGCCCCTCGACTTCAGAATGACCCGCCTGAGGAGATCAGGCTGAAGAATCTGAGACATCTTTTGAATCACTTCTTAAAGCCCATTTTTATAGACTTGTTTTTATGTGATGTTGTTGTCTCTTTTTAATATATTTAATTTCATCCTTTTATTTGTACCATTGACATTACATGATGTTAATTCCTTCCTTTTATTTATTTATATTGACTAGACAACATGATGTAATGTCTGTAATCTCCTCCCTCTATTTTCATTTATTCTTATTGTCATGTTTTCCTCTTCTTATCTGTTTTACTGTTTTAGTGTCTTCTGCTTGTGTCTTAGTTTCACTTCAATTTTAGTTTAGTTTTTTCTTGCTCCTGTTTGGCCTTATTGTGTTGGCCTTCTGTTGCTTTTGCCTCTGGGGTATCCTGCTCTCTTGCTTTGTCTGTCAAAGCACTTTGTAAACTCAGTTTTTAAAGCTGCTGTATAAATAAACTTATTATTATTTCTGTCCCTCTGCAGACGTGCTCTACAGTGGAGTGCTGGCAGCTGCGGTGTAACGTCGGGCTGTTGGAGAGAGGAGCCAGCGTCATCCTGACTGTCCGCTCCAGACTCTGGGCTGAAACCTTCATCGAGGTGAGACTACAGGACACACTGACTGTTGTGCGCTGCTCACTCATGTGTGTAGGTACAGGAAACTCAGGTCAAGATGAAACATAGAGCAGAGGAGAAACCTATATAAAGTCTGTTCTCATACTGCCCTCTGTAGGTCATCAAAAAACAATTACAGATATGTAACCCAACTCTGCTAATTGTATACAGGATATACTACATTGTATACTCATTTTTGCAGTTACAATAAAAGGTAATTTCAGTATAATATAGTAATAGCAAATGATAAAGCAAATGATTTGCCAAAGACTTTTTGTTTACCAGCATCTTCATGTAGACTCTGAATATGATGGCTTATTAGGGTCATTGCAGGTCAAAAACAAAAAACAAACAAAAGATGGAGCAGAGGGAGGGGCATAATATTCCAAACAGAATTTCCAAGATTGGATTTGGATTATTCCAAATTTTTTGGATTATTCCAAATTTCAAAATATTCTCTGAAATTAATGAGCTGCAACAATTAGAAATCGATTAATCATCTGCCAGAAAATTAATTACCAACTATTTTAATTACTGATCATTTCAGTCGTTTTTTTAAGCAAAAATGTCAAACATTTGCTGGTTCCAGTGTTTAAAAATGAGGATTTACTGCTTTTCTTTGTTATTTGTGACAGTAAATGAAGAGTCTTTGGGTTTTGGACTGTTGGTTGGACAAAAGAAGCTATTTGAAGATCTAGAAAATTGTGATGGGCATTTTTTCACATTTTTTATTTATTTTATTTACATTTTATGGACTAAGCAGTTAATCAATAATGAAAATAATTGCTTTAATTGCTCATTTCAGCCCTAATCAATAGTTGCAGCAGTAGTAGCATTCTGGTTTTCAGTACATTGTTTTATGTGATTCAAAATTTTGGAGGAATCAGTGAATATCTGTCATTCTGAGGGACTGTTTGGCTTGATGAGGGTAAACTTTTAAGGTAGTGGCACAGAATATCACCTATTAGCAGCCTTCAAGCCTGTCAGTCCAGCATCTATTAAAGGTGAAGCAAGTGATTTTTGGAGAAAGATAGCTGATTGTTGAGTCTCATTCCCAAAGCAAAAGAATTTGATGACCTGATGAGTGAGACTCGTTACATGCTCATGATGAATGAGCATGTAACTATTTTACTGTCCCTGTTACTGTCCAGAGTCTCCCATCTCGGGATGGACTTTCAAAAGCCTGAAAACAGCCAAGATGAGGAGCAGAAGTCTAGTTTTCACTCAGATTACTTGAATGACATTATGCTTAAAGGATATTTTGAAACAATTTTCCCAGTGATTCCAAGAAAAACTGCATTCCCATTTTAAAATGTTTGTTTTTTTCCCCAACTGTCTTCTGCTCGTCCACAGAGGGCCCATAAGCAGTATATTCTGGAGTGCTCTGTTCAGTACAAAGTGGACAGGATGCCGTATTCTATTCCTCCCAAATTCAAGCCATCTGGATCCCAAAAGGTGACTTCATCAGATTTTTTTATTAGATTTTTACAGCGCGATGAGCTTGGAAACTTCAGCTTATTTACATGTGAGTGTCAGTGACATGTGGTCCAAATCTGAATGCTGTGGTTTCCTGTTCAGGTGGTGACGGCTGTGATGTGGAACAAGCTGGACAGTCTGTTCTATGTTCCAGTGTGGATCATCATCCTGGCTATTCTAGCCGGGTTGTTACTACTCGCCCTGCTCATATATCTACTATACAAGGTGACAAGCTGATAAATGACTCTGTCGATACTGTTCCCACAGCAAATAACACTTTGTGTCTGGCTGGTGTGTTAAAATCGAACATCAGGACACTTCAGGTGCAGTTTACATGGGGGTTAGTTAGTGTTACCACGGGGACCAAATGACACACTTTTGACAGCCATGTGGTCTCATTAACTGTTCTCTACACACTTTATACTGACAGTCCTGCCAGGCACAGAGCCTCTGTTTGAAAGGTGATGTTGGAGTGACTATAGACACAAAAACTACCACAAACAGAAAGGCACTCAAAACTAATACAGACTGATGCAAAATGACCACAAAGAGACAGAAAACAACGACACGCAATATGAATACAGAGAGATGCACAACAACTTCAGAGAGACGCAACACAACTACAAAGAAATGCAAAACAACAACACGACTACAAAGAGACACAAAACAGCTACAAAGAGTCGCACTATGAATACAAAGGGAACAAAACAACTACAAAGAGATGAAACACATCTACAAAGAGTGGTAATATGAATGTGAAGAGATGCAAAATGAGAACAGAGACACAACACGACTACTGAGAGACATAAAACAACTACAAAGAGACCCCAAAAAACTACAAAGAGATATAAAATGACTACAAATGATGCAATGAGGCTACAAAAGAGATAGAAAACCACAAAGAGACACCAATGAGAAACAATATTATTACAAAGAGATGCAAAACAACAGAGACACAACACGACAAAGAGATGCACAACTTCAAAGAAACACAACTATAAAGAGATGCAAAACGATTACAAACAGACAATTTAAATACAGAGACTCAAAATGACAACAGAGACAGTACAAAGAGACACAAAACAACAACAGAGTTGCAATATGAATACAAAGAGATGCAAAACGACAACAGAGACAATATGAACACAAAGACAAAACAATAACAGAGACATAACATGACTACAAAGAGATGCAAAACAACTACAAAGAGATAATAAAATAAAGAGCTGCAAAACGACAGCAAAAAACACAAGATTACAATTAAAAGGAGACAACACCGCTACAAAAACAAGCAAAACCACTACAAAGAGACGCAATATGAATATATGAGAGATGCAGAACGACTACAAATGGTTGCAACATGCATACAAAGACAGCGACACAAACACAAGAAGAGAAAACGCAACTGCAAAGAGACAGAAAATGACTACAGACACAAAATGGTTACAAAGAGACACAAAACCACCACAAAAAGAGACACAGAATACAAACAAGAAAAGCAATGCAAAAAAACCTACAAAGAGCCATAAAACATGGACTACAAACACTGCGGCCTTGTGATTTGTAGTCATTTGGTCTCTGTGTTTTAGTCTGGGTGTCTTGCTCTGATGTAGCAGGAGTGTGTGTGTGTGTGTGTGTGTGTGTGTGTGGTGTGTGTGTGGTGGGTGGGTGGGGGGGGGGGGGCATGAGTGTAAAATTCATGAAAGGAATAGACATTAGAAACATTAATTTCTAGAGACAGTATGTGATCTTCCTCTCTCTTGTTTTTCCCTCCAGATGGGCTTCTTTAAAAGGTCAGATCCATACGGTACGACCATGGAGAAGGCCCAGCTCAAACCACAGGCGTCCTCTGAAGCTTAGATCTGAGAAGGAGCCTCAACTGCAGCTGCTCCAAAGAACTGGAATTATCGTCACATTCCCGAACAAATAAGGACACTTGCTAATGATGAGCAGGCAACCCATTTATGAAGGGACACTTATGGGTGCTGTATCACTGGAATAAACAATATCTGGTGCTGCACTAAAATGCCAAAGCAGGAAAGACTACAAGGGTCATGCAGTTGAATGTGCACTGTTGTTTTGGACATGAATTTGTACAATCAGAGCAAGATTTATGAAGCTTCTGCAGAAAGAGCAGCAACAAGGATTTCTCCTTAGAGGCTCGTCCCTGTGGAAAATGTTTTGTTGGAAAATACTGCTCATACTGGATATGTTGACCAGGAGAAGATTTGAACTTCACAGCCCATATCGCTACAGGGAAAAAATGCACCTCCAACAAAAGGCACTAAAGCTACAGTATTTCTTCATTCCTAAAAGGTGTATTCCAAGCCATGTTTGCAATCCTAGTGTTTAATATTTCTTGAAATTCCTGCTTTTGTATGATTTATACACCACTTTTTATTTATGGCACAATGTTTTTGCTATTGGTTGTCGAATGTTGTACTGTAACTGTCTGCAGGACAATCCTGATCAAACTGCAATGTTTAACTTGAATTATTCCTCTCCCATATTGGGAGGTATTTTGTGTATGTTGTAATGTGTGTAATGTATTCATTGTGTTATGACCCGTTGGTGTTGTGGCCCAGAATAAAGCCTAATTTTGTATACCCACCCAAAACATTAGTGATGTGTGAGTCAAAAGGAAACAAAATAAAATGCAGCCTTTTGCTACTGACATGAGATACTGTAACCTGAAAATTAAAGGTGCAGTTCAGAAAAAAACACATGAATTTCCCATGTTTTCCACATGTGATTACATGTAGGAAACATGTGACCAAATGTGGCATGTGTTTCACATGGTAATATACTTATTACACTATGACAATGTTCCAAAACCACATTTCCTATGTGCAAACATGTTTAATGCGAAAACACACGTGAAATACATGAATTTAGTGTGATTTTGCACATATGAAACTTTCATGTTTTTCACATATTGCACCATTAAAATGTTCCAAAACCACACGTTTCCATGTGCAAAGAGGTGAAAAAGATTCACATTTTCATGTGATTTTGCACATGTGATATTTATGTGTTTTTCCTGTAATGGATGACCAATGATTCAGCTTCATTTCATATGAATTTGATGTTTTTCAGTGTTTTAAAACAGTATCATAGTCATTGTAGTATGGAATGAACATCCCAGACTTTCTTATCTCAGGCTTTGAGATGGCAGATAACGTGTGCATTTTAAGACTGAAGATCATAGATTTTCATCAAGATCCTCCTATTATCTATTGTAATCCATAATATTTAAAATATCAGTAAACTTAATATATATAAAATCATCATTTGTAGGTTACTTTGAATTGGGAGGTGGCTGTCCCAAACCCTAACCACTAAATTTCAACTCATGAAAATAATACTAAAATGATTTTTGCTATTTTTTTCAATTCTTCTCTGAGGTTTTTGAAAGTGAAGTCATAGGTGGCATCAGTTTAAAGTAAATGTGCTTTAAAAGTCTGAAAATCAGGGTGTAACTTTAAGGAACATCACTACTGCACACCATCTCCCGCAATTAAGGAAACATTTTTGCTTGTTATTTCAGAAACGTAGTTTTTATGTGTGTACAGCTGCTCAGAACTGTGCTAGCTGACTACTATCTTTGAGATAAGCTAAAACATGACTCTTTTGAAACAGTCACAACCAAAACATGATGACGTTTCAGTTGAGACAAGACTGTTTCAGTAATGACAAAAAGCAATGGTTAATAAACAACATTTTAGCCTTGTTATGCTAATTCAAAGTATTTTAGTGAACTCCATACCATTTAAAATTCTGTAACATGACGAATACCAGTTGAAATAAAAAACGTCTAAAATGGTCACACTTGAAACAGTCATGACCAAAGCATGGGATGTTTTGTAAAAAAAAAAAATATATATATATATATATATATAATATATATATATATATATATATATATATTATATATATATAAAATTATCAACTAAGTGTTTGGTTCAGTGTATATTAGAACTGATGAATCCTTTTAATGCAGTATTATCAATTTTATGCCCTTTATTTAAATTACAATGAATCTCAAAAACTACACATTAAAAAATGTGTTAAAATGATATTTTTTTATTCATTAGCATGTGAAAACTTTAAAAAATATATTTTTACTCAATTTAAAATTTTAATAGCTATATAGCTCGTAATAAGCCTTCTTATTATGATATTTATTAGTGCCTCAGTGGTGACAAATTTTGGAGGGAAAATATTTCGAAACAGTCCCTAAAAATACAAAATGAGAATTAACTGTATAATTACTAGAAATGTGTACCTTTGCTTGTTATACAATTTACATACATACAAAGTTCTGTGAAAAAGACACTTTTATTTTAATGTTTGTTTGTTTACCACTCTGACTTTGAAGCAGCTCTGTTGATAAATAACTGCATTTATCAGTTCTCAATATGCAGTAATACAACAACTGTATTACTTTACTCAGCTAAACATGTTAGTGGTCCATCATCCCCCTCTGCAGGTGACACAGTTATTACAACTATACAGTCTGACTTCTGATGCCTTCAAATGCCTTCACAAATAATCAGTACTTTGAGGAGACTGTCCAGCCCCCCAACAACAGCCCCAGCAAAGTGGTGAATATGGCCAAGATTTGACATATAGAAGTCACAACTTTTACTGTCCATGTTATTGTATCCATTTTTAAATGTTTTCAACCAAACCCCTCTGAATGTCTATGACCCCAACATGTTTAAACAGCATGAAAGGACCAGTGCGCAAGATATAGTGACATCTAGCCGTGAGCCTCGCCCTCCCCTTCCAAGCAGATGGAACAAAGGTTTGGGAGGCGGGCCTCCCCAGGCAGGCTCCAGTGAATGGAAGTGAAAAATTATTGCATTGGTTATAGAAAGGAGATCACATGCTAATAAATGCCTTTGGACAGACATCCAGGAAGTGAGTGATTATTTATCTATTGATTATTTTTATTTTGCATCATTGCGTGTCACCTCCCAACTTCAAGACTAATTTCGACCTAAATGGATGGGACAGTAAGACATAGAAAAGACAATTCCTTGGTGTATCCATCAGTGCATATCACACACAGGCAGACGTAACAAGACGAAAACAATGTAAAAGACACAACAAGACTAAAACAACGTAAAAGATTTAACAAGACAAAAAAGACTAACAAGACATAAAAGACGCCACAAAACAAAACTAACACAAGACAAAGAACTAAGATGTAACAAGACGTAACAAGATGAAACAGAGGGAGATTCAACTGTGGAAAAACGGTGAGGTTCAGTTAACTTTGCACAGAAACAGTAGAAATTTTCTTAGAATGGTGACTTTTTACTTTTATACTCTGAGTAAATTTCAGAGCCTATACTTTTTCACTTTTACTTGAGTAAAGAAGTTGAACCAGTGGTTCTACTTTTACCAGAATCTTTCTTGACACAAGTATCTGTACTTCTACTTGAGTACAGAATGTGTGTATGTGCCTCTGCTGCAGACATGGCAGTACAACATGGAGAACTCCATAGAAGAGGACTCACATCCTCTATAGATATAAACGGCTCATTCTAAGGTAACAAAAACACAATGATTCTTATCTTCAGGTGATTACACACTAATGAAAACTACTTGTAAGTATCATATTCCATTTCTGCCATATAGATCCACCTAAATCTCCTGATCTATCCTGGACTTTGCACAAACTTGTGTTTTCAACCGGCATTTCACATATTGTCTAACTTCTGATGCTATTTGCACATAATTGCCCAATTGCAACATGAGCAGACATCACATTCTGAATCTGAAAGTGAGATCAGAGGGAAAAAGAGGAAGAAGGAGAGAAACTGGAGGAAAATAACAGAAATAACCAAAGTTGAATCTGAGTTTTGAGATCAGTCAGAGGCTGAGCTGTCTGCCACACAAACACACACACAGCCACTGCGACCACACAGTTGTAACAATGGCTGTCTGGGGCTAATCAAATAAAAGTATGCCCATTTTTTTCATATATTCTTCTATTGTTATTGCAATTCTAATATTCTTCTAACTAATTTAAAGACCCCCTCCAATGAAAATCACATTTTTAACCTTGTTAACATGTCCACGTGGTGTTTTTCATGTGTTACAGGACACATCTGGAGTGAAATAAACAGTAAACACCTGGTCTGAGCATTTCCTGCTTTGAAACTGCAGTGAGCAAGGGCAGTCTCAAAAACACAGATTCAGTCAGGCTGGATATGTGATGTCATAAACCTAAGGAACCAATCCTGTTAATTGAATGGGTAGCACATACCATTAGTAGGGATGCCCAGCCCACAGGAGAAGCCGGATGTAGCTAGTTACCGTGATTAGCTAGCAAAACAGAGGAGAAGCCAGGTGCAGGTACTTAGGGGTATGGGGTGGGGGTTTTGGGGGTGTGGAGAGGGCGGGGACTATTTTCATATTCATGAATTCTTGAATATTTAATGAAGGCAAGATGTAGAGCTATTGTAAGCCATTTTTACAAGGTATCTGAAGTTATTTTATTGCTATTTATTACTTCTTGCAGAGCGTTTTATATTGTTAAAACATGACTGGAGTTAGACTTTTTTTTTACTGAATTTGGAGTTGGACTTTAATGTATTCTTTTTTTAAAAAGGTGTCCAGATGTCCAGAGCCAATCCTAAGGATCCATTTCAGTCTCCAGTGTGGAAGATTTACAGAGATTTATTGGCAAAATATGGCAGAAATGCAATGTAATATTCTTTCATTAGCGTATAATCACAAATAATATTGTGTTTTTGTTACTTTGGAATGAGCTCTTTATATCTTCAGAGGTCGCTGGTCCTCTTCTACGGGGGCCTCCATGTCGCACTGCAGTGTTTCTACAGTAGAATGGACCAAACGCTTACTCTAAATACAACCTTTCAGGTTTTTCATGAATGTCGCAGCCACTGCTTGGAAGGGGAGGGTAAGGCAAGGTGTTTGCAAGCTCACCGCTAGATGCCACTAAATCTGACACACTGGTCCTTTAAATAGACCAGCTCAAATATCAATCCTCTCCTTACTGTACTCTGTGTGTTGTCTTCCTCAGTCTGCCAGTGTTGCAGAGCTTCTCTTATTACGGTCGGACTCTGCACTGTGAGCTTTTCACTCACACCGTGTGGAGGTGAAAGATAATTCTCTGAGGTCAGCAGAATGAGCAGATTAAATAAACTTAAACATGCTGATTTTATTTTTATTATTTGTGCAAAATAAATTGTGACCTTTACAGAAGAGTACTCAATGTTTTTTTTTCTTCCACTGCTGGTGTTGATGTGTTGGCTCTAACTGACATTTGTGCTGAGCGTGTGCATGTGTGGTTCTGCTGAGCGCCGCTGGATGGATGCTCGCTCCCAACCTGCGCATTAGGGGTTTTCGTCTGTCCTTCTCTCCCCTCCCTCCCTGCATGCGTGTGTGTCTGTGTGTGTGTGTGCTCGCTCCCTGGCTATAAAAGCCACACCGTCACGAGGGTGCTATCCTGCAGACGAGCTCAAGTGTAAGTCAGAGAAACAGAGGACAAGCAAAACAGAAGACTGCGCTTGCTTTCCCCTGGCTGTGAGTAACACATTTACTGTCTTGTGGATTTACAAAGCGCAGAGTGCGTCATTTAGAGTAGAGCCTGACCTTAATGTGCATGTACTGCATCTTTAATACCTATGACTTTGAGTCTGCAGCAGATGACTCAGCTGTTTGAGTTTAGAGCCTCAGTGAGACGTGAAATGCATGGCAAATATGCAACTAAGCAGCATTTAATGCGCAAAAATCTGTAGATAAAGTAGACATCCATGGGCATATTAAAGCACAAAGTACTTTTATTTTCTAAAACAGTTATTATTGCTGTGTGTTGACTCATTTTAATGCCACAAACCCTGATGTACACACGCATCAGGGCACAAAAACTGTCAAAATAACCCCCCTTTTAAGGAATATTTTGGGGTTTCTTATGTGGTATATACACTAAGGTAATACTTGTTAAAAAAGTTTTTAAAAAAAATCAATCATTATTCCTATACATTCCCTAAGTAGGGTCATTTCAAGTACACTACATTTTAGTGTTTGCTGTAACTTAGGACACTGTTGCCACTGCTCCCAGACAGGCCCTTGAGCCACTGGTTTCTATGGCAACATGCTATCCCAGGTTGTTTTCCTGCTGACTGATGTCTGTCTGATGATGGCTTGATCCTCTGTGATACCTCCTATTCAGCATGTAAAGAGGGGTGGCTTTTGCCCCATCTGTTGTGCTGTGAGTCAGCAGACAGGGAATTAGTGTTTGGGTTTGGAATCTGTGGAGGTGACCCGGCCCGCCCGGTTTGGGACTCTGGGTCCACCCTCTGTGGGCTGCTTTTGTTTTTAACCTCTTCAGGCCCAACACTGTGTCCGTCAGTAGGTTTACTTCTGTTGCCAAACACTTCAAATCAACAGCACTGAGCTGAACATTCAGTTGGTCTAAAGCTGTCAGTCATTTTAAGATAATTTGCATGTGTTTGAGACTTTAATATGAAGACATGGCTACATGCTCCAGGAGAGGACGCACACGCAGTTTGGAATAAAAGCAAATGTCTGATTGATGGGCGTGAAGGGGATGCAGACATCCCGACAGAAACTGCAGCAGAATGAATTATTGATCTCAGTTGCTGTAACTCTCATGCAGGCCTTGCCTTCTCTGGATAAACTGCAATCATGGCCAGAAACCTGCTGAAGAATCCCAGTGGGGAAGGTAAGGTGTCATTTTCTTCATGGAGGATCTGCAAATATGTAACTGGTTGTAACAGTTTCCCAGCAACTATAAAACTGTAATTGTCCAAAGCATAAATTAAAAATGTTTATGCCTTCATTTTTTGAGAAAGCTTCATCACAAGAAGTGATTTAGACAGGCACAATTTATTGAGTCTCCATCTTAATTGACAAGCCGCAGGTTCGCTGTTGCAGTGTTTAGTAAACAGCATTATGCTGTGTTTTTGGGTAGCCAATTCCCAGTGGCAGCTTGGTCAGTGCCTCTATCCTAATCTAATATCCTATCAAATTGACCCTTCACTAAGCCTTGCCCTCCTTAGTAACTGTTGCTAGGCCTGCCAAATTTTCCATTCTCGCACTCCATTTATGCAGTTTGCAGTGATAACGGTGGCAGATATAAAATCGAAATTGGGGGTAACCGTTGAAACACAAGGTCTTTGAATCCTTAGAGATGTAAACAAAAGTAGCTTCTCATTTCTAGCTGATGATGGTGGATTTTGTCGGCTAAAATAATAACTCACAAGCAGATGACAAGTGTAGCTGGCTGATGTAAGCTACTGCTAACTCCTTGACTCGGCCGAAAAGTCAGTTTTGATGTTAACATCTGACACGTTTTAAAACAAGAACCCTGTGAAAGTGTAAATGTAAAGTTACCTGACAGCTGCACACATGGTATTACATTAATGCTAAAAGACTGAGGCTAAAGCTAGCTCACATCTCTGCAAACACTGGTTGGATGGTGAAATACGGCATATCTACATGATGACAGAAATACACTCATTAACGCGGGGAAAGGATGTGCAGGGACTAGGTCACTGCAGCAGACTGAGACAGGTCACTTGAGTCGGACCGCGATCGCGGAAGATAGCTGGGATAGGAGCTAAGCTAACTTGGCTTAGACATGAGACAGTGAGCCAGAGTGAGATGCATCGTTGTCGACCCACTTTGATTCCGTGTCAGCCCACATCCTCTTCCTCAAAGCCCCACATACCAAATGCAGATGCAGTGGTATCAAACAAGTTTGGCTGCAGGTAAAGTTACTGCAGCTAGTAAGCTAATGTTAATTAGCTAGACCTGCTAACGTTTGCAGCTTATGTTAGAGCAGATGAAGACAGAGTTTAATCCATTTACGACATGTGTGCTCATATTTCATGTTTTTGAGAGATTACAGAAAAGACGTCACCATCCAGACTCATGAAACACTGAGTATTGCTCTTCTCTGACCCTCCTGTACTCCGCTTCAACATGTTGAGAAATAGAAAGCTTGTCAGCTCTAGTTACAGTTGCTAAGATATGATTTGACAGTTGCTGTTGGAGGTGGGACTTAGTGAAGGGTCAATTATGATGCTGTAGCCTCCAGAACTGAAGCATCAATACTGGAGGCATCCCTCTAGTGTCATGTTTTGATGTAGCGTGAAAGTCAAATGACCTTATATAAAGAGCCAGAAAGAGGTGGGGTGGATGGATGGGTCAAACAAACACAGGCTTTTCACCCAGGAAACTGTGGGTTTGTGTCCTGTGTGAAACCAAAAGTCTAAGTTGATTCCTTCACTCAAATAAGTAATGTACATTAATTATGTAACTAACCAAGTACTTTTGTTGCCTCAACCTAACCAAGCAGTTTTAAACCTAACCACAAAGTTTTAGTGCCCTTATTCTGAAGTCTACCTACACGCTACATATTTATTAATGCTAACTTGACCATGGAGCCCTTGATGCTACCTACCAATGACCAAGCGCTTCTATTTGATGAGTTGGGAGTGAGAACGTGTTGTCCTATCCACAGCTTGGGAGACAATCCTGGACAGTTCCAAAATCCAACTATCCAAGTTTTCTAGTGTGGCGTCTTTTTTGCCTTATTTTAGTATTCCAAACTGTATTGGACTCATTATTGACCCTGAGGCTGGAGGACAGAAAACACCTGCTGTTACTTGACAGTTGCTGAGAACTGCAGTTGTACTGGGTGTTTTTACCTCCAATGGCCACAAAGGGCAACAATGAGCTCAGTCCACACTTGAAATTAAACTTTGACAGGCAACACAAACAAAATGACTTATCAAAAAACAAAACGAACAAAAAAAAAACAGCTAGCCTAGCACTGTCCAAACTGCCTACCAGCACCTGGAACACTCACTCATGTACTGTATCCTGGCATTACCCTATATTTTAACAGACAAGGACCTCCAGCACAACCACTGTAAATGGTCGTATCTAGATGGGAATCCCAGACTCCAAGGGATCTCATGGGAGTGATCATTTTAACCCAAGTCATGATCTCTCCCTAACCCTAAGTGTATTTTGTCCCTAAACCTAAGCAGATCTTAACCACATTTGTACAACGTGGACAATGAAGAAAGAACACATACAAATCTTGCATGTTTTGCAAATCTTGGCTTTCCATCTAGACACAACAACCACAAATTAGTGACCGCAATTTTTTTTAATTCACTTGATCCAGATTTTAAAAATCCGCTGTGGTCAATTGATGAAGTGCAGATGTTCCTCTGTTTGGTTTGCTGATGAAGGGATCTTAAAAGGAAAGTTGCATTGAAGATGATGTCACTGCAGTTTCACCCAGCATTGCTATGACAATGGGCTAAAGAATCCTGCTAACATTGAGGGGGTACCAGCTGCAGTGGTAAACAAAATTGAGAAAAGAACCTGTACCTTGCAGTGAAAATGCAACATTATCTTTTATCTAAACTGATAGAAAGTGTCCTCATCATCAGCCCCTTGAAATGATGGTTGATGCTAAGGAAAAAAGCCAGTAAATGGATGTTGTGTTCAAATAATTTTGTCAATCATCAAGTATAACATTTACATTTAGAGAACCATGGGACTCGATCAGTCCTGATCTTGTTGTTGGTCCAACTTGTCTAAACCTGGTCTTGGAATTGAACTTGACTCGGTAGAAACTTGATGGTGTACATAGCAGAATATATTACTGCTACTGACAGTTTGAGACTGTGCAATCCCCCCACCCAGAGCAGCTAGAGTTCTGGGACCTGACGGAGAACGGAGGGAGTCAGTGGAAGGTGGAGGACATGCCGGGAGACTGTGGCTACGACTTCTGCAACGACGGAGTGACCAAATACTTTGCAACTTCCTTTGAGTGAGTCTTTATTACTGTACGTATGTATAGTCATGTGACTGCATTTATCTGAATAACATTCTTATTAATAACCATTGAGACCTGTTTATTATCTCATTGTCAAAGTGAGGTGACTGTTTTCATCAATCCCATGCAAAACCCTCCTGGGGTTTTGACAAACTCTGTGTTGTAGGCTGTGTCTGAAGAGACAGGTGATCGACTTGTTAGCGGAGGGTTACTCTTCCGAACAGTTGGACGCTCAGCCTGCCGTCATAGTGGAGGACTGGTAAGTCAGGGGTGTACTGACGTGCATGTATGCACTTTCTGTCAAGTGACTTAGCGTCAATGATTAATGGGTGACTAATCCTACAGGTACTGCGGGAGGTCGGATTGTGGTTGCACCTACCAAATGACCGTGTGTCTGCTAGATGAGAATAATGAGGTCATACAGGAGTTCAGACCTGACCCGGTGACTCTCGACCCCGAAAACGACGACTGCTCGTGGAAACAGGTACTGAGAGAGGGAAATGCACCGTCAATGGCTTGTCTTGGAGTACAGGGACATGGTCACAGAGGTCCCCATTGACTACTTCATCTGGTGTTTGATAGGAATACAAATTTCCCATCATAATCTTAATTCAACAAGCTTTAATCCAAAAAACCTCTCACTTTGTTTTCGATATCTGAGGGGCGTTATCAGTGGGTGCAGAACAAAAAATACCTCTGGACGCAACTGAACAGTCTTACAACCAATCTGCGTGACATAGCATTGAGCAACACATGCATGTTGTGTTGCACAGTTGTGATTGGCCCAACAAGAGCCAGAACGGGTAGAAATTTGTGCGAATGGGATGGTGATGAGAGATTTCTACCAGAGCAAATCAAACATGAGTTTGAAGATTTGTCTGATTCCCAGGCACACACATCAGTGGTTTTTTTTTTCTCTCTCTGTGTTTCAACTCCAGGTCACCCATACCTTTTCTGACTACGGCCCTGGAATGCGTCTCATCTCCTTTGAACATGGAGGACAAGACACCAAGTTCTGGGACGGCTGGTTTGGAGTCCGGGTCACTGGGAGCTCTGTTACTATTGACGTATGAACGAGAGGATAAAGACTGAAAGGAGAAAAGGAACTGCGGTGTTAGAAATATTGAAAGGTGAAGTAGGAAAGTGGAGTAACAGAGGGGCTCCTGACTGACAGAGTGGAGTGTAGGTTTTGAGGACCAGCTTTGCCTTATGCACTTAGCTTGCACCTCTGTTTATGATGCACCATGCCGTTCATGCTATGAAAACATACTGCTGCTATGGAGACTATAGTTGCCTTTTATGGTGGCATGTCAGCTTTACTAACCTCAACAATTATAATATTAAAAATACTGCTTGCAACACAGTCATTAATCAGGATCAATTAACTACTACCTCTGCACGGTGACTAACCCTTGTGTTAAACTAGATGACAGGTTTGGTGGGTGGGGGTGTTGTAAGCAGTCAAGTGATTTTATCGTTCAAATTGGAATTTAAAGGATTAAATAAATTGTGAACTACGTCACTGCCTGTTTTGTTGAACATCTGTTTATAGATCTAATCAACTGACTGTGGTAATCCTTCATCCCAGGATGGCTGAATTGTTACTGTAGACACAGAATTCAAGTGTGTATGTTTGTGGTTTGTCTACAAGAAACTGACTATAGGTGGCTGAAGATGTGGGGCGGAGGATATGCAGACTGTTATTACCAACCAGACATTCGTTCACAATGGCTATTTTTTTGTGAGCAGTGGTGAAAAGTGACCAAAGGTAAGTACATTTACTCAGGTATTGTTCTTATATACAATTTCTAGGTACTTGTAGTTTACTTAAAGGAGCAATATGTAGCAATTGCACGTGCAAAAATGAGTACTGCAGTCCATATAGTAAGATGGAGCCAGGTTAGGTTGATAAATAGGTTTCCTAGACTTGGGGAAGTTTGGGCTGACTGCAGGAGTGCAAGACGCACACAACATTGTAAATTAGCAATAACAAGTGAGGATGAGTCCAACACTGTAAGCTGATCAGCTGTCAGTTTACTGTCAATGAAGTTAAGCCTGTTATCCTGAAAACAAAAGCCCACTGCTCTGAAAATACACACTCTGGACTTTGAGTTAAGTGACTGCCTGTCTCACTGCCTGCCAGACTCCGTTTAACATACTGTTCAATTTGACTGTTATAAACATCTATTCCTTCTACGAGATTACGCAGGCTGTGAGACAAGCAGCTAAACTTATTGTCCAGAGTGTTTATTTTCAGAGCAGTTGGTTACAGCTTGAAATCTGTGCCTGAACCCAATAGGACCTGACTGGTTCAGGTTGGGTCAAGGCTTATTTCTCACATATTTCATGGGCTTTTTCACATGAAATTTGTTAAAACAAGTCATTCTATTAACCTGAGACAGATTCCATATTCTGTTCCTGCTCAGAAGCTGCAGGTGCGTCTCCAGCAGAAGGCTGGCACAGTGCACGCCGTGCTGTTTTAACTCAAAGTTAAAAAGCAAAGTAGTAGTCTAGCATTTTGCCTGGGCGTATTTTACTGAGAGTGTATAATGTGAGAATGTTAGCGTGAGAGTACACGTTCTGTCCTCAGACATGCTGCATGTAGATTGTTAATTTTTTCCTGTTCTTGCCTAATAACCTATCCTGTCTCTACAGGATTTAATGGGGGGGGGGGGGGGTTTATTGGTCACCTGTCCTATGATGCACAGAGAGAAGCTTTTTAGAAAAATATCGGGCTGTAATCCGGTTCAGGCTGAAACATGTGGGTGAGGGTCTGTTTCGGACAGAATTTTGTCAGGCTTAGGCTTTGTCACGCTCAACTTTTCAGGCCCCATTAAAGCTCTACAGTGGGCTCTTGTTTTCAGGATAATGGGCTTACCTTAACATTGACAGACAATTTACAGTTTTAAACTGTTGATCAACTTACAGCGGAGGACTTGCCCTCGCTTGTTATCGTCAGTTTACGAGGTTGCGAGCATCCTGGAGAGCTCCTGCAGCCTCCATGTCTCTAATGTGTCTGGGGAGGAGAGGGCAGGGAAAACAACTCGCTTCAACCACAGATTATATAAAGATTTTGACCTATTTTATATACAGTATCTGGACTGCTGTACTCATGTTTGCTGCACAATGGCTACAAATTGCTCCTTAAACATATCAAAAGTAAAAGAGCTCATTACAAACCAAAACTGTCCCTGTGACTGTTGCATTACTAGATTGTTAATACTGTTGTAGCTGGTCAAGGTGGAGCTAGTTTGAACTAATGTTACTTTATGAAGAGTTAGTTTAGTCAAGTGGTTCCCAACCTAGGGGCTGGACCTCTCCTAAGGGTCACCAGATAAATCAGAGAGGGTCGTAAAATGATTAATACAGTCCAGATGAAGAAAAAAGGTCCACTATAAGAATCTGTATTCATCTTCTGGACTTTGTTCGTTTGATTTTTTTTGGCGAAATATTGGACTTTTACCTTGTTTTTTCCAGCAAGGGTCACAAATCAAAAATGTTGGAGCAACTGGTTTAGTATTTAACAAATTTCCGTATATCCTGTTTTTTTTAAGAAGCTTATCATGTTTTTTGTGTATAATCTTAATGTGAAAAGTAACTAACTACAGCTGTCAGACAGATGTAGTGGAGTAAAAAGTACCATACTGCCCTCTGAATTAGCCTGTTAACAGCATGTTAGCCTGAATTAGTTTAGCGACATTAGAAGAACAGATACAAAGGAGGATAATGATGATGATGATGATGATGATGATGATGATGATGATGATGATGATGAGATGACAGGTGATAATGTGGCCACGCCTGTTGTCTTCTATTGTGGTTAACATACAGACACTATCAAATAAAAACACACATTTTTAAAAAAACTCACTTTTATTTTCAGTAAATCAAAATTGTAAAACTCAAATGAAAGTGGCTGACATACTGTACTAAACAATATAAATAGTTGACAGTCATCAGACATAAATAGATGTTTGGACGGCAAAACTTGTGAATATGACAATAAAATGTATTAATGTAGAGGCCAATTAGCATTGACAGCATGACAGTGTTCAAACTGAGCACCATTAACACTGGTATATTAAAGGAACAGTCTGTTTTGAAGCTACATGAAGCCTTGTTCATGGATCACCGAAAAACACCCTCCTGGTCTGCCATTTCATCTTAGAATCCATGTTTCAAGAGGAGCTGACTGGTATTTTGTCAGTTTAGTCTTATAGTTTTCTTTATGTCACGGCCAGTCTTAGTGTAACGTTGCATCATTTAGATCACAGAGCCAACAACGATGTGATCTAACTGCAGTACTGTTAGATATGCAAACACAAACTGCAGAGACAGAGATAAAAGGTAAAAAACATAAAAACAGCACTTCATTCACTTTGTTTTAAAAGGTTTGCTGCTAAGCGATGCGCTCAAGTGATACACACATTGGTGGGATAAAAAGAGGAGAATAACTGTGAAATATGATTCAAATAATAAGGTAATAAAAGTAAAATTTAAATGAATGTTGACAGTGAGCTAACAGTGGACACCTAAACTACACAGATACATTCATAGTTTGTCAACAAAAATATTTTCTGTGAGCTTTGTGGGTAAGACATTTATTAATTATTTTACTCTAAGGGTGCTCCAGTCGATTGGCCGCTGATCTATATCGGACGATATTTGTTCTAAATAGTCTGATCTGTGGTCTCTAAAGGCTTATCAGGAGAGCCAATCAGATGACGACATGGCACGGTCTGAAATTAACGCCCGCCAAGCGCCAAATGCGGGTAGATTTTTCATTTGGTGGGCAAATAAAAGCCTTTGCTGAGTCTCTACTGCATTTCGGTATCATTTATGGGCATGCTGCATCTGTACTGTGTGAGACACATGGGGACTGGGATCATGGTGCATTCAGGTGCACCTTATAAACACAGAAATCTATACTTTTAATGACCACAAAGGCTGTTTAAAACAGGAAAGTTCTTATTTTTCTTATTGTCCTTGGTTGAAAAATAGGCCTACATCTGTCAGTACTTTTTATGTTCTTCTTTCATGACAACAATATCCCATCATTTCCACATGGACAGATTTTTAAAAATATATTTTATTTGATTGTTATCAGCAAACTCAACCATTTTCTTGTAGAAAACAGTTCCCCAAGTACCTCTGTGATCATTTTCAAGTTGTTTTATACTTGAAGAAGGCTTGATCTATATCAATTTCTGTCAATACTGCCAATACTACAACTAGTGATCGGAGCATCCTTAATTTTTACTGAAGCATTGCACAATAATATGTGCATTTACTGCAACACTTCTGAACAAGTACTACAGATTTAATAAATGACATGCTGGCTTTCCTTCTTGCACATGTGAGATAGAACCTATAAAACAAGTGAGGTGTTGTGGTGCTTCGGCTACAGTCTTGAAGGGCTGCAATTACGTGCTTACTGAGTTTAAAGCCATAAAGCTTTAAATCATTTTTCGGCACCAAAAGAAAAGAAAACCCCAAAGCTTCTGAAGTCTTCATCTGCCGTTCATTAAACTACACATGGGAAGTTAGTGTTGGATTGTTTGCTTTTTTTCCTGGATAAAGGGCTTTTTTGAAGGGAGCTTTTCCTTACCCGAATCAAGGGTCTAAGGACAGAGGCTGTCACATGTTCTACAAATTGTAAAACCCCCCTGAGGCAAATTGTGGTTTGTGTTTTCGGGCTGTATGAATCAAATTTGATTTGACTTTGACTTAAGCGTCATTTCACACAGGAGGTTTCTTCATATGGAGTCTGTAGTGATGAAAAATCACTTAATGCAGCTTTATTTACATCCACACATAAGAGCTGCAATTATTGTGTGAATTTTGAAAGAAAAAAAGTCAAAATTCTCTGATTTCAGCTTCTGAAATGTGAAAATCTTCTGGTTTCTTTACTCCTCTCTGACGGTAAACTGAATATCTTTGGGGTGTGGGCAAAACAAAACATCTGAGGACGTCATCTTGGACTTTTTTGGAAAGAGTGGTGAACAATTTCCACCATATTCTAACAGTTTATAGACCAAACAACTAATTGATTAATTGAGAAAATAATCAACAGATTAATTGACTATGAAAATAATCATGAGTTGCAGCCCCACTACACATATCCTGATGGTTATAAAACTGTGCTTTTCAACTGGCAGTACTCTTTAACTTTTGCCAGTCAACTTCAAAATCTCAACACATCGAAATTTGAATTCTGACAGCTCTAAAACTAGAGTTGCAAGCTTATTTTAACCGTGCACAGGAAATGTCAGTGACCTGATGTAGGAAATGTGCACTGCTTTCTGTTAGGACACATTTTTCCTACAATGCTTTCAGTCAAAAATCAGATGAGCTTATCGTAACAATACTCTCTGGCATGTTGAGGTTACAAAGAGTTGGGAATTTATGTCAGTAAATCATCAAGAGCAAAGATTGTCTTGTTGAAAGTAAGTTTAAGTGTGTGTTTGTGTGTCGGTGTGTGTGCGTACATGGTGTTTCCGCGGGCTGACAGCAGGTCCTGGTCCACATGAGAGAGGAAGGCAGGAAACAGGCAGGAGCTCCTCATTCTCCTTGTGACTGCATCTGTTTACAAAAGGCCTCAAACTGCTGCTGCTCCAACTCCGTCATCACTTTGTTCAAGGCGTAAATCTGGAAATGAAGGAGGAGAGGAAGCAGACACGGTTGGTAATACAGGACTGAGAAGTAGTGTGACATGTAAGATATCTGGCACACTACTAGAGTAAAGCCCCATGGAGAACAGGATAGCGTACAGTGTGGGTGCCAGGGTTAAAAATAGTGATGATAGTCACCTCTGCTCTCTGTCGTTGTTTGAGCTCTTGCTGGGCAGATTTCTGCTTGGCTCTGTCTCCTCTGGTCGGGGTCGAGTTCAGCTTTGGCTTGTCTTTACGGCAGGCAGGCTCCATGGTAACAGCCCTCCAATCAACCTGGGAGGTTTAAATATAACAATAATAATAATACTAAAAGTCATAAATCAAGGCCCCCAGTCTGTTTAACACAACTTGCAAATTGCTAGCAAAAAGAAATGGTGGACTTCTACACACAAACTAAGAATTCTGAACAACTTCTGAATACATACTGACCAATGAATCAAAATTTTATCTAAATCACAATATAGCCTACTGCAATATTCAAATTGCAGGGGACGCTATATTTGTTAAATATAATATGTGTCAAAATACCACTGCATATTAAATATTTATATGCTGCAGAGATGTCCTAGCCTACACACCATATTCTACAGACTTAAGAAAATCATTGTTTTCATACAGATCCCCACAAAAATCTCACTTCAAAATAGTCAAAATTACATATTTTGGAAAATCGTTAAGCCCGAATGTGCACATGGTTAAAATAAGTGACATGATGATTGCAGTTAATGCTCGAAATTAAGGATGTCTCTTTTTTTTTTTTCTTTTTTTAAATCGGAGACAAAAAGTATATAGCACAAACATATGGAGTCCGTATGTTAATGCGTTAAAGAATACATATAATTTTAATTGTTAGGTGTTCAAATTAGGGCTCAATCGCTTTGACAAAATATCTCATATTGCAATTGCCATTTATTTTGCACTATTGGACAGAATAATATTTTTACACCCTTACTCTCATTTTTAATTGAATGCATGTCCCTAATATATGAAAATAAAATGAATACGATATGATTCTTGTGAAGATCTGTACCAAACAAAGATGTTTTCTTAAATCTGTAGAAAATGACGTGTTGGCCAGGACATCTCTGCAGCCTGACAATATGTCATTTAAAATGATATTTTGACACAGATTGTTGTTGTTTTTTTTAAAAAATACTGCACCTCCTGTGATTTAAATATTGCAATGGACATGAGACATGAAATAGAGATAGAAATAAAGAAAAAACAGTAACTAAATCAGTGACCAGAATAATAATGAAAACTGCTCATGGACAAACACCTTGAGTGATTTCCTTTTTAAAAAAAATCAGATATAAGTGCAGGAACAACTAACAGAACCTCCATGGTGGAACAGAGTCAGTAAAGTCTTGTGAGTTACTGAAACGTGTTATTTAACTATTTTTGACATGCAGAATGAAAGGGTAGCAGAATGTGTTGAACAGGAGAACAGGCTAGTCAAAGGTAACGCTAGCAGCACCACATCTGTAGCAGCTGTGTCAGTGAGCTGTGTTTTCTAAGATAACATAGCTTCCCTTTCTGGCTAAGAGACATATTTCTGATCAGCCTAGGAGCTCGTCTGGGATGAATCCTTTGTGAACTGAGGGTTAAAGCGAGTAAACACATACACAGTTACCAAGTTAGCACATGTTAGCTAGCTAGCTGTCGATTAGTCGTTTACTTTTTTACAGAAACGACCAAAAGTCACATTTTTATTCCAGATAACAGCGCACTTACCGCTGAAATGTAAGAAGCGAAAAAAAAAAGGTATAACAGATGGTTTGATTAACGTTAAGTTAGCCGGTAAGTTGGCTAGCTGTCAACTAGCCGACCCAGTGAACAGCTGTTCTCGACGTGTCACCAATAAACAAATCCGAGTGTCAGAGTGAAGCGTTTGTACAAAGGTTCCGGCTGTGTGACATTAGTTCCTTTTTTTTCTTCTTCTGTTTTTTTTTTTATGGCGGTTAACTAAGAATTAATTGAGCGTTACCGCCACCCTGTGTTGTGAAGTGTGGACAGCACTTTACCCGTGCCCTGATAAAGAAATTCTTTCTGTCTTTAATAATAATAATAATGATAATAATAAGAAGAGAATAATGATATAATAATAATGATAATAGTAATAATAATAATAATAATAATAATAATAATAATAATAATGATATTAATAATAATAATAATAATAATAATAATAATAATAATAATCATAATAATAATCATAATAAATCATAGAAAATTATTAATCATAGGAATATCTGCATTTTTCCTTTTCTGCTCTGTTTCATTAACAGACTTTTTTCACAGTAGCCATTTTGACATGAAATAGCAGGATAAACACAGGTGTTACAAGTGATACTAATTGAGGTTCTTTTGCATTCAGGTCAAACAGAGTCAGCGTGCTATTGTGCATGTTGGCTCACTGGAAAGGATCTGCTATATTAAATTGAACCTTAATTAGTATCATTGTGTTAACCCTATTTCATATCAATATGGGTGCCGTGAAAAATGTCTAGTGCACGGGTGCAAAGCACGGATGAATATGGAATGATTAATATAACATGTTTCTTTATACATGAAGTAAGTGGATGCAACACAATGTGTCAATAAAGCGTGCTTAGATTTATATATGGCAATGATGGTGCCCACATGTTAAGAAAACAGTGTGTATATAAACTAGAAAATGCAGAATTTGTGATTGGAAGGTGGCTACAGTGGATGTTTTAGTGTTAAATGGTTACTGACATCATGTGACAGATTTAAATGTCCATCAGCGTGACAACTTGTGGGAAGAAACTGTTCCTGCATCTGTTTGCTTTGCGTACAGTGTTCTGTAGCGCCTCCCAGAGCAGAGAGGCTGGAACAGGTTGTATCCAGGGTGTGATGGGTCTGCAGTGGTGTTTCCTTCCTGTTTCCTGACTCTGGATCCTGAGTGAAGGGCAGGATGGCACCAATGATCTTAGAACAATTGTAGAATTTGTTCAGCAGCTCCTGAAGCAGGTTGAACTTCCTGAGCTGGGACAGGGATTGCTCTGCCAAGACCTTGTGTTCTGGAAGATCGTGGATCCCAGAAACTTAAATGAACACCATGCACAGTAAACTCTGTGATGGACTAACTGTGAGGGTGTTTTTGGGAAGAAATGTTGCTTCTCAGTTAGATTTCATTGCGGTGAACACCGCAACTAGAATTCCACTCAACTCCAGTGTATTATTAAACTATATTAAACTATATCAATATAAACCACAATGCACACCTTGGATATATTTTGCCAGTTACATTGATAAATATTGGGTGTAATTGGAAAAGGTGTGTTTTTGTGAGTTGGATGAACCAAACTTTTGTGATAAATGTTGCCAAGCATTGACATCCACGTATTCTATTCCAGTATTTATTAATATTTCTTTTTGTAATGAAGCAACAGCTCACTAACATGCTGGGCTGTATTTATACAGGAGAGGGTGGAATTGTACCATCATCATAACCAGGTTGACAGAAAGAGTCTAAAGTAGGATCACTGGTCAGGCAGAGGGACAAAAATGCATCAGAATGAGTGGGGCTGCAACTAATGATTATTTTTATAGTCAATTAATCGGTTGGGTATTTTCTCAATCAATAGATTAATAGTTGTTTGTATAAAAAATGACAAAAAATGGTGAAAAATGTTGATCAGTGTTTTCCAAAACCCAAGATGACGTCTACAAATGTCTTGTTTTGCCCAAAACCCAAAGATATTCAGTTTACAGTCATAGGGGAATAAAGAACCCAGAAAATATTCACATCTGAGAGGCTGAAATGAGAGAATTTTGACTTATTTTCTTAAGTAAAAAGACCCAAACTAATAAATCGATTATCAAATAGTTAGTGAATTTAATAATCAATTAATAATAGGTTAATTGATTAATTGTTACAGCTATAAAAATTCTAGAAATTGTTCAAGATCACATCAGATAAAAATTGGAATGCAGTTCAAAGACACTGAGAATCCAATGGGTTTATCCTTGGAAACTGAAGAATGGGATCATGTCTAGAAAACACTTCACAGAGCATCTAAATAGGTGGAAGAAAAAAAGATCAATTACAATTTTGTACATAAAACATTTTTCACTCCTGCTTCGATTGGATGATTGTATCTGACTCAGATGTTTGTTGGCACTGCAAACAAGATAAAGGCATTTTATAACATGGTACAGGTTTGCAAAGTAAAAAATATTTTGTGATACTGCTACACGATCCTTGGTAGAGATTATTGTTGTGATCCAACATTGTGTCTTTTGAATTACATCAATGAAGGAACTTGGTCCAAACACAACAAACAAATTTTAACAACCAGATGCATGATCACGCAGATCAGCTGAAAGAGGCTTCAAACATTCCCGGAGATGATTTCCACTATTACTGTTGTTGTTTATTTTAATTTCTCACACATTATTGTCTTTTTATCATCTGTCTATTGATTTTGAACATTGGTATAAAAACATAGGAACAGGTACACAAACAAGTGTACAAAGAAGGATAAATTCAGAAAGAAAAGACGAGATGAGATGACGATGAGACTTTGCTCTTCTGACCATTTCACATAAAGGGATGAGGCATCTTTGAATATCTTTTGCAGTTTAGTAGGAGAGAGGTGCGATCTGTGCACAACTTTGAATTGAATCAAAGCACGTCCAACATTTATCAAACTACTGTGGATATTTGCAACACAGGTTTTCCACATTTCATGTGAAATTACAGTTTATTGGACACATGTTTCAAACTCTTCAAACTCTTTCTGCCAGTCCTCCCTAAATGAGTTTGTTGATGGACTTTTTTTGAGGTGTTATAAAGGTGAGACACAGCACCTTTAGTATATGGTTCAATAGTTAAGAAATTATCCAAAGCAGCATGATGAGGTTTCTGCTCACAAAGGGGGACATGAGCCCTCAGAAAGTGTTGCAATTGTAGGAAACGGAAGAAATGTGAAGCTGGGAGGTGACATTTTTGCTGCAGTTGCTGAAAAGAGATGATACCCTTATCCCTCCAAGTTGTGAAGACTGGGTCCCCCAAACTCAGTCTAAACACGTGATTGGAGGATATCACGGAGTCCAGGTATATTTCATCTTTCATTATAGGTAACACTTGAGACCAAACTGGATTATGGGATTATTTCCATATATGTATTTTTTAACTATTGTTGGACTGTTGAGGAGTGTGGGGAGACATGAAGGCTTGCAAGAAAGGTGCTCAATCTGCAGCCATGCTGGCAGTCCTTCCAGGCTGCTGCCAGGAGGGCAACCATGCCAGAAGGGGAAACTATTTAAATGGACAGTCAGATAGTAGAATTTAAACTGGGGAAGACCAAATACACCTTCACTCCTGCCTTTACTTACTGTAAATGCTTCCTAGAAATCCTAGGTACTTTACCACAGTGTTTCCTAAACTTTTTTTTTCTTAGGACCCACTGACAAACCATCACGACCCAGTTCACAACAGGCCTTATCAATAAATCTTGGGTGGGAAGAGTTCATCTGTGCATAACTGAACATTCCTGACTATTTTTACTGCCACGTCTGCATCCTTATATTATCTTGACATGGTTAGGACACCTCATTGTTTTATTTCTTCTTCTCAGGAAAACAATATAAGACATTTCATAAATGAGCCAAAGTTTGTGTATTTAGGCAGCATTAACAGGCTCTTTTTTTCCTCTCATCACTAAAACAACATGCATTTTAAAGGCTTTATAGAAGATGTACTGCACATATAAATCTTACTTTTGCAGAATTTCTTCCATAGTCTTTGTCTTTGGGAATGACTGCTTTACCAGACCAAATGAAAGACGAGACAACAGTGTCAATTGTTGTTTTTTTATGTAATTTTATTGTGTTGGTATGTCAGCAAAACATGCTGTTCTTTTTTTATATCTGCTGAAAAAAAAAACAACAACAATAAAGTAAAAACACAGTGAAATTGCACTATGAACTAATTTAAAGATCTCTACTGCGCTCCAATCAGGTCTGACCACAAGATGTCGCTCTTGTCTTGTCTTGTGCAATTGTGCTCATTAGTGTGAGTTTGCATGAACAGATAATTTAGGCATGTGACATCACTCAGCATTGATCTGATGTGTGTATCAAAATGAGATGGTGCATTTGGGAAGTTTGACAGAAGATTCTCCGATGAACTGGTTGTGTAGACGTTTTTAGAGTCACTGATGCCCTGTTACACCTGTTTATTGGGCACAACATGACTATTTAGATCATCAGAATGTTTCCTAAGTGTTTTCCCCCCATTTTCACTTTTGATTTAAAACAGTCAGCACACACACATGCTACCCAGACTCCCCTCAGGGCACCGCTTCAGTGCATAAATCAGCTGTGTGAGGAGTGAGCCTGACACCAGCTGAGGGGTGGTCCGGGACCCCGTTTATCACCACGGAAACAAAAACAGTCATTATGAAGGGACGGAATCATTAAACGCTCTCGCACACGAAACAAGGAAATGGTCCTTTTTCGGACCAAACCACCTGACAGCGGTGGAAGTCTCTGGTGTTGTTGTGAACTCCGGCCTGAATGTGTGTGCATGTGTGCCCTCTGGCAGCGCTGCTACGCCGCAGAGATTTATCGCGCGGCATACCAACGGTTTACCTGGATTTATCCTCCAACTACAGGAGAGCGCTCTCCCTCGAAATAATATCCTGCCAAGAACAACTTCTGGTGAGCGCTGCAGACAACAGCCAGACCTGCTGCTGCTCCATATGCACCGTGGCATAAAGGGAAAACACACTTATATAAAGCCTGGCAGTCAACAGCAGGATCCCTCAACCTTAATACCATTGCTTTTTGGTGAAAAAAAGCTGCAAAAAAGTTCAATTTTGAGGAGTTTAAGTAATAATCTGAAACCCCTTTGCTGCTCCCTTTAACACCTTAGTTATTCGGCCCCAGCCGAGTTCATAAAATCTTTTAAATTTGCTGTCATAAACCCCCGGAGGCACCAGACAAACTGGGCAGTTAGGACGTCTGTCATCATGGCTGTCAGAGAAACACGCCACCCAGAGAAAATCTGAGGTGAAAGACGTCACAGCACTGACCACGGGGTTTGATTGACAAGAGATTTCTGGGAAGAGCAAAAGACAAACACCAGCAGTAACGACTGAAGCAAATTTAGCGACTAATCATAGAAAAAAAAGGTGGTGCAGGTGCAGCAACGGGCTGCACGGAACCATAATTAACCTTCTGAGATGACAGTAATATTATGCAGATGGTGTTAAATTAGCTTGGAATGAGTTTTAACATCGGAGAGCAACAGTTACTCACATTCAGGGTATAAAGTGTCGTCATATAACACACTGATTAGACACTAATATCTTTGCATTATGGGTAGGTTTGAGAAGGACCACTGGCTTTCTATTTTTCTGATATTTTTATATGTTGTAACCTTAAAAGCCCCTGAAAACGTGGTTCCGTGTCTTAAGTTTTTCTTTTAAACATGGGATATTTGTGACGAAATAAAATTAAAGTTGTGCACAAAAAATGCTGTCTAGCACAAAACTCAAATAATCTGCTTCATCAGGACTGTGTGGGTGTGGATGATCAGACTTGACAGTGACCTGGCACCACAAGCAAACAACCGATCACAGTTTGATTCAGATGCTGCTTAATTACGATTGTTGTGTCGAAATATGTGGAATTGAGCCCCGCCGACTTTAAACCAGTGAGAAGAGACAAGCAACACAAACAAAAACTTAACAAACGTTGACAGAAAACTGCACGATCGTGTAGAACTCCATCACTTATAGTAGGAGGCTGACGGAGAAAGTAGATTTTCAGGGCCTTTAACACTTGTGGCATCAAGCAAGTTTTTTTTTTACAGGATAATGATAATGACTAACTATAAAAATATAAGTGGATGGTGGAGTCCACATCACAACTGTAAAGTAAAATAAAGTTGCAGTCTGGACTCAGCCACAATATTTTTTATAGTTATTGACACAGTTATAGGTTTTGGTGTGGACAGTCCTTATGAAGCCAACTGCTGCATATAAAGATGTAAAAACATGATTATAACTGATCAGACAAATGTTAATGATTACATTTACACTGAGCAAGACGTGAAAGATGTCAGTTACTTTTTCCCACGTAAATCATGTATGCATGATGTGCACATGTTAAAAGTTGATTCCAGACGATCACAACTTGAGTCTTTTGATTTGTTTCACCATCACTACAACAAAGTCTGATGGGGCAAGAAACAGGTTAGAAACGCATCAGACGATCAGAGAGGTTGCAAACAAGTGAGAGTTCAGGCAGATTATCTAGACCACTTTATCTGGAGGTAAAGACAAAAGTGAATATATTCATAATGTTTGTAATAATTCCTCTTTGCTCAGGGAAACTGTGTGTTTGTGTGTGCACAGTTACATCAAGTACGCTGGGTCACAGGTGAAACCAGGACGTTGATCGCAAATGAGATAAACGTTGAGAATTTTTACTTTTTGTGTCTGTTCTAATCCAAGGGCTTCTTTAAAACCTGTCTGATCTCCTGTTCAGTTTTGTTTCTTGACTTATGTTTAGTGATGCTGCTGTGTTCCCAGATCTCAGCAAATCAACTTGGTGACTGCAAAAGTATTATTACAAATATGAATGACTGCCAAAGCTACGAAAAATATTTAAATTGTAAAGATTTTTCTTCAATTTGGCCAAAGCACAAGACATGACCTGCAGCCCGTATCCTAAAAGCACTCTAAGGCTAAGATGGTCTGAATTCCACTGTAAAGGCCCCTTTACACTGATAGGCCTTTTCCACCAACATAGAACTGGCCCCTGGTTCTGAATTTGAAAAGTCGATTCCTAGTTGGAACCAAAACATAGCGGGTTTCCTTTGGGAATCAAAAAGGGCACGTCATATTCTACAGGTTGTTGCGCATTTTGTAACGCCTTCTGTTGATGACGCCACCTTGATCACAATGGTTCCGCTCAAAACTGGTGGAGGCTCAGACTGGTTCCAAGGCACGATGGTTCAAAGAATCTTGAATGGAATCGGTTCAAAAACCAAAGCTAATTTTGTGGAAAGGTTCCTGTGACTTTGGGCTGTTGGAGATGAAAAACAATCATGAGATAAACACGTAAAAAGACACTTGCACCAAAGGTCAATCTGATGCTTTGCTCACCAAGAACAGCCTGCAGCAAAACCCAAAATTTCGGATGTTTTTCGGATGTGACTGCTGCTATGACCCACATCTACAGCCCAACAAATCAGAATGCAATGTGAAGTGATTGCTGGAGTTACATTTTGAAAGCGAAGGAACAAACATACAGAAAACTTGATTATATTAACCAACACGATAACAACCAATAAAGTAGTTGAGATGTTTTATCCTGTCTATGGCGACACGTTTTTCTTTCCTGTTTTTGCCATCTGATGTCGGATGCCGAGCAGAGGGAGGGAGGTGGAAGAGAGATGAAAAGGTTAAGAAGTAAGGGAAGAGAAGATGGAGAGATGGTTAAAGTTTTATAGAGTGGCAGAGAGGTCTGGGGAGGGGAGGGATGAGGTGTGGGGAGACGGGCCAAGGAGACGGCAGCGGCACAAGTGTGTGTTAGGAGCCTTGTTCTTCTAAATTAAACTCTCTCTCCAGGGGGAAGCGCTGCTCTGACTGCTCTTTCACACCAGCGGCCCTGAACACACAAACTCACCACAACCTCCTAACCCCACTCGCCAGCACGCTGCCAAAAAACACACACACACGTACACACGGCACGCACACACGTAAGCACGGTGTGTACAAATCCCCGTAGACATGTACACACGCAAACACACAAAGTCTTTCAGAACTAAAAATAAACGGCCACGGTGACTGTGCCTAAAATAACCGGACACACAAACACACGCTTACTGTACATGCACGCACAAAAGCCTTCACGAATGTACACACACTCTGACACGAACATGTGAACACACTCTGTTGCTCTCTTCACACCTGAACCCCAATAGACCTGCAGCCGCCAAAGCAAACAGCGAGCAGCAACCAGCAAAAAAATAAGAGATATGGACAGGATGTGACCTGACAAGCAGGGGTCAACGTGAGTGATGTAGCACACACACACAAATATCACAACACACACACACACAGTCGGAACCCTGTCAGCTCATATTTGAGGTTTCTTTTTTGACGCCAAAAATGGTTTTCAGATTTTATGCCTTCTTAACACCACTCTGCTTCACAGTTATACTCTCACAGCTCACTGCCTGGAACAGTGGAGGAGACAGAGACACCAGTGCCTTGCTCATGGGCACCTCAACCAGCGGCTGACTCAAGCTGTCTGAGGGGCAGGGGCAAAAAAATCAAAAAGGGCACCAGCTGTATGCTGTGGGGCACCAGCACGACAAAAATCATGATGCATTTATGGTAAAAAAAGTTCCAATTCCTGGTTTACAACTACTACAATCTGTGACAAAAAGACAGAGGGAACTATTTAACTATTTAAAGGCATGTAGAGGCCGAATAATTTTTTAACATATAAGGCAGCTTATATGGGGGCACCTTAGAGGGCACTTTACCACATTTTGTCCACTATAAGACATCCTCGGGGGCATTTTGTCATGCTTTGTCCACTGTGAAGGCCTCTTAGAGGGGCTTTACCACATTTTGCCCACTAGGAAGGCACCCCAGAGGGCATTTTGTCATGATTTGTCTCCTGGAGGAACACATTAGAGGGCAATTTACCACATTTTTTCCTAATAGGAGGGCTCCCCAGAGGGCATTTTTTCATGCTTTGTCCACTAGAAGTGCACTTTAGAGGGCACTTTACCAGATTTTGTCCACTAGAAGGTCACCTGAGAGGGCATTTTGTCATGTTTTGTCCTCTAGAAGGGCACTTTAGAGGGCACTTAAACACATTCTGTCTACTAGGAAAGCACCCTAGAGAAAAAAGCAAGAAAGAAGGTGTTAGAAGATGTGGCTGCTACTTCTGAGAATAAACATCCCAACAAGTATTTAATGATGATGAGCAGATGAGTCAAGTCTCAAGTCTGTCAGAGAAACCCCCAAGTCAATTCCTTGCAGTCAGGTCCAAGTCATGTCACATGTCTGTCTGAGAACATCTCATTTCCTGTCCAAAGTCCTTGATGCCAAGGCTGAGGAAAGTCCTTGAAGTCATGTCTAAATCAGGTCTCAGTTCTGTCAAATCAAATCCCAAGTTAAGTCACATCTCAAGTCTTACCTGAGTGCCAAGGTCAAGTCACAGTCAACCTGAAACCTGAAATCCTGAAATCTAAGTAAAATCCTTGAGTAAAATCATCAAGTCTCAAATCCTTGAAGTTAAGTCCTAAATCTATCAGAGCAAAACTCAAAATAAGTCTCATGTGCTTGATGCCAAGTCTAAGCAAACTTCTTGAGGTCTAGTCCAAATAAAGTCTCACGTCACAAATCTGTCATGGCAAGTCTCAAATCAAGTCTGAAAGGCTTGAGGTCAAGTCCAAGTCACAAGCTCGGTAAGCAAATAACATGTCATGTTGGTCTCTCACACCTAAATACTGGGATTCAACACATCATTGTATAGGCCTAATAATTCAATATTCAAGTTGTGTAGCTATGCAAGACCTGACTGGCATTGTCTTATCTTTCTTTGTTCTTGGATTTTACAAGATTAAAACTTGCTTTCAAGTCACAAGTCTAGTCTTTGGGGATTGAAATCTCAAATAAGTCAATTATTACAGCAATCAAATCCAAGTCTCGTCTCGAGTCCTTATTTTTGCAAGTCAAGTGACCAAGTTTCAACTTTCAACCCCAAAGCTTTGGTGATTGGCCAAGTCATCTTGCGCAAGCGTCATTTTTTTGTAATGATGACATTGTACAGTATGTTGATCCGAAAATTGTTTGAACTGGTATCAGAGAGGCATTAAGATTCTGGAGTTATAGGCATGAAAAACTTTCTTGGACAATGATCAAAGTGTGGGAATTTTAGCTTTGGGTGTGTTCGTTGTTGATGTTTTACTACTGTCCATGAAATAGAAGTGGGTGCAGAAAGTCTCAGTGCCTTGGTACATTGAGTGATCCACCTCCATCTTTTCAGAGACAATTGCAAACACTAGTGCAAACATTAATGTCCTAATGTCTACAAAATTCCTAAACATCTGTATTCAACAACAGACTGGGGCTGCCCCCCTCTCAGCATCAGGATCCTCCTGGAGACTGAGGGACTTTAGACCTTAATCTCCTGTCTCCTCTTCCAGTCTCTCACATAGCAAAACAGACTCACTCTGCAACGTGTTTGTGTTTCAAGTGCTCTCATGTGGACGTAAACACAGTGTTGTTCGGTGCCATATTAACACCGGAACGTTATCTTATACCTCTTCATTGTACGATTAGTCTTGTGTATTAATCGGTTGTGATTAAAGGTTTGGGTGGGCCTCAGATGACTTTCAGATCTCAAAATAGACCGTGGCATTCTTAAGTTTGGGAATGGCTGGTTTATAAAACGTGAAGATCAGACTCTCATAAAGTTGAGAACCAGATAGAAAGAAAGATCAGGCAGAGAAAGAAAAAAATGTCAGCTTTATATTGTTGCTACAATAAGGAGCTAATGCAGAACAATTGCACTGAGTCAGGTGAGTGGGCAGGTGAGGTGAGAGAGACAGGGGAGAGACAGAACCGTAGACAGAATAGAAGACAGGCAAAGAGACACATACACACACACACACACACACACAGACACACACGAGGAAGGAAATGGATACTGAAAAGGTGTCACCGGAATCTTGCAGTGCAAGATGTGCCCTTCACAGAACAAATAAAGGACACACACTGGTGCCTCTAACTCTATCTATAAATTTTAGTCCCACTAAGAGTACTGTAAAGTATTGATTCTTATAAACAATATTTTATCCAGATACTTATTAATCTCATCCTTAATTCATAATGGGCCTTAATGGAAATTTTGGCTATATTTCAACTTGGTAAATGTGGACATTGCAACTCTATGGGTCATGCTAACTTTATTTTCTTCATTTGTTTATTCATTCATTCATATGGGACAGTGCACATTAATCAACACAGACATTAACAACATCAATGTAAATGTGCCAAGGTTAGCTTGACAGCTAATTGGCTCACGATTAAAACGGTCACCTCTGTTGTTGAGATCTGGAGAAACAAGGACTCACATAAAACATGATAAATTTCAAATGTTTGTTGATCAAAATTAGCCCCCTTGGTGAACCTTTATGGTGACCTCCATGGCAGCGTGGAAGTAAAAATACTTAAAAATCTTTTCAAAATATATTTAAGTAAAACAAGTATAAGCAGCAATTTGTCCTTCATTATAAGCAACAGCCTGTTACAAATACACCTTCAGCGACTCTCTCAGTCCAAATCAGTCCAGCAGTTCACTTCAGCTCACTTCAGTTCCAACAACCCGACACAGAAGAAGCTCAAACATGTCTGGACATGTCCAATAAAGCTCCTAGACAGGGTGTCCATGTTTAAGGTAATTTTCAGGTCATAGTGGTGACTGAGACAGTGGAGTGGACACACCCCAAAGATATAAGAGCACAGACAAGTGCATTTTTTGTTGCTTTACGTATGTCACTACTTTACATACCTTACATTATGTAAATTACATTATGTATGTCACGTTATGTACGTCAGGTCATGTGCCTCACGTGATGTATGTCACATTACCTTACGTATGTAACAACACTTACATGTGGCATGTGGCATTATGTATGTTGTCACTTGCTATACATTACATACGACACATTTTTTTTCTACAAAATTGTGATCCATATTGTGATGTCTTTAGGTGTTGCTGGAGCAAGTAAAAATTGCAACAACAAAAAAATGCAACTTTTTTGTACAATTCATTACAAATCTAAGGAAACTGAGAGTTCTAAGGAACCTTAACCAAAAAGGCTCAGGATTACAAAATTCTAACAATATGGGGGGTATTCCACAAAATACAAAATCAGACAAAACAGCAAGCACAAAATTATAAAATACAAAAGTGAACAGAGCATTGACAGATGTCAATAACAATTGCAAACCTTTTGTTCTTTTCAGTGTCCGTGACAAAAAGCAACAATGATTGGTCAAATTTGTGGAAAATGTGAGGTGACTGGACAAAATTGCAAGATTGCGCATAGTTCACAGGGACTGGTTGAATTTGCATTAATTGTTGCGACCACAACATCACAAATTCCTGTGACATATATGTATTAAACAAGCTGTGAGACAGTGTGCCTGTCTGGGTAAGTCAGGTCCTATTTGACGTCTTAAATGAGACCTATGTAAATCTCCTGCAGGCTCATTCCTTTCACAGCTGCTGAGCCAGTGCATCTTACGGACGACCTTGTTCAGCATAACTGCCCTGTGTTTCCCACACACAGTTACAAATGTACTTCTAATTGCCATCACTCAGCTCGTACAACCCCCCCGCCCCCCTTCCCCCATCACCCCCTTCACCCTCACACCTCAGCGGTGAAAGGACGGGCGAGCGTCGGGGACAGGAAGGAGCGTGGGGGAGTGCGAGGGGTGAGGCTGATGAAGGTGATGGTTGGTGCTATAGGACAGAGGGGAACAGTGGATCCTTTAAGTCCATGCGAGAGAGACAGCGGGGTCAGTGTGTTTGGCCTGGCCAGGTCTCCTCCATCTCTCGCTCTCTGTCGCGGGAGCTGCTTCTCATTAAGCCTGTTTGTTTTGGCCTGCACACAGTGGCACTTAGCAGCAACACGCTTGCCCACGTGCGCGCGCAGACACACATGCATCCAACACACACACACACACACACCCACCCACCCACACACACACACACACACACACACACTCACGCGCACACACAGTTTTGTTTGTTTTGGCAGTGACCAGGTGCCACTTAGTAGAGCCTCTAAACGCCAGCGATCAGCCGAACACACCACCGTGTTTACTTTTGCCGAGCATGGACGCACCCCCCCACCCCCCCACCATCATACATGCATCTAACCAAGCTGGATGCATGGTGAATATGGACATGCATACCAGGACTGATATTTTACCCATTTTCACCCTCCATAACTGTAACCTAACTCTACCAACACCCCTGGAAGTCAATTACATATTTTTTCAATTATTTATTTGTCCATTTTTTTTAGACAGATAACCGACTTTGTTGATCAGGTATTTATTGTTTTACACATAACATCATAAACCTTTTATTTCATACAATTATATGATTGGTTATGTACCTCACTTTAAAATCTAAAGCACTAACACTGACCTGCCTTGCAATTTTACACACTATTTTTAGGAAATGTTGATTTTTGGGCAAGGTATCCTGATGAATACATGTTTTATGTAACTTCTTATATCCAGTATAAAACATGTGGATAGATTATGTTAAATGACATTTATGCTCTGGACGTCAGGCAAACTTTTTCTCTCTGTCTTTAGAAAAATGTGTTTGAATGAAATCAGTCAAATATGTGAGGACCTTACACACAGATTTTGTGGAGATATCAGATGAATAACCTGTAATGTTTTTTTTATTATAGAGAGCCTCATTTATTTTTATTTTATTTTATTTTAAGTCTTCCCCTATACTTCTCATTGCTTGTGTATGCATACTTTACCTCTCCTAAATGTACAAAGTTCTTAAATTTTGAAAAATATCTGTGGATGGCAGAGAAATAAAACCGCTTTTGTTCTGATGTATTTTTAATTTTGGTGCTTTTGGTCCTTTTGCTTTCACACCAAAAATGAACTGAAAGTCACCAGGGTTTGATTGAACCAAACCAGACAGGTGAAGCGAGAAAGCATCCAGAGTGCTTTACTGGGTGATTAAAAGAACAGAGGAAGGATTTCATTTTTCTGATGTTTGTACCTACATTCTATCATTACTACTACAGACTGTTACTGTCAATAACATTTCATAGAGGCTATAAAAATAACAGTGGGCTAGTTTTTCAAAATAAAAGAATAAACCTAATTAGAGCAATGATAAACAGATAAAATAAAAATCACAAAATCAGAAATCAGTTTTTCTGATGCTTATATTCACCCCCTCATGAGTCACGCATCACACAGTAAAAACAATTTGTTAAAAATTGCTTAAAACAATTGTTTGGAAATTGGAATGTAATCAGAGAATAAATGCACAACACTGACACATTTCTACCACTATTGTTCATCTTAGGAACCTTAATTACAGAAAACCAAATAAAACTTAGAGATGGACGATGTTTTAGAGCTCCCCTTGAATATTTCAAATTTGGCTTTCAGGGGAGCCGAGGTCCCCTTAGCTCCCCCGTAATTCGAACCATGCCTGCAAGTTCTAAATTCACTTCACATCCAGTCTGAAATCGTCTAAAACCTGGGTTGAAAACAAGAAGGAACACATGCATCGCTATTGCATGCTGGATAGGCTATATTTAGGTTTAGAGTGGACTCCCTATTATTACAACAGAGTGGTACTTATGCTAACCAGAGGGTCACCTGGGGGGCATGAAGGTGTTGACTTCAGGTCAGTTTGCGATTGGTGAAAACGGGGGTCTTTGTTTTGGCTGAGACTTTCGAGTGGACCTCTTTGTGCCACATCCTGATTTCCATTGGCGAGTTAGATGAAAACTTGACTAGATTTGTGTTATATTTAGCCCATATTGCACACTTCTCTACCAGATTACACACACGCACACACACACACACACCACACCTCACACACACACACACACACACAGTGCCAGTGTTTCTTGTGTTTACGTTCTGCTGAACACTGACACCCGTTTAGTTTAGATAGAATCGATAATACTCCTTAAAGAGCCTGTAACAGCGAGGCTGCTCTCGCCCACAGTGGGCCAAGCCAGAGAAAAACACATGCCACACAGCCATTACACTTCACAACACACACTCTGTCACTGTACACACGCCGAACACACAGAGCAGGAAACAAACGGAGCGTTCTCTTCTCTCACCAAGTGTAATTTGGACCCCAACCCTCCCAATTTTCTGTCTGGGACGGCCTGTGGACGGGCTGTGGAGAGCAGGAGTGTACAGCTCAGTTAGGTTTAGGTTTCCCTACACGCACCAGGAATGTGATAAACAATACATGCATTCTTAGGATCTGCTGCATGCACACACATACACACACACATGCAGACATGCATGCAGTACAACACATATGTAAACACACATACAGACGGATCTGGCTGTGCCCTCCAGCGGTTATAAAAACTATTGTACATATAGGTTAAAACCCCATGGCCTCCTTCACACACACACACACACATGCACGCACAGCAGGACTGTGAACACACACTCGATTCAGTGAACATTCTCCAGAGCGGAGTGTTTCCCAACAGGGTCCAAGCACACTGCAGCCCTGTGGTCAAAATGTTACAGAATGATGTTGAATCATAACCAACAGTCACTCTTTTCTTTGGAGAAATGGGGAACCCTTATGCAACGTGAAGCCTGAAAAACATTCACTTACATTATTGCAAGTTGAGCGTACGAGAACGTTTGCAGCCTGACATCAATATGAATCATTTAGCCTCACAATGTCAGCTGTGTGGAAAATAATACCCAACATTGAACCAAAACTACTCAATTTAAGGACCTTTTAAACCAAAGTGGTTTTCTTTATGAGACTAAAACAGTTAATCAAGTGCATCAAGCGTGTCAAATAAAGACTACAGTTAGTCCAGAATAGAGCTGTACGGCTCCCTTAAAGGATAACTTTGGTATTTTTCAACCTGGGCCCTATTTCCCCATGTGTATGTGTGTATGATTCATAGGTACAACTTGTTTTAAAATTGGTTCAGTATTGAGGGAGGTGGATGCAGCCAGCAGCCGCGAAAAGTGTTATAACGGTAGACATGAGGGCAAATACGTCCCGCAAAAGTTTGTGCATTAAAAGTGCATTTTTTCACCACAGTCCAGCTCAGATCTCTGTCAACAGCATGCAAAGCGTCTCTCTTACCGTTCACTCTGTGACGACATCTCGCGGGATCTTTGCTTGTTGAAAAATGTCTTCGTTGCAGTGAGTGGGACAGCTGTTTTCTTGAGGTGTGTTTGGTGAAGTGTTTCGGGATTGGATGTCTTCTCTTCTTGGGCTGGCAGGAGTCATCTTGGGAAAAGTGTGCACTGCAGACCCGATGGTCTGCAAGGTGCAGTGTCTGGACAGGAGTGTTAGCATCCAATTGTAGCACAATTAGCCACAACTTCAGATGTTGCGTCCGACAAAGGCAGCCTATGAAAGCTGTATGGGGTGTTGCGCGACATCCTGTTCTTGCAAATCGGCTAAGCACAAACACGAGCCATTGTTTTCAATAGTTGCAGTAAAACTCTTAACTGAACTCCGGGACAGCTAACTCCGCTCTGACCGGCTCTCAGCATGACTCCTCTGTTTTATTCCGGAAACAAACAAAGATCCCGTGAGATATCGTCACACGCAGCAAGCAGTAAGTGAAGCATGCTGTTGACAGAGATTACACTGGTGATCTGATCTGGTCTGTGGTGAAAAAAAGCACTTTTAATGCACAAACTTTTACGGGACCTATTTGCCCTCATATCTATCGTTATAACTCCTTTCGTGGCTGCCGGCTGCATCTGCCTCCCTCAATACTGAACCAGTTTTAAAACAAGTTGTACCTATCAATCATACACACACATAGACATGGGGAAATAGGGCCCAGGTTGAAAAATACCGAAGTTATTCTTTAAGAGCATGAAGAGGTTTTAGTTCACCAGCAGATTCAGGGTTTTCATAAAGGGAGACCAGGCATCATGAAAAGTATCTGTTTGATTATGCTGTGATTTGTTCCATTGAGATGTGTTCAGCCAACAAGCCAAAGCCATAACAAATACTGTAGTTTGTTATGATCATGCCAATAAAACCTCTTTGAATTTTGAATTTTTTTGAATGGTACCAGTTCCTCTTCAAACAGGACGGTTTATGCCATAATGCTCACTGATGAGTAACTTTTTTGGTTTTATATCATTTTATTTTCTCTTAGTTTTGTCAGTCACTTTTTATGCTGTTTTAAGTGGTAATGAAGCTCAGCATGAGTTCAATCAGGAAGATCTTTACGCCTCATTCATTCACAGCTCTCTATCTCTTACTCTCTTTCCTGCTTATTCTCAGTCAGCTGATTATGGATGTTTATTTTTTAGTTAACCAACCAGATTTAGCCACTGTCTCCATCAACCAATCACGTCACTGCCATTAAACTTTAAAATCCGTCCACTCCTCATCACATCCTGATCTTCAGCCATCCCTTCACCACCACCAGTATAATGTGAACATCCTGAAAGTCCTGACACCAAGTCACCTACAAGATATCTACAATTCTGTCAGCTTGTGTAACTCACATAGACTATAAAACATGGATTTAATCAAGCTTTCTGAAGAGTTATTGAGAAGCTGGAGTGGTGGCTCCAGCCATCATCATCTTGGCGATGCCTGACTCGGCTAATTCTTGGCAAATCCAAAAAATGGGTGGAGTGTGTGTGGAGCTGTGGCAGTAAAATAAACTCAAATTCAAAATGACCACGTCACTATTGCATATAACTTTAATGGTCGCATATAAATGTGTGTTCTGAGTTTGTCACACCACAAAAACATATTAACCACCTTGCCAAATTTGAAAAACGATTTGAATTACTAAGTATATAAAATTAGGTCTCAAAATCCTAAAAAAAGAGAGCAGTTTTCTCTGCTCTGAAACACTGGGGGTGTGCCCGCTCCGCTGTCTCAGTGTCTAACACCACTACGACCTGAAAATGACCTGAAACATGGACGCTCTACCTTGCGGACATGTTTGAACTACCAGATCCAGAGGATGGTGACAGGATGGTATTTTTTTTCTTCTGTGTCGGGTTGTTGGAACTGAAGTGAGCTGAAGTGAACTGAAGTACATTGCTGGGCTGATTTAGACTGAAAGTTGTACTTCTGTCATGAATGGCAAAATCACTTTCACGCTGGCATTTCTGAAATAACATGATGCTGGGGTCTAAGATAAATTAGTATATACTACCAGATTTAGAAAAGTTGCTTTGCTATTTTTCAAAAACTTATATTTTATCCGTTGCTCAGTGTCGTATTTATCTTCTCTTTCTCATATAGTTTTGTGTCAGTGTGATGTTATGTTGGGACTGTTGGAATTTCTGCTGGTCAAGTGTCTCCAAATAAAGTAAGCTTTCACAGGTGATAATGTGTTAGGGGGTTCCTTATCCGAATCGAAGGTCTAATGAAAGATGCAGTGCAGATTGTGAAGAGGCAAATTTGTGATTTGTGTTCCACTGCTAACAGTTTTAGCATGACTGTTCAGTGAATGTTCTTCCAGCTATTGTTGTTTATAATAAGAGAGTTGACTCAGGTATTGAGTGTAAATGCAGCTGCAGATGAATGGAGCTGCAGTGTGCAGTTGGTGGCATGTGGTGGCGGTTGAGGTGCCAGGTCACTAGGTTAAGGTTTCTGTGGGACGTCTGAGGACACTGCAGACTGGTTAGACCCAGCTGTCAAAACACACACACGCATACACACACACACACACACACACACACACACACACAAAGAAACATGCACTCCAAGACAACCAGGTGTCTTTGTATGAATGAGTGTAGTGTATACCACCTGTAAACACACACACACACACACACACACACACACACACACACACACACGGTCACACTAATTCAGCTTATAACCACAGCTCAGACAGGTGAGGCTTGTGACCTGAACTGTGTATCAGTGTCGTGCGTTCGTGTGTGTGTGTGTGTGTGTGTGTGTGTGTTCAGAGATGCTCCAGAGGAGGTGCTGCCTGTGTTCAAGTAGCAAACTTCGAGGCAGGCCTATTACAGTTGTCAGCAAATTGTGCGTAGAATATGTGTGTGTGTGTGTGTGTGTGTGTGTGTGTGCGTGTGTGTGTGTCGGAGTCATTCTGTGGGGCACTCAGGGTACTGTATGTATGCATGTGTTGACTCAGTGAGATTGGCGGCTTGGTCTCAAGGGAGCCGTGGCTTAGCCGACGCCGGCGCACTGTTAAAACTAAACACTCCTAATTGAGGAAGACGCTTACAGGCCCTCCTCTGTGTGTGTGTGTGTGTGTGTGTGTATGCGTTTGTGTGTGTTGGAGAGAGAAGGAGAAAGTGTGAGTTAGACAAGAACGTGTGGAATGAGAAGAAGACAGCAGTCTTGCTGTGGTAAATAACAGGGGAAAATGCATCAGTGGCGCTTAATACCCTTTAGTTCACAATTTATTGACGCCTGCAAGTCAAATAGCCTCCAAATAACAGTATTTCACCCAAATAAAAGAAACACAAAGTTGCAAAATAGTGTTAACTCAAAGGTCCACTTACAAAAGCTTTTCCAGGGCTTTCACCCACACTTCATGATCTTCAACCCACAGAAACACTGGTCAAAAATCTTAAGTTTAAGCTACTCAGCTACTTTCTTAAGGTCAAGAATTAAATTTCAGTGAAAAAATAAAACAAAATGCACACTATCTCACTTACCCTCAGTGCTGTCCAGCAATGCAGATTGTTTTTTTAATGTGACAGACTACTGAGAAATTGGCCAGTGAGAGTTCTGCCTTCACCCAAGTACAAATGAGCTGAATGAAATTTCAGTCAAGATGCTCAAAGCATTAAACAATTTGAAAAGATTCAACACAAATGTATTTGTCCTTTCTATAAATAATCTCCAGATTATTCTGGATAATCAGTCCATTCTCTTCAATCTTAATACAAATTAGCATGACTTCAGACTTTGAAATTGTGTACAGTTCATTCAATTTTGCGCACAAGTGATGCTCTGATCCTTCCCATTACAAAAAATGTCAGGCGACGTAGCATAAAGAGCGAGAAGGTCTGCATATGGAGGTTGGTGGTTGGATGGGTCAGACAATATGGGACTTTCAGCCAGGAGACAGGGTTTCTTGTCCCATCTGGAAAAAAACTACACTCAGAAAAATTAAGTGACTCACTTCACTTTTGTGACTCACTTAATGCAACATAATTATTTTAGCCCAAACCATAATCCTTGCCAAAACATAACCAAACAGTTTTACAACATTAACCATAATTTTTTATTTTTGTTCTCATGAGACGAAGGTCACCTGGCTAGGGATCTGCACTCCACATAAGTTCATGGGAAGTACTGGTGTACCACCTGCAAATAATAAACGTGGCTCCAAGCTAAGGATCTACAGTGAAGATTCAGGCTAAAAACATGGTGGAAATAATTTTTTTTTAGTCAACTTGGCATGTTGGGTCTTTAGGAGACTTGAATAACACCAGATGAGCAGTATGGAGGCATTTTATGTTTTTATTCTGTTGTTTGTTTGTTTTTTATGTTTGAGAACTGGTCACCATTCACTTCCATTGTTTGGAAGATTCTGTAACACTGTTTTCCTATGAAACTCTAGCAGTGTTTGTGGACTAAAAAACTAAACCCGACCTTCAATCAGCATGAGAGTGAGTAGATAATGACTAAATCCCTATCTATCTACTATCTATCCCTTTAACAGTCTAAAACTTTTTAAAGTTCTATGTATTTTATGGATATGAGGTAAAAAAAAAAAAAAGAAATCATTATGGAACTAAACTACGACAAACCTACTACAGACTGAGACTTTCTAGACTTGTAAAATGATCTTTTTAATTGGCAAATATGTGTAATTCATCCCACAATTCAAACGGGAACAAAAAATTATTTGTCTCTCACCACTGACAACTGTCAACTGCCACACCAGAAGAGGCGTGACATCACCTTTCTGTAGAGGAAATGTGTACCACAGATCACATGTGAAACCCACAGAGGCAACCAATTACTGACAAGACAGTCTGGTATATCGGTCTGTAATCCTGCTGGCTTTTTCATAGGGGTCAAGTGTTGAATACCATGGTGATTTCCCGGTCAGCTTTTTCATTCATGTCCTCACATACTCAACTGCAAGCCAAACTATAAAGTTAAAACACCAAGAAAATCTCTAACTGCGTTGTCACAGGGCTTAATGAATGCAGTTCGCATTTGTAGTGTGACTTGTAAATACAAGTCACCATACGTGTGTGGTAAGCTGTCCATCTTCTGGGCTTAACTGAAATGAACGTATCACTTGAGGTTATGTCAAAATTAATAAAATCAGAGTGATCTGGGCCGATTGCCAAACCCATCTTGCTAAAGTTACCTCCATGTTCAAAGATATTTCTTGGCTTGAAATCTGATGTGAACGGCCTCTTCAAGCAGGAATGTCATATCTGCCCCACATGACGTGAAGGCAGCATTAAATGGGGCAGGTGTTGCAGGTGTTGCAGATCTGCTCTGGGCCGCCTCGCTCGCTGAGCCCCGTTCAATGCGGGCACTGTTAAGTGAGTGCGTGATTCCAGTGTTTTAGCAGCTCCTCTGGCTGCTTCCCTTGGACGATTACGCCAGCAGGGTTTACTTAAGGATGGGAGCGTGACAGCTGCTGGAATGCCTCTGCTCTGCCCACAGAGAACGGGACATGGGTCACACCAACACTACAGTTACACAGGCCTGGGCAGCACGGTTCCACCAGGCAGCTCAAATGGGCCGTGGATCAGAGGGGCTCGTACCCAACTTGGCTACGCATGCTGCCATGGATTATATATTGTAAATGTCCTGCAGAACGTTTACATCCATCCTTAATTTTAACTCATTTTTTTGCAAAATGTATAAATATACAGTGATTCTATAATTTTTCTTAATATTTTTTCATGATGGGCAGAAAGGAATGCAATGGTGTAACTGGGTTTTAGCTGCTCTTCTGGAAACATGCCCTGTAGGGAAGAATTCTATAATGGTATTTAGGGCTGTACCCGACTCAGAATTTTTACAGCCCAGGCTTTTAAATCCGAAGATTCAATTATTCCTAACTGTTCTTTCGTTCAGCGCACACTTAAGTCATTCTTCAGTTCTGAAATCTCAGGGCACCACAGAGGTCTCTCCTGCTGGACTGCTACAGCACTATTAGCAGAAAAGTGAGCCACAGTGGATGGCAGTACAGGAGGTTGTACCACTGTCTGGTTCAACAGTGGTTTAACCACCTTCACTGACAGTCATCACCCAGAGCAGTGAGCGTCGGAGGAGGCAACAGACTGGGGTCATGCTGCCCTGCACGTTGTCCAGGGTCACGCTGCCCTCTGCTTCCATCACACTTGGCCAAAAAAACTAAATGCAAGTTGGGGGGGTCTTCAGGGTCTTCTTGACTAATTACATGAATCATTGTTTTTTTGGAGGCCCTAGTGTTATTATGTCAGTTATTGTTACAGTTATGAGTGTAAAGACTAAGAGATTTGTACTGAGAGACTGATACAAGCATCAGACACACCTAGCCAAACATCTCCAAAATATAAAATAAAATTGATATGACTGCCAAAAAGTGATTTTGTGGAAATATCGAGTAAATTTGCCCTTTTGTCCTCCTTTGCTTCTAGTGTTTGCATGCATGACCCCTGTCTTGTTAAGTTCCAATGATAACTGATAAAAAAAATAATGTTTGGAGGCATTTGGTACTGGAACTGAAAATCAAGGAAATCTGAGCTGAACTGAATGGTATCAGCTCCACACAGACAGTGTTTCTGCTGCAGCACTGCTACTGCGGTCCAATCTTTCTGCACTGACTTTGCAGATGAGATGTGTAGAGTTGTAACCAGAGAGCAGTCGCTTTGTTTTGTTTACCTTTGTTTCGATCGAGAGAGAGAGAGAGCGAGAGAGAGAGACTGTGACATTTTACAGATATAGATACTGAAACTGTAGTGAAAGGTGTCACGTTAATGGTATGATGTCAGTATGGCTGTCAACAAATCATTTCACTGTATATTTTGCTGAGAACAATGTGTGTCACATGGAAAAAATAGGCATGCTAAATCTCTACATGAAGTGCCACTGCAGCATGTAGGTGTGGCAATGAAATCATTATGCAACAAAAGTGCGATGGAAACAGACTTAATCATGATTTACAAGGATGTGTACATGTGCATGTGGACTTAAATGTCCTCTGAGTCTTCCACTGGAAATAAGGAAAAACTCTGCTCAGTCAGAAACTGTGATTTGACTGATTACATGTGTCTGCTGTTCCAACGTGTTTAACAGTCAAATAATGTAATTATTCAGCTTTTTAATGTGTCCTTTCACGACACAATTATTTTTATAGTCATGTTAACATACGCTGAGTGACATAATGTGTTTGAGGTCTTGTCATAATTTCGTGTGTCGAATCCGCTCGCTCCCCGTTCTGCAGAGCTTCACCTGGGACCAAACATAACTGGAAGGCGTGTTGGTCGACGGTCTTCTCCAGCTGTATTTATTTCCTGGCTGGCAGCTCAGCGATGGTGACGGTGGTTCATGTTAGTCACGGCCCGGCTTCAGAGCAGCCACAGAGAGTTACTGTTGGCCCGTCTTCAGACTGGACCAAAGACCTGAGTGGATGTTCAGGACACCAGCCGGATATCAAGTCTTTGGACATGCATTCACAAAGCGGATGGTTTATTTGTCCTCTGCTTTCTATGTACGTACTGTACTTACTTGTTCAAACTATGGAGGAATAGCACAGTATGGGTATAAATTCATGTTGTGATAAGCGGTTTATTGACATGACCAGCTGCTGATTTTCATAATTTGGTGGACAGCATAACTATGAATACAAATGTGATATAACAATGTGAAGATGGAAGCTTATCAGTGTTCCCACAGCTTTTCTGGGCAGTTTATATGTGGAATTTCGTGCTGACTGTCGGTTTCTCCAGGCCATGGAAGAACAGAGCTGGCTGGGTGAGAGCCAGATAAACAGCTCAACATGAAAGGTGAGCAGGTCCATTAAGCAAATTGACTGACAAAGTGAATTGATGTTGGAATGGACTTCAGCGTGAAACTGGCACTCGGAGGTCCTTCGTGCGAGACTGGCATGCCACTCACTCAATCTGAAATGCGTAAACACATGCATACTCATACAGGTTCAGAGAGCTGGGAGACGAGAAAGCGACTTGGCATGAATCTGTGCCCTTAGCCCCTAGTCTCATGCTCTGACTCTCTAGAGATAAGAGCTCCCAGATCTCCAAAAACCATAGGTGAGTACAACATGGGCGCTTGGCTCAACGTGCGGGATGTCAGTCACTTAATCAACAGCCTGAACAGTCTTAGCTAGCCTTTTGAGATAGCTAAGGTGCTGGATGAGAGATTTAATGAACACAGTTTGTTTTAGAGGAGGATAACAGCACTCCAAAAGCACAAAAATCTCTCAGTACTCTGGCCTTAGTTGAGCTTTTTACTAAGACCAGAGTGTTGAGAGATTTGTTTCTGCTGCTTTTGCAGATGCTTTGCTAAACATAGCAACTGCAAAAGCAGCACTCAGAGACAAATCTTTCTTGTAATTTGTTGTTCCAAATGCATTTTGGATGAAACATTCATTAGCCAACAACAGAATTTTGGTATCTGACGCGTTCTGGTTTCAGTTTATAGTCTGAGAAGCACTGACCAGTTACATTTGAGTGGGGTTTTGTTCCATGTAGGGAAACAGTCAGAGAGCAAAAGAGGCACAAGGAATTTACTGAAATGCAGTTTTGGAACCCATCGCTAATGTCTAATCATGATTTAGCTTTTCATTAGCTTTTATAAATTCATGAGAAAGTGACTACTTGTGAAACTATCCAGTTGTAGACATGTCTGTTCACTCCAAGTACATTCACTTGCCTCAAGTTGCTAATTATACTATGAAGATACCGGTGCACAGTAGTCTTGGCATTTTCCAGATATCTGCCGGCTATACCGGAAGCCCCAAAACAGGGCCATTGTCCCCAGAGGCTTAATCGTCATCAGATGATAGATGAGGGGTTCAGAGAGACATATAGCAGACAGTGGCTTTATCAGATTTTTTTTCCAAACAGTAAAGGGCTGTATTAGACCAGAAGACACTAAAATTAGTGCTTGAAATCTGAGCCCAAATCCGACAACACCCAGCAGGTTTGGGTCGGGTTGGGCCTTATTTCTCACATATTTCATGGGCTTACATCTGGTTTGGGCTGTATTATTATTATTAATTATTATTATTATTATATTATTATATTATCATTGTTGTTATTATTATTAGTAGTAGTGGTGTTAGAATTTTTTTTTTTTTTTTTTCTCCCCAATTTTGTTGTTGCCAGTTCAAATTTCCCCTATGTATTGTCCCTGTCACTGCCAACTCTTACTAAGCAAAGAAGGAAGTTTGTTAAGAAAAATTTTGGGCTGTAAATGGGTTCGGGCTGAAATATGCAAATAAGAGAGAGGTTCGGGTCAGTTTCTGGCAGAATTTTGTGGGGCTCAACTTTTCAGGCCCAATTAAATTTCTAACTAAAATGCAATATAAAGCTGAGGGAAACTATAGTCAGGCGATAACTGTCTGTCTGTGGCATGACCCTTTTCATATGATACTGTTGCTAGAAATTTGATACATTATTCATACAAAAATATTTATTTGTCAAGCTTTAACCAAAACCATGATCTTTATTAACATAAACAATAACAATGTACATTAAAATAGGAAAAACTTGGGGAGCACTATGTTTGTATGCTAACACAAATTAACTGTATATATGTATGCAATTTTTAGGAAACAGTGTTGCACCCACAGGAGCCATATGTTGAACATCTCACTGTAAAAAGAATCAAATCACATGCATGTGTATTTGTTACTTGTGTGTTTAGCATGCACGTTAGTTGCTGTAAACCCTAACAGCTATCACTGAATGTAAGATTGTGATCATTCAGATATGGCAGGTTTTTGGGTGACAATATATTTACCTGCAATAAAGTTTTTTTTTATTTTTTATTGTGAAACAGGGTGACAAAAACAGAACACAGCAAAAACAGTGACATAGGGCATAGACAGTAGACACACGGTGAGTAGACATACAAACAACAGACAAAAACAAAGCTTGCATTCATAGTTCATGTAAATTCAGGTTGTCGTGAGTATGGGGCATGTTTCAATATTTGATTGGGGGGTAAATGTCCATGATTAATAATTTAAACAGGGAGGGTATGGCGTGTATGATGGGGATAGAAAAATAGAGTTAAAAAAAAAAAGAAAAAGCAACAAGCAAACAAACAGATAAACAAATTGTGAGGCATTAGGGTTATAATGAGGGGAGAGAGAGAGAGAAGAAAAAAAATAACTAAATGGATAGATAAATGGTGATGTAATGCAGTATCATAATTGTGTGTGTAACCTAGTATAATATAATATTTATATGACAGCATAATGTAACATAATGTGACACTACATAATATGAAACAATATAAAGTAATGTATTACAAAAATATATAACATAATACTATAGTACAGAATAATATAAGATAGTATGATATCACCCATTATAATATAATACAATATGGTATTGTATAACATAATAAAACATAATATAGTGTGATGTAATGTAATATGACGTAATATAACGTAATATAGTTTGATCTAATATAATATAATATGACATAACATAATATAATGTTATATAACATTACACCACCTAACAAGACAAAATTTAGTATTGCGACAATGGACCGAGGCGATGAGGGGTGGGAGGCCAGACCAGGAAACTGGGGGGGCGGGCGAAAGGCCCCACCAACCAGCGCCCGGCGGCATGCTCAGGGCCCCTGGCGAGAAACAGACAGGGCAGGCCAGTGGGGGGAGCCCACTCCCCTCTGTTCTGTCTTTTTGTGTGTGTGTGTGTGTGTGTTTCTTTGTCTGTTTGTTTGTTTGTTATGGCGGTCCTGCTTTGGGTTGCGCCCAGACCCTGACGTGGTCGCTAGCCCACTGCAGGTCCAGCCTCCAGTTTTCCTCCTTTGGGACAACTCCCAGACCCTGAGGGGGGGAGTCTGTCCACTGAGGAGTGCGAAATTCATTTGTTTATTTATTTATTTAATTCTTTCCCATTCCCACTCCCTTTTTAAGAGGAGGGAGGGGACGTAGCCCTATCACAATTATTGTTAATAATAATAATGGAAAATGAATAAACAAATCATAGTAATAATAATGGTAATAGTAAATAATAACAAAGAGTGGGTTCAAGACTGAAGGTAGTTGGGGAGAGGGGCCCAAACAGAGAGGGGTTCTACTGCTGAGTTTTGGGTGGTATGGGTATGGGTGAATTTTCCAGGGAGATGTGTTCTATGAGTAAGTTTTTCCATTGTGTGTTGTTTGTATTGTTCCTAGTTTTCCAGTTGATGAGGATGGTTTTCTTGGCGATAGTCAGGGCTGTGAGGAGTAGTTTATTGCTTGATTTGTTGAGGTTTGTTATTGATGTGTTACCAAGTAAACAGAGTGAAGGGGACATAGGGATGTGACAGCCCATCATGGTGGAGAGTGATTCAGTGACCTCGTTCCAGAATTGTTGAATTGGTGTGCAGTGCCAGAAGGTGTGAAAGTAAGTGTCTGGTGTTTTTTGGGTGCAGTTAGTACAAATTTCTGAGGTGAATCCCATTTTAAACATTTTCTGTCCTGTGAGGTGTGTTCTGTGGAGTATTTTGTATTGGATTAGTTGTAGGTTTGCATTTTTTGACATTGAATAAATATTTTGGATGATTTGGTTCCAGAAGTCAGCATCAGGAGCAATCGACAGATCTATTTCCCATTTTGATGTTGGTAGGGTTATGGTGGTGTCTGACTGAGATATAATTTTGTATATTTTGGACAGGAGTTTTTTTGTTGAGGTGATATTAATTAATTCTAAGGTAAGTGGTGGGAGATGGAGGTAAATGTCTGTGGTGTTACATATGGCATGAATAGATGATTTGATTTGAAGATATTCCAGGTATTGATTGCTCCTGATGCCGTACTCCCGGACCAGGTGTGGAAATGAAACCAGTTTATTGTTTTGAAAGATGTGTTGTAAATGTGTGATGCCCTTGTCTGACCATGAGCGGAGGTGGAGAGGTTTTTTGTTGCTGAGAAAGTCGGGGTTGTTCCAGATGGGGGTGAGTTTACATGGTGCAAGAGTAGAGTTTGTGATTTTGTGGAATTCCCACCAGGCTGTCAGAGCTGATGATATTGTTATTGATTTAAAACAGGGGTGGCGTTTGATAGATGGGCTGATGAATGGTAAATCTGAGAGGGGAATGTTGTCACATGCTGTTTGTTCAATATCTAACCATATACTGTCCGAATGTTGGGGGTGGATCCATTTGAATATGTACTGTAATTGATTTGTGATGAAGTATTGATGAAAGTTCGGTGCTGATAGTCCTCCTTGTGTTTTGGGTTTCTGTAGGGTTGTAAGTTTGATTCTGGGTGTTTTATTTTTCCAGTAATATTTATTGATGATGGAGTCTAGAGATTTGAACCAGGAATGGGTGGACACAAAAAGACAAAGCAGACCAGGAAAATCTAAAATCAGCCATCACAGACCACTGCAGGAGGGAAAACCACATAATGGACTGGGACAACAGCACAATAATCACATCAGAAACAAATAAACTCAGGCGCTGGATCAAAGAGGCGATCGAAATCAGGAAGCGGGCGAGAGACACCATCAACCGGGACGAGGGGGCGTACACCCTCTCGCACACCTGGGATTCCCTGCTCCAGAGCCACCAGGGCGGGGGGGCAGCGGACGGCCCAGCGGACTCCGACAGGTTCGCTGGGCCGTCCAGCTGTTAAATGACACGTCATCAACACGTCAGATGACGCTTCTGAGGAAGACTGCAGCTGCAAGTCGAAACCGTCAAGCAACAAGGTAACATCTTTTCAAGCTACTATTTGTCTGACTACAGGAAAAGTTCTTAACTAACAGGAATGGGTGGGTTTAGATGGGATCATTGAGAAGAGATAGTTTATTTTGGGTAATATGGTCATTTTTATTGATGCTATTCTGCCGATTAATGAAAGTGGTAGGTTTGTCCAGCGGAGGAGGGTGTCAGTTATTGTTTTAAGTAATGGTGTATAGTTGAGGATGAACAGCTCTGACAGCCTGGAGGAAATGTGAATACCTAAATATGTGATGTGACCAGTGCATAAAGGGATGGGTGGTGCGTGGGCTGCCACATCCCAGCTGTTACTGTGGAGAGGGAGGATTGATGATTTATGCCAGTTTATGGAGTAGTCTGATATTTTTGAATATGTTTCTATGGTTGTGATTGTTTCCAGTAGTGATGAATGTGGCTTCTGTAGAAAGAGCGGTATGTCGTCGGCATATAAACTGATTTTGTGATGGTGGTTTGGTGTTTTGAATCCATGGATATTGGTGTTCGGTCTGATGGCTGCAGCTAACGGTTCTATGAAGATGGTGAATAATGATGGGGAGAGTGGACATCCTTGCCTAGTCCCCCGGTGAAGTGTGAATGGTTGTGATGTTAGTCCATTTGTGATAACAGTAGCTGTGGGTGCAGTGTAAAGAATCTTAACCCAATTAATAAATGATTCCCCAAAGCCAAACTTTTGCATTGTGGAGATGAGAAATGACCAGGTAACTTTATCAAATGCTTTTTCTGCGTCTGGTGTGACAATGATAGATGGTGTGCGTTGTTGTGATGAATATTCCATTAGATTGAAGAGTCTGCGGGTGTTGGTGGATGAATGTCTGCCTTTGATGAAACCGGTCTGATCTGGGTGGATTATGGACAGGATAATTTTTTCTATTCTGTGAGAAAGTGTTTTTGTGATGATTTTTAAGTCTACGTTTAAGAGGGAGATGGGGCGGTAGCTGGATGGGAGTGATGGGTCTTTGTTGGGTTTGAGGAGGAGTGAAATTGTTGCTGAGTTCATATGTGGAGGAAGTTTTGACTGTTGTTATATGTCGGTTATTACTCTGTGGAATAACGGGGATAAAATTGACCAGAAATGTTTATAGAACTCAGCAGACAAGCCATCAGGTCCTGGTGATTTGTGGTTGGGCATGAGTGCAGATGAAAGTTCTTCAGGAGTTATTGGAGTTTCTAAAGCTGAGATATGGTCTTGGTTGAGTTGTGGCAAATTGATGTTCTTCAGAAATGAAATGATGTCTTCTTGGTTTGGGTTATTTTCTGATGAATATAAATTTGCATAAAATTCCTTGAATACTTTATTGATTTCTTCGTGTGAGCTTGTTGGCTTCCCTGCTGAGTTCTTGATGGTGGAAATAGTTGTTTTTTTCTTTATTTTGCTTTATTTGATTTGCTAAGTATTTGCCAGATTTATTGTTGTGATGGAAATGTTCTTGTCTGAGTCTGTGTATTTGGAATTGAGTTTTTTTATTCAGGGTTCATTCAATTTAAATTTACATTTTCTAAGTTCAGTATGTAATTCTTGTAATTCTCTGTTGGGTTGTTGGCGATGATGTCCTCTAAGTGTTTGATTTTTTTGTTCCAGTTCAGTTTCTTGTTGCTGTTCTTTCTTTTTTTTGTGTACGGAGTATGAAATGATTATGCCTCTTAATATTGATTTACCTGTTTCCCATATGATAGACGGAGATGACTTTGGGGAATCATTTATTTCTAGGAAGGATGTCCACTCTTTTCTAATGAGACTGTCAAACTCTGGGTCATTGAGGAGGGATGTGTGAAAGCACCATCTGGTGTTGGGTCTGTATGGGGTGGTTTTATTCCATGTGAATGTTACTGGGGCATGATCACTGATGATGATGGGGTGAATTTTTGATTCTGAAATATTAGATATAATTGAATTGCTGGTGAGGAATAAATCAATGCGTGAAAATGATTGGTGAACCGGAGAGAAGAATGAGTATTGTCTTGTGGATGGATGTTGAAGCCTCCAACTATCGCCAAGTCCCATGTCAGTCATAAACTGTTTGATTGTGTCAGATGATTGGCAGGTTCGTTTGGTTGTGTTATTACTGTGGTCTATGGATGGGTCAATGACTGTTGAAATCGCCTCCTATGATGATTGGACAGTTGGAGTTGTTGGAGATAGATGAGAAGAAGTTATGAAAAAATGATGGCTCATCAGAGTTTGGGCTGTAGATATTACCGATTGTGATGGGGTTATTGTTGACTGATATATTTATTATAATGAAACGTCCTTCTGTGTCAGTGATGGTGGAATTGTGAACAAATGAAACTTTATTGTTAATCAGAATAGAAACCCCTCTCTGTTTGCTATTGTAGGTTGAGGAGAAAACATGAGTAAATTGTGGTGATTTTAATTTATTTTGGTTGGAGTCAGTAAGATGAGTTTCTTGTAATAAACAGATGTCTGCTTGTAATTTGTCCAGGTGATTAATTATTTTCATTCTTTTAGCCTGAGAACCAATTCCCCTTATGTTCCATGTTGCTGTACCTGTTGTTTCTGTTTGTAATGTTCGAATTTGGCGACTATTGGACGGGGACGGTTGTTGGTGGCGTTTTTCTGACCCATGTGGTGAACTCGGTGGAATGTAATGTTTTTAACGGTGTCGGGGAAGAGTTTGAGCTGTCGAATCATGAAGTCCTTAACAGTTTTTTCCGGGTCGTCTGTGGGGTGTTCTGGGATGCCGGTGAAAACAAGATTGTCGCGCATGCTGCGGGCCTGTAGGTCTAATATTGTTTGTTTCATGTTTTTATTGTCCGTGGTGATGGAGTTCAGCTGGGTGGTGAGGGTGTTGACGGACTGTTTCAGTGATTTATTTTCGGAGGTGAGGGTGTCTATTTGTTCCTGACTGTATTCAAGGCTCTGACGGAGGGATTGGAATTCGCGGTGTAAAACTTCAATGAGGGCGATTCTATTGTCCAGTCTGGTGAGTTTTTGTTCGATGGATAGTAGAATGTTGCTTACCTCAGTACAGCAGGGTGGTTTGGGGGGTGAATCAGAGCTGGAGAGTGGAGTTGGACGGGCTCGTTTCTTTTCGTTACCTGCGGTGGAGGTGGAGGAGGAGGTGGAAGTGGGGGTGATGTTTGGCAGGTTGTCATCCATATTGCAGTCTGTGAAAGCATTTGTCAATGTAATCCTCAAGTAGATCCAGGTCGTGTGGTTTGATTATCCGGTTTTGTGTGTATGGTAGAGTAGACGGAGAGAGGAATAAAAAAGTAGAGTTTTAAGTCGGAATGAAAAAGTTTGTATCGCGTCTAGCAGCCGGTCGCCGCCATCTTGGATCTCGCACTGTCTCACGGGAGTTGGAGTCACAGCAGCATGAGCAGCATTCACAGCAGCATGAGCCTGCAATAAAGTTTTTGACCACTTGGGGTCAGCATAATCAAGTTGTGATCACAACATTGACAAATCATCGCCTTTAATTGATATGGCTTATTTACACATCCAGCACTTACGGAGCAACATTAACACTCACGTGGAGTTCACTTGGAGACTCTCTTTTAGCTCTGTTTTTGGTCTCCACCAATTTCTGATGTAAATATCTGGCTCTTTAGCAGCTAAATATTCCATTATGTTCAACAGCTAGTCTCTAACTGCATCTGTCTGTTGTTTGCTGCTGGGCAGGTTGTGTATGGTAGGTTTTAAGAGCTTTTTCTCTGAAGACAGCTGCCCACTTTGGTCAAAATACAATGCTATGAGAGTGGTGACAGTGACCCAAAACTGTAACATTGTGTTCTGGACAACAAAGCAATGAGCTGAAACTCACTATGCAGCTCCATAAAGCCAAGGGGAGCTGCGGATTCAGGTGCTGATTCTCTGTAGGTTCACCACTATGACACTTTCACACTGTCATGATACATTGTTATAACGAAAATATTGATACAGCCACAGTAAAGATGCAGACACATACTTTAACCCCTCAAACAGCTAAATTTGAAAACCAACAACTGATTTTAAGACTTAAAATGTTAATGATTAAATAAAGTTGTCTTTTTTTTTTTTTTTACCAAATATTGATGACAACTTAGACTTCATTGGATTAACGTTATATTATTTACACACTCATGTCATTACTGCTTGTTTGTAGACAGCTTTATCTGCAAAGTGAGGCTGCTTACTGTCTCATGGGACAACTGCATTTGAGATTCGACTGTCTGTCCTGCAGGGTTTGGTGATCTGCTGGATGGACAAAAAGGGACAGAGCACCTTAAGAGAAGGAAAAAGGCTGACAGACAATCATGTCAAACTTGGGATTTCGGGAGAAAGTGTGTGTGTGTGCGCATGTGTGTGCTGGCGCGAGCACACTACCACAGCTGTTTGTCATTTGGGCCTTAGCACGAAGGGCCACCTGTTCTGAATAAAGTGGTGCTCGCCCCCCCTCCCCTCTGCTCTCCTGTGCATTTATCATGTAGTTTACAGTAAGGTGATATTCAACATGAGGGCTCCGTTCCCCATGTGCTGCTCCACTACAAATCATAGAGCATCTGATGAGTGTGATAATGTGCAGAGCTGCAGGGTCTTCTCACCTCACCTTTCACTAGTCATTTCCTTACAGATTAGCTTGAGAGCAGCATATTCAGGGGAGACATATTGACATTTTGACAGCTCTGTCCATCCACTCTTTATGACAGCAATGAAGTTTCATGTAGTTCCTTGAGTGTTCCCTGGAAATGTATTCACTTTTCCATCTACGGTCTCTCATGTCATGTTCATTATTTCTGCTTTTTATGTTTTTTTTTTCCATCATCTCCTCAATTCCCATTGTTTCCAGAACAATTCTAAAATCCCCTTACTTTCCCTGTTTGCAGCACATCTCTTACTGGTCCAAAGTATCCCTGAAATTCAATGCCCAATGATAATCGTAGACTTTGGGTGTTTTACACCGTGCTGTCCCTCAAGCAACCAATTACCTCTCCTCACAAAAGTCAGTGGGTTTATCAGGCCTGTTCTCTTACTGTACACCTCTGTGATTACCTGCTGTCACCATGCTATAATATTTACACTGTTAGATAAGTAGTGGCGCAGCCCTCGGCCTATGTTTGGCACAGCTGCGTAGCTGCTGTTGTGCATGGCAAGATGCTTTCAAGGGCAGGAAAACTGTGGTACAGCAATGATGAGAGAGCTCTTTATACAGATGTTTTTGGATTCGGAGGAACTTTTTCATCGTTCTAACCTGTTGATTCCACTGGGCATGGTACTTCTGTGCTACGGTTATGATCTGTCCTCCTCACAGCTGTATGTCTCGCCAACAGTGTTTCAGAAGCATTTCAGCAGCAGAGCATTTTGCCCTCCTGGTTATGTTGACTTGCCCAGATTTTGTTGATTTTGTCCTTATTCCTTGCTTTTTGTGCTTCTACAATGGACAAGTAGGCTACATAGTTATGTTAGTTAGTTGTTTGGTTTTGAAAATTGACTTTCTGTGTCTGACTTCCTGCCCATCCGATCTGCTCTGTACAGACTGACATGGGATCCATCAAAAATTGACTTGGCGCATCTTTGAGGCAGACCAGAGAGCTGCTTCTGGGGCGTACCGAGGCACTGCTGGTGGAATCACAAGCACTGTGTAGAATGGCAGTGATCTGCTCTGGCTGATGTGCCACAGCCGTAATGTGACACAGCCATGCCTGGTGGAATGAAGCCATCAGATGTGCTAGCATTCATAGCATTTATAGCTAGCAAGGATAACATATCATAATTAGCCTTTTAGACTAACTCTGGCTCATTTACACTTTTTCTATTGATCAATGAACATCCATCCATCGATCCATCTTCAACTGCTTATATGAAATCAGATCGCAGAGGTAACAGTTCCAGCAGGGGACCCCAGACATCTCTTTCCCAGCTACATTAGTCAGCTCTGACTGGGGAATCCCGAAGCGTTCCCAGGCCAGGGTTGAGATATAATCCCTCCACCTAGTCCTAGACCTGCCCCAGTGGCCTCCTCCCAGCTGGATGTGCCTAGAGCACCTCACTAGGGAGGCGACCAGGTGGCATCCTTACGAGATGCCCGAACTACTTCAACTGGCTCCTTTCTACGCAAAGGAGCAGTGGCTTTACTCCAAGTCCCCATGGATGACTGAGCTTCTCACTTTATCCCTAAGGGAGATGCCAGCCCCCATCCCGAGAAAACCCATTTCGGCTCTTTGTATCCGCGATCTCGTTCTTTCGGTCATGACCCACCCTTCATGACTGTAGGTGAGAGTAGGAACGAAGATTACTGGTAAATTGAGAACTTTGCTCTCTGGCTAAGTTCTCTTTTCGTCGCAATGGTGCGGTAAAGGGAATGCAATGCCACTCCCACTGCTCTGATTCTCCGGTCCATCTCACTCTCCATTGTCCCCTCACTTGAGAACAAGACCCTGAGATACTTGAGCTCCCTCACTTGGGGTAAGGACTCATCCCTTACTTGGAGTAGACAATCTACCGGTTTCCTGCTGAGAACCATGGCCTCAGACTAAAAGGTGCTGATCAATGAACATAGTCTCTGCTATAAAAACCTGTGAGATGTTTAAAAAAAATCATCTGTGTGTAAACACATTCTCAACTCAAAGGACCACTCACTAATGTTACAGACAGAAATGCAGATAAAAGTTCTGAAAACTTTTGAGTTGTGATTATTTTGTTTCCAGTGTCAAGAATGAACTTCCATGCTCAATTCATCTTTGTGCGCTTAAGTTTGTCTTGTTGTAATAACACTATAGAGATAAGTCAGTGGTCTTTCAATGTAGGGCGAAATGCAATGGCTTTGACAGTGCATCACATCTTGACCACAGTGGATTCAAACGCATCCCCATGGCACATGAGCTGTAGACCAGTAGAATCACCCAGGTTGCATTTTAGAGCAGAGTTTTAGAGTTTTACAGAGGTTCTGTATTGTAATTGTAGCTTGTAATTCATACAACATGAGAACACGCTCTGGGATTGGTTTTGATGGATGCCGACCATGTTTATGTGTGTAAATGTGTGTATGCAAATGTTCAACAAGTCCTAATACCTAAAACCTTTTAGACCAAATAGTGGTTTCCCATGTCTTCACCTAACCACGCACCATGACTCCCTCAGATATAAAAAGTCTGTTAATTCCGCCTTTCAGTAAACACACTCCTTATTCGCAAGACCACAAAAGGTTACTTTTCAAGAAAATGTAAACAGAGGTTGCCATAAGAGCTTGGAAAACTTAACAGGATACATGACTCAACAATAATTCAGTCACAAAACGTGACTGTAGTTTCAACAAAGCCAATAAAGAAGATAAGTAACTTTCAACTAGTGGACTTTTGCATGCAGCTAAAGTAAGTAACTTACTTGAACTCTGCTTTACACATCATAAAAAAGGAACAGGATCAACTCTCTGACTATTTGCTAAACTGTTTTTTGTTAAGAAAGGTGGACAGATTCTCTCACACAATTTCTTTGCTGCCTTTATTCAATTTATAGTTTCAGTATTAATTGAGAAATGCAAACAATTGTACTCAGCATTAGAAGCACATTTTTCTTAAGAATATATTAAAGTCATGCTGTAACCAAAGCCATAACCTGTCAGAGTTGGAGTCCTTTGTGGAGGCCATCTTGTGCCAGTGTTTAAAGAGGAAGTGTGCCTGAACAATAGCCATTTAATGTGCCATATGAGTGGGCAGATTCTCAGATTTGATTGGTCCAAGGCTGAGTGATGAAATGACAGCTAATATACTAAATACTGTGTGATGATCAAATGATTTCTTAGTTTTAATGTATGGTATTTATGATAACACATTGAAGAATGAACTGAGGCTTTGTTAGTATGAGCAAGCTAAGAAAAATGATGTATATTTGTGGTTAATCTTGTCAACCCTCCTTTCTGCAATGCTGACCTGATAGGCCAGTTTGGACTGGCAAGGCGGGCTCTCATGCTATATATGTGAGAGCAATGAGAAAGAGACTGGACTGGTTTAAGAAGAGCAGCATGAGATTTGTTCTAAGCTGAGTTATGAAAGCAAAATTGTATTGCTAAATTTTTTTTTTGTTTGTTTCTAGAGACTGACAACAAAAGTCTGCCGAATTTGTTCAGCATAACTTCCTGCCCGTGTGTTTTTGTCCTCTTCAAGTCTCACCATGCTTCCCTGCACATCACCTTGCAACACATGTGATTTCCAGGAATTTATGTTGTAACTTCCTTGTATCGATCTGTATTTTAAATACTTACCAGTAAATACCTACCAGTTCGAAAATATAATTAAAGTTAAAGAAAAGAAGGCGAACAAGGGACTATCAATTGGGAATTAAGAGTATTGCTGAGATTTACCCAAACTTAAGGTATAAGTTCTTCATATACTGGTTCCTACTAGGAGTTAAATATAGGTAGCAGAAGAAAAGTGTACACACAATAAGCAGGGCATTATAAAAATGTTTTTAAACTATGAGGTATGTACTGTTCTCCCAGTTATACTATGTAAATACAGAAGTGTGGACTGGATTATGAAGTGGAACCATATAGTATTTTGACAAATTTGTCCATATGGGCTGAGGTATGGTAAGCAGACGTACTTTGCCACTCACATACCAGGACTCCTCACCACCTGTGTGTCAGTGACATGCCTGCTGCTGGCAGGACTATCAGAGAAAGCACCGCACCATCAGATAACAGGGGTGCTGGAGTGTGCACACTTGTACACAGGTGAGGTGTGTGTGTATCTCAGGTGTAGTGTAGCGTGAAGAGAGCAGAGCAGCACAGCAGATGACCCAGATAAGAGGATTATTGGTTTATAAAACATCTCACCTACACAGCTGGGCCGGGATCAAGAGGAGCTCTCTGCAGCCTGCAGTCAGGAGCTCTGGGGGTGATGTGATGGATCGTCAAGCCACTGATCATCTCACCCTGAAATATATTTATTTACAGCAAACTATTTGTATGACTTCTTGTCATACAGACAGTATCTCTGCTATGTTTGTGTCATGTGCCAGCCACCGTCTTCACAGAATGTACACACATGAGGGCAGTTAGTGTCAACTGTCGTGAGAGCTGGTAACTGACTGAGTGCGCAGTTTCCAACGAAAGGCATGAAAGGTCGTTGCAACGTCTGACACACACATGAAATGGAAGTGTTGACATCTACCTCATTCACTATCCACATCTTACTTTAGAGTTTGGCCCACTGAACTGAACTCCAACTGTGGTGCATGTGATTTGAGGGGAAACATCAGTACATCAAGAGGTTATGCCACGACACCTGTAACTTTAAGAATCTTTGTTGCACCATCTCTAAGAGACACCAGATTTTTATTTTGCAGGCTTTTGGGGGATTTTTGCAGCCTAAAATGCCTGATTTCACAGCAGCTTTGCACCTGGAGGATCTTCAGAATGAAGCAAAATGTTTCTGGGGCTCAAACTCAGTTAAAAGTCTGTACAAAAACATAAAATATAAAAGTGAACAGTGCATTGATAAATGTCAATAGTAATGACAAAACCTGTCTTCTTTTTAGTACTTGTGATATAATAAAAATATGAATGCAACAAATAGTAAATAATAAAACATTGGGTCAGTTCATTGAGAAGTACATGTGCGACATTTGCCTGGAAGATTTGATATGATCGGCAGAAAAGTTACAGTAATTGGTCAAATTTGCGGCAAAGCTGCGGTAACTAGACAAAATTGCAAGGTCGTGCAGAATTTACGTGGATTGGTTGAATTTGCATTAATTGTTCCAATCACAGCATTGCAACTTCCTGGAGGGTCTGATCAGAGGTCAGTCATCTCATGCTGGTCTCATGCTTGATGCTTGTTTAAACTGACTGACCTCATATTTCAAATAAGGATGTGCACAACTAGTCCACTATATGATTAAACACTGCCACCCTCGTAAGTTGGCACCAGAAATACTAGTCGGTTAAACTATTTATCAATATTATATGCATGTACAATGCCAGTGAACTGCATGAATGCCCCGATGTCCCACCCAATCCCAGATGTTGTCATCAGTAAGTCGGTCAGACGACAGCTCGTAAAAATACCACGATTTGGCAGTGCTTTAATTTAGAAAGTGAAAATAAGGTCGAATGTAGGCTGGGCCAGAATAAACCAATATATAATCGCTTGACTGGAACAACATGTGACCACATTCAGTACAGACACGGACATTAACTTGCAAGCAGAGCAGCTGCTGTTGCTGCTAGCGCTGCTAACGTTAGCCACACTGTGTGGCAGCTAACGTCAGCTCTGGGTAAACGATGTTGTTCACCTGCAGACTCTGTGTTCCTTTTTTGGTCTGAAAAGGTGAAGCATTTAGTGACTTGTTGTCATGTTTTGGAGATTAATGTGCAATGTTCGTATTGCATGGCGCAAAGTGGGACACATTTCAGCGGCATTTAAAATACGATTTGGCGATTGTAAACTGATTAATGGCTTCAAATGACTCTTAATACACAGTATTTTTTCGGGCAGTGTGTAACATGATCAATTAATGTGTCTTCTTACTGTTAAAGTAGTTAACTAGTCTAAACTGAAATTTACGTGTGACATTAGTCACCGGGAACATCCCTAATTTCAATATGCATGTTTCTTTGCAGTGGATAATTACAAATATTTGTATTTTCACACAAATGAACTGATGCTTCATACTGAATTGTGTGTGTTGACAGTAAACATAAGGCTTTGGTATGTGTGTGTGTATGTGTGCAGTACCCTATGCTGTTCTGTGTGTATGTGTGGTTCTAGTCGTCTGGGATTATTTATCCTTACTGTGGCTTCTCTTGTCATCACTGAAGGCAGCAGAAACCCAGGACGAATAACAAATCGCAGAGACTAACAAGGAACACTCGTGCGGACGGGAGGAAACTTGGTTCCAGTGAGGTTTACGGATCTCACGCCATCACACTCATTTCAAAATGTTCCCATGAACATCGTTATGCTAATGACCTTCTCAAGGACTTCCTGGTGTCCGTCCAATCACGCAGCTCCATCCATGGTGACAGCAGGTCATGCTGCGGGGAGAAGGAATCACACGGACGCAGATCGATGAACGGGATGTGATGACAAGCTTAATGGGCTCCGAATGTCACACACATGCACAAAAACACCCCGTGAAACAGATATATACACAAACTGCGCGGCTCAAAGTGCGTGTGTGGCCCATAAAAGGTCATACGCTGGGTTTTTTTACATATACACACACGCACACAATGTCCTCCAAGTAAAAACATCTTTAAAACTTTAATTTGAGCTCTGCAAACGTTCAGCTCTGCACAGTAGTTTGTTTTTGTCTCTGAGTTGATGTCTCTTTTGCAACATCTGGCTCTGCTGCTTCACAGTCAGACTGAAGCCAGCGTTTGGTTTCCCTGCTGGGTTACATTCACCACGCTCTGGGACCGCGACACGCAAACAGTGTCTTTCATGATACCGTCCCACATCCATCCTTTCATCACTCGTTTTTATCTTTTACTTCTTTTCATTTTCTATACGTCTTTCCTCCCATCTGCTTCTCAGTGCCTGGAAAGCATACTGACACAGCGATATGGTTTCTCTTACAACCTTTATACTCAGATCCGTATTGGAGAGCTGGAAGTAAGTTGTAGGTATTTCCCTTATTAAGCGAAAGAGTCAGCTACAGCTGCAGCACTGCCTGCTGTTTCTGAGTCACCTTTCCTAAATATCTCTGCCTGGATGATCTCTGCACAGTATCTCACTGTGGAAAAAATAGCCTGGTAGGAAAAATAGGTTCCCATGCACCTGAAAGGTATTTTGTTTTATCTGCTTTTTTTTTTTTTTTTTTTTTTTGAGGAACCTAATGGTGAATTTTTGGTATCAAGGTCTACTAATGTCCCAAAAGGACAGATTTTCATAACTCCTGAAGACAAATGAACCCATTTTTTCAAGAATATTGACCCAAGGAATCAAATGGAAAGGTCACTGACCTGGTACAAATGCTCTTTATTGGTGAAAAATAGGAGAATATCAAATTCTAGGCTTGTAATGGTATAGATTTTGCTGATTTGTTTTGCAGTAGTGTCCTGCATTAGCCAAATGAAACTAGTTTACTCTCTTATAATTTGCAAGGTTATACTATATGGAATGAGAATAAGGTTTGAAATTCTGAGAACATGGCTTTCGTTCCACATTCTGTGACTTTAATCCATGCTGTCAAATTGTATGAAAAAGTGGGTTCATTCATCTTTGTGTGTCTGGTTCAGGAGTTATGAAAATCTGCGTTTTTCACCATTTGTGTGGACATCAGTTCAAGATGGCTGCCATACGAACCCATGGCACATTAGGTCAACACCTTAGCAACATCAACAATTCTCCACTGGACATCAGTAGGGTCCTAAAAACACAGGTTAGAAAGAATGTCATGCAGGTAGACTAATGTGTCACACTGCTAAAAGTAAGCTACTCACTGCAGTTGCTGGTACAGTATGAAGTGACTTTATAACAGAGTGAAAGTTGTGGTGTCACCACTGGGATCACTGGAAAGTAGCTGGTTACTGAATAATTCAGAAATTTTTTGAACTAGAACATAAAACAGTTTATATAACAAGTTTTACCAAATGAACTGGAGATAAACTTGCTAGAAGTCTTAAAACAGCTGTAAGAAAGAAAGCACTTCACCTCAAAAAGAGTTTTTTGTAGATCTACATGCACAAATTCAAAATTAAAAATACATATTTTCCCCCTGGCTTGTAGTACTATTTATCCATCTAAATTTATGGTGTGAGCTGCCGAGTTTAGGCTGATAACTCTCTTTCTTTCTGCAGCAACGACTTACTTTTCTACTAGAAAGAAAATAGTTCCCTCATGAAACTGCTCACAACAAGGTCTGTGGATTATCTTGGGTAGCCAGGTCATGATTTATGGAAAGAGACAGCCAGACATCTCTACAGCTGATGGATAAATATCTCCACAGGCAAGGGGAAAAATATGTGTTTTTGATTTTGCAGCGAACTGTCCCTTTTTTTTTTTTTTTTTTACTGGTACTGATTTTATTTAGATTGGAGGCTAAAATATGTTTTGCTGCTGATCCTGTCCACAGCAGTACATTGCTTCCATCACCGGGACGCCTGTCTGCTTCTCCGAAAATGGGGGTGTGTCAACGACCATCAACTGTAGGTAATACACTGACCACTACCTCGTACAGCCCCACTTCGAATAATCCGGACTATTCCTTTAAAATAAAGTCATGAAGTGCAGGCGATACATTCAGGACAGCTGAAACATCGCAGAGACTGTTTGGAGGGAAAATTTGATGCCTGCATGCTGATTATTCATCACGGAGCAGCCTCTATTTGCTTTTTTAAATCCAGAATAGCTCAACATTCCTGCATAATCCATCACGAGACGTGAGCGCTCGCTGCTCCCAAACATCTTTATTAGCATACAACCCCGTCTCCTGAACTCCGCTCCCCCTCGTCTCCTCACTCCTGCTCTTCAGCCTGGAATGCCTTATCTCTTTTACACAGTGCTAATAAAACTGACTCTAAGTGTGTGTGTGTGTGTGTGTGTTTTGTGAGGAATAATAAGAGTGGCGTGTGTGTGGCGTAGGGCCCATTGCCTCTTTAGGGCAGGATATTAGAGAGGTCTGGAACACCTCAAAAAGTATTAGCACCGCGGGAGCTGGAGGCAGCAGCAGTGATGGTGTTTGTTTGAACAATGAGCGAGAAGCAGATATAGATAGAGAGAGATGTGTGCTTGGGTTTACTTACTTTACAAATCTCCAACCCTCTTCTTTTTCTTTTTTTTTCACCTTTCTTTTTTCTGTTCCCTTGATTTTTTTTAATCTTCTTTCCCTTCTTTTTCTTCTCTTCAGTTCTTTTCACTTCTTCTTTCCTTCTTGTCTCCTTGTTCCGTCGCTTCCTCCTCATCCTCATACCTAAATAACATCATAAGTCAACTGCCAGTGACTCCCAAAATAACATACAAGATGGTTGAAGAGTCACATGACATTACACAGGTGGTTAACGTTGTAAAACGAGCACGGTTTGGTCAGGTTTAGGAAAAAGTCAAAGTCTGGGTTAAAATAAGTACGTTACGTTGTGTTGCGTTGTTGAGTTTGCAGCACCACAGAAATGTTAATAATCACCCAGCTAAATTCAAATGATTGTTCAATTTCAACTTCAAATTTGCCCTGACGATGTAAAAAGCTGTTTTTCAATGTTATCAACCGTCATTTTGTGCTTCTTTCCTTTTCTGTATTCCTTCAGGCACCGTTTAGGCGTCAGTACCATTTTACACTGGTATTATTATCCATTATCTCCTTTCATTTCCTCTTCTTAATTTTCCCCTCCACCCAACTTTCTCTTCTTCTCCTTCTATCAGATTTCTCAGAATTTCCTTCAGGATTAATAATCTTATCCTATCTTATCTTATCTTACCCTCCCGTCTTATTTACTTCCTGCTCCTTGTCCTGCTCTTTTGACATCTTCTTTCCACCCCCTCACTCCTCCTGCTCCTCATTCCTTCATTGTCTCCTCTTTCCTCATCCTGTCTTTTTATTTTCTCTGCTTTCCTCTTCTCCACTTTCCTTCTTCTTTCCACCTCTGCCTTTTCTTCTTTTGTCTCCCCTCGTCCTGTTCTGCCCTCTATTCACAATTTATTTCCTCTCCTTTTTCTTCTTGTTCCACATCTTCCTCCCTTCAATCTCACGTCTCTGTATTTTCCCCTCATCTTGTCCTGTCTTTTCCTAATTTATCCACTTCTTTTTTTCCCTCCCTTCCCCTCCTTTTTCTTCTCATTTCCTCTTTTCTTTCCTCTAATTTCCTGTTGTCTTCATCTTCTCCCCTTCCCTCTCATCCCCAGTCCTTGCTGTTGTTTCATCTTCTTTTGTCATGCCCTTTCATCTTCCCTTCTTTGTTTTCCTCCATTCTCCTGCATGTCCCCGTTCTTCCTTTTCGTCTTCTCTGATCCCCTTTCCCCCCTCCTGTTATTTTATCTTCTCTCGCCTCATCCCCTCTTCTTTCCTCTCCTCTCGTCCCGTCACTTCCTCCTGACTCTTCCTCTCCTGTGGAATGCCGTGTTGTTTTGTTTCGACCTGTTCATCAGTGTGATGGATGGAAACACATTCCCCAGTTGTCAGCCAACACTCTCTGTCTCACCTCTTCTCCCGTCGCTTTATCACAGCCAGTCATCTTCAACAAGGCCTCTCAGGCAGCCAAGACTTACCTCCTCTCTGGCAGGACAAGTCAAATCCATTAAAAATACTAAGAGACGTTTCATTTTGGAAGATATCAACAGACGTAATTGGGGTTATATTTGTTTGCTGACATACAGGATGGGGCTCATACTGTGGTATCAGTAACTTTAATCAATAACTTTGAATGGTTCTTAAAAAAACACTACTGGAATTCGTACAAGGTTAAGGTTACAGTAACTTTATTTGTCTCCCTTAGGAAAAATTTATCTCAGATCAAGGGAAAATGCTGCATGAAACCAGACATTAAAGTAAAAGCTACTGATGCTGCAGGTTCGTGCAACCCACCCACTAGGGGTCACTGCCTGACAATAAATGTGTTTGGGTCATAATGTGCTGCTGGCACAGATTGTTTGGGTTTAAATAAGTGCCTTATGTACGTCATGTGACGTAGGCTTAGTGAAGAAAGACACAGGAGACAAAAGTCACATCATGTGCTGCAAAATAACTTTTCACACTGGACACAAACCCCACATCTCATACAGCCACTCACGGGTATGTTGTGTATCTGTATGAGTTGCAGATGTGTGCGACAAGTTGAGAATGAGAACGGGGCGGTACACCTCTAGCATATGTAAGGAAGCATGTGCACAGCTCCACGGTCAAAGCTATGGTTAACATGCAACGTCTGGGTAAACTTTCAAAATAAAAGCACAAAAACTACTTGGTTAGATTTAGGAAAAGATCATGGCTCAACATTTGGCTTAAGATAAGCATGTAAGTCCTGTAATGTAGGTAAAGTAACTTATGTAACATTAGTTAAGTTATGTAACATGAACCCCAGTTCCCAGGGTGAGAGTCCTGTGGTTGTTTGACCAATCCATCCACCCCACCTCCTCCATATGTGGAGATTCTTGCTCTTTATGCTAAGTCACTTGACTTCAACAGCATATCAAAACACTAAGGTGTAATTTATGGTTATTGTGGTGTGTCAAGTGTTGTCTGTGCAGAGGATCTATGCGGCAAGCGAGTCTGTGCGCCAGTCAAAATGTGAAAATCCAAAGAGGCCTCCGTAAACAGCGCTGTCAGTTCTGAGTCTATGATTGGCTAGTGGTTTCTATGGTAGTTGGTTACTTACTGACAGCTGATGACTGGCATACATAGATTGATCGCGCTGCTGCCACATTTATAATAAAATGCTTTACCTCTACAAAGAGAACAGTCCTGTCATGAACTCTGCACACACCGCAGTAACCATAAATTAACCTCAAAGGGGAGCCTCCAGAAATGAAGCTAAAGAAGTACCTACTCCATCATAGCTTAAGCGTAGGGACCCTGACCAAGCTGCCATGTTTGACACATTGGGAGTGAGAATGGGCTCGACACTACATTAATTTGGGCCAGTTAAGTTTTTTATGAGGCAACATTTTGTCCATTTTGTCTCTTTTAAAAGTTGTTTTTCTGGAATCGTCTGTTTTTTGAATACACAGTCAGTGAGTTTTTAGCCTGCAAACTGTAGTTAGATTAACTATAGACCATAGCATATAATTCAAACACTGCTGATGATCAGTTTTTTGTCCTTGGTCCATATATCAGTTATATGTTTGGCATGTATGTAACATTTCAACCACTCTCCAGTGCTGTATGTGATGCTGTAACCATTTTCAGCAGCCAAAATGACTTCAGCTGTCCTCTGATGTATGAGACTGATGTTAATGGATGGCAGAAGAAACACTGTGAGACTTTGGCTCTCGCTTGTTTTCTTCTCTCCAGCTTTGTTGGGCATCACTACAGCCCAGTCACCCATCAGAGTTAAGAAGAATGCATTTTGGAAAGCCAGAATGTATTCCAAGTATACGGAGGACATGATGAAGTGCTAGTAGATTTATACTGAGCGGTGGGACAATCCCACCCAGAGGCGAGATGTCTTTAAATTGGCCTAGAGAATAGCTTGGTTGTGAGAATGAAAGCAGTAAAAAGAGAGTAATCGGATTAATCTGTCTGCATGGCAACAACAGATATGTAAATTCTGTTAACCCTCCACTTATGTTCCACAGTAAGAGCTCCTGAGCTGGTGGTCTTGGACGCAACGCAAGAAACTGACCCTTCGCTAAGCTCTGTCCTTCTTAGTTACTGTTGCTACGAACGTCTAGCTTTCCGTTCTTGTGCTGCACATATGCTGTTTACTGTGATAACGGTGGCAGATTTAACCCTAAAATTGGGAGTAATTGTTGAAACACAAGGTCTTTGATTCCACTGAGCAGTAAACTGAAGCAGGGATCTTATTTCTATTTGACAACAGTGGATTTTATTGGTTAAAATGATGACTCTCACTAGCAGATTTCATGTTCAGCTGATGCTGATGCTTAAACTCATTGATTGAGCTGAGAAGTCTGTCTCCAGTGGACGTTTTAATTTTAAATAAGTACAGTTACTCAACAGCTGCATACATGATATAATGTTAATGCTAAAAGACTAAGTCGAAAGCTACATCCTAGCCAACACTAGTCAGACGGTGAAAGATGGCGTATGTTGGGTATATGATAGAAGAAAGAAATATAGTCATTAACATGGGGAAAGGAAAGGTAGGGACTAGAGTAGTCCAGTGGGCCAGACCAGCTGGGCCCCAACCGACTCCGGAAGAGAGCCAGGATAAGAGCTAAGCTAACCCGGCTTAGACCTAAGAGAGCTAGGCTGAGAGGGTTGCATCGTTGCTGGCCCGCTGTGATACTCCAGCCTGCATCCTCCTCAACAAATCCCAACAAATCCCAATGTGACTGTTGGGAATAAGCCATTAGTTTGGCAGATGCAGTGATATCTAACATGAGTTTGGCTGGAGGCTCAATTTTGCTGCTAGTAAGCTAGCATTTGTTAGCCGGACATACTAGCAGTTGCAGCTTACATTAAAGCGGATTAAGACAAAGTTCTTGTGTTTGACATTTATGAAAGACAACAGAAAAGACAGCGCCATCCAGACTCATGAAACAGTAACGGCTAAATTCTACCAGGTGCGGTTGCGTCACATTACAGCTGTGCCACATCAGCTGGAGCTGATCACAGCCATTCTACACAATGCTTGTGATTCCACCAGCTATGCCTTGGTACATCCCAAAAGTGGTTCTCCACTCCACGTCAAATATGCGCCAGGTCTATTTTTGACTTATGCTGCGTCAATTAGCACAGAGCAGATTGAAAGGGCAGGAAGTCAGACACAGAAAAGGTAGGGAAAATCCAGTAAATTTTCAAAATAAAAGACCCTGTGCAGACTCACGATCATAAAGACAGGCAGGACCCAATCAGCTAAGACATCGACTATGAAATCTACACCCAATAAACGCTAACAAGAGCAGATTCCTTTTTACTGACATAAAGTGGATAGCACTATACAAATTTGTGAAAAGCAACATCAACAAATATACTTCATATAAATTTATTTAAACAGTGCAGACAAAATACAAGCTCATAGCATTGCTCAAGTGTTGGTCTACCACTTTGGTCCAGACTGAAATATCTCAACAACAACTGGATGAATGGCCCTGAAATATGGTGCAGACATTCATGGTCCCCAAAGGATGAATCCTAATGACTTTGTTGATTGCATGACTTTTCCTCTAGCACCAGCAGGAGGTCAGTGTCATTTATACAGCGTAATACCTTAACACCTATTCAATGAATTGGAACAAATTTTTGTGCAGAGATTCATAGTTTAAAGACAATGTAACCAAATGATCACCTGACATTTCCTCTTAATTTCCACATCAGCATGAGGTTCACATTTGTGGTTTGGAGTAAAATGTCAACATCTATTTGCCAAATTGCCATGAAATTTGGTACAGACATTTATGTCCCCCTCAGGATGAATTATAATAACCTTGGTGAATTGTTGCCAGTTTTTGCACAGGAAGAGGACTATGGACTAGAGTGAGCATCAGTTGTGGCAGAAGACAACAACTTTCAGAAAGGAAAAGAAAAATCTGTGGGTTTAGAGTTAGAGAGAAGTGAACTTACAAAATCTCTGCTTGAGGCTAGGGGCTCAAGGCTACTTAGCTGCTATTAGCATAACACTCCTGAATCTCTGACTGAACTGTTGGCAATAATGTATTTATGCCCTAGGTCAGAGCTGGGTAAATTGCGGCCCGGGGGCCGGATGCAGCCCACTGAAAGGTTTCATGTGGACTGCAAGTTCATCATGGAAATATCAAAAATTAGTCTAGCAAAGACAGTAAATACCATTTTGCTCACCATCAAACGGTTATCAGACCTCTATTTTGAAAGGGGTCAGTGCTGTTTTCATTGGTAATGATAATGAACTGTATCTTTTATATTAAACTTTTTTCACTTAATGCTGCACATCTATGTTGTTTGTGTTCTTCTTCTTCTGCTTTTGCTGCTACTATCATTGTAACCTGTATGCAGCCTGCATGGTTCACTGTAAAACATCAAGTTCTGGACACTGCCAGCAAAGTATTAGCCAACAATTCATCACATGGCAATTCAGAAAGGGTGACCAACAGTTAAAGTGCCCTATATAGAACGCTTCTGACCATTCCGTCATTAGAGATTTGGCCAGTATTCGATCTTATATCATTAGTGTCTGGCCCACAGCAGCCTGATCAATTTCTCATGTGGCCCCCCATGAAAAATAATTGCCCACCCCTGCGCTAAGTTATGAGGAAAGAGAATGTGCAGAATAAAAAAGACAATGGGCCCTGATGGACACTCAGTGCTAAGCAGCGCACAGTGCATTCCAACTGCCGTTGCTAGTTTCCAACCAATACAGCTGCTACTTTCACTCCCAGCACATATGTTGTGTAAAGTGCAAATGTACTTGCACCCATCTGTGAACACATGGGCTTGTTGGTCTAAATATGAGGTGTAGTCAGATGCATCGTTGATGCACTGCTATCTCAAGATAAAAGAAAACAATTATCACTGACCAACAAAGACCTTGTCTAAAGTCAACAGCAACATTTCCTGCTATCAAAAAGGCAGATTATTCAGAATGACACACCTACATAGGTGGATTTACAACGCACTTACACGCAGGGATGCTCAGCAGTGCTCTTGCTCAGTTAAATATCAGTGTATGTGCTCATACGCAGTCAAATGGGGATGTTGATGGGACAGAGGATTGGGAGACGGTGGAGGTAAAGGATGAGGACCACATACCTGTCTCTCAGCAAAGACAGTGCTGCTGTAAACCTTAGCAGAAAGGAAACCCTGCACCTTATTGAATAGCAATGCGCCAGATGCAAAGATTGTCAAGTACAGTATGCAAGAGGTCATTTTAATTAGAGCTGTTCTCCCAGCCTTATTTAAATCAAATAACCTTTGATAAAGGCATCAAATCCATGGACAAACCTTAATGTGGCATCTTATTATTATTATATTATTATCTCAACAGGTGACTGTGATCATTACTTGTAAAAGATTTGAACAGAGGACACAGACCATCTGCTGTATGTGAGTGTGTGTTTGTGTGTAGACAGATTGAGGTTGGATGGAAAAAAGACCCCCCCTCCAAAAATACTCACCTATCCCTGTGATCAGATCAGAGAGATATGCTAAGCCACAAGCATTCCAACCAACCACGGTGGCTGGAAACACTTTGTCCTCTATGGGGATTCATAACTTTGGATGCGTCCATGAGTGAGAGCAGAAAGACAGAAAAAAAATAAGGAAAGAAAGATAAAAGAAAGTAATAAAGACTTAACAGTTTTATGCTATTTGTTTTGCAGAACTGGGAAATTCATTTGTGCCAAACATAGTATATGTATATGTTTGTTTTATTCATGTGTGAAACACTCTTGGACGCTGTACATCCACTTGAACTGCATGTGGACAGACTGTGTTAATGATAATGTGGCACTGTGCATGTTTTGTGTGTGAATACATGTGCATATTACTGTGTGTACAGAGAATGTGTGTGTGTGACAGCACAGAGGCCATTTGTGTTTAATTTACACTGGGAGGGAAGGGGACCCAGACTGAGAGGCCTGTCATCGCTGGGAGAGGACCGCTCCGCTCTGCTCAGCACCCTCATCTCCATAATGGCTTCCAGTTGCTCGTAAAAACACTGAACCATGGGAAACCAGGACAGGCCAGCGGCCATCAGAACCTCATCAGATGGCTCTGCTGGCTGGCTGGCCAGAGCTGTGAGAGCTGGTGTGTGAATGGTGGTGTCTGGTACCCATGACGACCACCAGCCATGGACATGTTAGGGATGTGTTGCATCCAACGGCAGCGTTTCAGATTTACAAGGCTCAAACTGGGCATTGATAATAGATATAATTACTTAAATAGATGATGGTTTTCTAAAATGGCTTATAGGCATTTATGATATTCATTTAATTATTTCAATATATAGTTTGGCACACAAAGTTAGCCACCTGTTAAATGCTAATGGTAGAAAGTGTAATGACTCTGAATGTGTTTGAAAAAACAATCAAGAAGACTGAACATTTTGTTAAATTATTTCAATGCAGTAAAACCTCACACAAGTTGTTCACTCTTCAACCGCTTCATGCCTGAGCCCAGCATTTCTTCATCGTCCCCGGAGTCAGAGTCCAGTCAGCACCATTGCAATGTTAAATCCCCTCAGGTTCTGTCAACCATCCATCGAATGCAGAGGACTGCTAACTGAGCTAACAATTACCAGCAGGCACCGGGAAGAAAGGTCCATGTTACGACAGCCCCAGGTGAAATGGCAAGTGCAGCTCTGAATGGAGTTTGAGTTTGAATCCTTGGCGCTAAAACAACTATAGAGACAATTAAATTTGGAACCAAATATGGTGAAGTTTAAAATAAAATATAAAAATATATACAGTTATTTATATACATTTATATATACTTTTTATATACAGTCCGGGAATAATTCTGCAGTGCATTTTATGATATTGCATCTGGGGCAATATAAACAGCAGCAATGAGTTAGGCCCAGTAAGGACAATATTTTCAACATCTTAATAAAAAATTCTGCATCTGGGAAACATTGTCCATCAACTCAGCTCCAAGTATCATTTATGTAAACACAGATTCCATCTCCCCTCACCCTGCCACAGTGTTGTGTGTTGCATTCTGTTGGCTTGGAACATGGTCCATCTGTCAAGTGCAATAGCTTGTTCTGGGATGTTGGTGGTTGATCGTGGACCAGGTCTCTGTAAGATGTGAGTACAAACAGTTTTGGTTCACCACCCACACCCCTGGTTACATCAGTGGAGCTGAGGTGGAGCATGTGAACAGTTTTAGGTTTGCGAGAACCTGTCAAGGACATCACGCATCAACGCCCTGGTAAAGAAGGCGCGGAAATGGCTGTATTTCTTAAGGAAACTTACGCAAAAGTTTGCAAAGTTTCCATGTTCTTGTTCTTGTTCTACAGCAGAGCAATGGAAAAGCATCCTGACAGAAAACATCACAAAATGACATGGGATGTCCATGCCCAGGACAGATGAACTCTACAGCGGGTCATTAAAACTGCCCAGAACATCATTGGTACCCATCTAAAGAGCATCAGCGATATCAGGGAGAGGGTGCCTGCCCAGAGAATACAAAACAACACCCACCCCACAGCCTGTTCACCCTGTTGCTGCCTGACAGGAGATACAGAAGTATCCACTGCTGTACCTCCAGACTGAAGAGCTGCTTAATTCATCCATAGGACTCCACCATGTAAAGTAGTCTTTTATCCCTTCAACCAATCTATTGTATATAATTTAAATGTTGTTTTTTTTCAAGTAGTGAATGGGGAACTACATCTAGCCTAAATCCCACTTTACAACCCTGTTAATATAAGGATAAATAAATCAATCTTGTATCTTGTATTTCCCATTGCTTGGCCTGCCTGGCTCCCATTTCGTCCCTTTTATTTTCTTGGCAGGACATTTGCCAGGCGCAGCTGGGTTAGCATGGCTCTGATCCCAGCCCTCATTCTGGGGTGGCCTTGCAACCCTTGGCGGTGCTCGGTCCGGCCGGTCTGTCTGGACGGAAGATGCCGTGTGCATTATTGATCATCTCAAGGTTTGTTGCTCTTTAATCTAAACTCAGCACTTTCCTATTCCAGTGCCTATGATTCTATGTCCCCCTAATGTAGCAAATTTTGAAGGAACAGCTGGATGAAACTACTGCAGGCATCGCCATTGCCAGGGGTAATGGAATGGATTAGCTGCAGAGATAATCTTGTCACAGGAAAAAATTGATCTAAAAACACTGGAGTGCATGCACTAAGCAGACAAAAACTTGTAATTTTAAGAGACTAACTTCTCAATGCACTCTGCGTCTCAATCAGTCTTCCAAATATTTCCTGTGACAGGAGTATCGTGCCCTTGAGAGCACCAGACAGGATTGCAGTCCTCGTGAGTCAGTGGAAGTGCACTTAACCTCCTTCTTTAGCAGCAGAGATAAGTTAGTTGCTCATGTGACAAGGAAGGCTGCCGCTCATACAGTCAGCGGTTAGAGCCATATTGAAGCTCAATATGATCACATCGTTGTAAACCAAGATAAACTAAATAATTTGAACTGCAACTGCTCTTAACTTCTGTAAGTGTGTTGTTGAGCTCGCTCATCAATCAAACATTATAGCTTCTCCTGTGGATTTTGTGTTGATGAACTTTGTTTAAGTTTCTGTATAGTGGCCACCACTGATCACTGGTCACTGACTTTTTTCCCCAAAAAGACCAAACACTGGCAATAACAGAGAGTATTGTGGCTGTAGGTTGAAGTGTATTTGTTGAATAAGATAATTACAAATGTTTTTCTCAGTTTTTTTCTCAATTTTCATCTGTTCACTTGTAGAAATACTTTTACAGAGAAACTACTCTATGGTCTCCATGTATGTGCTGTATAGCATGTCTGTATGCATTCCGTTTGGGCACTTAAGTCCTGATCCATGTCAACAGATTTGTGTTTTATTGGGTGGAGAAACAGCAGTAAGGGCCTGTGGCTCTGCGGGCACCAATCATGCCAGCATAAACACCTCTGACGTGAACAAGCAGTTGCAATTTTCTCGGGGTGAATGCTTGTATCTGTGTCTGCATGATTACATGTGTATGTGCATGAATGTGCGTGTTCTCTGTGTGTGTGTGTTGGTGTCGGATTGTGTAATCACAGCAGACCTGGAACAAGATAAGGTGTTTCTCTTTACTGATGCAACATGATTATAGATAACTGATAATCTGCTTTTCAAAAACAAGTTATGAAATCCTCAAGAAGCGAGAAAAACTCATTATAATGAAACAAGATACAAGATCCAGTTATTCATCATTATGCAACAGAGTTGTATGGTGAGATTTAGTTGTAGTTTCCTCTTTGATACTTACAAAAAAGAGATAAAAAATAAAAGTAATTTACATGAATGAGTGCTGAGAATGACCTAAGCAGTCTCATAGCCTGAGGGAAAAAGCTGCTTTCAGTATGGTGGCACAGCAGTGGATACTTCTGTACCTCCTGTCAGACGGCAGCAGGGTGAACAAGTTGTGGCTGGGGTGGGTAATGCCTTTTAGTATCCTCTGGGCTCTGTGCAGGCACCTCACCTTCCCGATATCACTGATGCTTGGTAGATGGGTACCAGTGATGTTCTGGTTTTTTTTTAACACTAGAAGTGCCAGAATTTCATAATACTAGAATGGCCATAAGTGGTCATTTTGACCATTGACTTCCAAACTCTATTATCTCTATGATAAATACCAGACTAAGAGACTGATGCATTTATTCTGTTACTTTATGTTTTTGAATGAAATAACACCAAAATGTAAATTTTGTAAAAATGTATTTATTTATAATCAAAATGCATGACATCATGTGTAGTAAACCATAATGATTGCTTATATTAACAACAGTATTCTCCTGTAGGATAATAACCATCAGTGATCTGATTCAAATTTTAGATTAATCTGAAATTACTCAGAGCGAGGAACAGTTAAATTTATTTTAGAAGAGTATAAACATTTTAACATTAATCATAATAAATTTCCACCACAAAAAAATAATCATAGCCTATAGAAAAAGACAAAAGTGTTACAACTGTTCCCGGTTTCCCTACTTTATTTTCAATTCAATCTAATTAGTTAATTATTCCTATTTTAATGTTAGGAAATTAGAAATCAAGACCACTTGTTAAGTTTTATTGACAAAGACAATGATAGTTGCTAAACAACCAAGATGCGTCTCCAACTGCGCAAAAAGTAAGAATATAACACTGGCAATTTCTGCATTCTCAATATGACCACCTATGGCTGAAAAATGATCACATTTTCTTTGCCTTTTGTGTAATTTATATAAAAAAAACATAACAAAAATGAAAACAGACACCTTTGGGAAAAGTCAAGTACCAGCAACATTGTATTTTTAAATTCAACAAAATTATTGCAGATATAAATTTGAAAATGGTCAAAATGGCTGTTTCTGAATGACCTGCTGTAGAGTCCTCCTGTCCTGGGCTGAGCACATACCATGTCAGTGTGGATGTTTCCAGTCAGGATGCTTTCAATTGCTCCTCTGTAGAAGTTGACAAGAAGATGGTGTTTCTGAGTTTTTCTTGACCAGGGTAAAGATGTGTGATGTCCATGTGTAATGTTGATTCACAGGAACCTAAAACTGCTCACCTGCTCCACCATACGCACCATAGGCAGCAGAGGCAAACAAGCAGCGGTGCACACACCTCCCAAATCTCAACAGCACATCATCCGAACCTGCGTGTCAAGCAAGCTTACTGACTAATCCAACTTTTGGCAGGAGGAGGTTCCAAACAGAGAAGAAAAAAAAAACCTAAATGGTATGTAAGTTGTATGTGTAAGTAGCCAACATCTCCATACAACCCACGATGCACATTTTCCTATGCGTGACTATCTCAGCCCTCAGTCTTTGGTGCTCATTTTTTAGCCCCTGTCTTTGACAAAATCAGTTGCAGCAGTGAAGAGTGTGGGAAATCTCATTCTTACCCTGACAGGCCAATCAGAACTATTGAAAACAGTCAAACCAGTCATAGAAACATCAAAGACAGTTTTATTTTATGTCAAATTGACACCCAACAACACATCGGTGCCTTCAGTTTTTACACCTAAATGATCCTCATCATGACTAATGAAATGAGGACAACCCAAAGATTTCACAAAGATAAAGAGAAGCTAACCATTGTTTGAGACAACTCAATAGCAGAAATGGGTCATGCTGACCTGCAACATAATAGGAGGGTTAACTGGTGTTGGTCTCTGGCTGTGTGTTTCAGGCCTGAATGTATTTCCCTGGGATATTGTCACATTCCTCTGAGTCTCTGGCCAACAGAATCTGTGGTCAGCCGCACATACAGTTTTATTGTGGGAGAGTATGTTACAGTGTAAGAATGCCAATGAAGTGATTGATATCATCCACGCTGAGGACTTGGTGTGTGTGTGTGTGTGTGTGTGTGTGTGTGTGTGCGTGTGAGGTGCCTTGTTCTCTGCTGTGCTTTGTGTAAAGGACACATGTTTGATAGATTACTTGATTTGGACCGCAGACGTTTGCGTGTGGCAGACACAGATCAGAACTCTGTCAAATAACATCACCAGTGCCTTCGCCAACAGTGTGAGTGTGTGTGTGTGTGTGTGCGGATGGGTTTATGGGTGGAACAGGACAAAGAGGGTTGATGCGTGACAGAATGATAGTGTGATTTAGCGACAGAGTTATGAGGAATTTGTAATCATGTGCCTTTGTGTGTATGTGTTTAAGTGTGTGTGTGTGTGTGTGTGTGTTGTGTGTGTGTGTTGGTGTGTGTGTGCGCGCGCATTCTTCAAGAATGTCATCATTGACACCAAAAGGACAGAGCTTCACTGTATCAAAACATTGTGTCTGTGCTGCGTTCAGGTTATCTAATTGGCTCCAGACGGAACAATGAACACTGATGCTGAAAATAGATCAGAGGGCTTCCACTGACCCAACACACAACAACAACACACACACACATGCATGTGCATCACATATGCAAATCACGTGGGCAAACACATGAACACTTGCACACATAAATGTAAACACACACATCAACACGTGGCTTACTGTGCATACTGTATGGACACAGAATCCCACAAACATGCAATCTCATATACACTTGTTATTATCATAATCACTCAGAGAAAGTCATTGATTATATTCACGGGCGCCGACTTGGGTTGAACATCGGGGAAGGGGGGGCAAAAAATGTCGGCCTGTGTCATGTTTGTGTGATACAGTGAGGAGTAGGGATTCATATTTTGGTAACACTTTATATTCAATCAATCAATCAATCAATCAAATTTTATTTATATAGCGCCAATTCACAACAAAGTTGTCTCAAGACACTTTACATATAGAGTAGATCTAGACCACACTCAATAATTTTGTTTACATCCGACAATTGAAACAATTCCCCCATAAGTAAGCACTTTGGCGACAGCGGTGAAGGAAAAACTTCCTTTTAACAGGCAGAAACCTCGGACAGATCCATGACTCATGGTGGGCGGTGATCTGACGGCACCGGTCGGGTTGAGAGGGAAAGAGGAGAAGGGGAAGAAGAGGGAGGTGGTGGGGTGGAAGAGAGAGAGAAAAGAAGAGGGCAGAGAGAACAGTAGTAACAGACATCAATAGTAAAACTACAGTATGTGTAGGGAAAAGTAGTACATATAAATATGTAAGCTGTATGTAAGTAATAATACTAATACTGGATGTTACAATAATGATAATAAAATAATAATAATAATAATAGTAGCAAAACAATGTGATAAATGTTTGATTGATTAAGTGAGTTATATAATCCACAGTGAAGGTGCAGCTGTGATCAGCGATCCATGCGCGGCCACAGTCCATGGGAATCTGCAGGATGAAAAACGCAGAAAGACTCTGGGGAAGGAATCAAGTCAGTAACAGGCATTAATTTAGGTGCTTGTAATAAGCAGTGGTTAACAGGTAATAAGTCCCTTATAAGATGCTTATTAACATTTACATGTAATAATAAGACACATGTAAAACAGAAATAATAAACAGGTTTATTGTTTGATTATAAAACATTTGTAAGCATTTATAAGAAACTTGTTAACAGTTTATAGACTGCTTAAAATCGTTAAAAGCCCTTTGAGTTTCTTTTAATTGTTTCACTACTTTCCTACTATGTCATTGTTAAAAACTTTACTACACTTTTATTGTTGCTTTATTAGGATTTCTGCTGTCTTTATTATGCATTTATTAGCTGTTAACTATCCTCTTGTTAAAGTTAAGTGTGAACAGTGCTTATGGAAATTAATTAATCCTTTATTATACATTTATTAACAATTATTTTATCATTAAGTGCATAATAAAGGATTAATTAACCTTAATAAACACTGTTCACTTAGTTTGACATGCTACTTCAGCTGGAGACCCCATGCAGCAAATCCCACCAACCTCAGAACCGGACGGAGGACAAATACCAACATTTGGGACAACCACAATTTTGGCGTGTACAGGTCCCAGAACAAAATAAAGTGGACAATGTCCAACAAACTTCTGACAAGTTGTGAGAAGAGGTGTTGGCACAGCAGATATGCAGCTTCGAAAGGGAGTAAATCAAGCAGAATATATTATGGTGGATATGTCAGGGTCATCAATCTGACCAATCAAATCAGCTCCTCTCATTTCTTTTAAAAGCAGGGCACTCACAGCCATGACACACTGCTAGGAGAAGAGAGTCTACAGTCAGCCTCATCCTGTGTCCTGATTATACAGCCAAGAGAAGATGAATCTTTATCTAAGTGTCCATGCTGTTCAGTGGAGTGACAATGTTTTTTAAACAGTTAAATAATAATTGACTTGATTATTTCTAATCAAATTTTATGGCTCGTAACTTCATGAGGCAGCAGGATTTGCGAGATCACAAGATCACGCAAGAATCCATCTTGCCAGGCTTCAAGACCAATCAGCATCCAATGAAGAAGCACTGGCAGCTACAGATGTGGTTTAGGTATGATGACAGTAACAAGTGACTGTTGTTTCGAAGACAGTGGCAGCATCTAAAAAGGATAGCATAGATGCTATCAGTTCATTTCAGTTCAGTTCAGTTCATCAGAAAGATGGTTTTGATCTTCTCCTGACTGGCTTCCGCAAGATTTTGACTATGTCATATGGTTTATTGATCTGACTGGTTGAAGTTCACCCAATCACCTGCCAATTATTTATTTTTTATTTTTTTCCCAAGGATGACTCGTCAGATGGTTCTTTGTAACAAACCATCTGGCACGGCAGGTTAAATGGACTTTGAATGACAATTCTGGTTGGTTGGCTTTGATCCAAACTGAAAAATCTCAACTAGTACTAGATGGATTGCCATAACATTTTTGTCAGCAGGTCAAAGCTTTCAGTTATCTTGTGAAATGTCTTAACATCTACTAGATGGATTTGCATGAAAATTGGTACAAATATCCATGGTAGCCAAACAGTGTATCCTAATGACTTCCTCTAGTGCCACTATGAAATTAACATTAGGTTTTGAGTGAAATCTCTTGACAACTACTGGATGGATTGCTGTGAACCTTTGTTCACACATTCGTGTCCCTCTTAAAGTTAATACAAACAAACCAGACTGTTTTCCCCATAGCAGAATGATAACGTGCAGTCAGTTTGTCCAATTTTATAATTTATCCAATACTTTATTTTTCACACAAATGCATGCAAAGCTAATGACATCCTGAGCAGCCTCAGTTGCACTTTGTGTTTACTCCAGATCAGAAACTGTTAGCATGCTAATATGCTAAAGTAAGATGGTGAACATGGCAAGCATTATACCCAAGGATGTTAACATCAGCATGTCACCACTGTCATTAGTATACATCTCAAAGCGTCACTGTGCCTAAATATTACAGATCCACTAGCTTGGCTGTGGACTTTTATTGTCTCGTTCAAAATTATTGGGTGATATCAAGCATAACACTAATATAATTAGGGCTGCAAACTAATAGTCCTTACTTAATTGTTTATCATTTATCATCATTTATCTGTTAGCTGCATTAAAACAACAACAACAACAACAAAAAAACACCAGCTCAAATTCCATTTGTGAGCTGTGCCTCAACGTTAGGCCCAGGTCACTGCGACACCTCTTCTCTTGTAACACTGCAGTCAGTGCTGCACTACTGCTAATTGTAGCTGCCATTAGCTAGTTAGCTGAGTTAGCTTTCCTATTAGACTAGAGATACAGCCTCTGCAACCAAAGGAGGCTAGTTTGACAACTGGAAATGCAGTAATCTTACAAAGTTTACATACAGGATTGTGACTTTGGGCATGATGAAGACACAGCAGGTTCAGGCGAGGAGGCAGGAAGTGGTTGAGGAAGGAGTTTGTACTGTAGTGTGAGTTAATTTGTGAGTATACATCATCCATCATATTGACTAGTCCTCTTGTATTAGTTTTTGTGAAGTTGGAAGTTATTTATTCCCGTGTTGAAATAAATTGATGAAAAATGTTCAGTCTGCGTGCTGGTTGTTCCGACACATTCAAAATCATTGCCTCTTTTGCTGTTAGCATTTAACAAAAGGCTTGCTTTGTTACCCCCCAAAATATGTTTGTTAATTAATGTCAAAAAATGCAGTGTCTGGTCAACTAATGGTTTAAATTGATGACTACTAGTCGACTCCAAAAATCTTTGGTCAGTGCAGCCCTAAATATACTTTGCTACTTTGCTCCATCTGAAAACTGAAAACTGAAGAAAAAAATGAGGGGAGGAACTTATCAATGTGAATTAAGTATTAAGTAATAAGACAAGTGTGTTGCTTGTTACAAATGTATAATGTCTGGTGCTGTGGTGGTTCAGTCTGTAGAGTGCACAGCCCATGAACAGATTCTGAGTAAAAAAAAACCCAAAAAAACGTATAATATCTAAAACTAAATAAACCAACAAAAAGATATCAATAGACTTCTGATAGGACCGTAGGTGATCCATACTTAAGATACACGTACATCTACAGTGAGAATGGGTCACAGTCTCTTGACAGCAGAATTAACCGGTTCCAACCCCAAAAGGACGTATTGTCGTGGCAACCCCAGTCTCCTCCCTCCAGTGGACAGTACTGGGAAACTCCTAATGAGTTTCCAAAGCCAGAGACACTATATCACTTACACACAAACAGTGCACACACACACACACACACACACACACACACACACACACACACACACACACACACACACACACACACACCACACACACTCACACGCCCACACACACAGCAGTATGCAGAGCCAGAGAGTGAATGGGATTTATTGTTATTGTGATAACCTGGGAGTCCAGCAGCGGCTGAATGTGGCTGACATGAGGCTGTTTTAATAAGGCCTGATTTAAAGTGGGACTCCTGGAGGAGTTACACACATGCACACACACTTCATCTTGGATCAGTTGTCTCTCTCTCTTTCTCTCTCGTTCCCCCTCACTTTCAATAAGTTTCACCTTGTCAGGCTCTGGGTGTGTGCGCGGGACGAGCACAGAGGTATTTATGAGGATCATTTAAAATCATCTGTCTTGAGTTGCATGCAAACCATGCCATCTCCGCTCAGATATGAATGTGTGCGAGCATGTGTGCGCCTGTGTGTAACTTTACTGTTACGTCCCAGGGGGATCAGGTCTCTGTATGTCTAAACTAAGCAGGCAGCCATGACAAACATTAGGCTATTGAATTATGACCTGCCTGCTAGCTGCAGAGTGTGTATCCGCTGTGCATGTGTGTGTGAGCGTGTCTGTGTGTGGTTGTGTGCAAATATTATTTTAGGTAAAGTCTATCCAAGGGTTTAATAGAAGGTGCCTAGTGCAGTGTAATACCACCAGATATACGTTTTTAGTTTCATATCAAAAATATAAAAGTAATACTATAGCAGCAGGGGAGTAGCTAAGAATTATGGGCCCAGTGTGCAGGAGGTGACTCTGGGATCAAACTGAAAACAGAAATTATCCCATCTTTTACAAACATTTGCTTTACTATTCAAACTCTTTTCTCCATGTTCGCAAAAATGAAACAGGCCTTTATTGTATTTTGCAAATGTGCATTTTTGTTCAAATTTTGAGATATTATTGGAATTACTGAATCATTCATTCTTGTCACAAAAACGTATTTTGAGGGATTTTTGATTTTTACTGCTCAATTATGCCAGGAAAATATATTTTAAAAGGTCAAACTCATGGCTATTAAACCTTATAATGGGCCAACCTCCTAGTGATTTCATTTTTTTTTCATTAAATGTAGACATCAACTTGTATTTCACAGTATTGTGGTAGTGAGCAGCAGTTTAGGTTAAGTTGCTGAGAGTGCTCTTAATGCTGATCAAAATACACATTTTTACACATTAATTCTTAAACTTTGATTTAGAAGGGCTATAGCATTGACATGTTATGGTTAAGACACATCTATTAGGAATATTATTTAATGAATTTGTCGATAAATATAGAAAGTTTACCAGTGCTTGAGCAGTATTCCTGCCTTTTTTAAACCAGGAAGTGAGATAGGGGTCCTTAGGGTATAGCTAAGCCTTTTTATGCCCGATTAAATCATGTTTTTGTAAAAAGCTGATGGAGTTGATGAAAATCTCAGACACAACTTTACAGTGCCAACATTTTAAACATTTTAAAGTGTGTTAGTATGAAGTTGTGAATTCTTATTTTTAAATTAAGGAAAATAAAGCAAACCAAAACATATCATAAACTACATATATTTCTCTCTCTCTCTCCACACACACACACACATATATATATAAATCCTTAGAGATTAAATTTTCACCCAATATTTGAGTTAGCATCAATCATTTTGATTTTTTTTCTTGTTTTGGAGGATATAATTTGTCCCAGTTCTCAAGAATGGGTGATATAAATAGAGATGAACATAATGTTACATTTAAAAACTCCTCATGAGCCCTTAAACCTGTATACACTGATCAGCTAGTAGCTTGTTAATCTATGGGTAAGTAGGCTACGTAGTTATATAGTTTCCTTTTGGTCTGTTTATATGATTGAGATTCTGCACAGAGTCTTTTATTTTGAAAACTGACTGGATTCTCCATGCTATGTCTGAGTTGGACTTCCTGCCTATCCGATCTGGTCTGTGCCACCTGACATGGCATACGTCAGAAACAGACTTGGCGTGCATTCCTCGTGAAGCCGCGCAAAGAGTTGCTTTTGGGAATCACAAGCATTCTGTAACCACAACCAGGTCCATTGGCCGTGGCACTGCTGTAATGCGATGCAGCCGTGTCCAGAGGAATTGAGCCATAAGATGTGGCACAAAGACGTTTAGAGCAAATCCTTTAAGTCCTGTAAATTGTGAGGTGGATCCTCTATAGATTAGACTTGTTGTTCCAGCACATCCCACAGACGCTCGAGTGGATTTCAGTCTGGAGAAGTCCACACCTTGACAATACCAGACCACCTTCATCTATTGCTCCATGCTCCAGTTCAGTGTAGGTGGTGGACAGTGATCAGCATGGGCAATCTGACCGGTCTGTGGCTGTGCAACCCCATGCACATCAAGCTGCGATTCATTGTGTGTTGTGACACCTTCCTTAAAAGCCAGCAATACCTTTTTCAGCAATTTGTGCTACAGTATTTCTTCTGTGGGACTGGACCAGAAAATCTAGCCATAACTCTCCACTCGCAGCAATGAGCCTTGGACGCCCATGACCATGTTGCCCGTCCACCAGTTGTCCTTCCTTGGACCACTTTTGGCAGGTACTAACCATTGCAAACCAAGAACAATCCACAAAACCTGCCATTTTGGAGATGCACTGACTCAGTCCTCTAGCCATCATAGTTTGGCCTTTGTCAGAGTCGTTCAGATCCTTACACTTATCCATTTTTCCAGCTTCCAACACCTCAGTTTTAACAACTGAATGTTCACTTGCTGCCTAATATATCCCACTCATTGTACCAAAATGATGAATGTTATTCACTTCACCTGTATATTGTGGCTGATCAGTGTACATACAAAAGCACTGAGTGGGACAAAAAGCAATTCTTTTATTAGTAGCGGGTCTAAAACTTTAGTGATCCCTTGACTTATCCTCTGGCACCACCATGAATTTCGCATCTGTGTGCAAATGTCTCAACAACAACGGAATAGACTGTCACAAATTTTGGTGTACATATTTTATGTCCAGTTCAGAATGAATTGTGACTATTTTGGAGATCCTTTAACTTTTAAGCTAATGTAGTGCCATCACAGTCCCATCAGCCAAGAGTACTTTGTCTTTAGTGTAGTAGTAGTAAATACTATACGACGCAGCTCATTTAATTTGATTCTAACCTTTCCATGTGATGTTAGACGGCATCATTTGACTTGACCTAAATCTGCGCTGGCATCTGTATAAACCAGCATAAAATCTTAAAATTGGGCTGATGTGGTTACTGCATGTGGCACTGGTTAAACCTTGATCTGTACATGCTGAAGACATGGGAGAAGTTTTGACTGATGCAGGGCTCCAGAGAGCTGCTGTAGCGTAAATGTAATCGCATAAAGACATGACCTCATAGGATGAAAAACTGGTTGATGGCAAACACTCAACTACTTTATTCTAAATCAAATCAGAAATGTTATTTTATGAAATAAAAATAGACTGTCTGTCTTTTGACATTGTCAAGGCATCAGACATCTTGTTGGACTTCTCAGTATGAGCAATGGAGTATTACTGAATATCTTTCATGGACTATTACTGAATATCATTAAGGATTTTTACACATGCTAGCAGCATGGCTAAGGGATGGCAATGTTGATCTGCCGTTTGGTTGGTTAATTGGTTGGTCCACTACTTTGGTCCTGACTAAAATATCTGAGCAACTATTTGATGGATTACCATGTAATTTTTTTACAAATATGCATGCTTCCCAGAGGATGAATCTTACAGACGTTGGTCTCCAGTGTTACCACAAGGTTCACATTATGGTTTTTAGCAAAAAAGGGTAGTGAACGTGGCAAACAAATATACCTGTTAAACAAAGCATCTTAGCATTGCCATTGTGAGTATGTTAGAATGCTAACATGCTAGACTAAGATGGTGAACATGGCAAACAAATATAATTGTCAAACAAAGCATGTTAACATTATTGTTGTGAGCATGTTAGAATGCTAACATGTTAAAATAAGATGGTGAATATGGCAAACAAATATATGGCAAATAAAGCAAGTTAGTATTATTATTGATAGCATGTTCAAATGCTTTCGTAAGCACAGCAGTGCAGTGCTTTCAGCATAGCTTAGAATAGTGAAGCCCACTGGTGGGCATAAAAGCACCATCTAGAGGGCTGCAGAGGTAGTGGTACTGCCAAATGGTTGGATTAAAATGTTATAAAAGGGATTTTAAGGTCATTTACAAAGGTAGTCATTTCTAAATTTGCTCAAGAATTCACATAAATAAAAAATGTCAAATTAAAATGCATAATATAAATTACCAGTTACATTTGAATATCACAACACGACACACCATCAGGCAGAGACCAACCTGGTTAGCCAGTGTTAGTTAGCTAATGTTCCATTAGATGCAGTGACACAACAGGATCAGTTTTTGAAAAGAAAAAGAAAATGTTGGAGAAAAGTGTGGTGAGTAAAAATGACCCCAAATACATATAATATTTAGATTCATAATGACAGGCATTTTGTCACAGCCCAGTTGTTTGTCCTTCTTTTGTCATGTCATGGTTTTTTTTTCTTATTTAGCTATACATATTTTAACAATTAGACATGGGCCTCAGGTCACAAAAGGTTGAGAACCCCTGGCTTATTATATCATTGTGTAGTACATCATTGTGTAGTACATCCTGGCCACCCCAGTGTTTGCAAAGAAAGCAGATGTATTGGCAACTGTGACTGATGATGGGATGAGTTTAGTTTTCACACCTCCCAGACTGGTTAAACAAAATTACTTGCAGAATCAAGTCACAATCAAGTCAGACTTTGCTATATGTATGAACCAGGTTTGGAGAATCCATAGGTCATCCTACAGTGGAAACAATTCCGATATTTCTGAATGAGCCCCACTTTGACTTTATGCACATTTTCCTGAGCTGTGTAATTGTTCACTCTGCATGGGAAAATGTCTCCATTGTCAAACTAATCCACAAAGATACCAATATGGGCCAGATGTTAAAGGGAGTTTTGAAATATTTCTTACACATGCACATTCAGATGACAGAAATTTTCGATTCCGCTCTCATTCTCACACTTTTAATTGTCTTTGGGGTTGAGTCGGTTTATCTTTCCTCTCCACCTCCTCCCTTGACTCCCCTGCAGTGATTTAGAAGCAGCGTGATATGATCATGATCGTAGTGTCTTACAAACTCATTAATGGTGATAACCTGACATGTTACAGCCCAGCATATTACACTGACCTCATCCAAAGTTATAAAAGAGTCAATGTTATCATATCTATTTGCTGAAGATATACAGAGTGTGTGATTTGCAAGCTCACCGAGCTTCAGGACTCCTGTAAAAGTAATTAAAGTCTGTCTGAGTCAGACGGTTTGTCAAATGTTTGTGTGATGTCATTGGAGCAGTTGTACCTGGCAGAGACACTGAGAATTAAATGTAAGTGGGGGGGCAGCACAAAGAGAGCATATTCTGGAGAAGATAAAGGAAACAATGTCTTAATGATTGGCATCCATTTTATTACCTTTCTAAACCAAGGCTACTCAGCTAGGAATGGGTCTGGTAATGCACATGTTCCCAGGAAAGTGGCCAATGATTTCTTTTTTTACAGTGCTTAGTCTCAGTGCAGAACAGAAAACAATGGAATGTCCCCAGTGGGTTGAAAGAGGTTTTCCTAAAATGTTAGGACAAGGTGTTGCATGAAATAGGCAGGTGATTGGGTAATGGGGGCATTGTAATGGACTGTTGTCGAGAAAAGTGAGCAGTCCAGAGGTTGAACCTCTTGATTTCAGGGGCGTTTCTAGAGAGGGGTATGGGGGGACCCCTGAAATCTGATTGGCCACCCCAAGTGCTACCCCATTATTCTCAAGTATGACTGGTTATCTGTCCAGTGAGAGGTGGGACCTTAGTTTCAAGTGTTAGATGAGTATATTTAAAAGTGCATTGTTTTCTTTTGTGTGCACTTTCATTTTTTTTCCAAGTTAGTTTATCAGTAGGAGGAGGATGAACTTAGGAAAGATGTACAATGGAGGTACAATTTCCTTTTGAGAGTTTAAAGAACAAAGGATGGAAGCTTTATATTATGTTTGTATGGTCTAGAAATGCCCCTGCTTGATTTACCAGTTGACCGACGTCCCAACTTTCACCTAGAGCCACAAAAGACCTGCACATGTAGTGAGCTGGGTTGATAGCTGGGTTGATAGCATGCTGCCAGTTTAAATGACCTAAACTGGGTATTCTATGTTCTGATATCTGATGCAAAAGCCAGGGAAATTAGGCTTTTTATTCTATAACAAATCAGTCCCATAGTTTGTAACAGTCCAACTCTCTTAAATATGTAGTATATGTCATACACTAGAGATGTAGAGGCCCATAACAAGCATAAATACAAGTGAATGACTACATCTGCTTGATCGACTATATCAACATTTAAAATGAGTAAGTGCAGATACAGTTAGAGAGGGCAGAAGGTTGGCTTCTTTACTCCAGGCACTCAATATTTTCAATGGATGTTCACCTGTGTTTCGTCCAGCTCAGACCAACGTGTTGGCAGAAGATCACAGACCTCAGACCTCTTCAAAATCCAGCGCTCTTTACACACAGCTGGCAGCATGGATGCCTTGATTTATTATTTCAGTCTTTCAAAAGACACCGGGATTTAGTGGTTACTGACCTTATGGGCTTCTTCAAACACCATTTTATATTTGTTTAATAAAAAAGGACTGTTGAAGGTCTTAATAAAGACTGATATTTTGCATATGGGTTGATCTTGTTTATTGTATTATTGAACAGTTATAGAACCACAGAGTTTAAATGAATTTATTAGTCTGTATTTATTGAAGAGAGAAGAGAAGTTCTTGGGTCCTGTCTTCGGTCACTTGTCCTCCTTGACATAATGTTGTCTTGTTTGTAGTGTGGGTGCGAAGTGAGCAGCTATCATCTGTGGAGATAGCTGCTCACCTTGTGCTAAAAGCCTTCCACTGCAGTCATGGGGACTTCATAGATCAGCAAGGGCCAGAGGATTCTTGGGAAGATCCAGTGCTGGTAAACCCAGGCTTTGAATCTTCCTGGGAGCCCAGACTTGTCTAGAGCTCTCAGCCAGCCCTCCAGTTCGGCAGTAATAGACTTGATGGGGTATATAAACTTCAAACTGCATTTAAAGACCTTCCCAAGGCTCTTCACAGGTGTCTCTGTGAGTGACGGGATCTGATCTTCTCTCAATCCGAAGCGGAACTTATTGGTGACCTTCCTTTTCTTCAGAACCACAGACGGGGACTTTGTGGGTTTGAACCTCTAACCACTGGGGGATCCACCTGGCTCCTGGCATGGCTGTTGTTGTCACCGTTGCCTCACTCCACACTTGCTGAGAGGGCCCCTGGCACTCTGTTCCTGCTGAATTGACCAGCAAGTTCATTGCCAGTGCAGAGGGTCACTGACATGATGCACCTAGTGACTATCCCCAGTTACAGGATGACGTAGGTGTAATCCATCCATCCATCCATCCATCCTTCAACCACTTATCCAAAGTCAGGTCGCAGTAGCAGTTTCAGCAGGGGACCCCAGACATCCCTTTCTCTGGCCAACTCTGACTGGGGGGTCCCAAGGCATTCCCAGGCCAGGGTGGAGATATAATTCCTCCACCTAGTCCACGGTCTCCTCCCAGCTTGATGTGCCTGGAACACCTAGGGAGGCAACCAGGTGCCCCCCTTGTAAAAGTGGAGAAATCACCAGGTTAAATTAAATTATAATTCACCTGTCACTACAGCAATGCCATGATAAACTGACAAAATGGAAAGAAACAACTTGATGTATTGATTTATTGAATTTAATGCCATTTATTGAATTTAATGCCATTTTGCAGAAATGAAAACAACAAAGACCAGAAAAAGGTAAAAGTGTCACAACATACCATTATAAATTAAGCATTATGGTGCTACAAAGACCCCCCCAACCAAGAAATTTTTACTCTCAAGATGTGAGGGGACATTATATTTGGTATTGACTCCAGCAAAAATCACATCATCATTTTTATTTTTTTGGCAGTGAAAATGAAATGCAAAAAATGACATTCCCACTAAAATCATGATTGATATAGCAATCACAATAGCTGTCAAAATAATCACAATCTGATTTTCTTCATACATATTGTTCAGCCCAACTCTGAATGCGTCCTCAGTGAATCCTCGGTGCATTCAAACCTGTGTTTAGAGCTGTTCACTTGTGTTTGGATCAGCCAGGACGGATGATACCTAGTTTAAACAGGCCCTTAGTGTTCACGTCTTCTTGACTTTAAATAATGTTGAATTTCTCCATGCCTTGTGGCACTGGCACCATGTTTGAATCGTTAGATCTGTAACAGATTACAAGTATTTACCCAGTGCAGCCCCTATATGATATCAAATAAATTAAGACACAATCATTGATACTGCTTTGCGACTCTTCACTGCATACGGAGAATCATGAGGGTGCCACATTTTGACTCCTGGTGGCAGAGAAGAAAACGGCATGTTGTATTTTATGAGGCTGCAGGATGCTGTGTGCTTACCGCAGCAACCCAACCCTGCAGGGGAGCTGTAACCAAACCGCGGTGGAAAAGTTGGACCCTTTAAGTGCTACCTCTGTAGCCTGAGAGACAGACTGCAGACAGTAATCAGGGCTTGAAAAGACACTGGAGAAAAAAAGTGATTTCCCTGTTGTTCAGGTACAAAATAATCATTTAATACACATTTGTATAAAAAGGTGCCAAATCTCTACAGAATGCTCGCTTTACTTTTAAGATGAATATACAGAATTTTACATGCTAAACATAACGTCAGATCTCTAGCAATGAAGCTAAACCTGATTTTTGCATTAGTGCATTAACAATATAGCCTTAAAAGACTTTTTCACAGCCACCTTTCACATCGCTGTGAATTTCTGATAGCAAATAGATCACTCCTGAATAAAAATAATCCCCATCACAGAAAGTCTTAGTGCATTTCTTCATTTAAGTCCCCCAGTCTGGCTCAACAACAAGTCAGCTCTCTCTCCATCTTTTTTTTCCGTGGTGATATGTTGAGAGCTCTGATGGATGGGTGGTATGTATGAATGACTGTCTCTATTTATTGAAGGTGGAGGACACAGACGCTGTGTTGTTGGGACAGGGCTCAGACCATGACCCCGTGACCCCGCATCTCATACACACAATTTCAGGTCGTTCCATAATGAGTGTGTCCCGGTCACAGCGAGCCCTTTCACCTGACCACTCACACACCGATGGAGGCACAAACACGAGCTGATCAGTCATCATGTCTCTGCTCGCTGTAATGAGTCATAGTGACGTTGATAAGTAAGCTGTAAAGACTACAGGCTGCAGTGGACGAGTGTTAAACTTTATATGAAGAAAAAACTAATTTCTCATTAGCGGGCCAAGCACCAAGGATGCTATGACAACATATTTATAGGCTCTCTCCAACTGTTGTTTTTTCTTTTCATTTTTTTTACTTTACCATTTACCCAGCAACAGGAAGATGTCTAAACAGAATCAAATAAAAAATGTTTTAATATCTGCAGTTCCATGACAAGGAAGCAAACCTGATTTTCTGATCATGTTAAATTTTAAAAGTCAGGAACAAGCAAATGATTGGAGATTGTTTCTGCTGTTTCTAAGGTCAAGAATGAACTGTGAAGCTTGACGACCTATCTGCTTTTTAGCCATGCTGTCATTGTGGCTCTACAGATGACAATGTCAGGACGGGTTCACACCAGTCTTGTTTATTACAGTTGAACCGAACTGTGGTGGGTTTACGCCCTTTTGTGGGGTTCGTTTGGGTTGGTGTGAACCCCGGATTTGAACTCTGGTGCGGTCCAAAAAAACGCTCTCTGGTCCGCTTCAAAGGGATGGTCTCAGACAGCTTTCAAGTGAACACCAGTCATAGGAGGCATATTCTCTTTCTGTCCCTGTTTTGGTGACTGGTGAACTGGTAGCAGGTTTGCTACCAAAATGTGGACTGGTGGGGGACAAACCTTGACCCAAGACAAAGTGTGCACACACGTCAGTTTCCACATGAGCACACATTAATGAATGAACAACCAAAAGATGTAACATCACATTTAGTTAAACCAGTTGCCTGGAAATGTGACTGCAGGATTATATATGTATGTATATATATATATATATACAGTATCTGAAACATGATGCATCATATATATATATATATATATATATATATATATATATATATATATATATGATGCATCATGTTTCAGATACTGTAGATTTCACATCCTGTTTGTCTTCATAGTCAGCACCTGTTGATATCTTTAACTTTAGTCAGGAGTGGGTTAGTCCCCCCCTCCCCATCTTCTGCTGTCCCTATCAAATAAAGGCTTTTTTTTCTTTTTTATCCGAGATTATTTAAAAGGGTAAGAGGATATTTCCACTATGGGTCATTGTGGCCAGCAGCCCTCACAGCACCCTCCTTCCAACACTGATGCATCCATAATCAATAATAGACATTTCTGCTACACAACTGTGATGTGATCTCAAACCACATGAATTGGAAAATTGAAACAGCCCATCATTCTGGCATTGTTCATTTCAACAGCAGACCTTTAGGTGTGAACCCACCCTCAGTCTGCCTGCTGATCCACCACTTCAGTCTGCACAGAACGATCTGAACAACCACTGGATGACTATCATGAAATCTGGTATGGACATTCACTGGTCACTAGAGGACTCTGACTTTGATGATTCCCTGAATTTTCCTCAAGTGCTAGCATGAGGCTGTCATTTGTGGTTTTGAATGAAGTATCTTGACAATTATTGGCTTTATGAAATTTGGAACACACACTCATGTTCCCCTCAGAATGAAATGGAACCACTTTGGTGATCCCTCAACTTTTTTTTATCAAGCACCATCATCAGGTCATCATTGTCCACCATCAGGTCACCATTGTCCAATACTACCAAACACCTGCAGAACTAATGACATTCCCATCACCCCCAGTTGCACTTTGTGTTTACTGAAGCAAATGTTAAGCATGCTAACACTCTAATGCTCCATTCCATTTACTGCAGAAGTCAGAGCTGTGAAAGATATCTGATGTCAAGCTGACCCCGTCCCAGTACCACAAGTTGAAAAACCAAGATGGAAAACCTTTGTTCTACAACTAATTAAATTTTATACTGTGCATACAAACACCGTAGTGACATGTCCACAGAAAGAAGTTGGACAGTACTGAGTGTGCAACTGAGACACAAAAAACAGAAGTCCCAATAAAAAGTGTATTACTACAGCTTTCACTTGCAGAGGTTTAACTTACGGATCTTGGATTTTGAGGTTGGGGTTGGTGAGGTTCTTTTGACTTTCCGAGACATAGATCTGATTTTGTTTTTGACCGGGAACTTCAGCAAGTTAGCACTGTCATTGTGAGCATGTTAGCACACTAGCGTTAGCATTTAGCTCAAAGAGCTGCTAGCATGGCTGTGGACTCTAGCCTCTTTCGTTCCAATCAAAGTAGGAAGCATTAGCAGGAATTTTCCAGGTTGACCACGTTGCCAAATGCAAATAAATAACATGGCTGACCTTGACAAACTGATGAGTTTCTTTTGGCAAGTGTGCACACAGTTGAACCCTCAGCAGTGCACCCTCCTTGCATATAAACAGAGGACGGAATACAGCGCATGAGGCAACAGACACCCTCATGCATTTTATTTTACAGCACTTGGATGATATTTATGTGATAGTATGTATTACTTTAATTAAATACAGGCAAATATATTTTATTTTGCCTTTTAGCTGATTGTTTGCCATTTACAATGTGCGCTTCCATGGGTGCTGCCAATGTTGCGTGACATCAGACAACTGCTTCTTCATGAAGTTGGTGGTAGATGGATTTGCCCCAGAGTAGGAACTCCAATTTTGTACTTTGTACTTTGTCCAGAAGGAGGCTGAAAATTTTCAAGTTCAACATTGTCTGGATCACAGCATCAGTCTTTCTTCCTGATGTTTTACAGTTCAAGCCAATAAAGTTGATCAAATCTTCACCATATTTGAAAACAAGCATTCTTAACATATTATTCACTGTGAAATGATGATGTTGACGCAAAAATTCAAGATATTGGGTTATTAACAATGTAATGATGGACATAATATGCATATCTAAGTGTATGATATTCCCAGTGGCATAATTATAAATATGTAGTGTATTACAAAAGAGTTTAAAGTATGATGACACACATACAGCTTGTGTTGTTGCTATATAGAATATAGGACTCATTACGATGAAATACACCGAGTTAACAGTGCATGCATTATGTTGACTAATTGACTTGTTCATGAGTCACAATATAAGATGGCTACAGTAAAAAGGTTTATCAATCATAGTATAGCTGTGGCTGAGGAGATTTAACATTCCTTCAGTTCTCTCAGAAACACTTAGAAAAGTTATTGCAGAACATTTGGCAGTCAAGAAGTTGGCAGTAGCGACACAAACAAGAAGTTGGCCCCATCTCTGCAAAGCTTTCAATCATGATCAGCATTGCTCACTGGCTAGACAAGACCTCATTGTACCTGCGTGCAATGTACAAGTGCTGGATGCAGTTTCCGGAAAAAAAAAAAAAAAAAAAAGTTGGGCTACTTTAAAAACTACTTTACCAGTAACTCCTTTACTGCAGAGATTTGTCAGAATTGCTTGTGATATGGTTTTGCTGTCACTCATGCAGTCTTACATTTAAAAATGAGCCACTTTGCATGGTAAAGAAACAAATTAATGATTGTTATTTCTGATGATGTTTGTCTGAAAGGTAAAATGTTGAATGTAAAGCAAAAATTTCTACACAGGAGCAGTTAATGTTAATCTTATTTCTAGAATAACACATTCTGTACTCAGGTAGAAGTTTAGATAATATATTATACTAGAGTAATTAAGACTCTGGCAAAAGTAGAAGTATAAATTTAACTTCTTTACTCAAGTAAAAGTGAAAATTACAGCCTCTGAAATGAGCGCAAAGTATAAAAGTAAAAAGTATCCCTCTGAATGACAACTGTTTCTATGAAAAACTAACTGAACCTCACCTTATCTCTGGTTGAGCTTCCCTCTTTTGCCTGATTTGTCTTGGTATGTCTTTTTACTCTTATGTAATTTTTAGTCTTGTTACATCTTTTCCTTCTTGTTACGTCTTTTTAATCTTGTTGCATAATTTTTATCTTGCTACATCTTTTTCGTCTTATGCCTTTTTTGTCTTGCTACATATTTTGTCTTGTTATGTTGTTTTTCATCATGCTACATCATTTTCATCTTGTTAAGTCTTTCACATTGTTTTTTGCCTTTTTACATCTTCTTTATCTTAGAATGACGTTTTTGTCTTATTACATCTGTGCACTGATGGATACACCAAGAAACTGTTTTCTTCTATGTATTATTTCCCCACCAATTTAGGTTTAAATCAGTCTTGATGTTGGGAAGGCGGTGTAATGCGTTAAAAGTAAACTGCCTGTTTTGAAATGTAAGGAGTACAAAGTACAGATATTTGTGCTCAAAAGTACAGATACCTGAAAAATCTACTTAATATCATAACAAAGTATTTGTACTTCCTACCTCTGTTTATTTCTCATCTTCATCCTCCCTCCCTTAAACCAAGTTTGCCACAATGACATTCTGCTGATGTTTAATGTTCACATGAAATATTTCTCCAGCTCTGTTATCTCCTGCTCACTGTCACAAATTACAAATGCTGTTGAAAAATGTGTCAACACCTTTGTGTGCTCTGCAGTAAAACTAATTGTTAGCAGTCCAACATAGTTAAAATAGTCAATTACACAATCAACTCTGCTTAGAAAACACAAATGTGCGTTTTGAGCAGGGCACCGTTTTTTTCTAGACAGTATGCCAAAAAAAACAACATTTCAAGTTATGGTTTTTGTGTCTGATATTCAGAGTTGAGGCACAGAGATAGACACAACATGTAAGACAGGTCATGTGCAGTGAGGGAGAGTGAGACAGGCAGCAGGTCAGTCTATAAACCCTCCTTTATAAGGAGGCAGGGCACAACCTATCTCCCCCAGGACCTCCTCATGAATGAACCACTCAGCTTTTGCCCTCAGTCTGGTTTGGTGTGTGTGTAGTTGTGTGTGCTGAGGGGATTATACTAGTTTAAGCTCCTGAATACAGTCGGTGGGTTTCACATTAATTAAATTATGGCTAATATCTAATTTTGCATCCTTGATACAAAGTCCGACATTGACATATTATAATAACAGTCTCTCTGTTTCTTTGCTTGTAGCGTATATCTCCTACACACACACACATACAAACACTCGTCCCCTTGCCAAACAAACAACCTTGGTCAACCGTGGTATGCCGAGGTATTTACGCTAAACGGTGGGAATGAGATTCCATCGTACCGCCTCATGTTCAGCAACACATTCCACTGACACCCTCAGACTGAATCCCTTTAGCTCTTTATTGGTGAAATTTGATGTTGATCCCTGATATGAACTGCTCATAGGACAGGTTTAATTTTAAAGGCATGGCAGTTTTATTTCTATAGCAGCAGATTTCATTTGAATTTTAAGAAAGAGAAATGAAAAGTTTTAGTCATCTTGTGGTAACAGGGGTCCATTTAGACATCCATCAGTTTTCTAAAGCCATCATTGAGATGGCTTGAGACACCCTTGGATCACTTCCAGGGTCTTTCTCCTTTTCACACCTGTGTATTTGTACAGAATTGTGAGGCAGTCCATCCAGTACTTGTCAAGGCATTTCACTAAAACAAAAAATAGAAACCTCAAGGTGCCCCTAGAGGAAAAGTCCCCAAGGATTCCCAAAGTCATTAGGATTCATCCTCTTGGGATCATGAATGTTGCAAATAGTCAGCCTCAGGTCTCAATCACAATTTGTCACTTTCCAACGATTTGTCACTGCCCCTCTGCGACTTATACAGACATGTGTGATACCCATTAGGGGCCGAAAGTGAAGCACCAGGCTTTCGCTGTCATATAAAGAGGGAGAAAGTCCACATAAGAAGGAGGTGGGGAGGATGAACGAAGACAGGGATCCCTTCCCAATTCTACGCCCTTTCCTAACATTGTAAAATCAAAATGTTATCACAAGTAGGAAGGTACATAGTGTTATGTGCATTATATGACTTTCATCATGTGAATTTCGTCTTGTTGAGTTATTTCAGTGATGTCACGTGATGTACGTAACATAACATAGTTATTATAACTCCAAATTTGGTGTTATCCTAAACCTACTGAGATAATTTGTTTGACCTATCTTTTGTACCTGCCCAAACTGTGACTATTTCACAGTGTTAACCATATGTTAATGTCAGATACAGCCATTAAAGGGTACCTTGTGCATCAGTATCACTAAGACACCAAGGGGCAGTGGGATGGGTACAGGTTGGAATAGATATTTCAGTCTGACCAAAGGGGCTGGACCGAAAGACTGACTGTTGCGATTTGATTGAGAATTTTAAATTTGAACAAATACTTACAGATAGAGTTGTGTGTTTTAAATTTATCATCAAAAGTATAAAACCAAAGCCTTAGCTGAGGTCTGATCACGTTTATACCCCTGCCCCTGACAAGAGCATGCCAAAAAGTCTAGAAATTGGACAAGACTGGTGGTCACAAAAAGCTACAGACAAGTCTGACAGTTTCCAGCAGACGTCATCATCAGCTCTTTGATCAGGTGACAGACAGGCATTTCCTGTCATGCCCTCAGTCTTGCAGTTGGAACAGAGCAACTGCAGGCCCTGGCTCTAAAAGCTGCAGCCACTGGTTATCTCTGCCCACATGTGCATGACATCAGAACAACTCGGGAGCAAGTTGGACACAAATCCAACCAGCACGCATTGTGTGGCGATCGTCTGTGATTAATTCTGAGCAGGCCTGTCAGATACAGCCATTAAAGGGTAAGGGCTCATCTTGAATCAGCCTTATGGCTCACCTGTGCCCCTCAATATCAGATGTCCTACTGTATCCAAACAGGAAGGATGGTGAACTCGGACTTCCAAAGCTGAGGTCTCAAATTCAGTCAGTGCAACTGCTGACAGGGGTGGGACTCTTCAAATCAGAGGACTCTTGCACCAAAGAATTGGTGCTGAGGTCAAGCCCAGTGGTCACAGCTGGTGCTGATGGGAGTCTCTCCAAAGAAGACATGGAGAAGGGCATCAAAGACAGAATTAAAGTGAACACAAAAGTCAAGTACTGCAAGTGGATGCACAAGAAAGAGAGGACATATCTGTGTGAAGCTGATGCCGTGAGTGACAGCTGGCTGAATGCCCCTTGTCTCAAACAAATTGCAGAGCTGGTGCTGGGCAAGGCCTTAAGCTTTCAGCAGGGTCCATGCAGTGTTCCACATACAATCTCCTCTGCAGGTGTGTGTGCACAGTCTGCAAAAGCTGCCCATGCGTGAGTTGCCAAAACTCTGGTGGACACCATAGACTAATCTACAGCAAGCACACTGAAGACTGTTGTTGAAGAAGAAAGCAAAAAAACCCAACGAGACGGTTCTTCTGTTTTTGAAGGAGGTGGAGTAGAAAATGATTGGGTTGGGGGTATCAAAGACCAATAAGGCAATCATAAACGAGGAGCCACACACAGTTGGTGCAAGAGCAGACCCTAAAATTTTAAAACGCATGGTTTACTGGTGTGCACAGAGCCTGCATGCCCAGTACTCAAACTCAACAGTATAAACCGACACAACAAGCCATTGGTGGTGTCAGAGTGCAGGAGACTTGGTCTATGGTTAGGTTAGGTTTACATCCCAGACCTCATGTTGATCAAAGTGGTGTGGGGGTCATCATTTAAGTCACAATAAGATACAAGCCCAGGCATGTTCAGCAACACATGGAAGGATAAATGTAAAAGTACAGAGGCTCAGCTCCTTCACACTCAAGTTTTCTGTATTTGAGAAAGACAAGAATATAGCATTATTCTGGTGGAAGAAGGAGGAACATTTTCTCAGATATAGTCGAGTCTCCTTTTTCACCTTGTGGAAGATGAAGGAGAACCAGACTAGTAGACACCCCTCAGAGCTCTGGGCTGACGTCAGGTCATTTGTCTTAGTGAGTTAGGAAATAAAGCCAGGATCAGGATGCATGCACGCACACACAAACACACACAGAGCCAATAGCAATCCTGAAATGAGATAAATAAATCACCCCTTACTGTCATTTGCGCTAGCAAGGGACCTTCCATTCATCATGAGCTAGGGACAGGAAGTGCACTGAGCAGCCAACATAATACAATACATCCATAATGTAATAATGGCTAACATAATAAAACAAAGTGTAAATATAGATGCAGCAGGTGGCTGTCTGGGAACTTGAGAATAAATGTGCAATGAATTTTAATGAGTCATTTCATATCGGGTCTTCAGTTTTGTTTTCTTAAAGCAAAAGAAAAATTAATTTGTCATTTTGATGCAGGGTCTGAATGACTGTAAATGGACCACAGTTTAAGTTATTGAGGTGCGGTCAGACCAGATTAAGCAAGACGAAAAATACAGTACATGCCAGCTGTAGCAAAACGTAGGTGGTGCTAGATGTAATGTTGACAGGATGTACAAAGTCTAAAGTGACGCCTTATTACACCCGGCATAAACCTTTGTCTAGATCTCAAACATCTTGTGACATACTACTGGACCAATAACCTAATTCTTTTAGTGCACTTCCATGACTGTATGCTAAAGGACATTTGTGATTCACAATTTTTGAAAAACCTTAACAAAAACTTTTTTTTTTTTTTGCTCCACATCACCGATAGCCATGACCAGAGGTATTATTTTTTAAGTCATTCCAATCTTGTGAACACGGTATCTCAAGAACACTTTCGGGGAATTTCTTCGAACTTGGGACAAATGACCAGTTGGACTCAAGAATGAACTGATTGGATTTTGGTGGTCAAACGTCATTGTCATAATGACCACATGTCCAACCCATTCTTGCGAATGCAATATCTCAAGAACTCCTTGAGGGAATTTCTTCAAACCTGACACAAATGCCCACTTGGGCTCAAGGATGAACTGCTTAGATTTTGGTGGTCAAATGTCAAGGTTCCTGTGATGTCACACAACACATTTTTTGCCATAACGTAACAATTCATACACTATTATGACAAGATTTCACACAAATGTCCAACAGGATACTAACAGTGCTGGAAAGTAACTACTATTCAACTAGTTCCATGTAATTACATTAAAAAATAAATGTAATTGTAATCCATTACAGTTACTGACAAAAAATAAAAAATAAAAAAATAATCAAAATGTTAGTGATTACAAAGAGGCTACATCCAGATATTCTTTTTGGATTGCCTGGTGGAGATCTGTACTCTGTACTGAGTGAACTCTTTCAGTTGTCATTACCCTTTATCTCGGTCTTTGTATCCAATCCAAGCAAGCCATGTAGCAACTCTTTTACTCTGTTGCTTGCGCTCCTTCATTCAGCACAGGGATACAACCCTTCAGAAATGCACTCTTAATTCATTACTCTCATGGGCTTTAAAGGAAATCAGTTCAGTGTAGGTGGTGTAATATTTGCAATGATTTGGTTTGTCACTAAGCCCTCAGAAAAGCTGTACTCACAGCAAATCCTAATGGAAAAATAACTCCAGTATCATTAGTTTCATAGCTAATATGAGGGGCTGGCTGACGTCAGTGGCCTTCAGAATAGGAACTGACTAAGAGTGTCTTGACTTTGTCAAAGTCACTTGAAGGATATCAGGCCGCACTAATTGAACTTCAGGGATATTTAAAGAAGCAGCAATTATGGTGAGCTTTTTGCTGAAACTTTGGCTCGCCTGCCATACCAGCTCTAGTCTGGTTGAAGGGAAGAATTTCACTATAGCTGACTATTCACGTAGGCTGTGCATGCACGTGCTGGCAGGGAAACGTGACTGCTCTTCACAGAATCCTACTGGACAATGCTATTTTGATTAAAATGTTGTCATTGTACTTTTGTGACTTCCTAAATATGTGTAATCTAACATCCATTCTGCCAGTTCTTCCCATTTGCCAGTGATGCTTAGATTATAGCCTATGCAACATTACATTTACTCTTTTAGTTGGGATATTTTTTGAACTGCATTTGTATTTGCTTTACAACACAATCACTTTTTTAATGTATTATTACTGTACAGATTTATAATACATTTGTATCCAGCTGCACTGCTAAATGCCAACAGAAAGACAGATTTTATTAGCGCAGCTAATGCTAAATTACACATGCAAAATGACTGAATACACAAACAGCAAGCTAATCAAAGCTATCATATAATAGTAAACTTATCACAACACTGATGTGACAAAAACAAATCCATTATCAATAATAATGTCCATGAAACTACTTTCTCCCAAGCACCGAGGCATACTGTGTGTTTGGTCGAAGTCTACGTAAAGATCCTTTACTCTGGACTCTGTACTCTGGGACTTGATGTACCAGGAAGATGGTGCTGGGCTTCTAGACTTGAGATAGTCCAAATACATTACATGGGCGCCCTCAATTGTGTTGTTGCTCCGTCTATGCTAGCACTACAAGCTAGCTACTACTTATCCATGTTGAATTAACTGCTAGTCATTATGAATCATGGCTGATGTTGTTTGTTTTCTTCCGGAAAGTGTTGCGTGATAAGGCCACGACAAATCTGGAATTACATGCTGTGACTGATAAGATCCAATCAGGAAACAAACTTAGATGTCTGCGTCAGTTTCCAAAAGCCTCAAATGCAACCCTGCAGTTTTAAAACCACAACATAAAACGGGGCCAGCAACATTTCCAAATGTCCATGTTTTAGGGACTCAAAAATGTTGGAAACTGAGCAAAATGTTTGAGTTTTGACATGAAAATGTAGTGTGGAGGAAGTCTTACAGCTCATATATGCATAATGTTAGATGCGGATGGAGGCTTCTTACTGTGCTTTTGTCCATATTTGCTCACGTTTTCTGTAAGCTGACATGGACGAAGTGGAGCACTGTCACTGGTTGTCGTGGGAGCAGTGTAGCACTGTAGCAAATAGTTCAGGCGAGACACGACCACAGGACACGAGGAAGAAGTTCATATTTTGCGATGTATTTATTGGCCACCCAAACCACCGCCATTTACACAGCTGCCTCCACCTTTGACTTTTCCTCAAGAGGTACATTATTACAGCCTCCTCCAGTGTTGCCAGGTTTATTGCCACAAAACTTTGACTCTTCTTCTTCTTCTTTGGGGTGACTTTTGACTCTGAACGGTACCCTCTAATACTGTCCAGTATTTGGACTTTGTCCTTTAAGTGTGGCCATTTTGTACAAATATACCCACTAGTTCATTTTGTAGTATATTACAACCTGAATGCAACCCTACATATTATTTTTTTTTATCCAGTCTTCTCTTTATCAATATATCACCATGGGCAAATGCTTTACAAACATTTGTTCATTTATTGTTTTTTCATTTGACAGTTGTAATAATGCTGTTAAGGAATTAATCATTCCATTACAGGCTATCAGAGTGTAGCTTGAGAGGTTTACTATGGTCAAGAATTATGCCACAGGTTTTTTACAGTATTAAATGATTACATTATGACTCAAGCAGTTGCAGTGTCCTGGGCAGGTTGTACATGATGGACAGCAAGGCTGGTGGTCAACCAGAGATCCATTTCAGACACAAAGTCACTGAAATGTTTTACTGCTTCGAGAAATGGTGCTGTTTACAACCCCAAATACACCACACACACACACACTGAGAAGGTGATTACTGAAGGAGCTATGTGCTGACTTTATGTGTTTCCAGTCAAAATTATCCAGGAATGAAGATTGACACCCCGGGATTAAAACCGACATGAAATTACAGTTAACCAGCAGTGGAACACATATGGTTACACACACACAAACACACACACACACACACACACACACACACACACACACACACACTCACACACACTGCTACATAAAAAAACTAGAAGGCCAGATTCTGACAGCGATGTATATTAAAGGGATACTGAGCATTACTGAAGTTTGGTGTGTGTGTGTGTGTGTGTCTGTGTGTGTATGCGTACGTGACCGTGTGTGTTATTTTAGCATCACTCACAAACCAAAATGATGATTTAAGTGCATGTAAGTAGATTTCCAAAGAGAGATGTTTTTTGTATTTTGGGGTAAGGATATCCACCACCATCACACACACACACACACACACACACACACACACACACACACACACACACACAGAGGCTACCCACTGACCACAAGTACCACATTGTCAGAGCAGCATCAGTCAAATTAACGCTGAGCTGCTGAAAACCAATCCATGTTTTCACACTGTCTCTCTTTCACTCTCACATGTTCACACACACACACACACACACACACACTGCATGGTAAACTAGTGCATGATGCACACATTTTTTGTTCAAGCCTGAGAGTAACTTACAATTAGCATCCTTTTCCATGATTCCTGGTGTTTTCTGGTACAGTGTTTTTGGTCATCATGGACGTCAGCAGAGGTCTGACTCGGCTCATCGCAGCAGATCTGATATAGATCCTCCCGGACTCTTCCCATATGTCTGTTACATTACAAAGTTATCAATTCTCTGCATTTTACTGTCTGTTGACAGCAGAGACGGCCAAGTAGGTTAGCATTGGCTTGACTGACACTGTACGAGGCCAACAAAAATACTAAATAGATGATATGATTTGTTTCGCAGATTATCCTCAAATATGCGGTTTGGATGGGACACTATGAGTAGGAAATGGCTGTATACCCTGCTGACACAGGCATAAGAAAATGTATGGAGCAAGAAAAATTGTGTTTGACTGATTGATTGATCAATAAACCTGTCACAAGTCACTCTCAGGCTCGACGTGCTGCACAGGAGAGAGCTGATACTCACCAGATGACCACGTGTTGTATTATTAATTCAACATATTGAATGTATTCCAGGAGTTGGATGTAAATTAATGGATTTCACTTTTTAGCTTTAACCATGTCCTCCAACCTGGGTTGACATCATCCACCTCCGTTTTTCATTTCCGACATTTCCCAGATGCGTAAGATGCATGTGTAGAGAGCCTTAAGAGCAACACACACAGTTCACATTGAGGTTTTTCCACAGTTTTGAATAAACACATTATGTACTCAAATTAATTTGAACACAACCTTTGTAGCATGCCCTAGAACAATTTCTAGAATTAAAGTATTGCATTCATTTGGATGCTCACATTAGTGACAAGCAAACATTAAATGTATTATGTAAAGCATTTTACAACAAACAGATTGTAACTTGACCTAAAAAATGAGACCTTCCCCGACTTGGCAATGATAATCTGTGGACTGATTTCTACCTAAAAGACATGGGATGTTTTTTCCGGGAAAATCCAAAGGAGGAAATGCTCCTGAGTGCCTTGCCTCTCTTTAGCCCCACTATAGAGTCCACCAACGTCAACAAACGACCAGCACCCACTGCAACACAAGCCTAACTTTACTAACCTCATCTACAGTACTAACATGATGCCAGTCAACATGCTAGCAAGTGTTAGCAATAGGACGCTGAGTGCAACCACCACCAGTGTCATCAATAACAAGATTTCCTGTAAATTCCACTGTAATGTAAGACTTTTATCCATGATATTTCCATCTGTGGTGCTGAATCTAAAATGACGTAATGGCGGCTCGCACCAACTGACCCTAAACTGAAGTTTGTCTGAGACAAAATAATAAAATAACTTGAAATGTTGTTTGGGGCAAAGCCAGAAAGATATTGATTTAAGTTATTCAATATTCGGGTTAGGGTTATTTCGGAGCAATGGGAATTGGTTTTTGGGATAACGGGCTGTCGGGCAATGGGACATTTTTGAAACAACTGGGTTTTCCGCCATTGGAACAACATCATGGCACCGTCTGCTGCTGGGTGGAAAACATCCAGTGTTTTTTCAGAGCTTCACTGTAATCAGCAGCCTGTCACAGAGAACAACATGATGAGATCTGTTAAATGTCGCGGGCTGGAACATGGGAACATTAAGCTGAAAGATGCTGAAATGCTCCTTAGAGTCGAGGGCAATTGCTGAGTTGGGTAATAATTCTCATGGGCTCATTACTACAAACAGCCCTGTCACATATATGTGATCCATTGTTGATTAAAAAAAAAACTGTACCACTGACTGTAGCCACTTTAGAGGACCATGTAGAATATTAAACACACATGTTGTCACTTGATACTCCACCAGAATTAATTTCAAGTTAATTAGTGACTGCAGTCTCTTATGCACCTAACTCAAAATACAGTATGTAAATTTATAGGTTTTGAAATAAATTTTAAAAGTTTTGCTGACCTATAATGTTTAGTTGAGATAATTTACTTTCCTTCTTTAGATCAACTTGAATCTTTGAGCTTTGGAACCTAAAAAAAAAATTGGTCACAGTGAGCTGTGAACATGATTTGCCTTTATTTAATGCCTGCAAATTAAATAATTTTAATTGAAATATTAAAATTTTTACATTTACATTCACTTCAATAAATCTATGCAACATATTTTTTAAATACAATGTTCTGAGTTTCTAAAATTCAAAGCTTTAAGTTTATTTAAAGAAGAAAAGTAAATTATCTCAACAAAAGACCAGCAGTTGGTAAGACTTTTCAAAAGTTAAGAATTTGAGTTGGGCTTAAAGCTCAAAAATCTGTTGCCGTCAGTTTTCTTGAAATTTTGAGTTTTCTCTTTTCAACTTTTTTACAGTGCAAAATGGCTGCAATCATTCCAGTCCACTGCATGTAACAACCCTGGTGATGTCAGGAGCAGAACCACAAGGACCAAATTTGACTCAGGAACACAGGATACATTTTTAGTGTTTTGGGGTGGATTTGTCCTTTAACTGGAGGCTAAATCATCCTCAGCTAACCAAAGGTCCTCAATTAGCCGTGCACCAGTCGTTATTTTAGTCACTCATCACAGCTTTTACTGCTGACGTGAAGTGCACTATACAGTGCCGCCTCACAGCTTCAGCATGTTCCCCATTACTGAACTGTTGATCGACCTGAACGATACAGCTGTGGAGTGTTTGTGTGTATGTGTGTGTGTGTTGATGTGTGTGTGTACAGAGGTTAACAGTCTGTGGTCTAACTTGCATGCAGGGCCAAATCTTTTGGGTTTGGCTCCGACATTGTTAACAGAGGATATGCAGCAGAGTTGCTGCGTAATGTGTGTGTGTGTTCCTGTGTGTGTGTGCGTATGTGGTTGGCTCCATAGCAGTGCAGAGTAAACAGCAGCTATGCTAATATCATCCATACGAGCATCCTACCGAGCTACATATGAGCAGTGTTTTCTCAGCTGCTGTGGGCTGTCGCGGTTTTGAATGCTACCCACAATGCCGCCACTGAATATGGGCCTGTTGCTGCACAACAAAGGGCAGCTTGAATGCAGACTCACTTCTCTGTAGCTGGTAAAGTTCTTGAACAAATCTGTAACTTAAATATTCAATATACAGAAGATCTGTCATCATTTCGGTAAGCCGTAATCTGCAGATGCATATTTATTTTATTGTATCCAATATATTTGTCTCCATCTTTGTTGTTAAGCTCTCACTGAGCATTTCTGTCGTCATTTCATGCCATGTAGTCTGTAATGATTTATGCAGAGACGGAGGAAAAACTGTCAGGTGATGTAGTATAAATAGCAACAAAGTCCATATATGGAGGACAAACAAAAAAACAGTGACTTTAGAGGAACCTTTGGAGTGTGTTTCCACCGCAGGAACCAGGGTCTAATTAACGTTCCAGGGAGACTGCCCCCCAGATGCTCATTCTAGCAACTTTATTGGACAAGACAAGATGGTATTTTTTTCTTCTGTGTCTGGTTTTTGGAACTGAAGTGAGCTGAAGTGAACTTCAGGGCTGATTTGGACTAGGAGAGTCGCTGAAGGTACGTTTTTAACTGACCATTAGGCAAGGTCGGTGGAGAAGGAGGTAGTGTTGTTTGTGTGTCAGTTCATGGGGCTTATATAGCATTGGGAGACCATGGCTCCGACATGTCACGAAGCCATGTTTCAGGTTCACACAAAAAATCCTGGACACATAATTGTGAACAACAGTTTACAGGTTTACAACTCCAGAATTCTGTACTTTATGATTATCAGTGTATTTGTGTGTTTTCAGCAGCTAACATGTATAATGTGTTTACAGGAAAGACTCCCTTTCTCCTTTCCACTGATTTTAACACAATTAATTTGCATCAGTTTATGTCAGTATACTTACCTAACATATGCTAACTATGTAATGTAAGTATTTAATGTAAGTAACTAACATCCCAAACCACAATCTTTTCCTAAACCTAACAAAGCAGTTTTCTTGCTCAAACATAACCAAAAATCAAAGGTTTCACAACATTAACTAAGACCAAGATCACCATGACAACCTAGGTTGATTATGACACTGAAGGTCACTTGACCATTGTAATCACATCCAAAAATCATATACATTGAGCTAAATGGCATTTTACATGCAAAAAGCTTAAAATGCATCGGCATGACACATAAAGTGTCGACACGACAGCATAATCGAAGTGAGCAGCCATTTTATTTTTTTTTAAAGTTGCTAAAAGTTCTCTTAATGCTAATCAAACTATGCATTTAAAACCATAATTCTTATTTAGCTTTGTTTATAGTAGTAGTATTTAGAAGGGCTATGGCGTTGACTTGATACAGTGAGACACATGTGATAGCAATATCATTTAATGAATTTTTAGAAAAGCAGACAGTTTACCAGTGCTTGAGCAGTAATCCTGCTTTTTTTTAAACCAGGAAATGAGACAGGGGTCCTCAGAGTATAGCTAACTCTTTTTATGCCTGATTAAATCATGTTTTAGTAAAAATCTGACAAAGTTGATGTAAGTATGGGACACAACTTTAAAGGGCAAACATTTTCATTAAAAAAAAAAATTATATTATGTCATCAGTAGGTATTGTTAGTTTTAGGTTTTGAAGGCCTTTAATACATTACATATATTTTACATACAGTATATTTTATATACTGTATATAAGCCCTTAAAGAATGCCTTTGAAAATGTGAGTGTTGGTACAAATTTTTTTAGTGTTGTTTTAAAGGACCTGATATGTCCCAATCCCCAAGAATGGGTTATAAACAGAAATTCATGCACATCAATGGACTGTCTCCACTTTGGACTATTCTGGCCTTTCACAGAAATGTCTTTCTTGCAGACTTTCCAAATAACTCAGAAGGTGGCAGTCTTTTTCTTGTCTTTTCTTGTCTCTTCAGTTACTGTGTCTCTCAGTGCTCACAAACTGTCCAGTTCTTTCTCCGTCTTTCCAACATAAACAAGAAATGTAGTACAAATCACGTCCTATCTAACAGATGATAATTCCTTGGAAGGACGGACCAGACACCAGGTGCGTGGAGGAGCAAACACACAATCCCCCATGAATCAGATAAAGATTTAATCACTGTTATCCTCTAGTTATCTGCTAAATTTATGGACTGAAAACATCCAATATTGAGCTCTCAAACACACCTAGGCCAAACCTTCCCATCATAGACCTTCATGACTCCAACCAGCAGTGACCCTGTAACGTGAGTCAGTAGGACGGGGGGAAATTCCACGTCAGAGTGTTTCTTGAAGATTCAGCCTTGTCTGCAACTTGCCTCTGTAATTGAATTAGGAAGTGGTGGGAATCTAAAGAGCTGCAGAGAGGGTTGTAAGTAAACAGACATGGCCTTTTAATCCCAGCCTCTGTTTGAAGTGCATAAACCCCCCGAGTCCTTTTATGAGGTGTACTTCTCTCGGTGTTGTGCTGTGGAGGATTGAGTTTCACAAGGGGGGTTAGTTAGTTTATTTTAGAACAAGGCAACGAAGGTGGAAGCTGATGAGAGAGAGGAGAAAAATAGTTAAGGGAGATGGAGGCAGGGGGAGAAAACTCAGAAAAAGAGAGAGATAGGGAGTCAGGCAGAGTTTAAGTCGAAGTGGGTAGTAACAGTTTGTTTAGGTGGTCAAAAGCTCCCCTGGGGTCAGGGTCAGCTCTGAGGTGAGGAACATGGATGTAATGCTGGGAAAACACTCCAACACTCCAGCTATTTAATACCAACACTCTGTGTCACAGAAAAGACAACAGGTCGGCTGCACTGACATTTTAGGAATCTAGAGCTGATATTGTGATTCGTTTAGCTAGTAAAATATTTGATAGATTAGTAGAGAAGATAAAATAAGCTCCAAAAACTACATCACAAAACCAGAGTTTGAGCCAGAGTGCACCCTTACAACACACCAGTGGTGCGCTCAGGATGGCTGAGGGGCAGGGGCAAAAAAAATTTAAAAGGGCACCAGCTGTACACAGTGGGGCACCAGCATAGGAAAAGTCATGATGCCTTTATGGTGAAATGGTGGAGCTCCAGTTCCTGGTTTAGATTAAAAATGTTTTGTTATGTGACTTAAAGTACAACTACTAGATTTTTGTGAACATACATGAGACTATTTAAAGCGATATTCCACTCCTAGATGATAATTCACTCAATATTTACTCACCCCTATGCCGATGTGAGGATGGGTGAAGATCTTCAGTTCACAAAACAATCCTGGAGTTTCAGCAGAAAACAGGATTGTTTTGTGAACTGAAGATCTTCACCCATCCTCACATCGGCATAGGGGTGAGTAAATATGGAGTGGATTATCATCTAGGGGAGGAATATCGCTTTAAAACATAAAATCATAAAGGAGACTATTTAACCATTTACAGGTATGTACAGGCACGAGACCAAAAAATTAGCATGTAGGGTAAACTATGTAGCACTGTATTGCATTTTCTCTACTGGAAGGGCACCCTAGAGGGCATTTTATCATGTTTTGTTCACTAGAGGGGCATCCCAGTGGGCACATAACCAGGTTTTGTCCATTGGAAGGGCACCCTGGGGGGCATTTTGACATGTTTTGTCCACTATAGGAGCACCCCAGTGGTCAGTTAACCAGGTTTTGTCAACTGGAGGACATTTTATCACCTTTTAGGCCCCCTTGAATCCACCAATGCAACACGCCCTGAACACATAAAATATCATCACTACAATCTTTCTAAAATCAAGTGCTCAAGAGCAGGATCAAGGTTGTTAGCAAGCTTCTCATTTGTAGATTTTATAAACTGTATCAATATTTAGTCTGTGAGTTGGCCAAACTAGAATTGTTGGTTGTTGTTACGGACTAGTTACTCACTTAAGTATCTGATACTAGCCCCTACCTGGAGTGTGTGGGTTTTCAAAAACTGTCTCAATAGCCCACAGTCTTTCTGTTGTCTTGACTTTTCAGACAAAATCAAACATGTTTGACATTATTTATTCAATATTAGGGTGAGGAAGAAGGTTATTTTAGGAGCAATGAGCCTTTGGAGCAATAGGCACTTGTTTGTGGGGATAACAGGCTGTCAGAAGAATGTGATTTTGGTCCAGTAGAACATATTTTTGAATAATTTCAGAATAATGAGCCATCGGAACAATGGCACAGCACTGAAATTATAGTGTTAGCTAACATTAGCTCAGCAGCCAAAGGACAAGATTGTTTGAATCAGGAGTTTTCAACAGGGAGGTCAACGCCAGGGACCCAACATATTATTGGCAAAGACAAATCAGTCCATTTAAAAAAAAAAAACACACACAAAAGATTTAGTTTATACAACACTGACAAAAGGTTACCCATAAATCCTCTTGCGATCATGTGAGCTAGCTAACCTACTAAATCACCATGTGGCACCTCTCCTAACATTAACCATGTTACAACTGCTGCTGACTTAGCAGCTACGGGTAAGCACAAGAAAAGAATATTGCACTTACCTGCAGCAGTTGTAGCATGGCTAATGTTAGCTGTGTTAGCCTCACCTGCTGCACTTTCGCAGGCGGTTTCTGAGGAAGATTGCATGTCAGAGACTCAAAACGATCCATTGTGGCTCAAGAGTGTCTGTCTAGCTAACTTCTTTCCCAGGATAGGTGCTGCACACTGATTTAGTAGGTTAGCTAGCTCACAGGTAGCCTTTTGTCAATGTTGTGTAAGTTAAATGCTTTTGGGATCTTTCGTTCCAAATAGGCTGATTTATCTTTGCAATGTTGGATTCATATTAATTTGTATATTCAAACATATTTTAATTTAACGCAATAAGTCCCCCTGCGGGTCCCGGACCCCTTATTGAAGATCTATGTTTTAAAGCATCAATTTCTTTCTGCTTTATTCTTCCTTGGAACAAATGAGAGATGAATAACTGAACTGCTTTTGTTATTCTATTTCTTGAATAAACATGTATATCTTGAAAATTGGTTAAGACACAAACTGATTTGTGGGTGCAGATTCACTGGAGTTCAATGTGGAAAGTGTGTTAGCTTAATATCAATAATTACACTGCACCATAGACATTTCTAGCTCCCCAGAGCAACCAAAAGCTCTGTTTCCATTTTGTTCAAATAATTTATCTCTAGATTATGGCTTGGCAAAATACATGGCATCTATTTCAGGGATATCCAGGTCTCTCTCTCTCTCTCGCTCGCTCTCTGCTCTTACGCCCTCCTTAGTGTGAGGTCCTGAAGCTCACCAAGCCACATGGAGAATTTATGACAGAGGACTCGAGCTGCATACCTTAGATTTCTCTTCAAACAGATCCATCTCTACGTGAGAACAGGCGCTCCATAAATCAAGCTGAAGAGAGCATGAAAAAAAAAATCAAAAAGAAAGATAGAAATACTGTGCACAGGTCGTTGCGGGACTTACTCCTGAATCAAGGATCTCAGTTGCCAAGGCACTCTTGCATACACATACATACTGTACCCAGCAAGCACACATGATGTATTGACCCCAGGTTGCAGCTCCGGCGCATGAGGCTAGATGGCGTAGTGCATTCAAAAGCTAATCTGAACACAACAGGGCTTTGTGCCAAGCCACTGATAACAGCAGCGAGGCTTCTCAGGTAGCAACACAAGCTGTTTTCATTCCCACTGCACAGGGGACAGCATCATTTTTTAAAGAAATCTGCATTTCCCAAACAACGTTATGAGATAGACCACCAGGATTACCACTACCACATGGAAAATGTTTCCATTCGTCACAGTGGATCATCCAATTCCCTCATCGCCGTGTAATTATGGTGAAATAAAGAGATACGGCAGATTGACAAAGCCAGCGCTACAGTATGTCTTTCTGACAAGAGGGAAAAGATTATGCAAGAGTAAGGGCCCGATCGCGGGGTAAGCCAGGTCACTGTTTAGGCTCCGGGAGGTTTTAGGGCCACTCAGCAGCGGGGCACGGAGAGTCAGCCGGTGCACATTCAGCCTGTGCGGTTGTGGGGTCGGCCTTGCCGTCTTGCTTGGCTGCCATGCTGTACAGGGCGGCTGCAGCCAAACCAAACAGCCCCATACTCCACCGTCACACACACACACACACACACACACACACACACACACAACACACACACACACACACGCACACACACACACATTGCTCCGAGTCTTAATTTAGACTTTATTTTGATTTCTCCTCAATCTGTGGGTGTTGGATTCTGCTGCAGCTCTTTGACGCAGCCCAGCTCAGCTGTTCCCTTCACCTTGTTCTGTCTCATTACTCTACTTGTCTATCTGACCGTCTGTCTGTGTGTGTGTGTCTCGTTCCCAAATTGTACAACGGCTTAATAGGGGAGAGTAGGGCGAGTTGAGCTCATGGGGAAGTTGACCCACTACTTGTTTCTTGGCAACCATAGATAAAATTGGTCACGTGACTTTTTTGACAAGTCATCCACTTTATTTACCATGTGATGGAGAGAGGCCTATGAATAGGTGGTAAGCACATTTAAAGGGACATTTCACCCCAAAATCAAAAATACTTAATAATAATAATAATAATTTTTCCTCTGGGCTGTGGTGTTGTAGAGGATTTTGGAGCAGTTTCATATTGCAGCTGCTTTCTTTCTAGAAAGATGTCAGCATCTGGCAAAGAAATAGTGTCAGTGGTATCAATCTTGAGTTCCTGAGTAGGGGACATATCCAGTAGAAAGTAGTTCAGGTAGATTTTAAAGTGGTTCTGGTAGATTCTACTGCAAAAAGAAAGTAGTTCCTACATGAAACTGCTCGCAACAAGGTGTGTGGATTATCTTGAGTAACTGCGTCATGATTTTTGGAAAGAGACACTGGTTTTGAATTTTTCAAATGTATTTTTTTGTTGCTTTGAGTACTACAAGCCGAGTGTCATTGACTCCCATTATACTGTAGAGAAGGCAGACATCTCTACAGCTAATATTTCCAAAACTCTGCAACTCACACCAAAAAAATCTAGATGGATGAACAACACTACAGGCCAGGGGAAAAATATGTATTTTTGATTTGGGGGTGGACTGTTGAGTAAAAGTGATTTTTTTTTTTGTGTAGAAGGAGTTATGATTCTTGTGTCTGAACAGTTACACACAGGTCTGAAAAAATCTCACACATGTTAGTGCTTTATGAAGTTACAATATGTGGCAACACTGTTGATCTAAACTGCTGGATGACACAAATTTGTTAAAATGGCAGGGGTGGGGTCACTGTGAGCCAAAAGGAGCTAAACTCAGCCCCACTTATTATTATCAATAAAATGTTATTTTACTGTAATGCTACAATGCATTTTTACATTTTGTCACTGAAATTAAGTGACATTTTGGATTTTAGACCACAAACAAGAACATGCAAATCAAATCTTTGATGAAGAAATTAAGACAGAGTTCGCATATATAAAGTCTGGCTGCAACATTCAAACTGATAAACTTTGGTTTGGTAAACTTTGGTGAATTTGATGCCTTCAAGATGTCCCAAAAAAAGTTGGAACAGGCATGTTTACCACTGTGATGCGTCACCTTTTCTTGTAACAACACTCAGCAGATGTTTGGAAGTTTTGGAAGTGAAATTCTGTCTTATTTTCTTTTGATATGACTTCAGTTACAGTTTGGGGTCCCAGTTGTTGCTTCATAAAGTGCAAAAAATAGGGAAATAAGCAGGGACGTCCCTGAAAAAGACGTCATCTGGATGGCATCATATGTTGCTCCAAATCTTGTATGTACCTTTTTTGGAACAGTCATTTTGGAAAAAACTGTTAATTTTTTATTCCTAAGGATGCACCACATCCTGTAATACGTGCCCACATTTGAGCTTAAGATATTACCATCTTTTTTAGCTCACTGTTCCGATTGCTTGTTTCCATAAAAGCCTGTCTCAGGACATTTGTCGCAAAATAAAATTAGCTATAAACCCTATGATACTTGCATCAGATGGTTTTTCAGCTTGTCTATGTATGATGTATCTGTCCCTATCAAATAAACCGTAAATAAATAACTGTCATGCCCTCACTTTAAAGAAGCCTAAAATAAAAACTGACTCAACTTACTCCATCCCCCCTTACTGTTTTTCTGTTGATGCTGCAATACTGGAATTCCTTTGTATCAGTCACAAACACTGCTGCAACCAAAATACTGCAAATGCAACTCTGATTGCTCAAAATATGACACTTGTCCTATCAGATTGTCGTCTGTCTGCTGTATCTGTATGGGCTGCACTTTCACCCATCAATGGAATGCACCACCACTCCAAGAAACAGATTTTTTCTTCACTGTGTAATGAAAAAAAAAAAAGAGTTAGAAAGTATTCAAGCGTGTTTGTCTGAAAATTGCCACCTTCAGTAGTATCTAGACTGTGCAGAGCTTAAAGTGAATCGGTCCCTTAAGTGTTACCGCGAGTGTCAGCCAAAGGAGAGAGGTGAAACTCAAGGAGGTGCTTGAGCGAAATCACATATATGCTGGTGATAAGCTAACACACACACACACACACACACACACACACACACAGAGGGGAGAGAGACTCATTAAGGAGGTCATAAATCACAGGGAGCAGTGCCAGAGAGCGATCACTCTCCCACTGTCTAAACACTGCTCTCACTCAGCCTTATTAGCAGGAGTCCAGCTCTCACCCAGACTGGAGATATTAGCCGCCTCGCTAAAGATAATCACAAAGATTACATTACGGTTGCCAGAGGTACCAGGACAAGAGATGTGCTGCAAGAGATGTTGAGTTCATGGGAGGCAAGTCTCACACACAGGTTAACTACCCCACTATGTGTGCTTATACTCTGCATCCTCCATGGTGATATAAGAAGAGTAATGTAAAGTGCTAAAGTGATGATTTTACAGTCAGTCAGTCTGTTAAACACCAGGGCTGGGTTACAACAGCTATTTGTCAAGTTGAGGTAAAATGTATAAAATTATACAAAATGCAGTGAAACATAATACAAAAGACTACAGTAAGTCAATGTAAATGTAAATGTGAAACAATTAACAAACCAAACACAACAAACAACAGATCTTGGCACTAGACAAACTAAGTAGTAATAATAATAATAATAAAAAAAATGAATAAAGAGAGAAAAGAAAGAAAAAAGAGGGGACAAACACATTTAAATGAGAAGGTAGGAATATTTTCAATCCCTTATGTTTCTTTGTTAATGAACATTAAAAACTTAGACTTAAACTTAGACTACGACTTCATAAAACTAATTAATAATTAATAATTATTAGTCCTTGCTATTAGCGATTCGAAAGAGGCAATGTGTGGCATCAACTGTAAAGGGATAGTTCAAACAAAAATGAAAATTCAGTCATAATCTACTCGCCCTCGTGCCGACTGAAGGTCGGGTTTAGTTTTTTAGTCCACAAAACACTGCTGGAGTTTCACATGAAAACAGTGTCACAGAATCTCCCAAGCAATGGACGTGACTGGTGACCAGTTTTCAAATGGAAATGCCTCCATACTGTTCGTCTGGCGTTATCCAAGACTGTGTGCATGTGCATGTGAACGTGGCAGGCTAAAAACATGACAACAAAACACTTTTTTTTTTTTTTTTTTGGTTGTTTGTTATGTTTGAAAACTGGTCACCATTCATTTAAAATGTTTGAGAGATTCTGCAATGCTCTTTTCCTGTGAAACTCCAGCAGTGTTTTGTGGACTAAAAAACTAAACCCGACCCTCCATCGAAGCGAAGGTGAGTAGATAATGACTGAATTTCTATTTCTGGGTGAACTATCCCTTTAACCATTCATCAAAAACAGGTTTTGTCTCACGCTTCCGGTGGTGAAGAGCGATCGTTGATGCACCAATAAATCTACCAGTGCAAGTCCAAATTTTTGTTTGGATATACCTGGTGGTAGAAGAGACTCATATCCTAATGGGCACAGCCGGGGAGATTCTGGCAATGGTTTAAGCAAGTAGTCGAACGTATTGGAAGGTGGTCCAATACATTTGACTACTTGCTTCTATAAAGGAGGAACAAATAAACAATCTCACAGTAAATGAAGAAAAGCTCCCTCTCCCTTTTTAACACCTACAGAAAAAAAAACCCTTTCTCTCAAAACATTCCTGGTCTTATTGTGCACCTATGTAACAAACAAACAAACAAACAAATAAATAAATAAAACAACAAAAAACAATTTCTCTGTATTCTTATATCAACGTCCAATCATTGTTCCTGTAAAATAGATGTGTGCTTATGTAGGCACGAAGCAGCCGGTTTCAACCACTAATGACTACATCCACTCATTAATCTATCTTAAACTTTTAGCAGCACAGAGCTAAGATTCATTAGTTAGATAGCTAGCAACAGCATGTTGCATTTATTTTTTATTTTTATTTAGTCTTTATTATAGGCAGGAGGGTCCCATCTAGATACTAGATTCTTCCAGGAAGTCCCAATCAAGACGGCAACACATGCAGTTTCACATAACACAGACAAATTCACAGGGTAGAAAACACACAGGCCATAAAAGAGAAAAACAGAAAGATTGAAACATAGAGGCCATACCAGTGATATCCATATCACATGTCACCACAGGTCAAGGATTATGTAAAGTAACAACATGTTTCCTTCAAATTATTCCCAATAGTATGTCCCGCCTGTCTATCCTGTTTCATTCTAAAACTATTAAAATGCCGTTTCATCTGGACTTTAAGTTTTTAGTAACTACTAGCTATTTTTAAACAAGTGATTTATTAAATCAGGTCACATATGAAAACCTAAGAGATGTCTTGCTGGCCCCACACTACAGGAGCTATGGGCCGATCTTCCTCAGATTCACTGCTCTTGAGAATCGGAGGAGAAATCTGGGCTGGACCTTGGGTTGGCAGTGATGTTCGGCCCGGATTATCTGGTAATGTGAGGGCTTTACAGATCCAATCTTCATCCTTTCGATTTGCTCTTTGAATCAGGGCCACCCCAATAACTTCAAACATGTTTGGTATTTACGCTTTAAAATCTGAAAGATTATGTCGGTACAGAAGTAAAAGAGAGTTGTTTCCAAGCAGATGTAAACTCCAGCCCTTGTGGCTAACGGTAGCATCCATACTACTGTTGACAGATATTAAAACCATTAAAGTCTCACCTCCAGTTATAACTGAAATATAGATGATGTGTCTCCCCAAACATTTTCTCTTCCAGACTCGTTTAACTTCTGCTTTTATTGTTTCTCACTGCAAAGCATTACGACAGCAAGTTGTTCCGCTACGTCTGTTTCTGTTGTTTACATCTGTTTCCATATGAAATCACTCGAGATCATGTATCTTGATAATATCCTGTGGTGTGTGGTTTGATTTTTTTTTTTTTTTCAAATCTTGTAGCGTGTGGGTGTTTGAGATTAGAGAGGACAGAATCCGTGAAATTCCTCGTGTGTGGAGCAACCAGATTTCAAAATATGTTAGGACGGCACTCGGATTGTTGTCCTCTAAGGACCGACAAAATACATTTGAAAGATTCAAAACAAGCGTCTCTTTCTAAAAATCATGACCCAGTTACTCAAGATAATCCACAGACTTAATTGTCAGCAGTTTCATGTACTTTCTTTCTGCAGTAGAATCAACCAGAATAGCTTCAGAATCTATCGGAACTACTTTCTTTCTACTAGATATGTCCCCTTACTCAGAAACCCCTCTTGCGTGTTACTCCCCTTTCTTCCTCTTAATGTTTTCATCCATTTTCTACAATGAAATTATGAAAAAAGGATTTAACAACTGGAACAAATATGATTTTTAGAATTTTTTTATACCATTAAGTGACCGCAGTGTATCTGTAGGGGATTGATTAGGTTCAGGATCGATACCACTGACACTATTTCTCTGCCAGATGGTGATATTTCTGGCTTTCAGAACTAACTTTCCAGGCCATAATCTCTTAAGGAACAAAAGCCTCACTGTTAAATTTTGACTTAATTATGTCAGTGACCTTTTTTGTAGGTAGGAGAGGCCACTACCTTTCGAAATCCTTTTCTCATGAGAGTTGCAGGCAAAGCAGACACATTAAAATGAACATAAAGTTGCAGACAAACAACCAACTATAAAATACATAGGGGTGTGATTAGTACTTGCTTAATGGACACATATGGATTGGAACCAGAACTCTGTCTCTGCAGTAAAGTTCTCAAATGTTAAATACTGTAGGGCATGTGTAACATGTTGGAAAAAAACAGTGTACATACATGTACTGTGTGTAGTGTGTAGCTGTTGTGTTCCGTTAGTGTGTGATCACTGCTCCTGTACAACCCACTGACAGTTATATTGACAGTTATATCATCCTGTTTCCTTTTCTTTATCACCCGCTGTTGTTGGCCCTTAGTTGCCATGGATACTCTGGCATCACTTTTGATTCTTGACATCATCGAGGTCAAAGGTCGGGGGGGGCGTACCTTGAAGACTTTCCATGAACTTTCCCAAGAACGGACAAGCCCTCATCTGAGAACAGGCTTACAGTTTTCACACATTGCGAATTATACCACACCTCGATAATACATAGAGAGGTCTCTCTTCTGTCAAATCAGAATCAGTCATTTTAATCATCTGTAAATTTCTGATCATTCCTGTAGAATCTTAATGTTCAAGCTTTGTGACACTGGATCAAAACAAAGTAAAAATATGTCCACCAAGAGAACATCTTTGTTCTGTTTTTCGGTTTATTTCACTTGTGAAATAATTTACTGTGGAAAAAAAAAAATATTTTAACATTTTCAAAACTCTAAAGTGTAACCAAAGTTAGTGTTTAGAGTGTAGTGATATTATTGGGAAAAATAATGCTGAAAGGGTTAATCAATCAATCAAATAATCATTACTTTATGCAAGCTGTATCTTTTCTCCATCCAAAAAAATCCAAATTTTACGCAAATTTTAAATGAATTTTCAGAAAATCAGTGAAATAAAACTAATTAATGCATTTTTATTCAAATGAATGCAGTTTCAGTTGTCTTCTGTTATGTGAACATGAGGAGTTGGACACAGAGTTTTTTTTACTGGTCCAAAAATTCATGCCCAACCCAAAATGTCCTTTGTCCTATCAATATTCTTAACTCTGCAAAGTGACTTAATGAGATTAAGGAAAATATTAGATTTAGTTTGGGGTCAAAATATGTGCGTTAGTTCTGTCATGTCACACCAACGAAGTGACTTACAAGATGAAAGTCAGATTACGCAACTCATGCTTTGGTCTCACATGGGAAACAAAACACGGTCTCCTGAGTCAAAGTGCTGTTTGTTTGACCCATCCAGCCACCCTTGAGTCCTGCACCAGCTTGGGTACCCATGGGTGTCCAGCAGGGGACCCGCAAAAACGTTATATAACGGTTGAAAAATACATATATATAAATTCACGGGTGCGGGCACAGGTAAAAATGAACTAATTGCGGGTGGGCAGCAGGTGAGAAAAATAATATAACAAATACAGTACAATAATATGTTTGTTCCCATGGAGAAATCAGAAATGAAAATGATTGTGCAGTATTTTTAACATTTAAATTCATTAATACAGTAACATCGAGCCGAATCAGCCACCAGGATTTTAATGTGAAAGTCCAGGACACAATCTTTGACCCCAAATGTCACTATTTAATTTGACAGCGATGGAGGCTAGCTGCTGGCTAAAACAGATGACATAAAGGCAAAATAGCCAGTGGAGGATACCAAAATATTATTAAATTATTATTAAAAGTCGGACATTTGGGAAGAATTTGGTGCGCTGAGAGAATAATGTTGTCAGTGGCTTTGCTGCTTGTAAAAGTTTCAAAAAGTGTAAGCATTTGATTGCCATGTCATCACTATGGAAACACCAAAAGCTGCAGGAGCACAGCCGCTGTGCCAGTTGAGAAATCGAGTGAGTGACGAGTGACTGTGAATCGCAGGCTTTGACTTAGAGATAATTGCGGGTAACGGGTCAGTTCTGGATCTCAGTTTTCCTTGTGTGGCGGGTTTGGGTTTGCAAAACTGGACCCGCGCAGAACTCTGAGCCCAGTGTATCTCATACAGCCGCTAACGGGTACCTTGTGTGTCTGTATGTGTCGTAGAAGGGCGTGACAATATGTCTGTATTTGACGACTTGGGAATGAGAGCAGACTGGTTTGATCCGCCCAACACTCTTTATACTTTGTTTATCCGTCCTTTGCTGCCATCTTTATTGCCCCCTGCTGGTACTGCACCTGCATACGCGTGCACTTTTTATGCCTAGGCGGGGCAAAACGTGACACTTACACACGCTCACACATCAGCGCTTTGGCATGACACTGGGCTGGATTGGAAAAGCTAAACACATTAATGACACCATAGAAAAATCCTCTGTCCTCATTGATACACAAGTTCATAACAATCCAACAAGCAGCCTGTGCTCAGAGCCTGGGAATGGGACTGACAGAGAGGCTGTATAAATAGCCTCAGAGTGGCTTAGAGGCAACACCCAGAGCCACCCAACGCAATGATAACATGCACACATACACACCGGCTCCTATGGGAAACTATTACAGTTTAGTGCTCACTGTAAAACAGTCAACACTATCAGGCTGGAAATCAGTCAGTCTGCATCTGTCGGGGGTTCCGAAATGTGTGTGTGTGTTGTTGGGTTTGTGTGTGTGTGTGTGTGTGTGTGTGTGTGTGTGTGTTGTGAGCGAGAGAGAGAGAGAGTAAGCCTTAGCACACTGCTGTTATCTCTGCTGTGAGGGAGTACCTCCTTTCTGCCTGGTCGTTTCCGTGTGGTCGCCCAGGATATTAATCAGTGCATCAAGAGTAACGCCTGTGTGTGTGTGTGAGTGCGTGTTGTGTGTGTGTGCGTTTAATGGTGGAGTACCTGCTGGAGTGGCTTCCCTGGAAGGAAGTGACGTGTTAGACGGAAAGTGTGTGACCTCAGAGGGATTTCCATGTCTGTGTGTTCAGTGTGTGTGTGTGTGTTTTACTGCATGATTTTCTTCAGCAGGGTGTCAGTTACTGAAACTGAGCTTGTGTTATCTGTAAATCAGCGTGAAAGTCAGCTTCCAGAGCAAACAGAACAGCACATTGTGATCCGTAACAAGGGTGAGATTTAACACACCCATTAGTCAGTGAAGCTTTCATGCATTTGCTTTCTGAATCTGAATTTGAATCAGCCTTTATACGCACAGTTATGGAGTTAGAATGAATATAGGCCTGTGCAACAAAACGATGACTTATCTCGGCAATAGACACATCATCAATAGCAATGGGAAAGTAGTTTTATAAAATGTTTGATTGTTTCATTTAAATGCATTGAATGCAACCCACCATGAAAGCATGACGTTAATATGCGCCAGTTTAGCACAAGCCAAGACGCACAAACATGCAATCATTTAACAGACAGACCCCACATGCACTCCATACCTAGCAGGAAAAATGAGTAAAAATGGGAATTATTGGGAATATTACAGGATTAAAATGTTATAATTGCAATATTATTTAACCCTTTGAAAAATAAAGGACGATATATACTACCACATGCAGTGCACAGTGGCGGACTCAGGCTTTCTGAGGGGCAGGGGCGAAAAAAAAATAAAAGGGCACCAACTGCATGTGTTGGGGTACCAGCTCACTGAATATCGTGATGCATTTATGGCAAAATAGTTCCACTGGTTTAGATTAAAATTATTTTATGTGACTTAATTTGTAACTTTACACCTCTGTAACCAATACAATGAACTCACTAACCATTGCAAGGAACATACAGGCCAACAAATTTTATACCATGTACGGCAACCTTTATGGCACTGTATTGCATTTTATTCAATAGAGGGACACCTAGAGGACTTTTCACTCTGTCACTGAAGGACAACCTAAGACCCTTTTCACATCTTGTCCACTAGAAGGACAACCTAAAGAGCACCTTTTCATATTTTGTCCACTGGATGGACACTTTGGAGGACACTTTGTCACATTTTGTCCTGGAGAAGGACAACCAAGAGGGCATTTTCTCACATTTTGTCAACTGGAAAGGCACACTAGAGGGCACTTTTTCACATTTTGTCTAGGATACCCTAGAGGCCACCTTTTCACATTTTGTCCACGGGAAGGACAACCTAAAGAACCTAAAGGGCATCTTTTCACATTTTGCCAACTGTTGATTGACACTCTGGAGAGAGCACTTTTTCACATTTTGTCAGGGACACCCTAGAGGGCACTTTTTCAGTTTCCATCCACTGGATGGGCACTGTACAGGGTACTTTTTCCACATTGTGTCCACTAGAAAGACACCCTAGAGGGCCTTTTTTCACATTTTGTACACTGAATGGGCACTCTACAGGGACACCCTCAAGACCACCTTTCCACATTTTGTCCACTAGAAGAACAACCTAGACAACCATTAACATTTTGTCCACTAGGAGGACACCCTAGATGAGGGCACCAAGTGGGACAATTGCCCCCATTTCTGAGTCCACCAGTGCACACATTACAACACGTAACATTTCAGCCATGAAAATGCTGTCATCATCCAAGAACTTGACATCTAATTTAAAGAAAAAAAGAAAATCCAGTTAGCTAACCTGTCAATAAAACCACTACCGCTATTGAAAAATCTTTCGGGATTGTAGGCGGTGACGCTGGTGATTAGGATGGAGTGTGTGTGGGTAAAAACACAAGCCCCAGAATAAGATTACGGCAGTTTACTTTAAGTGTGATATATGACTAGCATACTTAACAAAGTACATTTAAAAGCGCATAATTACAGATATTGAGATAATCCAAAAATAACAGAAAGTAGTGAGGTTTTGTTACTTTAATATTGTGATACTTGGATTAGGTTACTGACTACTTTTTTTTAACAGGTAATCAGTAACTGTATTAGAATACATTTGTAAGGTAACTCTCTCAGCCCTGTCAGTTCATCATAAAGCAGAGAAAGGAGTGAAGGAGTTAAAGAAGGACAGAGAATTGGGAAGGAATGGAAAAATGCAGGTAGAAGGAACTCAGTCCAAAATTCCTTAAATGCTGTCAATAGTTTGGAGCATGTAGAAACTAGAAGACTGAGGCAAGACTCCATTCCATCACAGATTATAATAGTTATAGAGAAATTCATGAAGAGACAAACAGGGAGATACTTTAACAGTGTCAAATGAACATAGCTGTAGGTTATAGAGTCAGGGAGGATTTTACATTGACACATTAAACCCTAAAATGACTGCTTGTCCTCAGCCATGGGAAGGTAAACTATATTGGGTAACACACACACACACACACACACACACACACACACACAAAGTCTGAATTCCATCACTATGGACAACCAAGTCATCAGGTAATGGCATTCTGTGCCAATCAATAACTTATGTATTGTAACTTGTTTCTGTACAAACAACTAGAGTAGACCTGTGACCACAGGACAAACAGCCGTAAGGAAAAGATGGCATGTTGAGAATTTTGTGTGTGGTGTATGTGTGTACAGTGCACAGAGACAGAGATAGTGCAGCACAACGGTCATTGCTAGCATCCGACCAACATAGTTGTCATTTTCACATCCAGCGCATTGCTATCTTGATGCAGCAGAAAGCGACTGCGCTACTGACCAACAAAAACCTGGTCTGAAGTCAATGTTGCAGTTTTTTCTTGCAATTTAAAGATGCATTATTCAGATATTAAGATGCGCCAACATAGACAGGTTCGTAATGTGTGTACGCTGTACACAGCTTCTAGGGCACTGCCATTAATCCACAAGTCATAAAAATTAATATTCAGATTAACAGCAGATGAATAGCACTTGAGTGAAATAGGGTGAAGTGTCCATTAAGAGAGATGCTGTGTGCATTTACGCACAAGACACAGCAGCTATAACTTCACTGATTGTTTAAATCTGACAGGATTGGTCAGGATCAGAGCTACAATATCTGACAAATTATTATTGTCTTGGTTTATTCTGGAGAGTTTCCTCTGTTCTGTCAAGCTTATAACTACAGTTTTTAGTTGTGCTGCTTAAATATTAACAATATTTCCTCCAGTGACATTACTGCACACATGGAAATTTTTAAAATGACTGAAAGCAGCTTCTCTAATCATTCATCATCATTAACCATCTTTCAAATAATATCAAGCAGCACAAGCTTTTCAGATAATTTCTTTATTGTGTGTTGTATTGATGAGTTTTCTTTCTTGCTTTATTTTAATGATTAGAGGGGCTGCTTTCAGTAATCAACACAGTAACATTTCCATGCATGCAGTAATGTCAGAGCAGTCATGCTGCTGTGCCTCATGCAGAAATGCGCACAGCATCTCTCTTAATGGGGAGGAGCTTCAGCCTATTTCACTCATCTACTACACATCTGCTATTGATTATAATGATAATTTTTATGACCCAGCCCTACCGACCTGCTGATTAACCACAGTACCTGCATCAATACAAGTGGGTCATTTCAGCATCTCTGTTCACTTCTCCACTTCTCTCCAAATCTGTCATTTAAATAGCAATGTGCCAGAGGCAGGCACACCTGGCTCTTGAAGGGAGTGAGAGATAACACTCTGATTGCTAAATATCACTGCTACTAAATATAACCTCTTCACACCTTCTGCGGCACACTTTTTTCAACAACACTAAAATCTTTGTGCTTGAGGGAAGGTATCAAATATTTTCAAGTCAAAATTCCAAGTCAAGTCACAACTCACTGGTGTTGAAATCCAAATTGAGTTGCAAACCTTTTTTTGATTCTGTGAAATCGTGCCTAAAGTCATCAAATTTGTGACTTGAGTTTGACTCAACTGTGACTCCATACTTCTGCCTATAATAATGTATTTTTTCTGATCCCACTCCATGTACAATTCTACCTCAGGTGTGCCAGGTAAGCCTGGCCATGAAATTACCAAAAGTACATTTGGCACGCTCCTGACACCCCGGGCAGGGCGCACCTGACTGTAGTCTGTGTCACACCTCAGGCTTAAAGGGACAGTTAACCCTAAAATCAAAAATGTGTATTTTTCACCTGGCCTGTAGTGTTGCTTATCCATCAATATTTTTTTGGTCACATAGTTTTGGAGATATTGGCATTGGCGTAGAGATGTCTGCCTTCTCTCAAACATAATGGGACTAAATAGCACTTGGCTTGTGTCTCTTTCCAAAACTGATGCCTGGTTACTCAAAATAATCTGCACACCTTGTTTTGTTTTATGTAGGAACTAAGTTTTCTGCAGTAGAAACCAGAACTACTTTAGAATCTGCCAGAACTACTTTCTTTCTACATTTCAGGCCAGGGGAAAAATATACATTTTTGATTTTGGGGTGAACTGTTCCTTTAACAAAAATTGAGCCCTTTGTGTGCCAGAGGCAAGCACAAGTCACTTTGTGTGTTCTGCAACTGGGTAATTCACACCTGAGGTGTGAAGTAAATGTTAATGGAAATCTTACTACTATAGGTTACTCTACGTAAATTGCAAATTCCATTTCCCGTTTTCTTACTTTCTAACTCCTTTCTACACATGCCTCCAAGATGTAACGAGACTTCAATCTTCCAAACATTCATTTGGCATCAAGCGTCAGAGAGGTGACCATGAGTGTCCTGTCTGCAATTTACTGACATCATGTTGCAGGATTTCTGTGTCATAAAAGTCGTAAAATGTCAAACAGTTTTGGAGACAAAAACATCCAAAGCTGCCACGTGCAGCTTTCAAATCAAACTGAGAACAAACAGATGGTTTCACTAGATTTAAACAATAAAATATCTGTTGTTTATCATGGGTCAACATATGTGTGAAATTCCGCACATAATTCAGCATCAGCACTGGATCAGCGTGAAGCAGCCTGCAGCCTGGTATGTGCTGTCCCGGTGCTGCTGGGAGTCAGTCAGTGTGTTCTGCTGCAGGTTAAGGAGGATACTGAGGAGCTTTAAGTGCTTTCACTCTTCCTTTCTCTGCTCTCACCTCCTCTGTCTCTGTCTGACCGCCTTTCTTCTCCCCACTGACTTTTTGAGACAATGGAATCCAGCTGTGAGGTTGTAAAACCCTCTGGAACGTCACTAAAGAGGCAGCACGGCCTGCAAATGGCTTCAATTAGCCTCTCACATGCTAATAGAGCTAGTTAAAAAGAGGGACAACCAGCCAAGTCACACACACATGCACACACATGCACACACACTTGCTCGTAAATGGCGAGAAAGATCCCGTCCTGATGGGAGCTCCAGTCAGAGGATACATGCAGTATATGGAAGCCTTTAGGTGTGCTTTCATCTGTCACAGCTAACAAATTGCACATAAACACACAAGCAGATAGAAACACACAAAACACACACAAATTAATACACCCAAAAACCTGTAGACAGATTTTCACACACTAAATTGTGCACACATATTATGATTTAGAAACACATTTGCACAATTGCACAAGCAAAGTCAGACACACACATGCACACACCTTCATTTACAGACATAAAATCATAGATATGCAGCCACACACACATAGGGAGACACACATACAAAACTCACAGACAGAAAATTCTCCACACGTGCACATACACACACCACACGTAATACATAAACATGTTAACACACCAAAAGCGAGCACACACACAATTACGTACACACATATGCAGACAATTACTGCATGCAAACACAATGACAGTTCCAAGTGTGTTGTGACAGCGGGACTTCCCGGTTCCTGTTTTCACTCTGTAACACTCAGTGTGACTGAGACGCACTCAACATCCACCTCCATGTTGTCTGCAGTCTGAAACACACGGGGCTGACGGATCTCACTGACAAACACCGGAGAGTTCAAACTCCATCTCCATCATCCTCAGACACTAACTACACACACACATCCTGAGCTTCTTCCACATCTGGGACATCTGTGTGTGCAGCTGAACTCATGGTGAAGAGGGTTGGTGTAGTTTCAGTTTCAGCGCCTTCAAAGCCCTAATAAAGTATTTCCCAAGGTACTTAAACTCCTTCGCTTGGGGCAGCAGTTCACTCCCAGCCCTATAAGGGAGCAATCCTCTGTTTTCCGACAGACAACCATGGCTTCAGACTCCGAGGTGGTGACTCCTATCCTGGCCTGTTCACAGCATACTTAAAGCTGCTTCAGAACCACATCATCTGCAAAAAGGCACAATTCTGAGGTTCCCGAATGACACCCACTAAAAACAATGACCCTAGTACCCCATACGCCCCAGTACCCCCCACAGGATTCCTGGGGGACAGGCAGACTGGGGCTGTGTCAGCAGTAATGCGGGCCTTATAATGGACCATCATGGTGAAGAGGAGCTGAGCCAGAAGGCAAAGCTTTTACAGTACATTCAAACCCTCACCTATGGTCATGACCTTTGGGTAGTGACTGAAAGAATGAGATGGTGGGCAGAAGCGTCTGAAATGAGTTTCCTGCGTAGTGTGGCAGGGCTCAGGGTAAGGAGCCCAGACATCCAGAGAGAGCCCAGAACAGAGTCGCAACTCTGAGGTGGTTCAGGCATCTGATTAGGATGACCTCTAGACACCTAGACCCAAAACTCACTGGTGGTATTACTCTCATCTGGCCTGAGAACACGTGCTCCAGGAAGAGCTTGCTGGGTAGAGGGAGAACCGTTCTTAACCTGCTGCCACCATGACCATAATGAGGTTGATAATAAGCAAACAAATAGAAGGAGGACAAGACGCGTATGCTTGGTTTGAAAGGTTTCTATGAAAATGATGTAGGCCAAATATGTTTTTTTGCCTCTGCCGTTTTTTGACTGCCATGAATGCTACTACAGCTACCAGTGTCTACCAAACAAACTTAAGAACACATCTAATAACCCATTTCACATTGATGGTTTAGGGTTTATAGTCACACTGATGTAAATTCTTGCAAGAGACAAAAAGCATCCTCTGCCAAATAAGTTTGGGGAAACAGAGGAACAATCTTGCTTTTTTTTTTCTCTCCTCTGTTTTGCCATGCCCCGTCTGACAGGAAACAGGAAATAGGGAGTATCCTGCTGTCTTTCCACCACTGATTGGTTCCCATCGTCGTGACTGATGACATCACCCAGAGTTTCACCAACACTGTCTGGTGCACTGAAATGCAGCAACCTGCTACTACTGTAACCTTGCAATTGTAATGCTGGATCATAGAGGGAAAAGAAAAGTCTATAGATCATAGAGCCACAGAGGCCACACTTATAATAAATATGGGAGGCTAACATATATTTAATCATTTTCATTTTACATATTGATCAGCACAAAGTGGGTTTCAGATTCATTGTGTTTGGAAAGGGTCATGAACTTTGAGATCACAAAAAGGCCTGGGATCCATGAATGGCGACATTATGAATCCACCACTTTAGTTAGTTTTGCATGTGCACACCTGTGTTATAAGATGCATGTAAATATAAACATATTACAAAATACAGATTATTTAAGTAAGCTGGAAAACCAAATCCACAATACCTTTCTAGCTATATAATTTAGAGTCCTATGTGCATAGTAGTAAGCATCTAAATTTTTTCCTTTCCTTCCTTTATCCTTATATTGGGTTTGAATTGACCATGGCTTTCATATTCATTAGGACAATTACACAATTAATTCCATGAACCAATAAAAAAAAATTCACATCAGCAGCAAGTAACATTAGTTCGGATCCAAATGTTTTAACACACCAAAGTCACACAATAACACTAACTAACAAACTGATCAGTAGACCAGCAACTCCTGTGGTCTGTGAGGTAAAATTACTGTTTTTGTCTGGTGGCTCTGACAAAAACATAGATAGTGGCTCCCTGTTGGAAAAAGCTGTCTGACGGCAAAGTAAAGAGGTGAAAATATTCTAAATATAGCATAAAATTAAAGGTAGAATCGATAGGATTTGTCCGAGCAATTTGTGAATGCATCATTGTAGAGTGTCATTCGCGGGACATCAAATACCACCATACTGGGTTGATAACGCATCCTAAGCACAACGAAACAATGAAAAAGTAAGAAAATACAGACAGAGGACAGCGTCTCAGCAGGGAAAAAAAAAATTGCATATTATGCCTTTAAACTGTTACATGTTAAGTCCTTAAGCCAGTTCTCCTGAGGGAGATGTCAATCAAAACGTGATCTGCTACGCCCGCACAGTCATGACAAATGATCTAAACGGCAAAATGTGCTGCCTTTTTTAAACCAGCTTTTCTCATAGTCCTGAAGCTTATCAATCAGATTTTTTTGGATTCGTAATGAAACACTTAACTTTGATGTCAATTTTTTTGCTATTTCAAGCCAAATTTCTTGAGGCTTTAATAAAGCTATTAAAAATGTCTTTTAAAATAAGCAACAAAGGATATGCTGTAATAACTCGTGTCAGTCACAGTAAAAAAGTGTTAGAGAAAAAGTTACAACATATTTGTTCCAATTTTCATTAAAGTTCAGTTTAGACTGGCAATACTTATCATAGTTTTAAGCATTTACAAAATATGAATTGTGGTGAGCTGCGGTGTACTATCATCCAGTATAAGATTACACTCCTGCCCTCCATCTGCAGGCATCTCTGAACAAACAGTGCTCTGTAACAGGAGGATGTGTGTACGGTGAGTGGAATGTTTCTGCAAATAACTTATTATTTGTTACCTGTCAGATGCAATGAGATACAGGCCCTTCAGATTAGGTGCACATAGTGCACATACAGACACACGTCCTGCAGGAACGACCTGTGGCTCTGCAGATGTGAGGATGTGGGGAGGATAAGTGCGATCTGTCCAGATCAGGAAGTACGACACAGGTCCCTTGGAAGCAATAAGTTAATCAGAAGTGGACGACTTGTCACCGAGATAGACGTGTCATTATAGTTTAGGGCTCCGTCTCTCTCACTCACACTCACACTCTTCCTCTCTCAAGCCTCGACCTGTCTGTCGCTGTGTTGCTTGGCGAGTGCCGGTGTGTAGATGGACTGACTGCAGAATCCAGCTATGATAAATAACAGTAATGAACTGAGAGGTTACAGAGAACACGACCCGAGGAAAGCAAAGGAGACGAGAGGACAGGGTGACATTCATTCATTTTGGAGTCTCAGAGACAGGCTGCGACTGCTCATACTTATATATATTTGCTACTCTAATGCTAATTGATGCTGATTAGTAATATATATACTGACAGTACATCCAGTTCATGAGAAAACTGAGTAAAAGAACAGAAAGTGAAGAGAAACACAGTAGTTGCAGCAGCAGCTGCTTGGAGCACTTTTTATACACTGATTAAAGAACATGTCAATTATTATGTGTGTTATGTTTAAGGCTGTCCCCAGTGAAGGTTTTTTTGTCAGTCAGACCAGATTGACTGTTCAGTACAAATATTTAAGAATTTCAGTTCAATCAGTTCAGTGCACCACAATAAACTCCTATATAAGCCTGCATGAGTAGGTTTTACCAGTAAGACGTGTGCTGTCTTCGTGAAAACACAAGATTTTCACAAAGTCAGAGAAAGTTAAAGTGTGCCTCCTCCAATAGTTCCGTTATGAAATCAGCACTCCGCAGAGCTTCTCTCCCCGGTGCCTGGTGTACCCTGCCCTATGTCCTCCACACTCACACCGTGAATTATTTCAACCAAACCAGTCGTTGGATGTTGGAACGGTGGAAAGATGAACCAAGATGTTTATTTTGTTTCAGTTGAGTTTGAATGACGCTGACGATGGTTTTGCAAAGGGTCTGGTTATTTGGCGAGGGCAATAAAACAGCTGTTTTTCATTAAACAAAATGTATCTTCTTCATCAGACACTTCACACTTAATATAGTAAAAACATAGGGAAGAGATTAATTAAGGTAAACTGCCAAGGTGACTCCTAAGCTGTTGTGATTTGGCTAGACGTTTTAGGACACCTCAGGAAAATATGCAGTGTTGTGTCCAGTTTGCCTTGGCCCACCCTGGTCATATAATGTTATTGGTCTCATAGCCTACTGTATCTCGCTGTATTTCACTTGGATCCACCTGTTGTGCTCTCAAAGGGCCCCCAAAAAGCTACAAACAGCCCTGACCACAACATAACAGCTGTGCTACAGCATATTTATCCCGCCAGGCTTTATGTAATATATCTATGTGTGTCTGTGAATGTGTGCGTGATCACTGGGCCTACATCTTGTCCACCCTTGAATACAACTGGACCAATCAGCTTTTTTTGGTGCACATTCGTGACTGTACGCTGAAGTACTTCTGTGATTCAGAATTCTTGAAAAACCTTAAAGAACCTTTTTTAAAAATTATTTTTTTGCCTTTATGTGATACCTTTATGACGACCGAATTATGTTTTCAGGTCATCTCATTCTTGTGAACATGATATCTCAAGGGAGGGATTTTTCTCAAACTTGGCACAAATGTTCGCTTGGACTCAAAGATTAACTGATTGGATTCTGGTACTCAAAGGTCAGGGTCACGGTGACCTTGCTCACTCACAAACTCAAGAATTCATCCATTAATTCTGACAAAATTACACACAAATATCTAATAATATAAAAGAGGTGATGACACTATTTAGTCCAGAAGGTCAAAGGTCAACTTCACTCCAATCATTATGGGCGCTTTTAATTATGTTGAATTATACCTCCTCATCTCGTCTCTCCTCTGGCAAACCAGAAGTCGTTTCCGCTTCGCCATTATGAAGGATCTTCCAATCCATAAAAACACCTGGAGGAGACGAGGACTGAGGAGAGAGGAGGCTTCTGGAGGAGCACAGAGTGAGGATACATTGGTGTATCCTACGTGGAAATCTTTTATCAAGAGGAATGATGTTGATTGGGCAGTTTTGGCAACTTTCATCCTGCATCATAAGGACGCACACAGGAAAATCGAATTCTGACTGACAAAAGTGTCTGCAGCACTGTAATGCATCTAATGTGAATATTTATGTTCACTGGTGTCACACAGAGCTCATGAAGAAATAACTGATTATAAGCATTTGTATTATTAGATCCAAGATCGATGCATGTTCTGAGTAATGACACAAACAGGTAGAAACAGGTCAAAAACAGTCAGTGATTCACAGCTTATTACTCGGGGAATTGCTGTCCCACACTTTTTAATGGACTAATTACGGAAAATACATGCTGTGGCGTGCTCACTTTGTAGTGTCATGTACAAGAATTTACAGATAATAAAATAAAACACAGTTACATGGTGAGATGTGATATAATGTGCCCTTACCCGTGCCCTCGCAGGATCATTTCACGGCAAAGAGTTGTGGCAGCACACAAAGCAGCAGTTTGTCCTTTGTCTTTTTTTAAAATTTCACAGTAAAATTAACACACAAGGAATATTGATGATTGATGATTTAAATCAAGATAAGTAAGAATACTACAACTAATCAGCTATTTTAAGTTTACAGATCTAATGAATACTGCCAGGTGTTAAATAATGTCAGTTTGACAGCTGATACAGCTGTGCAGCTTGTCATCAGTAATTGACGTTGCTTCAGACTGATGCTAAAAGGAAATGAGGATTTTTCATTTTGCAGCTTTGTCTCATTCACGCTCGCATCTCTCTCTCATATCCTCGCTGGGAGGAACTCAGACGCTAGGTAGGGATGCGAGTGGAGGAGATAAGGAGACGAATTTGCCAAACGAGGAGCACCCAATGTTCAGCTTTCTATTAGTCCCCTGTACTCCTCTGACAAAACAGTGAAGACAGCATGTTTTACACTGGAAATAATTACTAGAATCACACACACGAGTCCGGACAGACATGGATGTAAATTGTAACTTAACTGGTTGGTGGAGACAAACAACTGTGATGCAGCAATTCTATTTTTTGACTGCTCTGTTTTGTACGATCCATTAACAACTGACTTCTCACTCTACTTAACCGGCCACTAGGGGCCACAAGTGATCAACAACTGCTTCAGTTTGAAATCTTGTTTCAGCTCGGGACAACATATGTGGAGGTCATGTTAATGTTAGCAGAACTTTGCAAATTTCTGCTGGTTGCATCTGGCAGTTGTAGGGGCATTGCAGTAGGTGCTTCACCATTTGTTGTCTGGCAGAAATCTGCACTCTACCGACTGCACTGATCTCTTCTAGTTCTTCTTTTTTCTTCTCCTTGCCACTTGTGGGAGTGTGGGAACTTTGTTAATTCATAGCAACACTAAAAGAGGAAATGGTGGATTACTTTAGAGTCAGTACAGTTTGCTACAGCCTCATCATTTACGTGTGGCAGCAGCTGACACCAGCATGTGAATAGTGTGTTTTGGTGTGTGTTTGTGTTTACCTGTCCACTACAGGAGGTCTGCGTACCCAACACCATAATGGGACATATTACAGAGACCTATGGCTTGGGAAACACACACACACACACAAACATGAGAACACGCACATTTCTTACACAAATTCTCAGCCCTGGACTCCTGGGAGATTTGGGAACCATTCAGAGTTTGGTTCACAAGGCAGCAGCAGCCTTTATCCTCCTGTGTTTGTCAAGGTCCTTTTAAACAAATCCATTAGGACCAGGCGCCACAGAGTTTGACTGCCCAGCGTGGGCACACAGATGGCCTGGCCCAGTTTTCAGACACACACACATTATGATTGGCTTGTACAGGTACTGATGATCCAGACACAGCAGGGTCTCGGGCTGTTTGGACAGGATGACTGCTCAGAGTGGACCGGGCGGGTCAGAGGGGGAAGATCAATGGAGAGGAACTGCCAGGAGAGGAGACTTTCTCATGGAGGGAGAAACACCACAAGACACTGACTCATTTAACCAACACGAACCCAAAATACCACACAGTCAGGAAAATGAAGGCCAGCTTATATGTAATGCTCTTTTCATAAAAGTGACTGGTCTCAGCATAAATCCATACACTTTGGTAAAAAACTAATATATCATAACATTGACCTGATGTAGAGCAGTTGGATTTTATTAAAGTTGTGGGGAAAATAAAACACTATAGATCCCTCTCCACCTCAAACAAATTTGTGTTTAAGAAGAAGATTTTTTCCTTTATGTGCTCAGTAATGATGCCATCCAGAAGCTAGTCGCAGCAGCTGTAGAGTTTCAGTGGTTCAGTAGTTTCAGTAGTTCAGTGGCTTGGCGTTGGGGCCCCATCAAGGGATTTGAGGAACATGAGTTGATTAACAAGACTGGAAATGAGAGCATATTGCCTCTTTATTATGAAATACTGGATGCATTTCATTGCATCACAAAAGTGATAGAAATCTCAAAGGTGACTTGGTTAACTCAGACTACAGAATTAACTGGTACCTCTGGAATTAACTGGTACCTCCAGCGATCTGGTCAGAGCTCTGATTTTATGTGGTGCAAAGCACTGGAAGATGGTGGATAGATTTACACAGTGAGGATGAAAACACTTGTTTCGACCAGTGCTGCCACTGCATAAATCACGTGCTGTGCGTAGGGCACCAAGAGCCAGAGGCGGCACAAAAACAGCCTCTCACAGCTCTGTCTACTGCGGTGAATCAGTAGGGATGCCATCATACAACATAACTGTCTTATAAAGGCTGTAGCGGCCTCAGTTTAGATGCTGTTATCGTATTGGTACCAACCATGTCGTGTTAGCTTGTTATTGAAGGGGGTCGAATAACTCTAAAGTTAGGCTAAAGTTTTGTAAAGGAAAAACTGGCCTGGACATTTTCAAAGGGGTCCACTGACGTCTCACCTCAAGATATCTGAATGAAAATTGGTTCTATTGTATCCAAGAGTCTCCCATTTACTCTACTACTGTAACTACTTTAAACAGCATTTACACAGATGCCTACATTATGCTATTGTCATGCAGGTTTGAGCACCACAAAGCATTCATGCTTAGGGGACCCAAATGACCAGCCAGCAGTGGCTCCTTTTTAACGTCATGACCCCTCACAGTTTACTGTGTGTTCACGGGTGTTCAATAAATTGTGCAAACCTTTGTAAAGCCCTGTGATCAATGCTTTTGTGATCATTGTAATGAGCATGAGTTTTAATGTGGGACAATATGACAGCTGATAGAGGCGCAGACTGATGGCTTTGGATGGAAAATCCATAAATCCAATCTTGTGTGTTACTTCTAAGCCTGTATAAAGTTTCTGTGTCTGCGAGTGTACATGGATCAAGGATCAAGAGGGTGAGCACGTAGGCTCCTGCAGACATCCACGTACCCTCATTTTTTCTGCATGGCCACACCGATCTACACCGATGTTGGAGAAATCTATTGCCTGTGTATGGAACTTGTCCTCCAAGCTGAAACCAGAGAGTAGCATAAGCAGAACTACTCTGTGCACATGGTGTCCACAGCTGTTGATGTACATGCCCAAATTTGGGGGTATAATTCAGGTTTTAACCTCTGCTATGATGCTTTGGGACACTCATATTTCACTCCTGACTATCTGTAGTGCTAGCTAAAGTCTTTGTTAGCATTATCATTGCTACCGGCTGCTGTTTCTCACTGGAATTCCATTTGTCATGTTGGCTAGCTTGAGCTGATGTTTGCATACAAATGTACCTGTACCATGTTTTCCAGCAAGTTGCACCATTTCTAAATACTGAAAATGTCCATAATTAAGCTATCGTAACATTGTGGGAACATATCACAACACAGTCTCAAACTGAATTATTCCAAAAATGTTAGACTAATGACTATTTTTGTAAGGGTATAAAATTGGATATTGTCATCTCCTCTGAACTATACAAATATAGGATGACCATATTTTCAAAACTCCAAATCAGGACCCTTAAATATACCCAACTTTAGTGCACAAGCACATGTATGCACTCAAGCATGCACTACAGGCTTTTTCATCAGGATGGGTGACAATTTTAGTACTTACGTACTTACCGAGCACACCTTCATTACCATTAATTATCCTCTGGCCGGTAAAAAATGATTTTTTTAGGTTTTAAGCTGATTTAGTAACTCACACATTTGGAAGTACCTCCTTGTCACTAAAAATTTAAGGAGGACTTTACGGCACTTTGGAATGTAGCCTACATAGCTGGTGCAACCCCAATCCATGTACAGAAAAAAAATCTTTTAACCTGCAAACTGTTGGAAAATGTGCAAAGCACTTGTCACCATCGGTTACCTCTGTTCTAAAAGACAATGCGTTGTTTGAGGAGGAAAATAGAGAGCAGCCTAAAGAGAGCTTTTCTCATATCTCATAAAACACATCTGTCCTAATGGCTGCTGAAGCAGGTTACCTGGCTACGGCAGCGGGAATTCTCCGGGACAATGGCCGTATACCACGAGTGTGTGCGAGAGTTTAGTGAGGGCAAAGCATTTCTCAATGGTCTTTAGTGTCCACTCTACACCAGACTTTTATGACCTTGTCGTGTGGGCTTCAGTGCTGCTGTCCTTTATATTCACATAAAATTTATAGCTCTTACACAAATGGACAGCTGGGATTGACATGAGGTCACACACGGCCAAAGAGAAGACCCAGGCCCATTCACAAAAATCCCATTCAGGATTTCACTATCACGCCATTCATGGTGAACTCGGGGAAATGATCCAACCATTCAAGAATAAGGCATTCCAGGTCAGACTTGACTGAAGCAAACCAGCGCTGTGTTATTGAAAAATGCATATTGTTGTCAAGATATCAAGGAATACACTAGAGTCACAACCCTTTGACTAGTTAATTACATGTACAGTCAGTTTATTATACAACTAAATGATCCTGGTCCCATTTTATAGCATTCATTATTATAATATCTTCCTTTTTCCTGAGAAAAAGAAATGGAAAAGATTGAATGTGTGCAAATGAGAGTAGCAGTAGTTTTAAACTTAGTTGTACTGCTACTACTACTTGTAAGCTAGCATTAGAGAGACCCCACAGTCCTTGTGTCGTATTTAGAAGTGTTGCACTAGCCATTAGCATTCCATATAAATGTTAAAATGAGAGTTTAATTTAGCCATTTGGCAGATGCTTTTGTCCAAAGCAAAGTACAAATGAGGCACAATAGAAGCCACTGTTAGAGCAAGAAAAAGCCATCAAGAATATTTACTTAGTTCCATCTGTGGCAAGTGGCTCAATCACAATTGTGTTACTTATTTGGCGATAGTGGCTGAACAGACATTTACTTGAAAGTACATCTTTGAGATCACCACTTTTAAGTCTATGTGAAGAAAAAAGATAGTTTTTCATCTAAATATATTAAATATATTGTACCCTTTTGCTGAAAACACTGAGGACACTGAGAACTATGTAGTTCTTAACTGTGGTGTTAGACCGTTAAACTGGTCACAGTTTCTGTGTTCAGGATTTTTTGGGTGGACCTGAAAAATGGCTCAGTGATGTGCCGGAGCCACGGTCCCCCAACACTATATAAGCCCCACGAAGCAACACATGAATGGCACCACCTCCCCCTTCCTGATGGTCAATTACGAACGTACCTGCAGCGACGCTCGCAGTCCAAATCAGCCCAGCAGTTCACTTCAGCTCACTTCAGTTCCAACAACCCAACGCAGAAGAAAAAAAAAACCATCCCGTCACTGTCCTCTGGCTCTGGTGGCTCAAACATGTCTGACATGGCCAATAAAGCTGCTAGACGGAGTGTCCATATTTCAGGTCATTTTCAGGTCATATTGGCGTTTGACACTGAGACAGCGGAGTGGCATTTCAGAAAAGAGAAAATGCTCATTTTTTTAAAATGATTTTGAGACCAAATAATATAGACTTAAATGTTTTTTAAACATTCAAATTTAGCTGGGTGATTTCTGTGGTGTGACAAACTTGGGACAAACTTTTATTGTTGCTTTACATGAATTTTAACAAATAAAACAAAAAACAAAAAACAAAAAAAGAAAAAGACTAACAACTGTTGCAGTCTAGGTACTTCAGAATTGACAGGAAATCTGCTGGATGGCTTCAGCACAGAGTTTTCATTCTCACAGTAGCTCAGGCTTGTTTGCAGGAGCAGGTGCATCTTGGTGTTTTTCTAATCACAGAGCGAACATAGTGAAAATAATGATAAGGAGTCCTCTGTTCTAATCTGCTGCACTAAAGAAAGTACAAATAATCAACAGCTGCTGAAAACGTGCAACACACTCACTGTACGGCAGCCACTGTAACTACACAAACTCTGCATCTGCAATGCTAAAGGACACTATGGGCTTATGGTCAGTGAGTTTAATATGACTCCATGGACGTGCATGGTGGAGAAAAGGCTGTATTGTGCCCTCCTAGTTCTGAACAGGCACACTTTTCCCACAGAGCTAAAACACACACACAAATACACACACGTGCACACAGACACACTCTTGCTTACGGTTTTCCCACAGTGCTCGGCACTCCTGGGGGAGTAAATTGCAGTAATCCAGGGCAGCGAATTCAGACACAGCAATTACACCACAGTGGGAACCTACATACACACACACACACACACAAACACACACACCATTGTTACGACAAACTGTATGCACAGATTCATCAGCTTGAGCATTGACACACGCCTTAATAGAAACACTGACTTTCGCTCTCCTGTCTGTCTCTAACTTTTTTTTTCTCTCATTCATACTTAAATGCACATACAAGCGCACACATGAAAATGCATACATAAACACACACACATACGCATACACATGTTGCTGTTCTGAGCAGCCATCCGCCTGTCAACACTGCAGCAAATTAACTGACATCAAACACCGGTGAGCACAGGCTTAGACATGTAGGGGACACAGTCTCACTGGGAGAAAAGGAGGGAGGAAAGGGGGGGAGGGGCAGGAGGACATGGGGGTGGAAAATAGGTAGAGAAGGAAGATGAGGAAAATTAGAGAAAGAGGAAAAGAGAGAAGGCGGGAAAAGAGAAACCGGGATGCTAGAGGAGATGAGAAATGGAGCACACAAATCCTTGACTAAACTGGTCAAAGTGGTAACAAATAAGAACATACAGCAGATACCAAAGCTGTCGTTATGTCCAGGGCTGTCCCGGGGGGGCTGCAAGGCCCTGTGTGAACTTGATGTGCAAGGCTCTGTTCACATGCATGTACATGTATCTCGGACACAAGCACATATTCTAGTTCTACTTCATTTACTGCACGCATGATCTGAGTGCAACACATATTTGTCCAGATATAATATGAGCACTGTCGCAGAAGCTTGTGATCTCTCCCCCTGCAGATTAGTTAGTTAGTTAAATGTCTATTTATTCATAACTGACATAATTTTCAAATTTGAATTGATGCTTCGCTCTATTCTTGCTGTCCACTTTGCTGCTGTTTCCCGATTGTGGGACTAATACAGGAATATCTTATCATATCTTACTTGTAATTCCCAACAGCTTCCTGTATTTTGTTGACACCTCGTCCTTTTCACAGATATTCCCACATGTGGATCATAAAAAGGCGGCATTTCTTTACCTCATTAATTAATCTCACTGTCCTCTGATGGGGAGGAAGTAGGAACTTCAAAGATGTCAGCATCGATTGTGACCAGATATGTTGGACGCTTGATCCAAAAACACACATGCGACAATAACAAACCACGTATTTGGTATTTGTTGTCAGCCAGAAACAGGAGAAAGGACCTAAATGTAGACAGCAGCAGGACTTGTTGCCTTCAAAAGTTTAATAGAAAACCAAACACAAAAAACTTGTGACAGCAAGGAATCTATGTACAGTAAGGAAAAAAAAAAAACCAACAAAAATCCACAAGATAACACTCAGATATTGGCAAACTGGAGGAGGAGGTAAAGACACAGGTTCATGAAATGTTAAGTTTTGTTTAAACATTTATGCTGTTGTAGCTTGCTTCACCTTATAAATCTTACTCATTTTGTATGGTGGCCGACAAGTACAAACGCGCTGCATATACAGACAGGCGCTGCAAATACAGAAACGCGCTCCATATAAGAAAATAAATGCAAAAAGAAAACGCCGCATATCCAGTCATACAATGGAAGTGCTCCAGGCCTCTAGGGGCAGTGCTGAGCGTCCACCCGAGAGAAAATTGGAGTCGGGAGAGGCTACATGAAAAAGTACGTATTCTTTTTTCTTTTACTGTATTATGAAAGTGCAGCCGACTCCAATTTTCCTCCCACCAATAACTTTCTTCTTCTCATTCACTCATCTGCTCCACACGTTCGATACGTCCGTTGTCTGTCTCTCGGGTGGACGCCCAGCACTGCCCCTAGAGGCCTGGAGCACTTCCGTTGTATGACTGGATATGCGGCTTTTTCTTTTTGCATTTGTTTTCTTATTTGCAGCACGTTTCTGTTTATGCAGCGCGTTTCTGTATTTGCAGCGCCTGTCTGTATATGCAACGCGTTTGTACTTGTCGGCCACCGAAATTTTGTGACAAAATGATGTAAGCTTTTGAAATGTAAATATTTGTCTCTGAATCAGTCCCCTGATTGTCTTTTATTTGCCGATATGTCTTTTCAATAAAATGCATATTCAATTCAAAGTCAAGTCTAACATAGCTTAAACGTAACGCTAGCTTTCTTGCTAACGTTTGACTAGCCAATAGCCTAAAACCTAGATTCTCAAACTGTGGTACGTAAGCTACTTCTAGTGCTACGTGGAGAAATATCGGAAATATTTTCTTAAAATGAAATAAATAATTTCAGAAATATATAATATTAAAATGCTGCAGAATTTCGAATGAAAACATACAAAATATGAGAAAACTGATTAAATAAGTCAAAATAAGTTTGACTTTCTTTTATTTTTGTCTCAATATGAACCTGCTCCATAGTCAAGATCATGCATGTAGCAGACTCATACTTCATCCATCATTACCAGTAGTTATGAGCTAAACTGTGATAAGAGGCTGTGATGGAAATTCCCATTTCTCATGTAATCCTGTATCTGCATATTCTAAGTACCTAAGAACAGGCCAGAGAGGAAGTCTCAATATAGTTCTGTGAATCACAAGATAACATGAGATAGAACAAGCCAGAATTGGTGCTTGAGGAACATACTCACGTAGCCCACGTTTCTTTGGGGGTTTTGTAGTGACAGAAGAAGTTGGATGTGTCACAGATTTTTGCAGACTTGCTTATAAATTTGATCATTTTTGGACGGGCACCCTCCATGATAACTTGTCTTTCGGATCCTAGAAGGTTTGCAAGCATTGCATTAGAAACGACCCAAATTCGTCAACAAAATTTAACTTCTCAGTATCTATAAAAATGCAAATATTTAGTAAAATGACAAGTCCCTTCAAGGCAACTGTTTCAAGTCTGAAGTTATAAAGTTAAATCGAGTGTTTTGTCAGTGCGAGACTCGAGTCAAGTCATGTGACTCAAGTCCGTCACCTCTGTCAATATGTTGTCATAGCTCATGGTCGGGAAACCCTGTCCTACCTGTAAAAAATGATTCCCTGCCATGTCTACCAGGTGGCCTCTTTGCTATTCATGTTTACTGTACAGCATGCATGCATGGGAGTGTGTTACACAACACTGGGGCTTCATTCCTCTGGGTTAAAACCAACACACACGCGCGCGCACACACACACACACACACACACACACACACACACACACACACACACACACACACAGGTTCAGCCTCATTAACTGTAATGACATCAGGTAAAGGGCTGTGGTGCCCTGACAAACTCCCGAACATGAGATGGAGTGTGCAGGAGACAAAGAAGGGAGTGCAGGCTGTCAGTGGTCCCAGCTGCTTCTTATTCAGCTGCTAACCGCTGCACACGTGCAGCCTCCACCCAGCACCTGCCTCCACACAGCTGCCAAGGTTATTACTGCTATAAAAACTAAACTAAACTATAGCGACGTCTGCAACACCGTATGAATAGGTAGTCCAGTAAGCCAGTGTGAAAATTTAGCTTCGGGGAAAAGCTGAAACAATAGTTGTTGTGGTTGCAACACTCGGCCTGTGGAGGATAAATGTTGACACTGTGAGTAAGTTAAGAGTTTCAAATTCAGGTTTTTTTCTCCTTCACTTTCCTCTCTCACTACCTCTCTTTTTCTCTTGCTTATGAGTCTAAAAAATGGACACCAGCCACATTAAAAAATGGGAAGCAAATATAAAATGTTAAATAATATAATTCAAGGAGCATTGTTGTTTTGTTTTTTTGCCAGGCTAACTGCGATAGCAGTGTCCAGCCCATTCTAACTTCTAATGCGTCAAATACTGCAGCTTTGTCAGTGCCCTCATGCTTTAAATTATCACTGATTGTGATGTATACAACAATAGAACGTACAATTATGCAGTCAGGTTCAGTCTCAGCAATTATCCTATCCTAGTATCAGGAAGAGTGGGCTGCTGCTGTGCAGTGATTAGGGACCAACTCCAGATCTAAACCGGCACTTGAGGGTGACATTTGTGATTTTAAGTAAAATATCTGTATTTCCCTTTTATGGATCTTTTTATGGATGAAATTTGATACACACATTCATGTTCACCAGGCTAAATTGTAAAGATGTTGGCAACCTCTGACTTTTCATCTAGCATCAAAAAAAGAAAAAAAAAAAATCTATTGGTTTATGACCAAACACCAATGAGTTTCTCATTCTCATTCTCATTCTCATCAGCCTCCACAATATTGTGTTTTGCTTGCAAACATGCTAAACTAAGATGGTACACATATTGATTCTCTGACTTGTAGTGCTATTCATCCATCTAGATAGTTTTGGAGTGAGTTGCCAGGTTTTGGAGATATCAGCCACAGAGACCATTTAGATCCAATATAATATAATATAACATATATATAAAAATATATTTTTTTATTATGTAATAATAAAACAATGTGTTCAAAGCACCACAAATATACATTTGAAATACTTAACACCAAGGTCTCTTTCCAGGTATCCAGGTGCTTTGAATGCCACAAGCCAAATGCCATCTAGTTCCATTATATTAAAGAGGGGGCAGACATCTCTACATCTCCAAAACTCTGCAACTCACACCAAAACTATTTAGATAGATAAATAGCACTACAGGTAAGAGGAAAAATATTTACTTTTGATTTTGGGGTGAACTGTCCCTTTAAGCTGGTATTGTATGTTATATGTTTGCGTCCGTAAGTGTGCAAGGGTCTGTGGGATGTAAATTTCATCATCAGAGCATGTGCACACAGGCTTCGTGTTAGGGGTCTGCCATATCGTATCGTTCATGATAATATCACTATAATTATTTTGATGGTTTTAAAAAATTATATTGCGATAGTGGCAATATTACGCCTTGTTGACAGAATGACGTAAATAAATAAATTATTAAGAAGTTTTTTTCTTCACTTTGAGATACAATGTGTAGGTTTCACTTGATGGATTCCTCATTTTGAGGCGAAACTGTTCAGTGTGTAGGAGTAAATCATCTTTCTCAATGGTTCCACATGCTGGTACTGTGTTTTGCAACATCAGCATTTCACCCCCCATGAACAAGACTTGACAGATCAGAAAACACTCCCCACACTGCTGTGCCTCAGACATCTTGACTTAACCGCTGACCTCTGCAAAGAAACCCCAGTGATAAACCCAGTAAGATGTGTGAGATTCTGTCATGGTGATTTTATTTGCGATTTTCTGATATCAGAAAAGGCGTGCTGGATAACAAATATCTGATTACTAGAAATGACCTTTGAGTCATTGATTGTGTCTCCTCTTGTCTTGTCTGCATGGAATCCTAGGTTGAACAACAGCAGTTATTTCAACATGGAACCAAATCTTTGACTTGGGCTGTTAGCATGTCCTTAAACTACTGTAGTGTACAATGTACCTTCCATTATTTTGTAATGACACTGACAATGTAAAATTTGAAAATGAATTAGATAAAGAATTTTAATGCGGACCAGTAGTTGCTGTTGCTGTCAAACATGAAACTTTATGCCACATTTTGATGGAACATCAAGCATACCAATAATGAACTTTCACATTTTTAAGGTTTTTAAGTAGCATTGTGTAACTTTAGGCCATAAGAGCACAGGGCTGGATGATTCAGTGTTCATTGTTTCAGTTTTTGTCAAATCACTTACATTTTGTCTTTCTTCAGCAATTAAAATGAAAGAAAAGTAGAAGGAATAAGAAGTTACTGGCAGCTATAAAAGCATTTAAATTACATACTCAACCTGTTCTCATCCCAGGTCGTCAAATACCAACATATCTGTCACGCCCCTCGCCGTCTCATACTGACGTACAAGGTGTCCCTTAGCATCTGTAAGAGACGCTGCCAGAATGTGTTCAACATTGAAAAACAGTCACCGTTTTGTTTAGATGTAAGCAACGAAACTACTTGGTTAGGTTAAGGTAAAGATCATTGCTGGAGTTGAAATAGTTATTAGTTAGTTATGCGAGTCATGTGACACACATAATGTTCTGTCACTTAACACTTTAGAGAACACTGACTTTTGGTTTCACACAGGACGGGTGGAGGATCAGCGATGTACAAGAGCTGGTATCAGCTGCAGCCAAGTTGGGTATAGGAGGGATGACCCGCCGGAAGTACCCTTGTGATGAGGAAAGACCAGTTGTTTTAAGTAACCAGCTATATAGGCTATAGAGTTTAGAGAATATCATAGATCCAGCATGAAATTAAGAGGAAAGCAGGACTGAGAGAAAAAGTTGCAGCCAAATCAAAAACGAGCCTGTGTGCTACTTCAGCACCACGGACAGAGCCATGGATTTATGGATACATGGCACAGTTAGGTTACTGATATTACAGAGCCAGGGTCGGGGCCACAGATTCGAACTTCACCAAACCTCAGTGAGATAAAGGATCAGTGAGTCAGGCAGACTAGACTAACAGTCAACTAAACAACCCCTCAGCCCCCGCACTCAGCTGTAGAAGGCAAGAGATATTGCCAGGGGCTGCTTTTGCAAAAAAATGACAGAACACCAGGGGCGAGTTAATAAACAAACATTAATAATAATGTTATTATGAATCATTTTATTTGCTTTGTGAATTAGAAAATGGTCAGAGGGCCACCCAGCACCCTATCAAGGACCAGATTTGGCCCATGGGCCCACAAGTTGCATATCTCTGGTGTATAAATGTAGCTGAGAATCTATAGCACCACATGGTGTGGATAATTTCACAGATTACACCAATCATATTCCTTAAATAATGGTCATAGTAAGCAGCATAAAACACTATAACTTAATAAAATAAAGATATACAGCGGTGCTTCCATTACGATTGTGAGTCCAAAACATTTTAGTAATGCAGTTGCATACACTCTAATATCCATTTAGCTAGCAAACCCCTAGCATGCTAATCACTAGCATGCCAATCACTAACTGTTAACATGCCAGGTGCTAACCATTAGCATGCTAAGCACTGATGTTAGCAGGTGTGTGGGTTACTAGGAGAGAAATACAGAGTGAAACAAAGTTGAATGAATATGATTTATGTAGGGAAAATAAACAAACAAGGTTGCCTGATGCTACATGCTGAGATGAATTTAACTAATTCACTTGAACATTTTTTTAACAGTTGTACCTCAATTTGTTAATGTCCGTCATACTGTTAAAAACATGATCTGTTTGGTCAAATACAGCATTATAAGGTCTCTTATTTCTGCATAGCAGACTGTTGCTAAGGATAACAGACCGTTGCTATGAAGAACAGACCGTTGCTATGGACACAGTTTTGATCATAGACTCTGAAAGAACAATAAAAAGCATTGTTAAATCTCTAAAATAAATTTTATTTTATTTTTATATTTATTTTGTTTCACATTATTAATAACTTTGGTACATAATCGTGTATCTAGCAGGATAATGTACAGTGAGCAGGTCACTATTGCAAAATAAAGCCACAAAATAATTTTGAAATTAATTTTGTGTCACATTTGGTAAGTAACCATGTGATAAATGGGATTATCCCTTACTTAACACTGCTGAAGACTGAAGTGAATGAGATGACTCAGATAACAGGGAGGAGCTGTGATGTCATCGGACACAGAGCCTATTGTACAATGTGAATGCAGTTAATTTAACTTATTATCATCAGTTTTAACTGGTTGCACTTTGGGGCACACTGATTTTGATTGGAATTTTGGATTCTCCAGTTTTTCCAATCTTAAATATCGGGGACAGCATGCTGTTTTATCACAGGGCTAACGCGCACAGACAAACACATTCACACCTACACACTGGTGTTTCTGACGCAGGTCCCTCTTCCTGTGAGGCAACAAGGCAGATCCCTTAGTCACTGTGCTGCGGTGCTGCTAATTCCCGGATCTGATTTATGTAATATTGTTACATTTAAAGCTGTCTCACACACCAAGCTAGGGCTGCTAAAATAAGAACAAAGTTGCCAAGAGTCATTGTTTCCAGCCAAAATAATTATTGTTCCTAGAAATATATCACATATCTTTTTTTTTTTTTTTATCAGAGTTTGAGAAAGGACTTTGACCAAACACTATAAATAACAGACTTTCAGAATATCATAATTGATACGTCTACCAAAGGTAATTGTAGCTGGCATTTACTGTAAACTAAAACCTCTGAAATTCCAAACCATCACAAGTTTATACTAAAGCAGGAGGTTAAAATATTCTGTACGCAACTAAAGCCTGTGTGTGTTTCTTAGTGCTGGTCCAAACATACGTGTTGCTAACCTGAATGTCTAGCTGTGCTGTAATATAAATCACATTTATATTACAGCTGAAGGAGTAAAGACACTGGACACTGGTCACTAACTGGGTCTGATAGCTGCACCGCTGCAGGCTGAGGCTGCTACCTGTTAGCAACAGTCCCTGGGCCCTGCTAGCCTTACAGCTGGGGATTTGTTGGGATAACTGGAGGCACCGACAGCTGTAATGTGTGTGTATTTGTGTGTGTGTGTGTAATTAGGGCCCTTGACAGGTACATATTAGCTCTGTAACTGATCTCAGGGGGTGTTTTCCTGTCCGTCAGGGCTGGCTGCTCAGAGAAAGTTCAGTCTAGCACAGCCCTATCATGCCATCTTTACTGTCTCTGTATCTGTATTTGTACCACATACCAGGGATGGCACAAAGAGCAGTGGTGGTGACATAGATTGAGCTCTTAACCTGGATTTAACCAAGCAAATAGGTAAGAGCCTTCCATTGGATAATTACTGCAGTCATTAATATGTTTCAGCTGGCAACAAGTTAATGAACCCTAACTGATGCAGTGAGCAGCTTCTCATTTCACAACCATGTCAGAAGACATATCCTGTGGTCGTGGAAAAGATGTTACTCTTTTTCAGAAGGCTCAAACTATTGGCCTGCATCAAGAAAAGAAAACAACTAAGGAGATTGATGAAACTGCTAAAACTGGGTTTAGAACTGTCCAACGCATTATTAAAACCTGGAAGGATTGTGGTGAACCACCATCTTCCCGGAAGAAATGTGGTCAGAAAAAAATCCTGAATGATCGTGATTGGGATCACTTAAACGTTTGGTGAAATCAAATCATAAAAAAATCAACAGTTGAACTCACGGTTATGTTTAATAGTTAAAGTAGTAGAAGTAGTAGCATTTCCACACACACACAAAGTGAAGAGAACTCAAGGCACTGGGACTAAACAGCTGTGTAGCCTTCAGAAAACCACTTATCAGTGAGGCTAATAGGAAAAAAGTCTTCAATTTGCGAGGGAGCATAAAGATTGGATTGGATTGGAGCAATGGAAAAAGATCATGTGGTCTGATGAGTCCAGATTTACCCTGTTCCAGAGTGCTGGGGGCATCAGGGTAAGAAGAGAGATGGATGAAGTGATGCACCCATCATGCCTAGTGCCTACTGTACAAGCCTGTGGGGGCAGTGTTATGATCTGGAGTTGTTTCAGTTGCTCAGGTCGAGGTTCAGCAACGTTATGTGTCCAAAACATGAGGTCAGCTCACTACCTGAATATACTGAATGAGCAGGTTTTTCCATCAATGGATTTTTTTCTTCCCTGATGGCACGGGCATATTCCAAGATGACGGCTCAAATCGTGAAAGAGTGGAAGAGATGAGACATCATTTTCACACATGGATTGTCCACCACAGAGTCCAGACCTTAACCCCACTGAGAATCTTTGGGATGTGCTGGAGAAGACTTTACGCAGCGGTCCGACTCTCCCATCATCAATACAAGATCCTGGCGAAAACTTAATGCAACTCTGGACAGAAATAAATGTTGACACTGCATAAGCTTATCAAAACGATGCCATGGCGGATGTGTGTCATAATCAAAGCTAAAGAATGAGCCTGATTAAATCGTGTTTTTGTGAAAATCTGATGGGATTGCCAGAAATCTAGGATACAGCTTTTCACAGAAAAGTTGATTTTTAAATAAAGATGATTGATTATAATAGCACGTTATCAGTAGGTATTATTAGTTTTAGATTTTGGCTTTTAACACATTTCAAATTGTTTGAAGTTGTGAATTCTTGTCTGGTGCAAGGGTGTTTTGTGGAATTTAGGGGAAAAAAAAGAAGCAAACCAAAACATTTCAGACAATAAATCACATACTGTATATTTCATATGTATAAATCTTTAAAGAATAGATTGTAACCCCCAAAAAAATTAAATTAGAATGTAGCTATTAATCATTTTTATAATTTCATTTTGATAGGACATGAATTTGTCCCAATTCTCAAGAATGGGTGATACACTGGGCACTTTTACAGCTCCACAGAATAAACTAATTACTCTTTTGTACTGTTGCTAAGCCACAAAATACACAAACTTGTTTTAGTATCTAAGCATGACATTGCACTTGACTTGACTTACACACATGCCTTTTATGCAGAAGGCATTATGACATGTCACAGTGGGAAAACACAAGTATAAATAATAAAATAAATCATCAAATTAATTATGGTTGATTTCCTTTGAACTCTTTTAGTTTCTGGATCTTGATGTTCATGCTGACTCACTGTTACACTTTCATGGCTTACAGCACTTGAATGAAGTTTTAGGGATTATTCCTTGGAGACTTAAGGTGTTTAGAGAAAATGCAACATCAGTGTTCACATTTCTCTTTTTCTCTGGTCAGTGACCATCATGAAGACCAGTTGGTTTGACTGCCAGTCATGTTTCATATTGAATTTCAGTGGAGGCGAATCAAATAGTAAGATTCCCAAAGATTCCGATCCCTTAAACCTAATGGCTGGTTCACACTATATGCTTAAGCAGCTTGTGTGTGCATAGCGTAACCCCTGGTTTTCATTTCAGTGCCAATATTAACCAGTTAGAGCGTCCACACAGCTCATTCATCCCTCCTTCCCTTCGTCTTTCCCTCTCTGAACAAGGGTGAAATCACTGAAATCACTGCGTTCAGAAAACAGCTATTTTCTTCTCTTCTCTTCTCAATACTGGACCAATATCACAAGCTGCTGTCCCTATAAATCACTTAAAATAAGGTCTATGTTGAAAAACAGCTGAAAAGTTACCCTTTAACCCTAAAAGTTTACCAAAAATGGTAGGTGAATCCCCATAACGTGACTAGGAGAGTATTAATGTCCACAAAATGTGATTAAAACACAAACCGTGACACAGACGCACACACCCTCTCACTCCTCTCTCTGCTGGGAGCATTATAGCCTTGCATTGTGATAACACATTGCTTCGGTCGGACCTTACTCTACGTGCTGAGTTCCAGCTGTGTCGTGTCTCCTCCCCTGTTCTGTCCTTCACTGCACAGCTGGATCCCTTCACTGTCTCTGCTCATGCGTGTGTGCATGCATAGGTGTGGTCGTGTGCGTATATCTGAGTACGGTTTGTCACTGCGACTGATTAATGTGTGTTTGCATGGTCTATATTTATAATTATGGCGTGTATGATATGTATGTTGGGATGTTTACTCGTGTGTTTGATTAGGTGTTTGTGCGTGTCTGTGGTTTGAGTTTGTATATTTGTGCGCATGGCTTTCTGAATAAACAAGGCACTGTGTGTGTGATTGCAGAGACACATCGCGTCAGGCTCTGACACTTGTTTGTTTTATCACTGAGTCATTTTGCCGCCCTGAAGCCGTTGGTTCAACAGCCACTCAGACATTAACTCTAATGATTTATATCTTGAGCTGAACAGCTTTATGTTTCACAGAAACACTTTATTCTTTGTAGGAATGTTCTCGTTATCTGATGCTGCTCAGTGTTTGCTTTTCTGTTCAACATCTAAAATTCTCAAATGTCAGTATGACTTTGTTAGATAACCTGTGATAAAGAGGGTGTAAGGTACGCACATCCAAAAAACCTCTACAGGTGCTACATCAAAAAGCAAAATGAGGGCAAGAATCAGACAAAAGATCTGCACACTGCACTGATAGCTCCTAGCTATTTTTTTTACCGGGCAGCATTTCTACTGCATCTGCTAAGCAGTGTATAGACACAAACACATTCATCACTCAGGTGATTGTATCTGCTTGGACACAATTGGACAATCAGAGAATGTTTTGGCCAGTGGGCAGACTCAGGCTGCAAACAAATAAAAAATACCAAACTTCAAAACCAAAGTTGGGAGTTTGGTGATCCTCCCCTAGGAAATTATGAATTTCATACACTTTTCCTGGAAAATGATAAAAAATGAAAATGACAGAATAGTAAAAAAGTACACATTTTTTTGCAAACAGAAAACTGACACTTCTTATGGGAAAACACAAAGAGACCACAACATTTAGACTCACCTTGTCCAATTTCAAATTTGATGACAGTAACACATACTATGGATATTTTACGAAAAACCTTGTCCGCTAGAAGGGCACCGTTGAGGGCAATTTACGACATTTTCTTCACTGGAAAGGCACCATAGTTGCCACTTCACACATTTTCTCCATTTGAATGGCACTCTAAAGGGCACTTTACAATGGTTTGTCCACTGGAAGGGCACTATAATTGCCACTTCAACCCATTTTCTAAACTGGAATGGCACTCTAATGGGCACCCCAGTTGGTACTTCACCAAATTTTCTCCAATCAAAGGGCACCATAGTTGCTACTTTACCACGTTTTCTCCACTTGAAGGGCACTCTAGAGACTATGCTTTGTCAACTGGAAGGGCACTTTAGTGGGCACTTCATCACATTTTCTCCACTGGAATGGCACTCTAAAGGCCATGTCACCACGTTTTGTCTATTGGAAGGGTACCCTAGAGGGCATTTTATCTTTTTATTGAATATGGGGGCACCAAGTGGGCCCTCTTTGAGTCCACCAGAGGGTTGGGCAATACTGTCTGATACTCCCACATGGGGAACAAAGCATGCTTCTACAAAGGGTTATTGTAGGCAACTGGACTTACTCAGATTCTTGAAGATATTTTGCTTCTCATCCAAGAGGCTTCTTCAGTTCTAGAAACTGAACAGAACTGAAGAAGCCTTTTGAATGAGAGGTGAGGAGGTGAGGAGGAGGAGGTCTTCAAGAATCTAAACAAGTCCAGTTCCCTGCTATAATGACCTGGATGACTGAGAGTCTTCACAGACATGCTTCCATGAAAACATTCTGAGGGTATATTGAATCAAGCAGATCTGTTTTCTTACTTTTTCTATGTACTTTTCTATATAGTAGTGATTATCTTTTCTGGATGATTGTGATTTATGATATATGGCTTAACTTTTGATGTGTTTGATTTATGTGCTTGTATAATATTGATTCTGATGTTCCTTGTTGCTTTGTCTTTTTCATAGAGGCAACAGTGCTGTCCAGCCCCACTCTCTCAATCAATCAGATCATAATTATCTGAAGATTAATGTGATTTTGTCTATATAAATCTTGTTCAGCTTTGTGATAATGCCAGACAAAGATTTCTTTTATACCTTACAATGAAATTAGCACATACGTATATTCAGGTTATTTTAATGCAGGTAAAACAACAGGTGGATGGACCCTTTTTCAGTTTTCCTTATCTGTGCTTTAAAGCTGAAACCCCCATAATAGAAATAGAAGGACATTTTTATAAATATCTGTGGATTCAGCTCTCAGTACTTTTGTAGCTTTTAACTGAATCTCTGTGATCTGAAGTTTAGTTTCTTGCTTGGATCGGTGTTTGTACTTTCAGGTATCTGCTTTATTTCGCAGTTTCAGCTGTATAGGAGTTGGTTAAATTACCACTGACGAAGACCCAACAATTCCTTATTTTGCTGCTTCATAATAAAAGCTTTTAGATAACAAAATAATGGGGGTCCACAGTTCAGACACTTGACGTAAGATGAGCACTTGATCAGTAAATACACACCATCAAGTGGGCCAAACTCTGCCTAAACCGAGTCAAACCAAGCAGCACGTGTATGGAAAGAGATGGGCAAAAGAGGCGACGAATCTTCAGTGCCTCCACTGAAAAGGGGAGAAATGGTGTGTCCACCAGGGTGTCATGTTTACATCACTGCCAACTGGAGCTGGAGCCAATAAATACCTTGACTACTATAGAGTCATTTGACCTGTCACTGAATGCAGATTGTACCTTTTCCAACTGAAGACATAAGCCAGATGTTAGTGGGGTTTTTTGTCCAGTGTAAAAAAAACCTTATTACAATTGAGAACAGCGTGAAGACTCTGTCCAAGGTAACCCAACTCCCATAAATCTTGTTTGAATGTAGTTAATTTCATGCATTTAATATAACACAAATTTTAAAACAGCAACATGGTGACCTTTGTGGAAGAGGACCCGTTCACTCTATATAAAGATATAAAGAGCTCATTCTGAGCTAACAAAACAGGTGATACATACACTACTGAAAACATACTTAGGAATATATTAAATTATTCATATTATTCTACAAATATATCCCCCTAACTCTTACTCACTCGACCTCAGAATAAAAGATTGATTATCATCCTGTACTCACTCTTCCAACTGCTAGTGTGTCTGACCAACAGCTATGGCAATGGCTGCACATAGATGCTGCAGTCAGTAGCTCATTAAAATTTCACTACTTTTCTTTTTTAATCTGTTATTTTTTGCTTTATTGCTGAAACACACATCACCTATGACAGAAATACACTCATAGGCACTGGGAAAGCAAGCATAGGGTTTGGATTAAAGAGCAGCGGGATGCACCGCTGCAGACCACCCCAGGAGGAGTGGAGGTGAGCAGGGATGAGAGCCATGCTAATGTAGCTGCTCCTGGGCAATGTAACGGATGGAGTGGGTCCGAGCAATGGGAAACTAGAAAACTGTTTTGCACACATCTTACAGAGGCCTTCTTTCTCCACCACAACATCCTGGATCAAGGAGTTGCATTGATGGCAAACTTTTTATGAATTTGTGGACCATATTATCAGCACTATCATCTCGCTGCTGTTTACATTCAACCAACCAACCCCCAAAAAATACATTTCCTGGGTATGTACAAGTATATGTATATATCTATATAAAAATTGTGTATATTTGTTTATTTTATTGTGTTTTTTATATTTTTCTCCTAAGCTACTCTGAATTTAATTAATTATTTGTACATATGTTGCATGTGTCTGTAGCATGAAGGAGCTACATCTCTAATTTTAGCTTCACCTTCTTTTACCCTAAAACTGGCCGATAAAATAGCCAGTTTATCATCACCTTAAATTACTCAAATGTAGTGGCAACTAGACTAAATTATGGAAAGCAGACCTAATTAGGTGATGTTAAATCATTGAGAAGTCACACAGTTTACACAATAGGATCATTAAATGATGAAAGATGATTATCTGCGTGTTTGCAGCAGACCACAATCTTTCATTATTCATTTTCCCGAGTTTTTAGCCACTTGGTATGTTGACCAGAGATAAAGCACATGGGCCTATTGCCATGGTTCTCTCAAAATAGCCACGAATACACACACAAGACTAGACACACACCCTCGTCGTCTCCAGTCCAACATTAACACTGTGATTCGTCTCAGTGATTGGGATGAGTGGAGGGGATTTGCTTGGTTAAGGGTTGCAAGCTTCCAAGCATTTTACAGTTTTTATCAGGAAAACCAGTGTTAGTGCGACCAGTGGGAAAAAAAACACACACACAGCATGCAGGCCACAAATACACATATACACTCGGCATATACAGTGACCCTGCAGAGTTTCTGTGCACACAATGTCTCCCCTGCTGCAGGAAGCCAGCAAAGACACCTCTGCTTGCTGGTGCTAGACTTTCTTTTAGTGTATTCAGACCAACACAAACACACACACACACACACACACACACACACACACACACAACTTTTTAGAACAGAGTGTGGTCAGGTGTGTTATTAGAGTAAATGACCTCCCGGATCGGTTGGAAGGGAAGCACTTACACACTCAGATGCACACACTTTCACTCAGATACTTACTAGCACTTACACACACTTTCACATCCACACACACACACACATACACACACACACACATATTCACACAGGAGTTAACCGGTTGGATCGGTGCAGGGACATGGCCACCCGTGAGTGGCTTTTCTGCAGAAGCAGCCTGTTTACTCTGTAATGCAAGCTGAACAGTCATAGATGATGGATTACAAGCCTGTATTCGCACTCTCCCTGTGTCTTACTTTCTGCTTCTTTATTTGTCTCTGTCTCTTTCCCTCACACACACACAGTCCAGTATCAGCCTGTCTTTTAGTCTGGATGAAGATCTATGCATATGCGCTGGCTCTGCCAAACAGCATACTGGTCAGTCACACACATTACCTGGGAGCCGGGGAGATCTACGTTGTATATACCATAGCAGCTAACTTTTGTTGCAATGTGAAATGATAAAGTAACACACAACATGTAATGACCCAGGATGACCTGTGGTGGGGAATAATTTCCTGTTAACAAGAATGACTGTGTCCAGGACAAAATGCTGCACTATGATAAATATAATAAAATACATTTTTTCATTTTTACTGAGGATACTTGCAAAATACTGTATGTCAAACTTAGTGTATCAAACTAGTGTATCATACTGAAGATTAAAGGAGCAATATGTAGGCATTATTCATGCAAAAATGCACAGCAGTGCAAATAGTGAGTTGGAGCGATGCACAGTATATCAAAGGTGGAGTCAGTAGGATTTTTCTGAGCTGTTCATAAATGCATCAAGATGTCGAATACCAATCTTTTGGGTTGGTGAAATGTTCCGAGCACAGCCAAACAATGAGAATAACAAAGGCTGTACAGGCAGAGGGCAGGGTCTCTGAAGATACAGCCACCACCATGTACCGCTTGTGGGTCTTAAGTGATGACTGAAGGGGATTGTGTAACTACATGTACATTGTCTGATGTAGAAAAATGTTGCAGATTATATCTAAATAGGTGTAATCGTGTTTTATATGTATAATGCATGGTTGAAGAGAGTTGTTTCCCCCCACCACCTCCTCCCCAGACATAACAGTAACAGGAAGGCTGCAGGAACACTGCAGGAGCGCAGGATGAGCACAAACCTCGTAAATTGTACATATAACAAGCGACACTGTAAGTTGATCAGCTGTTTTTAAGTGTCAATTGTCTGTCAATGTAAAGTTAAGCCTGATATCCTGAAAACAAAAACCCACTGCTCTAAGATAATACACTCTGGATGATGCGTTAAAGGGCTCTCTGGCTGCCAAACTCCATTCAGATTTTGCTCACTTTAACAGTTATAAACATCTACACCTTCTAAAAGATTATTAATGATTTCTTACAACTCATAAACAGGCACTTACTCATTCGGCAAAAAATGCAGCATTAATTTGACGATGATTAATGTGAAATGGGCAAACAAAACAGTTATTCTGGTCCAGAATGGAAATTTCAAGGGGGGACACCGGGGCTACAGCGTTCATTTCAACTGAAGCCAATATTTCTACTTAACATGTCTCCTTGATCTCTGATGACACATCATGGTAATTTTATGATTTATTACAGTAAATATATGACAGATTTCTCCTTTGAGGCATGAAATAAAGAGCTAAAATTCTAATATGTCCAAAATGATAGCGTAAATTTCACACACACACACACACACACTTCACAGCATCTTTTAAAAACTTGGGGACATGGGGGGAGAAGTAATATGATCTTTTAAGTAAAATTAATAAAATTGCAATGTAAGCATACTCTATATCAAGTTACAGCCCTGCATTCAAATTTTTCCTCAGGTTAAAGCACAGAAGTGTAAATGTACAGTATTAAGTATCCAAAGTAAAAGAAAATCACCATGCCGATATGCCCTATTTGCATATCTATATTTACATTTAGAGCAAATCGCAATCACAATATTCTGCATTGTAGTTTAGACCGGTCATTTTCAAACTTTTTCTGCTCAAGGCTCACCAAAGGGCTCACCAAAATCTCAAGCCACACCTGTATTCATATCCATGCAAAATAGCCTCTGTAACCAACCTAACCAACGTTTGATGAGTCAAACTCTTAACAATTCCCACCATCCAGCAACTGCACAAGTGGTGAAAACTGGGGTTTGCTTTGATGTTGGGTTTTTAAAGGAATTTTTAAGGTATAGAATTTGCCTCTGTATTGGGAAAGGAGTTTCATGACTGCATCTTGCACGTTTGTGACGCTAACATGTTGACAAAATATGTCCAAATACATGCACCTGGCAAATTACTCAAAAACCGCCGCACTTGTAGTTCCCACCACAGTGGGTATCCCCAGAGCCACATTGTGCCATGATGACACACACACTCAAGGTGAAAACGATACCAGCCATGTTGTACATTAGTCTCATTGTGAATAATGCGTCATCATGGCAGCAGTGTTTGATGAAATCCCACAAGCTTCACTATTTAGCATCATCAAAGACTTTGCTGACCACACGAGGTTGACCTGGTTAATTTGCTGTGTAGCAATTTGTCCAAGTGTTGGGCCTGTAATTTCCTGTTGCCAGTTGGCTGCTTGATTAGACCACACTGATCTTTGAACATGGCCTTCATTTGATCTACACAAGTACACAACGGTAAAGTTTTGCAACTGCATCTTGCATGGTTGTGATGCTGTTGTGTCAAAGTCTGTCCTCAGACAGACATATAAGCACCTGCCGCTCTTGCTGTCACTACAGTAGGTGTCTCCAGGACCACATTTTGCCACGATAACTTACACACAGACAGAGACTCACAAAGTGAAAGCAATACCAGCCAAACTCCATCTCAGCTGGTAAAAATTGATTTCATGGTTTCAGAGTTTATACGGCTTACTCAGCATGCCTGAAGTTTCAACTTAAGTTGGTGTGTGTTTTACTGACCAGAGGATTCTCACGCAGATTAACCCCATATTCCTGCTCCAAGCATCGCCATCAACAAGCCACCAGATGTCCATTCATGATAGGGTGTAAAGTCAGATGGTGCGATCAGTCAACAAGCCTGTCAGATGAGTAAAGTTTTCCTAATCACCAACCGTCAATAACCACTTCCACGCTTTCCTGATCTACTACAGATGTGATTTTGTTTACTGAACAAAACTGCGGACTGGCAACTTCAAAACGGCGAGACAGGATGAGAAGTTGATTACACCCTTTCAAAGCTGCACAGTTCTCTATAAATGAAACACCACACGAACAAACATCTCAAGAACAGCTGACACTCAGGGACCAGCCACTCTGATTGTTGAACTCTCCAGTCTGCGTAGGTGCTTGTATTTGTTGTTGATTATCACTAAAATATTAAAAATAGAACTTCAAAGTCAAAAGCTGCAGGCTCAAAATGAAGAAAAATAGTCAAATTTGTGTGAAAGAAAGGGAAAGATAGATGTATGCATGTAATCAAAACAGAGCCGCAATCCCATTAGAGGCAGAGAAAAGTACATTAATCCACATGATTGCTCCTAAAGGGAATAGTCCAATCTGAAACTAACAGGATCACAGGCCAGGTCTATTTTAATCTTGGCTAAACAAAGCAGAGGCAGACCCTTACTCACTCTGCCACAGCATCCTTCATCACCACGTTCAACTCGCCGGGCTCTAAATCATTTCATAATGAGTTCCTTGAGAGAGAGCAGACGTAAAGGCACATTTAACTAATTCAGCTCTGACATTATACAGTCATTTCCATTAAGGTTTGAGGAGATTTGAGCACATGTAGACTGTCTTGACGGATTTAATTATACCAACCATTAACTTTAAAAGTGGACAGGTCAGAAAGCGAGCACTGATCTACCAATAAAAATGAAATAAAACTTCATGGGATGGTTACTGCCTGCTTAAAATGAACAGAGTTGCACTTGTTGGCATAAAATGATATGGCAACGAAAATTCAGGAGTAAATGAAGCAAGAGTTTAAATGGGTAGAATGAAAAATCAGAGGATGTAATGTTGGATGTAATAATGGTGTGTGCCGCCAGTTTCCTCAACTAGCCCAGAACTCTGGCTTGTTTGTCATTGCAAACACAACATCTCAATTCCACAATTCAGGCTGTGTAACATTGTGTTAAATTGTCTTTTCTATATAACTGAAGTTGAGCAACCAAACCTGTTACCTTGTGAGGGAGCCGGATCTGCGAGATCACATGAGAATCCATCTCGCCAGGCTCAAAATTAGCCATTTGTGTCCGCATCAGAGGTGGTGCAGCCAATCAGCGTCCTAGGAGGGGCGGTTTTGGTTGACAACAGCTACACACATGCATGGAAACAACTCCTAAAGAGGTTAGCACACATACTGTGATAGCATCAGTTATATCAGAACTCGAGAGCATTTCTTCATTGAAAGAAGAGTACAGAATGGCACTGAAGGCTGTGATAGATGGAAAAGATGTTTTGGCTCTTTTTTGGGCCAACTTTGGTTTGGTGAGTTGATCTGATTGGTTGAAATTAGCCTGCGTCAGACGTGACAGATGGTTCATCCAATCATCTGCCAAGTTTTTTATTTTGAAAGCACCCACCCTTTTCCAAACAGTTTCTATGGACGGCTTCCCAGATGGTTCTGTGTAATAAACCATCTGCCTTGGCCTACCTTGGCCACCAAATACTGGGGCTTACTGGCCTGTGGGGCCAGTAGTTAAAAAATATTAGTTCTTGTCTCTGATGGTGGTTCATGATTCAAAATGATGTGAGGTTCTGTAAAACAGCAGCTGTCACAAATAATGTTATTTTTGCATTTGGTAATTTTGAGTATGGTCCACAAAAACAGCTAGAAGGTTTGGGTTTTCACACCTGTAGTTTGTTTGCTCTGGTCCAAGTCATGGATGAGCAGGTAAACTGAGTGAAATAAGTTTTCCCTTTGGTTTGGTCTCTTTTCATGCAGAAAACAAATTTAATCAAACCAAAATGTATCACAACAGGCCATGTTAGAATTACACTCTGCTCCTTATTATTCCCTAATGAGTCAAAAATTGGAAACGATTGAAAACAGAAGTGTGTTGTTGATTGTGTCTTACTCTGCATTTTAGCAGTCCCTCATTATCAAGTGACCCAAACATGAACAACTCACTGATTATGGCAATTCAATTGAAATTTGATTTCAGTCATAAATGTTTTTGTGAGTGAGGCTTAACTCTATTCACTGAAAATAATTAATCACATTTTATGAAGTCCATGCTCACTGGACAAAGCTACTATCTAGATGGCCAGTGTCCCCAAAGTGCTCGGTAATGTCTGAACCAAGGCTGCTCGAGCTCCGTCACTCTCTGTCAACCTGGAAACACTCCCATCATTGAACAAGCTCCACTAATCCCTAACCACTGCATGAGGGTGAGAGACACTCAATCTGTGTGTGTGTGAGACGGAGAAAGAGAGCGTGTGTGTCCCCGCCTGAGGACCATTGGGATTTCCCTTTTTAATTAATTCAGGATTTGTTTGGGGCACGGGGTCAGAAACAGAGAGAGAGACATTTTCTCATGTAAGACCATGAGGCCGATGAGTGTGTGTGTAGAGGTGCAACGTGTGTGTGTTTGTTGGCAGGGGGAGAGGAAAGCCAAAGAGGAAAATAACCAGGTAGAAACAAAGGAAAGAACAGATATTTGTTTGTATGGGAAAGACACAAAAGACACAAGACACTCTTTAATGTGAAAGTCAAGCATTTGCAAAGCCCCACTTCCCGTACTTACTTACTGTTGAGCTTTCCAGTCTCACACAGCACATATGCAGTTTATGTTCAATTGTTTTCATTTTTAATGAGGACTAAACAGCATGTTTGGTAAATGTACCACAATCTTGCGTAACGTTACTTGCTAGTGCTAAGCTAAACTATGATAGCGCTGAAGACCAGTTTACATACCAGGGAAATACAGCAGGGTGGGTAGTAACATGTTACAAGTGACACACAATTTAAAACAAACTTTACTCAAATATATTTATGAGCCAGTAATCTACTTTTTACTTTCCTACATTTGTCATTTATATCTTTAGTTAAAAGTAGTCTAGCCAATTTCAGCATTTATGCTTCTTTTATAATTGCAGTACACCCTCATTAACCTTTTTTTTTTTGCATTTACTTACGTAGGTTTGTCAAATTTTCCCTCTTACTGAATTCTTTATACTTTTAATTGAGAACAGATTATCAGTACTCTACTCATCCCTGAAGTACAGTGGATGTTCCAGCTGTGAATGGAGCTTTTTTTTTTTTTTAAATGTAACCTGTAATCCCACAAACCAGTGCAGTTAATGATGTGTGCCTTGTCCTTAGAGAGAGACACTTGCTTACAACTGAATGTAGAAAAGCTGGTTAGGTGAGCACGCTATCTCAGTGGTTCCCAAACTTCTTCTGGCGTGCCCCCTTTCAGAGGCCGAAAAGAGTTCATGACCCAACATCAACAATAACTGACAGGAACTGATAGAAAGGGATTTAAGTTTCATTTTAGTGAAATAAAGATTAGCATAACTGCATTGGCAAATTTTGGAGCCGTGGAACCGGAGATTAGAGCGGTGGCTCCGGTCTTCCATGTCGCCGATTTTTATTTCCAACTTTCTTATGGTGTCTCCACATTTTCCCTCAGGATAATGTTTTCATCCACCTCGTTACTAATTCTTTGTTCAATCTCGGCCATCCGCTTTCGTTGTCATTTGATCCTGAATATTTTTGACTTCTGTGATGACATCCATAATCTCCAGTAAGATGTTTTTGTTCCCCTCACGCATTTCAGTCTGAAGCAGTGTCATATCAATGTTTGCTGGCTCCACCATGGTGGTGCTGATTATTTGCTTCTTCAATCTAGTACTATGTGCCATTTGAATCCAACATGTTCCAGAGCAGAGTAGGAGGTTATCAGATGTTTTTTAGCGCACATGCAAAGTTTTATAAAGTAAGAGCAAGAATTACAAAGTTTTTTCACGCTCATGCCGGATGGGCTACACTTCACCTGCCACCATCTATGTGGCCCCCATACCAGAAACCTAGTTTCTCACTAAACTCAATTGTTTATTTTCCCTACGCAAGTCATATTCATTTCATTCTATAGTTCTCTCCCCTGGTCACCCCCTCACCAGTGGCTCTATGCCCCCCACCCTCCTAATAAAAGGGTAAAAAAAAGACATTGGCCTTTAAACAACACAACCTAGTTGTGTTTGCTAAGCTATGATTGATCAGTTACTATTAGGGGAGGCTAAATGGTCATTTTCTTAATTTTCCCTTGCTTTTTTCAAGATAGCCTTCTGGTGCTTAAAATATCATGATTTATGTATGAACCAAGGTGTAAATAAATGTCATTCAACTGGAAATTTCTTCACTTGCTTAATGAACATTATATTTCAGGAGTCAGCAATAGGAGTGCCCAACTTCGAATGTGCATTTACAATGCTGTGTATTCTACCTTGTTGTCAGAAATCATTATCATGTGCATTTATTTTTACCTCAGTTATCACTATAATGTATTGTTTATTATCATAGATGAGTGAATGAATGTGTCTCAAGACTAAATTTAATGTTAACTAATGTGACATAAATGTGTGTCCGACTGTTTTTGTAAATGTTTACTTGTGCAAACTGTGGACTGTATGTTTTCCCATGTATTACATTGAGAGTGTGTGGGTTCCCTGGTCCTGTCCGGTTCATTCCCTATGTGCACGTGTGTGTATGTGAGTGTGTGTATGCTGACAGATGGGAGGGGATCACCTATTAAGGGAAACTCAGGCTGGGAGGAAGTGCAATAAAACACAGCATTGCAAATATAGATGGCAAGCTATAGTATGAGAGAGTGTGTGTATGTGTGTGGATACATTTGTACTGTTCTGACAAAACAGCTGAGGAATGCTGACCGTGCATCTCCAACAGGACAAGCTAGTCATCAGCCATCCGTGTTCAATAGCGTGATCTGTTCTGAGCTTTGTTATATCAGAGAACCTGTACCTGCAAAACACTGGGCCTCATGCAAGAACATTTTCATATTCTTATCTTAAATTTCTCTTACTTTTTTTGGTTAGAAGGGCTCATAAGAACACACCACGTCAGACTCAACAAATGCTCGTAACTTCAGATACGTAACTGTGTAAAAGATCCACCTGTGTGTATGTGGCTGTGCTTCCTGCCCAAATGTCAGTGACTATGTTTACATGCAGTCAAATAACCCTTTCATGACCAGAATATTAGCAATAACCCGGTTGCGCACGGCCATGTAAACACCATTTTTGAAAAACCGAAATATGGTCATATTCCGGTTTTTAAAAACCCGAATATGACCCCTTGGTTACTCCTTTTCTAACCCGAATATTTGGTCATGTATACGCCTATCGGGATATCCCCATTGAAAGGAACATTAATTTGTGTTCTGCGCATGTTCTATTCGCAAGGGATCTTGGTCTTTTGAGTACAGGAATACAGGAAGAAGCAGTGTTAATTTCGTCAACTAAAACTTAAACGAAAATTCATTACTTCTGGGTTTAATACTGTCAGATGGCAGCATATGGACGGATTTACCTCCAACAGTTGGCAGTAGTGAAATGCACCTGTCACAGAAGAAAGATGCTAAAATCTCCCGAAGAATCCAATCCAAACCTCGGTGAATAAAAGGTTGTTTGTTTGTTTTTAAATAAATATATAATTCTAACTTGTGATCACTGACGTTATTAAGCCGACTGTATCTAACACCACGCAAAACCAGCACAAACCAAAAAATAAGTAATCCGTGTCAGCTTAACATCATGACTTTAAAAGCACTGAATTACTTGCCTTAACGAATTTTGTTAGAATAAAATATGAAGAATTGTAAAATATAATTTCCATGAGGCTGTTCAGTCAGACAGCGACAGATCACAAGTAATTATATCATCCTGGCAGTCTAGCGAAGATCAAGCTACGTGAGGCTTGTTCAGTCAATATTGTGTTCATTATAATGAAGCTTAGCGAAAGTTCAGTCAGGAAGACTATCTTTTTGCGCGTGCCCTCTATGTCATAATCAATTTCCTGCTATCCTTATGCTCCACTACTCATCATCCTTCTCATCCAATCACAATCTGCCTTCCTCTCTCTTTTAACCAATCAGTCATCAGCTGTCATATTTAAAAGTGCTCTCTCTCTGCTGTCATTCAGCCTGAAGTTTGTTCGGCCCACCTCCACCCCTTCACCACCTCAATCAGGATTCTGGCCATCCTCCATCAACCTTCAACCAAGTGCTACTACACGAAGCATCATTCCTCTTCACCACCACCAGTGTCTAGGCTCCGGGGGAGGTCTTCTTTACATCGGAAGCATCTAATCCATCTAGCTGCTTCCTAAGATGATCTACTTCCGTGGGGTCTAAGCGCCAAAGACTACTTTTCTGTGCACAATAAATTTGATCTCATTTCATACCTGTCTTTCTCTTTTATTCTATTAGCCTATCCTGATTGAAATGTTGATAGCGCTGAAATTGCATTTTCTGCCTAAATAATTAATACCTTGATAATACACTACTTGAGCCTTAAAGGGGACCTATTATGCTTTTCCTCTTTTCTGACCTATAAATGTTGTTACAATGTTGGATACTCGTGTTAAACGATGCCAACGCATCAAATAATACTTAAATGGGAATGTCCTGGCATATGCTCTAGGCCTGCCCCCTACCCCGCTCTGCTTCGGAAGGTGTATCGCTGTGCGCTGCTCTGCTGTCTACAAGGATTTCACAGTGTTAACACGTTGAGCAATGGCTCCCAGAAAATGTTTGTTCTGGTGTGAGGGAAAGTTAACTTTGTTTAGCTTTCCTAAAGAGGCGAGCACCAGGCAGAAGTGGATAGAGTTGCTTTTTCCCGGCCAGCAAAAGAAAAATACCTCTGCGTTTGTCTGTCTACGGCACTTCACATGTGACTGTTGTGTCAACATGGGCCAGTACGAAGCTGGATTAGCCAAAAACGAAATCCATCCTTACGCCGCACAGGTAAGCAGGTAATGACAATAACAAGTCACGCCTACCATTCAGAGACGTCATGAAGTAATCTCTGTTCTGGAGAAACTTCAGGCTGTCCAGTCTGTACCTCTGGATCGGATTCGGGATCCAACACATACGGCTGTATTTCAAAACTTGTCATTTTCAAAGGAGAAATTCTTAGTAAAGTTCACTGTTTACTCCTGCACCAGCAAAATGAGGAGGTGGGGCTCGGCGAGACTCGGCAGTGCTCGGCAGCCCTTCGGAAGTCCTCGGGAGTGTGACCAATCACAGCAGAGTGGGCTCGGCGGGAGGTGTACATGGAGGAGGGCCGGGGGAGGGGGGGGAAGGAGTAAATTACACAGACTGTTTTCGCGGGATGCACGAAATACAAGGAGGACATGCAGCGAGAGGCACAGCGTCCCGAAGATCTACAAAGTTTTGTGTGCGGGTAATCGTGTGTAGCTGCTCTATAGGAGTCCAAAACTCAAATACAAAGGCCCGAAAATGAGTAGAATAGGTCCTCTTTAAGGTGGAGCAGCCATTCAGTACATGTTGTTACTGTATGACAAAATCTGACGTGTTGCATGAAATGCATCAGTACCATTAATGTGGCGGCTGTGGAGTCGTTGTCCCGTCTCCGTGCGTTGAGACATTGTCTGTGCGTTGCTGTTTTGATCGGGATATCCCAATTGATAACAATTACCATGTATACAGGAATAACCCTGTTTGCTCACGCATGTAAACGGGTTATTCCGAATGTTTCAGAAACCGGAATATTGACCTTAACCCAAATATTGACTGCATGTAAACGTAGTCAGTGTTCCTTCATGAAAATAGAATCAGAGAGAAAAAAGAGCTGCTTTCAGATATCCATAAAGTAAAGTCTGTCATTTTAACAGCATCAGCAGTGAAAGTAAAAGACCTGCTAAAGCAAAGAAACAGGAAAAAAGCAAATGCTGTAATGCTGTCCGACAGGTTCGGACTGTCACTGAAATAAAGAAGAAATGTCTCGATGTGAAAATGACTTGAGAGAAAAGAAACAACTCGCCAAAGCAAAGGGCGATCGATGACTACAGCAGGAGGAGAGGGCTAACAGGAAGTTTTCAGTGCAGAGAAAGATGACAGTGAGGACGACGTGAGGATGTGACAGAGACTTTATAAAGCTGCATGTGCAGATATACAACCAATACACCTGACAGCAGGTAGTAATAGATCATTAAATGAATGATGAGAAGCTTTATATGTAAATTTACAATTACATTATAATTTGAAATGTAGTCAAACTGGATAATTTTGAAGTGTAATTTATTTTTTAAAGTTAAAATGTCTGTATGTCAGTTTGGGTAACAGCAGACTGACTGCACATGACTCCACAACAGGTCTGGACCACTTGTGAATTGTGTTTGTATCTGAAAGAAAATTCAAAATACAAGAAAACTGATGAATGTAACAAGTTCTCTCAAGTCACTCGTACACACCACTTAAAAACAAATCTGTTCATACGAGTGGTTTTTGCATGAGGCCCATTGGATTAAAACAAATGTGGAGACACTAACATACTTTAGGATGACTGATGGGGGCTGTGATGCTCCTACCTATGTGTATCCCCGATAATCCTGGAGGCACACGGGCAAAGCGCTGCCATCATGTAAATTCTGGAGCGAGCAGCAGCCTGGCTGGACACACCGTGAGCTCATTTCTCAGCACCAGCCACCAAGACATTCTGCTTCTCTGCTGTTTTCTAATCACACATAGTACTGATCTTTATAATGAACTCATGAATTTAAAGCTTTTTTTGTGTTCCTGGATAAAAAGTGGACCACTGAAGGAGCTTCTTTCCTTTCAGATATGTGGAATAAGCACAAAATTTCACAAAACACAAGCACAAACAGCAGTGATACTGTCTTTAATACCTTTAGTGGATGGACAGTGGGGGGAAAAATTGGGGGAACTAAAACTCCAGAACAGCAGGGAGAGCATGGGAGGCATACTTCATCATTTATCAGAATCATTTACATCATTTATAATTAGGGCTGTCAAACGATTAAAAAAATTAACTCGATTAATCACAGTTAAAATACTACATATTATATATACTAATATTACTTGTATTTTCTTCTATTCTTTCTTATATAGTATTGAAGGATGCAATACAGTTAATCAATTTAGGATGCAATTTTACAGATTGGTGAAAAATAATAACACATAACTATAACTATCCCTTCAACCTTGGGACATTTCCCTGTAAAGGCTCGTTTACGCTCCCTTTACATATGAAAATAGATATGTAGGTTTTAAACAATGTAAGTGTCACTGGCCACATACTTTCCTGCATCCTTTACGTTGGCATAGATGTTAACCAGTACATCCACAAGAAGGCCGTGCTCAGATTGTAATACTGTACCTTGTGAGAAAGAAGCAAAAGCTGTTTATATTTATACTGTAATGGGTTTTATATAATTAGTTAAAAAAGACAGAATGAATAAACAAGTGTATACTTCTTCCTGCTCCTTTTCAAACAGGAATTAATTTGTGTTGCTTGAGTATTTGCCTATTGGGTTTATTTTCTAGGTTTATTGTTTATTTTTGTTTGTTTTTTATTTCTCTGTTTTTCATTTATTTCTATTATTTTATTTATTTTTCTTTTGTACATATTCAAAATAAAGAATTTTCATTCATTTATTCATTCAAACTGTGGTCGTGTTTCCCTTGAACTACTGGCTACACTGCTACACTGCCCACATGACTACCAGAGGTATTGCTCCATTTTTTTTATTGTATGGAAATATGGACAAAATGAACGCAGAATACGATCAAAGACTTCGTCCATAATCATATGCGTATCTGACAGAGAACACACGAGTCTCAACTCCGTAGGAAGTGCGTCTTGTACGTATAATGTAAGACTTCTCCGCTACAGGTAGCAATGAGGTGCACTTCTCACCTAAATATTCTGCTATAACTCATCAACAAGCTCAGTGTGAGTGTGTGTTTGTGTGTATGTGAGTGTATGTGTATCTGAGCTAGACGCGTGCCTGAATTTTCATTTTATGAAATCTTGTTGGTTGGTTTCACTTCAGTAAAAGGTGTCCACCCTGCTTTTGCAGTTCCCACGAAATCCTTGTCAGCTCCTTTTATGATTGATAACAATGTGTGGCATGCACAGAGCTCACAGCACACACACAAACACACACACATGCACACACACACACACACTGTCTGTTTCTGGATATTCTAATGATTCATAGGGAGTAGCTGAGTGTTATTACAGTTTGGAGGGCTCTCACTCGTCAAAATGGCCCCTGGGTGCGCACATGTGTTTTTGAGGACCTGTGTGTGTGTGTGTGTGTGTTTGGGGCCTCATGCTCTGTGACATTTCTTAGACTAACATGAGTCAGAGAGTAAGAATTTCAAAACTCTTTATGAGTGAGATTCATTTGTTCTTGAGAGCACGCTGTTTTCAGTGAGTGTGAGAAACGAGTGTGTGAATGTGACGGGTGTGTGTCATAATGATTTTAATGAAATGGGTGAAATATGGAACGCAGCAAAGCAATTTCTCATCATCTGACAAAGTTGTTCTAGCACGCGTGAGAGAAATGTTATTTGTGCTTTCGGGAAGGAAAAATGTGACCCATTAAAGCTGGGGGTAGGCAACATTGTTTTGGTATCACTGAGAAATAATTTCATAAAAAACCTTTCAGCATATTGTAAATCAAGTGTTTTGAGACAGAACAAGAATTCTGCACCTCCTCTTGACTCTGTTTTCAGCCTTTAGATAGTCTGGCCTGTGATGGTTGATTTCAACAAAGATCACAGGTCTTCTCAGATCGAGGACTCCTACTGGTTGTTCTGCTAGTGCAGCTGCACGTGCACGTTCCTTTGGTGAGACTCTGAATCAGTGGTGGAAACTCCAGCAGGAAAAGTTGCTAGAAAATGGAATTATCAGACAGAGAATCTTAAAAAGAGTCCTGCTCTTGAGCAACATGATCAGCCCAGGAGTTTGTTAGCTCACCCAGTTACTTCAGACTTACCTTCAGTTGAGTTCATTTTTGTGGCGAGCAAAATGCTCCGGTGCTGAAATGCTGCTAGAACACTGCTGGTTGGGTTTACAGCCATGCAGAGGACGGATCAGAACCATTGCGCAGACGTGCCGTGCTTGGTGGAGTCAACCGCTAAGACATTTCAAGTTGGTTAAACTTGTGAATGCAAGTTCACCTGCTGCCATGAAAATGCAAGTTAACTGAACTTGAAGATGACCTTTCTTTCAACTAAAATATGTAAGATTTGACTACAATGTTCTTGTTCTCTCATTGTTTTTTGTAAGTTATCAAAATTACTATCAACAGTATTAGTATCAACTTAATACTGTGTGGTAAAACATTGTAACTCCTACGGAGTAGGAGTAGTAACAAATTAACTGCATCAGTATTTATTTGAAAAATTATACTAATCTAATTATTCATTAGATTACATATTGGGTTTCGGTATCTCAAACATGCCTTCACACCCAAATAGTTGTGTTCCACATACTTTCAAACTGCATGAGAGAAAGAGAGGAAGAAATAAGGTAGATACTGAGAGCTGACAGACAGATACTGTGTCCAAGTTATGAGCCACAAATAAGCTTCAAATGAGGATCATTTAGGAAGGACCCTGTGTAAAATGACCCAAATCTTTCCGCCCTGTGGAATAGCAAAGATGGAGAAGAATGCAGAGGACTTGCCCTGATTGACTTCCTGTTCCTCGAGCCCTACAATTGGACCGAATGGCACACACTCACCCGGGGGGCAGGCCTTGTTGTTCACCATGAATTTCGCAAGTACTCTCCAGACGGTTTACCCGTAAATAATTTATTTTGCTAACAACAGCCACATTTCCACCCAAAGTTCCCAGAACTCTTAGTCCCAGAAACCGCTTTTGAGGAATTAAAAGGTTCCTTGGGCGAGTTTCCACTGCAGCCTGAAGCCCCGCAAAGATTGGACTCACAAGGTTGTCTCTACACATTTCTCTCAGTAGAGACTGAGGATAATTTCCCAGCTTTCATTGCTAAAACTGGATGGAAACAATTAGAAAAACAGCATTGCAGAACCGATCCAAAGTCTTTAGGGCAACCCCTCACATTGGGGCAATGAATTGGTGGAGCCATGTGCCTACCGCTTAGGGGAATGGAGGAGGAGCTTCGTGTCCGGTAAGAGGTGTCCTTGAAAAAAATGTAAGCGGTGTAAAGTTTGTTAGTGGCTGTTCTCACCGCTGCTCAAGCAACTATTTTGGATTTAGAAATCCCCAGATGATTGGTAGGCAGCAAGATCTCCAATTGTCGCAAGACAACACAAAGATTAGGCAAATTAGCTCACATGAAAAGGCCATGGCTGTTTTTACACAACATTTTTGTGCTTGACTTTACAACAAAAACATTGGTCATTCACTGTCGGCCCATCTGTTCTGTTCCCTTTACTCCATGTCAATGTGTCGAAGCACAATTAACAAAAAACAAACTGGTCTGTGGCTACAGATTTTTTAAACTGGTGGTCGAAACAAAATGTTGCAAGTACTCAACCAGTTGGAAATGTTCAGCGCTGCAAGCCTGACCCCCCAAAGTTCCTGTGCTTTTGGCAGGGGTAAAATAATGTCCGAAGAACCTAACTAGGCCCTGGGCTCTGCGGTCGAAACGTGCTGAGCTCCTCCAAAGATCTAAACTAGTGTGTGTCTATGTCGATTTCACTGTTCTTCCTGTGTTTCCTTTCTTTGCTCTTCTAGTTCCTCTGCTGATGGCGTCACCGCTGCTAGCCAGCAAAAAGAAAAGCATGAAGTCGTCCATTGGTTGTCTCTTTGGCAAAAAGGAAAAGGGGAGGATCGGTGCACCTGGGTGTGAATCTGCCTCGCTGGGCCAGTGAATGGATGGCAAACTATTAATTCACGATGCCATTTAGTTGTCTAACAGATGTATCCATCTACAAAATTGCTGGCATTGCTCATAGTGTCCAAGCCGTGAGTTTTTTCTGTCCCAAAAAATGCACCTTGGAAAAAGCTAGCTACCAATTTGTCAGGGCTACTGAAGAATGGTTTACTAAACCTACTCAAACCGCTGACATGATCCTTACAGAAGAATCAGAAACACAAAAATGAAAAAAATAAATAAATAAATAAATAAATCCAGGAGTGAATGAAAGGTTGAGTGCACACCATTGCACATATGAAGCGGGTGCTGCAGCCTTATATAGTTCCTGGATGTCTATGTGATTATGATAATTATATAGCTTCAGATTACACCACATACACAAAAGATTCTGTTCAAAGGCATTTTTAGATTGACTCTTAGAATGTGGGAAAAAACAATAAAATTCCACAATACTGTATCGCTGACCTGAACTAAATCACTCACATTTAGGTTCCCCTTTTGAAAACTAATATAATATATTTTTTATGTCATTCATTGAGCCCCCCCTGAAACTGGAGCATCCCTGGGAAGGCCCAGCTTGCACTTTGAGAACCTCTGGCCAGATAGATTTACAAATAGAATCTAATAAATATATGTCTGTCCACCGAAGTAAAATGTGTCTTAATACGAGCAGACATGTGCTGGTTGCAAATGCTGTAATTTAGTAAACAATAGTATAATGTGCCATAAGTAATTTATTATATGATAAATGATTAAAAAAAAAAAAAGATAGAGAGCAGAGCTAGGCCAGTTCCCCTCTTAATTAAAATGTAAAAAAATGAGTTTCTGGAACCACTGTTAGAGTCTGATTCAGAGTCATACCAACAACATACACAGAACAGAAGAGTGCTCTCAAACCATATGTAAATACCTGGAATGCAACAAATGAGGAAACCTCACCTATATGTCAAAGTGATGCTTTGACACATGTAATTCACATGTAAAACAACTAGACAAAAATAATAAACTAAAATATTTCAGACAGTGGAAAACAGAAATCCAGTCAATTAGAATGCAATAATTTACTAGACAGAGAATTTCAATTAGCCTAATATTTAAACCCAAATCAAACAACCAACAAAATCCCTAACAAAATATAGACTGATCAGATCATGAACTTGCAATTGAAACTGGTCGCCATTAAAAGAAAAAAGAATGGCTGGAAAGAACACAAAGAATCTGTGTGCACTGTGGAACAGAAGAAGTTGAAACAGAAACACATTTTCACATAACTTGCCCCAAATAAAAAAAAAAAAAAAAAAAAAAAAATCAGCCAGAAAATCACAGACTTTCTTGCTCTCCTAAAAAAAAGACACGTTTCTGCATGTCACAAAGCAAGAGATATTTCAGTGTAAGATTTATTATTTATTTTTGTTGCTCTTTTTATTTTTATATTTTTTATAATCCTTTTTTTATTTATTCACTTTTAATATTCAATATTTACTGTATATTATATTGTATATTATTGTCTATGGTTTTGTTGTTGTTTTTTTTGCTTTGGTAACATGTTCAACCTAAAAGGTGCCAATAAAATTGAAATTGAAATTGATGGGGTGTTGATCACTGTTCTATCAGAGTGTGTGTGTGTGTGTGGGGGGGGGGGGGGGGGCAGACACGACACGGACGGGAAGAAGAAAAACACTGAAGACACGATGTCAGAACAGAAGGTATGTCTAATCATTAAACCAATCATCAGTGTATTTACTCAAGTTCTGCACTTGAATGGAAAATTCAGCACATTTTATATCAGCTTGAATTTCTAGTCTCCACCTCTGGGTACCCAGGGGGTGTGATTGATAGATATTTTTGCCTTGTTTTGGCCGACAAAATAATAACTGCAAGCTTGGGTGCAGGCGTGGCGTTATGGGTGGGCTTAATGGGCCTGAGCCCGCCCACTTGTACAACTGGCCCACCTTAAATGACTGGGAGAGCATATATCTTCTTAACTTTTATTTTTTAATTATTAAGATCAGCATTTTAATACACCCTTAAGACAAAAAAAAATTTGAAAAAAGACAATCCTTGCAATTAGTTTAATTCCTTTTAACACATTTTCATTTGATCTGGCCAGATTACTATTTAAAATGTCAGTTTTGTTAATGAATCGATGTATTGATCTACTTGATCTATAGCAAAAATATCGATAACGAGATATCCTGTGCCACTTGAAATAAATACAAACTGCCACGGTGAAATAATAAGCTTTCTCGGCCCTGAAACCGTTTTTTAAAAAGATTTTAAAAGTGTCACAATCAACCAGAAGTGCTAGTCGTCCTCCACAGCATGATATCAGTCATTTTTGTTCAAGTGAGACCACCAGTTGGAAACAGTGTTAACTTTTGTAATTTAAAGGCCCACCAAAAGTTACTGTGGCCCACCCAAAATTGAAATCCTGGCGCCGTGCCTGCTTGGGTGGTATCACCAGGAAAACTACAGTAATATAACATGCAGTGCCTTTATTTCTTCAACTGACCACATTTACCATCAACACTGATTGGACAGCCACATGAAAAGTGGTGAATTTTCCTTTTAAGTGCAATTTTTAACTACTTTACTTTAGCACTACTTTAATAATTCTGTACATCTTTAGACCAGTTTAGAAAATATGATGCATTGTTTTAGATTAAACCATCAAAAATGATACAAAGCAGTTGAAATTAGCTCCACCTCAACCAACTAAAACATTTATATACAGATTACATGTTACTGCATCAGTAATAATGATTTAATAATATAATAATGGTGCTCATAAAATGTTGAATATACTTTATTTTTTAATACTCTGGTATTGTTACATTTCACATTAGTAAATAATTCAAACCAAATCCATTCCACTATCAGTTTACATACAACACTTGTACTAGTATTACCAGTATCTAACAATGTTTCCCAATGTATGTTTTTTTCCAACAGAATACGATTGAACAGCCAGATAATATGGAGAATGCAGCAGAAGACAGAGCGACACAATCAACCTCCAGAACGTCCAGCAGGAAAAAAGTAACGTCTTCCCCGACACTCTCAGACATCTCTGATCTTGCCGACATACTTGTCTCAGACACAATGGAGCAGGCTGCTGAGGAGGAATGTGCTAAGTCTGAGGGTGATCAGCTGCTTGCTGCACTCACCAAAAGGTGGAGAGGAACCTGAAGAGGTTCTTTGACATGCGGCGAGTGTTTGCAGAGCACCGAGGAGAGGCACCAGAAGTCACAGAAGAAAACCTGGTTCCAGAGATGGATTCAACACAAGAACAAGAAGCAGACACTACAGAAAAGTCTTGTGTTTCTCACATGACAGAGAAGAAACCTGTATCTAGGCATGCCAGCAAGATGTATAAGAAAATGAAGTCTACGTGGAAGGCCTGCTTCAGATGGATGCCAAAGAAAAAGAAACAGCCGGCAGAAAAAGAGGATTTGGATGAGACTGCTGAGTCAGACGACTCTGACTCGAAATCTGTCTCTTCATGTCCTGAGGACACAGCTCCCACCGCCTCCACATGTTCCAGTGTAGACACTAGATTATGGATTATGGACGACAACGATGCAGAGACAGCAGACCTGAGCTTTGCCCCTACAGAACTGGTGAAAGCAGCAGATAAGGATGTCACACCAGAGAAATTCATCGAGGACGCCAACATTGATGCACCCTTTTCAGGAGGACGACAAAGATATCTGCAAGATCTCACTGGCCGTCGCTCAAAAAACATCTCCCACCGTCTCAACATGCAGTTACGACTTGAGCGCTGACCCTCTCCTGCCCACAATTTCATCCCTCAGCGGTTCAACCCAGCTAGTGGAGCGTTGTGAGCCATCACTGGTCCACCCGGGAGCTGAGGAAAACATGGATGAGACACACAGCAGTGATGTGCGATCCATATGTTCATTTCTGAAGCAGATGTCTCCCATCACATTCGGCTGGCTCCAGTGAGAACATAGGTGCTGCTGAGACAGCAGACCAGAGCTCTGTCTTATCAGACAAGCTTGCAATGGACTTCTCACTGGAGGAACAGTGTCATGAAGAGATGGGGCGTCATGAAGTAAGATCTGTAGTTAATAAGGAGGGAGACCTCGTTACAAAGACGGACTCAACATTAGTCCTCTCAGGACAGGATGGACCAGCCAGCAGTAACCTGAAATCCATCGCCACATGTCCTGAGAAAATGTCTGCCATTGTTTCAATTGGCTCCAGTAAACTCACCGGCCTGCAAAATACCTTCTATACCATAGTCAAGGAATTCTTTGACGGCCTTACTGAAAGGTAAGTTTTCTAATTTCATCACTGAAAATCCTTAATTTTCACACTTAATTACAATAGTGATATTTGATGTGGGCTTTTTAAATTTTGTGTTTAACTTTGTTTCCCTTTTTTTATTTTTAGGCAGCGGACTGAAATAAGCCATGGTATTTATTACATGGACGTGAAGGACAAACTACTCGACATCCTCAGGATGACAAGGTAAGAATCATTTCCAGTCATCAGGCCTTGATTCTAACATTGCGAACACTGGTATCAATTAGACTAAGGACGAGAAGGGCAGCAGTTTCTCTGGAATCCTTCACAAGGATTACTTGAGAAGGGAGGCCATACTGAAGAAGAGTTAGTTACATAAAAAAGAATAGCTTAGTCTTCAAGTGGAGTTGTCATATTTTGCAGTCAAAGGCAACAGGACTTGCATTGTTTTCACAAGGCCTCCTTCTTTTCTTCCTTTACTTGTCCAATTGATCTGAAAGCATGAAAGAATCAGGACCTTTACAATGTGTATTTGTCACTTCATCTCATCTGCCATTTCTCTATCTCTATACTAACCTTTTATCTATTTTAAATATCTTTACAGGACAAGAGGACCAATGAAATCAAGGCACCAGCTCAGGATCCAGTGGTAGAGACCAAAAGGCCGTCCCTCCTGGAGAGAATCTGGTGTCTCTGCTGTTGTTTGTGCTGCTGTTCCCCCGGTGATATCGAACAATGAGCAGCTCTTACCTCTACTCGCCTCTACTTCACCCTCACAACCCAACTTTATCCTCTCTCCTCCCAACCTTCCATCTACCCCTTTCCTGTCTCTGCTTGCTCCCTATTCCCAAAAAGGTGGGAATAGGGAGCAAGCATTCCCACTCTCTCCCCCTCATTGTTTTTTTTTTTAAGAAAACAATGAGAGGGGAGAGAGTGGGGAATGCTTGCGTTGTGTGTGTGTGTATGTGTGTGTGTCTGTGTCTAACCCTAACCTTAATTTTGAAAAAAAAAAAAAAAAAAAAAAAGGGCTGTGGGAACATAGAGACGACGTGTTTGTGTAGGTTCTCTCCAGGTGCTCTGGTTTTCTCCTATAAAAAAAAAAAAATGTTTGGTTAGTTAGCTCAAAAAAATTCAGTAAATTAGTTTTTTTTTTCAAATTTGTGAAATAGTGTGATAACAACAAAAGAGTGACATAGACAAACCACAAACAATTGGACAATCAATGACTAGACATACAGTCAGCGGGAATATGATATGATGATCAAATGGGTTGGACAGTGTGTTTGTGTGTGTATGTGTGTATGTGTGTGTGTACTTGGATGTTTGTTTGATTGGCAGGGATATTAGTGTTCAAAATAAAATAAAATTAAATTAAATAATAATAACAATAACAACAACAACAATGGATTCTATTGATCAGTATTTAGCAGTAATTAGTTTGTAATCACGTTTTAAAAGGGCGATAACAACAAAAGTGACATAGACAAACCACAAACAATTGGACAATCAATGGCTAGACATACCATTCTGCAAGACCTCACTGGCCGTCACTCAAAAAACATCTCACCTTCTCAACATGCAGTTACGACTTGAGCGCTGACCCTCTCCTGCCCACAATTTCATCCCTCAGCGGTTCAACCCAGCTAGTGGAGCGTCGTGAGCCATCACTGGTCCACCTGGGAGCTGAGGAAAACGTGAATGAGACACACAGCAGTGACGTGCCATCCATCTGTTCATCTCCGAAGCAGATGTCTCCCATCACATTGGCTGGCTCCAGTGTGTGCTTTTTAAATTTTGTGTTTTAACTTTGTTTCCCTTTTTTATTTTTAGGCAGCGGACTGAAATAAGCCGTGGTATTTATTACATGGACGTGAAGGACAAACTTCTCGACATCTGTGTGGACGTGCTGACAGTCATCCTACAGGCAATCACCGATATGCTAACAGAAGCCATCCGTCAGAATCCCACCATTTTACAGCATTGTAGGATAGAGACGTGTGGTTAGTGCAGAAACATCTATCAAAACACCACTCACGTTAAAGGAGACATTTGACAAAAAGATAACTGATGAGGTCAGCTCTGTTATGTCATTGGCCATACCAGCATCAGAGGATGGAGAATCCAGTGTTGATGGAAATACCTGCTGCGAGTTCTCCACTTCCGGAGCATGCAAGATATTGCTCTCAAATGTTAAAACCGTCCTCAGTTGCCGAAAATTTTCAAAGCAGACAAGTCAGACCATCAGTAACGATTCAGATGCACCTATCATCAAAGTGCACAAGAAGTCACGATGGTGGACAATGAATGACTAAACATACAGTCAGCGGGAATATGATATGATGATCAAATGGGTTGGACAGGGTGTGTATGTTTGTGTGTGCGTGTGTACTTGGGAGGGCTATTAGTGTTCAAAATTAAATTAAATTAAATTAAATTAAATTAAACAACAATAATAATAATAATAACAATAACAGCAACAACAATGGATTCTACTGATCAGTATTTAGCAGTAATTAGTTTGTAATCACGTTTTAAGGGGGGGGGGGGGGCATAACCTGGTAAGGTTCAGACTGGATATGAGAGAAAAACAAAATAAAAATTTAAGCTGCAATCAGCGTTGCCCAGGCCCTCACACCCCACGCCACTCAGGGTTCCAGCAACTCAGGGTGTCGGTGAGCGCAGCCCCCGCAACACTCAGAGTGCCGGCAATCGTGGTCTCCTGGCTTGATTTGTCACAGTCAAACCTGTATTCTACGGCTGCTCCGCCGGTACGAGCTGTGGCTGCGAGAGCGAGCCTCCTGTTATAACAAAGCAACACATAGCAGGGGTATCCTGCCCTGTCCCGCCCCTTGCGTAACCAGTACACAGCGGGATACACCTATCAGGTGTGCCAACATGCCCTCAATAATTCACTGGTGAGCTTAGGCCGAACATGCAATAAAGCAATCAGAAAGTCAGCTGTCATCACCGGCATATATTGCGCTCTTGCGCGTTTTCACTTCTCGAACCAGGAGGTCGGTCTCCTCTCTTGAAAATCTTTTCTCTTCGTTTCCTTCTGGTAAATCTGCCATCATGCTGGCACGCCTGCTTCTCAAAGGTGATGACAGCTGACTTTCTGATTGCTTTACATTTTGTAATGTTGGTTTGCACCTCCCGGCCACCGTAGCTGTGCCAACGTGCCCTCAATAATACACTGGCGAGCTTAGGCCGAACATGCAATAAAGCAACAGAAGCACACAGATCTTTTTCTCCCCTGTTCGGGCCAATCTCGTGCTATCAGATATAACATCTTGTTCATTTTGTATGATATAAATCATAATTGTTTCATCCTTGCTTTTCTGGATCCCAATAAACACGCAGACACAAACACTACAGCTGTTCCAGCTGTCATGCTGCCTGATCTGCTTAAGACGATCTGACAGTTGTGATGAGTTGCGTGCACTTTGCAGGTCTGTTGAGATTTATCAGGCTTTACAATTATAATAATTCGTTTTTCCTTATTAGTGAGATTAACTTTAAAGACATGTGTGCGTGTGGCTGTGACGGTGTTTTGCGATTGCAATGTGCACCTCAGCTATGTGCGAGACACACACAGTATAGCAATATAGTTACACTATATTGCTGATAGATAGATGATATTGCTGATAGATGATATTGCTGATATATTGCTGATAGAATCTTGTAGGAGGAGTTCGTTAAAATACGACACGTGCGAAACGCTAAAAATGACCGCGAAATTCAAAATGGCTGACTTCCTGTTGGGTTTGTCCTATGGCTCCAAGAGACTTTTTTGTGCGTCTCAGTCTGATACATATGTGTACCAATTTTCGTGCATGTCAGTGAAATGTGCCGTTGGAGCTCGCCTTTAGATGGCGCTATTGAGGCATTATGCCCCGCCCACCATCGACAACCTTAAAACACATAAATTTTCACCGCAACTGATGCGTCCACCAAATTTGGGAAGTTTTTGAATATGTTAAAGCCCCCAAATAAGCGACAATAGGGTCCTCGCACCGAGGTCGGTGCTCGGGCCCTAATAAATAAATTGAATCTTAATAAATTGAAACTAATCTTGTGTTTTTGTCTGTTTGACCTGTGATAAATATTGTGCTAGAATAAATTGCTGTAACTTGATGAGGTTAGACAACGTAACCTTCATCACACCCAAATATATACAAGTGTTGGACAGAGCAAATAACAACCACAACACCACAAGGTCCATTTAATCCCAACCATTTGTTTCATTTGATCAGGTAATGATAAAAATAAAACCTTATGTGAGATAAGTTTTACTACAATGTTAAAAATTGTTGATTGTGGCTGTACTTTTGGCTGTTATGGATTTACTGAAGTGTTTATCTTTCAACATATTTCACAGACTAAAACTAGCCTAAAATAGTTGTGGTTTTCTTTGACTAAGATAAAACTAAAATTCCCAACTTTTATTCAACTGAAACAGGAATCTCCTGGCTGCAGTTTGGAACTCAGTCAGGAGATAGCGTTAGAAAATAAATAATAATAGAAATAATGATAGCTAAAAATGAAATAAATAAAAACAGGACACATGTATCCTATACCGTGTCACCGCTGATTTCTATTACAGCTTATATCGCAGTGAGCTGTGCCTGAGATGGACTGACAGTGGAGCGGGGACAAAATGAGGCCAACTCGCCTCCCAGCGGGCTGCAGTCACGTCTCGACGACCGTGGCCAAAATATGACGAGCCTCCTTTTTTTCTCCCCCTCGAACAAGCCATGAGAGCCGGCTCGCGGTGTTAGTGCTCCACATTGAGATGTTTTGCATTTAACGTGAAGGTGCATGCATGCATGTGTGTGGTTGACAGGAATGTGCTGGGTGCAGTAATTGAGAGATAAGATCGCAGCAGAAGGCTCACCTGCTGACAGACGCACATAGAGGTGATGAGACTGAGAGAGAAATCCTCGGTTGTATTCCGTCATCTCCAGTAGCTGCATCTGTCAGGTGTGCTCCCGCTTACCCACCCTCAGTTCCTGACAGCTTTCTAACTTATTACATTTCCCTGATACCAGTTTGTCTCACTCTGACTGCTACTTTACTCACAAAATTGGGTGCATATAACTTCATCCAACTGTAAGGATACACTGTAAAAAAAAAAACCCAAAAAAACCAATTTGTTTTAACATAAGAAAAAGTTAGCGTTTCGGTTGCCTTAAAATTTTAAGCTGACTGAATTTGAAAAGTTGTGTTAATTCTGTAATTATTTCTAGCCAGATAAACTTTGTATTTATTCAGTTGTACTTGAGGAAACATGTTCAATAAGTTTAATATATTAAGTTAAATTAACAACTTTTCAGTCACACTGACACACATTACAAACAAATTTTACATTTACATTTTCTCTGGGTCTCAGGAGATTTTTTGCACTGTAACAATGCATGATGGGAAGTCTGCTTATATGCTGATCATGTTACTTTAGAGACTTAATTTAACAAGTTGATTTAACTGTCAAGTAAAAAGACAAGTTGGGGGGGCTCAAGTTTATAAGTTATGACATGTTCTGTAAATAAATACAAATAATATTAGGTTTGATTCATTTGAATAAATAAACCTTGTATATTAACAGATTAGTTGATTCCACTAAATTTTGGTGCACTTTTTTACATTGCAAGTCTGGTAATACTTATTTATTGGTGATATAAATTTTTAGGTCTAAAACCTATTAAAAACTCAACAATGAGCCACGTGCACTGGGTGACATATTCCTTCATTACCATGAATATGGACACTTTTTATTTCAAGTCAACCCCACACTTTCTTGGAGGAGATTGTGTACCGAGGCAATCGTGAGCAAGCACGGACCGACAGACAGTATGTGTAATAAGACAGACACCTGACAGTACAAAACACTGACACAGGAGAGAAACTGCATTTCAAAACATAAAGATTCAGTGTGAAGCTGCAGAAGTACTTTTAAAAAGGTCTTTCTCTCTTCTATATTGCACACACACGAGCTCAGTATCACAACACTCACTTGTTCAGGGGGAGAAAAGGAGGGTCAAGGTTTGGCCACAGTCGGCGCAATGTGACCGCAGCCCGCTTGGAGGGGGATTCAGGCTCGCTCCAGTGGGTCCATCTTGGGCGCAGCTCGCTGCAATTTAGGCAGTAATGGAAATGCAAATCAGCGTCGACACGGTTTGACTTGGTGTGGCCAAAAATGCCAGTACAAAAGCACCATGTATGTCCCAGTACTCACCAGAAAAAGTTTATACTTTTCCTTTACATCCCTCCTCTCTTCACTCTCACCCCGTGACTTTCAAATACATTTCTCTGCGGTCGCTGCTGCACACAGGTTTAGAAGCACATGTGAAAATAAATCTACTTCTTAATCTCACAAAACATACGCTTAGCTCTCATCTGGGCAGTCTGTTTTTAGCACTGCTTTAAGCGTTGCTGATGATAGTCCATCCATCCATCCATTTTCTGTAACCGCTTATCCGTGAGGGTCGCGGGGGCTGGAGCCTATCCCAGCTGACATTGGGCGTGAGGCGGGTACACCCTGGACTGACACATAGAGACAAACAACCACTCACACTCACATTCACAGCTACAGGCAATTTAGAGTCACCAATTAACCTATTACGCTGCATGTCTTTGGACTGTGGGAGGAAGCCGGAGTACCCGGAGAGAACCCACGCGGACATGAGGAGAACATGCAAACTCCACACAGAAAGGCCCTGCCGGCTCGGCTGATAATAGTCCTTAACAAATAGTTTACTCCAGTTTGAGTAACATTTGCTAAATACGACGCTGCCCAGCTATTTTAACTTTTTGAAATTTTATTTGAGAGCCTGTTTTTTTCAGATTTAGGTCTTCATTAGGAACTCCTGCTCACGGCCCTTTGCTGCATGTCATTCCCCCACTCACTCTCCTCTTTTCTTGTCACATCTTCAGCTGTCTAATAAATAAAGGTGTAAAAGCCCCAAAAATGATATAAACAAAAAAGAAAGTCGTAAGGTACAGAGTGATGGTCTAACACAGGTAAATTACAGGCTTATATCAGCCATATACTTTAAAATCTTAACTCTTTGAACAAAATTATGAATATTCTTCAGTCTGTGTATTTGTTAAACTGATTATTGAAAATATATGTTTTGTTACCATTTAGTAATGTAAAAAATAAAAAAACTAAAGAGTTTACAGCCATGCCAGCATACAGCACATAGCATATATAGCATACTATACAGAATTTAGGCACAGCACAGCAGTGCATTAAGCTAAATGCTAACCTCAGCATTATACGGTGCTAACATGCTAATGCTAACACGCAGGTTACCATATCCATCATCTTAGGTTAGTATTTTTTCACACAAACATGCATGTACAGCTAAAGTTGATGGGAATGTCATTAGTTTTTCAGGCATTTGGTCACAAAGTTAAGTACTGGATAGAAATGATGACCTGATTGTGGCACTTGATGAGACAGAATAGAAAGAATCACTAAAGTTATCCAGTATACCAGATATACTGGTATACCAGTACACCAGATTTTTTTGCGACCCATATAGTTGTTGAGATGTTTCACTTAAAACCACAAATGTCAACCTCATAGTAGACTCACAAGTCAGTCTTGAAATGCTTCACTCAGTCGAAACTGAGGACAATCTCCCAGTTTTCGTTGCTAAAACTGGGTGGAAACAATTAGAGTTAATTGCATTGCAATTCAGAACCAATCCAAAGTCTTTAGGTGGCCCTTCATATAGGGGCAGTGACATGCAGAAGTCTTGTGCCTCGCATTGAGAAGAAAAATGGGGGGAGAGCGTCGTTTCAGGTTAAAACACATCCTTGAATAAATGTAAGGTGTGTAGGTTTGTTAGCGTCCGTTCTTGACACCGATCAAGCAACCATTTAGCATTCAGAAATCCCAGATGGTTGGGAGGCGGCAAGATGTCCGATCATCTGGTATCGCAAGACTAAGCTCATGGTGGCACTAACTGCAAAGTCAAGGGATCACTCAAGTCGTTAGGATTCATCTTCTGACAGCCATGAGTGTCTGTAGAAGCTTCTGTGCCAATCCATTGGTCAGGAGATATTTTATGACAATGCCATCCTAGAGCCATGTTGTTACCATCACATTAAAAAAAAAAAAAAAAAAAGGGTGGGAGCATAGGCGCCGACTTGAGTTGAACACTGGAAATGCAAAAAAACATCAGCCTATATAATGTTAAGGAGTGATTGGGTGAGGGCTACGGATTAATATTTTCTCGAAAATGACATATTTTGACCACATGATCATTTTCTATTATCTGCTGGTATTAATAATTATTATTGAGGCAAAAGAACATCATTTCAACATTATTCAACATTATTATTAACATATTACAGACTGTGCAGGCCGCATTCAGCTCGACCCTCGCTGCAGCTGCATGTGAGGATGAAATGCCAAGTTCAGCCTGTGATCTGTCACTGTCTGACTGAACAGCCTCATGGAAGTGGTATACAATTCTTCATATTTTAAAGAGATATTCCACTTTACATGATAACCGACTCAGTATGTATTCACCCCTATACCGATGTGAGGATGGGAGAAGATCTTCAGTTCACTAAACAATCCTGGAGTTTCAGCGGAAAACATGGTTGCAGCCAAATCCAGTACAATTGCAGTGAATGGTGACCCAGTTTAAAACGTTAAAAAAAGAACACAAAACAAACACACAATGTCTCCATCCTGCTCGTGTGGTGTAATCCAAGTGTCTGCGAGCCGCAACATTAAAATTTAACCACAAAAGACACCATTTACACCATGTTTTTAGCCGAAATGTCAACTGTAGCATGTAGCCGGTAGCATGTAAACATGGCGTCGATCTCGCGATATTTTCACACCATTGATCGTTTTGAAATTTACATGTGCAATAACTTTGTTGAATAAAAAAATAAAATCCTTCTTCTTGACTTTTAACAAAAATGTATGTATTTTTATTTAAAATTGTTCTTACATAAATGACAACAAAAATATAATCATTTTTACTTATTTCGGCTGTGAACGGTCATATTGACTGTACTGAATTTCGCACTATTCTATTGTTTATTTTTGATCTATTTTTAGCCTTTCCCGCATTCACGTTACTATTAGACAGAGATGGAGAGATCGACCGATAGGGAGACAGAGAGATAGAAATAAAGAAAATGTCTGAAAGACCGAGGAGAGACCTGACACTTACCGAGGCCTTGGAGCTACTTCAGAACTTGGACAGTGGCGATTCTGACGCAGGGGAGCTATCTGAGGTGGAAAGTGCGACCTTTCTTGGAATGAACATACTTTATTCTCATCAGAAAGTGATTAGGAGTTCATACAGAGGAAAAAGACGTGGCTACTAAAATATTCAGCACCTGTGGAAAATGCCGCAAAGCCCTGTGTAAATTGCGTGAGGAGAGGAGTCAACGTGCGTTGACAGTGAATAGGGGAGACTGGGGACGTTTGCAACGCTACTGTGGATTTCTCTCAGTTATTCAGAAATTATTTGGAACAGACCAACCAAATCGTAAGCCTATATGTTAAATAGACATGCACTATTGTTTTAATTAGTTAATATAAAATTGTTTTATGGTTTTAGTCTAAACTTTGTTCTTGGCTCTTTTGTTTTAGATCAGCTTGTTTCCACCTTTTAATTTTATAAGTGTTTTAAAAATGTTTCCTAAAGAAATAAGATATTTTTAATGGTTATTTTCTGAAATAATTTTCTTGTTCTGAGTTATGAATGAATGAATTTTCAAACACTGGTGTGAATATAATATGCAATAATTACAGTTTGATATATGGGATGATATGAATACTGATATGCCTGAATTTAATTTGTTAAAATATGCATTTAGGTGTTTTTTTATTTTTAAAAAAGACATCCTAAGACAATAAATGCATTAATCTCTCGACTGGGTATTTATCGTAAGAGATTATTAAGTTTGGATTCTAAAGGTCAAAATGACCGTCTACGGCCGTTCTAGTAGGTTTGGAATTCTGGCCTTTCTAGTGATGTTGAGCCGAAACAGATTCTACATTCCGTTCGCATACAGAGGCTGCAGCTGAGCGCAGCAGAGAGATTGCACCGTGTGCGCTTCAATGTTCAACATAGCTGGCTTAATAAAGCAGATGATCGCTCAACGCTAAAACAGTTCTCATTCACTTGGTGTGAGGCTTCAGATGGATTCTTCGGCAGTTTTGGACATCTTTCTTCAGTGAGGGGCAGCTTTTTGCCACAGCCAACTGCTGACGTTCAATCCATCATATGCTGCAGTATTTCATCCAGATGTGTTTTGATAAACTATAAATACAGTGTTCTTGAAACTTTGGGCTTTCACCTGGAATTCTGTCTGATATTTTAAGAGTCGCAGCAAACCTCAGTGCAGCGGATTTGATCCCTCCGCGCAGCGCACAATTTCATTTCCATTGTTCAATCTTCAATCTTTTTAAGTATTTCCAGACAAAGTTGGTGTCAGACATCGTGTTGTGTGTCTCATTCAGATGGTAGAGCAAAAAAGTTACTGTATTAAAAGCATTTATGATCGGAGGTGCTTGAATTCATGGCATTTTGTGCTTGTTAACTAATTAATTAAGGCAATCAGTGTGTTTGGCCAGTAACACATAAGAGCAACAAAACAAACACCAGCCCGCATGAAAATCAAATACTAAGAGCAATATAGCAACATGCTATGACTTTATTTTCCTTTCCTGTCAAATGCCAATTAAATTTATTAGTCTATGTCTATTTGGCAACTGCATTTTTTCCTGCTTTGTCTCAAGATTGGGGGGTTGCTGCACCCCCACCTTCAGCTTTTGGGGGGGCATGAAACTCACTGCCCCCCCATAGATGGTGCCTATGGGTAGGAGTGGTTTCTGTATTCAAATTGAGTTTGTTTGAGACACTCTTTGGATAAGGTTACATGTGTACACAAAAATCACAAAAACTCCAAGGAATGCTCTTTTAAAGCAGTTAAAATGCCTGTTTGTGCTAATATATTCAAATATATTTTTCTTCACATTCTTATTTTACTCAGCAATTCCAGCCAACATTTGTGTGCAGATGGGAAAAGTGGATGTGTGAATTGGTGTAATGGTTTTCCAAGCGGCCAGAGTAGATGTGAGATATAACTTGTTACAGGGTACACAGGGGAAGACTTAAGGTGTGTTTGCTGTTGAACTGCATCCAAGCACACTTCCCACTCTTATTGGACCCGCCAGAGTGTGTGTGCATGCTTGTGTCTGTCTGCGTGTGTGTGTACTTGAATATCCAGCGGGGCTGTTGTAGTTAATATGACCAGGGTCAGGGAGATGGTGGGTCATGAAACTTAACTCTCCTCATAAACCGACTCATTTCCACCATAACATGTAGAGGACACAAAGCAAGTGATGGGAGGGAGGGTGGGAAGAAGGGTGGAGGAAGGGAACAGGGTAGTTAAAGAGAAAGTGAGGAAAGGGAATAAAATAAGGAAAATATTTAGTAAAGGACCAAAGAAGGCAGTAAGAAAGGAGGTAAGGGTTAAGAAAGGAGGTGATTGGTGGAATTAAGGGTAAGGATAAGAGAGGAAGGACTGGCCTGCTTCCCCTAAGCCAGCTGGGGGGAGCAGCTTAAAAGGTGGCCAGCATATTGGAGATTGGGAAAAGTGGTTGGCAACACAAGATGCATATAAAGGTTGGGGCAGGGTGCCGGACAGTTGAACGGCTGGAAGGCTACAGCGCAGGACAGGAGGTCTGCAACAGAAGGATTGAGTGCAGTGGAATCTTTGGTGGTAGGCAGTGCTACTGGGCAGCTGAGAAAGCCCGTGGCTTGTCCCCACCGGCCTTGCATCTCATTCAGCTATTCTTGAGCCTCCCAGTTGGCTCGTCTCGGCCACCGCCATCCTCACTTGATCGCAGCCTGCCTCCCCGAAACTGGCGAGCCCTTCGCATTTCCCACAGTTGGAGTCTACTTCCTGTCTTTCCTGAGCACACTACACCGCTGCCTGCCTCCCCTGAGCTGGCAAGCCCATCTGCCAGCTGGAGCCACTCAGAAAAGGCATTCAGGAGGCTAGGGGTCTGGAAAGGTGGACGACAACTACATATCCAGGTGTAGATTGAGTAGGGATCTGGACAGGCAGACCACTGGAGCAGGAAAAAGAAGGTTGGAGACAAAAGAGGGGACAAGCTGACCAGGGAGCGAAGTGATCCATAGGATGGCCAATTCTGAAGGCTGGCAGGGAGGTTGGAGACTAGCAGGCCAGTAATGAGCTTCACTGGTAGCCAGTAGTGATGCAGAGGAGACCTGAGAAGCAGCATCTGGAGCAGTGCAAAAACCTCCACCTCTTGGACAAACTCAACATCAGAGGACATAGCTACAGAATCTCTGCTGCCCAGCACCACAGAGCTGCCACTGCTCGGCCCAGCAAATGATGTCTAGCAACCTCTGCCATTCAGATGGACTGCCCACGCCCAGCCAGAAAATCATTCGGCCGCCTCTGCAACACTTGGCCAGAACTTCATTCGCCCATTTCTGTTGTCCCGTGCCTGCCAACAAGAGAAGAACTGCACACATGCTTAATAACCTTGTAAAACCAGTAGGATACTGTCACTTATGCACACAGTAGTTACTGTATGTTATGGTGACATGCAGTAACTTAAAAATTCAATGTCAAGCTGCACAATGAATTCAAAAAATTCATCTTGGTTCATATTGGTTTTGAAAGTCAGCGTGTTTGACTGGGAATATGAAAGACCTATAACTGTAACTTCAGAAATGATTACGCTAACTTTTTAAAGAAATATGCCAACTTCCAAAACCAACAGGGTACTGCAAATTGTGCACACAAAGGTTTCCTTTCAAAGAAGCTGCACTGGTAGCTAAACACTTAAATGCTCGATATGTCAAGCTACACAGTTAATGCAAAACTCTCATATTGGTTTTGGAAAGGAACATATTCGTTTTGGAAGACAACGTTTAAGTTGGGAAGGTTAAAGACCTGGAAGTCTGATTTCCTAAATCATCAACTTAAATCAGCTTCCCAAAGTGATTACGCAAACTTTCAAAACCAACTGAGAACTGCCACTTATGCACAAGGAGGAAGTCTCCTGTCAAATGTAAATGCTTAAAAATCAATATGCCAAGCTGTATGAAATGAATGCTAAACCTTCATATTGGTTTTAGAAAGGAACTAATTTGTTTTGGAAATCAGCATACTAGTTTGAGAATGCTAAAAATCTGAAAGTTTGACCACTTCCCAAAACAAACTAGTAAGCATACTAATACAGGCAGGTTTACCCTCGATCCAGTCTCCTCAAAGAACAGGCAGTGATGTACAGTACATTATCGAATGCTTTGAGTAAATCAACAAAAAGTGTCCTGCTTATAGAATTTCATTAACAACCAAAGTAACAGCAGTTACAGCACTGTGGCCTGCTCTAAAACCAGATTGAAATGGGCTCAAGATGGAGGCTCTGGACAGAAATACCTTCAATTGATCGTTTCCTAAAGATTCCAGGACTTTTGCCAGGAAAGGCAGTTTGGACTTTGGTCTATAGTTGTTAAGATTGTTCTTGTCACCTCCCTTATGTAGGGGTATAACGGGAGCCATTTTCCAAACTGTGGGAACTATACCAGAGGAAACAGAAAGATTGAAAATATGAGTTATTGGCTCTGAGATCATTTGGGCTGAGAGCCGGAGAAAAAAGGGATCCAAATTGTCCTCTCCAGTGCACTTCAGGGATTGATGGCAAGTAGAGCATCTTTAACTACATTTGCGGAGTCTGGATCTAGGATAAACAGAAGGCTGCAAGAAACAGAGAGTACATTGATAATGATTGATTAGGGATCCAATCCCCCTTTCTCAAAATATGACCAGCTGCTGCAGAATATTAATTAAAACCAAGACTAATCTAATTTTGGTCAGATAATATCTGAGGAAGATCTGAGGAAAAGTTGTTATTTTTATTAGAATTTAAAGCATTCCAAAAAAACTTTCCAGATTTGAATAAAAGTTAGAGACTGAAGGCTTTTACACGGCAAGAGTGACATGAAAAAAACAACACAAAATTGCAAGTATTTCGGAGGCAAAAATTTGACCCATTTAACTATTCATATCAAGCAAGACACGATTTTAGGAATAAATGATTAAGCTTCTAAAAATAAATTTGAATCTGAATGAAAAGAAAGAAAATAACTCAACATACTTGGGTACAAAGAGAGAAGAACTTGTTGAGTTTCACTGCTGGGTTTAGGAGCTGACCTTTAACCTACGATTTCCACCAGGCGCAGCTACGTCGTGTTACGGCTGCACCGCAGCAGCCAGAACGATTCACGGCCATTCTAGACAATGCTTGTGATTTAACCAGAAGCACCATGTCCCAGAAGCGACTCTCCGCTTCAAATATGTCTATTTTGATGGATGCAGTGTCAATTAGAACAGGCAGGAAGTCAGACACAGAAAAGGCAGGGAGAATCCGGTTAATTGTCAAAATAAAAGACCCTGTGCAGACTCACGATCATAAAGACAGACAGAAAAGAAACTATGTAACCATGCAATCAAAATACTCTGCTGCTGAAACGCCACTTGTGGGCGCTGCGGCTGTGCAGAGGATGGATCAGAACCATGGCGCAGGTGTGCCGTGCTTGGTGGAGTCAACCGGTAACTCAGCTGCTTCAGGATGTATTTCAGGATGGCAAAAAGTTTAAAGAAGCAGAGGAGGAATTTCAGAGAGCCAGCTGACCCAGAGGAGTAGCTATCCATAAGTAAGATGTTTCATATGATTTGTAAACAGTTAAAGCTGTGCACAGTGCGCATTTGGGGCGAGGGTTGCCTGGTTGCAAGTCTAAACAAAGATGTTTTCTGTAAATTGTTGCCTGATATACACACCATCATCATACTGAGGTAAATTTTCTATTCCTCTCCACATGCTGTTGAAATCATTGTTGTTTCTGTAATTGTTTTCCCGCTTTTATGATGTAAAACGGACTTCGATGAAATGTATTAAACAAGTGATCCACCATGTTGAATGCTTTGAACGTGATGTCGTCAATGACATGCAGTTTGATTGGTCAGATGTGGTCATGTTGGAAGTCAAACATGTCGAAAAAAACGGCTTTGATCCGAAAAACTAAAAGCCGCAATGTCGCTCAGTGAAATTCCATCATTGGTGTGAAGGCTTGCGTTGGATACATACAGGTTTGAAAAATATTATTAACATGCAAATTATTTGCATGAAAAAAAAAAAACACGTCTGGTGTGAAAAGGCCTTAGATCCACCATTTCCTCATCACAGATTCATAGGAGCATTTGTCTCCAAGTTGTCTGATAGACCTTTTGTGAACCAGGGATTTTATGTATTTTTTACTTTATGCTTTTTAAGGGGCGCATGTTTGATCATGAATGAGAGGAGGGTCTCAGTCTCAGCTTTGTCGCATGAGTATACATGTTTATATAGTAATTGTGTACTTTAAATAACTTGCAGGGGATTGAGTAACATGCACTGGGAACAGTTACTCAATCCCCTGCAAGTTATTAAAATGGATGGATGGATGGATGGATGGATGGATGGGATTGAGTAACATGCAAAATTAATTTGTCAAGCTGCACAATGAAATAAAAACTGAATCATATTGGTTTTGAAAAGGAATGTTTTCATTTTGGAGGTCAACATACTAATTGGGAAGGTCAAAAACTTGGACATGTGACTCCCAAAGTCATCAACTTAAAACAACATCCCAAAGTAATATAACAACTTCCAAAACCATTTGGGCACTGCCACTTATGCAGAGTGATTTTTCATGTCAAATATATTACACTGCTAGATAACTTCTAAAGTCAATATGTCAAGCAGCACAATGACTGCAGAAGTTTCAAATTCATTATGGAAGTAAAGGTATTGTTTTTGGAAGTCAGCATGCTAATTTGGGAAAGTTAAGATCATCAACTTCAGTCAGGTTTCGAGAGTAATATGCCGACTTCCAAAACCATTTGGGTACCACCACTTATGCAAAGACATTAGCTTTTAAATAAATTACTCTGCTTGGTGATAAATTCTGAAATTAATATGTCAATGACTGCAGAACTTTTCAAATTTATTATAGAAAATCATTAACTTAAATCAGCTTCCCATAGTAATATGCCAACTACAGAAACAATTGGGTGCTGCCACTCATGCACAAGGAAGTTTCCTTTCAAGTATGTAATGCTGCTATTCGATAACTTCTAAAATCAATATGTAAGCTGCACAATGAATGCAAAACCCTCATATTGGTTTTGGAATGGAACATATTCTTTTTGGAAGTCAGCATACTAATTTAGGAAGGTTAAAGACCTGGAAAAGTGACTTCCAAATCGCCAGCTTCAATCAACTAATATCAAGTAATCTGCCAACTTTCAAACCAAACTGGGTACTGAGACTTATGCACAGAGACGTTTCTTGTCAAATGAATTACACTGCTAGAAAATGACTTCTAAATTCAATATGTCAGGCTACTAATACTAATTTGTGAAGGTTACAGATCAGGTGATGGTCAACTTCCCAAAAAAATATGCCATCTTCCAAAAAACCAGTTGGGTACTGACACTCATGCTTCAGGGACTTTCATTTCAGATATTCAGTAACTTCCAAAATCAATAAGTCAAGCACAATGAACGCAAAACCTTCGTGTTGGTTTTGGAAAGGAACATGTTCATTTTGGAAGTCAGCATACTAATTTGGGAAGGTTAAAGACCTGGACGTGCGACCTCCAAAATCATAATGCAAACTTTCAAAACCAACAGGGTGCTCACACTTACGCACACAGAAGTTTCCTGTCAAATAAATTACAACGAGAGATAATAAATTCTAAAATCGGTACGTCAAACTACGTAATGAATATTAAACGTTCATATTGGTTTTGGAAGTAAAAGTATTCTTTTAAAAAGTTAGCTCACTAATTTGGAAAGGTCAAAACCCTGGAAGTATGACCACCAAAATCATCAGCTTCAACTAACTTCCCAAAGTAATTTGTCGACTATCAAAACTAGTTTGGCACTTACACTTTGCAGAGCAAAGTATCGTGTCAAGTACTGAATGCAAAACTTTCATATTGATTTTGGATGTAAAAGTATTGTTTTTTTAACTCAGTATACTAATCAGGCAAGGTGAAAGACCAAGAAAGATGACTTCCAAAACTTTCAAAAACTTTCAAAACCAGTGAAGTTCTCCAGTTTGGTTTTCTGCCAAATCAATTGTACTGACAAACACCTTCAATATAGTGGTAAGTTCCATATTAAATTCCTTAAAAGTCTTGGCTCAACACATACACATTCTGCTTTTGCATTTCTTTAAACCAATCACAGACATCTTGGCAGGAGCTAAGCCCACGCAGCAACAATACTGGTTTGTAGCATTACTGTCACAGGTGCTAATTTGTCATTATTAGCATGTAGGTTGCAGCTTAGAGGTTGTTGTTAATCCCTGAGGACTGTGAAAACGTAGTTAGCGGATGCAGGCTTATACCTGCAGTGTGCATCTGCTGAGTCAGACTATACGACCATTGACAGCTGACTTCTCACAAGTCTAAACCAGCCCCAGGGACTGCAAGTGATCAACAACTGCTTCAGTTTGAAATTTTGTTTCAGCTTAGAACGACATATATGAGGGCCATGTTATTGTTGGAAATGGAAAGTTGCAAATCTCTGCTGGTTGCATTTGGCAGTTGTGATGGCATTGCAGTAGGTGCTTCACCATCTGTTTCCTGGTGAGGATCTTCACTCTACTGAGTGAACTCTTCTTTTTTTTTTGTCTGATCAGCTGTCAGAAATTCAAAGACTGTCTTTTCTATGTTTACTGTCATAGAAAAGTAGGGACAAATATTCACATTTCTCATGCTGGTACCAAGGAAAGTTTTTGCAACAATTAATAAAACAAACTTGTTGCCAATTAATTTTCTGTCCATAGTCTAATCAGTTACTTAGTTCAGCTCCATGCTACTGGTTGGTTTCTGGGTGCATGGAGAAATAATGAAACTGCCATATATAATGGGGATCGTTTGGGACCCAATAACAAATTTCTGCCCGGGGCCCCTTAGGAGGTTAATCCGGCCATGGGAAAGGACACAAGGAATGGAGGAAAGGAGACACCATTCGGGGAAAATAAATCAGAGCTAAAACAAAGGAATAGGAAAGGAAGAGACAGGCAAACTTAAGGTGAGGAAAGGACAAAGGAAGGAAATTATTGGGAAGGAAAGGAAAGCATAGGAAGGGAATGAAGACTGGGACAACAGAGGATACAATGAATGAATAAGAAACAAGAAAATGTCGAAAGATAATGAAAGACGTAAAGGAGGAAAGGATGGAATGAAACAACAAAGAAGACTGCAGGACACGAGAAAGACTATTGTAAGAAATAGTAAGACAGCAAAAGAAACCACAAAAGATAACAATTTAGCATGAAACAAGGGATGAAAGGTAGGAAACAGGGTGAAGAAGAAGGGAGGAATCATATGTGAGGGATGGAGGGATGGATGGAGGAATGCCAGTGTTAATCCGTGTGTGAGAGCAGCGGCTCAGTGTCAGGTGTCTGCCTGTGAATGAGCCTGTGTCACCGCGGTATCACCCCGACCGGGCCGGGACGCGGGGAGGCTGGGAGAGAAAAGAGCCGCAACAAACCTGACAACAGGAATGTGTTTATGAGTATGGCAGAACCACAGCAAGCAAACAAAAGAGAGAAAACGCTGAAAATCGAGAAGAAGGAGAGGAAGGTGCGGGGAAAAAAAACGGCATTAAATGTCAGCCTCTCTACCTGTTGGCCTGGGAGGCTGAACGTCTGTCATCGGCGGGCTTCTGTGTCCTGAGCCAATTTGTAGAGAATTTGTAACCCTCCATCCTCCTCTTTCTGCTGCTCTGATTCAGTCTGTCTGACATTTTTATGCCTGAGGGATTGTTGTCACAATACCACAGTCCAACACACACCAAACCACACACACACACACACACACACACACACACACACACACACACACACACAAGACTGCACACAAACTCATACTGTCAGGAATAAATGTTGGTAGAGGAGTATTCAGATGCATTACTTAAAACTTTACAGATGAGTATTTTCTATGAACAGTGGATCAAATGGTTACATTATGAATGTAGTGATGAACCCAAAGAGAACTGTGACCTCACTTTTTAGAGTCTTTCAGCTTATTGATTTAGTTTTCTGCCCTGTAACTTTACTGTTTTGGTTCACTTTTGCTGCTTCTTCAGCCTTTGTTACAGCAGCAGGCAGCTGTTTTCAGTAAAAAACAAAAAACAGTGAAAAGCCCAGTATACATTACCTGCTCAGCACTAAACAAGTGAAGCTTGTGACTGGCTGGCAAATCTAGTGGAACATTTAGATAAAGAGACCGATATTACCCTCGGAGACAGCTGAAAATAAAAACAGCTAAAACTAGAGTGAATATTGTTGCTCAATATGAATAACATGTTCACCATACCCCATTAGTAAGCAAAGGTGTGAAAAAGTAATAAAAGTAATAAATTTGATGACTTTAGATGTGACTTGATAAAATCAAAAAAGAACTTGCAACTTTATTATTTGTATTAAGCTTTAACACCAACGACTCGTGCCTTCACTTGGACTTGAGCCTTTTGACTTGAAATTACTTGTAAAAACGTTATTTAAAAAGCGTGAATCCACAAATCAGTTAATTTCCCTTCATTTCCTGAATAAACTAATGTTAACTTTACTTATTCACAGGAAGTCGACACTTAATTCCTCAGATCTACTTTGTTTGAACCAAAGAAGTAAAGTTACAGACAAAATTTACAACAATTATGGAGATGCACTTTCAGCTTCGTTCGACATTTTAAAAAAAAAAAGAACAAGTCAAGGTTTCGTTGTAACAGTCAACAGTTGTCTGTCCTGACTTGGGACTTGACTTGAGTAAGTTGTCTCTACACTTGAGTGCAAAGACTTGAGACTTATTTGTGATATGCAGAACAATGAGTTAGCCCCGCCTCTGTTAGTGAGGTAATTATATGTCCATTTTTTATTTACAGCCTGTTCTGCTGCCCCTAGGTGGGAAAATAAATTAACTGATGCAGGTTTAATCTGAGCATGGCAATGGTGGTCAGTCCAACACTTTGGTCCAGACTGAAATATTTCAACAAGTCTTGAGTGGATTTCTATGAAATTTTGTACAGACATTCATAATCCCCAGAGGATAAATTGTAGTTACTTTGGTGATCCACTGGCTTTTCATCTAGTGCCACCATCAGGTGACAGTTTCAGTTAGTCTGATACTTCGGTTTATGACTAAATACCTGCGAAACTAATTGAATTCCCTCACCCCTTACTGTGTTGTAATTGTAATTAGCAAAACGTTAGCATGCTAATATGCTAAATCTAAGATGGTAAACATTGCTCTTGCTTAACATCAGCATTTTACCATTGCCATTATGAGCATGTTAGCATGCCAACACTAGCATTTAACTCAAAGAACCTGTTGCTAAGTTCAGCCGCACAATTCAGTTCAGTTCACTTCAGTTCAGTTCATTCTAATTGGTACAGTGCCAAATCATAAGTTATCTCAGTTATATCTTTTCATATAGAGCAGGTCCAGACCATATTTTTTATAGTAGTACAGAGACCCAATAGTTCCCACCAAGAGTAAGCACTAAGGTGACAGTGTTGAGGAAAAACTTCCTTTTAATAGGCAGAAACCTCGTGCAGAACCAGACTCTGGGGTGGCCGTGACCAGTTTGATTACAAATAACATTTTGGCTTTCAGTATTTTACTTAAGTAAAAGTACATAAGTATTATCAGCAAAATGCACTTACAGTAGGAAAACTCCACTCCAAAATCAAAAATACATATTTTCCTCCATACTGTAGTGCAATTTATCCATCTGGTTGGAGATACTGGCCATAGTGATGTCTGCCTTCTCTCCAATGTACAGTAATGGAACTAAATGGCACTCAGCTTGTGGTGCTCAGAGCGCCACAGAATTCATGACTCTGTTACTCAAGATAATCCACAGACCTTGTGGTGAGCAGTTTGATGTTGGTACTACTTTCTTTTTATGGTAGAACTACTTTCTTTGCACTAAAAAAGTGAGTGTAATTGGTGTTAAATTTTTTATATGTATTATTTTGCTGATATGAGCACCACAAGCTGAGTGCCATTTAGTCCCATTACACTGGAGGGAAGGCCGACATCTCTATGGCTGATACCTCCAAAACTTACACCAAAACAATCTAGATCAGGCATGTCCAAACTATTCCGAGAAGGGCCTCGTGGCTGCGGGTTTTTCGTTCCTACCAAGCCGCAGCGCACAGGGCTCGACTCATTTAATCAACTGATTTCAGTCTTCAAACAGCTAAGTAGTCATGTCAGGTGTGCTGTTGGTTGGTTGGAGCGAAAACTTGCAGCCACTCGGCCCTTTGTGAATAGTTTGGACATGCCTGATCAAGATGAATAAATGGCACTACAGGCCAGGAGGACAATATGTATTTTTGATTTTCGGGTGAACTGGGTGCATTAGAATATAGGCTGATGTTGCAGCTGGTTGAAATGAAGCTAATTTGAACTACTTTCTATACTGTTGGGTAGTTTAATCTTTGACAATATATTATACACTGCCTGGCGAAAAAAAAAGTCACACACTCTAATATTTCGTTGGACCGCCTTTAGCTTTGATTATGGCAAACATTTGCCATGGCATCATTTCAATAGGCTTATGCAAAGTTTTCACAAGATCTTGTATTGATGATGGGAGAGTCGGACCGCTGCGTAAAGCCTTCTCCAACTCATCCTAAAGATTCTCAGTGGGGTTCAGGTCTGGACTCTGTGGTGGACAATCCATGTGTGAAAATGATGTCTCATACTCCCTGAACCACTCTTTCACTATTTGAGCCCCATGAATCCTGGCATCGTCATCTTGGAATATGCCCGTGTCATCAGTGAAGGAAAATCCCATTGATGGAAAAACCTGCTCATTCAGTATATTCAGGTAGTGAGCTGACCTCATTTTTTGGACACATAATGTTGCTGAACCTCGACCTGAACAACTGAAGCAACCCCAGATCATAACACTGCCCCCACAGGCTTGTATGGTAGGCACTAGGCATGATGGGTGCATCACTTCATCCGCCTCTCTTCTTACCCTGATGCCCCCATCGCTCTGGAACAGGGTAAATCTGGACTCATCAGACCACATGACCTTTTTCCATTGCTCCAGAGTCCAATCTTTATGCTCCCTAGCAAACTGAAGCCTTTTTTCAATTAGCATCACTGATAAGTAGTTTTCTTGAAGCTACACAGCTGTTTAGTCTCAATCCCTTGACTACTCTTCACATTGTGTGTGTGGAAATGTTCTTACTTTCACTATTAAACATAGCTGTGAGTTCTACTGTTGATTTTTAATGATTTGATTTCACCAAACATTTAAGTGATCTCTGATCACGATCATTCAATATTTTTTTCCGACCAAATTTCTTCTTTGAAGATGATGGTTCACCACTATCCTTCTAGGTTTTAATAAAGCGTTGGACAGTTCTTATAACAATTTTAGTAGTTTCATCAGTCTCCTCAGTTGTTTTCTTTGCGTGATACAGACCAATAATTTGACCCTTCTGAAACAGAGTAACATCTTTTCCATGACCACAGGATATGTCTTCTGACATGGTTGTTTAAGAAATGAGAAGCTTCTCACTGCATCAGTTACAGTTAAATAACTTGCTAACAGCTGAAACATATTAATCACTGCAGTAATTATCCAGTGGAAGGCTCTTACCTATTTGCTTGGTTAAATCTGGGTGGTGACTTCTTTTTTTGGCCAAGCAGTGTACATCATGAGTTAACCATATGTTTTGTATTTGAAATATTAACGTTCAAACTTTTGTTGAGAAATAAGTACAATATTTTCCTCTCAAATATACTGGAGCATAAGTATAAAGAAATAAATGTAGATAATGATAATATTAAAGTAAAAGCACCTCACACTTGCCCTCGAGTACAATACTTCACATCTACAAACTACTGCATGAAAAACTGAATGATTTGGCAGCTTCACTGATTATCACTCAAACACATGAGCACCAAACTATCAAACATATGCACAGCCCTCTCAGAAGGTGTGTGTGTGTGTCTGTGTGTGTGGTACTAATTACGCTCGCTCTGTCTACACAACAGCTTCCTCATTTTTCACCTGCCGAACACACACATTCCGACCTGACACACACATCCAGCCCTCTCTCTCTCTCTCCCGTCTCGCTCGCTGTCTCGTCTCATCTCATTGCTTCCTGTTCTTGTCTTGACTGGTGTGTATGTGTGTGTGTGGCACACGTGTCCGTGTGTGTGTGTGTGTGACTTAGTGACACTTTACTGATAGAGGGATGTCCATCTGATCCGCCCGCTGTCTCAGGTGTCCCTCAGCAGCGCTCACAACACATCAGTCATCCTAAAGCTGCCCCGCAGCCCCAAAACACACACACACACACCACCACCACCACCACCAGTCATACACAACTGCACAGATAAAATCGCACATCTTAACACAGACACCGTAGAAACATCACAACACTGACCCACCCACATACACACACACACACACCTTCACTCCACATCTGGATAGCGGGGGATGAGGGAGGGCAGGTGGAGGGTGTTAACAATGAGAGATAGGGTGCTGTGAGCAGGACCTAAACAGACACACACACACACACACACACACACACAGTAGGCCTGAGGCAGATTCTTTAGACCATAGTCTCCATCCTGGGTGGCAAGATTCAAACACACACACACACACACACTCAGCGTCGGGCTGCTGATGGAAGTGTCAGAACAGAGTGATAGATTAAACTCATACCAGAAGCAATGGACTGGTAATCACATTGAACTGGAACCAGTCAAAATCCAGTCAGTGTGTGTATTGTTGTATGCATATGTTTGTGCGTGTGTGTGTGTGTTGCAGAGGGGTGGTAATTCCATCCGAGACCCTCAGAGTGACCCCAAAACACATACTGACCCCCCTGCCTGAGGCCGCACACAAGCCAAAACACACACTCAGCCAAGCCACACACAGTCACACACACCAGGTCACTTCTGCAGCACACACATGAACTGATGATAGGTGCATTTTAGTTACTTATTATATTATTGGTTATTAATTGGAAAGTACAACAACAGTAGGTGACCTGACCTGTTATCTCTTCGGCACCACACACATTTCTGTCAAGTTGTGCCTCACAGTGAGGTTGTCTGGCTGCTTCAGTTTCCCTTGTCTCAGTTTGGAGATGATGGCACACACCTTAGTGTGATGTAAAGGCCAGACTAATGCTCCACACTAAATATGCAAGAAATAGCTCTTATTTGGATAATTTATTTCTTTAGGCAACAGTTTAATAACTTTCATGACTGAATGGAAGCAAATTTATTACCACAATGATGAAATTGTGTAACTGAATCACGACTGCATGCTGAAAATGATAGAACTGTGAGTTTATTGCACTTAAATGTTTACTTTTAAAACAGTCTCTTATATAATGTGGTTCAAATTTCCATTTCAAAAACTCAATTCAAATCTAAAAGCCAATAAAGTGAAAAAAAAACAACAAACATTAACTTTGAACTTTGGGACCACTGGGAATTCAATCAGACTGAGCTGATTTTATGGAAGCAACAAAAGGCCCCAAATAGTTTTTGTATAATAGTAATAGTAAAAGCAACACTAAGTTTAGAAACACTAAATTGACAGCACTGAAATATGTTTTTAAAAATGGCTTTGAAAACAATATGAATTTATGAAATCTGAATCCCAACAGTTTGAAATGTTTGAAAATTTCAAATGTCCAACATTGCTCATCTGAGCTTGTCTTTACTGGTCATATGACTGACAGGACAGAACCTCACTGGACGGTGGGGTGATCAGTTCCATTTAGGTGTGAGTGATTATCCATGTTCCAAATTTTAATTTGTGTGTCTGAACTAATCTGAATTGGGCAACTTGAAAAAAAAAAAAAAAAAAAAAATCATAAAATTCAGGTTCAGAAATTGTCCAACATAAAATTACCAGACTGTAAATTTCAAAGAGATCATTAAAACTGCAGAGATAAATAAATTTGATAATTGACTGCTTTCTGAAATGTCATCTAAGAAAATTTCAATGCTGTCAATGCAGTGGTGTTTTAATTAAATTTAAAGTTTAAAATGGTGCCTGCGTTGCCCTCAGAGCGGGGGTTTGCACTTAAATAGGCTGTCTTTCTGGCCTCATGATATTTCAAGCAATTTTACTGTTGTAGACAAATTTCCAGTGTCAGAATAGAATCATGACAGTTTTACCTCTGTTGGTGAGCATCCCTGTTGTTAGACAGGCTGATCAAAAACTCACTTCAGAGATGTCTTAATAGCTTACAGTCTTTTTGTCATCTTGAGTGTTCCAACAAAGCCAATGTTTGATATTATTTATTAGATATTAACTGGGGAGTTTAAAGTCATGGCTTAAGCAATGTGTGAGGCACAACAAACTGGCTGATCAATTAATAACTAATAGGTTTAGGCAATCAGGGAGAATGTATTTTCAGAGTAATGGGCCTTTGGTGCAATGTGATTTTTCAGACAACTGCGGTTTTGGAATAATGAACTATCAGAACAATGGCGTGGCACCATCAGACCTTCATTAATTTATGACTTAACTCAGGGTGAACATGCTGGGAATTGATGGAACTAATAACATCTTGTCGACTGCGGTCAACCCATGGTGACCCACTTTCTACCCCTCAAACATGCTGTGTTGCGAGACCCTCCAGAAAGCAGAGAGAAAGGTTTCTAAAAGTTTCAGCCCTCAGTACTTTTGTAGCTTCTAACTGAATCTCAGTGGTTTGAAGTTTAGTTCATCTTGTCTGTTTTGCTGTTTGTACTTTCAGGTATCTGCTTTATTTCACTGTCTCATGTTTGCTTTCAGCTGATTGGAGTCGTGTTAAGTTACTGCTGATGAAAACCCAACATTTCCCGTTTTGCTCCTTCATAATAAGAGCTTTAAGATATCAAAACTGGGGGACTTTTACATGGAATCTTTTATAGGAAATTAAGTGTTTATCCATTGTTTCACAGCCACTCGACTCGACCTAAGCTTGTCCTCAGTCACAAGACACACCTTCAAGTTGGTAGCCCAGATATAATGGGTTGGGCTGATGTGCCAAGTCGAAATGAGTCAAACAAAGCCAGTACGTGTGTGAAAAAGGGGCACTGGGGTTAGTGTGTTAAACCTGCCAATAACATATACATCCACAACAATAGCAGCACATCTGTAACTTCCATTATTTGTTTTTCCATGATCTGATGATTTTTTTTTTTTTTTTTTTTTACCACATAGTGATGCAACTTAATCTTTGCAAAAGTCATTAAATCTGAGTGGGACAAGTCATCTCTTCTGTCTGTCCACATTTGGGAAAACGTTGCTTAGCAATAAAGACTGGAGGTAGCCACTTAATAGAGATGGAGACCTTGCTCGGTGGTGAGCTCACTTTGGGGAGCGTCTGTGGTTAGAGTGTTACAGCTCTGCGCCGGGCTGCCTCCCTCACTGTGAGATTTTAATCACCCCTTGTTGATTCAAGCTATTGTAGTTTTAATCCCCGACACTTAGGATGATACCTTTAGTAAGCTGCGGTGCAGTGTCTGAGTGCACGCGTGTGTGAACTGTTTTTCTTGGCAGTTGACTTAGTGAAGGAGAGACTGGGCAAAATAATTAGATACGTTAAAACCATCAGAGCTCCTGTACATGGTACAGACCACTGCAGGAGAAAAGACCTGTGGTGCAAACATTAATGATCCTCTCCAGAGGGCTGAATCATTGCAGCCTCAAAGAACCGATGGGATTTAAAAAAAAGTTGTAGTCATGTATACTCAACAAACGCAGCACTTAAGTTTTTGCTCCCATTTTTCATGAGTTGAAGTAAGGGTGTAAGACATCTTCTACGCACACAAAGGGTTTGTTTCTCTCAAATTTTGTTCACAAATTTGTTAAAATCCGTGTTAGTGTCCACCTTGCCTTTGCCAAGATAATCGATCCACCTGACAGATGTGGCATATACAGATGCTTACTAAACAGCATGATTATGACACGTGTATCTTGGATGGTCACAACAAAAGGTCACTCTAAAATCTGCAGTTTGATCCTGGAAAAAAGACATTTATTAGGCACAGACCCATGGCTATTTATAGGGCTAGAAATACCACATTTTTTCCCTGGTTGGCAAAGTCAGTGTTTAGCAAGTTCACACTACACATGAGCTAGCTAAAAGTTCACTTCACAGACATGCATATGAACTAGTTCACATTCACAGATCACATTATACAATTTAAGATTTAAGATTTTTTTAACTAAGTTCACAGTCTCAAAAATGAACAACTTCATGTTCATTTATTTCATTTGATTTTAAATAGAACCTTCTCAGGGACACTGGACTCTATATAATGATGCTGTACTAAATGATGCATAATATTTGGGTTTTTTCAAACCATGCTCTGTCGTGGCAAGGATAACATTATCCATGGTTATTAACTTGATTGTCTTATTCTACAGCAGTGCAGTTTTCCAACTGGGAACTCGGAAATTCTGACTTTCCAGTTAAAATTTAAAAGCATCATGCATACGAACTGCAAAAAGATGAAGAGTGAGACACGATAGAGGACACGAGCAAAGCTATCTGTCTGTTTCACACTGTAACAAGAGCCTCCAGTCTGCAGTGTAGTTCATACACTTCATGCTCCATGAAAGAAGCTGGAAAATTTTTTATACCATGTTGACGCTTCTGTTTTTATCAGTGTTGTTCACGTTTATTACTTGCAAACTGATTTGCTCAGGTTCACAAGAAAACAAATGTTAAATGAACGCTGTTTTTTCATTGCCGGATATTCTTTCCTTAACCTCAACCAGTCACTCCTATTGCCTAGACTTAACCAATCCAACCGACAAAGGCAAAGAGTACTAGCCAATCAGAGGCAGAGTAGGGCAGGTCATGATTTTGCCCTCCTGGGACAAGAATTTGATCTGTAGCCATATGTGAAACAGCTGTAGTTCAGTGCCAATTAAATGTCTTTTTGCAAACTCAAACTGCACATTTCAGAGTTGCCTTTTACTGTGACCAGTCCAAGGCAGAGACCTCCATGGGTCTGGGTTTGCAAACCCCCACCTGCTCACACTTGCAAAGCTGAGAACCAGAGCCAACCCATTACCCGCAATTATCTCAAAGTCAAATCCACACCCACCTGGAACCGTTACTTTAAGTCGCACATCTTGTCCTGTGATTAAACATATACACAGTCACTCACATGTGACTTGTTCTCAAAGTGGAGCAGAACCTGTGCTCCTGCAGGTGTCCATGTGTCTCCTCAGCGATAATGTCCCTAGCTTGCGCATATCAAAAGCTAATGCTTTTTGGCACTTTTTACAAGCAGCAAAGCCACTGACAACATTATTTCACAGTCTCTGATCACAAATGGCCTTCAATGATGTATTGTTCACAATTTGGCATTTGCCACTGGCTATTTTTGCCTTTATGTCATCCACTTTAACTATTAGCCTCCATCGCTGTCAGATCAAACAGTGACATCCCACTGATGTGGGTCAAAGTTGTGCCGTAGGCTTTCACAATAAAATCCTGCCAGCTGATTAGACTTGACATCACTCTATTAGCATATTTAAATGTCAAAAATAGAACAGTACAGTATGAGTTATCTTACTGTTCTCACCCACTGCCTGCCTGCAGTTAGTTAATTTTTACCTGTTACACAACATTTTTGTGGGTACCTAACCCACTGCAGGACTCTAGTCCGACACACCTGTGCAACAATCAGGCTATTTAATCAGCATCTCTATATGCCACACCTGTCAGGTGGATGGATTATCTCAGCAAAGGAGAAGTGCTTGCCAACATGTATTCTGACAAACTTGTGAACAATATACAAAAATAAACCTTTGGTGTGCACAGAAGAAGTCTGGGATTTTTCACTTCAACTCATGAAAAAATGGGAGTGAAAACAAAAGTGTTGCGTTTAAGGAAAGACATAAAATAAAGTGTGTTGTGAGTGTGAAAAATAGCAGCAGAACAAAGGGTAAAGATGTCATACACAATATGAACATGTATGGAAAAATTAAACATCTGTACTTTGCTGCAGAGAACAGAAATAAACTTTAACACAAAAGGGTTTTGTAGCAGCTATCAGACTAGATATTTATCTTCAATCTCTCTGATCGCTAATCCACGACACGCTGCTTATTACAGAACATGTTTTTCACGTGGGCCATGTTTTGTGCGTATGAAAAACACCAGTTACTACAAGACAAACCGGGCAGATTCATTGCAAATGGAAACAAAAGTCCGCAGTCGGCTGCGATCCAATCTGATCCGCCGCTTATCATCAGATAGCATGTGGAGCCACCCAGAGATTCCACACAAACCACATCTGCTCAGCATATGACCCTGCAGCCATGCCATACAGTACGCTACAGCAGCCAGAGACAGCAGGGCTCTGCTCTGGAGCGCTTTTATGGAGAAAAATGAGTCCGGCTGAGGGAGAAACACAAGACGTGAAGGATGAGACTGAAGCAATGGTATATGGAGAAGAAGTGGAGAAAAGACGGCACTGAGGAGGTTATCAGTTATTGATTTGTGGTGAATTTGTCTTGCAAGTGCATTGTTTAAGCATGAACGTGCGCTTTGGTGATTTCTTCCAGATGATGGTTTGCATGATGATATCTCACTGCCTGCTGATCATGTGACTTACAAGATGCTTCGTGGTGTTCTAACCAGAACCGGTGTCATCGTTCTTATGTCCTGGCAGCGTTTCACGCTCATATATCCCCTTAAGTCCACGCTTACATCCAGGAACACATCATTCCGATGGTGGAGCACACATGGGGTTTGCATTTGCGCCTGCATCTGTGCACAAATGAATTCATGTTTTAACAACTCAAAGTGTGCATGTTCTGTACGCAACGTATTGTTCTATATCTGTGTCAGAGCGGAAACAGGTCGCTCTCGCTGCCAGTAAAGTCCCATTAATCACCCTCACAGCCACAAGGCAGGCCAGGCCAGTGGATGGGACCGTATGTCTGTAACTCTAAACCGCAATGCCTCGCCGCTTATGAACATTGTCCGTCCGCCATCGATCATGCATCTGGATCCCATTGTCTCATGCCCCGACATCAGACAGTCATCTGGATCCCATGGAAGAAGAGGGAGGGAATGGAGGGGAAGAAGGGCACTCCGATTACTGGTAGAGTGATTAATCATAACCATATTGGAAGTGGGATGAGGCAACGACAGACTTGGACCACAGGGCAGAACGATAATGGCTGCTCCTTTGGGTCCGGGGTGTCAATAATACGACGTAAGATCGACGGGCTGAAGCCAAGAGGTGAACGTGCAGCCTGGATAGACGGCTAAAGGGTAAGACCTGAGCCGTAACCGAGAAGTTAGGGTGAATTAGTGCTCTGTTTTACATTAGCATAAGCAAGTTATGGCACTGTAAGAGCGATGCAGATCACCTGAGTCTGAGGTTTGAGGTCTGTCTGTGCGGCTGTTTCAGAACTTTTAAACTTCTAAGCCAGACTCTTTCTTTCTCTGTCTATTGTATTTGTGTCTCTTCTAACTGAGAGAAGTGAGACTGAAGATATAAATGGGCTTTAAGCCATGAAAGAAGTCAATATGAAGCAAACTCAGCTGATATGTGAATGGTCAACAAGGTTATCAACGGTGTATGGTTGGCCACAACTCTTCCAAGTACAGTGACTGCAGATCATGCAGAATGGACAATGACAGTGGGCAAGACATGTCCTTGTTTTCAAGCTATATTATGTAACATTTCTGCAGTAAAATATCTAAAAACACTAGACATATGTTATATGCTTTTTCAGTGGTGTACTCACATTATCCTAAATGTTTCCAACAATCTTCAGATGCAAAGAAAGAGTAATTTATTCATGGTAATGGTGCTTTTTACTACTAGCCGCTAGTTGCGAAAATACCAGATATATTGGCTACATCAGTGAGTGAGGAAGCTTGACTAAACATGATAGGAACAAAACTAACATGAACATGATTTCTACCTGTATCACATCAGATAGATTTTCATCTGCATTGGAGGTTGTGTAACAAACAAACAACTCCCATGATCCCACCCTACTTCAGATGTCAGCAAACTACATTTTTTTGTTATTGTTTAATGTGAGAGAGACACCTAGCGGCAGAACTTGCATTGTGTGATTAAGCTCAAATTTCTTCAGCTTACAATTTACAATTTCATCTAGCAGACACTTTTGTCCAAAGTGACATACATCTGAGAGCTGATACAATACAAGCAAGGATCCAGTCAGGAGAGAACAACATGAGTAAGTGCCATGGAGCAAAGTTCAAGTCTGATACGACGTAGGTGCCACCCTTTCATCCTGTACGTATTCTCCTAAGTCCAAACTTGCAAATGGCTCTGTGCAGATGGTACACAGTGACTACATGTGAGGAAATATTTGCCTACAGAGTTTTAGTGAGCACAGTTTAACTGAATTGCATGTGTCTGTTTTGCAGGATATACTACACTGGTTGTTTGCATAAATTGATGTACAGCACATGCAGTCATCGGAGGTATGTGGACAAGGGAAGTACTAATATTTTGATATCTGTTTTTTTTTTCACCTGTAGGCAGTAGCATCCAGTCTGCCCTCAGTCCAGCAACACCAAGGTGGTTTTCTTGCCGGGTTTGGCCTCTGGCATGCTGGGCCTGGCCCCTGCATAGGCCTCAACAGGTGAGCGCCTCCCTCTCACTGCTTCACACCTTTCTTTGTCCCCGCCTTGTCATAGTCAGAGCCACTGTACATCACCTCTGGATTGCATTCTCTGTTGTCAAAATGTCGAGTTGGATGCTGTGCTCGGCCTTAAAACCTCCTCTTCCCGGCAGTCAAAAGTTCTTGTGGTAGCGCTGTAAACACCAACACTCCCCCAGTGTTCCAAACTGGCTAACTGAGCTAAACAGCTAATGGCAGCTACAGTTAGCAGTGGTTTATTCTTTGTCATTATACTGATGATAAGGCAACTGAAACATGAGAATTTAATGAAGATTACTGTAAGTAAAATTGATTCAATGCAGCTGGGGCCTGTGGCTTTTGCTTTCCATTTGTTCCCCAGTTGAAGCTTATTATTGGAGCAGCTGATAACAGCAAAGCCCAGAAAATATCTAGTTCTAGTTGTCTGTTCAAACTGGACTGAACTTTGTTGAAAATATTAAGTATTTAGGTTATAACCCTCTGGTCTACATGTCGAAGTGTCCTTGGGCAAGACACTGAACCCCACATTGCTCCTGATGGCTGCGCCAACGGTGTATGAATGTGTGTGAATGACTTCTGATGCACAGGTTGGGTCTTTGTAGAAGAAGCCACCTGTGTCATTAGTGTGTGAAAGTGTGTGAATGGGGTGAATGTGACTTGTAGTTGTGAAAGCGCTTTGAGTAGTCTATGACTAGAAAAGCGCTATATAAAATACAGTCCATTTACCATTTACCCTTGTAATGGTATAATAGACTATATTTTCAACATGTAAATTGCACATATTTCATAGCAAAAGTGCTTAAAAAGTGAAATCCAGTAATGGCAGCTTGTCTGCACCCCAGATTTGTCTCCAGCTGAGCAGTCAGAAATGGCATGATTTGTACAGAAACAGACAGGGAATTGAAACTGTGGAGGGATGACTGGCTTAACTTGTAGGGAAATCAAGGTAGCAAAGTAGGAGTATCTGTGTGTACTGTATCCCGGAGCCATATTCTGTCATCCACATGCCAAAGACTAAATGGAAGATTTGAAAATCCTCTCAAAATGTTCATTTGCTGATGCAAGGAGTGGACAGAAGAATGAGAACAACTCGTTCTTACCTTAATTCACCCTCGATCACATCGCTAAACACTTACCTGCTGTATGCCTTTATTCCCTCAGTATTTGCTTCATAATGAACTAAACGTACAGCTCCATCCGGTTCACCTCTCTTAACTCGCCTCCCTACAGAGACAACTCCAACCAAACACCTCTTATCGCCCTCACCAAAATGTCTTTTGGGCTTTAATCTCTAAATTCCTCTGAAGGTCACTCCGTGACAATCCTCTCGTAACGTGGCAGAGAGGGAGAGGAGCTGTCGAAAGGCGAAATGTTTAAAACAGAATATCAATAAAAGTCTCTTGTGATTTGAGTGAGACTCTCCAGATGCTGGACGGCAGACAAAACTCCATCTACTTCGTCTTTGCCTTCAGCCTCCACCTCTGCTCGCAGCAACACCAGCCCGTGTTCAAAGGAATTCACTTAACGGATAGAGTGTGAGCTGCAACTGCTCTTCCAAAACCTCTCACCCTCCTCTATCCCTGCGGGACCTTCAATAACAAACCACTGCAAATATTCTTTTTCACTTTAGTTCAATCAAGGGGAACTAACCTTATGTGGACACAAAGACATTAACAAAGAATATACCTGCTTAAAAATATCCCACAAGTCATTACTGGTCACATTTTGCTTGTTACATTGTCACCAGCCGCTAACATTAGATTTGATCAATTAAAGCTATATTTCTAGAGCTATATGTCTTTCAGAATTCAAGAATTAAAGGTGTATTAAAGGAAGTAAATTATAGCATAAAAGTGGTCACTCATTGTGACCAACCTACAGGGAATTATTTCCCAATTCAGGGGGGTCGAAGGGGTGAGGGATGATAGGGGTCGAGGGGAATGAAGGTCAGTTGTTGAGCTGAGCAGCTAGGAACCTGGGGGTCAAGACTCAGCGTGGGGGAAATGTCTCGGCGAGCTTTGGCGCATCGTCTCCCTTGGTTCCTATGGAAGAAAGAGAACTGAGACAGACAGGAGAGGGTAGGATGTGCACAGGTGATTTGAATGAGAAGGTGTGGATGTCTGATTAGCAGGATGCAGGTGATTGGATTTGTGGGAGATAAATGTGTTTTGAATTAGCAAAGCAGGTGATAGATTTGTTTAAAAACTACATTTCTGCAGCTGTACAGTGAGTGTGTAGCCCAGCACACAGGGTGTCAGGTCGGGACTGAAAAACGCAGCGACCAGGTTACATTGCTGTCTCTGTTTCTCTGTCTGTGTCGTGGATGTATAAAGAGCTGCAGGGCAGTGTGTCTGTTTGACCGAGGACAGGGCTGAGATGCACACACACTTAAGAGCCCTGAAACGATCCTGCATAGTATACTTTTAATCATGTATGAAAATAGCTGATTAATTTTCTGTCAGTCGCTAAATGGTTAATTTAATAATCATTGCAGCTCTAAGTGGTTGATTCCACCAAGCACGGCACATCTGTGCCACAGTTCTGATCCATCCTCCGCACAGCTGCAAGCCCCACTAGCAGCATTTCAGAACCATTTCAGTAGCAGAGCATTTTGCCTGCCTTCCTTTCCTTGCTCTTTGTGCTTCTACCATGGATAAGCAGGCAACATGGTTGAATAGTTTCTTTTCTGTCTGTCATTATGACTGTAAGTCTTTCATTTTGAAAATTAACCGGATTCTCCCTGCCTTTTTTGTGTGTGATTTCTTGCCCGCTCAATCTGCTCTGTGATAATTGACGTGGCATCCGTCAAAAATAGACTCGGCCTCGGCCATGCTATGATTTGAAGCTGAGTGGGGCTAAGAGCAGCTTCTGGGACGTGCTGAGGCGCTGCTGGTGAAATCACAAGCGTTGTGTAGAATGGCTGCGATCAGCTCTGACTGACGTGCCGCAGCCATAACGCAACGCAGCCGTAACGCAACGCAGCCGTAACGCAACGCAGCCGTAACGCAACGCAACCGCGCCTGGTGGAATTTACCCATAATTAGAGGACAAAAAGTAACACCGAGGCAAACTCTTTGCAATAATGAAATACACAACAAGAAGAAAAAACACTTAAGTTAAAGGGACAGTTCACCCTCAAATCAAAAATATATTTTTCCCCTTACTTATAGTGCTGTTTATTCATCTAGATAGTTTTGGTGTGAGTTGCAGAGTTTTGGAGGTCTCGACTGTAGAGATGTCTGCCCTCCCTCAAATATAATGGAACTAGATAGCACTTGGCTGGTGGTGCTTAAAGTGGCAAAAAAAAAGAAAAAAAGAAAAGAAATAGAAAGACTTACTCAAGATAATCCACAGACCTTTTTGAGAGCAGTGTCATTTAGAAACTATTTGCTGTCTACCGAACTACGCCCACCAACTGTATCACAGTGCAGAAGAAAATGTGCATCTACTCAAGGGCGAGACGCTTTTGCTTTTGACAGCACAGGATGTGAACATTAATGCTATTCTCCTCAGCTGAGCTGTAACCTCTCATCCATGAGTAGATGTATGCTTCCTTCTGCAGGGTGATAATTTTGGCACGTGTAGTTCAAAACATGTTTTTGGGTGAACTGTCCCTTTAAGGTTCTATTTTTGTTTTTCTTCTGTCAAACTCCTGAAACTCAGAACCACATGTATGAACAGATTTGTTCTTAAGTGGTTTATACGAGTGATTAAGGAGAACTTGTCACATCCACCAGTTTTCTTGTATTTTGAATTTTCTTTCAGATACGAACACAGTTTGCGAGGTCCAGACCTGTCAGTCAGTCTTCACATGCAGGTTTATGTAGCCGCTGTCCAGGGGAACAGCCCCACTTATTCTGTCCTCTATCTCCATAATGAAAACTTACACATGACCCCCTCCTCTCATTACAGTCGTCAATTGCCTTACTGTGGCGCAAAGGTATTTTTTTCTTGAAGCCATTTTCATATCAGTAGAAGCCGCAGATAAGCACACCACCTACACCTTTATGGATCTCTGAAAGCAGGATGTCAAACTCAAGACTCGCTAAATTCTTCTTTTTACTAATGCTGATTTCATTAGTAAACACTTCCTAACATATGTGACATGAAGTGTAGCCTTATATAGTATTATTGGGCATTAATTATGCTAAATTACAAGTCTCATGCATATGCATTCAAGTACACACTGATGGAGCGTTTAGACAGTTATCTGAAGTTAGCATGTTCCGTACGAGCCCTTCATAAATAACACACACAAAAGAAAGTAAGAGAAAATAAAGATAAGAATACAAAAATGTTCTTGCATGTGGCCCAGTGTGAAATCCAGTTGTCTGGGGAAACATGATTACCACGACTGTGAAATCTTGAAATTGATATACTTTAGTTGATACCATGTAGATCTTTCAGCTTCACAATTCATGTCATTTTTATCATGCAATGATATATTGTTATATCCCTCATACTTTATAAGCACATGCATGGCTACTTCTGGAGATCATTATGTGACAACAAGCTGGCTTAAGGCTGAATGGATCAGTCATTTAGTTGTGTTGATTTTGGACTTGCAGAGGTCAGGGAAGAACTTTCAGGGGACAGCCTGTCTCTGGTTTTCTAACTATCCCTCCAATGTGTTGGCAATTGAATATTTGAAGAGTGAACCGGACATGTCAGTCGGAGCCTGTCGGGGCCCTGAACAGAGAATATCAGCAGATGAACATCAGACATTTTTGAGCTATCTTTGATCTGTCTTTTATTTACTTACTAAACCTGAAACATGGTTAATTCAACTTTGTGTCTTTTGACAATCGGTTAATGTGACAATTGATGTGACAAAGGATTGTGAGACAATCCTGATTCTGACAAAGACAAAGCCTTATAAGGCTTTGCCATAGTGTGGCTATCAACACAGCCCGAGTGGCCAGATGTTAAAGCAGTGTTGTTCACTGTAGGTCCTCTTATTTCACAACAACCATGACTAGTTTGGCTGTAGCTGTTAGCTCGTGGTTAACACGAACAAACCACTTAGCTAGTGCTAGCACTTGCTAGCAGGACATGAGGCAGCTAGAGCAGACACACTAGCCTAAATTCACCGACCTCTTACGCAGGAAAACAATCACACTTGCTTAAGTAAATTATAAAGCAAACTTAAAATGATTACACTTATCAAATAACATTGCCATAGTGTAACACAACTAATAGGAAATGGTTGAAAAATTTACCGAACCTGCTGCTACTTCAGCGCCATGTTCCCACTCGATCAAGCAGACGTATGCCATGCAAAGACGTCACAGGGTCGACCTCCCCAACGCCCAGGGGTTACGTCGGTCTTCTTCTACTCCTTCCGGTTTCAGGTGGGTGCCAACCAGTGTTAAGGTGCACTACTGCCACCTGCTGTGCTGGAGTGTGATGCACATAGCCGCCTAATGGGATCTGGTCACATAAAGGTTACTCGATTTGTTTACATTCAGTTTATACTAAGTAGATTCACTTTATGTTTATTTATTTTCCATAACAAACTTTTGTTTTCCTATATTTCAGTTACATTTTGTTTAAATATATTGCTTCACATTTATGAGGGCCAAGAATCATTTTTTTGAATGTACTGTACATGTGTAGCAATGTAAGAAAGACACACACATCCCTGAGCCCAGTCGGTTGGGTGCTGGATCAAAAAGTATCACACATAAAAGAGATTGAAAAAATCCGCACTCCAAAGGAGCTCCCCTTTGAACAATTTATTGGTATGACATTTCGAGCTTAAAAACTTGAATAGCTGAATATTGTAGTACCATCAGGAACAATGTTACTTCCAGTCCAGTGGCTGTACATTTCTCCAAAGCTAAACATAATATCTCTACCTTCAGATATATTGGTACTGAATCACTGAAATGTCCATGTACAGGGGTGACATCATCTCTTTGTTGGCCCCAAAAGGCCTCAATGAGGACTTTGATATCCATCCTTTCCTTTGAATACATATCATCTGATTTACCTGTTGCCCCGTATTCTTTTCTGTAAATATGAGATACTGTGTCTTGGTACATTCAATTGTTGTGGAATGCTTTATATTATATTGTCTTCGTGGTGTTGCACCTTCTCATTAGGTTAGACTAGTTAGACAGAGGCGCCTCTAATAGTTAGTACATTATGACGGCTTTCTTTCTAGCCTGAGTCCTAAAATGGAGTATACTTACTCATTGGGGGTACACGTACTGTATATATTTGTGATGTAGATTGTATTGTATATTGAGTTTGCTATAACCTTATCTTCTGTAAAAGGACTGATGGACATGCAACATGTTGTTTGTACATGATCATATTTTTATAGATCTTCAATACCTTATTCTGTATTTGATTATATTTTGTCTATATATATATCTATATTTACTATAGATATATATTGTTCCATATACTGGAGAATTTAAATTACGAATTATGCATCAAGTTACATTTGATTTAGATCTCATTGTTAGTGTATTTCACTTAATGGTGGTTGAGACTTGTAAGGTATTGTAGGTCCACACTTTATTAGAACATGAATATATCCAACTGGTGTGTATTGACCTCGTGAATTTGTATATATGTATAAGGTTCACCTTCAGAATTGAGATCAGTATTTAAGTATGAGGGTATTTAAGATGGCAGCTCTGTATAGATGAGGAAGAGCCATTAGCTCAAAATTTCACACCAATAAATTGTTCAAAGGGGACCTCCTTTGGTGTGCGGATTTTTTCAGTTTCTTTTATGTACTGCACATGTGTACCGTTTTTCACTGTGGGGACAGAAATGACAATTTATTCTATCCGCTAAGGGAATACAAGTACACAAAAACACACTTTTAATTGTTTTTCTTCCGTCAAATTTTCCAAGATGTGATCTAAATTTTGTTGCCTGGGGCAACTGGATAAGAATGACTGAGAAATCTGGAAATTGATATACTTCAGTTGAAGAGGTTAATTTTCCATGTTACATATAATTTTTGTTTCATTAATTAATCTTATAGTTATGTTTCTTTTTGGAGTTGTCACTATGTGACAACAGGCTGAGAGGATCAGTCACCTCACTGTGTTGACTTTGGACTTAGAAAGGTCATGGAAAAACTTTCAGGAGTCAGCCAGCGTCTTGTTTCTTGGTAAAATTTCCAATGTGTTGGCAACTGCATATATGAAGAGCAACCTGGACATGTCAGTCGGACCTTGTCTCCGCCCTGAGCAGGTTCCAGACAATATCAGCACATTTTTGTTCTATCTTTGATCTGTCTTTTATTTACTTAATAAACCTGATAAATTTGTTTATCCAACTTGTTTCTTTCGTTATGTTGCTTCCCTTGAGCCACGGTCGTAACATATTGGGGTCTCGTCCGGATCAATGAATGAAGCCTTGAAACTGATGTACTTTAGTTGATACTGTGGTCAATTTTTCAGCTTCATGATACATGTTATTTTGTCTCATTAATTTTTATATTCTTTTATCTCTTGTATGAGTTATATGATATGTAAATCGCTATGTGACAACAAGCTGAATGGACCAGTCACTTCGCAGTGTTGACTGTGGACTTGGACTGGAGGCCAGGGAAGAACTTTCAGGGGACGGCCAGTTTCTTAATAAAATTTACCGGACGTGTCAGCCTAAGCAAGTTCCAGAGAACATCAGCAGATGAACGTCAAACATTTTTGTGCGATCTGTCTTTTATTTACTTAAGAAACTTGAATATTAGTCTATCCGACTTGTTTCTTTCTTTATGTTGCTTCCCTCAAGCTAGGGTCGTAACATATTGGGGGCTTGTCCGGGATTATCCAGGATCAATTAATGAAGCCTTGAAATTGATGTACTATAGTTGATACTGTGGTCAACTTTCCGTCTTCATGATGCATATTATTTTTGTCATATTAATTATTACACTCTCGTATGAGTTTATGCATGCCTACTTCTGTAAATCATTATGTGACAGCAGGCTGAATGGATCACTTACTTAGTTGTGTTGACTTTCAGAGGTCAGGGAAAAACTTTCAGGCGACAGCCAGTTTCTCGGTAAAATTTACTATCATTCCAATGTGTTGGCAATTGAATATATGAAGAGCAAACCGGACATGTCAGTCGGAGCCTGTCTCCGCCCTGAGCAGGTTCCAGAGAATATCAGCAGATGAACATCAGACATTTTTGTGCTATCTTTGATCTGTGGATTAAAGTAATTGATGCTGAGTTTTATGAGATGGACTAAGTTCAGTGTATGGAATATGTTCTCCGGCTGTGTGTAGCTTTGCCCGTAAGAATCTGGATGACTCATTACATCCCCTCCGCCTCCCCCCATTCAACTCCAGCTCCGGTCAGACGCCCCCAATCCGGCCCTGGCACCTCTCCTTCTGCCCCGTTCTGGGCGATAAGCCCCAATTATGACTGCCCTCGTCCTGAGTTCACACACACACACACACACACACATGCAAAACTACATGTAAGTAAGCAAGCATATGCACAAACACACACACAGACACAGTGAGAGGTCTGATGGTCAGGTGCCCCAGACAGCATTCCCCTGTGTGATTAGGCTTAGTGAGCCATCTCCTCTCTCCAACCTGTCGCCAGTAGCTCTGCTGGGCCTTAACACCCAGCCAGCCGGCTATACAACACCACTGTCTGTGTCCGTGTGTGTCAGAGAGCCAGTGTGTGTAAGTATGTATCCACAAATCCAGGCAGTGTGTGTGTGTCAAATTTCTCTTTCACATAGATCTGCACTGTGTGTGCGTCTGCTGTCTGCAACCCCTAAAGCTGTGTGGATTAGTGACAGGACCCCACCAGAGCATGACAAGGCTTTTGTCTCTGGAGCCCAGTGGTTTTATGGCTGAGCACGCTCTTGTGTGCGTTATGCATGTGTGTGTATGTGTGTGTGTATCCGTGCAGCTATGTGTGAGTGTATCTGAAGGCATGCACCAGAAAAGTTGTTTGTTGTCTTTATTTCCCAGCCGTTATTTCTTAATCATAGTGTGGAGATGTGTTAATGGAAGAGGGGAAAGAGGCTTGTGGTTTGAAGGCAGGCTTGTCAGTGTGTGTGTCTGTGTGTGCGTGTATCAGAATTGTTGCTCCTCAGGCTGGAGGAACTTGCTGTGTCAGAAGCAGTCACTCAGTTGACCACTGTGTGTGTTTAAGCCCACACCTGAAGCATGATGGATTCCACTTGGGGCGGTTTAAGTTATCAATTCATCCCTTCTAAGTCCCGCCCCTTTTAGATCTGTGCTCCAATAGCAGTTGAGGAAACTTGGTACCTTGCGGAACCTTGATCAACTTTCCCCTTTCCTGTCTCCTGTACTTAAATGTGCTATGTGCCCAGCTTGTCTATGATGAAAAGACAAATTAACCTTTAATTCAAATTAAGGTCTGTTTTATCTATTTATTATATCATTTAATCTAATTTATTGTGTTATTTATGTTATATTGTTTCTAATATATATATATTTATTTATTTTCAGATTTTTGATAATTTTTTTTTTTGTGTGTGTCTCTCTCTTTTGTTTGGTACATTTGTTCTCTCCTCAATAAACAAAAAAAATGTTAGTATAGTGCTCCACGGGTTTAGCATTGCACTGGTGACATTTTTGGACTCACGATGGATAGTATTTATTAAAGCTAAAATTTGGCACCTTTAATGTGGAGGTCATGTCAGTGTTGATGGTAAATGAAGTCAACTGTAGCAAAATAAAATTCCTCATTGGGTGTTATGTTGACCATGAAACCTGAGCTCTCCTGCTGGCAGAGCCATGCTGGCAGAGAACTTCATGAAACAGGATGCATTGTGCCCAATCATCTGACACCAACGCCCATGTTGTATCGCCACCTCAGCCTATACTTATTATTCTGCTGGCCAAAATGTAGAGTTAGGTGACCAAAATACTTATCAAGCATACAGACTGAAAATTTTTTCTTCTACACATTATACATGAAAAGACTGAGAACTATATATTACTGACTTGTGGAGTTGGGCCGTTAAGCTGTTGTCCACAATTTCTGTGTTCAGGATTTTTGGACCTGAAACGTGGCTCAGTGATCTGCTGGAGCCACGGTCCCTTGACACTGTATAAGCCCCACGAACTGACACACAAACAACACTGCTTCAAATCAAATCAAATCAAATCAAATTTATATAGCGCCAATTCACAACAAAGTTGTCTCAAGACACTTTACATATAGAGTAGGTCTAGACCACACTCACATCCGACAATTGAAACAATTCATCCTGAAGGTACGTTCATCCTCCCTTCACCCTCCCTAACGGTCAGTTATGAACGTATCTTCAGCGACTCCCTCAGTCCAAAGCAGCCCAGCAGTTCACTTCAGCTCACTTTAGTTCCAACAACCTGACACAGAAGAAAAAAAAACCAAAAACATCCTGTCACCGTCCTCTGGCTCTGGTGGCTCAAACATCTCTGGATGAAAGGTTGAGATCTGTGCCCGAACCCGACGGGACCCAACAGGACCTGACGCTATCCGATGGGTTTGGGTCGGGTTGGGTTGTCGGGCCCCAAGTTTGTCACTGCCAATTCAAATTCCCCCCACGTATTGTCCCTGTCACTTCCAACTCCCACTGTCTGGTACACAGAGGGAAGCTAGTTAAGAAAAGTGTATGGCCGTAATTGGGTTCAGGCTGAAATATGCTAATGAGGGACAGATTCAGGTTGGGTTCGGATATAATTTTGTTGGTCTTGGGCCTTGTCAGCCCCATCTTTTCAGGCCGGATTAAAGTTCTAGTCTGGACATGTCCAGTAAAGCTGCTAGACAGAGCATCCATGTTTCAGGTCATTTTCAGGTCATAGTGGTGTTTGACACTGAGACAGCAGAACGGACACGCCCCCAACATTTCAGAGCAGAGAAAACTACTTATTTGTTCATGATTTTGACAACTAATTTGATATATTTAGTGACTTTTTTAATCATTGAAATTTGTCCAGGTGGTTAATAACAAATGTTTCTGTGGTGTGAATTGCTGCTTTGCTTTACACAGTCTTTAACACCAATGACATTACTGTGATATTACTGCAGGAGAAGAGAGTTTGCAGCAGGTGAACTCTGCTTTCTTGGTCAATCTAGCAGCACTGAGGAATTTATTACTTTGATTGACTACATTTACCGTCAACACTGACTGGACATCCACATGGAAAGTGACGAATTTTCCCCATAAAAAAAGAATAAAAATTGATGCAGCAGAACCAGAGATGTGCACCAGAAGTTCCTCTCTTGTTGTGCTCTTGATAGCACCAGCTGTGATCGATTTGTGATCGGCGGAACTACAGATACTTTATAGTTTCTGTCTGAGAAAACTGATCATGGAGAATCATCAAAGGCATTTTCAACGACTGATGTCCCCTCTGTTAAATACACGTCTTACCCTCCCCACCGCTCACCTCTGAAACCCAACCACTGAACCCTCTGACCTTCTATACTGAGAGATACATATACCTCTGACTGTATCCACAACAGGTCAACAGAGTGTACATACCAAACCTGAGTGTGCCTCTCACATTAACCCTGCTGTCCCTTAGTGGCAGCACTTTGTGTGTGGGTGTGTGTCCATGTGTGAGTGCTGGTAATTGGGGATCGGGGGTTTGCGCTGCGGTTTTTCCGTGGAACTGTGATTCCGACTGGAAATACCAGAGCTTTGACCTCACACGGCAAAGATCCCCGACCCTAAATCCCTGTCTGCCATCTGATAGTCCACCAGAGACACACAGAGGTGTGCAGAGGAAAACCACAGAGACCAGCGGTCAGCTGGGGATGTAGGGGCACAGCTGATGAGGGGCTGATGATTAGTGTCACTATTGCATAAATGTTCACCATACATTAAAATGACAAACACTTTACTGTATTATACGCATGCATGTTGTAAAACCTCTAGAGTGAGGTCACGGAGAGAGGTGTTCAATGTGGCTCCAGTTTGCTTAGTCCCCCCTCACACTGAACGAGACAGTCCTGGATGGTGCCCACTGAAAAGCTCAGAGAAGTTGGGGAAGTTAACCAGACATCCATTTCCCACACCAACCAGTTAGCTAGTTAATTTACCATAAGAAGATCACAGAGAAAAATCTAAATGTGAGTGATTTGTTGAAGAGATAGTTCAGAGATTCAGTCACTTGGAGGGATTTTACTGTTTTCCCAGAGTCAGAAACTAATAAATGTCTTTTGACATACATTTTTATATATTTATTGTAGTCTGAAGTTACCTTAATCAGCAATATTTGGCTATTTTGGCCTGTTTTGGATCAAATAATATAATCATGATCACATAGATATCCAGAAATTTAGTAAAATATGCAAGTAAACTAGGTGGTTTGTCTGAGGAAAACCCCTGATTATTATTATACAACAGGAAATACAGTAGAATAGTGTCAAGTTGATGCAATCATAACAAACTGCTTCACCAAACTCTTTTCTTATTATTTAAAACACACACACCCATCTGCCCCTAGCTGCAGATTTGACCTACTGTGTGTTCACATTGTGCCACTCTGCTCCATCCAGACAACAACAACAAGCTGTTGCAATTGGCTCAGATTGTTTCAGAGCCATGAGACCAGTGATGTGACTGGCCGACTCACCACACCCTCTGATGTGTACTCCCACATAGTCAGTGGACCCAAGACCTACCATTTTGCATAGGTCATTACAATTGTACCCATCGTGTTTTATTTGAATGTAAATATTTATAGATAAATACCATTCACATACTGCAGTTTTTGCATTTTTTGCCCGGTTGAAACATCTCAGACTTCACATCTGAACTCAAATAGATGCCCACGTCTTTAGGTACCTGTGGTTTGACTAGTAAATAAATTAAACTTTCTACATTGTGATTCTGGTAAATTTGATAGCATACTCTTAAAGGGATAGTTCAAATGATTTAATTTAGGATTGTATGGAGTACTCATCCACAGTCAGCGTATGACCAATAGATGCCAGTGGGCATGCCGTCAGTTAGAAGTACCAGAAAGGGGAACCATCTTTTTGCTGTCAAAAAGTCTTAAAACCGCCATCACACAGGCTCTCCAAACCAACCAAACTCAATAGGCAAAATCAGTCATTTTACCTTGGGTGTTGCTGGTCTACCGCTGCCTCAGTCATTTAGTTTGTTTGTATTTGAGTGTGACTCTGGAATCACCAAAGTTGTAATACCACTAACAAACTAAGAGATTGAGGCAGTGGTAGACCAGCAACTCCCGTTTTCTGCAAGGTAAAATGAATGATTTTGCCTATGGAATTTTGTAACTTTGGAGAGAGTGATATTTGGCTTGAATAATAGCAGTTTCCCATCGGAAAAAGCCGTCTGATGGCAAACTAATGTGGAGAAAATATTGTAAATATTGTGTACACTTAAAGGGATAGTTCACCCGAAAATGGAAAAAATTACTGAACAAAAACATAAAATGCCTCCATACTGCTTTTCTGGTGTAACCCAAGTCTCCTAAAGCCCCGACACGCTGCTCACTTGTGCACGCACACTGTCACACACCCAGTTCAGATAGTGGACACACACACGTGAACGTGGCTCCAGGCTGAGGATCTACAGTGAAGATTTAGGCTAAAAGATGTTTGATTCTGCATCGCTGTTTTCCTGTGAAACTCCAGCAGTGTTTTGTGGAAAAAACTAAATCCGACCTTCAATCGGCATGAGGGTGAGTAAATAATGGCTAAATTTTCTTGACTATTTCTTGGCCTTTCCCCACTTCACATAATCCGCACTGTTCCTTTAATACCCTGTACACTACATTCATATTTGTCACAGCAACAACGGTCCCTCTAAACTCTTGAAGTTTCTTGAATATATCATAACATCTTTGCAAGGTCAAGGCACAGTAAATCCTTCTGTCAAACACACATAGCTTTGTACGTATGTAAACTGTCTGAGTGTGTATGTGCGTGCACGTTGTTGCCCGGGCAGCCAAAGAGGAGCACACTTGTGGTAAATCCCTGACGGCTGAGTCGTGGTGACAGCGAGAGGTGACGCGGTTCAGCACCCTCAGAAAACAGAGGAATGAGGCAAATTAAATTCAGCTGCGAGTGTGTGTGTGTTTATGTGTGGGCCAAAATGACACTGGGCTGGACCGGGAAGGGAAACCCGCGGTGAGCGCGAGGCCCGGCAGGCTGGAGCTGTCGGCTGTTGTTGTTTTCACACCAGTGCTGTGGTTAATGCCTTGAATACTTGGACAAACCTTCGCAGCTGAAGGCAACTATCTGATTTCCTGTCCGTTGCACAAATGGCTCTGATAAGGTTAGAGGACAGACCCCGAGGACCTGCACCTCTCAACGTGTTGACACACTAAGCAATATACTCCTTATCGCCTTGGCCATGGTATAGGGCACCCCTGTCAACATGCACGTGGTAAATTGGAATTTTCAGCGCCGACATGCAGGCCTCCAGGACAAACAAACAGTTCTTCTCACTTTCTAAACTGTTCACTGCTGAGTGACGCTGAGGAATAAACACGTACATAGTTGTGGCTTCTGTCACTAGAAACGGAGGAAGTCGCAGCCAGTAAATGTGGGGAAAGAGAGGGCGGAGCAACTCGGGAGCCAGCACCTATGTAGTCAACGCGTCAAGGGTCCGCCTCCTCTACATCGACCTCCTCTATCCCTCTTTTTCCATCATTGTGGAATAACCAGTGTGTGACCCAGGCAGAATAGAAGCGAGAGGGTCCTCTAATGCCTCAACCTGGGGTTTGGACCCTCAGGCAGGGAACATCACAGGGCGGTCCCCAAGGCTTTGTCTGCTCTGAGGCTGTCAAACTTTTAAATAAGTTAACCTAAGTCACAATTTCTGCAAAAGTCTGTATACAAAACTATTTAGAAAGATACATTTTTGTCCTCACACCTAAATAGCAGGCTACACTTCTGTAACCTCTCAAGCTCTGTAACAAAGAATCATTGTTAATCTTTTGGTGAGGGATGAGTGTGTATAAGCTACTCTGTTTGATTGGCAAAGGAAAAATGTTAAGCTTATATTAGAAAAGAGACATTTACCAAAGGCAAAGGTTCAAAGACTGGAAACGTTTACAATTGATGTAAGTTTTTGACTATAAAACTTTGGAATGAATCACTTATTCTTTTGTTGTGTGTGTGTGTGTGTGTGTGTGTGTGTGTGTGCCTGTGTGTGTGTTAGCTTTTCTTCGATACAAGACACTGCTCTAATAGGTCTGTTCCACCAACATGGAGCAGGCCCCATTCTGGATCAAGCAATTAATTTCAAACCGTTCTGAACCTGAAAAGTTGGTTCCCAGCTGGCACCAAAGTGAGCGTGTCTTACTCTCCAGATCGTTACGTAGCGCCTTCTGTTGATGACATCCTTGACTACAATGGTTCTGCTCAAATCTGGTGGAAGTGCAATGTGGTTCACTAGATAGCACCAAGGTTCCAAGAATCTTGAACTGAATGGAAAATTGATCTTGATGGAAATGGGCGTGGCTTACATGGATAGACTTGTTTAGACCGACAGAATCCAGGAAATAAGAGGCGTAGACTTGTGGTTTGAAAGTTACAGGCCAAAACGTAAAGGTGTTATAGTGACACAATCTGCAAAAAATGCACCAGATTTCAAACTGCACTCTTTCAGGTCCTCAGTAACACACCTGCCAAGTGCAAAATCAATCAGATGAGTGGTTTTCAAGATATGCAAAGGACAATCACACACACATACATACAGAGATTCCTACCAAAGGACACCAGATTTTTCACAAGTCCACCAAATGTGGTTGCAGTAACACAAAGAGGTCATTAATATGATTTTATATTATAATCCCTGCTCAGAGCATGTGAGCAAACTTTTAGGGCCAGCTATCGCAAAAATTGGAAAAACTTTTTCTGGTTTGGTCCATGGGTGTTCTGTGCTAAATTTGGTGACAACTGCACAAAAATGGTAAAAGTAGCAAAAAACAAATCTGGCCAAAACTCAAAATGGCAGAAAATCAGTCTTGATGCAAAAGGACATGGCTTATATGGATAGATTTGTCCGGACTGTCAGAAAAAAAGAAGAAATTTTGTGTCTGAGACTTGTGGTTCAAAAGTTACAGGCCAAAACATAAAGTTCGTTGTTATGGCGACACAGTCTGGCCAAATGCATCAAATTCAACACTGCATTCCCTCAGATCGCCACCTGCCAAGTGCAAAGTCGATCAGATGAATGGTTGTTGAGAAAATCAAAGGACAGACTTATGTACATGCATGAGAAAATCAAAGGACATGTGTAAATACACACATACAGACAGAACGACAGCAGTTCCTTCCTTTACAGTTAGATAAAGTGAAATGGAGAAGATTGGGGCCTTCAATTCACAAAGCTGTAAATAAAAGTTAGTTTTGTTGCTTAGCTAATGTTGGAAAGCTGAGAGGGTGTGTGAGAGAGTCCTTTTTCAGTTCAAGAGGCCAGTAAAAAGGCTAAAGTTGTCATTATATCACATTTTCTGACGAGATTGTCTCCAGACCTCCTTCATGCTTGTTAATCTCATGGAGACAAAGCCATTTTCAAGGTCTAATTATAATTTGATCAGATTCCACCCAGCTATGCAGGACTGTGTTTTGATTATTTTTGTATCAGATGTCTGAGCAGAGACATCATTCCACTGTGGTGTGGGAGAATTTTCCTCTAAAGTCTATAAAACCTGCAGTGAGACTCGCCTTGTCCTGCCTGCAATCATAACTCAGAGAATCTGACCAGCATGACTTTCAGGGGAGAGTCAAAGTGTCCCTTCATGGTCAAAACCCTGTTCCGGTGGCATTTCCAGCCGGACAAGAGGAGCACTCTGTGGCAGCTGATTTTTCCAGTCTTTATGCCAGCTTGAGTGTGTGCATGTCGGTTGAAGTGTGTGGTCAGTGCTGGCTTTTTGCTGAAAGCCAAAGCTCTTCCAAAGCCACAGACAAAGCCACAGCAGGTGGATGGGTAGCAGGGTGGAGGAGAGGAGGGAGGTGGGCGGTGGGGGGCTGGGGGAGGGGGTTGGGGCGTCGGGGGGTTAACAGAGGGCTCAATGCCTCTCCTCATCACGCTCCTCGACTCTGAAGAAAGGGCTGATTAATCGGAGCCTAATAGGATGGAGGGGCCACACTCGTCCTTTTACTGATGCCGGACAGGCCTGCAGGACCCCGGCTGACTGACGGACGAGAAAGTAAGGTGGAAAACTTCAGAGTATTGGTGGAAATAATGCTTTACATCAACAGGATGAACAACAAACTCTGTTTTTTCATCATGACCTCAAAATGTGTACTCCAAATTCCAGTAATTGTCCTTGCGCACATCTGATTTCTAATTATTTTCAAGTACTATTATTAAAACAGTACGGTTTTGGTGATAGGTAGTAAAAAAGACAAGTAAAATTCCCAGCTGGAGTTAGTCTCACTACTTTGATTTGATGAAGTGGGAGAAAATCACACTGTCTGGTTGCGTGAAAGAAATGAGGAAACTGGCTTATCCAGCAAGTCCTCGTATCCAAATGGCAAAATAGGTTGTTTGTTATTGCCTTCCAAAATGACTCATGAAAGGACTTTCTGATTGGAATCTGTGGTTAAAGTCTGGTCAAGCTACTTGGCTGAAGATGTATTTTTTGGGGTCAGTGGAACAATCAGTGTTAATGTATCACCACCTCATACATTTGTTATGGTGAACATGTTAGCGTTAGCAAACATAAACCTGATTCTCATCCAGCAGACGCAACGTTAGCCTTAATTTGAAGTCGTGTTTCTGCCCTTCTGATAAACTTAAGTCCACTGTTCACTCTCCTTTTAGCTGTTGCTGGCGCTTACCAACTACTTGGTGGAAATATCCCACTTTTCAGCTGCTTAAAGGGATAGTTCACCCAAAAATGAAAATTCAGCCATTATCTACTCACTCTCATGCCGTGAAGGCATGTTGGGGACTTGGATTACACCAGACGAGCAGTATGGAGGCATTTTAAGTTTTTGTTTTTGGTAAAAAAAACAAAAAAAAAAAAAGAAAAAGAAAAAAGAAAACACAATGAGGTGAAAGACGCTAACATATTGTGGTCCTTGAGGGGAATATAAAGTTAGAAGATAATTGTGGGTTTGTCGCTACAAACAGGCCCTTTCACATCACAGAGTAATTTGATTCATTTATAATATAAAAACATTGATTAGTTCAGCTTTAAGGTCAGAAAAACACTGTGGTCAGAATCAAATCATATTTTATTTACATAGCCCGAATTCACAAATCACAATTTGCCTCGGGAGGTTTTACAAGCCTCTCCTGTAGACCTTCTAATGATTAAGGGAAAAAAAAAAAAACTTTAACAAGGAAAGAAAATGGAAGAAACCTCAGTGAGAGTCACAGAAGAGGGATTCCCCACCCAGGATGGACAGACGTGCAATAGATGTCGTGTGTACAGAACAGAACAGAACAGCAAAATCACAAAAAAAATGCAGTATTTGAAGACAGAGTTTGTGATGCATAGAATTATATATATATATGTGAAGAATGTTGAAATAAACTTTAAAAGGTTTGTCCAACCTATACTCTACTTTAGTTGAGATAATTTACTTCAATCTTAGAGTTTTAGAAAAATGGATTTTAAAGTTTGGTCACAGTGAATTGTGAGCCTGATTTGTCATTATTTTGATGCCTGATAATTAAATGGTTTTAATTGAAATATTAAAATTTTAACCATCATTCACTTTCACTTGAGTAAATTTACTCTATAATTTTTTTTAAATATAATTTTTTGGGGGGTTTCTAAAACTCAAAGATTAAGTTTATCTAAAGAAGAAAAGTAAATTATGCCAACAAAAGTTGTAGTAGTAGTTAGTAGTTGGTAAAACCAAAGCTCAAAAATCTTTTGTAGTACGTTGCCCTGAAATTTTGAGTTGTTTCAACTTTTTCACAGACCTACAACAATATAGCAACAATACCAAAGTCACAGGGAGCCACTGGAGAGGGGCTAAAGAGCCGTTTGCAGCTCCGGAGCCGCGGGTTGCAGACCCCCACACTAAATGGAACAGGACCTTAATTACTGTCATTGAGAACACCTTGGTTATTTGATATCAATCTAAGAAGTTCTCTTGGCTCGAGTCAAAAACATACACATGGTTGGTTAATATATTTGCTGATGAAGCATCACCCTGTAAGACTGACTGAGGGTGCCACTACTGGGGCCCATGGGTGACCCATTGACTGCTGTGGTCCTGTGACGCCTGCCAGGCTTTGTAATGGACGCCTCTCGGGTCCTCTCAACCAAGCTCAGTCTGGCCCCTGGACCCTAGCAAGGCCTCTGGGAGCCCGCTGTTGAGTCCCCATTGTCTGTGTAAGTGTTTGCGTGTATGTGTGTGTGTGTGTGTGTGTGTGTGTGTGTGTGTGTGTGTGTATGTGTGTGTGTGTGTCCAAAGGGGTCTTTGGAGGCCTCCTGGGGGCCGGGTGACTCCTCTTTGTCTCCGGTTGGCCTGCTGTCAGAGTGTCTTTGTTATGACAGTTGGGCTGCTTTTATACAGACTAAATCACCGCTCTCAGCTGTTCATTTACTGGCCTAACCCCAGACAGCCCTCGTGACACCACACACACACTCACACACACCTCCGACATCATCCTCTTCTACTTCACTGCATCCCTCCGCTTCTTTTAGCAGAGACACGTCCACGTCCACACCCGTGAAAATCTCTAAGCAGAGGGAGACGAGAGAAAAGAGGATGAAACGAAAAAGGAGGATGAGGAGGAAGGGTAACAAAGCGAGAGAGGGGAGGAGGGAGGCCAAAGGCCGTTTGACCTCTGACCTTTGTGTTATGGCTGGGGCACTGGGGGGTCAGAGGACGCAACAGCCCAGGCTAATCAGTAACTACGGGCTTGATACGACACACGAACACACAGAAGAGAAGCACAAGAAGATTCTGTCTGAATGAAATCTGATTTTTCTGTGTGATGGGAAATGAACCTGGGCTGTCAAAGCACCAAAGTAGCAATTATAATTATATAAGTAAGCAAAGAAATTAAACATATGAACAAAACAGATTCTCTCCGAGGCCATTTAGTCACCACAGCAGTGAAAGTACAGTAATAACTGGACCTACCAGAGAGAAAAACAACATTAAAGCAGAAAATACAGTGAAACAACAGTAAAGTAGTACTTCCGTGTATTAGAAATATAATTTAAGAATTCAAAAATTATTACAGATATATTTGTACTACTTTTACTTATATTTAAAGTATATTTGAGGTGTAAATAGATGTCATTAAGCTCAACATCAGTGTACTAAAAATAAATATACTAATTCTGCAATAATTAAAGTGGTATTTCAGTGTACATACAAGAAGTGCACTTTATTTTCAGTATATTGCAATTTGTACATTTGTGTACTTTTACAAAGTATACGAAACTGAAAATACTTATGGTGGCAGGTTAGTTTAAGTGTAATTATTACAAACAGAAAATACAATGAAGCAACAGTAGAGCAGTGAATCATATTAAGAAAATATAATCAACAAATTAGAAGCCATTTTAACCCTGCCTCCCAGGTAAAACAAGTTGTATGCTTTAGTGTATTTAATGTAATTTAAGAATACAAAAGTCATTGCAGGTATATTTGTACTTTCTTTTGGCTTAATTTAAAGTAAAGTAAAGTAAAGTGCACCTTTAAAAAGTCTACTTCGAAATAGATGTCATTAACATAAACTTAAGTGTACTAAAAATACATATACTACTTCTGCATAATCTAAAGGGGTATGCCATTGTACTTACATGAAGTTTGGTTCAGATATAATTATTTTTACGTACTTTGTAATACACTATTAGTATGCATTATTAGTTAATTTATTAAAGTTCACTTTAATTTCACTTAATTAGAAGTGAATTTAAGTATGCTTACAAAAAAGTGCATTTACAGGGACAGTTCAGTACATATTTTTCCCCTGGCCTGTAGTGCTGTTTATCCATCTAAGTTTCTCTGAGTTGCAGAGTTTTTGGGGATATCAGCCGTAGAGATTTCTGCCTTCTCTCCAGTATAATGGGACCAAATGGCACCTGGCTTGTGTTGCTCAAAGCACCAAAAAATACATTCAGAGATTCAAAACCAGCGTCTCTTTCCAAAAACCAAACTTGAGGTTCCTCAAGATAATCCACACACCTTTTTGTGTGCAGTTTCATGAAGGAACTACTTTCTTTGTGCAGTAGAATCTATTGTAGCTCCTTTCATTGTTCTAGAAAGCAAGTAGTTCCTACATGAAACTGCTCACAACATGGTGTGTGGATTATCTCAAGTAACTGGGTCATGATTTTTGGAAAGAGACACTGGTATTAATTTTTCAAATGTATATTTTTAGTGCTTTGGACACCACAAGACAAGAGCCATTTAGTCTCATTTGATTGGAGAGAAGGCAGACATCTGTACAGCTGATATCTCCAAAACTTTGCAACTCACATCAAAAAAACAGCACTACAGGCCAGAGGAAAAATATGTATTTTTGCAATCTGATTTTGGGGTGAACTGTCCCTTCTAGTTCAACTTCAGCGTACTAAAAATAAATATACTAATTTTGTTATACATAAAGTAGTATTTCAGTTTACTTACAAGAAGTGTACTTTACTGTAAGTGTATTACAACCTGTGTATTTAGTGTACTTTTAAAAAGACTAAATTGCCAAAATTAAACAGTTTACTTTTGAAACCTCTGATTATTTTCAAGTCTTGTAATATGTTATTAATACACTTTATTAAAGTGTGCCTTAATTTCTCTTCATTAGAGGTGTATTTAAGAACGCTTACAAAAAGAGCTTTTCAATATAAGTTTCTTTAAAGCTGCACTTCAGAGTACTTGGAAAAAGCATCATACAAACAAGTCCAACCTTAATTTAATTTAATTGTAATTATATACATATATTACTACATAAACAGCGATAAAAAATTAAATGCAGTAAGTACATGAAGTTGTTCCACTTTAGCACATAAAAGTACCCTAAATACACTTAAAATTGTGCTTTTCTATAATTTCATTACAACTAAAATGCTAACATTTAATGTACTTAGCATGTTTATTTTTTGGGGCTCTGCTTCACTGTAAAAAAAAAAAATTACTTTCAGTGACTTTCAGTGATTTTAAGATTTATCAGTGTAATAAGAGGCTCGTAGAGTGAAAGACAACATGATGTCATCATTGATATCTACGGTCAATATTGAACAGCATTGATCGAGCTTGTGTTTGAAGAGAGAGGACAGGAAATGCACACAACTTTTTTCCACTCTGTGTGTGTGTGTGTGTGTGTGTGTGTGAATGCTGAGTGTGTTTACATGCATGCTGACAATCTGTTTTCAAGAGTTAATCTTTTTTTTTATTCCCACAGTTATTTTCAGGATAAATCTTAATTGAATACATAGAGACCTGTTCATATACATGATTCTAACATCATTTCTGATCATCTACAGCAGTGCAGGTGTAGCTGTGGTCATTATCATACCTCTCATCATTTCGTGCCTCCTTTTACAGAAAGAGAAAACGCAAAGGAAAAAAGGAAAAAACCCAAAGTCTTCGACACTGTTTTTGCTTTTCTGTTAACTGAAAGATACTGATGTGTGCTTTCTCTGATGTCTGTCCCGCAACACTCAAAAACAAAAAAACGAACATAAAAATGTCAAGGCACAAGCGTGAGCCCAGATCTCAAGGGTTCTTACAGGTTCAAGTTATGGGACGCTCCAAGTTACGGGTCATTAAGTTAAGCTGTTTGTCTCCTCCACTCCAGAAAATCTGTCATTTCTGGTCCAGATGAGTTACCTCATCAGTTGAGCATGAGCCATGTTTGGTTTTTTAATATCTGTATTTACCACTCTGCTGGATTTGATTTTTCCATATTGTCATTAGTAATGTGGTGATCAAACTGTCCTCCACATTAACAGTGACTTTCACTTTCATTTTAGTGTGTAAACCAGTGATTCCAAAAGTGTGGGTCGTGACTCTGTGAGAGCCCAGCAGGTGGGCTTTGAGGGGTCATGAAAAATGGATTTAAAAAATGTTTTTATGTTTAAATTTTATAACTTGAAAACATTTATGATTAATTAAAAGAATGTAATCAGAACTAATAAAACAAACCCATGAGGTTTAAATTGTGTTATTCTTCATTTATCTGAAGAATAACAGGTGTTACACCAAATTTGATGACCTGTCTCATTAACATATGTATACAATGTATCTTATATCTGGTCATTGGAATGACTAGTCTTCTGTTGATCAGAGAGATTTTCATAGTACATACAATATATACAATATATTATATTTAAAGGTGTAATAGGTAAGACTTCAGTCCTGGTTGATTTGGCTACACCTGTAGTTACAGCTGGTAATGCTAAGGTTTTATCAATACCAGTCCCAGTTCCATTAGAAAAGACCTGTTAATCAGTCATTGGGGGCAGGAAATAGGCTCATAGCAGCTACATGCATAGGTTTCTGTACTTTTGAATGCATTTGGACCCGGCGCAGGAGTGGCGGACTCCGCCACTCTTCACTGTAAAAAATAATACTTGAGAAGACTCAAAATTTCAAGGCAATGCACTGCAATTGATTTTTGAGTTTGAGCTGCTCAAACTCTAAAGTTTCAAAATAAACTTTAAACAGTTTTGCTGACTTATAATCTTTAGTTGAGCTAATTTATTTTTCTTCTTAAGATAAACTTGAATCTTTGAGTTTTGGAAATGAAAAATCAAAAATTGGTCACAGTGAGCTGCAAACCTGATTTGTCTTGTTGTAGTGCCTGAAAAATTAAACAGTTTTAACTCAAATATAAAATTTAAAACATTTACATTTTAACATTTTTTTAAAAATACAATGTTTTGAGTTCAAAACTCAAAAATCTCTTACAGTCCATTGTCTTGAAATTTTGAGTTTTCTCAACTTTTTCATTTTTACAGTGTAGTAATTTGAATAGAACTAATATAACAAAGCCAGAGGCTTTAAATTATGTGTTATTCTTCATTTATCTGGCCAAGTATAACAGGTGTTACACTGTATTTGGTGACCAGTTACATTATATCTTATATCTCCTCACTGGTGTGACTCATCTTGCATTGCTCAGAGCTTAATAGTGATTAAAGGTTTGGATTGCTGCTGAAGATTTTCAGACTTCAGACTCGGCCAGGGCACTGGTAAGTTTGAGAATAGGTGGTGGAGATTCTAATTTCATCATTTATTACCATTTTTGTGCTACTAACTTACAAGTATGTAATTTGCACACAAGTTGGAGATGAGAAATCTAATAATAAGGGGTTTTAATACAGAATCCCAGTTTATGGTGCACTAGAATTTTCAGGTTTCTCAAAACATAAGAGCTTATCTAGTTTTCTGAAAGCTGGTGCTGATGGTGTTTAAATGATGTTTAGCGACAAAATCAAACCACAATTCTACAAAAACACCTACTGCACTTATAAACGCACTCTGGTTTCCCATCCCTAACACCAGTTTACCTTTTTTCCTCCTCATCCTCCTCTTCAAACATCTCCTATCACTCTCTCTTTTCAGGCAGCGTGATGTACGAGACAGAGAGGAAGAGACTTGTCAGAATTGTCATAACTCTTCCAGGAGTCACACACTGTGTGTGTGTGTGTGAACAGTTCACTTGTGTGTGTCGCCTGAGAGTAAATGTTAGAGGGCCGAGCAGCATTAGTGTTACCGGGGTGATGGCACAGGAGTGTAAAGCCAGGGGCAATATAAAACCTGTGCTTTCCCAGAATGCCTTTGTGCCGGGCGTGTGTGCCAGCTCCCGTTGCCATGGAGACAAGGGGGGTCGTTGGGGTAACACGTCCTGACTCAGACCTTTTCTCTCATGACCCCCCCTTCCACTGTGTTTCGTGCGTCCAGCGAGAACACACACCGTCCACGCCTGTCCGTCTCTCTCACTGTCTTTATCTGTCACACACGCAGATGTGTGTGTGCGAGTGTGTGTGTGTGGGCTGCCTGCACACTGTGTGTAGCGAGCCCAGATGTCTGGGGCTCCATGGGGGATAATGGTTTCTTTCACAGGCAGTGGTGTGTGTGTGTGTGTGTGTGTGTGTGTGAGAGAGAGAGAGAGAGATTTAGAATGAGTGTGAGTGTGTGTGAGCTTGTGTCTCCCTCGGCAGTGGCACATGCTCGCAGCAATCTCACTTCAACAAAGTGAATGGGAGTTAGTTACAACACACACACACGCACACACACACACACACAGAGCACTGGAGAGGAAGCAGTGGGTTGAAACTGCTGAGTGTTGGCGCGAGTGCTCGCATGCTTGTGTGTTTTGTGCAAATTAGATTTGATCCTGATTGTGAGCAGCAGAGGAGACTTCAGGACACAGCAGGAGCTCAGCTCACAGCTGCAAGTCAAAACTCCACACTGACAGCTGTGTCACAACATTTTCACACCCTAAAATACATTAAAATAATACATAAAGTTAATTCAATTATTTAAGAGAAAATAAAACACTTGTCAAGTATATAATTGGTATTTAAAGTTGTACTAATTAAGATTTCAGTCCCGTTACACCCGTAGTTAATGGTGATAACTCTAAGACGGTTTCATCTATACAAGTCCCAGAGCTCCATAAGAAAAGACCCATTTATCAATTATTCGGGGCAGGAAGTATTTCAGGTTGTAATAGGTGAGATTTCAGTCCTGATTAATTTGGCCACACCTGTAGCAACAGGTGGAAACATGAGAAGTATTTTATTGACAGAAAATCCCAGAGTTCCATGAGAAAAGACCAGTTTATCAATCATTTGGGGCAGGAAATGGGATTTTTGCAGCTACATGTGAAAAGGTTACCATGATACCATGAGTAAAATTTAATGCTTCAGCTGCAACATTTTTATTTTAGATGTATATTTTATTGTTTCATATTAATTTGTATTAACAGTGTTGTATTTCTACGCAGGATTATACATTACTGGGGTCTGGGGAGCAGCAGGGGTCCGCAGGATAGAATATTTTACTTCTATTACTTTTTTTGGAAGTTGGAACAACAAACAAAGAAACAGCGCTTTTTTTTTATCTTCAAAACCTAAAAATTAAAACAGTCAAGTGTAAAATTAGCATTTCAAGTTGTAATACATAAAATTTCAGTCCTAGTTAATTTGGCCACGCCTGTAGCAACTGGTGGTAACACTATCACACTTATTAATACAAGTCCCAGAGTTCCATTAGAAAAGACCTGTTTATCAATCACTCGGGGCAGGAAATGGTATTTTTTCAGCCACATGTGTATAGGTTTGGAATGGCGGACCGCACTGACAATTCAGACTACTACATAGAGAGGTAACTACTGAAAGTAAGAATTAGAGAAAGTATTAAACACTGGACTCAATATGATGAAAATTAACCTTACACTTGATTAACATTTGAAAAGGAACACATAACATATTTTCAGAAAATCTTGTAATAATGTAAAAATCTGAGAGTGTTAATTTAATGCTTCAGCTGTAACACAATGGATTTCAGATCAACATGTATATTTTATTTTTTCAAATTTATTTTATTTACAGTTTTGCATTTCTACGGGATTATACATTACTCTAAAAACATTATACCAGTGGTTTTCTAACTGGGGTCTGGCAACAACGGTCCTGTGGGTGGTAGGGGTTCCGCAGCAATATATTAGAATATTTTAGAATATTTTACTTTTTTTGGAAGTTAGCACAACAAGGACAGAAATAATGCAGGCTGTTTTAATTGAGTGCAATTAACAGTGGTCCTAGTTTCAGTACTGAGTGACTAAAGACTTTTTATCTTCAAACATAAAAATCAGAAAACACTCTCAATTTCGGGGTCTGCGGTTTGATACACATCCATTGTGGAGGTCTTTGCCATGAAAAAGCTTGGGATCCCCTGCATGATACCACACAAACGGTACACCAAACAGTACCACATTAGAGCCTAGTAAAAACAGTCCTATTCTCTGCACCAGGGTTTTATTTTCCCATAAAAATCAAACTAAGTATTTATTGTGACAAATGTCCATGTGTGATTTAAACTCACGCACTTTATAGTCCACTGTAACCAAGATACTTTAGGCTTCATTTAGACTTCATGTATGCATCACTTTGCACACACAAAATTAACTCTGCATAGAACAAGAGCTTAAAGGTGGAGTAGTTTAGCTTTTGTTAGAAAGTGGCTTCAAGATAGAACTCATTCTGCTGCATGTGCAATGTTTCATAGCTTCATTTGGTTAATAAAACTTATTTTACTTAAGTATAACTTCTGCATGTGGGACTTTTACCTGTAATGGTGTCTTTTAATTGTGTCGTATTGCTCCTTTGTATTGCTAAAGGATGTAAATACTTCTTTTACTTTGGTTCATAATCAATTGTGAGTTAAACTTCCATGCATTATTTGAAAAGGCTTTACACAGCAGGCACACTCTCTCTGTTGCAGCTCATTTCACTTTGGTTTGGCTGCTGCTGTTTTATGTTGTGTGCATGTTGTATCCATTAACAAGCCGTTTAGTTTGGTTTTGACATTGCAGGTCGCATACATGTCTCTGTTGCAACTCAATTTATTGTAGGGATTTCCTTTAATCAAGTTTTTTTCTTTCTTTTTTTCTTCCCTCAGAAAGCTTGAATGTGGACGCCTTACAACATTAACCCTTTAACAGGCTTCCCAGCTATTTGGCACAGCACATTTCACTCAAAGTTGCACTGAAAGTAAATCTGATTGAGTCATGTGTAGCACTCATTTGAAGCATAGTAGGGCCAAAAAATTCCCAGGGTTAGTTTTAGTTTATCCTTATGTTTTTCTGTTCTTTCTGAACAGAAAAATGTAATAATACCAACCAAAAGCGTGATGACTTCATAATAATTTCTCAAAGACAAGTTCATGGGTCAGTAGAACTGTTCCTTGATGGCAACGCTCTATCACTTATTATTTTTTTGGCAAAAACTGAATATTGCCATGGAATACAAAGTTATATGATTATAGGGTGATGCCTCTAATGCTATTTCATTATTATTTATTATCTTTTGAATTTAGTATATGTGATATAAATCCATAAAAGGAGGTATGTGAGTGTAAAATAATCAGTCATCTAAATTGTGTGGCAGAGTTTTAGTTTTGCTGACTTCTTAACAAGCAATATAATGTTTTGTTAACTTTTTAGCTAGCTAGAAAGCAGTGCAATGTTTTCTTATCTTTTTTAGCTAAAAATGTATAGTTTAACGTTTTTAGCTAGCTTGCAAACAATGTAACATTTTCTTATCTGTATAGTTAAAAAATGTATCATTTTAACTTTTTAGCTAGCTATTAAACAATGTAACATTTTGTAACACTTTAGCTAAACAACACAGTGTTTTGTTAACTTTTTAGCCGGCTAGCAAACAATGTTACATTTTCTTATCTGTTTAGCTAAAAAAAAAATGTTTAAACACTTTAGCTAGCTAGTAAACAATGTTACATTTTGTTAACTTTTTGACTAAATAATGTAACATTGTGTGACATTTTTAGCTAAACAATATAATGTTTTAACTTTTTAGCTAGCTAGCTGATATGATGATAATCATCCTAACACTATCAAACAAAGTAACATTGTGTAACTTTTTTAACCAAACAACGTAATGTTTTGTTAACTTTTTAGCTGGCTAGAAAACAAAAAAAAAAAAAAAAACATGTTTAAACATTTTAGTTAGCTAGTAATAGATGTAACATTTTGCTCACTTTTTAGCTAATCAATGTAATGTTTTGTTAACTTTTTAGTTAGCTGGCAAACAATGTCATGTTTTGCAAACTTTTTAGTTGGGTGGTAAACAAAGTAATGTTTTTTAAAGGAATACAGAGCAGCCGTAACTTAAGGACTTTCTCCTCTCTTTTATACTTACTAGGTCCAGACAGCGCTCAAATTTCTGTTATTTCTGTTATTATTCAAATTTGGGTAAACAAGATTTACTAAATGTAGATTAGTTATTAATCTGCAACAGACCTCTGCTTAATTTTAAATTGGAATTTACTCATTTAAACCTAGATTTGTTAAACTAATCCTAGATTAAATTAATCTTTGTTGGTGCAACCCAGCCTACATTTGTATCATCTTGATATGATTTTCCAGAAAGAAATGTTATTCTGGAATGACTCTCTAACTATGCTGGATACACATCTTCTTACATGTTTTGCCCACAAAGAAGGATTTTTCAACCACAGCTGAATACAGTACGATGGTGATGTGATAAGTTATGTAACAGCATTAGGGAGAATTGTTGATTTCCTTAACAAGCTCCTTTACTCACTTCCCCCCTCTGTTGGCCAATGAGCAGCAGAGCTGATACAGCAGGTGACCTCTGGGAAAGTGACCTGGATGCACTCTGGGATGTTGTTCACTTCACTTCAAGTCACCGCTGGACTCTGAAGCCTTCACAGCGGCAGACTGCGAGGCGGCAGCTCTTACACTCGCTCTGTAACACGCAGTGAGTTTTACACACTCCCCTGAGCTCGGTGCAGGTGCCATCTGTCTCTTTGTGCAGCAGAGACGGGTTCAGTGGGAGCAGAAGTTTGGAAGAAACCGTCGGCCCAGAATGTAGGTCAGCAGGTTCCCACACCAGCTCCGCTCCGCTGTCCAGAATCTTCAACTCTGTGGCTTTTTTCTGAGGAACCTGCAGACTTTCCGCTCAGATGGAGAAAACTTTCGAGCCCCTTGTCAGTTACTGTTTTCAGTGTTTAGCTGATACTCTTGTTTTTGGGCTCGTGTTGGACTTTTTTCCCTCTGCTGAATTCATTTAGTTTGGCTGCTGCAGCAAAACCTCCCCACAGGGATCAATACACATTTATCTTATCTTTAAGTATCCAAAATCAGACAGATGACTGGTCTTACTCAATGCTACAGTGTGTGTGAGTGTGTGTGTGTGTCTGGCAGCCAGGAGCCACACTGCACACAGCTGGTGGCGCGGCTGCAGCGTCTCGTCCCAGCAGGGTGTATTCTTAGCTCCCTAAAACCCAATAAGTGAAATGAGATTAGACTACACACACACACACACACAACCCAAACCTCAACCACCGCCACCACCACCACCCACACATGAACACACACACACACACAAGCTTGTGTGTGACGAGAGGCTGCTCCTGAAGTCTCCCGTCTGTAAGTTTTTTCTGTCTTTCCACATCTGCATGTTGTGACTGAAACCAGCTCTGATGTCACACGTTAACATACATGTTTATTGTCCGTAAAACCACGTACAGTAATATGAAATATTCCTTTTTTTCTCCCCGTAAACTCGCTCCAAGATCGGAAAAATGACATTATGACTTATACTGTATATTCTATATCGGTTTGTACCAAATATTCAGTCCCATTTTTTTTATGGCTGCACTATTCCATTTAAATGCCCTCTGCGTCATTTCATGCTAAATTTAGCCTGACATAATTGGTATCTTTGTAACTTTTCTCCACTAGAACTTACTAAGATTTGGATAAAGATTTTTGTTGTGAAAACAATAAAACTAAAAAACAAACAAACAAACAAACAACAATTTTTAGCCAAACAATATAACATTTTGTTAACTTTTAATCTAAATAGCTCAACTAAGAAACATTTTGTTAACTTTTTAACTAGCTATCAAGCAATGTAACGTTTGTTAACTTTTTAGCTAGATAGCGAACAATGTAACTTTTAAAAAAACTTTTAGCCAAACAAGATAACATTGTCAATTTTGCTAATACTAAACAAAGTAATTTTGTTTATGTAATAGCTAGAAACATAACTAAAAAATTAGCCAAACAGATAACATTTGTCAACTTTTTTGTAGATAGCTAAACAAAAACATCTTGTTATTTTTTAGCTAGCTAGAACAATGAACTTTTTTTTCTTTTTAGCTAGTCAGCAAAGAAGGTAACTTAAAAATTTTTTTTAGCCAAACAGTGTAACATTTTGTTAATTTTTAAGCTAGCTAGCAAACAACGTACCATTTCCAAGTTCCTTGTATTTGAGCAAAGTTTGTACTAACAAAAACACTAGTTTGGAATCTGTACTCACATGTCCACCACCAAATACGTGGAGTTAACAAGAGTCAATAGATGACTTTTTTCTTCCACCATGTTTATTTGTTTGTTTCCAATCATGCAAAACTATTATTAGGTTTAATTATGTCTTTAATTGTGAGAAATCATAACTGCTTCATTTATTAAGTGGGCTGTTTCTGACACTCATACTATGTCAACTACTTAGCATAGTACTTATGTGCTAAGCAGTGGCAACTCTTCTATATGCATATTTTTTGTATTTATTATATTCTATAAACTATATTACACTGTGTTTAATTATTATATTACTAAAGACTTAGTTATATATTATTATTTATCATTTTAAATTACATTGTTGTAAACTGTTACAGTAGTTTGTATTATATTAGTCTTACACTTACATATAGATGTAATATTACTTTCGATTATATGATATTACTCTATTGATGTCATATAATATAATAGCTCATATGTGACCCTATATCATACCTACATACCTTGCTGACTTGTTGCTAAACTACCACACCACTGTATCACTTTGGTAACACACTAGCATAACGCATTAGTTTACAGTGCAACACCGAAAAAACCCCATCCATTATTAAATCATAAATCTGATGTGTACACCATTTTTGAGGTTCTAAAATTTGTGTTTCTGCTTGTCCTCTTTAATATAAATAAAAATAAAAGTAGCCAGCCTAGACCCAAGCATGTACAAAAAAAATGTCATGAACCTTTGTACAAAAACAATGCAGCATTCTGTAGTAGTTGTTTTATAAAAAGAAATAATAATATTAAAATGATACAGTGAACCATCATCACAATCTGGTGAGTTACAGTATATCAAAATATTACATTCTACAATTTATTGTTACTTTCCTAACAGTGTTTCTTTCCCTCTGAATCTGAGCTTTTCCCTCCAAACAACCCTTAAATACCTTTAAAGGTGCAAAAACCTGAAGAACATCTCACCTCTTTATCTGTGTCTGCTTGTTGTATCATTTCATTCAAACCATCGCTGCTTATATTGAATGAACATTCAAACCTAACGCCAAGTTTCTTACGGCAGCAACATGTTGAATAAAAACACTCTTCATGTTTGTGCATCTTTTTATACACCTTTCGCCATAACTCATCTGACATATTTGGTATATTTGGAAAGTTTGGGATTCTCTCTGCAGTTAAAAATAAAGTCCCGTGGTGAGTTTGAACGAGTCATTTGTAGTGATGGACCCCGGCAGCTCTGAACAATAAATAAGCTCCATGTGTTTTTTTTTCTCATGTACATTTTTTTTTTTTTTTTTTTTTTTTTTTTTTGTTATGTAAATAAAATCTCATCTTTCAGTGTTCGGTCCTCCACCTCGCTCCTCTTCCTCTCCGCCAGGATCAGGTGAGTCATATAGAGTCCTCAGTGGTATTACATGGCTGCCTCACCTTATTATCCTCCTACAACGTTTTCATCAATCAATAGTGCGTAGCTGACATTTGTCATATTATTGGGATTTGCTGGTTTCAAATGCGCACATTTTGCAGCCAAGCTTTAAATAGCCTGTTGACCGCAGAATATTTGGTTGAGTGTGTGACAGGGAGAGTGAGGCGCTGCCAAGAAGTGTGTGTGCGGTTTGAGGAGTGTGTGTGTGTGTGAGTGAAAGAGAGTGTTTATGTGTGTGCTGGAGAGGAGTGGAGGGCGGCTGGGGAGGGCATTAGTGAATGGCTGTGCTATTGCATCCTCCCAGGAGGCCTCTAAAACACACGCATTGTCCCGTCTACACACACAGATGCGTGCGCACACACACACTAGGGGAGAGCAGGGATTGAAAGTTTGGAGGGGCAGTTGCAACGCAGACTCTTTTGTAACGCGGACGTCAGGAACATTTCCTTGAATTCCACATGAAGTAGATCTCGTCATCGAGTCCATGGATGAAACATCAGCCCGATCTGATCAGATCTGCCCGAGTTAAAGTAGAAAAAAACAGACTTTTCACTTTGAAAGGAAAAAGCGAACGTTAAAGTGTGAGAAAATGCAAAATTTTAAGGCAGCATACTTCAACAGATTTTTGACTTTTGATCCCAACTCAAACTCTTAAATTTTGAAAAAGTTTTACCAACTTAGCAACTAATAATGTTTTGTTGAGACAATTTAGCTGTGATTCAAATGAGTTAACAATTTTTGAAATTCATTTTTTGGGGGGTTTCTAAAACTTTAACATTCAAGTTTATCTAAAGAAGGTAAGGAGATTATCTCAACAAAAGATTATAGGTCGGCGTCCCTCTTTGGTGCTAACGTGAGTGAAGTTTTACCAACTAATAATGTTTTTTTAAAATAATTTACTTGTCTTCTTGAGTTTTAGAAGAAAACAAACCAAAACTTGTTTTTCAATAATTATTAAGTAAACTCACTGAAGCTGAAGTGAGTAACAGTTAATAATTTAATATTTTCAGTTGCAACCATTTAATTTTCAAGCACCCAAATAATGATAAATCAGTTTCAGAGCTCAATGTGAACAATTTGTGAAATACAATTTTTGGATGTTTTGTAAAATCCTAAGATTCAAGTTTATCTAAAGAAGAAAACAATCTTACCACAACAAAAGATTATGGATTGGCAAAACTTTATTTAGTTTATTTCAAAAATAAAGAGTTTGATTTAAAAATCAGTTTCCTTGAAATTATGAGTTTTCTCATCTTTGTTTGTTTTTCTAATTTGTAGGCTAAGTATCAGTTAAGGTTTAATTTATCATGCTAGCGTATCTTTGGTGCTAGCCAGGGTAAAGCTGAGGGAAACAAGGGAGGAACAAAAGTACAGTGTTACTTTTATCCTGCTTTTATTAAAGATATATATTGTATACACTGTAAGAAAAAGACAACTCAAGGCAACTTACTGCAATAGATTTTAAGTTTTACAAACAAGTCAAAGTCTTAAGTTATGAAATAAACTTTTAAAAAAGTTTTGCTGAGCTATAATCTTGTATGAGATCATTTATTTTTCTTCTATAGATAAACTTGAGTTTATCTATAGAAGACTCTTTGAGTTTTTGAAACTCAAAAAAGTATTTTAAATTTTTTTTCTAATTGAGCTCTGAACTTTATTAGTCATTGTTTGGGATCCTGAAAATTTAATGTCTGCAATTGAAAATATTCTTAACCATCATTCAGTTTCACTTCAGTGAGTTTCTGCAACATTTTTTGGGAGGTTTCTTAAACTCAAAGATTCAAGAAAAGTAAATTATCGACCAAACATTATTTGTTGGTAAAACGTTGTCAAAACGTAGGAGTTTGAGTTGGGCTCAAAACTCAAAAATTGATGTAAGTTGCCTTGAAATTTTGTGCTTTTTCAACTTGTATTTAAACAGTGTAGCCTGCTATTATTAAAGATATATTTCACAATTTTATGTGTAACATGATAAACTGATTTGAGAGTAGCTGTGTCATAGCTTAAACGACTAAAATAAAGAATTAGTGCTATATGGCAGAAACATTCAATACTTGTTTCTTTCGTGCCTGTGTTTCTTTCGTCCAAACAGTGACAAATAACATAACAATGCACATCATCAATTTCTGATCGGATTGCAGCCAACTTATTTATTCAAAATTGTAAAAAAAAAAAAAAAAATAAAAAACAGTTGATATTGTATGATGCTCAAAATAAAAAATGGTTGCTCTAAATAAATGCATCTCTGTGTAAAGAGGGAAACACGAAAAAGTGATACTTTAGTCCCTGCTCTCCCCTACCTTCGCAGCGCACTAAACCCGCCTCCTCCATCCCCAAAAAACTCCCATCTCGCTGCCATACCTCTCTATCCTCGCACCGCCCCTCCACTAAAGTCAGCACACACTCTCTGTGCTCTGCCAGACGCACCGAGACACGGTGGTGTGTGAGGAGGACCTGTGCGTATTTACGCTCAGATCTGAGTGCATGTGTCCGGGGAGAGTTGGAGAGCCCGCGGCGCGCTGACAGGACAGGAGAGCCCCGGAAACCCAGCAGCGGGTGATAATCCTTCAGAGACGAGGAAGAAGAACCTGAGTGCTCGTTCATTTTTCATTTTCTTTTGGTTTTTATTTGACTGCCTCTCCACCTCGGCTGGCGTTAACGCGCGGCTGAGAAGGAAAGCAAACAAGTTGATTAAGAAGAAGGCTCCGATTCAGCCCGAGCGGCTCCAGAGTTTTAGTATTTTTAGCATCCCTTCTTCCCCCCCTCCCTCTCTCTCTCCCTGTCCCTTCTGAACGCGGAGTGGCAGAGGGAGGGACGGGAGAACCGGGCGGACGGACGGGGAAGCTGCGCGCCTCACCCCGGTGGATGATCCACTGGATGCGGGACGATGGATTAACAGCCTCCCCCCCGGACCCTTCTGCTTCTTTTTCACCGCCGACCCCCCCTGTCCACCTCGGGATTATTTCAGCTCCTCTCACCGGCCTCCCCTCCCTCCTCCTCTCGAGATGACCGAGGAATATGTTCTGCGGTGCGTCCTGATGCTCTGCTGCGCGCTGCTCTCGGCCAACGCGAGTAACTGGCTGTAAGTTGGACTCCCTCTAATCCTGTTTTTTTTTTTGTTTGTTTGTTTTTTTTTTTTGTTTTTTTTTTTTGTAATAGAAAGTGGACCACATCCCTCACTCTTCTTCACCTGACCTCCTCCTCATCCTCTCATCTTCTTCTGTCCTCTTTTCCTCCAGCTCAGTGGCCGCTCAGGTTAATTGTTAACCATCACACACACACAGACTCTCTCCCAGACTTAATAACTTACCAACACTTACCGCTACATCCCCCCGCAAAGACCCTCACACAAAAAGTTACCCACAAGTGAAACAGCACATGTTCTTTTTGGAGAGGCACGGGTTTCCATATAGGTGAAATATGAAAATGACATTACAGTTTGCATTAAGTAAAAAGAAGTTTTATGTATGAAGCGAATACCTTTAATGGCAGGTGGAAATGTGACAACATGTGCAGCCTGAGGAAAGAAAAAAAAAAGTTTATAAAGTTAATCAGATGAAGTTTACAGGCATCTATAACCTAATTTTTGCCCTGATAACTCTCAGCCTCATCAATTCATTTGAAACCCATATATGAAGATTTTGAAATGATGCGGCCCAGACCTTGCAGAAAGAATGATTTCTTCTTCTGCAGCCTGTAAAACTTAATGTGCTCATTTTCTTGTAAATGGTGAGGAAACATTGTGTAACTGAACAATTCTTCACTTTGGAAATCCTTCAGGGATTCATGAGGAGATCTCCAAAGCATGCTTCAAAACATTGTTTTAATAAAAGACATAAATATCCCAACCAGAGCTGTCACACAATCAGATTTTAACTACACCATTGTTGTGCCTAAAAGAATTCAAGATATCGTTATTAGCAGGGGATTTATAGAAAATTTGATCAGTCAGATTCATTTAGCTTTGTTTACTGTGTGTTTTGTCTCTTTTTTGGCAAATGAATTACACTCATAAGTGTAGGGAGGTGGAAGGAGTCTTTAACCGTAAGTGTAAGTGATTTAACTGGATTGTCGATATTGTTATTTGTATTATTAACACCAGCATTTCATTTTTCCCTCAAAAGACAAGAAAAAAAGGTGAAACAGAACAGAACAACCATGAGGAGTTCACCAATTAAAGCTCTGACCTGCATTTTTACATGACAGTATGTTACAAAATATGTAATATACGTCACTGAATTAAAGGTAGAATATGCAGGATTTGCCAGGTGCTTTTTGTAAATGCATCAGAAAGACAGGTGACTGTTGAGTCTCATTCCCAGGACGTCAAATACCAACGCTTGGGGATAGTAAAGCGCCCCAGACGAGGGCTGTCACAATATCAGATTTCAATACACAATTGTGGGAATTTGTGACATTATTGAATGATAGTATCTATATTTGTATCTATAGAAAATTTGGGGAAAATCTTTAACTTTGTTTATTGTGCATTTAGTGTGTTATTTTGTTAAATGAATTACACTCAAAATACAAGTGTAGGGAGCTTTTGAGAGTCTGTAACCATAACTGTACAAAAGTGAACAGAAAGTACATTACACTTCATGGACTGTTTAAAAAAAAGAATTCAGTATTTGTTTAAGAAGCCCTGGATTATTTACATGATATTAGCATAGGTATTATTAACATGATATCGGTGTTTCATCCTTTAAATGTCACAGTTATCATCAATACCGGTATATTGCAACATCCTCAGCGCAGCCTGTAAAACTTAATCTGCTCACTTTATTGTAAATGGCTGGAAGAACATCGTGAAACTTAAGAATTATTCACTTTGAAAACCCGTCAAGAAACCGTGAGGAGTTCAGTAATTAAACCTCTGACCTGACGCTGACCAGATGAGAATGGGTCAAAGTCAGGACAGGGAGCTGGGGGTGGGCATGTCATGTCAGAGGGATTAAAACAATCATTTTGAGTAACATCATTTGTTACTAATATCATGAAGATCACTTACGGATTCTGAGGATGAAATGAAACACAGTGTCCTGGCAGGTATGTTACAGTCATTTTTAAATGTCTTTTCTGCAGCTGTAGGAGCTTACAAACACTTTTTTCAAGATACAGTGTATCACAAACTCCTCCTGCAGTGGCAGCTTCACTCTCCCTCATCTGGGTTAAAACTGGTTGAATGACATTAACATTCAGTTATTTATGAAAGCATAATCAGTGCAGTAGATAAGTGAAAATACATAAACAATACAAGTTTTACAAATGCAAACAATAAGTTTTTAATGATTAAAAGTAGGAATTATAGCTTTACGTAACTGATTTCATCAGAATATATATTGTTTCTGGTCACACTATCAGACCTGCATCCTAAAAGCATAAAGACCTCATTTTCTCAACATATTCCTAGTGCCTGAATACCACACAGATATTACAGTGATGTTAAAATACATTAATTAATAAAGACCATTATTGATTTACCATCAAATTCTGCAGGTGTATGCCAGGTGTGTACATTAATGTTGTCTGTTACCTGTGTTGGTCTTGGGGAAATGCCTCTCACACTGCCTAAAATTCAGTATCTGATACCACGTAATTTATTAACTCCAAAACAGGACCCTGCTACCTCCCAGCAGCATGCCGTACACTGTAAAGTTCAGGTATTGGAATCAGTATTGGGAAGGAAAAAAATGGTACCAGAACATCTCAGGTTTGTATGAACATATAAGTGAAAATATAAGGATATCTCTTGAGATGAAAGCATTTTTTCATAAAATGTAATTATCTCAACAAACTACGAGTGCCTGATGTACAGTGAAGTAAAAAAAAAAAAAATATTGATTAATAAAGTAGAATAAGACCACTATTAATTTACTATTATTAACACTATTAATTACTGTTATTAATTTAATCTGCAGGTAGACACCAGGTGTTCCTATAGTGATACAGAACTCGATGCACTGAATATAATGTAATTTATTAACCCCAAAACGGCACCCTGCTACTCCCAAACAGTGTCCCGTACACCGTAAAGTTCAGGAAAATAATGGCATGGGAAGATATATGAATCAGAATCAGAAATACTTAATATGACGTGTATATGAACGTAAAAGTAAAAATAAAGGACATCAAGAGATGAAAGCATGTTTTCATAAAAGACCTTAATATCCCAACAAATTACTAGTGCCTAAATATCACATGAACATTACAGTGATGCTAACATATTTAATTAATAAAGTAGAATAAGAGCAATATTAATTTACCATTAAATTCTGCAGGTGGACGCCAAGTGTGTATTGTTAGGGTTGTTCCAATACCAGTGTTGTGAAATGCCCCGATACTGCCTACAATGCGGTATTGGATATCGCCATGTACACAAGTCTACACACCAATCCAATACCTTCTGGTCTGATCCTTCCCAGCAGCATCCCGTACACCGTAAAGTTCAGGTATTGGAATCAGTATGAGAAAGATGATAAAACATCTCTAGTGTGTATGAATGTAAATGTAAAAATATAGGGGTATCTCTGGATATGAGTCAAAATGAAAAGTTCAACAAGGCCACTACAAACTCACAGACAAAATCTCAGCTAATAACAGAGTGTTTTATTATTCATTAATTTATGAAATGTTGTGGGGGATGTCAGGCTACAGGGGCTCTAAATCCCCCAGTCGAGGCTCTAACGCTCAGTGTGACTGTAGTTGAACTTGCTGCGCGGTGCCACCTCTTCCTGGGGCCGGTCGGTTGGGTCGCATGTGTGTGCCTGCTCTCCCGGCAGCCTGTGGGAGGTGGTTAGGTGGGTTTCTGCATTCCTCCGCATGCAGGCTGCGCTCCATTTTCTGCTGCCATTCATTCCTCTTAACTTCAGCAAATTTACAAGCAGCGCTCATCATTCACGGAGGACCTTTCTGTTCTCCTGCAGTGGTATGAACTCTACCTGACACTGATGGTTATTGTTGCAACACAACGCTCTACTGTTATGATCTTCCATTAGGGACTTAAATTGCGGCTGCTGTGCGTGTTGACTTTCATATTAGCATTTTTATTTCCTGTATTGATTTCCCTGTGTTGATACCTTTGTAAGATTTATAATAGGATCACTGTAGACTTGTGTGTTTACATCGGGACGGTGCTGCAGACGGCCTAACTGATATCGCTGACAGATTTGTCAGAATAAATCAAATTACAGCCTTGCCAAACACTACTGCCTACCTTGAACTCTGTCACTGAGTGCAGGGTAATTGTGCTGTTTGGGGCTGAAGGCGTGGTGACAGCAGCAGCAGAGCAGGCATGTACAGGCAGGCTGCCGAGCTGCCAGTCTGCTCCGCGGGATCGCACTGTTGTGGAGAATCTGTTGTGTGTGGCGTGTGTGGGGCTGTACGGACTGTATGTCAGACCTCGACACCTGAACCAGCCCCAGTTTCACGCCCACACTGCGGCAGGTACACTCAGGGTCAGAGGAAGTGAAGCGATTAAGAGAGAGATTGTTGGCGTTAGCTAGGACCATAAAACATGCTACATGTGTATGCTGAGCAGCTTCCCACAACAGCACTTGATTGGACAGGACTGTTCATTGCATCTAGTAGTCAAATTAACATCTATATCACTGCTGTTCGTTTTTATTCTCTCACTCGTAAGCTCTTGAAATTCACCTACCAAGTATAGATTTGTTTTATCCGGGTTTACTGTAAATCAGATTTCAGTGAAATAAGGTGCATGTTTAATGAGGCGGATTGAATTACATAATGATAATAACAATAACAAGATAAATTTAAATGGTAAATGTTAAATGGTTGCATTTACAAGAGTATGCTCAGTAGACAGCAGATCTCCGCCAGGCAACAGATGTGAAGCACCTGCTGCAATGCCACCACAACTACCAGGAGCAACCAAAAGAGATTTTGAAGTTTTGAATAAAGTGTTTTGAAAAATGTAGTATAGTGTTAGTTTTCTAACTCGGTAAACTCATTAAGGAAACAATAAATGGGACGATAAGTCAATACGCACCCTGGTTTGGTCTCTAGCCAGTGAAGGGTTGCATCAGGGACGGTATATGATGTGAAAAGTCTAAAAAGCCAAATTATACAGGCCTGGTCTGCCAGCGAGCAGATGATCTGCTGTGACAACCCCTGAGGACAGAGATATATTTGCTTTTAACTACACGTTTGCATACGCATGACATCTGCCTTGTGTATCCTGCGTCCATTTGGAGCGTCGGTTGTGCGCATTCTCAGAAATTAACGCTACGTGTCCGCAAGATGCGATACACACATGACCAGCAGGGGCAGTGTAGGAGCAGAATGCAGTGACAGGGTCAGGGGTCAGGAGATACGTCACCGGCAACAACAATGGCAGAAAGTTTTGAGGACAGGCTCATTGAACAAGTCCGCAACTACCCTCATCTTTACGACATATCGTTGCTGCTACCCAGCGACAAACATATGCGTGCCACAACAGCTGGCGACAGATAAGTTCAGTTTTGAAAGTGGATGTCGAAACATGTCGAAATAAATGGAAACAGGGTCAAGACTGCTATGTACGTGCACGGCAGAAGATGATGGAAAAACTGAACTACTTTTCTTCTTTCTTTTTTTTTTTACGGGCGGTTTATGGTCTGAGTTCTCTGTTGTGCCCTCTAGTGGGGTTTTGCAGTAACACGCGTCAACAAGCAGCCGTGTTGTGAACAGTTTGCTTCACTACACAACCGGTTGTCTTCCCAAACGCATGGACAAACAGCAAATATGTCTCCAACCTAACAGAAGCAGCTGAAAGGCAAAGAAGTTGTTGATGGCCCCTACTGTTTAGTTGTGAGGAGACAGCAGTCGGTATAAGAAAAGGCACGCTTATGCCTGGAGGAGATAATAATGAATGAACATTCTGTGTTTCATCAAAAAGTACTCCGACCTGTCTACACTGGAAGCGGAGATGTGCCCTATTGTGTAGGCTGACACCTGCTGCTTGTGATCAAAAATCTGAGCAGCAATATAATATTTTCTAACCACAGCATGAAGGACTGACTGAGCTGGAAAAGAGTGAGAGGCTTTACTCCAACGGCAGTCTGACAAACACCGCCTGATATTTACATATTGTGGCACTAATTAGATCAGTTCCCCTGCACAGCTCTGGGATCTCCTAGTCACATTACTGTTATAATAATAGTCATGGTGACTGGTCAGAATGTTTTGGTGTCTGTGTGTGTGTGTTTATAACAATCATGATGTCATCACACAAGTTTTCTGAGTGGCCATTCAAATGTGTGTGTACACAATATTTCTAAAACAAGAGTCACAGTTAATTCATGTTGGTGAATCAGCAGCAAAGTGAAAATCATCTGCTTTAGACCTCATTTGTGAATAAATGCTTAAGTTTTCACCACGAAAACATCAAGCAGCTGCTGCGACCACAAAGTTGCTGGTTCTAGTTGCAAGCGAGTAAACGCTTAAAGGGATAGTTCACCCAGAAATGAAAATTCAGTCATTATCTACTCACCCTTAAGCCAACTGATGGTTGGGTTTAGTTTTTTAGTCCACAAAACACTGCTGGAGTCTCACAGGAAAACAGTGTTGCAGACTCTTTCAAACAATAGAAGTGAATGGTGACCAGTTGTCAAACGTGATAAAACAACATAATAAAAACATAAAATACCTCCCTACTGCTCATCTGGTGTGATCCAAGGGCCAATTCCAATTCCTATCTTAACCCTCAATCTTAACCCTCAAGCTCAACCCTCAATCTTAGTAGCCCTCAAAACCAAGTGTTAAGGGCTATTTTGTGACTTAGAAATGGGACAGCCCTTAAATGCAGATACGTCTTCAGACTGTGGGGGGCAGCATTACGCCAAAGCGACGTTCAGTCTGTCAATTCAGAAGAAGAAGAAGAAGAAGGAGGAGGACGCTCGTTGTTGTCGTTGTTGGCCCTGAAATGAATCAGGGCCCGCATTGTCTCTGTAGTCCCTGAAATGAAACACAACATTATTTTATTATTTTTTTAATATTTGCACTGTTAACCCTGCCTGTTTAATCATAAGCCACAAACGCAGCTATCATCGACGGGTCCATCAGGTCCATGTTTTTGAAATTGTTGTGGACTATCTGTCAGTTATTCCTTCGGTTAGAGTTATCAAACAAATAATCTGTATAAATACACAACCACGGACATATTCAGCTGTCACCGCATACCAGGCTTATTGAAAGGTAAACACCAGCTAACTCTGCGGCTAGGGGAGCTGACATTAGCCCGGTCATCTTATACCATTATCGGCACAAGCATGTTATATAGGCTGTTATCTTGATAAAACAACTACATTACCACCAAGAAAAATTACCATTTTGTAACGTTAACTAACTTAAACGATAGCAATATGGCTTGTCTGCACCAGCCGCCGCTATTGACAAAAGATCGTAAAATAAAAATAAATGTTATGTAACAATGAGGTAAATAATCCATAAAATGGGCCTAAACTAAGATAATACAATGGTTTTCTTAATATTTATATCTCCATTAACAAAGAAAATACATACATTTGTAGCTCGCCTGGATAGCCCTTGCTCCCAAGGGTGGTGTCAGAGAATCTCAGTATTGAGGGCTATACAGCCCTCAAACTTGCCCCTCAACTTAACGTTCTGAGAATCGGGACAGCACTTGCACTTCGCGGGAGTGCGCATTTTTGAGATTGAGGGTTAAGATTGAGGGTTTAAGACAGGAATTGGAATTCACCCCAAGTCTCCTAAAGCCCCAGCATGCCAAGTTGATGAAAAAATTGTTATTTACACCATGTTTTTAGCCTGAATCTTCACTGTAGATCCTTAACTTGGAACCATGTGCACACTGTTATTTGCATTTGTCACCATTCACTTCCATTGCTGGTGGTAGTTTTCTGTGAAACTCCAGTGTTTTGCAGACTAACAAAATAAACCTAGCCCTCAATCGGTTGAGTAGATAGTGACTGAATTTTCATTTTTGGGTGAACTATCCCTTTAACACAACTTTGCACTGAGGATGTTTTGCTTAATCTGATATCTGTGTTGGATGTGGTGGAGGCCATAATGACCTGCTCATAAATATGGAAGTGTTCCCAGTGTTGGGAAATATATAGCAGGTTGTGTCAATCTATCAGTACAGACCTTTGACTTTTTTAAACTTTTTAATTTACTATAACCAATTGCAATTCAGATTTTTTTTTTCTTAGTCTCGACAGAGGTCATCCGGAGCTGACAGAAGACAATATATACAGCTGTTTTCACAGGCTGAGGCTAGGTTCTGTTTGTTTATGCTTTTCATAACTTTTCAATCAATAGATTGAATTTTGCACACACAAATGATAGAGATGTGATTTTATATTAAAACCAGTGTGGTACAACCTGCAAAAAATAGCCAAAGTATTAAGGGTTTAAAAATGTATTAAACAGCTGTTTTGTTTACTTAAATCCTTGTTACCATCAATCGAAACAAAAATTCACTGGCTCTAGCTTAAAACCCGCATTCACTGACGATGATTCAGAATAGCTCAAATGTTTCTGACACCTCTCAGCTGTTCTTACGTCACGTTCAACCGCAGCCTGAACCGGACTGTTTGTTTACCTCACCTGCAGCTCTGCCTCTGCCTGTCACCTTTAGCCCGTGAGCCAGGATGTGATCACTTTGCCAAATCTCTGCGGCTGCTGAGTCATGTTTAGTGTCCCGCTGCCGAATGGGGATTTGAATGCTACTTTTCATTAGTATGTCCGTCATCGCCCTCCTCCTCCTCTTCCTCCTCTTTCCCTGCTCCGACTGGTTCTGCTGCACCTGCGCGCTGCTCCAGGTCTGCTCTGTGTGTGTGTGTGTGTGTGTGTGTGTGTGATTTGTTTTCGATTAAGCATGTAAGCTGGCGTCTTCCTCGACAGTGGCACACACTCAATAATTACCACACTGACCGCAGAAGAATGGTAGACAGTTGCAGTGCAACTCACTCAGACAAACACAGTGTTAAAGAGGAAGCAGGAAAGTTGTGAGTCTGGTATGTGTGTATATATGTGTGTGTGTGTGTTTTGAAATTGTAAAAAGAAGTTGGAAGAAGTACTTCCACCTCCAGTATGAATCACATTTTTAACCTTGTTAACAGGTCCAAGTGGTGTTTTTCATGTGTTACAAGACATATTAAGAGTGAAATAAGCAGTAAACACCATGTCTGAGAGCATTTCTTGCTTTGAAACTGCAGTGAGCAAGGACAGTCTCAAAAGAACGGATTCGGTCAGGCTGGGTATGTGATGTCATAAACTTAAAGAACCAATCCCGTTGGTGGTGCTAGACATATCATTAGCAGCGATGCCCAACCCACATGAAAAGGTGGTAACTAGTTAGCATGATTAGCTAGCAAAACAGAGGAGAAGCCCGCTGAAGGTGTAGAGCTACATGTAAGCTATTTTAACAAGGTATTTGAACTTATTTTGCACAAAAAAACAAAAAACAAATCAGACACAATTTATTATATTGTTTAAAACATGACTTGAGGTGGTGTAGAAGTAAAAGTAGCAATATTGTACTATATTGTACAATATTGTACAAATACTACAAATAAATAGCACTGCAAATTAATATTATTGATTATAATCATTATGTACATATCACTCACTCACATAAAGCCCTAATTTAGCACATAAAGCTGTTTAATCACAAATAAAAATATTCAATCGACTATTTCCTGCACCTGTCTTGCACGTCCAGAGACATCCAGTAAATCTTTAGCCAAATATTGAACTGCAGATGTCATTAATAAGTCATAGTATTTAGTTGACCCCTCTATCCACCTTGACGTCCTGCCTTTGCGAACTTTGTCGCTCTGTAACATCACCTGACTTCCATAGTTCCAAGGCATGAAAATTCCCAAAACATGCTTAAAATCTTTTTTGACATGATGGTGGTTCTAGAAAAAGGAAAAGTCGGGCGATTACAATTCAGCCTGAGGTGGACATGAATGTCTGTGCCACACTTCATAACAATCTATCCAGTAGCCGTTGAGATATTTCATTCTGGACCAAAAGTGGAGGACCAACCAACCAACTGACTGACCAACATTGCCCTAGAGCCATGCTGCTAGCATGACTAAACATTTGTTACAAAGAGCACTGTCTGACTTTATCTGTCTTCTCTGTTTAGACAGTTTACTCATGTCATGTGTAAAACATAGTCTGTAATATATTCATACCATTATCTGTGATGTTTTAGGAAAAGCTAGCGGCATCGCGCTAGGGATGGCATTGGCAATGTCTGCCTGTCTGTCAGTCATTTGGCTGGTTCACCACTTTGATCCAGAATGAAATATCTCAACAACTATTGCATCAATTGCCATGAAATCTTGTATAGATATTCATGTCACTTAGAGGATGAATCTGAATGACTCTTGTGATCCGCTCACTTTTCATCCAGCGCCACCAGCGGGTCAGTATTCTCTCATATCGTGTGATGCCAACATCAGTTAGATGTATTGTCACGAAAAGTTTGCCTGGGTCCAGAACTTTGAATCTTCCCACTCCCACTTGATGGAGTTGACCAATCCATCTGGCATCCTGACATGAAGCAGTGGTTTGTTAATAGAAAAAAGCAGTCGCTCCAGTGAGTGCCGTGAGGGAACCGACGATTAGCCAATCAGTGCCACAGGAGGGACTAATGCTGTTGACAAGTGTTGTCAAGCTGTGCGTCATGTACGTTATTCTTTGGTGTTTGCTTCAGGAAAAGTTGGCAAACAAAATTTAGTACCAACATTTATGGTATGAGATGAATCCCACTGAATTTGGAGAGCCACTGGACAGACGGACGGTAGACCTACAGCTCTGTGTCAACATGAAAATAGTGCGATCCATCTTGTTTTTACCATATTACTTTTTAAAAAGTCAGATTTTTAAATATTATTACTCAATCAAATGTGTCCTTTCAAATGTTTTCAAAAGTTACTTAAAATTTAAAAAACCTTTGACCTAACCACTGAAAGAAAAACACTTGCGGTTGTGAATAATTACTCTCACCACTGCTGCAGCAAAAGGATTACGTTTGGCATCTGTCTAAAGAAAAGACAAAAAAAATTGAGAGTGGCCTCTGCTTCATTTATTTGTTTGGTTAAACTGTCATGAATCTGCTCTGGAGAAAGGATTAAAATCCTCATTTATTTGCTCAAGAAGGCTCATGCCCTTTAAAACCTAGGAGGAGTTGAGTGTGTTTGCTCTTTAAACACTTCACTTTCAGTCAGGAACAGTGGGTTCAGGTTTGGATGCCGTTTGCTACTGTCAACATGAGGCAAAAGATACGGCAGCAAAGTAACAGGAATATTCTTGTTGCTTGGACTTGGTTGGATGTTCATATTATTACTTAACATTCTGGTTTAGGCAGAATAATTGTGGTTTTCACCCTAAACTACTGCTCAACATCTTATCTTGGTACATGGTGGTACACAAGACTCTCTAGCACCACATCATTGATTTCTGTTACTGTCCAGCATAAAGCGAACACACTGGTCTTTCTTTCTGTGTCTACTTCTCTGAGTCTGTGTTTGTCTTTCAGATCATTGTGTGTAAGCGTGTGAATGTACATGCATATGTCCTGGACAGCCATGGTGAGGTGCTAAAGAGAGGGCAGCTGATGGGTAACCAGAGAAAGCAGAGACCTTGGCATTGCGGTACACGCTGGCGCCTCACACTTCTTTTACACACACACACTCACACACGTACACACAGAGACATGAATGTGGTAAAGCTGTGGTATGTTATTTCGAGCCCTCTTGTCACCAGAGTGTGTACAATTATCGTGACACACTTGGAGCCACGGGGAATCGCTCAGGATGACCAGATTACTGCTAGGAGGGCTCAGGCCGACGAGGAAACACCTGGGTTGCTGAAAGACGAGAGACAGTTCTGGCAGATCCACAGAGAGAGGAGAGCAGGGCTTTTAGGAGACATAACATACTCTCTGGCGGCCATGTTCGTAGGCTCGTGCATGGGGGGGCAACAATGGCTGTGAACAGCTGATTGCATTTCTGAATGTATACTGCAGCTTCTGTTAGATGCATTGGCTAGTGAGTTATGTTCCCTTGAAAGGAAAGCCAGTCATGGGATCGAGGTTGAATAGGTCCAGAAGACCAAACGAACATAGAAGAAATGTACAGTGGCAGTTTCTGAATGATAGCCTTGTAAATAAACAAGTACATACGCTTGTCCCACCTCAGAGACAGAGAAGCCCACCCAGCTTTATTGTACAAGATGCAATGGTCAGAATTATACCATCATTAATAATAAACGGCATCTAGGGGCTTAAGAGTCGAAAGCATGCCTATAAATCAGGCCCATAATAGGCAGAAAGACAGCTCCAATGATCCTTTTACTCCAAAACATGGGAAGTTAGCTCTATTTCTATGTAGAAAACCAAGTTTTTGAGTTTGATGACAGGGGTATCGGTACAATATTTGAATGAAAGTTTTTCATCAATCCAAATACCAAGGTATTTATATTTTGTGACTCTCAATGTTGGATCTGTGCATAGTGGAAATATTGTTGCTATCCTTATTTTCCTCTAAAGAGCATCATAAACTTTTAGTTTCTGTGCATTCAAAACAAGTTTAAACAAGTTTAGTTATGTTGCAAGTCAACAGCTAGTTGAACGGAGTTGGCAGAACAATACAATATTGTATCATCTGCATATAAAGGTGCATGACAACTGGTCAAAGTGGAATAATATTAATATAAATGGTATAAAGAACTGGACCCCAACATTAACCTTGGGGAACACTCTTGGTTGTCAGTAAAAACTCTAAGTGAATAGATCCCAAGTTCACTGAGTGCCGCTGATCAGGCAGGCAATCCAAGAACCACACACAAAGCACTTGAAATAAAACCAACACTTAAAATACATACAAGCAGGAATGATCAATAGTATCTAAAGCCTTAGAGAGATTCACAAAGACGGCAGCACACTGTTGTTTCACATCCACAGCATTAACAATGACATTCACAACTAAAGTGCTGGCAGAAACAGTGCTATGCATGGACCTGAACCCAGACTGTTGTGGCTCAGAACAGAGTTTGTAGTTGGGAAATCCTCAAGTTGTCAGTTTGCTGCTGAGTTGAGAAGGACAGATGGATGCCAGAGCTCTAAAGACAATTAGAAGTTAGTTCTTGTAGTTTGGTCGCACACCGACATGCTCAGTAGTTCCAACAGAAGCAGAGGCTGTGGCATGAAAGTACATGATACACAAATTATTAGATTCAATGAGATATAGGCCTGTACTTTCTGATTCCAAGGATATTTCAGACGTTCATCATGAAAAACCTTAAACCATAAATCTGCCTTTAAATCACAGAAAAAATCTGCTCATTACTCCAGAACTTGCCTGAGAATCAAGTTTTCTTAAGTATAAGAAGTAATCCAGAAGGACATTGATTATCGAGATTAGTCTTGGTCTTGAGGCTGGCCTTTTTGAAGGACTCTTCTCAGAATCAACCAGACTTTTACCTGATGTGGTCTCAGAGAAAGAGACTCCAGATTTTATTTCAAGATCAGTCTGTGCATGGTCTGATTTACTTGTTAACATCATAACTGTGACTGGGTGTAAAATTTCCTGCTTCAAATGCAGCAAATAACTTGACTGATTTCTAATTTCACATTTTTCTTACTGTTACCAGCTGTCAGCCCTTTCTCCCTCCTTTAACACAAACCCAGAGAAAGTGAATGTGGGAGACAAGAGAAGAAAATGTAGTTGTCTGGGAGGAGACCAGCCAAATCTTCTGTAATGAAATTTAGCCACTAAAATCACAAAGAATTCATCTGCCAGCTCCAGCATAAATGCTACACGACAGCAAAGTCTTGACTCTGTCTTGTCCTGCCTTGATCATGGTCTTAACTTGGTCTCAACCCCTCGATGTCTTGGTTTTGTCTCGATCTTGATACTTGGTCTTGGTTAAACAACTTGGGCATGAGTTGGAGGGTCCCTTAAATCAAGTCCCCTTTATTATTCATGTAAGAGCACACTTGGAAGCATAAGCAAAATTTAAAGCATATTTAAGGAAACATTCAATGCTTCATTTGGTCTATAGAAAAACAAATCAGTCTCTTTATCCCCTTGAGTTATTTACCTTAAAATCTTAAAATGAAAAGTTTAAGGGGTTAAAAGTGTAAAAGTAAGGGCTTCTGTTCAGTAGCGATGTCTAGGAACCACTGCACCAGATAGGTGAGAACCATGCTGAAAATTCTCAGCGCATACACAGAGAGCTCTTTATAAATACAGACTTGTGTACAACACACAGTTGATACACGTGTGAACTGTGTAAATAGTAAGCAGGAGTGTAAATGGTGCATGTCCAAACCTGCCTGCTGCGCATGAATGATTTCAATTTTACAAGCAAGCTTATCTCCTCATCTATCCAATCCAGAAGTTAGCTTCTGAACACTTTTCAAGCTGTCTGGCTTAAACTTGTGAAAGCTGGTCGAATACAAACTGCTTTCATGAGGTCAAAATTTCAGTACTTTCAAGACTAATGACTTTCTACTTTTGCTGTGTCTGAAACTGTATGTTAGGCCTAATATGTGAGCAATAGTTCAACAAATCTTTGTGTGAATAAACAGAAGTATGTATCTTTTCAAATGCACCTCTCAGTGTGTATCACATCACTTCCGGAGAGCCTCTTTGCCGGTTGGGGACGCACAACTGTGTTAACCCCTGCTAACGATGAACTAACCTTACTTACTGCCTTGGCCGCCATCTGCCATTGTCTGTTATGTTGTTGTTGTTGTCATTACTGCATTGCATTGTGGAATATTTATGCCAGCGTAGTGTCAAGTACTTGCATGTTGTAATATTACCCTGGAAACAGTACGCACATCACGTATCAGTGGTTTGATAGTAAGGTTTCGGACGTACTGAAAATCTTACATAGTGTTTTAGTTGACACAGCCTTTGCGTTTTGTAAGAAGCAAGCTAACATGGTAACTAAGATGGTGGAAATGGTTATAACTGCTTAACATCAGCATGCTAATATTTCATTGTGAGCAGAACTAGAAGCTGCAACCCTGTAAATAGACTTGCTAGCTAGCTAATCACGGTAACTGGCTAAATCCAGCTTCTCCTTCTGCAGCTTCTCCCCCTCGATTAACGAGATTGGTTCCTTAGGTTTATGACATCATATACCCAGCCAACTGAATCCGTTTTTTGAGACTGCCCTTGCTCACTGTAGTTTCAAAGCAAGAAATGCTCAAACATGGTGTTTACTGCTTATTTAGCCCCTGACATGACATTTAACACATGAAAACAACAGACGAACATGCTGTGAACAAGGTGTGAGTTTACCATGTTTTATGTTGTTTTAGTGTTTAGCTTGTAGGTTATCCTGTTGATTTTGGTGCTAGCATGTTGCTAATGTGGCTACACAGGCTTTGGCGATGTTGGGCTTGTGTTGTAATATTGGGGGACGGTTGACAGTTAGGAGAAACTGTGAATGTTTAGCCTCATTAGAAGCAACTTAACAGCGATAGTAGTCATTGGCTGCTGTTTTTTTCCACGTAGCTTTTTTGGACGTCCATGCTCCTGCGTAAGTTAGCGCTCAGCATTGTTTATGTACTGAAGCCGGAGTGACCCTTGTCGCCGGAGTGCATAATAAATTGCACAGCCAATTGGTTGAAGAGTGAATAGAATTTCAGTTGACCAAGATTTTCTTTGGTTGACTACAGCCCTAGTGGATATAATGACTTAGTGAGAAAAGGCACATAATAGAACAGCTAGAACAATGCAGCCTTTAAAACAAGGAAAAGACAACACGTCTGCCATATCATGATATAACAATCAAAGATGATATCTAGTTTCATATCCCAATATTGATATGTCCCTCAGCCCTGCTAGCTAACATGATAACTTTACCTAAACACAGAAATGGTCACAGGTACACAGCACAGGAATCATCCACTGCCAAGTCTGCATTTAGAAACAATCAGCTGTTCACAGCTATTGTTTCCCGAGAGCTACAGACCACCAACATGGCCGCCACAGTGTTTGTGACATCACCTGAAAGACCTTTTTACAGACAATGGACGACACGAAAAAGAGTCAGAGGACAGTGACTTTATACTGACACACACACCACTAATTGATTCATAGCTTTTTGAGGGCCACGGCGCTAACACCAGGCAGGGGGTTAATTCATGGCTTTTACTGCCTCTTTTCTCAAAAAGTGTGTTAAAGTGTGTTTTTGAGCATAGGTGTGTGTGTGTGGTGTGTGTGTGTGTGTGTGAGGGTTGTGGTGTTGGCAGAGCATGTTATTTTTAGGGGGAAATGAGCTCTAGTGGAGCCAGCAGCATATAAATACACCCAGACACACGCGTGGGCGCGTGCACACACACACACACACACACACACACACACACACAGACACACACAGTCTAGTAGTGTGAGCCTGTAGCTGCTCAGTAACTGTGTTAATTGAACTCATTAGATTCCCTCTTGTCACTTTACGTTCTCCCTGCTTTGCTTCCATTTGACCTCTACTTCACTTTAAATCATTCCCTTTGACCTTTTCCCATTTTCTTTCCCCTCACATCCTCAGTTCCTTCTTTTCTTTCAACCTTCTCTTTGAAGGCATCTGTCTCTCACCTATTTTTTATTTTATTCCACTCTATTATGACTCAAAATTAGATCCACATACTCCTTCATACAATAACCCACACCCATTATTACACCCACCACCACCCTAAGGACATGTCAGCAGTGCTGTCTTTTTTCATTTTGATGTTATGTTTCATAAGCATTTAAGGAGTTTTATTCCTCAGTGAGATATCCATCATTTGAGATTTTTTTTACTCCTGAGGAAGGATTACAGATTGCATATTGCTTGAGAAAATACAGACTCTCATTCCCAAAAGCTTTGCATTCAATATTTCATTCCAAAGCACAGTTTGTTTTGCAAGTCGTATATATTTTGTAAAAATACCCTCTCTACTCTTTTTCTCTGGATTTTACTAATACTATACTATTTCAGTACTTCATATAACATGAGACAAACAACAGGCTTGCAGTGTTCGGGTTACCATCCATGTAAAACCCTGGTGTGCAACTTGCAAATGATGGTTTGATTCTGTGATGACCAGATAATTTTGAATCATTTTAGTAATCATTTTATTCTTTACAAAAGCATGCAGCACAATAAATACTGGGTGCCACACTGGGTAATGCTCAAATCAACCAGACCATGTCTGAAGAAGGACTAAACTTGACATGGTGGTATATTATTAAATAATTTTTCTCATGGATGACACATTTGCAGTAGTAAAATATGGTTTCGGGATAGACAAATAAAATTGCTGTCTAATGCAACAGCCCTGCAGTAAATCCTCCCCAGGCTAGTCTGTCCTAGGCTAAATAACAGAAACACCTCCCCACATGAAGCAATACATTTCAACAGTAGCACAAACCGCAGGCTCAAAAATGATCATACAGTCGAATCAACACTTCTCTAAAACCTTATGGACTGTAGATGAGCTATTGTTACGGTTACTCCTTCACTTGCAGTTTAAATGCTTATTCATTGAACATGTTGTGAAAATTTTTACAGTGTGGATTACTGGCCAGGTGAGGTTGTGTGTTCAGCACTTTGGTGCTTGAGAGCCGTAAATCTAGAAGAAGACATGTTGGATATAAATTTCTGGAGAGGATTTTATTTATTTTTTTTTTTTTTTGTGGAGGATAAAACGATGTGACAAATGGGATTCTGATACATGTCACTTCTGACCTGTTCAGTGGTCAATATGAGATTGGAGATGGTCAGATTTAGAAAGGGTTTGTTTTTTTTTCTGTAAAACTCCTCTTTTTTATTTTGGAAGTGGCTCAGGTCAGGTGTCAGCTTTTCTTGGACGTGTAGATGTACAGCAATTTGTCACTAAAGTGACATATTAAAGGAATATTTTGGATTTTGTGGTTGTATGAGGTACTCATCCATAGTCAGTGTATTACCTGTAGAAGATGACGGTCGACATGCCCCCAGTTTGGAGAAGCAGCAGGAGTACGGTGTAGGAAGCTGAGCAACATATTGTTGCAACATGCTGGACAGGGTCAGCTACAAAATATATTTTAGCCACCTAAAAAAAACAATGCAGAAAGTGAACACAATATTTAGAATATTTTCATCACTTTACCTTGCCATCGGGCCGCCTTTTCCAATGGGAAACCACTGTTATATAAACCAAATACCACTCTCTCCACAGCCACCAGACTCCTTTTGAACCTTTTAAACTGTAATGTAAACTTACTTATTCTTATCATGTGACTTAAGTGTTAGAGTTAGGGTTGATTCAGAAAAAGAAACTTTTCAAACTGGGGGTGTGCCAGCTGCCATACTGTAAGTAAAACACTTGACAAATAGGGCTGCACAGTTTATGGTAATGTTATTGAAATCGCAATATGGCCGAGTGAAATATCCAGTTTTCGATTAAAAAAAAAAAGTGTGATAAAAGACCATTATAATGAAGTACTGTAGTGCTGCAGAGATGCTCTGGCCTACAAATCCTGTTCTCCAGATGTTTTGTACAGTCGCTGACAAATATCACATCATCATTATTTTAACAGTCAGAAAATGAAAACTGTGATGCAAAAATGATCATTCCCACTAATCGTATCTCATATCGCAACTTCAGTCAAAATAATCACAATAATATGACTTGGTTTTTTTTTTACCATATCCTGCAGCCCTACTGACTATGGATAAGTATTTTATGGCATTTTATGGATTCACTGACATTACATTAAGTTTCACCTGGATGCTGGTTTCTAGAAATGGTGATCTTTACTGTGAAAATCCTTAATCCAAATTAGGGATGTTCCTAATTTAGACTAGTCGACTTGTCTAACAGAACGAAACTACTCAGAAATCAGTTAAAACTGAGCACAACTTCTTAACTGATCATGTTGAACACTGTCTGAAAAAATACTGGTGTATTAAGAGCCATTTGAAGCTGTTAATCACAGTCTGCAGTCACCACATCATATTTTAAATGCTGGTGAAATGAGGCACTTTGTGCTGTGTGATACAAACACTGTAGATTGTTTACCCGGAGCTGACGTTAGCTGCCATCCTGCTACACAGTGTGGCTAATGTTAGCAGTGCTAGCAGCAGCAGCTGCTCTGCTTGCAGGTTAATGTCTGTGCTGAATGTGGTCACATGTTTCTCCAGTCGAGTGGTTATATATCAGTTTATTCTGTCACAGCCTACATTCAGTCTTATTCCCATTTTCTATATCAAAACACTGACAAACCGCGCTGTTTTACGAGCTGTCATCTGTCCATCTTTGCTGATAAAATATCCAGGGTTGCCTGGGCGATACGTGCTGGGCGAGAGGTGCTGCCGTCTGATGGTGCTGCAGCCCCGACTAGTGGCAGGCGACTGTATAAAATCTTAGAGACAACAGATAACATCATACATGAATAAAATATTAATAAGTAGTTTAACCGACTGGTATTTCTGGTGCTGACTAGCGAGGGTGGGAATGTTTAATTGTGTAGTCGACTAATCACGCACATCTCTAGTCCAAATTCAGACTTACTGTAATAGAATTATATGTAGTTATGTAATGGTTACTTAAAATCTCTGTGATTATGGAATCATCCATCAAAAGCTTAATAGCATAGATCCAAACTTCTCTAAGAATTCTAGCAAAATAGAGACTATACACGCAGGTTCAAAGCTTTTTTCCATCTTTCTGTATTTTTGTCATTTAACCAGTGTATCACGCATTCAGCAGAACAATCTGGACAGACATGCGGCTGTTCAGAGCAGTCTGATCATCTGAAGCCATCAGTAGAGCCAAAGACAGGTTCAGAGGGGATGAGGGTGAGCTCAGAGCTGCTGTGCTGTGGTTCAGTGTCGACGGCTTAAGATAAACTGAGAGAACAGTGCCCTCTACAGGTCACTATGTGTTTTACATACTGTAGGTGTCCACCGCAGAGGGGACAGGGAGGGTTAGCTCAGGTCACACCACAGTCACACTTGTCTTTACGAGCAATTTCATTTTCTGCTGCCTGCTGGCTCTCTGCTACTACTAAGCGCAAGTTTCTGAGTACTTCACTTTATTGGCTTAAAACTAAAAGAAAACTATCGTCCATGTATCAAGTGAAAACTCAACTTGTTGCTCGCAGGTCTGTTGGCTCTTGTGAGACCCGGTGCCTCAGTAGAAAAGACGTTTCTTAGACTCCTTCTTGCAGCTGTCCTCCATCCGAGCTATATTTACCTGTCAGTGTGTACCTCTGCTGTGTGCTCAGTGCTGGAAAGGCAAACACGAGGATATTTTCATATAAATACACATTAGACATGATGGAGGCGCAGAGTGTGTGCTACGGTTTGTGAACATTTGTGTCATTTTGTGTGTGTGTGTTTGTTTGTTCACGTGCACATGTGTGTGTGTGTGTGAGCGACTGTCATGCAGATGTGTCCAGCTTCTACATCCCCTCCCTCCCCTGCACTTCTCTCTTCTCTACTGACCCTAACTTCTCTGCTTTTGCTCTCACTTCAGCTACTTTATACTTAAAAAAAAGAATTTGTCTGGAAAGAAAATAGTAACAAAACAGCATAAAACTGATATATTTCAGGTGGGAACGTGCTGCATCATGGGAGGCAGGTTAAAACAGGGGTTTAAAAGGGGAATTTTGATTGAAGTACAAAGCAATGCAATACCTGTTTCTGTTAAATCAAGCTAATTTTGTAAATGATCAGATGCCAAATTACAAACTGAAACAGGGCTGCAGTAACGACTATTTTCATGCTCAGTTAATCGGCTGATTAGTTTCTTGATTAATCGATTAATAATTATCTGTTTAAAATGTCAGAAAATGGTGAAAAATGTCCTTCATTGTTTCCTAAAGTCCAAGATGACGTCCCCAAAGGTCTTGTTTTGTCCACAACCAAAATATATTTAGTTTACTGTGATAAAGGAGTAAAGAAGCCAAAAATATTCACTTTTAAGAAGCTAGAATCAGAGAATTTTGACTTTTTTCTTTTAAAAAAATCACCCAAACTGATTGATCGATTGGCGATTAATTTTTTAATTGATTAATCATTGCAGCTTTAACCTGAAATGTATCACTTTAACCCTTTAACAACCAAAAATAATCTTATTTCAGTCTGTCTGGCAGTACAACATACTTATTTTATGTATCAGCTGTTTACACTGAGTGAAATATTCAATATTCCCTGCAAATTGAAGATGTTTAGATATCTTGTGCATCATTTTATAATTTAGCCTGATATATTTGGATCTCCACTTTAATTTAAAACAAATTGCCATGATTTTCTGTGAAGTTTCGGGTTCACAACATGAATTCTTAATGTGGACAAGACAGCGGGTTGTTTGTTTTGTCTGGCAACAGCAAAAAGATCAAGCCAATTTAAAATAATACAGAGCTAACAAAAAAGACAGAACAAGCAGCGAATCCTCACATTTCAGAAGCCAGAACAAGCAAATATCTTTCACCTTTGATTGACAAATGGGAAAAGATCGACCGAGTCCTGGCTGCCTGCTGAGAGTTAGATGAAATGATCGATACCACTCTTCCAACACTTCAGTTTTTTATTTCAAATGATTTTTATTGGAAGCATTTGTGCAAGGGACTTGACATTCTCCAGACATGACTTAACATGAAAGAAAGAGAGAAATGAATGAGAGTAGAGGAGGTTAGCTCCATGATCGACAAGTTCACCATAGGAAATAAAGTGTTGTTGAAAGGTTTTCTAAAAGCTTCTACACTTCAATTTTTGTGTGGACTAAGGAAAATAGATCAATTGTGTTAATTAGTGAGCTTCAGAGGAACTTATGGGTGAATTTTGTTACCTTTGCACAAGAGCCAGGCTCACTGTTTCCCACTGTTTCGAGTCATTATGCTAAGCTAACCGTCACCTGGATGAACAATGATGTTCTCAGATATCCTGTTTTGCCCACAAAAATACTTTTAAAAAAAATATGTTTGCTGTCATAAAGGACTTTAAAAAATGTTGAAATTTAAGAAACTAGAATTAAAGAATTTTTACTTTTTTTTTAATTTAAAAAATTACTCAAACCCATTGATCAGTGATTAAATCTTACATATTGGACCTATAATCAGTGGTGGACAAAGTACATTTACTTGAGTACTAAACTTGAGTACATTTTTTGAGTATTTGAGTACTTGAGTATTTGTTTTTTTTTGGAAACTTATGACTTTCACCCCACTACATTTCAAAGACAAATATTGTAGTTTTGACTCCACTACATTTGTAGGATGGTTGTCATCACTAGTTACTTTTAGGCGAAGCAGAGCTTTGAAGGCAGCTGTTGATGTTTTTTCTTTTCTAAAATGTAATTGGCCACACGCAAAAGCAGAAATACATCATCCAGACGCGCTCTGTAACAAGAGCAAGCAAACTCTCCCTCTTTCATTCAAACAAAACTCAGTAATGGTGACAGCAGGAGAAAAACAAAATTAAACCTCAATATGTGATTATAATTAGAAAAAGAGAAATAATTCCAGGTAGGCTTTTAATGTTGGATTGTTTTTATCATGTATATGCTGCCCCTGAAGAAATCTCAGTCATTTAACAGACTTGGAGAACTCCTTACAGTTAGTTTCAATCTAATTTTATGAGCTGATTTTAATCGTTAGATCAGAAAATTACAATAGCTGTCCTGTGTCCAGCTATCTTTGTGTTTGATTGCATTTCTATGCTGAAGTTTTTACAGGTGTTTCTATAGACTTTGTGTAGCATCGTGGTTCTACAAGCAAGTCAGTGCATCATTAGGTGGTTTCAGAGAGTTACAAGATTCTGTAAATGCATCGTGAAAACAATACAGTCGTGTTGATATTAGAAAATGTTCTTTGTAATTTGTACTTTTGAATACTTAAGTATTTTTATTTACTTTTACTTGTATTTACTTTTTAAAAGCAGGTACTCTAGTACTTTAACTCTTTCACTTGTAGTTGAGTAATATTTGACCAGGAGTATACTTTGTGGTTGAGTACTTTGTCGACCACTGCCTATAATCCAACTTATTTCAGTCAGCGAAGTAGCACAATATTTCCCAGTATTAATTCATGTTGACCAGTGTTTCCGCACTAGAATAAAGAATGCAGCCAAAAATGACACTATGAGAGCGATGAGAGTGAAGAATGCTTATTATAGTTTCAGAATGCAGTGATTCATGATGAATAATACATACAAGTGGTTGAGAAGGGATTTCTGTGTGAGTGTGTGTGTATTCACCATTCTTCTGTTAGCCTTTATTTCCTGTCTCCAGATAGCGACCTGCGTCTCCTCTGTTTAGAATTATTTCTCATTTTCAGTTTCAGCCTCCCATGAGGCCATGGGGGGCTCTGGGTGGGAGGTATGGGGCATTCCACCTGGACTGTGGTGAGTTCGCAGGCCACTGCGTGTTTGTGTTGCATTACACATCGCAGCCTTCACAACACCACTGGCTCCACCGGGCTTAGGCCACTGGGATTTAAGCACGCAACCACCAGAGGCCAGAGAGTCGGAGAGAGAAGAGGGAGAGGAATGAGGATGAGACGTGGGATGATGATGGTGTGTGTCTATGTGTCAGTGTGTGTGTGTGTGTGTTGCTCTGTCCTTCTATGGGTTGACTCCTCTGTCTCCTTGTTGAGGTGTTTTGTTAACCTCGTCTCTGGGAAGCGAAGGGTACACACGGCAGAATGAGCAGATAAAGCGAGGCAGGGCAGTCAAACACACTCGCCCAAGGCCTGTGCCGAACCTTTCCCACGCGTGTATACACAAACACATATCCACATAATCACCTGAATAACAGCTTATCCAATGTTTATTAAATGTTTCCAGGGTGAATGTCAGGCCCGTCTTTTCGCTGCCCGTCACGCAGGTAGGTTTCGGTCGTCTTGGGTTGTTTTTATCACCGTCTGATGCTCCACCAGCTGGAAGCCTTGACCCAAACGTAGCGCCCTGCCCAAGGCTATGCTATACAACAAAGAGGGATCAAACACCGCACATGGCTTTGATGAAAGCCTCGCAACTGCAATGGAGTAAATCAGAGCAGGGCAGAGCTGGACTCCATCCACAACGGGAGGAGTGGCAGCAGGACCTGTATATATGAAAAGGTTAAATAACCTCATGGAAAGCAGGGTTCAGGATTCACCCAACACTTTAGATTTTGGGCTACTGCAGCTCAATTCACAAAAAATGCTCATGTTGTAGAGAGAGAGGAACTCTCCTTTCTCAGTCAAACACTCCTGCTACAGCCTCACTTAGTCTGGAATGATACAAGGATACAAGGCGATTTATTTATCATTTACAAAGAGTTGTATAAAGAGATTTTGATGTAGTTCCCTCCTTGATTGATGATTGGAATCGGTTGAAGAGAAAAAATATAGAGCAAAGTAATATATACGGAGGAGTGCTGAGGATGAGGCATGAGGGAAGAAGCTGCTCTTCATTCTGGTGGTACGGCAGCGGATACTTCTGTATCTCTTGTCACATGGCAGCAGGGTGAACAGGCTGTGGATGGGGTTGTCCTTTAGAATCCTTTGGGCTCTGCGCAAGCACCTCATTGGCCCTCTTTAGAAGTTAACAAGAACATGGCCCAGGAAATTTGGCTTCTCAAGTTCTCTTAAGAAATATAGCCTTCTTCACCAGGGTGGAGATGTGTGATGCACCAGTAGAGTTCTCTCCATGTCAGTCATGGCTGTACATATGAGTAAAATGGGTAAAGCTTCAATTTCCAGGTTTCATAATTTCATGTTAAATAGGTGATAATTAGCAAGTAACATTTGAAATTTCTTAGAAATTACCCACAGATTAACTCCAAATTACCCCAAAATTTATGTGATAATTAGCAAGTACCAGTTTCATTTTCATATTTGGTAATTACAAAGCAACATATTTGAAATTCCTTTTTTGACCTGCAGATTACCCCCAAATTTCATGGTAAGTATGTAATAATTCGCAAGTGTCGTTTTCAAGCAAGTAGTAGGAGTACTTGCTAATTATCGCATATTTACCATGAAATTTGAGGTAATTTTTCAGTTAATTTCAAAGAGAGTTCAAATATGTGAAGTGATAATTACCACCTACTTGCACAAAAACGACACTTGCAAATGATCACATACTTACCATTAATTTGAGGGTAATTTGCGGTAAATTCAGAGAAATTTCAAATACGTTGCTTGGTAATTCCCACCCACTACATGAAAACAATACTTGCTAATTATCACATAATTAGCCAAGAAATTTGTGGGTAATCTGGATGTAATCTCAAAGAAATTAAAAAAAAGAACATATTACTTGGTAATTACCACCCATTTACCATGAAATTTTGCGACCTGGAAATTGAAGCTTGAGTCTTTTATCAAGTTTATGGTGGCCGATGTATAGTAAATGGTAAACTTTAGCTATTGCTGTGTTACTGGTACTAAGTCACTTTGCTGATTTGGAGCATTTTAGGCAAAAATATTGTTCCACTTAATAGAGAACAATAGCTATTTGGCACCAGGCTATTTCCAGGAACAAAGAGTTCATTCCAAAGGTTGCATGAAATGTTTGACTTTAGCCAAACAAAATGGTGATCTTTGCTATAACATCTCTGGTCTCTCTTTCTTCATCTGTTCTTGAAAGTACTATGGTGAGTGATGAAGAGCGAGCTGTACCTAGCACATTGGTTGGCAGTGTATCAGTCATGGATCCTCTCTACAGCAGAACTACAGAACCCCTTGCACTCCCTTGGGTCCTCAGCAATACACCCAGAAAGTGTGAAGTTGGTGGGATGAACAGTTGTCAAGAAAATCTAAGGACAGACATACATATAGAGACTCTTTCCAGCTTTTTCTTTGAAGTCATGTTTCTGGCCACCTCTTTTAGCTCTGTTTTTGGTCTCCACCAACTCCTGAGGGAAATACCTGGGTCTTCAGCTGCTAAATGTTCCACTTTGTTCACCATCTTGTCTGGACCAGTTGGTTTCTGGAACTTTTTCTGAGACAACAGCTGTGTGCTGCAGCCAAAAGTGACACTATGAGAACAATGAGAGAGAAACAGCTAAAGAAAGAACTGAAAGTCACTATAAAGCTCCGTAAAGCTGAGGGGAGCTGAAGATTCAGGTGATAATTCTATGTAGGTTCATCGCTAGGTTCTGAAGAACCAAGAACTGACCCGAGATCTGAGTTGTTCCTCATTGTACTCAATTCAAGTCAGCTAAAAGACGCTAAACGCTCTGTAGAGGTGAAGGTGACAGCTGGTTGACAACTGTGAGTTTGCCGCTAAAAGCGATCCTTTATCCTTTGGTAATAATGAAATATTAATTAGTTCAGCTTTAAACAAAAGGTCCACACTCTGATGGAGGATTGAGGCCTTGGTGGTGCTCCTAAGGAAACTGTGCCGCCCTTAAGAGAGATTGAGGTCACCCCTGAGGGTGGATGTGAGCGGATGTGGCTGAGATGTGGTGGAGTGGTAGAGAGGGGGGTTATCACAGCGATGAGTGCTAAATACTGACACTGTCTGGAGGGCAAGAGAAGAAGAAGGCCATCAAAGAGACAGAAGGAGAAAGAGAAAGAGATTATCTGAACTGTTGAGAGGAGGGGATGAGAGGGTGTAGGAGAGGAGGAGCTGTTTGACCTCTGGAAGGATGATAAACTAACTGTACTACCAGATTTACAATTAGTACTAAACTTAACGGACTCATGCTAAACTTGTAGTATTTCTCTCTCTTTTACCTCCCAAGCTAAGGAGGATTCAAAGTGCTGAGATATAGCTAACAGCTGATCTGTATATAATTAAATAAATAAACTTTTTGTACATATCAGTTCTACCACCTGGTGTAAAACATTTAGTAAAGTGACCTTGTGTTATGTATCATAGCTTTGTCAATAATCTGATAGTGGAATTCTGTCTGAATTTCTCTCTGGATGTGTGCCACGGCTTGATTGAGACGGGCAAGCAGGGCTTTACAGAGGTATGTGTGGTCTTGGGAACTCATAACCCGAGACTCATAAAACAAGCTTGAGAAACCTTAAGGAAAAGCACGTCTACTTGTACACAATGGTGGCCTAAAAGTTAATTTTGTTGGAATTTGCTTTTACTTTATTCTTAAGGGCCATTTTGATATTCAGACTGGAGTAGCTCGCAAAGAGTGAGTTCATTCCTTTATCGTGAAATAGTTTGTCCTTGTCCCTTCAAGACTTTTTTTTTACACTTATGTGGTTCTACATTTTACAATGGATGCTAGCTTTAGCTCCTATAATTTAAGTGAGCATGTACCACTGTGTAGTCTAATGCAGTGCAAAACTGTCAGGCAATGGACAGTCTACAAGATACAAGTTAAAAGATTTATTTATATGCATCAAGGCTATATAGTGAGATTTTGCGGTTACTTCTGTATCTGTTGCCAGATGGCAGCAGGGTGAACAAGCTATGGCTGGGGTGGGTGTTATCTATTAATGTCCTCTGGTCCCTGATATCACTGATGCTTTGTAGATATGTACCAATGATTTTTTGGGCCATTTTTATCACCCACTGCAGAGTTTTCCTGTCCTGGGTCATGCACATCTCATGCCAGTTTGTGATGTTTCCAGTCAAGATGCTTTTAATTGCTCCTCAATTTAATGTGCTCTATTTCTTTTATATTGGATGTTGATACTTTAATATACTTTGCTTTCTTTCTGAGAGTGAGATAAGAAGATGAGTGTCAATGTCTGTTTGTTGAAGTAAGGAGGTGGAGTCAAAAGCCTCATTTCCACCACATGGTACGGCTCAATTCAGCTGACTTTTGATAGCAGATAGTACCCCTTTAATGTAGGTGGGATTCTTTGCCAATCACCATAGTAACACTGTGTGAAACTGCTGTGACATCATCTTCAACATGACTCAAAAACAGGAACAATGGAGGATAAACCTTGTTTCAGAAAAGGGGGAACGCAGCAAAATAAAAGACTGCTGCGTTTGGCACAGACGCCAACACGATTCCCTCTGACTAATCAGTGGTCTGCAGTGTTTTCATTCCACCTTTTATAGACTTCTGTTTCAAAACAATTTAAAGTAACCTTTAGAGGTGCATTTTTTCCTCTTTGGGCAGAGCCGGGCTAACAGTTCCTCCCTGCTCCCAGTCTTTCCAGTGCTAAACACCACCTGACTCCACTGCTGTACACATGCGAGCAGTTTCAGCCCTCTCATTCTGAGAAAGAATGCAGAACTTTTCTGCACACCTCAACTTTCATAAACAAGTCACATCCATACAGTCGTATGGTCACTTCATTGTGAATGGAGAATATTGTCCCCCAGAAGCTGCCGTACATCTGACAGGCCACCGTCCGTCATAGGAAACACTTCGCGGAGTTACAACTAGTCTGATTGTCACTGTCAACACACCAAGAGTTTAACTGTGTTTTCCACTCTCGTGTGTGATCAAACCACCGATTGCAGCGATTTTACCCGATCACGGGCAGAGTCGGACGCTCTTCACCAGGCAGCGGGTGGATGAAGCTGCATTCAAGATGGAAATATACGAAACAAACCCCGTCCCGCACTGATTCAAAACGGGACGCGCTATTTAATCCTCAAATACGGACATTCTATTTCAGCGGCGGGTGACAACTCCAGTGGCGACACAGACCACAGACTGTATACACAGACAGACTCAAGTCACGTGACGCGTTAATCGTGTGTTGTTGTTTTTTAAGCGTTATTGTTTCCAGATTAATCTCATGCGTTAACGTTTAACTTTGACAGCCCTGATACATACATATATATATACTATAGTCAGGTGCCCCAAGCAGTTAGGCATTTGGTGCCTTGCTCAAGGGCACCTTGACAGTGCCCAGGAGGTCAACTGTACCTTAGCTACTGAGTCCCCTACCATTAGTGTACAGTCTGTGTGGACTGAGCCGGTGACCCTTTGTGCCACCCATTAAAAAAATCTCTCTCAAATCTTCTATCTCTATTTCATTCATTGAGTCGAAAAACACAAAGAAGATAATACAAACTGGTTAACTAATTTCTTTGTTCCTTTGAGTTGAGAGCGATCTTTTTATTCCATGTTTGAAGACACAATCTTTTCTTTCAGTATATGTGAAATGGCACTAGAAATTATTCTTGCTGCCATTGTTTGAAAAAACTATGATTTTCAGACTCAACATTTGTTTAAATGAGCGTGCTTTGAGCAGTGTAGACAGTACAGGGCTGCTCCCTCTGTGGGAGACTTGCTGCCAGCTTATGAGAAAACCTATTTCTGTAAGGTGCAGCTGGGCCTGCAGATATGAGACTGAAGTGAGGTGAGGTGGATGTGTGAGGGTCAGGGCATCAGACTGATGCCACTTTCTCACACATCTTAGATTGTGTGTGTGTGTGTGTGTATGCTGTATATCTCCCTGACCCGTCTGGCCTGGAGGTGGTGTGTGTGATAAGCCACTTTCCCTCCTCTCAGTGTCCTCACAACCAGACATTTATCCCAAACATTCCCACAACGTCATGGGAACCAACCGTCTGTAAACAAGCTCTGCTTCGTCTGAGTGATGCAGTCAAATTCAATCGTCCCTGGTTTTACTGTGACTGTGCAGTATCTTACTTTCACCACTTTAGATATCAGATTTATTACTTATAACTTCTTCTCCTGGATGTTTTCTTTGCAACTTACATGTTCTGTCAGACCACACTGCACACTAAAGAGCTCCTGTTGTGTTTTTCCTCTCAGGTACCTGGCCAAGCTGTCGTCAGTGGGAAGCATCAGGGATGAGGAGACGTGCGAGAGGTTACGAGGCCTCATCCAGAGACAGGTACGCACCTTTACCTACAATAATGACTTCAGTTATAAATGCATACTGTGGACAAAACTCTTCTTTTACTTCTACTTCTTGAACACACACTCAACTAAATAAGTTTAATCACCTGTGTTCATTCCCACTGTTAGGTCATAGCAGTGATCTTTAATGCTTTGGAAATAAGGTAAAAGTTTATATAAGGTGCTAAATTGATTTTTTTTTCTTACTTCGGTGAATTTAATCTTCAAAGGAAGGAATCTCTGTCTGTCTGTCTGTGTCTGTATGTGTGTATGACTGTCCTTCGCATATCTCAAGAACCGTACATCTGATTGAAGTTTCTGTAGCAATGAGAACTCAAGTTGTTAACTTTGTAAAACAGCACACTGTCCCTTGGGCTAAGTCCTTTAATTTTTTTTTACAGAAAAGTACAAAAAGAGTTTGTGCACCTAATGTTTAGATTTTAGTACAGGCATTTCAGCTATGTCTTTTTCAGTCTGCAATAGTCCTTCGTACCATGGTTCAGTCCCTTTGCCAACTTAATTTTAACAATTAATGCACGATTAATCGCCCTATTATCGAAATCTAGCCACATGCAATATCACAAATCCAAAGCACAATTTTTTTGAACAATTTTTAGAATGAGGTACTGTGGTGTTGCTAGATGCTGTGGCCTAGAAATCTTGTTTTCTGAATGAAAGATATCATGTTTGTTTGGTACAAACCCCAACAACAATCACATCATCATGATTTTAAGTTGTTTTTTTTTTCCATGAAAATCTTTCCTGCAAATTGTATCGCATATCACAATCACAATTGTAGTCAAGATAATCACAATATGAGTTTTTTACCATATCGTGCAGCCCCGGTGACTCCCTCTAATCAGAAAAATTCATAGACCTTCCCCACTATAAATCTCTCAGGACCCTCTTTAACATTAAATCTCAAGTCTATCAACAAAAGCATACTAGACATACATTAACAAAACTATATTAATGTAAGTCATATGGGTGATAAAACAATTTCCAACCAATATATGACAAAAAAAAGACAACATTGTGTTACAATTTGACATTGAACACTTGATTTAGGTTTAAAGATCCTTTGGTCCAGAATGAAATATCTCAAAAACTGTTGGATGATTTTGTGTGAAATGTTATAGTCTCAGTCACACAAACACAGGGACTATTGAGGATGAACCACCTTTTCAGAAAGGGGGAATGCAGCAATATAAAATACTCCTGAAAAAACTGAGTTTAGCACAGATGACAACACGATTCTCTCTGACCAATCCGTGGTCTGCAGTGTTTTCATTCCACCTTTACGTGTGTTTCAGAACAATTTCAAGTGACTTTTAGAGGTAGCAGCATTTTGTCACTTTGGGCAGAGCCATGCTAACAGCTGCAACATGCTTCCAGTCTTCATGCTATGCTAAACTAAACACATCCCGACTCCACCGCTGTACACATGCGTGCAGTATGAATCTTCTCATCTCATTCTGAGAAAGAATATAGAACTTTTCCTTTAAAAAGACAATACCACTGTTGTTTAATGTTGTGTTCTGGTCACTGGAGCGCACAAATAAGTAATTCAAGAGCATGAATTACTCATCTGTGTGCCATTTTCTCCCCCTAGTCTCATTCATGTTCCCCAGAGGATGAATCCTGATGACTTTTCCTCTTGAGCCACTGGCAAATTAACATTTTAGGCTTTTAGTGTAATATCTTGAGAAGTGTTGGACCGATTGCCATAACAATTGGTACAGATATTCATGGTGTCCAGAGGATGAATCCGAATGACTCTGGTGATGCTCTGACTTTTTCTGTGCCACCAGGAGTTTAATTTTTTTTCGCTCTCTGCTCCAGGTTCAGATATGTAAGCGCAGTGTGGAGGTGATGGACGCGGTGCGCCGTGGAGCCCAGCTGGCTATAGACGAGTGTCAGTTCCAGTTTCGCAACCGTCGATGGAACTGCTCCACTCTGGAGACCATGCCTGTGTTTGGCAAAGTGGTCACACAGGGTAAGATTATACACTTTTCTGACAACTGCTCCCTGCAAATATCTGGACACAGACGAGACGCCGATATGACAGACAGCACTACAGCTGGCTGGTGTGGATTATTTCATGCCATTTTAAGACATTATGACATTTTTGCGCTTGTTTCCATTTATATTGGCTTAACCAGCTCCTGCATGTTAGCGTCTGGCCTCCTTCCCCCTGACTTTAATACACTCTTTATCTTTATGCACACTGTTTTTTTGCCATTCAGAATGAGAAGGTCTTTTCAATACATAATGACACAATATGGCTGTGTGTTTGTGTGTGCGTCCGTTGTGTGTGTGTGTGTGTGTGTGTGTGTGTTAGGCACCCGTGAGGCAGCCTTTGTGTATGCCATCTCAGCAGCCAGTGTGGCGTTTGCGGTCACAAGGGCCTGCAGCAGCGGAGAGCTGGAAAAATGTGGCTGTGACCACAATGTACATGGAGTCAGCCCAGAGGGTACGTCTCTCTCTCTTTCTCTCTCCTCACACACACACAAACACACACACATACAGAGGAAACAGAAGGACCAACTGATCCAGTACATTTTAATGCTATAATTTTAAAGACTAAATAATGTGACATTTTCAATAATTAGGCCCATTTTATTTTGAAAGGGCATCTTATCTTCATGTGTTATACCCAGATTTTTTTTTCAATATGAATACCAGTTCTCACATTACTACTATCAAAATATAATTTCTGAAAAGTGGATGTAAAATAGCGTTCAAGTGTTATGAGAACGTTTAAAGGCAGACGACAGCACCATGCTGATTACCACTTCCTGTCTCTGTCTTAATATCTTGTCACAGGGTTCCAGTGGTCGGGCTGCAGTGATAACATTGCATACGGAGTGGCATTTTCTCAGTCCTTTGTGGATGTGAGGGAGAGGAGTAAAGGCCAGTCCTCCAGTCGGGCTCTCATGAACCTGCACAACAACGAGGCTGGCAGGAAGGTAACTCACTGCCCCTACGTAAAATGAGAATTAAATACTAATCATGACTAATCATCATCTAATCAGTCAAATCATGTATGATGCAAAAGATCAGTTAACATAAGTCTGAGTCTTAAGTAATTTAAGACAAGTCAAATCTCGAGTTATTCAAGTCCACTCGAGTCTCAATTTTTTCACGGCCAAGTCTTAAATCTTTCTACATATGCCTGCACTGAATCAAATTTAAAGTCATTCAAGACAAGTTAAAGTCAAGTCCCAAGTAATACGATACAGGTCATATGAACTCTATGAAGTCATTCGAGACATGTCCAAATCAAGTCCTAATTTACTGAAGACAGGTCCAAGTCAAGTCTTTAGGCACTGAGCTCTGAAATACAGTCTGTTAAGTCTCACAACAATCAATAAAAAAAAGTCCAAGTTTACAGCTCTGGCAGTAGTAGAACATTTTGATCTAGTTGTTGCTGTAAGTACAAACAATCAGTGTTTGAGAGATGAATGCTGCTATTCACACCAGCTGGTCTTTATGGATATATCATGGATTGTCATCACATTATTTGAAGTTCTGTCTGTTAATCTAAGGCTCTTTGGCATCTCTGCAGGCCATTCTGTCCCACATGCGTGTGGAGTGCAAATGTCACGGTGTGTCAGGCTCCTGTGAGGTGAAGACCTGCTGGAAAGCCATGCCGCCCTTCCGCAAGGTGGGCAACGTCATCAAGGAGAAGTTCGACGGTGCCACCGAGGTGGAGCAGCGCAAGGTGGGCACCACCAAGGTCCTGGTGCCTCGAAACTCCCAGTTCAAACCTCACACAGACGAAGATCTGGTCTACTTGGACCCCAGTCCAGATTTCTGCGACTACGACCCGCGCACGCCGGGTATGCTGGGCACGGTGGGCCGCCAGTGCAACAGAACGTCAAAGGCCATCGATGGCTGCGAGCTGATGTGCTGTGGCCGGGGCTTCCAGACGCAGGAGGTGGAGGTGGTGGACAGGTGCAGCTGTAAGTTCCACTGGTGCTGTTATGTCAAATGCAAACAGTGCCGCAAAATGGTGGAGATGCACACGTGCCGGTGATGGGAGGTAGGGTGCACAGAGGGCACTGCTGATGGACAATTCAAACACCCCACACTCCTACTCCAAGGCCAAGGGAGTGAGGAGGACTTGTGAAGCTCCCTCTTCTCTTGCTTGAACCACCCCACCCTCCTACTACTGGTCGACGGAAACAGACTGAGTGGCTGAGAGGTCGAATGTCATTCTATTCATTTAATGCCACCGTAATGGATATCAATAGATTATGCATGGGATTTCCTACAAAGCTACAGAGGCAGTTTGTTTCTTCTCAAGTAGAGAGCATATTTCACTTTCTGTCTCCCTCCCTCACTCTCATGTTTGCTTTGTCATTGATGCTTCTTATTTTTGTAAAGTTTAACTTATTTGTTGAGACTGAGGAGATTGACGGGGGTTGGACCTAGAAGGAGGGGACACATGAGTGGAGATAATAAGGGACAAAGCGGACCCGTGGGTGGGTTAAAAGGGTCGGGGTGGGGTCAACAGGAGGGTTGTTCGCCCTCTGTCCTTGCTGCTGCTGCTGCTGCTTCGGGGACTCACTTTGAGTGCTGGATGTCAAAAAGGGAGACGCCGAGTCTGTCAGAGGACGGGCTTGAACAGCCAAGAGGAACGTGTCGCGGACAGACTTTTCTGCGATTCGCGTCCTGAGCGTACATGGCTGCGCCGCGCTGAGGTTCAGTTGCCGTTGAGTCATTTATTTTGCCCCCTGCAATGCCCTGATGCTGCTCCACTCACACACACACTCTCTCTTTCTGTCAGAGGGAGGACGATGATGGACAGGTGAAAGCCACTGTCAGCTGCTTCCTGTCTTTTCTGTAGGCCCGTAGCACTGGCAGGTGTATGGGCAAGAGATACAAAAAACACACATACACCCAGCAAAAACACATCTGTATTTCCACAGCTGCTATCTGCAATGGAAAAAGGAAACCTTAACGAGAGGCTCAGTCTCTCCCCTTCTGGTGTTCCCTATGGGACCTGACTTCAGAAAAAATATGAAGGATACTCCATGGTGAGAGACAAATAATCTTTTGAATTAGGTCATGAATTATACATGATGTTTGTCAATTTAAAAGATAATTTTACAAGACAAGTCAAGGGCTGGGTATTGAACTTATAAACTTTTATGGCACTGACCATGTTGCTTAAATACTATCGAGTATCAAAAAATGCCTCGGCATTCAATTCCAAATTTCGATACCTAAGAAGTAAATCTCTTAAGCATCAGAGAGTCATTAAGCATGAGGTATGATTGTACCATAGACTGTATATGTAGAAATGGAAAACACGAGAGCTCCCTAAAGATCAGACAAAACCATTTTGATCGCCCCCTGGTGGCTGGTTGCAGTACAGGTCATAAATCCTGCCTCCCCAATATTAAAAAGTAGGAGATGGGAACTAAAACATCAAAGTACATTTCAAATTAATTTTCCCCAAAGATGGTTTCTGTCGTTTTATCACTCTGATGTTTGTTCAAGTGTTCATTTTCCCAATCAGTTTGATTTTGATTAGTTATTCGTTGATATAAAAACTTTTATTTATGTCAAATGATTGTACCAAGATTGGTTATCTAACATTACACATTGTAGAGGCATGCAGGAAAATTGTTTTGTGTATTTTTTACCAGCAGGTTACTTGAGCAGCTTCATTAATGTGTAATGTAATTTCCTTTTTGGTAAAATGGATTTGGTATTGAAAAACATATCGTTCAGGAAGCAATATTGAAGCCAAGGTATCTGTACCAGTATTGGTATCGAAAATTTTTGGATGATACCCAAATTGTCTCGCACAAAATATGTCATCAACACCAACATCACTGACATTATCTTACCTTAAGACTTTTGTCCAACAACTCCTGGTCCTTTTATCAGCTGGAAAAAGAACAACCAAGCAAGATCTGTTGTTGTGTGACTACGTTCCAGTACGGAAAACATACAGGCATCATAGCTTCAGCAGCTGACATTAGCTTATGAAGGGAGAAGTCATGACATCGTGTATATGTGACTCCTGGATGTGAGTGTTCACAGTCTGATCCCTCAACATTTTTACGATTTTCTTAGCGTGCAGAATTATCTTTTACATTGACAAACATCAAATGTGTAATTTGTGTTACAGTTCAGACAGAATCAAAGAAATATTTGTCACACGCCTTTGTCTACATTCATATTTTTTCTGAATTTAGTTTCCACAGTGGTCCACCGGAAGGGGAGTGTCTTTGCCTCTATATCAATACAGTTTTCACATCAAATGTAAAATGACCTGTTTCCATCAGAGATAGTCGGAACATCATATTGTGAAAATCTCGCGTGCTCATTTGTTGATCTTGGGGCTCTTCCTGCACGTCGCCATCTGCCAAACGCTAGTTGGCTTAATGCAAATACGAATAAACGCACAGAGACATGCATGCACCGGCAAAACACACGCAATGTAAACACACACTCACACACATAAAGGGGTCTGCCAGAGGGTCGCCGAGCATGTTCACCATGCATGATGACTGAAGCACTTTCTCTCCAAGCGCACATAGAGCCCTCGACCCACAGCGACAAACATCTGACCACATGCTCAATATTCCCCGTTCCTCACACACACACACATACACACACACACAGTTTCCCATGCCACTGTCAGGACTCTGTTGTTGTCTTGTACCACCACCATAAAGCCAAGCTTTCCTATAATAACGTGCTATCATTATAGAGACATACTGTAGATCTGTAAAGACTTATACACTGAAGAAGACTATACTGCCTATGAATGTATGTTAATACGGAATATATGCTGTGTCAAAAATGGCTGTTGTCGTTTCTTTCAAAAGTAACTATGTGTTGTGTGTATGTATATATATTTGTGTGTGTGTGAAAGACAAGGTTGTTCCAATATGGGTGGTTGGGTGGGCAGTTCGATCCCAAAATATCAATACTACCATACTACATCTCATTTAACTTCAGGTAGTTTATTATCTCTGAAATGGAATTATGCTGCTCCCCAGCACCGTCCCTAATGCCGTGTTTTAAGCCACAAGATGGCGAAGTTATGTTCTATAGTAGTGGGTCCCAAACTAGGGGCAGGCCACAGGAGACATAAAGAATGAAACAAAGTTGAATGAATATGAACTATGTAGGGGAAATAAACAAACGAGAGTTTGATGATTCTATCCTGCTAACACACCATAATTCAATGTTTGAATCCTTTTGTTCATCGGTTCCATCACAAGTTATTGTTAATAATTGATAAAAATTGTGGGGTCGGGGGTGCAAATTTTTGTTTACTTTTTCTGAAAGGTGGGCATGCCAGAAAAAAGTTTGGTAACCACTGTTCTGTGGCATTCATTCTCTGTATCATGTGTTCATGTTTTACAATGAGTTTGACCTGAGCCAGGCCATGTGACGAGCAATCATAGCAATCATATCCATATTCATAAATCCATGCAGGGTTAGAATTCACAGCTTGAAACGATTCAAAAATGTGTTAAAAGCCTTTAAAATCTAAAACTAACAATAGCTGCATATAACATAGATATAAAAATGTGCTATTATAATCATCTTTGTTTTGAAATGTTTTTTTTATTAAATTGTTGGCCCTTTAAAGTTGTGTCCAAAATTTCCATCAACTCCATCAGATTTTTTACAAAAACTTGATTTAATCAGGCATAAAAATGGTTAGCTGTGCCATAAGGACCCCTGTCTCACTTCCTGTTTTGAGTAAAGGCAGGAAGTACTGCTCAAGCACTGGTAAGCTTTCTATTTTATTTTGACAACTTAATTTATAATATTGCTCTCAGATGTGTCTCTACCATAACATGTCAACTCTGTAGCCCTTCTAAATCAAAGCTAAATAAGAATTATGGTTTAAAAATGTGTATTTTGATTAGAATTAAGAGAACTCTGAGAGACTTTAAAAAATAAAATGGATAACACTACAGACATTCCATCTGACAGAGCTGACATTTATACTGATGGAGGTGACAAAACTCAGCTCTCTTTAATAATTGAATAATGCGTTTGAAATGAGTACTTTTTTCAATTTAATCAAAATAAATAAATAAATGAGACCAAAAAAATGATTTTGAGTTTCTGATGGAGTTGATAAAATTCAAGTCCTCGGCCACAAAAAATTATACTATTTAGTAAATAATCACATCACCAGGAGGTTGGTTGTTACAAGACTCAATAACAAAAAGTTTGACCTTTTAAAATATGTATAAAATTTTATATATTTAAATACATATTCACTAACAAGACCACACCATAAATTACCCATTAAAATATTTTACTTGGAACGGCAAAGAGAATCGGGAAGGATGGGATATAATGGTCGAGTTGGAGAGGGATGATAGGGGTCAAGGGGAAGGGAGGTCAGTTGTTGAGCTGAGCAGCTAAGAACCTGGGGGTCGAGACTCAGGGTGGGGGAAATGTCTCGGCAAGCTTCGGCGCATCAACCCCTTGGTTCCTATGGAAGAAAGGGAGTAACATGAATTAATGGCTGGTAATGGAAGTATTAGCTGAACATTTGTGTCTTGAAGTGGAAACAGAGCGTGCAACGGAGACCCAGGTAGATGTAGGGAGGATGAGCTCCTCGTAGAGGGATCCTGGGCCAGATGAGGCAGAACTTGGGGCTGACTGTTAGACGACCACCGTCGAACTGTGTGTTACCTGCTGGGACAGAAAACAGGGTTGTGGGGAGGGTCGTGAGAACTGAGATGGACAGGAGAGGGTAGGATGTGCTTATATAGGTATGCACAGGTGATTGAAATGAGAAGGTGTGGATGTCTGATTAGCGGGACACGGGTGTTTGGATTTGTGGGAGATACAGGCATTTGGAATTAGGGAAGCAGGTGATAGTGATCGGGTGAGGGTGGTGTGGTCTAGTTCCTGAACTTCAGTTTTAAACTACATTTAGAGAGTAAACCCAAAATCCCTGAAAAACACAGTTTTGTCCCAATTCTCAAGAATGAGAGTAATAATAAATATATGTATTTTTAAAGCACTGGTATCAGTACTCGATACACAAAGTTCAGATATGGTAATCTACATCAGGAAGGGTAAAATGGTATCTGAGCATCTCTAGAGAGAAAAATGCCACAAAAACAATGTTGCCCAGAAGGAAAAGAAAGAACATGAGAGGATAAAAAGATGGAAAGTGAAAAGGAGCAGAATTTATTCCACCACCAAGCTCCGAGACACACACACACACACACACACACACACACACACAGGCCTGCTGACAGACATACACATATTTCAATAAAATCGTCCATTTCCCGTGTCTTTCAGCTGCATTATTATGTGGCCACAGTGTGTGCACCGTGCAGCATTTTGTGTGTGCGTGCATGTGTGCGCGCGCTGTTTGTGTGAGGTACATTACACCCTGAGGTCCTTCCCTGCACCCCTGACACCTATAAACATAATTTATGCGCCATATATCACCGCATACAGTATATGAAGCAGAGATAAATGAATGCGTTTCCCGCGGCGCTGGGAACCTGGTAGTCTGGTTTTGGGAAGAACCGGAGTGGCCGCTCGGGTTTCAGCGTGCGCCTGATTGGGTTTGGGCTGAAGAGGGAACAGAGGCAGGAACACCGGGCTAGAACAGGGATTACAGTGAAATGCAGACCACATGGCACAAGGTTTTTCCCTCCTTCTGTCTCTATCAATATCATACTACCCCCCTACAGCTCTCTCGCTCCTTCCCCTGCAATATCTTTGACTTTACGCCGGTTCCAGCACGCTCCCCCTCTGCGGAAAGTGTAACCCTAACCACTCTGGGTCTGCGACGGTGGGGATCTGTCCTTCATTAAGCCACCGCGATAGCCTAGATGAGGTGGGTGGTGGTGGCCACACTGATTGGGAATGTCTGTTGGCTCGTGTGTGTGTGTGTGTGTGTGTGTGTTCAGTCTGTCAGACAGCCATATGTACAGTAAGGCATCAGTCAGTCAGTCAGAGAGCTGTAATGCCTTTTGTGGTTTGCTGCAGTTGTGGCGAGACAAGAGGCTGACAGTAGGGTTTTACCACTTAGTGTATTTGCGTGTGTGTGGGAGGGTGTCGAAAATTAAGATGCAACAAATATGGGTTATAAAGCCTCGTAAATATTTGTGGAATGAAACTTCTCATAGCTGATATTTTGTGCTATTACCCAGCATCCATACAGACAATTTACAGGCTAAAGGACTTTCCATGTTGAATACACTCATCTTTAGCAGACTAGTGGTAATCATTTCAAAAGCGTGTTTAAAAGCAAGTTTAGCCTATCAATTTGCTCAATTACTCAGTCCCTCCAGAGTTTTGCATGCTTTTTTTTTGGGATTGTTGCGGTCTAAAATGCACGATTTCATGGCAGCTTTTCTAAAAAAAACAATTGGAATGCATGTTGTGATGCTTTCAGGCATTTTTTGCAATGAAATTGTGGGACCAGGAGAAAATTGCAAAAGACAGTTGTGATTTTTTTTTAAATAGAATTCATTAAACATCAATGGCAACTTGTTGCAGGGAGAACCAACCGTACTCTGTTCAGAGTGTTCTAACTAACCTCACCAAAAAGGCTCAGGATTACATAAATTCTAAAAAAATGTGTAATGTGTAAATGAAGAAGTGCAGCTGTGGGGTATTCCACAAAGAAGCAGAATCTTTGAAGAATCTTTGGGAATGTTAAACTTAGTCAGAGCCGCACAAAATGATAAAATAAAAATGCACAAAGCATTGATAAATGTCAATAACAAGGACAAATGCTGAGTTCTTTTCAGTAACTGTGACAAATTTGAAAAAAATGCAAACTTTAGGTAGATACTGCTGTGTAACTGACATTTCTGTCTCACTTCACTGACTTTATGACTTTTCTCTACTTTTGCTCCTCCAGTTTTTTAGCATTGACATTATGCTTGAGACCACAATGACCGCCATTTAACAAAACTTAAGCTATATTAGCTCACGAGTTAGCATCGCCCATTATAAATTATCTTAACTTTTTTTTTTAACTCTTTATTTTTCTCTGTTTTTGAGGGGAATTGCAAGCAAAAGACATATATTAAAACAGTGATAGGTATCTTTGAGATCGTCCTACTTTTGGTAGGCTAAATAACAAAACCAGTAAAAGTTCCCCCAAAACCATTTACTTTAATATGTTAAAACTGTTAGCTTAAATCTCAGAACCCTGAAACAGATCCTGCAACAGACATTCTCTACAGATAATAATACCCAGATACAGTATTGGTATGACAAAACTTATGGGAAATGTGCTTTGAGAAAGACAAGGCTAAAAACATAAATGTTGATTAGGTTGGTTCATTTTAAATTACTGATCTTAACTAAACATATGAAGCAACCAACACAGTTAAATAAATGTTTCAGCACTTGAATTTTATCTTGCATTCACATGGATTCAGGCAAACGGTAGACAGCAATCTGGATATTACATTAATGGGTGAGGGACCTGTAGAATTAGGTGAGAATAGTTAAAGTTAAAATATTTTGACTTTGTACTGTTCTCCGCAATGGACTTTACAACTGGATATGATGTAGCTCTCTCACATAAGGTCGATGTGGACAACCAGAAGCTAATCATTTTGTTGTAAAAACACCTGGCATCATAAGACCAGAGCTTAAAATCGTACCAAAATGTCACAAGAAAGGCTGACAAACATGATGAAGGGATACACAGAGTGCAGGTCTCCTTTCACTATTAATTTAAGAATAACTTTAAGTTTCCAATACAGTATTTATAGAAAGCAGCAGTTTATAGCTACATATACCATCATTTTTAGCCAAACTATGGTCTTGTTTCTCAGTGGACAGATAACAAATCATACATGAGGATAATGGGTGGCTAATCAGACGTGTCCCCCCTCTATAAACTCCTCTTTATAGCCACAGTTTCATCATGACTGTAAACCTACATATATAAGAGGTGGACAAAGTACTCAACCCCAGTACTTGAGTCAAAGTTTAGATACTCCTGGTCAAATATTACTCAACTACAAGTGAAAGTTGCTCAGTCAAAATTTTACTCCAAGTACTTGGCTTCAGGGGCAGGATATATACATTAATTATGTGGTATTTTTCACCCTGATAAAAACAATCCAACATTAAAAGCCTACCTGGAATTATTTCTCTTTTTCTAATTATAATCACATCTTGAGGTTTAATTTTGTTTTTCTCCTGCTGTCACCATTACTGAGTTTTATTTGAATGAAAGAGGGAGAGCTTGCTTGCGCTTGTTACAGAGCGCGCCTGGATGACGTATTTCTGCTTTTACATCAGTCCCAGTTGAGTCGGGTACTGTGATCGGTTTCCTTCTGTGAGGAACACAGCATGTGGCCAACTGCATTTTAGAAAAGAAAAAACAGCAACAACTTACTTCAAGGCTCTGCTTAGACTAAAAGTAACGAGTAACGACAACCTTCCTACAAATGTAGTGGAGTCAAAAGTACAATATTTGTCTTTGAAATGTAGTGGAGTCAAAGTCAGAAGTTTCCAAAAAAACCAAATACTCAAGTAAAGTACAGATACTCGAAAAGTGTACTTAAGTACAGTACTCAAGTAAATGTACTTTATTACTGCATACCACTGATTAAGTCTAGGGAATAGTGCAACACAATGTTGGTCTAAATAAGGTTTTGAAGTCGTCTGTCTTGTAAATGTGTAAAGTTTGGACTTTTGGACAGGCTTCTTTTGGACAGGCTTCTTTTGGACAGGCTTCTTTTGTGCATGCAAATTAGGGAAATTCTGCAGATTAAGTTGGACTAACCCTTATACAGTATATCAACACAAACATGGTATGTAATAGCTGCAGTGCAAGCACTGATAACTGTACTTAGGTGCAGCCTACAATACATAAACCTCACAAACTTCATAAGGAATATAACATAATGAACCAACATCAAGTAATAAACGCAATTTGATTGACAATTTGATATTCACAGCCCTCAGAAGCACTGATAGTTCTCTAATAAACACTTCCTGAAGGTATGAGAGGTAACGAGATAATGATTGTATGATTTCACCCTCTCACATAAATCTTTGAGCCAATTCTTCTCCCAGACAGGCAGCTAATAGTTCAAATTACACCCCAGGTAGCCCTGCATACCTCAGGTTAAAGGTTTTCTGATGCTGTCAGTGCGTGTTGAGAGTGTGAAGGGTTAACAGTGCAGGTTGGCTGGATAATAATGCCCCTTGCTCATAGAACCCAGGAGAAGGCTGGCTTTAGCCCAGGGCCCGGCCCTCCCAGGCCTCTCTCAAACTCCCAGATCTCTTCAGCATACTTCTCATATTAAAAGAAAACAAGTTACACAAATGAGACAGATGGTTCTTGTTTGTGATGACAGTTGCAATTCTTTCTCCTCCAGCCCTCCTCCCCTCTTCTTCCCTCTCGGCTTTCCTCTGGTGTCTCTGCCGTTTCTTTTTTTTTTTGCCATGAAACGGCCACGTTGTGCAACACGAGCCGAGCGGGCGTTAGAGTCGGGCTCGTGGGCATCGAGACGCGGACACCAGGCTCCGCGTCTGGTGCAGAGGACTTCCTATTAACTCACTCTACTTTACCTTTACACCTGAGGGCTGGCTTTACAGTCAAACTGTCATGTAACTTCAGGTGGTTGAAACACAGGTGAAACTAAGTTGCAGTTAAGTTGCATGGTGTAAAGCGCTTGAAACCTTTCTGACACTGAGCAGCAAGTTGCGAAACTCTCAACTTTGTGAAACCGGTTTCGTGCAACAGCCGATCAAAATGCTGATGACATCAAACTATGACGCAGTATCATTCCAACCGACAATGTGGTCATCACCAAAATGAACAAAATAATACAACAGAAGATGGTCTTTTGGACGCTTCAGAAGGAGATTATCCAAAGACTTCATGCAAGGTTGGTAACACTGTCAACAAACATGAACGAGGGAACATTTATTTACACTGCAGTTAACGTCTGACTAACATGACTGCTAGTTTAGTTATAGCTTTGCTTTAAAGGGAAACTTCACCCCCAAATCCAAAATACGTATTTTTCCCCTGGCCTGCAGTGCTATTTATCCATCTAGATTTTTTTGGCATGAGTTGCTGAGAGTTGGAGATATCGGCTGTAGAGATGTCTGCCTTTCCTCAGATATCATGTGACTAAATGGCACTCGGCTTGTGGTGCTCAAAGCACCAAACACATGCATCTAAAAAAGTCAAAACCAACTTGACAGTTACACATAACAATTCAAAAATAATCAAAGTCTCATGCGACATAATTTAATGGTTTTCACCAAAATTAGCTAGCTAGATTGGTCTTGTTAAATTGTTTCAAAGGGAAGTGTCATTTAAAACATCTTTGCATCTTATTTTGTATGGTTTTCTTGCTGGATAATATCAGTTTGAATGTCTTGCGTGCTTTTTCCTCTGGCATAGGCAGGCTGCTTTGTTTCTTTGACCACCAAAATCTAATCAGTTCATCCTTTAGTCCCAAGTGGTCGTTTGTACCAAGTTTGAAGAAATTTTCCTCAAGGCGCTATTGAGACATCATGTTGACAAGAACGGGATGACCTGAAAATGTAACGCCACTGTGGCTGTGGAGCGAGGTTTTCAAAATTCAGAATCACAGAGTTTCCTCAGCATACAGTCATGAATGTGCACAAAAAAAACCCAACAACAACAGTGATTCGGTCCAGTGGTATTCGAGATTAGCTCTGGACAAGATGTAGGTCCGCTGATCACACATACAAACGCTCACTCATACGCACACACAAGCAACTGAATGATAACTGATGCAGGGATAACAATGCAACAAAACAAAATGAACACCGGTAGCACAGAGAGAGGTGGAGACCAAATGTTGAACTGACATTTGTTTCTTTATGAAGAGTCAGTTGGAAAAAACTCACAAAAATTCCAACTCTTTGCAATTATTTTCCAAGAATTCAATTAACATGTCTCATCAGATGCACACACATGTAAATATGTATAGTTCTTTAGTGCACTCGCACAATTGCAATGTGAAACCAAAACTATTGAATACAGTGTAACAAAAACATGAAGCTCAGTTCAGACTTTCAGATGTGCAAAGCTGTCAGAACGTTCCACGTGCACTGACAAAGAGTTATGCAGGAATACTTCAGCAGACGGAGTATAGATGGTTGATCATTGACTAGTCTGACGTCATTATGGGTGAGGGAGTGGTGACACAAACCACAGGAGAGGTGCATCATGGGGGGTTGGTGGTTGAGTTTGAAGAGTGATGTAGGTGACCCACAGCTCGCTGTCTACATTCCTCCACTCTGCACTGGTAAACCTCTATGGGTAATGACAGACAGAAGAAGAGAGCCTCACACTTTGTGATATGAGCACATCATGAAAATGATTTAGTTGTTCTATTTAACAAAGACTAAAAACATTACTTAACCACGTAAGTGATGTAATCTGTGGTTGCTACCCATTTGGCTAACGTGGCTCCTCACTTCTCAGGATGGGCGGATTGATTCCGCAGGATCGACATAAGCTAATCATTTGGTATCGATTCCTTTCAAACACTAACAATATTGGTGGCTGAATTACTTCCAAACATTTTCAGTACCTCTGTTTGTGCCAGTAAACTGTCCTGATGTTTTTGTTTAGCTGTAACATGACTGTGGAAACCTATGACACGTGAGAACCAAGCATGCAGAGTCGCACACTTCAAACTTGTGAGTGACGACAGAAAGGAAACATGATGTTGTGTGGTGCAACTGTTGACCTGCAGATAATAAAGTGCCACACATGTAAAAAATGATCTTAAATTGTGACAAAAAGTATCGGTATTGTAATGAATTTGAAAAAGTGAAAAGTTCATTTGCATATACTCCTAGCAGAGGTCTGCACAGGTACAAAAATTTGTGCCTGAGCCCAAAAAGTAACGTTCTACCTGGAACCAAACTAGACCCATCTGTTTGAAAGGATTTGAAAGGTGGGACCTGGACCCATGCAAAACCAGCAACCCACAGAGACAGCACCAATTTCACAGCTGATTGCTATTAACAAGTTAGCATTTATTTACAAGTTGTCAAAACAAAACTTTGTCTCTTACCTCATGTAGTGTTCGCAGCCTTCTCCCTTGTGCCTGGCTGTGACGCATATGATCCATCCTCGTAGCCAAGAATAGATAAAATACATCCAGGCTTTTTGCATCATTTTGAGGGAGATGGCAGCTACTCATGATGCACAGCCTCTCAACTGTCCTTATAATGTGTAGAAGTCAAAATTACTATGACCACTAGAGGGCGTCATCTCTTGAATGTAAACACAGTTATGTGGACTCTTTGAAGAGGAGCCTCACCGGTTGCTTCCACCAAGCGCAGGACGTCTGCGCCACGGTTCTGATCCCTCCTCTGTACGGCTGCAAGCTCCACCACCAGCGTTTCAGAAGCGTTTCAGCAGCAGAGCGTTTTGCCTGCCTGATTATGTTTACTTGCTCAGATTTTGTTGATCAGGTCCTTGACGTTAGTCGGCCGGCAGTTGGTAGACCAACATTGTTACCATGACGACAACTAAATAAGATGCAGGAGCCTGGGGTCCGAGCTTTGTGTTGGGGGTCTTATGATTATAATTGAGTTTTGAAAGGAGACGTGCGAGTTTAGATTAAGCAGTTGAAAGTAGGGCTGCACCATTAATCACAATTGCAATAAAATCGCAATATGGCCCAAGTGCAATATCCAAATCGCACGAACGTGAGAAAACAGCATTATAATGAGGTACTGTGGTCTTTGTCTGTGTTTTGTTCCATCTTTTAAATAATTATGAGCTTTCACGAGCTGTTGTTTACACTCCTCATGTTTATATGTGGGTTTAAAAAATGGCGGTTGTTGGGGCTGCATGGGCTCATGTGTTGACCAATCAACACACACTCATGTCACTGTGCACTTAGGCCACTCAAAAGTTACTCTTGTGCTGGAAGAGTAGCCACTCAAAACGATGTTCTAAGAACTACGATGGTTCATAGATCCTGTGGTGCAGAATCAATTTTAAAAAAAAAGGGTGGGACCTCCAACAGTTCTTAGAACGATGGAAAAGTTCCTGCAGTCTGAAAACACCTCATGATTCAGAAACTCCTTTATCTTGTCTAAACGCTTTTAACAAATGTTAGTGTTCAGAAAGCTGAAATACCTGCAATCACTCATGAAGACTCTCAGGCTCGAGAAAGAGACCTGTCTTGGACTTCAAAGGACGTAAAACAGCTCTGAGTTACATGGTGGACAGACATTTTTTTTCACATCTGTCCTCAGTGAACTGAACTCACTGAGGGAGCTTTGGCCTGTACTCGTCTCAAAGTCATTCAGGCCACATTTTTATCCCAGCATGGGCAGATCAGATAAGGACGGATCAGATAGAGAAGGTGGAACAGTCAGGACGAGTGAAAGTGACAACACACCACCTCCTCCGCCCCAACTGATGAGGGTTTTAGCCGCCACAGTTTCATCTCTGGATGCTGGTACGGAGGATCAGTGGGAGCTTACCTCCCCACACACACACACACTCACACACACACTCTCTGTCGGTGGTTACAGCCATGCGTCTGTCATCGGAGAGATTTCAGCTGAACTGCAAAGAACTTTCCCTTAACACCTGGACACTAAACACACCTGAAGATGTGTGTGTGTGTATGCGGGTGAGAGGGGCTGGAGCGTGTGTGTGATACATGTATCTATTAGCCGACAGCAACCTGCCGTGTCAAAATAATCCTCGCGGTGACCAGAGGGAGCGTCACTTGATGGTTGTCTGATTTGTCAAAACACACAACCACCTCAGGTTATTGTAGGATACACACGCCCACATACACACATACAGCTGTTTTTATAAAATGTAGACGTCATGATGAGCACAGTGATGAAATCTACTTTTTTAAACATCTTTGTAACAACATCAACATAATCACATTTAAAATCTTAGAAGAATTAAGAATGAAAAGTAGAACATAGGAGCATTACAGCATAATAATATATATAATATATTACATAATATAGATAAATATAAGATATATGATAGGTATAATAAGATCATGGGTTAAAATAAGTATGTTGACAGTACTCACTGGTGGTTTGCATTGAAAAAAACCCTTAACAACAAGACACACAGGATGACATATTGGCACGGTTGGCTTAAATCAGATAGTGCAGCAGGGAGTCTGCAATTAAAATTTTTGTTCACTCAGTATATATTCAAGACTTCAAATAAAGTGATCACAAGGAGAGGATGACTTCATAAGCTGTGTTTACTGTATAAAACTCAGCTGTGCAACCTATGATTTTTGCAAAAGATTAGCACATCATAAACACAGTGTGCATGATATGCAGATTAAATGCAAATCATCGATTTCTGAATGAATGGATATTTTTAATTATTATTATTTTTGGCATTTAAAAAAAAAATTTTCAGTTCCTATTGCACAATTAAAGGGGAAACACACCATTTGCAAAAAAGTTGGGACGTTGTGTAAAACATAAATAAAAACGGTGCAATAATTTGCAGCAACTTTTTGACCTATGTTCAATTGAGTACAGTACAAAAACAAGATATTTAATGCTCAAACTGAATAACTTTATTGTTTCTTGTAAATATACGCTTCATTCATTCAGCATTTTCCCATAAAAGTTGTGACAGGAGCATGTTCAACACTGGTGAAACATCACCTTTTTCAACAACACTCAGCCAGCGTCTGGGAACTGAGGACGTTAATTGTTGAAGTTTTGTGAAATTCTTTCTCATTCTTGCTTGATTTACGACTTCAGGCGCTCAACAGTCCGGAGTCTCTGTTGTTGCATTTTGTGCTTCATAATACAGCACACATTTTCAGTGGGAGACAGGTCTTGACTGCAGACAGGCGAGTCTAGTATCTGAACTCTTTTACTGTGAAGCCATCTGGATGGCAGCATATGTTGCTCCAAAACCTGTATGTACCTTTCAGCATTAACTTTATGATGTACAGTGATGATGCATGGGCACTAACACACCCCCATACCATGACAGCTGCTGTCTTTTGAAGTTAGTGCCGGTAACAATCTGGATGGTCCTTTTCCTCTTTAGCCTGACAGACACAATGTCCATGATTTGTGGAAACAATCTGAAATGTGGACTCGTCAGACCACAGCAGACTTTTCCACTTTGCGTCAGTCCATCTCAGATGAGCTCGGGCTCAGAGAAGTCTGGAGCGTTTCTGGATGGTGTTGATGTATGTCTTTCTCTTTGCATGGTAGAGTCTTAACTTGCATTTGTAGATGCAGTGACAAACTGTGTTTACTGACAACGTTTTTCCAAAGTATTCCTGAGCCCATGTAGTGTCCTTTATGCAATGATGTGGCTTTTTAATGCAGTGCTGCCCGAGAGGTCAAAGGTCACAGACATTCAGTGTTGTTTTTCAGCCTTGCCCCTTACATGCAGAGATTTCTCTGGATCCTCTTTTAATGATATTACGGATTGTAGATGGTGAAATCTCTACATTCCTGCAGATTTGTGTTGAGAAACGTCCTTGAACTATCCGCAGTTTTCTACAAGGTGGTGAACCTCATCCCATACATGCTTGTGAACGACTGAACCTTTCCAGGATGCCACTTTAATACCCAATCACGATCCTGTCACCTGTTACCAGCTAACCTGTTCACCTGATGTTCCAAACAGGTGTTGTTGTTTTTTTTTGAGCATTCCACAACTTTTCCAGTCTTTTGCTGCTCCTGTCACAACTTCTTTGAAACGTGTTGCAGCCATCAAATTCAGAATGAGTGTAAATTCACAAAAAACAATGAAGTTTAACGGTTTGAACATTAAATATTTTGTCTTTACACCGTATTCCACTGAATACCAATCACTGCAATCTGATTTTATTCACGTTTCACACAGTGTTCCAACTTTTTTTTTGGAACCGGGTTCCAAATAAAGATGGTCCCACTCCCTTTTCTCTTACTCCTGCACTCCATCCTACCTGCTGGAGAGCATTTGGACCAGGCTAACCGGTGCCAACCTCCACCTCTACACCACAGCCAACATCTACATGAAAACCACATTGGGTTCAACATGTTGGCAGGAGGAAGAGCAGAGGCTGTCAGAGGTTCATCCTCAGCGTGGATAAGCAGGCTGTGTCCTGGCTCTATCCACTACCGGAGATTTATTTCATGCGCGCACATAGCGGGCGTTCCTCCACACTGTATACAGCTGAGACGTCTGAACGCTGATTTACTGCCGAGCTCTGATAAACTGCTAAAATCCTCAGCGTGTTTTTCATCACAAGTCAGTATCTGTGCAGATCATCATAAAGTCGTCTCATAAAAAGTGGGTGCAGCACACACACGGGCAGCTCTCCGCCAGCGTCGTGTGTGTTTCGGGGTTTCTGATGCGTCCTGGTGGCTTTCCTGGTCATCGCATCCCCGCCTTCGCCCCGCCCAGAGGACACGCTCAGCCAGGCCGGGCGCTGATTGGACGACCCCAGAGGACAAAACATTTAGACTCATTTGTCAAACATGATGAAGACCAATGGAGGCCAGGTGGTTGGACGTAGAGGGCTGAGGAGCACGTGTGTGTATTTCAGCAGAGAGGAATGCCCTTCGTTCAGCCTGCGTGATAATTAATGGCTGTCAGCGTCTCTTTAGTGGAAGAAGGCGCTGACAGACAGCACTCCAGAAACGTGGGGAATGTGTGAACGCCTCACAGGGGTGGATGAGGGTGGAGGAGGGAGCCGAGAGTGGGGGAGGGGGCGGGGAGGTTATACAGTGCAACATCCCTCCCAACCGTCCGTGGAAGATGATCCAGGTCACCAAACCTGGGACATCACCCTCATCTGCAGCCGTTTGAGGAATTCCTGGACATCTGTGAGAAAGATACTGATCTGTCAACACCGACATTACAGCAGGATGCTGCTGGAAACTGTGTGTGTGTGTGTGTGTGTGTATGAAAGACAGGGGATGAGTGTAGCTTGACAGACAAATCTAATTTCTTAAATTATAAATGAATACACTGTAAAAAAAAATATAGCTGAGACAACTTAAAATTTCAAGGCAACGGGCTGCATTAGATTTTTGAGTTTTAAGCCCAACTTAGTTTTGAAATAAACTTTAGTTGAGATAAATTACTTTTCCTCTTTAGATAAACTTGAATCTTTGAGTCTTAGAAACTAACAAAAAAAAGTTTCAAAAACTGGTCACAAAACCTGATTTGTCTCTTTTTTTTTAGCACCTGAAAAATGAACAAGTTTACCTGAAGAAGAAAACATCAGTAGTCGGTAAAACTTTCTTAAAACTTAAAAATCTATTGCAGTCCGTTACCCTGACATTTTGAGTTTTCTCAACTTTTTTGTTTTTACAGTGTAGGACCTCCTTTCAGTGCTGTATATTAACGAAGGTTCTGATATTAATTTTCAGATAATGATTGACAGATTTGACCATTTCTACTACAAAGAAAGTGGCTTCTACATGAAACGGCTCACAACAAGGTCTGTGAATAATCTTGAGTAAGTGGGTCATGATTTTTGGAAAGAGACGCTGGTTTTGAATTTTTAAATTTTTTTTATTTGCCTTTTTTTTTTTTGCTTTGAGCACCACAAGGCGAGATAGTTGGTTAGAAGGCAGACATCTCTGTCCAAAACTCTGCCGTTCACATCAAAAAAATCTAGATGGATAAATAGCACTACAGGCCAGATGAAAAAATATGACATATTATAAACATGTTTAATCAATAATGAAAGATGAATTTGCCCTTCAAGATGTAGCAAAGCGCAAAATATGTGAAAGTGAAAGTGATCATACACGTCTATAAAGCTGGAAGACTCACAAGAAAACAGATTTTCACAGGTTTAGAAATATTGGTCAAAATCAGCAGCCTTATTTGTTTTTAATGTTGTCACTGCTTTAATAAATCAATATTGTGCGGTTGTATTTGTTGACTTGTCAAATTACATTTGTCATTTGTCATTGTCATAATCAATATGCACTCTAAAAATATGAACGTACCTTTTTTCATTCCAATTTCCCACAAGTTGGAAGTCAAAGATCAGTGTCAGTGTCAATATTTTACACGAGTATTCATGTTTTATAATAACATTGTACCTTATATCACTACATTTATCTGAAAGCTATAGTTACTCGTTAGTTTACAAATGAAGATTTTACATACAAAACATGTAAAGTTTTAAAATATGATGCATTGTAAAAAATAAAACTACCAAACAGTATATAGAGATTAAGCTTAAATGATTACTTGAGTAGTAAAGTGTTACAAAATGAATCAATTAATCTGTTGAAATCATTTTTCGTGCATCAATGCTTGAAAAATTTCATGGTTTCAGCTTCTCAAATGTGACAGTTTGTGGCTTCTCTTCATCTTCAGTTGCAGCAGACTGAATGAATCTTAGATTTAGACTGCTGGTCGGAAAAAAAAAAAAAACTAATTCTGCTTAAAGTTCCCCTCAAAAATATGTTTTTCTTTTCGGTCCTACAGTTGTTTGAGCTTCACTGTACAGTATGAAATGGAAAGTTTCTAGGTGATCACTGAAAATCCCCTTTTTCAGGGGTGGGCCTAAAAGCAGGATTTGTGACATCACACTGGACGCCTTCCATTCTTCCTTATTTTTCTTTATTTAGTTTAGTTTAAATGAAGTAACATTGTCAGAGTAGTACCTCAAAGCATTTTTTTGCAGCGTTCATCACCACCTAACTCTTCCACCACTGGTGTGATGTTTATGCATTATTGATGAGGTTCTCCATCATGGACATGCAAGAGACTTTTAGGATAGAACCATAAACCTGGGATGAAAATTAAATATTCAGTATTTGATACCTTGTAGGGAACACATTGGCATTGGCATTAATATCAAAGTGCATCCACTATGTTCTGGCTCCATGTGTCTTTCAGTAGTTTGAATCTTTCAGCTGAGTTCATGTCTTTCTGCTCACAGATTCTCAAACCACATTCAGATGTTTTCTTAGTACAAATAATTATTTTGTTGCATATTCTCTTCATTTGATAATCATTCCACCAGACCATAATGATTTCTCAATAACCTGCAGGGTCTGATATGAAATCATAATCATATCAACATTGTTTCACTATAATTCCAAGACAGTGAGACATTTCTATCTGCTAGTTCATGTATGTGGTTCATCAAAAAAAATGTCTTGTTCATGATCCAGCTGTCAATAAGCCTGCACCTCTGCAGGTTTGGCTTTAACACAACTTTAAAGAACCAGAAATTCACCTCATCACACTCCCTGATCTCTGTAGACCTGTTTATATGACCTGGCTGTATTTTGTACAGTCTGTATTATTTTACACATTTAATATGTTGTGCATTTCCACATATCTTAATGTTTTAGTAGCACCATTATTTCTTTTTTTAAGTTTTAAAATACTCTTCAACTGTGAGGCATGTACAAACACAATCCAAACAGTGCAGACAATCCCAACTTAAATATCCAATTATCCGTTCATGCAGTGCATCTCAGTAGATTGTGAACATCTGTTTCTTCCATGTTAAGTAGCAACTTCAGTGTTACAGAAGTGCATCGACATCAGGAGTGATGATGTTTGGGTGGACAGCTCCTCCTGCTGGCTGAGTGCGTTGCAACAGGCTCATGTAACTGCTGGAGATATTGATGTAGTGGCACCGTACTGCTCAGTAAATATAGACACCCACCCAAACATGGCACAGGGTCAATCACACGTATTTTATCTGATAAACATACATGTATAATATGTATGTATACGCTTTGTATGTGAGCCACTTTGAACTTTAGGTGCACCAATATGAAGGTTTTACCTTTGATGGTGAAAGTTCTGGTAGAGAAGCTGTTTTGTTGGAGGATGAAAAATGATGTAGTTCTCCATCAACACTTAAAATATTGTAAGCAAGGTAACATAAAGATTTCCAGGAGTTAAAAGACAATTCTGTTTGGTGTTAAGTAGGTTATTCTATTAATCACCAGTCATAATAAAAAAAAAAAAAAAGAAAGAACGGCAAGGGAAAGGTGGTAAAGGCAATTAAGGTATAAGTTTAATATTTTTGAAAAGAATGCATATACAAAGAACAAAGACTTTAGACAAAGCATTTGGTTTTGCACCAAAACAACAACAGGTTATAATAATTATACTGACTTGGACTGGATATCAACCCAACTCGAAGCCACCAGTTAAGAAAAACAAGAACCAACCAATCACAAATAATCTTTTAACCAAAACAGTCTCTCTGCCATTGGAGGTTTTTATTCAGCTAAACCAATCAGAGGTTTTCTTGCTATAAACTGGCAGGTAAGAGTTCAGATGAGTTCCGACCCCTAAATGTAAAAGGAGTGAAAGTAACCTTTTTTTTATATATTTATATATATATAAAATAAAAATTAAAAAAACACAAACAGAAATAATGAAGAAAAAAAAAAAAAACAGATTTTGGTAAAAACACCTGGAGCCTACATCAACATTGTGTGCCAGCTTACATTATAATTACATCTGTTAAACCTATCATTTAGAACAGAGACCAAGGCTCAGCTACACGCACCACCATACAGTTTGAATGGGTACAACAGACTGGGACAGCCCTTCACGGATACAACGCTCTGCGTGCGTAGGAAGGCACCAAATTCTGATCTGGCACAGAATTCTGGTGGAAATTCATCAGTTGGATCTCCAGATTTGGCTGTCGAGGAACACGGATGTCTCTGCTGTACCCGCTCTCAGTGTAAGGTGATGACAATGTTAAAAACAGTATCCTGCTTTTTTTTTTTTTTTTTGTGTATTTTAACCCTCCCTTGGTCCCTGGCAACGCGTAAAAGAACACACCGCTTGTTCTGCTAACACTGTTTAAGTTCCCTGCATCTAAAAGGCCAATTCCTGCGGTCGACTTGCGGACCCGTTACTACTGGACGCCTTCAGCTCTTCAAGTGATCGCCACACTCCAAACGGACTGCCGCTCTGCACTGTGAGAGTCTACTCAAAGAGGACTGGATACTTGATGGCAATACTTACTAATTTAATCTCCTCGGTGAGAGCTGTGTGGAGTTTCATTGCCCTGAATTACCGAGTCCTGTCAGACCTACACAGTTTCCTTAGTGGTTAAGAGCGCGTCTGCTTGGAACGTGGAATAAATATCTCAGACTTGTGTGTTTGAGGAGAAAAAAGGGGTTTGTTGGCAAACAAAACGAAAAGCAACACTACTCTGTTAGTTTCTTCTGGTAGTGCTGTGAAAGAAGAACGAAAAGGGATCGGGGCGGCGATGAGTGTGCTCGTCAAAAACAGAGGAGGGGTGGGACCAGCAGCATGAGCAGCCCGCCAATCAGGCAGCTGCGAGGGGCTGGGGCGGGGCTTATATCCATGAACGCTTTACATTGGCAGACGACTAAATGAGCTGGGGCGTCTAAGAGTTGATTCGGCCACGACACTTGACTGAAAATCAATTTATCAAAAGCTCCACAGGATGAATTCTACTTGTATGCAAAGCTTGGTAATCTGGATCCCCCGTCTGAGGTGCGTGCCACCCTGCCCGGAGCCCACAGCGGCCTGTTGGCTAGGTTAGGTTGATCTTCTGTCCCAAAACTCAGACTTTAGAGGGTGAAGCTTCTTATTATTGCAGACAATTATCTGAAACTTGGTCGGCTGTTTTCTTTCTAGTCTTCCCTGTGGAGGACAGTGCTGTCAACCAGCCTTAGCAGAGCAAGGGAAAGGGATGTGGGATGGGGGAGAAGGGTGGGGGTGGGGTGGGGTGTGTGTGTGTATGTATGTACTTTAAGATGTATGTATGTGTGGTAATGTGTGTGTGCTTTGAAAAGGGAGGAGCCTCTCATAGCAGCACACATTTGCGTTTCTTCTTGGGCTCTGGGGGCTCCAATGCAGCCAATATCGCCTCATCAAACACATTCTTTAGGCCTTTCTGTGGACACAAACACACAGACACACACAGGCTCAATGAGGGGGCAACGTAAACAAACACACAGGTCAAATTAAAAAGGTAGAGGGAGAACACAATAACAGCTTCAACAGAGGAAAAATAAAAGCAGCATTGGACATTATTTAGTATCGTATCAGAGGAAACTGTGAGTGTGCTGTTGGGGACAAACAATAAATAAAAAAAATCAACAAATATGTGAAAGGAGATCAAATTAACTTTCTGTTTTCCTATAAATGTGGTTATTTCAGTTAATCAGGGAATAAGTGTCAACAACACAAATCACATGCATGTTTGAGTGCACTTGAAGTGTGAGGGCCAAAATCAAAAAGGCAAGTCAAACAAGAAAGTGGAGGAAAAAGAGAGCATAGCCCCTGACGCCACAACACAAAACAAACACGATCTGAGCATTTTCAGTCCACGCTGCCTGCTTTTCTTTGTACTTTATTGACTCTGCTCTTCAGATTCAAACAGTGGATATCCACATTCAACATGGGAAAGACACTGAAAATAAACTGAACACAAACTATTCTCAGTCTCAAAGGTGAAGGTTTTCTTTCTCTTTGTGTTTGCCTCTGAGCAGCAGAGCCGCTTACACCACGAGCCTGGTCATGTGAAGTAACCAGAGCTGCTCTGACACAGTGCTGTACTATGCAGTAAACCAGTTAAGCCCCTCAGCGTTGCTTAACTCACACGACTAACCCCACTAAATTCTTCTCTGACAAAGCACTGGAAAAAGAAGGGAGCCAGAGAGAGGAGAGCAAGTTCATGTGTCCTTTATTAATTCTTTTCACAAGTTATTTCACACAATTATAGCTTTTTTTAATTATCTGGACTTCCAAGACAGCAACGTATGCACCACAGTTCAACGGTAATGTCAGTGTTTTTTTCAGTCTGGGCCCTGTTCTCCCATGTTTTTGTGTCGAAATGATTAATGGGGACAACAATTTTTGAAATTGGTCCAGTATTGCGGGAGACCGCTGCAGCTGGCGAAACAGGCTGCAATGTAATCCTTACGGGCAACTGCTTCCAGTAAATGTGCATGTTTTGCCACTGAGAGATTCAATTTATTATTGTAAGTGTCTGACAACATTATGTAAAGGATCACAACAAAGATAGACCTTTATAATGTTCAAGAGTGAGATACGTTTGGTTTTAACAAGAAACTGCTGTTTTATTGCTCTCACCAAACCCACCAGGCTCCATTTACAGAAACACAATTTTATCACTGTCATCTTCATTCAAACTTGACAGAAACTCAGTAAAAAACTCACCAAAACCATCTTTCCACAGCTCGACTGTCACCAACTCTGGTTTGGGCGAAATGGAATATTTTTATTCTTTTATTTTTTTTTTTAAACAGTATTGGATTGGTATTCCTAATTTCTGTAGGGACCCACTGCACTTGTCTCCCTCAACACTGCGCCAAGTTCAAGAACGGATGTACCTTTAATCACTTGGGAAAACAGGGTTCAGGTTAAAAAATACCTAACTTACCCTTTACTGGCACATTAGTGTCATATATAGGGAAAGTTGGGACAAAAAAGTCAGAAAGCATTTTACAGACGACGATAACTTGATGAAACATCAAGTGTAACTTAATGAACCATAAGACAGCCTGATCGTGGTACAAACAGGAAACAGTGGTTTTGTTGTCAAAATGGCCAAACACTCCCTATATATGACCTCAGTACTTAAACCCTCTACATATAACCACAGTCACACTCCAGGTTCTGTTTAATCAGACATCAACAGTAGTACAAAAAATACATTAGCATTAGAAATGGAAGATCTTTTCAGTGTTGAGATCAATCTCAGTGTGGAGTCATGTGAAGCCACCGCCCTCGCTTTAGTCCAAACCCTCCCCACATTACTACCACTACAGGACAGAGGGGAAAGACTAACTCAAACAATGGCTACATCCCAAATTACATCCTACATCCTCTGTAAGATATCGTTCCACTGTTGGCCACGGGCCACATTAATGAGCACTGGGCCAAAGTAGGAAGATTAGGAATGATACAGCGGTGTAGAACAAAATTTATGATGTAAATCCTAAGATTAAGATTTAATCTTAATCATAAGATCCATGATAGAAATCATAAATCTTTCACTACACAACTGCAGTGCAAGACTTATGATGTAAAACTGAGCTCACATAAGTAAGATATGAAGTACCTTAACACACCAACCAAACCAAATGTCAGCAGTTAGAGGTTAGAAAAGGCAACAAGTCAAGTCATTGAAGAGCACAAAGGCCTTGAGTCAGTGAATCAGGCCATGAAACTAAGATTAGTTGCAATGCACTCTCGATATAGAGCAGTAGTTTGGGTCAGTAGCTGACTGATGGATTGGTTAGTTTGATGGCTGAGATTGAGATAAGTCTAGATTTCAAAAGCAGCACATGTAAAGAGATAAAGAGAAGAAAGGAGAGAGAGATGGGGTAAAAGGATGAAAAATGCAGAGAATAATGGCGATCGGAAGAGGAAGAGCTGAGAGCAGTGGCAGAGAGAGTTTAAAATATACAGCATTTCCTCTTTCTCTGCGTCTCGGGAGGCTCGAGGGCAGCTAGGATAGCTTCGTCAAATACATTCTTCAGCCCTCGCTACAGGGACAGGAGAGGGAAGAGAACAACAGCACAATTAGCACAGCAAACACAGACAGAGATCGATGGGAGAGGAGGAGAAGAGGAACATGGCAGAACACAGAGGAACGTATTTGCGTGAAATACAGAGAGAAGGTGTGAGAGTTACAGTGTGTGAAGGATGAAGAGTGAAGTGTGACAGAGTTGAGGCAGACTCTGCTGCAGAGAGAGAGAGAGGGCTGTCGCTGAGCAGTGAGCTGAAAGTGAGGCGTGGACCGACTGCTGAGATCCCCAACAGGAAACAGGAAATGACATCAGCAGCTATGCAACAGTTGTGCCAGGGAGAGAGAGGGGAGGGGGAGGAGGAGGAGGAAGGAAGGAGCAGAGCGGGGAGGTGGGGGCTATGCCTCAGCTCCATCAACACTATTGTTCTGTGCCTGAGTGAGGCCGAGCTCGTGTGTTCTCCTCTGAGTCATGTTCCCTCCCCGAGTTCCTTACAGTGATGCGCCTACACAAGCACTCAGGACCTAATCGAGCAGCTAAACTCATAACAGCACTGACTGATTTATTAAAACAACCCCAAAAAAAGTAGTGAGTACTGAATTAAAAAAAAAAAGAAATGCCAATTCATGCTGTCTACTCTTGGTTCTATTTAAACATTTCCAATAATAGCATAAAAATTGTTGCATCTAATCACATACTGACCATCATAATTTTCATTTAAAATGTCAAACTAAAACAGCAAAATAAAAAATGAGCCAGGATCAATATTATTGAAGACACTCCGCAGCTCTCCTGCCAAAATATCTAGGTTCTCTCTTTTACTTAACAAACAGCAGCACTTTCACACCATTTTTTAAACTGAAGCCATGGTAACTAAGTTATTATTATCTTAACATGTTTATTTGCTAATTCAATTCATATATTATTGGGGCTGTACTGAACAGATCGAAGCTTCAAAGCTTCATTCATAACATTGATATTTGAAATATAAATCAGCATTTGAACGCTTATTGTTTTTTGAGCTTGTCTATTCATTCAGCTTAAACCCAGTACTTCTGCACAGTTGCAGATACAGATTAGGCTACACTAATATTATTAGTATTATACTACTTACAGAATTAGATTCCAGGGATTCCAGCGACTCGTGTGATCCAAACATTTCCAAAAACGCTACAGCGTGGCAAAGTCAAAAAGTCCAAATTTATTGAAAAGAGATAGATGTAATCATTTCCAAAGTTTTTATCTAATGAAATGTTCTGCTTCAATACATATGTGTTTTTATTTAGCCTTTCTAAAACACCATTTTCACTGCAGTCAGAAAAGTGTTTGTTCTCCTGCTTGCCACACACAAATGAAGGCAGCACCTGTATTAAAGCTATAATGCATTTCTGTATCAAAATGTCTAAAAATGCTTGATATATCTTAATTGTTGTTTTGTTAAGTTGTGTACTTACATTAGCCTACCACAAATGTTTCCAAGAATGGTCAAACCCACTACTTTTTTCAAGGTAACGGTGTATTTGACCACCATACATAACCTTGACCAGGGCTTAGTATCTTGGCTTGTCGACTTTTTAACTGACAGACCTCAGAGGGTGAAAGTAAATGGCTTTTTATCTGACGCACTTTTATCCTCCACTGGTTCGCCTCAAGGCTGTGTCCTTTCACCACTTTTATTCATTTTATATACAAATGAATGTCGCAGTCAGCATGCTGATAGGCACGTTATTAAATTTGCCGATGATTCGGTGATTGTGTCTCTTTTAAACAATCATGGCAGTATTCACGGACCAGTGGTAAATGATTTTAGCGAATGGTGCGAGAGCTCTTCTTTAAAAATCAATGTTCTTAAAACTAAAGAACTCATTATCGATTATAGAAAAAAGCCTCCACCACATTCCCCTGTTTTTATTCATGGTCAGGCGGTTGACACTGTACAACAGTACAAATACTTGGGCACTATCATTGACAGCAACCTGACATTTGAGGCCAATACTGACGCAATTTGTGCAAAGGCCCACCAGCGCATGTACTTTTATTGAAAGTTGAGAAGTTTTAATGTAGACACCACTTTTATGAAGATGTTTTATTCCTGTTTTATTGAGTCTGTTTTAACCTTCTCTTTTATTTGCTGGTTTGGGTCCCTCACAGTAAAAGACAGGAACAGGCTCAGCAATATAGTGAGGATGTGTGGCAGAATAGCAGGGGTCAGCTTTGAGGAGCTCTCTGCTCTGTACAGAGCCAGGGCTACAAGAAAAGCTCATACTATCCTGTCTGACCACGCCCACCCGCCTGGCCTCTCAATATAGGCTTCTGCCATCGGGTCGCCGGTACATGGTACCAAGACAAAGGACAAAAAGACTCAGAAATTCATTTGTTCCCATCACCATTGGCCTAATCAACAATTTATTGTGTTGACCTGTGCCCCCCTCCCCCTTATTGGATTGTTTTGATTGTATGACTGAATGTGTTTTTTCGGTCTATATTTCTGTTATTTCTTTGTTTTTTTTAAGGTGATGGCATCATAAAATGACATTCAAGGCCTCATTCGAAACCTCAATTGAAGATTCAAATATTTTAAAAAATGTCTTTTGGTACAGCCCTTGATATTATATTATCAACACACCTTTTACTCTGGGTGTAGGAAGCAGATTCCAGGACAACGCCCAGGGCCATACTGTGCTGGGAGACTCCCAGGAAAACGGCGCTACAGGCCAGATTAGCATCACTCTCACTGGACTTTTGTGTTGGAGAAGCTTGTAGATAACAAGTGAACCCACCTTCCTTACATGACAAACTCAATAGACTATAAGAGACTGCAGTCTGTACTCTACTACTCAGCCTAAACTGTTCTTTTCACCAGCAATAATATGGCTAAAGGCAGACTGCTCTAACCAGGATACATTCTGGTCTGAAACAAGTTTTTAAGCCATATGAAAAACAACTCATAAGTTAGAACAGCCAACAAAAACCAAACCATGCAGAACAAAACTCATCAACATAGCGTGCACAAGCCAGGGGGAATATGGTCATGTTCCTCTTTCCTCCTTTTTCTTTGCTCTTGCCATTGGGGTATGAATCTGTGTGTCCAAGAAGTGTATATTCTGTATGTGTGACTGTATATATTCAGGTGTATGTTACCTGTGTGAGGGCTGAGCACTCCACATATTTCACAGCCTTGAGGTCTCTCGCCAGCTTCTCGGCTGTCTCCGGAGTGATGGGCTTCTGCTTGTTCTTGGCCAGTTTCTCTATAGTAGACGGGTCATCCCGCAAGTCGATCTGAGTGCCGACTAGCAGGAAGGGGGTCTTTGGACAGTGGTGGGTGATCTCTGGAACCCACTGCATACACAAACAGAGGGTTATGGTAACAGTTAACACACTGTGACACAAGTACGAGCACACCTGAAGTGTAAAAAGAAGAAGAAGAAGAAGAAGAAGAAGATACTGATTGGCCACTGACCAGCTCCTACAATGAACTCTACAGCAGCTGATATAATAAATGTTAGTAATGTAGTAGCCTGTCAAACTTGTTAATGTTAAACTGTGATTGTTATGTTCAAATGTTAAAGAATTCTGAGTATATTAGAAAAAGAAGAAAAAAAATTAAGGACTAGACTTGCCTTTTCTTTGACATTTTCGAAGGAGGAGGGGGACACGACGAGAGAAACAGACAAGGAAAACATCTGTCTGGGGATAACTCAGAGGTCGTAACCTGTCGTAGTCTTCCTGACCTGGAGAAACCACACAGAAACATGTTGAACTCACACAGCCTGGCCATCAGGTTACATACACTGGACAGAGTAGGATGAGACACCACCAAAACCACGTTACACCTGAGACTAAATTAAAAAATGCCTTCAAAAGAGCCCCTAAATTCAAAACAGTGAGCCTGTGAAGGATGACAACTGACAATTTTTCCCATTCACTGTCATAGAAACATGTCACCATACAAACTGTATGCAATGACAATGTAATAGTTACTTAAACTAGATATTGTAGATGAACAGATCTAAATGAGTGTAGGCTGGAATAAGAACGACATACCTGCTGTATCAAACAAGCCCAGAGTGTAGGGCTCGCCTCCGATCATTACAGTTACAGCATAGTTATCAAACACCTGCAACACAGACAACAAACAATGGTTAGCCACTCATTCGCTCAATAGTGAATTATGTATACGTTTTATTGCCACTACAGTTTGACAAATATGGTGTAGTTATTAAAAATATTAATTTAATTTTGCATTTAAGGTATTAACAGTTATTGTGTCATTATTCAAAATCTTTTAGGCTGACCATCTTCATTTATCAGGATCTCACTGATACAAATCTGGAATGTTTCAGACAGCCGCATTCAAAGAGGAACAGTGATCACACAGCTGATCAACACTGGTTGGTCAACCACGGTTAAAAGTAAAGATTTCTTGTTCTCTATGGCCCAAACAGTGGGTGATCTGGAGAATTCTTCAAACTCTGACTTCTTGTCTGTGTTCAGTGATGCTAGCAGAAGTTGGTAGTCTAACCCGACTTAACAACTGACACATTGCCAAGTCTACGTGTACAATGACATGGCTTGTAATTAGGCTAATAAGACTGTAATTATTTAGTTCATAGGGTGTATCAAACCAAAATCAGTCACATTTCAAACTTCATATTCTGTTCTGAACTGTTCAAAATAAAACTAAATACTGATACAGTATTTTGTTATATATCTTACAAATTCCAATATTAAGTGAAATTTATATAGCCCAATGTCAAAAATTACAATTTGCCTAAGGGGGCTTTACAGTGTGGGACACCCCCTGTCCTTAAGACCCACTACTGAGAAAGAAAAAAGAGGGAAGAAGAAAAAAAAACATTCACACACACACACACACACACACACACACACACACACACACACACACACACACACACACACACACGCATATATAAACACTATGAAATCAAGTAACTTTATTAAAGTTACACACAAAGGACATACTAGGTCACATGGGAATTAATCTGTAAACTGTGAGCATGTGGTGACTTAAAAATACACCATATTTACATTTACACAGGTTGAAGTCCTGTCTATCACTCTACAGGGTGTTCACTCACTTACCGTAGGTACATATTCAGAGGGAAACTTGTTTGTGGTGTAAGAGATGAGCAGGCAGGTTTTACCCACAGCACCGTCCCCCACTACAACACACTTGATGGTCTGCATAGCTGTGTTTTACAGTCTTCGCTACTCATTCAAGATCTGCAACAGAAAAAAACAAAAAACAAAACAAAACAAAAAAAAAATAGAAAGGAAACTTCATTAGTTGATGACATTGCTTACTGGCTGAACAAACTATGAGCAAAGGTAAAAATTAATCTCCTCTGGCATTTGGAAAGCACACATTTGACTTCAATGTCAAGGTGAAAACAAATGTATTTTTTTAACAAATATGAAACACAAAACAATCTGAATTTACTGAATAAATATATGCCTCTGCCTAAGGTCCACAAGATACTAACAATTACAGCCTTAAATCTTATTTGGTCTAAATTAGTACTGTACTGTACAGTGTGGACATTTTGTGTCAGCAGGATACACAGAAAGAGAAGAAAGCGTGGGGTAGGGACACACCAATTCTCTGGGGGAGATCTTTGAAAAACTCAACACCAGATGGTATTTTCATTACTCGTCTATGACAAACTAAAGCACTTTTCGACATAACTGTAAATTGTAGCCTGACCCAAATCTGGAAAATGAGGTGAGCCAAGCCCTGAGTGAAAACATCATCATCTACTTGACATGGGGATGTTTATGGGGGGATAACTCCGTCGATCAATTAATAATTGGACCTCCCTGATCAGCCACTGGGTCAATGGAACTGTCCAGATGTCCGAATGAGGTTTTCTAATTTAAGGGATTGAGGGATCAAATAGACCCACAGCTGGGTACTCATTTGGGGGAACAAATGACAGAGAATAAACCTGTTTCATACAAAGGCAGAGCACATTCTGTGGCTCTAGCAATTCTAAGTGTCTGGGTGGAGGAACATGAGGAAGAAAGGAAAAACACCAGATTGGGACTGACTGTAGTATGATAAGTAAATGGGGATTTTCCATTGTCACTTTTGGCCATACAGAGTTAAACCGTGCTACACTGATCTGCATTTCCATTACCACTTTTAACATACCGAGCTGTGCCGAGTCACGCCCTGGACAGAAAGAGAGATGTTTTTTAGATGTTTCTAAAAGCATCTGTGTGTTCAGCTCTCAGTTATTTAAAGGCTAATCAATGTCAAGTTTAATTTATCTCCCTTGTCACTATTTGTACTCATGTATCAATTTTATTTTACTGTTTCATGTTCGCTTTGAACTGTGAAGAAGATGTGTCAATTACAGCTGATGAAAACCCAACATTTCCTGATTTTGCTGTTTCATACTAGAAGCTTTTAAATAACAATATAATAGGAGACTTTTATTGTGAAGAGCTTATAGGAAAATATGTTTATCCACTGTTTTAAAGCCACTCCCCTTTAGTTAAGTTAGTCTTCAGTTAAAATACAAGGAGTCAGCCCTGTTGTAATGGAAATGCAAATCCCTGCCATGGTGGACTGATGTGATGACTCAAACAGAGTAAAGCCAAGCCAGCACATGTGAATGGAAAAGGGGTAATAGACCAAGAAGAAGTGTCTCAAGAAGTGTTTCAAGTTCAACAAACTTACAGAATTGGATTAAACACCATTTGTCATTTTTTATTACTTCAAAAACACTTAATGAGGCCCTAAAGAACATTAATTTAACACAATTTATAAGTGATGGTGGCACTACTACATAGCAGACATAGTATAAGTGGTTATAACATAACAAAGGCGCAAAAATGAAGTGGGATTGTTTTGAGAATATTGTAAGAGTGAGCAGTGTTCTGCCAGCCAACACAAAGTACAACACAAACCAACTGACTATAACAAAAGAAACACAGTGTCAAGTATTTCCAAATATGGCCAAAACTATTAAAAGAGTAGGTGGCCTCTTAGCTGGGTCAATTTTCAGACGGGGGCCTGTTAAAAAACACACAGTTCATGTTGAATGTTTTCATGTTAATTTATTTAACTTAAAGGATAAGCCTAGTTTGATCATGAAAACTGACAGTGTCTGCACTGATCTGCAAAAGAACAGGGCACATCACCAAAAACAGTCAACAATATCTGTAGCCCACATTAATTTGGGATTCAAATCTCTCCTCCAAGGCAACAGATCATTTGGATCAGTGACAATTCTATTAAACGCACGTTTTTTGAATATGGTTAAAACTGCCTGTGCACGTCATACGGTTGCACCAGTAGCACACAGAAACTACACCAAAATAAACTGTGAACCTAAGCCAAGACGATCATTACATGACAAGTTCCAGAATCAGAACAGCAACATGGTCACTAAAGGTCACCCGTTTCGTTGAGTGCCAGTGACCAAAGAGTATCCGTCACCACCAGCCACAGCCACCAGAACATGGAAAACAAAAACCTACCAAGAAACCTAACAGGCATTTATCACAGCAGACATTTTGATTTATCACAGTCTCAAAAGCACAGGTGTTACTAATAACATTAAAGATGGCTCTATTCTATTTAAGTGACATACACCAGGACCTTGAAACTGATGCAGCAACACAGAATTCAACTAGAGCTGAAATGATTAATTGGCCGATTAAGTGATGGACAAAAAATTAAGCTGCAGCTATTTTTAATATTTTATCAATTTCAGTTAATTTCACAGCAAAAATGCCAAACATTATCTGGTTTCAGGATCTGACATGAGAGGCTTTACTGCCTTTCTTTGCCACATATAATAGGAAACTGAGCGTCTTTGGGTTTTGGACTGTTGGTGGGACAAAAAACAAATCTAAACATGCCATTTTGGGCTGTTAGTAATTTTAACAGAAATTTTGTATTATTTTCTGACATTTTATAACCCAAATGATTAACAGAGACAATATTCTGCAAACAGATCCATAATGAACATAGTTATTAGTTTCAGCCTTAAAAGCAGTTTATTGTAATATTCACACGTGCTCTTCCTATTGTGATGCGTTAAACTGTCTCCAATGAAAATGGCCTACAAGGTGAGTGAAATAATAAGCACTGACCTTGAAACTGTGTCTGTAACAATGTGGTGCACTTGATGTATTGTGCCTTTAGAGACAGCTGACACTGTAGCCTATGTAGTATGTGGACCACAGTAGTCCCCTGTTTCTCCTCCATAAGTTACAGTATGTCAGTGCTGAGCCACTGCAGAGCTCTGCACCACTGTGTGGGGGTGGGGGTGTCATTGAGAGAAGCAGGAGGGACAAAACTGCAGGCACCACATGTTACAGAGTGAGGTGGATGTCCTACCGGGAATCATGGAATACAATGGTACCAATTTCTTCAACATACTAATCCCTTTGCAGAATAGGCTGGAATTAGGTTAAATGGGCCTATATATGTTGCATTTGCCTGAACGCTTGGTGGAAATGACAGACCTGAAATTTGAGGCTGATTAGATCACTGATTGAAATTTTCTAGATCTACTCAACATGAGTGTGTCGTCCTGCTATTAAGCAATCTCATTTGTCCCAATAGCCTCCTGCAGGGAGTGGAGGAGGAATTTCTTACCCTTTACTTCAAAAGGTCCAGCGTGTAAGATTTACGGTGATTTACTGGCAGATTATGACCGACACAGAATGTAATATTTCTAAGTATGTTTTCATTAGTGTATAATCACCTGAAAATAAGAACTGTGGTGTTTTCGTTACCTTAGAATGAGACGTTTATATCTACAGACAGTGCGGGTCCTCCTCCATGCCACGCCACACCATGTTACACTACCATGTTTCTACAGTAGCCCAGAATGAAAAAACAGCAAACACGGGCTCTAAATACGGCCTTAAGCAAGTCAACGTAGGTTGTTCTTCATGCTTTCAAAGGAAGAGTGAGACGAGGTGTAAGCAATACGAAAGCTCACAGCTTGAGTCCACTAAGTCCTACACACTGGTACTTTAAGGTCCTACTTCAATGTAATCAAACTAAGACTAGCCATAGAAACATTTCTCCACTACTGCCATCACGAATTTTGATACCAAAATGACCGACCATACTTAACATTGTTGACTGTTATCCCAGTTTCCCTACAAAAACTTTTTTCAACTTAACCAGAAAGCAAATGCAAAGCAAATGAAGTGATATAAAAAAAGACACCTGGTCAAAAAATACAAAGGTTTCCTGTCCAAGACATTGTTATGGTTGAGTACAGAACAAAAATGTGATTAAAAAGTAGGGCTGCTTTTGGTAATGGCAAACTAATACATCGCACTCATGGAGGCAGAGACTCAACAGCTTGCAACCTTGACTAAAGGCCAGTTTCTTTGAGATTCAAGAGAGGTTACCCCGACTGCAGACCAAACTATGCAGCTAAGAAGGAAAAACACAGATGTGAAAAGGATAGAGCGTGCCACTAGACACAATCAATGAAACAAGCCATTGCATAGCAGACTGAGAAAGAAAGACAAATTCACTACATGAAGTCCAAAAAATAACATACTCCATGTGCCAGTAATGGGAAAATATTTCCTTCAGTCACTGAATGTTAATATTGCTGGTTCATCTGTTTGTTACAGTCAAGGCTTTTTTTTTGCCTCTGAAACATAAAACTGATAAATCCCACAAATAATTGTGCTCAAAACACAACATACCTGTGCAGGACAAGCGAAGGTTCACTTCAGTCTGAATGGACCTTATACATCACTGCTCATTGTCTATGAACCCTGTACCCTCTATATAACATTTTCATGAGTATATTTTTCCCCACTTCACATACAGGGTTTGATTCCAAGTTGTGGGACCTTTAATTTGGTTGTGTCTTATAATAAAGGACAACTGTACATGTGTGTGGGTCAGAAAGTAGTGACGGTTTACATCCCTACTGCTAAAGAAGTGACTTCTACTAGTTTGTAGTGCCTGAAATGGACACTGACATGTAGACTTGGGGTAGAAAAGTGCATATTCACAGGGAGCATTGGAATTACCCGACACTTCACATCATGTAATACAATAACACTTATCAAATAGAAAACTTGGTCACAGATTAGGCTAGAACTTTGGGAGCCAAAATGTATAATTTTTCTCTCTTGGATAACATTATGAAATTAGAACTGGATGAGTTCTGTCTGTTACATAGATTTAATGAACAGATATTATGTTGACAAACTTGAATAATTGAGTGACTTTATTTAAGCATTTACTCAAAACAATCAATAGACACCTGAGAGCCTCAGCTCTATTAAAGCAGTGCTGGCTTTCTGTTTGAAGTTTAGGTTTCCTACACATTACAGGTCGCTTTCACACCAGAGCTGTTTGGTCCGCTTTAAACATACCAGAGTTCGTTTCCTCGGATAGTCCACTTCGTTTGGGCAGGTGCGAAAGCTCATCCGAACTCTGGTGCGGACTAAACAAGCGAACTCTGGTCCGCCTGAAAACGTGGGTCTCGGTTCACTTGCAAGTGAACCCTGGTTCGGTTCGTATGCAGTGTGAAGCTCACTGGACCAAACACCGGACCAAATATACGTAGTGACGCTATACGCAGTGCGCACGAATAAATTCAATGGTAAATTATGCGAATTAAACAAATTATTTTCTATAGGTTTACTAAAATCATGTATTATGTGCTAAAATACAACGTATCTCATCTGTATTTATAATATAGCTTGATTCTGCATCTCTATTTACAGCTCATTAGTCCTTACGTGAATGTTTACTGTTGCTATGGCAACAAGTGACCGCTGACATTAGCAGTTGCTAGCTAGCTTAGCTCCATTGTCTGAACAACAATAACCCATAAATTCACAATTTGGCATATTTAAACAAAATCAAATCACAACTACCAACAGTCACAGTCCTTAAACTCTGAGCTCATATGTTGTCACATGTTAGATCATCAAAGTTAGAAAAATAACAATCAATCCCTGACAAACTACGATAGCATTATAGGAACAGTTGCGTTCACTAACGTTGTAGCATTCCCTAAAATAATGTGACGAAGCATGAGGGATTTCCCCTCCTACTCTGTCCAATCGACGAGCGCCCCTTTCAACCACGTGATACTGCTCAGAAAGTTCGGTGCGCTTCAGAAATCACAGTGTGAAAGCAGAACCGAAACAAGTGATAAATGCAACAATGTTGCAACTTTCAGCTCACCAATCGAACCGAGTCCGCTTGGTCAGGTGTGAAAACGACCACAATGTCATTTAAACCGTGGTCACACCGTTAAGTGGACAGCCAAATAGCCCAGCAAACAGAGCATGTGTGCTTTAAACATGTTTGTAATTTGTGTCATAATTCAGGGTTTTCTGCAAAATGTCTACATGTAAAGCTGCCACACCAAAGTCCTTACAATCATTTGCCAGCTTGATATTGGGTTGATTTTTCAGCAGGCAATATAGGAAAGCTGTGCCTCGGGCACCAACTAAACCAGTTGTTTAGCAAGAGGAAAAACCCTGCTATTGTCTAGAAGAATCCTTTCAGCACTTCGGCCAGTAACAGAATAGTCTGTTTCACTGCATGGTGATCACTGTTACATACACACAACAGCATATTAACCGCAGAATCATACTGCCAAGGAGGGCAAATATTTTTTCATGGAACAATATGCAACTAGAAAAACTAAAAACTTTTTTCTATTGGGGGTAATTCTGACATTATTTGACAAACTCTAAGCTGAACACTGCAGTAAGCCGATGGCCATGGGCAACAGAGGGTGGCTGCAGCTGCAATAATGCTGCCAGACTTAATCCACGCATTTGTGTTTGTAGGCCAACAAGCATTCTGAGGGCAGGCCAGCTTAAAGAAGTGAAAACAGCTGAAATTCATTCTGATGCAGCAGTTTCCCCACAAGATAAAGATCCTATTTTGAAATTTACTGTGTGTTAAGCAAAAGGCCAAAAAGCTTGACCAGAAATTTCGCAAGAGATCTGAGCAGCGAGCATGTGTGTTGAAAATTGATTACTTCCACTAGAGCTGAACGAGTAATCAAAATGAACAAAACCGCAATATGGTCAAGTGCAATAGCCAAATAACAAAAGCTGCAGTTTTTTTTTATACAGGAAAAATGTGTGACAAAACAGCATCATAATGAAGTAATGTTAGTGCTGCAGAGAAGCACTGGCCTACAAATATTGTTCTCCACTTGGGGAAAAAAATACATGTTTGCTGGGTAAAGACCCCAACAAATGACACAACAAAATGCTTTTAATTGGTTTCTTTCAGTGATTAAAAATGATCATTCTTATTAATGGTGAATCATATCACAATGTTTTTTTTTTTCTTCTTAAGATGCAGCCTAAACTTCTACTAACCACAGCATCACTGTATCCATACAGCTTCAAGCCTCTGTCAGCACATCGGATTTAGCAACATATCCTCAAAGACTGGTCATAGTTTCCTTCCAAGTTTATCTGAAATAAAGATTCAACGGTGGGCTCAAGCAAGCACTGGTTTGACGAGGAAAATCCTTGGACATCTGGCCGTTTGAAACTTGACACAGACAGATCTCAAGCCAAAGACATCAGTTACAAGGATTTCCTTTAAACATCGACACAAAATCTATGACGACTTGTCCAAACACGGGCTCTCTATTACATTACTATCCTCGCAGCTTATGACATGTATAAATATGGCACCAAGAGTAGCGGAAGAAACTGTTACAATCAGCCTGTATTACGTGTAACAGCCACAAACTCAATTACATAACAACAAACACTTCACGATCGCACCTGATAGATGGCTGCCCCTAAACCCTACAGTAGTTTGGGTACATTAGCATTAGCTGCTGTGTTTCGGCCACATCCCCGGCCTCAATCTGGCCTCATTTCCTGCCGGCTGTTTAAACTAACGATAAATCCACTCATTTAGCTGTCCCTCTTTTAACCCAGCTTTGTATTATGAACCTTTATCCTAACACCCAAACATCACATAGTACAACAACAATCGGAGACGCTACATACATTCTAACAAAAATATGATCCCAGCGTTTGTTACGCCTTCTTATTCAGTTCGTCAACCGGCTAACTGCTAGCTACTAACTATTTACATATTTTGGTATTTACTGGTTTTACTTAAAGGAGGTAGAAATGTGAAGTTTTCTTAAACCTAATATCACCAGTCTATTTCATGTAGAGTATGGTTGCTACATAGCCCCAGGAGGTTTATTTACCTGCCGGTCCACTGTTACAGACTGCCTGTCTGCTGGCTTTGCTAACTACTACCCTCCCCTCCCAGTTAGCTTGCTAGCTAGCTAACTGGCTGAGCTAACCTTAGCGGATGCTGTTGCCGAATGAGCTATCTAATCTGGCGATTACAAGCCGTGTGCCACAGACGTACACTATAGATTATATTTCTAACATTCAAACTAAACCCAACCACATTCATATGCCAGTAATACAAAAGAAATATATTTTTTCCCTACCGTATCCTCTGTGTCTTTACGCCGGGCGTTGGCAGCTCCGCGCTAGGGGCTTCCCAGTCAACAGAACAGGGACACGTTGCGTGCGTACTGTCTACGTAATTACGTTAATCAATATAACTACAACTAGGTTACTTTTGTCAAACTTGACCAAACACCAAACAAACTGCATAAATAGGTAAACATGTTGTCTATCATTTCAACAATTGAGAACACAGATGATTTACGGTTGTATACGTTTAAAACTGTATTACTACTTCTGAAAATGAATCTTAACTCCAGTTAAATAATGCTTTCTAAATAACTTCACTGATTTTATGTTTACAGATATCTCCCACCCACTTTGTATAAGACATTACAATTAAGGAATTTGTCCCTGTATCCATAATTATCCAATAAAACGGATCAGTTACATCAATCTTGGCGAATCTAATATATATCACATGGTAGCCTACATGGAGAATAGTCTTAATGTGTTTGAATTTTGCTCCACACGTTAATATATTTGAGCCTGCTTTGATGCAGTGACTATCTTTTTCACCTGCTTTACACTGTAACAAAAAGTGCACTGCCACTTCTAAATTACACAGCACTGAACATAACAATATAGGAAATGATACCACTACAAAACAAACAGGCTCATTAATCATCTTTTAAGTAATAGCACTTTGTCCTATTATACTGTAGAGCTGTGAGTTTGACCTACATAAGTCCATAGCAATGCTGTTGTCTGCCACTAGATGGCAGTGCAGCCCAATGACCCAAATACTCATTCAAATAACTGAATGTTAGAAACATTTAGTGGAATAAGTTAAAACAGACAACAGCTGTAAGAAAAAAAACAAAAAACTTTATTCCCAAAATTGATACATGGTAGAAAGGAACAATCAATATTCATGTCATATAAACACAAACACTCAACACCATTGGCAAACAAAAGAAAGGAAAGATTCGTAAGAGGCTCCACTGCCCTAGTTGGACACACTCTGCAGCAAGGTAATGTTGTCTCCTTTCAACATGATCCTCCCTGGGAGACAGAGGAAGAAATACGGGAGGTGGATTAGAGCAATGAGATGATGGATGGAAAGAGATACAAAGTGTCAGTTCACTTGTGGACAAGGCAGAGTGCCGATCAAGTTGGCTTGACCGGGAATCTAGTGCCTCAGTAACATGTAGGATCAATAGCATGTTTGGTTTCTTTCTAAGGGGTCCCCCTCCCCACAGCTCAGGTGTGCTGTGACGCCTGTGAAAAAAAAGTCGATTTGTGCAGCATCAAAACGAAGGTTAGTAAATGACTGTGTAAAAGTGTCGAGTGTGCCAATATGCATGTGTGCAATCACTGTTAAGCAAAAAACAGATATAGGTACAAAAACAAGTGGTAAAATGTAGGGTGCTCTTACCCAGTGGCTTTCTGTTCTTAGTCTTCATGTGGACTTCCTCTGCATCATCTAGAACCAGGTTCATGTACTCATCAAAACCCTCAGGGACAGAACAGTGAGACAAAAATTAGTTTCCATGGGTCTAATGGAGGAACATTTTCATATTCTTATACTGAACCCCACACATTAGTCTGAGGCTTGCTCTTACTGGATTCACCAACTGCACAAACTTGTCATGCATAGTAGCCCTTTTTCAATTAATGAATGCTACTTGTTTATAAGGCGGTTGCACATTTGTGAGATATGATTATTAGCATAATCAATGTCCAAAAACTGCTATACAAGGCCACCTGTTGTTGTTTGTGGGATAGTTTCATTCATAACCATGTCACCCAATAGTAAAAACAAGAACTTCACACTGCAGAGATGTCTGAAATCAGCAGATGACAAATAACATGCATTTGTACCAGTATTATGGTATGTCAAACAAGAAAATGATAATGTGCCTGCCAACAACATATTATCAGACCAGTTTCTGCCAAAGGTCTCCAACCAGTTGCCCTGGGAGCAATAGGTAGAAAAATATATCACAATAATGAAGTTTCATATTGGTTGATATAGATCATTTTTGATCGTGCAGGTCGTGACTGACAACATGCTGTGCACTGCAAAGGGTAAAAGCGGTTGAGGCGATAACCTAAGTTTGTTGTATTAGCACTGGGTGATTCACAAATTCAAACACCATGATTTATTTGACCACATATTTCAATATTGATATTTATTGCTATATATCAACACTGAAATTTTTTGACAAATATTAGTAATATGGATATAATGACTGAGTGGTTAAATGCAAATAACAAAACAGTCTGGCAAGTTGAGTAAATTACATAACTTTACTGTAAGGCAGCCTTTAAAATCAGGAAGAGACAACACTTACGCCAGATCATGATATAACAATATCCAAAATCCAAGACAATATCTAGTCTATGAATAAATTCATATTGCAAAACTGACAATATTACTGAGGAGGAGTTAGTTTCAAAAAATGGGACCGACGTCAGTAGTGTGGAAGTGGTTTGGTTACAAAAGATCAATAAACCACTGTAATATGTAAAAGGTGCAAGAAGACTGTTGCAGCAAAAAGAGCAATACAACAAACTAATTTCACCATCTAAGCAGAAAGTTGAGCATGAGGAGAGCCAAAAATGTTGCAAGGAGAGCTCAACAGATATGAGTTCTAAACTAAAAATAATTTTTCAGTATTTTGGCATATGGTCACGAATTTAGTTATCCCAGAATACCCTGGACTGGCATATTATCTTAGAGCCATATCACCCACCCCTGTGAGAATTTCACAAACATGCTGTGAAATTGTTTGAAAATGTTTTGGGGTTCTGACACCTGGATTGGCAAAATACACAGATTCACTGACCTTCCCTGCCAATGAATCTGTTATTGAATCATTTCTCTTTGTTCCTCATTAACAATTAGCAAAGTATAAAACACACAGCAAGCAGGTTCTCATTTTTACCAGACTTTGAATTGAGTTCAATTTTAGTTGTGGCTACAGTTGTGCACATTAAGCTGCCACTCAAAACTGTTCGTCCTCTCATCCTACAGATTTCAGCTGAATCTTTTCTTTAAGGATTGATTTTTTGAGTATTTTGCCATTATTTGATAGGAACGGCTAAAGAGATGACAGGAAAGGGGGCAGAGAGAGCGGGGCAGATGCGCCGCAAATAGGCCGCAGGTGTGAGGCAAACCGGCGGCCGCTGCAGAGGACTAACAGCATCAGTACATGGGGCGCATGCTCCCCCAGCTGAATCTTTTGAGGTGTAATTATTAATAACTTTAGTTCCTTCAAAAGTTGAGTTCTAAACCAAAATAAATTCACTCAGAGACTGAGATTTGATTAGGGATCTCACAATACCAGAAATTTAGTAGTCGATACCAAAACCAGTGAATTTGAATGATTCTGAATACCCAATTTGATACCACGGTAAAAAAACAAAATCAACAATAAAATTCAGCCCGCTGTTTCTTTGCCACCTGAAATAACTCTTCTAAGCTTCTAGAACAAAAGACTGAGGGTGATGTGTTCTGGGAGATGTCTGAAGCAAATCACTGTCAGGAGAGCACGTTGCTTAGGTCTGGCCAATAATGGAGTCACAAGGTGACCTCTACTGCTGAACTTTGAATACAAGTTGAACCCAGAGTGCAAGCAGTAACTTAAACTTACTAACATGGTGACAGACCAAACGCTATTGTTATATTTTGATGCAAAATCAGCAACACACCAATGCCAGCTGTCAAAATGATATTTCATGATAAGGAGAACAAGTTGGATACATACTGACATGAACTTAAACTCACTCACAGGCTGCACTGTCTTTGAGGTGCTTTGCTAAGTTAGCAGGCATTCACTCCTATCGTCTGAAAGGTGTGATGGCACTGTTTGCAATTAATCCCTGATGATCTGACTCAAACACAAAGTACTTCCATACACGAATCTGTTGACTGATTGTTTTCTCAATGAGTCGAGCTTTCACTGCAGCTAATGTCACTATTCTACATGTGTAGTTGTTGTTCCTTGGTGCTGATGGGCACTTTTCTTCTTCCTTTAGCATTTAATGGCAGACTACAACACTTGTACACATATGATTCTATGCATATTACAGCTCAACTACCTCTATCCTTCTGTTTACAAAAACATTTTTAAAAATTACTGCCCTATTCTCAAAATTTTGGCATTGACTTAGTACCGAAGTATCATTTCTTGTGACATCCCTTTGATGACACTAAAATCACATTAAGATAAGATAAAAGCGATCACACCCAAACTTTAATTGCAATCCCTCGTAGTTCTTAGCTGTGTGCACGCTGTACAGTAATTTAATGTTAAAAAAAAAGCAAGATGCATTAGTTCACCCAAAAATTAAGTCATTATCTACTCACCCTCGTGCCAATTGAGGGTCGAGTTTATTTTGTTAGTCCACACAACTCTGCTGGAGTTTCACAGGAAAACAGTGTTGTAGAATCTCACAAGCAATGGAAGTGACTGGTGACCAGTTTTCAAATGTAAAAAAAAACTGGGAAAAAAACCCCAAAATGCCTCCATACTGCTTGTCTGGTGTAATCCATGTCTCCTAAAGTCCTGACATGCTGTTTGCACACCATCACAACACACACACCCAGTTCATACGGTATGCATGTGAACGTGGCTCCAAGCTAAAGATCTAGTGAAGATTCAGGCTAAAAACATGGTGTGAGTAACATTTTTTTTAGTCAACTTGGCATGTTGGGGCTTTAGGAGACTTGGATTACACCAGACAAGCAGTATCGAGGCATTTGTGTTTTCTTTTTATTTATTTATTTATTTTCAGTTTTCTATGTTAACGTAAACTGGTCACCATTCACTTCCATTGTTTGGGACATTCTGCAACACTGTTTTCCTGTGAAACTCCAGCAGTGTTTGGTGGACTAAAAAACTAAACTAAACCCAACCCTCAATCGGCACGAGGGTGAGTAGATAATTACTGAATTTTCATTTTTGGATGCAGTATCCCTTTAAGATATGGCTTTATTATGAAATTCCCATGGTATGTCTGTGTCAAAAACGCCTGGAAGAGTTCGGTCATAAAATTGTCAAATCATGATTGAATTGCTTTTTGTGAACTGACATAAATGCAGCTTATTGTGTTATAAGGTCATATATCGTCTCATATCAATCAAGGCCACTGAACTGAATTAAAATCGTATTGTGGCAGACTTTCTGAGATCAGCAAATATCATATCGTTGTCAAAATAATCCAAAACTCGTCTGCAAACTCAAGATGGAAAGATAGGGCACTAACACTGTATGTAGAAAAGCCAATTGTAACCGAGGACATTTAGGAAAATTTGTACAGCAGGATGCATGGGAGTTTCTGATTTTTGTTTATCTACCTCATGAGTGTAGGCACCTGCCAATATGGATATATGTACTTTAGGCCAAATATTGGAAATCCTTGGATATGTTGAAAAAAAACTCTAAATTTACACATGTATTCCTGTTCAATAAAACAGCAAAATACAACTTACAATGATGCAGCCCTCTATCCGCATGTTCACCTGTTCATACAACCAGACCTGGATCCGGGAGCGCTGGGAAATGAGAGGGACAAGTGATGAAAATGAAGCCGACATTTTATCCATCCATCACACAAAACAAATCAGAGAGAAATATGGAAAAAAAAAAATTATGATACTTACATTTTGTAGATACCTAAAAATTAGGTTCTGATACATGGAGTCAAGGAAATTCAATGTCCAAAAGCAAACACACACACATTGAAACATGTTGAATTAGGGCTGGACAATGTCTGAAAAACTAATTCGATAAATTGCTGACTTTCATTTGCCATTACCGATACTTACTGATTATTTTTAAATGACATGTTTTCTTGAAAAATTACTCAAACTGATCGATTGATTATTAAAATAGTTCGCAATTAATTTATTAATTGTTGCAACTCTGCGATTAAGTGTCTATCGCTGACATATTAACATTGTTTTATTGCCCAGGCCTAAACTGAATATGTTTAGGTAAAGGGTTGATACACACAACTGATTAATACGAATACGAATACGAAATACTTTATTGGTCCCCAAGGGGAAATTCATTTGTCTGTAGTCTCATCTATTTGTATAAGAATTATAGAGTCTGATGGCAGTTGGTATGAAAGATCTTCTGTATCTCTCTGTCCTACAACGAAGAGAGATAAACCTTCCACCACCATTATTTCTTTGGTCCATCAAGGTGTTATGCAGTGGATGATCCATGTTGTTTAGGATTAAGTTACTGATATTGATAACAATCGCATTTTTAAACTTTTTCAAAGTGGAAGAAGAGTTTCAAAAACTACGCTGGCAGAAATAATTAAAACATTATAGTTAGGTAGTACAGATAATGTATCCACTTGAAGTGAAACTTATTTCACATTTTTACGTACAGTAATATACATAAACTCTTTGTATGGCACTGGCTACAGCGGCTGATGTCTACACACTGGTTATCTGAATGCACTGTATGACAAATCAACACACAATATCCTGCTAATAAGCCCTCACACCCTGTAGCTCTGTTGAAACTCTGTCCTCTTTTACACTCACGGGAAATGAATGGCTAGCTAGCTAACGAGACAAGATTAGCCTAGCTGCTAAGTTACTGTAGCAAACAATTAAACCGCGTCTGTCGTCCACTGCAGTTAAAAGGATACAATGGGCTGCACCATAACCTTCTGGACTTTCTGTCCTTGTCCTCTGTACGCCATGGCTCCAACAAAATACCCGCGGCAGGTATGAAATGAGAAAATTTGCACCTTATTCAGAGGCACGATAACGAAACGCTCACGTTGTGAGGTTGCTGCTTCAATGGCGGGCTTCCTTCCGCGAGCGGAAGCAGTTGTAATAAAGCGGCCACATGAAGCGGAGCAGCGCCACAGTAGGTGGGAGGCCGTTACTGCACCAACCAGTTGATCCACACAGTTTACAGGTGCGGACATGCATACGTTTACTTTGGCAAGCTCACAAAGTTAGGCTACATAAAATAACTGTTCTATTCAAGAGTTATAAAATTCAAAGATTCTTAAACATGTCACATTCACTTTTACTCTTCACAGGTTCTCACGCAATGTTCTCATTATAATCAGTGAATTTAAAAACAGTTCATTTCATTTTAATTTAGTATAATTATAATATAAGACTTAAATGTATTGAGTTAATATTATTATGCTTTTAATATGTACATAATTGCCTGACAGTATTTGTTTTGTGTTTTGGCAGCTATGGCCAGATCAACCCACTAGGTGGCCCCATGAGGAAAAGATTATTATGGCTCTCTCCCACCCACTGATATTACCACCAATGAACAGCATTTATAACTTTGTACTTTGTGCACAACTGTTTTTTTGGGCTCGGAGTTCTTTTGAAGTTACATATATCTGGCATCTGTACAGATTCTGAGTAAAATAAGAAGGACGTTTACACACGTGTGGTTTCAGGGGCCTGCCTGACATGCCTCGTGCATGATAAAAGCATGTGGATAACACTGGTTCTCTATTCCAACGCAGCAAATTTGAACTTGAACTCAAATTAATGAATTCTGTTGCTGCTAAATGTGAGCAAATCCCTGCCGCTAAGTAGCAAGCTTGAAACTCGGTCAAGTGATTGGATTACGCTGCAGGTGCCAGCTGTTTTTACTGAATTTGGGAAAATCCTGTTTTTCAGATTGGTCACCTGCAACATGGAACAAAATGCAGAAGAATTTAAACCTTTCCTCCCTCATTTTTATCTGTAGGCCAGTTCAAGCCTTTAACTGTATCACATTTTACTTCCGCATGTTCCTGTTTTAGCTGATTTAGCTGATTATTATTGATTTATTCTTAAAATATTATCGTGGCTTTTATTTATTTATTTATTTTTAACGTCTTTGTTGCCACTTTTATTTAAGTTTCTTATCAGTGTTCTTTATGTCTCCGAGCTTTTATTTTATTGTTTTGTCCAGCTACATGACTTCAATGTATTTGCAAGTTAAAATAAAGGCAAGGAACCAGAAAAGTGGCGGCTTTTATAGCAGCACATTAGTGATATTTTTTATATTTTTATTAACTTGTAATGAACAGGGAGGGAGATGCTTTCAATACTTTTGATTTGTGAAATCTGACAATTACTGAATACTTGACAAATGAGTGACATTTACTGAATCAAAACATTCATCACACACACCAGAATGTGTGTGGTTTGAATTCTGCTTTTTGTAAATTCCAGAAGTTAATTTCAAGTTTTGCTATTTCAAAATCCTGAGTTTTTTCATGTTCACAAAATAAAATCTAAAATCCAAGTTTCCAGGGTTTCCAGTCAGTCATCTTACCTTTTCCTTCATGCATCTGTTGAAATGTGACCTGACAGATAAAAGATGTGTAACTGATTCCATCCAGGTTGAACTGTTTATCCCCCCAAAATCTTGATACTTTACCCTCAGTAATATTATTCTGCAAAAACATGAGATTCAGAAGTTTTAAAAGGTTCATTTTATGTGTGGGACATCCATATCCACACTCTGACATGTAAAATTAATATAATAATAATCACATAAATAGGAATGAATAATGAAATGAAATGGGCTGAAATAGAAACAAAAAGAGAATCAAAGCAGAATCAGGACAGAAATTCAGCAGCTTGTATACATCAGAGAAATGAGAGGGAGAATGTCGTACCACAAACAATGACGATGCATGCAAAGTTACTGCCCAAAAAAAAAATCAATGCATCTTCATCTGTTTGTCTTTTTGTTAAGTTTTGTTGCTGTTCTTTCATTTTATTTCTATTTTTTGTTACTGTCTCTGTTTTGGTTTCTTTCCTCCTTCACAGGCTGCCCAGACCCATTTATTGAGTGACTGAGTGGATTTATGTTATCTAACAGTTCTATTGAAAACTCAATGTGTAAGTTACCATGTGATGATGCGTATAGTTGCTTTAAAGGGATAATTCACCCAAGTCATCATCTGCTCACGCTCATGCCAGCTGAGGGTCGGGTTTAGTTTTTTGGTCAACAAAACACTGCTGGAGTTTACCAGGAAAAAATAAATCTTTTTCATAGTTTTCATCTTGTTACTTTGTTTTCACCTTGTTACGAGATTTACATAATTTTTTTTTCTTGTTACATCTTGTTACATTCGTCTTGCTACGTCATCTTCATATTGTTACATCTTTTACACAAATTTCATCTTCTTATGTTTGTTACATTGTTATCTTCTTGTTACATCATTTTCACTTTATGATATTATGTCATTTTTGTTTTGTAATGTATTTTTACATTGTTTTCATTTTGTTACACCTTTTGCATAGTTATTGTCTTGTTACCTCTTCTAATCATTTTCGCGTTATGTCATTTTCATCTTGTTAAGACGCCATTTTTGTCTTGTTACGTCTTTTTACATTTTCGTCTTGCAATAAAACTAAAGTAACAATCTTGTTTTTGAAAATGTAAGGAGTAGAAAGTACAGATATTTGTGTTCAAATGTAGAGAGTAAAAGTATTTCAGGGAAAGAATTTCTCAAGTAAGTACAGATACCAGAAAAATCTAATTAAGTTCAGTAACAGGGCAGTGCAGTGGTGGCCTAAAGGTTAAAGAAGCGAGCTTGTGACCGGAAGGTTGCAGCTTCAATCCCCTGACTGGCAGGATAAATCTGTCAGGGGAAAATGAAAGGCGGCGCTTGCCTTTCTCTCATTACCACCACTGAGGTGCCCTTGAGCAAGGCACTTAACCTCAATTACTCCGGTGGAGCTGCCAGACTGTGGTTGCACTGGGTAGCTTCCAGGTGAATGTGATCAGAGCATTCCTGCAAAAGAAACCATCGCTCTCAGTGAACCTACCCTGAATTAATAAAGGTTAAAAAAGGTATTTACTTGCCATCTTCCAAGATTTAGTGAAGATTCAGGCTAAAAAACATGGTGTAATTGACATTTCTCAAGTCAGCTTGGCATGTTGGGGCTTAGAATACACCAGAGGAGCAGTATGGAAGCATTTTATGTTTTTATATTTTTTACTGGTCACCATTAATTTTAATTGTTTGGGAGATTCAACAATGCTCTTCTCCTGTGAAACTCCACATGTGAGTAGATAATGACTGAATTTTCATTTTTGGGAGAACTATCCCTTAAATTAGTATTTATTTATGCACCTTGAAAGAAAAGAAAAAAGGAAAAAAGGGAGAGCTGCAACTCATTAGTGACTGTAACTGTTAAAACAACTTTTTAAATTTTCAAATTAGATGTAAGAACAGGTTAAAACTATTCTATTGCAGCCATTTAGGACTTATTCTGAGGAGCCCAGCCCATTTTTGCATTTATTAGAGATGTGATTGATAACTTTTAGTTTTATCTTTACTTGAGTCCACATTTCACTGTGAGCAACATTAATACAGGTCCAAAACAATTCCCGTATATTGGCCTCTAGAGGGTGCTGTGCCACATCAAACGTTACAACAGACACCGGACCAGGGACTCAACAGAATTTCTGAACTATTTGGTAAAGTGAACTGCTGTTTCTTTAGAGGACCATAGAAAAATAAATGGAAATCAGAATTCACTTATTATCTGGTGTTTATCTGTTAGATATTGGCTTCTGTTTTGTAGATACAGCTTCAAAAAAAATCACCCCCTTAATCTTTAATCTCAGAAAAAGAAAACTGTTAAAACACACCTACTGTTTTTAGGCTGAGAAGGAATCCTTAAGTGTGTTGCCATCATGGCAGCCTGCATCTAACCATAATTGGCCAAAGTATTCCCTCTGATATTTATAGATGGTATTATATAAAGCAGGATTGGCAATTTCTCTGTTGTGCACAATATACCTGTAACATGATGAGTTGAGTCCGGGAGGCCAGCCTTGAGTGTGCAGTTAACAATAGTATTAATAACATACAACACAGGCCTGTCCCCCTGCTCCGAAGAGAAAGTGTGACGGAAATTAGCAGCCGAGGACAGACGAGAGTCCGCAAGTGGGGGGAAAGAAAAGACGCAAGGAGCCTCGGTGGCGCAGGCCGGGGTGTCACCTTTCAGGGCAGGGACCCCTCGGCCGCATCTTAAAAGGCAGGGGGCTGCTGCGGCTTGTGGTGGCGTGCGTCGCTCATCGGGCATGGCTGTCAAGTGCCACATGCTTGTCTTTGTGCTATGAGAGCAGGAATGGCCTGCTGACGCTCAATGCCACACGCCTGCTCACATTCTCAAGGAAGACTGGGAGAAGGGAGACGCTGCAGAGTAGTCGCTGGTGCTCCAGCTGGCCCGCCATCGAGGCCCTGGAGTCAAAATAACAATGAGGAGGCCAGTGTTTGCATGCACACATGAGTGACTGCTGTCATGGTGGAGGTCATGTGGGCATCTTCTGATATCATGTAAGGACAGGGAGCAGTGTTCATAACGATCAAACAGGGTAAAACATCATTGTGGAACTAAATACCAGTGTTTTATTTAGAGGTGTGGATTCAAGTCATGACTTGGACCGGAGTCAGACGCAAGTCATAAATTTTGATGATTTTAGACTCAACTTGGACTTTTGACACAAATGACTCATGGCTTCACTTGGATTTGAGCCTTTTGACTTGAAAATACTTGATACCTTCCCTCAAGCCAAAGATTGAACAGATAGTTTGTGTTATTTAATATGGGGTTGTATGAGGTACTTATCAAACCAAGCAAAGTCTGTGGTGGAAATCAGTAATTTTAACTCACAGAACACAAGAGTTGCTGATTCACTGCTGCCTTGATCTGTTAGTTTGTTTGGGTCATTGTGTGATTTTGGAGTTTTAAAAGGATAGTTTGGATTCACTGAATTCACACAATAAATCAGACTGAGGCAGCAGTAGACTAGTAACTCCTGTGTTCTACAAGGTAAAATTACTGATTTCATCAGTGGAGTTTGGTTGGATTGGAGAGAGTGCTATTTGTATATTTGTATAACAGCAGTTTCCCATCAGAAAAGACTGTCAAGGTAAAGCAATGCTGAGGTTGTAATAATGTACCACTTAAGAAAGCCAAAAGTGGAGGCAACATTGTGGACGGTGGTGGTCTGTGAGGCCATTATATCAAGACATGTGAACGGAGGACTCTTTTTTAGCAACAAATTGACGTCAAACGTCATTTCCAGTACTTCAGGATTTTTTTTTCTTTTCATCCATGTCTGTTAACTTTCAGAAAACGTGACAAAATATGGACAAAATAAGCGCTGAGTACAGCCAGAAGGCTCTGTCCATATCCGTATGTATATCTAATGCTAAGCATATATGAGCCTGTAGTTGAGGTTCTGTTGTTAAAATGTCAATACCATTGACATAAATATAAAATGGATGCCACTTGTCCACTTGCTCCCACTGTACAAAGAAGAAACCAAAATATCCCAGATACGAACGCTGCCATCTTGCACTCGTCACTTCCTTTGGAGCCGAAGTCAGGTAGTTGAGGCCACGCTTTTAAGTTCCCGCCCACACAACTCAGTCACAAGCAGGGCTCAGCTGTCAATCATGACATGAAAATCCACTTTTTATAGCAAAAAATAACTAATTAAAACCAAACTGATGAGAAAAATGAACACTTGAACAAACATCTGTGTGATAAGAGCTACCTAAATGACAGAAACGTTTTTTTGTTTGGGAAAAAATTATATGACAAGTACTCTGATGTTTTAGTTTGGCCAAGGTCCCATCTGCTAAAATGGAGTGGGCAGGGCTTAGAACCATACTGCAGCCAGCCACCAGGGGGCAATAGAAATGTTTTGGCTTCTCTTCTGGGGAGCTGTCATATCGTCCATCTCTATATATGTCAGTGGGAATTACACTCTCATTCAAAGTTTAGGACTTGGGACTTGCAAAATAGTGCAAATTTTGTCCCACCTCTGATTATATCACGTGAGTTAAAACACACTCTTTCCCCTAACACGTGACAGTGTAAGTCACTGCTGGACACCACAGACAACACTGAATACACTGGAATATTCTATAAATAGGAAAGTTACACACACACTCACGCACCCAAACAGGATGCCCTGCCACTACTTGCCATGTGTGTGTGTGTCTTCTCTCTTTTCTCATTTCCTCGCCTGTCTTTCCTACCTTCTCTTTCCTTGTCTGACCCGGCCAGAGGAATTGCCCCGGTTAGATCAACCTCCTCTCCACATCACTTCCTGTTCCTGTTGGTGGTGATTGTTCTGAGGGGAAGGGAAGGCAGACGGGATGGGGAAAGAGGAGGAGGAGGGGCTGCTGGTGGTGGTTCTTTGTTTCACTATCAGCCTCACCTGCCTTACCCCCACCTGACAGGCTTGACCCCCGCAGGCCTGGTAGAGCCAGCCAGACAACCCGCTGGCTGTCTGTTTCCTGCCTCGCTGACTGACAGGATATTCATAGCGTGCTGGGAACACAGTTCAAGTTAGACTGCTAGTCTGAGCACATATTGGCTCACAGTTTGATTATATATTTATTATGTAACTTATTATTTGATACAAGAATAAAATTCCGGGTGTATACTTGAATATTTACACTTACTGGGAATGAATGGTGACATTTAAAGCTACATTGTGCAACCTTTTGCCTTAAGGCAGGATGAATGTTGTTCCTGACCCGAGTTTAAACTCACTGTATTGTCTGAGCGTGACTGAGAGAGGTGGGGCCAAGTCATTGCTTTGCAAGTCACAAGAAAGTCTCAAGTTCCAAATCAACACAGACAAGTTCCAAGTCAAGCCCAAAGTCCCATACTTTGAGTTTCAAGTTTTAATGAGCCATAACGGTCTTCAGAAAATGTCTCAACATACTGTTTTTGTGCAACTTCAATGTTGAACAAAGTTGGAGTGTTGCATTTCCGCCTGTAATTCATGACTAACTCTTAAATGAAAAATATGCTTCTTGGTCTTCAGATAAGTAAGTTCTACAAATATGTACAATGCAAATAAAATTGTACAAATTGAGCAAGAGGGGTAAAAAAAAAAGCATAAATGATTGACAAAGAATCAAAGAATTACAACAAACAAACAAAAACACACACAAGAAAGTGCCAATGTTTTCTGAAAGTGCCCGCCCTTTTCTACCGACAACTTCCCAGATGGTTCTGTGCTAAATCAAAAGTCTCAATTCCAAGCGAAATTACGAGTCATTGGTGTTAAAATCCAAGTTGAGTTGCAATTCTTTTTTGATTTTGTCAGGTTGAGTCTAAAGTCATCAAATTCGTGACCCGAGTCCCACTCCAGTCCAAGTCACGTGACTCGAGTCCACACCTGATACCTAGACATTGAGAGGACAGACAGCAAATGTATGCCACGTTCGGCTCTTCGTCTTTACGTTTACCCTCACTGATATTGTTGTGACTCTCTGTTGGCTGCTAGCCTTGTATTGGTGGCCACAACTCGGCTCAACTCTGCCCACGCCCATTTGACTCATTTGCAGCAAAGGATCCACTTATTGAGCATTTCCTGTGAATTGATTTCAGTACCACATTTCACTCCTTTAATGCTGGTGTCATCAGACCATTCTGGTACAGTATGATCAGCAGCTTATCGTGGCTTACATTTGCTAACGTTAGAAAACTTAAAGGAGCTAGCATTTGCACTTGCAAAAATGAGTATAGCTGTCCAAAAAGAGAGTTGGAGCAACAGACTGTGTATTAAATAGACTGAAATCCTATTTAATATACCATCTGTGGTTGAAGCGAGTTTACCCCGGCCCCCTCCTCAATACACTCAGGGAACGTTCAGGCAGCTTGCAGGAGTCCGCAGGAGTGCAGGACGCACGCAGTAAGTTGATCAGCTGTTTATAACCATCAGTTGTCTTTGTATTTTCAGAGTCCACTGCTCTGAAAATACACACTCTGGGCTTTGTTTGTTCTTCAGTCGAGCCTGCCTTCTGCCCGCCAGACTCCATTAACATATAGCTCAGTTTAACCGTTACGAACATCTGCGCCTTCGAAAAGATCATCAATGATTTCTTATGACTCATAAACAGACACTTACTCATTCGGCAAACATTCAGCATTAATTTGAACTATTTTCAACTTAACACCTTTCGTTGATCTCTGATGACATATCGTGGTAATTTTATGATTTATTACGGTAAATGCATCATAGATTTCTCTTTGAAGCTGAGTATTGCTGTATCATGAACATTATTGAGTCAGTTTTTTTCATTGCATTGTGGGAATCTTTGACAGTGCTATATAGTGCATCAATTTCACAGTCAGAATCCATTAAAAAAAATCAAATATCAGACAGTAAATAAAGTAAACACTTAAATCCCACAGTGCAATACTTTAAATGTGTTATATGTGTAATTTAGGCAAGGCAGTACCTGCCAGTAATGGTGCAAAATGATGATGATTCATAGAGGACAACACGCAGCACTCCTTATTTTTATGTAATGGCACACGTCAGCTCATCATGATACGCCACCGTCCTCTCTCTCTGCGTCAACAGGCATCCACTCTTCAACAAAGCAGCAGTTTCATTACATTCTCTTACCCAGATCAACACAACCAAGCCACTTTCAACAAGTCTGTTCAACACGTGTGATGTGTGCTACGGCTGTCAAATGATGCAACACGGTGCAACGCAGCCAGTGCGTCCAAATTCTCTACTTACTGCTCACTTGAGAACAAACTGTTGACTTTTGAGGCAGTGATTTGGAAGACAACCTCGCTCTCAGTCAGGTCACCCAATGATGTATGTGCACGTGCCAGCTTTGAAAACAAATATGTACACTCTCACTTTAAAGATAATGAATATTGCCACAGGCAGGACCCATTTTATCTCTGAATGTTTTGATATGAATTAACTGTTAACATCAATGACTTCCAGTTAGAGCAACTGGTTTTGTGAGTACTTTGCTGGGGGGTTGCTTTAACCTGGATTGTGAACTCTCTACCTACTCATGCACCTATTCATGCTCACTGTGACACATAGGTCAGTGTTTGTGTTGCATTTCTCCCCAACCGATGGTATCGCTCAGGGAAGTGACAGCAGTCAGTGAGACCTACGCTAGACAAACATGATTACTGAAACATTTATTCCCTTTATTCAAAGTAGACAATCAGCTTGCAAGGCGGAGGGACTCGTTATGGCTCCACCCTGTGATGTAGGAAGCAAAGCAATTATAAAAACATGTGTAATCATGTTTTTATTTTCTGTGCCTGAACTTTACCAAATATGGAGTTTACTGATGTGAGTCATTATATAATTATGTCTTAGTGTACTACTTCAATTTTACTGTCTTTCATCAGTAGATGCTGCATAACCAGGTTATGGTTTGTGGCATCTCACCTCACAGCATACGGCCACATTTGCATGTACCATGTTTACCCTGTTTACTCTCAAAAAATTGCCATAGGGGATCCTTTTATAACCTTTAAAAATCACGATGCAGTGGATTTTCATACATTTTATTTCATCATATATGTGTGTGTGTGTATATATACATATACATATATAATATATATTATATATATATATATATATATATATGTATATATATATATTGTGTGTGGTGTGTGTGTGTGTATATATATATATATATATTATATATATATATACACACATATATACATATATATATATTAAATGGAAGGCGTTAAGTGGAAGGCTCTTGTGAAGGAGATGGGAAAAAATTACCATGACAGTTAGAAATCAAGTGCATATTTTTGAATAAAAATGAGGAAAATGGTTATATATAGGTATATAGATATATAGATATATAACAGACAATGTTTCTAATGACCTTTGATTAGATGACAGCTGAAGTAATGAGAGTGTCAGCATAGATGTGTCTTCTTGTTCTTTATCATTCACATAAATGTGTATGTAACATGTAAGTGTCCATGTTTGGGTACACACACATTCATGTATGTGAGCACGTACGAGTAGTGGGTAGTCGTGTGTATGTATATTCATGTGTACCTATGGTATACCCAGATGAGTTTATTTAACTATATCCTATGAAATAATGTATTATTTATTACATTATTATGCTTATGCTTATTATATGTTTATTTCCTGATATCGCTGTCATTTTTGTTGGTTATTGTTTTATTTATGTATTTATGCTTTTTTTCTTTTTCTTTTTACCCTATCTTTGTCGGACTCTACATATGTTAAATAATCCTCAAAAAATGCAAAAAAAAAAAAATATATATATATATATATATATATATATATAAATAAATAAATAAAAATAAATCTTTTTCCTCTGTGTCGGGTTGTTGGAACTGAAGTGAGCTGAAGTGAACTGCTGGGCTCATTTGGACTGAAAGAGTTGCTGAAAGTACATTTGTAACTGACCGTTAGGGTGAAGAGAGGGGTGGGTGGTGTCATTCATACGTGGTTTGTAGTGTTGAGGGACCATGGCTCTGTCACATCAATGAGCCATGTTTCATGTCCGCCCAAAAAAATCCTAAACACAGAAATTGTGAGCAACAGTTTAACATTCCAACTCCACAATCCAGTTCTACATAGTTCACATGTTTTCAGCAGCTATTTTCTAACATGTATTATGTGTTTAAAAGAAAAACTCCCTTTTACTTTACACAAACTTAATGTTACTGCCCCAAATTACTTAATTTATTATAGATGAAAGAAACTTGGATGGATCCAGGCTCTTTATTAAGAGTGGGAGGCCATCAGCCACGAACCATCCTGGTCACCTGCATCACCACCTACAATACCCAAAATATTTTTTAGTAGTAGTAGTTTTCACAGGTTAGCTAGCTATCTGGACTTTTGTGCAGCTAGTGTTAGCAGTTGGTCTGTGTATCTAATGTTAGCAGCTGGCCTGTCTAGCTAATGATAGCAGTTTATCTGTGTAGCTAACATTAGCAGTTGATCCATTTAGCAAACATTAGCGGTTGTTCAATGTAGCTAACATTAGCAGTTGTTCTGCATAGCTAATGTTAGCACTTGGTCTGTGTAGCTTATGGTAGCAGTTGATCTGTGTAGCTAATGGTAGTGGTTGTGTGTGTAGCAAATGTTAGGGGTTGGTCTGTGTAGCTGTGGCTGCTCTTACATGTAATGTTTCTTTAAATTAGACGTAGACCTTTCATTGATGACACTTTTTCACAACTGATGGCAGAATTTCACTGTACTGTGTGATGATGTTGTTCCTTTTTTCTCATTTAAAGACAAAATAATGTTGAAATTTCCACCCAGTGAGGTATTTTGCCACTCAAGGCCATGATAACGAGTTTACTGTAAGATAAGCTGGTTTTAATCAGACCAGAGTGGTGTTGACTTGTTGTCTTGTATTTTTAAATTGTAACCCTGCTAATAATTGCCATTTTTACGAAACATATCTGTAAACTGATTGAATCTTTTTTTTTTTTTTTTAACTGTAATGGATTACAGTTACCTTTTTTTGGGATCCTAATTATGTATTCCTGTTACATGTAATCCATTACTCCCTAAGCCATGTAATGATAATAACAGAAATAGCACTGCGGAAGATAGCGTGTTAACGAGAATGGGACGGACAACCCGGAAACACAATGCTTCTGGCCAGGGCTATTGCCAGCGCAGAAGCATCCGGTAAAAATTAAAATAAAACTATAATAAATTCACAGCCATCAAGCCAAAAAGTGAAGCAGTTTTTTTGTTAATTCATGCAAAGCTGTCACTTTCTCCTTATAAGTTATCTGTACTTGTTGGGAACACAAGCAAGTAGAGAGGTGAGATCCTTCGTGGCCTACGTTGAAAAGAAAAGCTTGACAGCAACTGAGAATGTACCAAATTTCCTCCTATACGTATTCAAAATCATCTAACCAGTACGCGCTTCTCCATATCTGCAGTGCTTCATTGTAATGTCAGTGTAGTTTTTGAAATGCAAACTCTGCTTACTGCGGTTGCTGTTAGGGGGAATTCACACTTTTACATCCCTGCGTCGAGTTGATGGGTTATCAGACTCGTTTTGCTTTGGCTGTTGATTAGCGTGCGTTTACAGTTTCAGCACGGCCTCTGACCTTTGTTGGTTGAATGGGCGATACAAGAGTCGGTGACAATCAATAAATGACATCTTGCAGGGGATTACCACATTGGCCACATAAGCAAAGCCAGGCCACAGCACAGAAGCAAGAGGGAAAAAACAGTTTCCAACTTGTTCACACTTTCTCTATTAAACAATTCATTCAATGGCCACTGCCTCGGACCTGTTCGTGCGGCTCTTATCTTGTTTTAACAGCGCCGTCGAGATGCACAATACATTTATTTTCCCTCCAATTAACACGATGAATAATACACAGGTCCGATAAGGGCTTTTTGTTTCAAACAGTGTTTGTGAAACCGAGGAAATGTGGAGGCATTTTTCATTGTGAGCTTGTTTGGCCGCAACACTGGGGATCTGATGAACATGTTGGCCAAAGCTGCTGCAGAAGTGGCAGGGGTCAGTGAGCAGAGGCACCGAGGAGGGAGGAAGTGGGGAGGAGAGGAGGAGGAGGTGGAGGAAAGCTTCAGCAGGCCATCTCACTGCTCTTAGATATTCATGAAGTATTATTAAGTATTATTTTAACACTTCCTTGAGTATTTTCATGTTTTTTAGTGTATGAAGGTACAACTTCCTAATGGTATATTTTATGCTGTTGTTGATTGATCCCAATGAGGAAAGTCTGGTTGAAAAGACAGTGAAAAAAACGGCTTTACGAGTTTTTCTAAGAAACGTTTGGTTGTGAAGTGAAGGATGAAAAGAGACAGGACGAATATTTAAGGACGTCCATCTACGTCCAGTTTTAGTTGAAACTGAAATGTCAAAAGCTGTTGTTGAAAAGACAGACAGTCGAGACACAGCCCAAATTTCAACATCTATTTCAGCATCTATTTTTGGGCCGCATGTGAGCCAAATTGTTCTGACTAAACACGGCCCAATTTTCAAAGTCTATTTTTGGGCTAAATACAGGCCACAACAGACGGACCAGATTTAGCCCAAAAGACAACACTGAAGAAGGGCTGAGCAATATATCAATATTATATCGTATCGCGATATGATACTAGATATTGTGACAGATTTTGGATGTTGTTATATCATGATAAGATGTAAGTGTTTTCCTGGTTTTAACAGCGGCATTACAGTAAAATGATGTAACTTCTGAACTTACCAGACTGTTCTAACTGTTCTGTTATTTGTTTCAACCCATTTAATCACACTTATGGTTATTTATCAAAAAAATCTAATTGAGTTAATATTTTGTGATAGCACCAATAGTTACCCCTACAATATTGTCACAGTATCGACATTGAGGTATTTGGTCAAAAATATTGTGATATTTTCATGTCCAGTGAAAATACAGCAAACTCATTTTTCTCACTTTAGCTGCTTCCACCTCTTGGAGTACACAACACGTCTCCAATCACAACCTACGTGATCAATAATTATCTATATCAACCGCTATAAAACTTCACCATCATGACAGGTTTTTCAGCTACGTCGACCAGGCCTACATTAAAGTGACGTTGAGTGCTTGGTGGGACATTTGTGCTTTTTGATATTAGTCTTTATTGTTGCTCTTTATAATGATATAATAATAAGAGAAACTGCTGTTAACTCAGTGCCTTCAGGAAGCTGCCATCACAACAGTTAATGCAAATCCAACCAATCCCTGTGAATTCTGCACGACCTTGCAATTTTGTCTAATCACAGCAACTTTTCTGCAAATTTGACCAATCATCGTAGCTTCCCACGAGTTCCACCAGTGACAGAAGTCCCCCACCCAAACGTGCGTCTCATTTAACTGACTCAGTGATTTATTGATTACTTTTTTTTTGTCATGGTTACTGAAAAGAACATAAGGTTTGTCATTGTTATCGACAATAATAAATGTTCTGTGTACTTCTATGTTTTATAATTTTGTGGTGGCTGTTTTGACTGAGTTTGAGCTCCAAAAAGATTCCCCTTTACTTCTTCTTTGTGAATACCCCCAGGTGCACTTCATTTGCAAATAAAGCACTTTTTTTTTTTTTTTTTAAATTTTGGTAGCTCTGAAGCTTTTGGTTAAGTTACAACAGAGGTGGTTTTATTTTGCCAAACAACTTGCCTTAAAAAAAAAAAAAAAAAATTCATTCACTCCGACAATTTCATCACAAAAAATATTGCAACAAGCATCACAATTTTAGGATAGCTGCTGTAGGCCATAACAATCCCTAAATGGCCAGCGAATGGGGGCTGGTTAGTGAAGTCCATGATCAGAAAAAGTTATGAACAGCAATTCTGATAATTGATTAAATGCTTTAGTCATTATTATCTCCTTCAGGTGTAAGCACATAGCCTAAAATCTTTTGTGCACATTTATGACTGTATACTCAAGAACCTCTCATGATTGTAGTGATTCACAGTTTCTTCAAAAACTTTGAAAAACCAAATTTATTGACTGTTCTTGGGGCCGCAAGTCGTTAACAACTGCTAGGCTAAAAACAAGGCTTAAGTCATCTGTTGCAGGCCTTTGTTGTGGTTAAATAACTGACATCCATAGAAAAGTTTGATCTCATCTTGAACTGGAGCATCTGCAGATTAAATTCATACCCGATATGTTATGGTCCACTGAAGTTAGGCACAATATGAGATGACTACATCCCAGTTTTGTTAGATCTGCACTCTACAGAGAGTGAAACATGTTAAGTTGTACTTGTCCCCCTTTGAAATTCCTGTTATATGCTGGAATAATATGTTCGTAGGTCCATTTCAGGTTAATTATAGTTCAGATCAATGCCTAACATTTGCTTAATGAGTGTCTTTTTATGAGTAAGAAATCATTAATCATATTTTAGAAGGAGTAGATGTTTATAACGTTAAATTGAGCAAAATGTTAATGGAGTTTGGCAGGCAGTGAGACAGACGGTGACTGAACTCCAGCTCTGGAGTGTGCATTTTCAGAGCAGTGGGTTTTTGTTTTCAGGTTAACAGGTTTAACTTTACATTGACACACAACTCACAGTTAAAAACAGCTGATCAGCTGACAGTGGAGGACTCGTCCTCACTTGTTTTTTTGCCAGTTTTGGAGTTCGAAGTTCCTGCAGCCAGCCCAAGCTTCCCCGAGTCTGGGGAGGAAGGGGCAGGGGGAAACAATTCGCTTCAACCATGGATCGTATATCAAATAGGATTTCAACTGGGCATACCTGGGTCCTCTTGAAAAGGCAGCCTCAAATACGGCTCATGTGCACTCAGGTAGAGTTTGCATCAGATGTGAAAACTAACCGTACCAAAACAAGGAAGTGGACTGGTAGTGGGATCTTGACATTGGCAGGCTTTTCTACACCATAGCAACAATATAAACAAATATTGTGTAGATGATATGCTTGTGTACTCAGGTACAGAACACATTATAATGTGAAAGCTGACTGTAGCGGAGTGGAGAGAGAGGGGGAGGCAGTCATTCTGAGGCACGGTATTAGCAGATGTACCTAATGAGAACACCCTTACACTCCTCAGGAGGACACAAATATGCCTTTAAATGAAACTGTTCTGAGCCTGCTGGATGTGTTTGCCGATATGTCGACTGTAACAAGAGGTGATTGCACTTGTTCCACTGCGTCCTCACGGGCAAAAAAATCAATTAATGCAGCTTTAGGTAAAGATAGCAAAGATTTGGAGGCTACTGCTTCTCAACTTTGAGAATCATTTTGATTTTCTTCAATTTATACCTTTGTAAATTAACGTTTAATGTTAACCCTCTGTGGTATGGTGTTGCCTCCAGGTAACATATCAGTTTTTGGCCCTTTACACTCACACAACACATCCTAAAGAGTCTCTGGAGGTCATGTTGACTCTTCTCCTTTGCTCTTTTGGTTCATCTCAATCATCTCTTGCAACAAAAATGGTCTGAAAACGTCTTTTTCTGTCATTTTACAATGTAGGAAAAAATGGATTAATATCAATAGATGAGTAAAGTTTAATTTTTAATTGATTAACGTACTTTATTTGATAATGAAGTCATGGAAAACTCTAAAAATGTAAATGTTGCCTTGAAGCAACACTGTGCCGTTATGAATTCCCACTATGACATGTTTGGTGTGTATTTAGGTTTATATACTGTTCAGTCTATATAAGATGGGGTGTAAAATGCAATGATAACTATTTTATTTTATTTTATTCTAACTCATAAGCAGTGAGGCAGTGATGGCAGCAACACAATAAATGGTTGCAACATTCTGTCTGTCAGGAAAGACACACACCATGAAACTGAAAACAGGCATTTGAATGCAACACAAATGATCAAACACTAAAATATGACTCACTATCTTGTTTTGAGGACGGTTATGATAGTTTGGTTAGGTAGACTGTTGATGTAAAGTTTGTTGAAATATGCTGACACTCTTTAACCCATTTATTCCTATAGGCTGTTCCACAATGATGCAAGGTTGCCTGAAGGTAACATTTAGACAAAAAAAAAAAAAAAACTTATGAAAATAATTCATTTTTAATCTTTTTTTTCATTTCAGATGACATACATTTTAAACTGCACAACAACAACACCCACTAGATGACAACACTCATCTAGGAATCGGAGGCTTGTTGTAGCAGACATCAACAACAGACAGTATTTGCATTTTCAGTCTCTGTGACATCAAAGCAGTTTGCATTGCAAGCGAGTGGCTTCAAACTGCTGTTAAAGGGAAAATCTGAAAAACAGAATTCTGGGGAAAGAGTTTAGTTGGGGATAATTCTATCGAAGTATTATTTGAATGAGGAGGTTCCAGTTTTGATCCAGTATTATGTCTTCATGTCATAGTCAAATCACCACGGCTGGAGTCACAGTCGTTTCATTATCCATTGTGAGCACCAACCGATTTGTTTCAGGATGATGTCAGCGCTGCATGTCGCTGTGCAGCTGCAGACTGGTTCAAATTCACAAATGAAAGGTGAGCTCCATCATTTCTGTTCTTGCTTTATTTTACTTTACTTTTCTTTTTTTCCAAGACTTCAATTTGACCACTGAGATAAATTTAAGACCTCGTTTAAGACAATTGATTTTTCTTTTAGATCTCACGGTTATCTCAAGAGCTGATTATTTAAGACAAATTTAGGATCAGAGCAGTGAGACAAAACAGGAACATGTTAAGATCTTCAACTGGTCTCTAATTAGTCTCGTGCTGAGACAAGACAGGCTATTTCTCAGGAGCCGAATTTAAGAGGTATGAGAAAATGGTCAAAGTCTCATATTGGTGTTAAACTGACTCATTTAGCCTATGTCCAGGAAACACAAAGCCTAGATCTTGCTTTGAACTTTTCCTTTCCTGTGGGTATTTATCTGTTGCTGCACCCAAATTCACCCCCCTTGGGGACAATAAAGGCCTCTTATTATTATTATTACTATCAAAGAAATCACATGTGAGTTGTGTTTTATGGTATGTTCACTCTTTCGCATTCATTATGGCAGTAGTAAGTAGACGAAAATGGACAGTGCCTTTACCAATTAAACTGTGTAACTGCGTAACTTCACAAATCTCCGCTGGTTGCATCTGGCAGTTGTGGTGGCATTGCAGTAGGTGCTTCACCATTTGTTGCCTGGTGGGGATCTGCACTCTACTGATTGTAGTTGGGTCGTCATGTAATGTTATAAAACTGCACACCATTGTGTTAACTGCCATCAATATAACGATCCCGGGCCTTACTCATGAAACCTTCAACTCTCAGAAAAAACCAGACTTCCATTATGCAGAGATTAGCACTGAATTAATACCCTTCTTGTAGATTTCAAATAATATTTTTTTAACATGTAATTAGTATCACCATCTACGGGCAACGAATCACACAAATATGAGATTAAAGACAGTCCCCGATTACATTAATCTCCTGTTAATTACCACTCATGTTTCACTGGAGACAATAAAAAAATTTGTCACCAAAGTCCAACAAATACATTAAGCTAAGAACCAAAACACGTCACCAAAAATGACATTTAGCTCAAAATAATCCACAGACCTTGGCGAACACTTAACATAGGTACTTTATTTCTGCATAAAAGGATTACAAATTATTTCCGTTTACTAGGCATGATGGGTAAATGTGGTTCATACAGTACATTTTTGGCACTTTTTTTTTGGTTTTCGGTAGCTTTGAGAAGCACAGCCAATCCAAAGTACATTTATTTAATAAGTTCAGACATCCTGTAGTGCTGTTATCCCATCTAATCACCAAAAAATCTATGGCTTGGATAAAAAGCCTTATAAATGATTAATGATTAATCATTTGTTAGCATTTCCAACCATTGGATCAGGAAAACACAAAATTTACAACCCTAGTTTAGAGAGGTGACTGTGACATCAATGGTTAAGAGTAACTAATACTCTGAGTAGTTTTTGAGAGAAGTACTTTGTACTTTTACTGAAGTATATTTCTAAAACCGATACTTTTACTTGTAATTGAGTAATATTTTAGCAGTGTAATAGTACTTGTACTTGAGTACATATTTGAAGTATTCTTTCCATCACTGGTTATGAGGTAGTGAGACACTCCACATTACATTCAGCAAATTTGATGATTACTGTGATGTACTCTTATAATGAAATAAGAGACACAAATTTCTTTTGGGGGCTTGAGCTGCGAAATTTGGGAACCCCTGAAACTACTACATCCCATTCGTCATGTTTTCCCAAATACCAACTCTTTTCTTATTTCAGACCCTGTCATTCCAGTAACCTCGTCCCTTCCTGCTTTTCGCCACCTGATCCCCTCCCGTTCCTCATCATCCAATCAAAACCTCAGGGTAATCCTCTACGCCAGCGTTTCACAAACTTTTTATCTAATGTTTTTTGTGGACCCACTTTTTAAAAATGACAAACCATCTTGACCCAATTAACAAAAGACATTATCAATAAATCTTGACACATGTAACTGAAAACAAGCACACGTTAAATGAAAAATAAATGCATTTAGGCTTAGTTAACAGGCCATCTGATTGTTTTTCCTGTCCTGTATTTTATTACAATACAGGACATTTTAGCCTATTTTATAAGTGAGAGAAAATAAGTATATTTAAGCACTTATAAAAGGCATTTATAAAAGGTTGTACTCCAGATATAAATCTTAAATTTGTATTTTATTTATTTGATGTAGGAAGCAAAGCAATCATAGACGCATGTGTAATCATGTTTTAATTTTCTGCACTAAATATGGAGTTTACTGATGTGAGTCATGATATAATTATGTCTTAGTGTACTACTTCCACTCTACTGCCATATCCATAAGTAGATGCTGCAGAACCCGGTTATGGTTTGTGGCATCGAACCTCACACCTATTTGTGTGTACTATATTTACTCTGTTTACTCTCCATGTTATCCTCGAATAACCTTAAATCACAACTTTATCTCACGGCCTTAATCCCCTTTGCCCAATCGCTTGTGCTCTCACCTTTGCATTCTGGCCCTTTTTTGCCTGTTTTGACCCCGGCCCGTTTCCGGTTTGCGTCGTTTTGTTTCCATCTGCCTTTGGAATCATTCGCCCGGCTGACTGCCTACCCGTCGTCTCTCGTCTTATACCCCGTCTGCATCCTGCTTTGAGTTCTCGCCCTTATACCGGGGCCGTTATAGCTCCTGTTACGCTCTCAGCACCTCATGATTGCGCGAGGCTGAAATATCTGCCAGATGTTTCTGATTCCAGCCTGTGGAGGTGTGAATGTCGGAGTCGACATGTTACCCTGTGCTGCTGCTGCTGCGTCCGCCGGCTGCATCAATCTGCTGTCGCACATCTTCAAGCAGTTATAGAGACTGAGACTATTTTGACTTGTGCATAGAGTTAAGTTTCCCAATTCAAACAAATGAATGAAGGATGATTACACCCACTATAAGCTCAGTATGAAGTGGATTTTCCACAGACTTGTTCAATTCCTGTAGTTGTAATGCAGAAATACTCGCTGTTTTTGTGTATGTGAATGAAACATTAAAGTTTTGAGTGACAGTTTGAGTAATCAGCAACATCAGGAAGGTATTCATCAGAGATGGGGGGAGATATGCTAACATATATCTTGTAACAAAATACCCCTCAAATAAATGCATCAGAATAAAATAGATAATACTGATGCCAGACAAAGTATCAAGATAAAACACATGTATTTTCAAAATAAAACACATTAGGAACACTGGGTACACCAAATGACCAACACTCCCTCATATCTTTCACCTTCTCTAGTTTTCTTCTAGTCGAAAGCAAATAAATAAATAAATAAATAAAGGTCACTGATCCTCTGGTGCAATATAACTTTTTTATTACCTCACAGTATCACTGCCAATATTACTTTCAATGTACTTGTCATAACTACTTTTCCTATTTAGCTTACTTTTGTTTTTAACTTATCTTCCCTCTGTTATTCTTATTAGGCACTGTTTCTTTGCATTTACTCCTCATACACTTTATATTTTATATTTATATTTCACTTATCTGAGGCTCTATCATCATTATTCTCATGTTACTGTAATTTTAGAACAATCTGGCACAAGAATTTCCTTTGGGATTAATTAAGTTCTGCCTTATCTTATCTTAGGTCGATTGTCAATTGCTCCTAAAATGACATTACCGGTGGAGAGTAATGGCATACAGGCTTACTAGAGGTCCTGAACGTGATTTAACTCGCGTGACATTTTACACGTGGTTTACGTTGTAAAATGGTTGCACTTTAGTCAGGTTTAGGCACAAAAAGTACTTGGTTCAGGTTGGGAAAATATCGCGGTTCGGGTTAAAACAAAATATGTTTCATACGTCACGTGACAGGGGTGGAATCATCCATGCGATGACATAATTCATGTGACATTACACGTGTCGTTCATATTGCAAAACAGTCTGTGCTTGTTTGAGCCATCCATCCACCACCTCCTCCTTACACTTCTCCCGTCATGTTTACTACGTCCACTAGGCCACAGCGCCTAACAATAAACCAACATATCAGTCGGAATAAGGTGCTTGTACTCACAGTGGGCTGAAGAGGCAGATTTTTAGAACAACTGCAAAAGAACTTGATTATGGAAGTACTGTGAGCAGTGTGGGCTCACAAAATCACTACAAGTGAGTGCGTCTCAGTGCATTGTTCTTCATTTTAAGGTGTATTTATTTGTAACTCTTTTGGCAGGACTTTATTCATAAACACCAACGTCCATGACTGACGTATGTAGTTACACCACTGATGGAACACCACCACTTCCTGTATCCATTGCAAATTTGTTTCAAATTAAAAGTCCTGTAATGTTTCACACATGGTCCAGCCTTTTATACATCATGGATCAAGTATTTTGAGTATGTTGAAGATACAAAATTACTCCATGCTAAAGTTCTAGAGTTTTTAAATTGCATCTGAATTTTTTCATCCCTGTCAAATAGCCTATCGACTACAAAAATACTCAAAAATAATTGAAATACATGCAAGCACAAGTAACAGAAGCACTGCCCATCTCTGGTATTAATGTGAGGCAGAGGCAAAATTCCCTTAAACACAATTCACGGTTTGGTGCAGCCGGTTTGCTAAATATACAGATCGTGCAACGTCAAAATCATTCATGTCACACAGACGAAACCTGCAGCTAGAGTGACAAGGTCTGTAGCTTATGCACAGAACTGGTCCTAACCTCCCTGGGACCTTAAGCAAAATTCTGCAAAGGGGCCCTCCCACCTTCCTGTGAGCCATGAAAACCATTTACCATTGATGCACAGTCACACCTGACACCCCAGTGCTCCCACTGTAATCCTTCCTTCTTTAAAACAGTTTGCTCCAGAACAACAGAAAGAGGTGTAAAAAAAAACAAAAAAAACATTTATTGAACAGAATATTTTCTGTAGAATCTTAAGATAAGTGAACATTAACATTCATATACATTTTAGAAGATATAAAATGTATAAAATAATAAAACATAACATTAGTAATTAGTCCACATGACATCTGTCTGACAGCTTTAGTTACTAGTTACCTCCCAAAATTCTCCTGCTTCTTAAGATAAATAAACTTTTCAAAATGCTCTTGGATTAGCTGGAAAATGCATTGTCACAAAGCTGACAACAGCTGCAGGTTTTCGGAGCTCACTGGTTCTCACAGGACAGCCACGCTACAATTTGATGAGTTACAGAATATGATGCATTGTATAGATTAATGTGTTATGGAATTCCATAACTACTAGAATGGTCATAAGGCTCATTTTGACTTTTGACTTCCAAACACTATTATCTCTCATGATAAAGACCAGAGTCAGAGATTACATGCATTTATTCTGTTAGTTTCTAATTTTTTAAAAAACGAAATAACACCAAAATGTTATTTTGAAAAATTAATTATATATTTATAAATACGTATGCCACCATGTGTAGTAAACTGTAATGATTGCACATATTCACAGCAGTATTTTTCTGTATGATAATAACCATCAGTAATCTGATTCAGATTAAGAAATTTAGATTAATCTAGAATTATTCAGAGTGAGAAACATGTTATTTTAACATTAATAATAACAAATTTCAACCTATAGAAAAAAAATACATGCCATCCATCAGTCATTTTCTGTAAACCGCATTATCCGTGAGGGTCGTGGGGAGCTGGAGCCTATCCCAGCCAACTTTGGGCGAGAGGCGGGGTACACCCTGGACAAGTCGCCAGTTCATCGCAGGGCTGACACACAGAGACAAACAACCACTCACTCTCACATTCACACCTACGGGCAATTTAGAGTCACCAATTAACCTGCTGCATGTCTTTGGACTGTGGGAGGAAGCCGGAGTACCCGGAGAGAACCCACGCGGACACGAGGAGAACATGCAAACTCCACACAGAAAGGCCTTGCTGGCTCGGGGATTCGAACCCAGGACCTTCTTGCTGTGCGGCGGCAGCGCTAACCACTGCGCCATCGCGCCGCCCACCTATAGAACCATCACAAAAAAATGATCATAGCCTATGTGAAAAGGCTTGAAATGAGTACAAAAATAAAACCAACAATAGATGGAAATGTTGCTTTGCAATAAATAAGAAATAAAAAATTTGAGAGCTTTAACATGAAATTCAGTGAGTTAAAGGTGCTGAGATAAAAAATGTTACAACCGTCCCAGGTGTCCCCTAATTTATTTTTAACTGAGTCTAATTAATCAATTATTTGTATTTATAATGTTGGGAAATGGAAATTGAGACTACTTATGAAATTTTATTGACAGAGACAATGATAGTTGCTAAGCAACCAAGAGCATCTCCAACTGTGCAGAAAGTAACAATATGACAGACATTTCTGTCAATATGACTGCCTGCGGCTGAAATAAGTAAAAATAATCACATTTTCTTTGTCTTCTGTGTAATTTATATAAAAAATAAAATTTTGATGAAAATGCAGACACTTTCAGGAAAAGTCAGATAACAGCAGCATTGCAGTTTCTAATGTGATAGTTATTGCACATATAAATTTGAAAAAAAAAAAAAGAGACCACCTTGGCTGTTGTAGTGTTAAACAGCACTCCAGCATATAAACAAAAACATCTACAGCAGTAAAATACAACATTCACATAAATGTAGCTGTAATATAAATCTACAAACATCAAATAAGTAATTAATAGTAAACATCAGATATAATAGTAAAGCAACACGGTGTTTTCTTCTCTTCTCTTGACCAGAAGGATATACAGGGTACAACACTCCATCCTCTCATCTTTATGTGTAAACACTGACACTTTGACACAAAGGGGGCCCCTGGGCCCTACGCAACTTGCATATAGTAAGCGTATCAGGCCGGCCGGCTCTGGTTTCAGGATGGTAGATCCGGTCATCTTTCAAAAATCTGTTCAGAACTCTCTTGTTGTCCATTCACCAATATAAATAAGACATTTTCTTGTTAAAGTGAGACTGATAGGTCCAGTTCTTTTGTGTTTTCCCTTTTAAAAATGTTAAAGGTTGTTTTAAGAGTTTATGAAACCAAATAGTCAAATATACTGTGACTTGTCTTGTCTTAGAGAGGATTTATTGATCATATTAAACTTTAAATTACTGCAGGAAGCAGAGCTACCAAACTAACTAACTAACTAACAGCATTAGTAACTTAGTTATTAACATGTTCTCACCGCCCACCCGCCATCAGTGGGAACACCTCAGATTACAGACCACAAGTGTACATTTTGTACATACACAGGGCATTTCCAAGGAAATACTTACCGAGTGACACATAAGTGTGTCACAAATTTGCATTTAGGAGGAACCTACGTAGAACAAAATTACACTCTAAGTGTAATAACCCGGTACATATTGAATAATTACAAGGTACGCCAGCAGACTAAGCCTATATGTCCTGTCACAACAGTTATGTCATGAAAAGGAGCTGAAATACACGTGGCTCTGTAACTGCACTGTTATTAAAGTGAAAAGGGAGTGAAGAATGTGAGTTTATTTTACAGTTCTGTATCTAATAACCTACAAAGCTGTTAAGTATTTATTTTTTTAGTTATAACTAAGGCACACCTTACTTCTAAGACCCACAAAAAGACTTATTCTACCTCTGAAAATAATAATAATAATGATGAATAATTTAATTTCAATATTAATATTGCTATCCCATGGTTCCATCCTTGTTACCCAGTAATAGAAATACTACTAATAATACTGCTGAACCCTCTAATTATCAAATGAATCATTAATTTGGGAAATACTGTGCCTCATAATAACAATAGAAGTAAGATGAGTTAAGTACAAAAGTGAGCTAAAATAGAAAACAGTATTAACAGTTACACTGAAAAACAATACTGGCAATGATATTGAGAAGTAATAAAAAGTTAGTTTACATGTTAATAATAATGAAAAATAATACTGGTAATGATATTGAAAGTAGTACTGCACATAAAAAATAATATTACACATAATGTTGAAAAGTAATACATCATATTAGTAATAAATTCTTAAAGTGTGATTTATTTCTAAGTTGTCTTAAACACTAAATTGAGGCCTCATTATTCTCTAACTGTTTGTCTTCTTCCTTTGTACTAAAATATAGAAATATAGGCACCCAATAAGTATCATATTTATATCGTGTATACACTAAATACACTGTAACAAAAAAAAAAAAAAAAAAAGTTGAGAAAACTGATAACTTTAAGCTGTCTTTACTAAGTGCTTGAGTTTTGAATCAAACTCAAACTCAGTTTGGTTTAAGCAGTTAAAAAAATATATGATTTACTTTATTCTTTAAAAAAAAAAACATGAATCTTTGAGTTTTTGAAATAAAAAAGTGTATTTCAAAAATTGCTGAGTAAACTCAGTGAAAGTAAAAGTGAATAATGGTAATTAATTGGATAATATTTTAAATTACTACCATTTAATTTCAAACACCCAGACAATGACAAATTTGGTTCACAGCTGACTGAACAGATTTTGAAATACATAGTTTTTGGAGTTTCTAAAACTCAAAGATTCCATTTTATCTAAAGGAGAAAAGTTAATTGTATCAGCAGAAGATTACAGGTCAGCAAAAGTTGTTTAAGTTTATTTCAAAATATAAGAATTTGAGTTTGACATAAATCTAAAAAATTTAGTGATGGCAGTTTCCTCAAATGTTCTTGTTTTTTTTTTGTTTTGTTTTTGTTTTGTTTTGTTTTTTACAGTGCAATTACCCAGTAACGTGTGTGTAACATAAATCATTACCAAACAAAGTATTGTAGTGGGAAACACTTTATATAAAGGTGCTTGTTATAAATGTTAGTTAATAGGTAATAAGACACTTATGAGGTGCTTATTAACATTAGCATGTGTTAATTAGACTATATAAGTGTTAATAATAACATAATAAACACATGGGGCGCAGATTGTGCGTCCCATGTATGGAGGCTGTTAGTCCTCTGCAGCGGTCGCTGGTTTGACTCCCGCTTGTGGCCCATTTGCTGCATGTCATCCCCCCCCTCTCTACCCCCTTTCCTGTCATATCTTCAGCTGTATAAAGAAAAATAAAGGCAAAAGCCCAAAAAATAATGTTTTAAAAAAAGTGGCAATAAGCATGTTCATTATGCTATTATTAACACTTAACACAAATTAATGTTAATAAGCATCTTATAAGGGCCTTAATACACATCAACTAATGCTTAATACAAGCACCTTAATATGAAGTGTTACCATTAAGAGCATATAGTCAACCTACAATCGTGTATAATTCAGTTTCAACAAGTATGTTTTATTATTAAGTGCCAAATTTGTAAAATATTTATTTAAAAAGAAGTTAAAAAGACAAAAGCAGTCAAATAGCAGGAACGATTCCTGCATTTAATTACAACTGTTGATTCATTCAAAAACACAGCGTGAGCCAAAAGAGTGATCAGGAGCCGTGTTAAGTGTCGACACCAAATCTTCATTTCAGCGTTGCAGGTTTATTGATATTGTCTGTCAACATTGAGTCATGGTAAGGATGCAGCATCTTTCAGCTGCTCCGCGGGGTGAAACGCTCACATATCCTCTGTGCCTTTGAAGTGTGCTGGTTGATTTGAAAGAAGTTCAGCAGAGGGGATAATTATCTTTGTTCCGAGCAGTTCTTTCAATCATCGTGACATTTGTGGCCCGACTTGTTAGCGCACAAAAGCGGCTAAATAAGTTGCCATACATACTTGCATTCCACTTGCAAGAGACACGCAGGAACAATCTGTCTTCTCTGCTGCTGTCTGTCAACATCACATGTCTCACTCCAAGTGGACAAATTGCCACAGGAGATGTGTGTGCTTCCAAACGCATCGGCCGTATTAAGAGCAATACCTGATAGTAGGAAAGGGTCTGTTCATTCACCCCAAACAACAGGAAAAGCAGCTCACACCTTCACGCTGAACAGCTCAGGCATGGTCTTCAAAATTGAATTAATCACTGTCCTCTGAAAGTATTCCAGAGTAACTTACAATAAACTTTAACAAGACTTTCAAGAATCTACAGCCATGCTTGTGGCTCTTTTAAGGCCTGAATACTCCTGAATGGACGTGCACACAGACACCACAGCCATGCAGTCATTCTGTTTCCTCACGTCCATTTGTAAAAAGCAGAACTTTGGCTTTACTTAGGCACTGCAAGTGCTGTGAGCTAAATGCTAACATCAGCACGTTAATGTTCACAATGACAATGCTAACATTCTGAAGCTTGGCAGGTATAATATTTGCTATTTTCACCATCTTAAGCACAAAATGTGTTAAATAAAGAATATTGTCTTGGCATGTTGGCATGCTAACATTTGCTTATTGGCATAAAACTCAATATACAGCTGAGGCTGATGGAAATGTCATTAGTTTTGCAAGTGCTTGTTCATTTATCAAAATATTTGACACATTTACAACGTTTGCAGTTTTAATACTAAGTTAAGCTAACTGTCTCTGACTGAAAGCGGCATCATAAATAAATTAGATGACAGTCACATCCTTTGGAAAGTTTTTGCTAGCTGGATTCCAAACACACACCTCCTACACTATGATATTGCTTTGCTAGCCAGTCATACTAGCTAACAGTCGAGTGCAGTTTAAAATGATGAGCAAGGTTAGCTTGTCACTCCATAATCACATTTGATTTGATTGGGTTTAGAATATAAAACTGCCTGGTTAGTGTTAGGAAAAGATCACGGTTTGGGTTAAAATAACTATGTATGTTGGAAGTGACATCCCTTAGCCGACGGAAGTGACATAATGGACGTCACATCTAATACACAAAACAAACAAAACTTTGAATAACTCTATGTTTACTTTGTGTTCTACACAGGACTCAAACCCTGGTCTCCTGGGTGTCCCGTGTTGCTGCTTGGCTAACTTTTTGGTGGCTGGTCTGAAAAGCTAACGTTAGCGGTTGGTCTGTGTAGCCAGCGTTAGCAGCTGAATTGCAATGAGCTGGTAATTCTAAGATTAGCCATTGTTTCATTTGAGACCAGAGGGGTGTCGGGAGACTTGTGAAGTGTTGTAATGTGTGTACAGCGTGCATAATAGTTTATCAGTCTATATTTTAAAACATTAATAATCCCCAATTTTACTAAATGTATCTGTAAACTTTTTTATTTGTAACTGTAATGGACTACAGTTACCTTTTTTTCTGTATCCAAATTACATAATCATGTCACATGTAATCCATTACTCCCCATGCTTGCTTATTACAGGCAAATAACAAAAACAAACAAACAAAAAAACACTACTGACTTCAAGACAAGGGAACTGGAAACGCTAATATGCTAATTCATTTCCGGGTCTTAGGACTCATTCCTGCAGCTGTTGGCTTTCAGGAAGCCAAACTGGTAAACCACCAGACCTGCCTACTCTTAGATAATTATGAATCTGGTTAACATGGTTTGGTTAGTTTTTTTTTTTTCTCCTTTTTACAGCATATCATTACACTCACCATACTGCAGTTAAACTTTTGAATACATTCACTTTTGGAAGCAATCCTACCAAAAGTAGTTGAGAGACGAGGAGCATATTGTTCTGCATACTGCAACAGGTTTGTCACTGCCTCTGGTGCATCACTGTGCTTCCCCTCAGTCCCATGAGTCATGATCCACGTTTGCCTCGTCCCTGCCAGATATCTGTGTCATTAGGTGATAGGTTGTCCACGGTTTCTGGACACGGGCGGGCTGCAACAATGTCAACAAAAGGCTGTTTCTGCACACTGTAATTCACTCAGGACAATGCCTGTTGTCCTCATAACCGCTCGTCTCCGAGGACGACGAAACACGAGGGCCATGTTTCATATTACCAGAATCAAGAGCTGCACACGGATAAAACCAATCTCCCCTTCTGTGATGCCCGCGAGGGCTTTATTTCATCTCAGAGAACTATTTTATCTTGCTTCCTGTTTTTATCTCCTCGTGAAACTGACACCTGCTCACACACACACACACACACACACACACACACACACACACACACACACATTGGCAGGAGATCCCAATGAAGTGCCTAAATATGGTGAACAAAAGGTCTGCAGGGGAGTGAAAGGAGAAGCGGAACAAAAAACAAATAAGTAATGAAATTATAACAATACAGAGAGAGGGGGGAGACAGAGAGACAGAGAAAGAGAGGGAGAGAGTAGGGTTGCCACAATGGTGAGGAACAATCGCGCCGCATCAATGGAAAAAGAGAGGTGGGGGGGGGAGAGGGCTATCTGGACAATAGAGCCGGTGACAGGAGCACAATGGCTGCAGTGTTTTCAATTAGACATTATCTCATAGACAGAGTGGCAGGTCTCATTGTGCGAGGGGGCTATTTCAGGGCTGCCTTTGTGTGGGGCAGTGCCACACTCCCCCACCCCTCCTCGACCCTCAGCTCCCCGAATCCCCCCCCCCGCACCCTCGCCCCCACAGAGGCCCTGTTATCTTGTGCAAGGCTGTGTGTATTTGTGCATGTATGTGTGAGTCCGCGGGCCTTTTATGTGCCTCGTTATTTGCTTTCCATCAGCAGAGGGCAAAGTGTGGCTGGCTACATGGGCCCGGAGCTGCAGCAAGATGGAGGGAGGCTGGAGGTGATGGGTGTCGTCTGACCCCGTCCAGCTGACCTGCACTGTAAAATGTTTACTCACAATTTAACAGTATCTTACGGGCCATAATTATCCAGTAGCTACTGTATTTCATGCCACGATAAAATTACCGTAAAATTAACTACAGTAGTTTTTAGCATAATGTAATGAAGAACAGTACCACACTGTTATTTTCTGCATATTGTACAATGAAGTTAAGCATCATACTGTATTACATTATGCGGTTATTGTTATTCTGCTGTATAATGAAGTACAGTATTTTACTGTTATTTTTTGCATACTGTATAATGAAATACAGTATTTTACTGTTATTTTTTGAATACTGTATAATGAAGTACAGTATTATATTATGTGCATTATACTGAAATGTAAGTGCAATTTTAAGTCATTATTTGACTCGTCATTGCACGTTTATGATATTCATTTAGTTATTGAGTATATTTTTGGGCATGCTGCCTGTTAAATGCTAACAGCAAAAGGATGATGACTCTGAATGTGTTGGAAGAACTAGCAGGACACTGAACATTGTGTTATTTTAGCTTTGCAGAGAATAACCTTGTTCAAAACACAGGAATAAATGACTTCAAACGACACAAAAACAAATACTCGCTGACTTATCAACACAGTGGATGGTGTGTACTTACAAATGGACATGCTAAGTTACAAACTCGCTCCTCAACCGTCTTCACTGTCCCCGCAGTCAGACTGAGACTCTTCTCAACGACTAATGGTTTAATCGACTTTAGGGGTTAGTCCTAGCAGATGCTACTGTGTTTTTTACAATAAAATACTGTTATTTATCTGTTGATGTGAAATAAGAAAAAGAAAACTGAACTGCACAAAAAGCTGAACACTTATTGTGCAATTTGAACATTACAGTAATAAGAACAGATAGTCTACAAGTATCTTACTTCCAGTAAATGTAAATAAAGCCAGTAACTTTATGGGTCATAGCGTCAGCCAAAACATACTATCTCACATGAAATCAAATGTGCAAATAGAACAGTTAGCTAGGTAACGTTAGCTGTGGCTTAGTCATTGGCAGTGTTACAGAACATCACAGGCAGTTCTTGTTTGCTAACATTAGTGTTATGTTAATGGAGTTTTTGTTTGCATAAAAATGATGAAATTCACTGCTCACCTTTTCTTTTGTTACACAGAAGCCCGGAACATCTGTTGACGTCCACATGAGGTACTTCCCCTCATCGGGTCTGCAGCCAAAAATCAGCCTGACTTGATTGGTTTTGCTGGAGTTACAGTAAAACTTTTTTTTTTTTTTTTACATTTGGTGAGTAAAAAATACAAAAACTAAAAAGTTCTTTCAGCTTTGAGATTAATGTTAATTTGATGAAGACGGCAAATGTATATCATCTGTAGCCATGATGGTTTCATGTATCATGCCAGGTTATCTGACAGGGTAAAGTTGACCTGGATGGGAGAGACAAAAGTAACAACGTTACTTTTGTCCTTCTGTTATTAAAGATATTTTTCTTTGCTCATTACATTCGCAAGAAACGTCCAGTGTTAGAATGAGCAAGACCAACGGTTTTATGTGAGGGACAGTCCCTGAGAAGTGATTATGCACCAAGGTGAGTTTGATGCATTGGACTAATTTCACACAACTGCGACATTTAACATGATAAATCAGAGTAACATGGTCATTTGCTTGGATTAATGAGAGTTATATGCCAGAAAGTACTTTCTTTTTTTTGTGGTTGATTTATTCATCAGAGAGAGACAAAAGCACACAAAAAATTTCCTCTCTGATGCTAAAACGTACAATAAGACAAAATATTGAATTCAAATTAAGGACAGTCTTTAATTTGAAATGAGGTTGGTTGTTGGTTGGCCAGTTAGAATACTGTATTTAGATGTAAAGTGGGGGAGAGCTGCCTTAAATGCAACGTGTCACAGTTGTAACACGGACGTTTTCTCTTGCTTCGTAAATGTCATCATGACATCATCACATCTGTGTGTGGCAGGGGACACTGACGGAAAAAAAAAATAGCTGAAAAATTAAAATTTCAAGGCAACGCACTGCAATAGATTTTCGAGTTTTGAGCCCAAGTCAAACCCTTAAGTTTTGACATAAACTTTAAAAAGTTTTGCTGACCTATAATCTTTAGTTGAGATGATTTACTTTTCTTCTTTAGATAAACTTGAATCTTGGAGTTTTAGAAACTATATTTGGTCACAATCAGCTGCGAACCTGATTTGGCTTTTTTTATTTAGTGCCTGAAATACCTTTAATTTAAATTATCAAAATTTTAACATTTACTTTAACTTCAGTGAATTTACTCTGTTTTTTACACAACACATTTGAATTTATAAAATTCAAAACTTTAAGTTTATCTAAATAAGAGTAAAAGTTAAAAAAAAAAAAAAAAGTAAATTATCTCAGTTGGTAAAACTTTTTCAAAACTTCAGAATTTGAGTTGGGCTCAAAACTCAAAAATCTCTTGTTGTCAATTGCCTTGAAAATTTGAGTTTTCTCAACCTTTGCATTTTTACAGTGTGGTTCTAAACACCCCTGAGAAATATCAACAGGATTTGTCCACTCAGCAGGGAACTGAGGCTGGAAAACCAGCTTAGGTATATATATATCATCTGATACCGAAAAGATGTCACCACCCTTTGGCGACTCATACAGATGTGAACGGTACCTGTTTGTGATGAAACTCATGCACCAGGCTTTTCAAGTGGCTTCAATGTTAACCCACCTGTAGCTGTATAAGATGAAGATGTAGCATAGAGAGGGAGAAAGCCTGCACATGGAGGAGGCGGGTGGATGAATGGATCAAATAAGTTCAGGACTTTCACCCAGGAGACCAGGGTTTGTGTCCTATGTGAAACCAAAACGTTATTAAAAGGTGTTAGGTACATAAAGTCATGTGACGTGACTTTTGTCACATGACTTTTTTGTCTTGAGTCGCTTCAGTGACATGTGACTTTCATCACGTGATTGTCATAGCCATGGTAACCCCAAACATGGTCTTATCCTAAACCTAAACAGAGAAGGAAAGCTCTGCACACCAAAAATCTCCGGTTCAAGGAATTTATTTGTGTGGCGTTTTGAGCTTCAGGCTCTTCCTCAGACAGCTTCACATGTTAGTGAGTCCCCATATTAAATACCCATAATTCATCACATATCCAGCACGTGGTACACATCTCATAAGTATCACAAAACAAATCAAAAAGTACTTAAGGAAATCCTTTCAAAAATGTAAACATATATTCAAAAATTAAATAAATACAGTTACTACATCACACTTATTGCACATACACCCATGTTCTGACAAAGTGTAGATGCATAAAACCTTTGAATGTACGGGGCAAGTCTCTTCAAATCTTTTCAAAAATAGAATAAAAAAAAAAGATCTATAATGAATATGATTTCAGACAGAATTCATGGTGCATATCCACCAGTCTTTAGAAAAAATACAGATCTACAGTGATTATAGACATATATACAGTATATTAAAAAATTCATTCGACATAATACAACAATATACAAAAATATGTACAGTATTTGCACAAATGGACTAGCGTTCCAATCTCAGACTCAGGTTAAATAGCTGTCAGAGATGCCTCTGTCTAACTAATATGTTCTATTAAGATGATGTAACACCAAATGACAGAACACTCCGGAGAACAATCATCAATATCATTATCATTATAGGAGACCATATGGGATAATGAGGTACATTATAGACGAATCCAGCGAAGTACCGGAAGTTAACAAGCTGCCATTCTTGTGGCAGCGTCTCCCTACAGTATGAACGAGAATGGAAGCGAGTCATCATAAGAAGTTTGCAATTTTCTATGTGTTCACTTACTTTTTATGTAATGTTGCTTTTGATGACGATGTTTAGGAAGTCGGGAAGAGTTGTGCAGTTCGGCTGCTCCAACAGTCGTGTCAAACTTCAACTGTGGGGAAAAAAACAGAATGCAAAATACACAAACCTTTACTTGATGAAGAGCGCCGCTGTCTGAGACCTGAGACTCTATAGAGATTCACTGAGTGTACAGAGGACCATGTGTCACAGTGGATCAAAAAATATTAAAAGAAAGGAACATGAAAATCTTGAATACCTGATGAAAAATGTGAATTCATATATATTTTTTAATATAAATTACACAGTACTGCATCTCTTCTCCACTATCCATTTCTGGCTATTGTCACAACCAATGTCTGACTATGGTGTAAAATTATAAGAATATTAATATCGTCATCCTAAAAGGAACCTTCATCAGTTACTGAGCACCAACAGCAGACACGATGTCTAGAAGGGAACCCCAGAGTGAACATTTTGGCCGAAACCATGAAAAATCTTGTGAGAGTCTCACAAATTTGGGGTTCCCTTCGACTGCAGCAATGGCGACGCTGCCAGATGGTCGCTGGATACGTCTATAGGATAAGAATTCACAGAAATGGTTGGAAATCAAAGCCCTCATTTAGGCCTTTTGGGGCCAGTGTATCCAGTGTATGGATCCAGAACAGTTCCTGTTTTAATAACATAGAGTTAATGTTCCCCTCTTCTGCGTGGATATTTCAATGTTTTAATAGCAATAAATCTTTTTGCTTTTGAAAAGTGTACAGCCAGCCTCCAAACAACCCTAAACCTAACCATGTGTTTTTTGTGCCTGATCCTAACCAAACTGCGACCCTTTCACAGTGTTAATTACATGCTAAAAGGCTGTTGCGTGGCGTTAATCACATGTTAATAACGGCTTTCTGACCGCCTCAGATACTGCAGCTAAAGTGAACCTTCTGCTTCAGTATCAGACGCAGAGAGGCGGTGACATTTTGTCAGTGTGTGACAAGTTAGGATGAGAAAGTGTTCCCAGTTTGCTACTCAGATTTCATTGATTTGTATTCTAAATTAGATCAGGGTTGTGTAGTATGTTTTACAACCTCCATCAATTAAATTCACTAACTGTAGGTGTAATCAATTTCAGTGCCAACAAGGCACAACACAAATGTGCCAGATGGTATCCTGTAACCAGCTGATTCCACCAACCACAGCACGCCTGCGCCACGGCTCTGATCCATCCTCCGCGTGGCCGCAGCGCCAACTGGCAGTGTTTCAGAAGTATTTAGAAGCATTAGGTCCTCTTTACTTGCTCTCTGTGCTTCTACCATGGAGAAGTAGGCTATGTAGCTAAATAGTTTATTTTCTGTCTGTCTTTATGATCTTGAGTCTGCACAAGGTCTTTTATTTTGAAACTCAACTGGATTCTCCCTGCCTTTTTGTGTCTGACTTCCTGTCCGTTTGATCTGCTCTGTGCTAACTGACGTGACATCCGTCAAAAATAGACTTGATGCGCATTTGAAGCGGAGCGGAGAGCCGCTTCTGGGGACGCGCCTTGGTGCTTCCGGTGGAATCACAAGCATTGCGTAGAATGGACGCGGATTGCTCCGGCTGCCGCGGCACGGCTGTAACGCGACGCAGCCGTGCCTGGTGGAAACTATGGGTAAGTTTTAAGGATACTATCATGTTTTACACATTATCTGTTCACATCCTTGGTATCAAATCAAGGTCAAATCAGTAGTTTGACAGAAATATTGCTGGTTTACCACAACAACAGTTTGTTTAATGCTGCTTTTTAGAAGTGTTTCAGCCGTAAGTCACGCTGTTACAATTGAGACTCACACATCTGACAGTGTCCACTTTTCAGTTTAATTCCTCATGACTTTTCTTCTCTATAAACTTGATAAACTTTAAGTAGTTTATGATAACAGACACTTGTAGGTATTGAATAGATATATAGATAGATATAGAATATCTTCTTGTGTGTTTTAGAATTGATTTTAAGATTTTACTGATCACTTTTAAAGCCCGCCTGGGTCTGGTCCCTGGCTACATAGCTGAAACGTTAACCCCTTATGAGCCAGTGTGCTTAGACCCTTGGGGGCGGGGCCCTCCTGGCTGTTCCAAAGTCCAGGCTTAAATCTGACCATGCTTTCTCCATCAGGGCCCCTCAACTTTGGAACATCCCACCTGAAGAGATAAGGACTGCTGGACTAGTGACATCTTTTAAATCAAAATTGCATTTATGTGATGTTGTCGTCTCTTTTTAATATATTTAATTTCATCTCTTTTTTGTACTTATTCATATTGACATTACATGATGTCTTATTTCCTTTCTTGTATTTATTTATATTGACTAGACAACATGATGTAATGTCTCTGTAATCTCCTCCCTCTATTTTCATTCATTCTTATTGTCACGTTTTCCTGTTCTTATCTGTTTTACTGTTTTGTATCGTTTTACTGTGTTTTAGTGTCTTTTGCTCATGTCTTAGTTTCACTTCAATTTTAGTTTAGTTTTTTCTTGCTCCTGTTTGGCCTTATTGTGTTGGCCTTCTGTTGCTTTTGCCTCTGGGGTATCCTGCTCTCTTGCTTTGTCTGTCAAAGCACTTTGTAAACTCAGTTTTTAAAGCTGCTGTATAAATAAAAGTTATTTTTATTATCAATGAATCAGTGAAACTGAAACATCAAATGTGAGAAATATAAATATATGAGAGAATCGCATTTCAAAACTTTGAACTGATTTCTAGAAGGTTTTCTAAATGTATCAAATGAAGATATAGGGGAGGACTCACAGAGATGAAGGAAAGTCATGTCGATGCCTGCCGTAGACTGAGGTACAGTACAGTGACAGTTAAATACCATTAAATATCATGAAATAAATCAATAACCAGTGTGAATTTGTTTTGTTTTGTAGTATTCTTTTCTGTAATATGCCCATTTGTTGTGGTATTTTTTTGTAGTATGTGATTTGTTGTAGTCTATGTTTAGCATTTTCAGAAATGCTTTGCTTTAGCAGTATTATGTAATGTGTGAGTGTTATGTCATGCTAATAAAGCGATTTGAATTGAATTGAACTGAATATGTAGATTGAAAAAAATATCTTTGAGTAAAAGAGCGAAAAGTGAAAAATGTTAAAATTATAGTGACTCTTCTGAAGTATTTTCCCAGAATAATATCGTGAAAACAACAGAAAACATTTTCAGGTTGACGGTTGAGTTGCAGATGCTGCCCAGGGTGCCCTCCATCCTCTGGAGACTTTCTGTAGAATATTGTGTACACCGCTATCGGCTCAATCAGGTCATTGTGGTCTCCGTATCTCTATAGGGGTAACATTTGCGAAGAGCAGCTCTCGCCTTCGGCTCGCTTCCGGCGTGTTGTTTTGCTGCACTCAGCGGATGAGGCGTCGGAAAAGAGGGTGTTGCGGTGGGGTCGCTTCTGAGAAATAATGCGAACTTAACGCTTATCAGACGGGAGCATCTGTAACATTTTGACAAGCTCACAAAATAAAAAAGAAGCAAAAAAAAAAAAGAAACGGTTGTTTCGAACCAGCCTCATTCAGCCGCAACCGGTGCGGTTTGCTCTGTGTCGGTATGTGTGTGTGTGTGTTTGTCACTTTGGCTTTTTGCATGTTGGTGAAGACACCTTGTTCTGCCGAAATGCTCACATAGGCAGATCTGCGCTATCACTGTGATATTGTGTCAGCTAAGCAGAATAATCGCTTGAGGTTTTTCCACTGTTGGTGTTTATCTCAGCCTGTCAGGGGCCCTCACTGCCTCTGCTGCGCACGGCACGCACCGTACCAGGGTGGATGTCACAGGTCACAGTGCTGCAGGTGAACAGGGCTGCTATTAAACTAATAGATTCAAGATTCAAGATGCTTATTGTCACACCGGTTATACAAGAACAAACTGTGTGAAAAACCTTTGCTGGGAAGCTTCATATAGAGCAAGTTAAGCAGCCAAATATACAATAATAATAATCAGATAAATATACAGTAATAGCATAAAATAAAATAAAGGAAAAAATGATAAGTTAACCCTCAGCTTGGAGGCAAAAGATTGAATCTCACTATAAAAAAACAAAATGGAAAACTACTTTATTACTTTATTAAACTATTAGCGACCTCTCAATGAAAAGTGGTTAAATTCACCTTAACTACTCTCAAAAACTGTAACGATCAAAAAATAGTTCAACTACATCCAAACCGCATCATGAGAAATTATCACAATTTAAGTCTGAAGTCTCACATTGTTACACGGAGTAAAGTGTAGGTGTGTTTGATTTAGGGATTATAGGACATCTCAGTCCTCATGTACGCAGCTCAGAGATGTGTTTTAAAGGGGAGAGCAGGGAGCGCTGCTAGTGAGCTGTGGCATTGTGCCATATTTTATGGCAAAAAATGTCATGAGAATGCTACGACTATTTATTTTGTCATTAACTACTTAAACTGTAAGTAGTCATAAAGTCATAAAGTAGTTGTGTAATTTTCATTTTCATTGTAATGTGTTTTTATATATATATATATATATTATATATTTGCTCTATTTTAGTTAATGAGTCATTCTTAATGTTTTTTTTCCTTTTTTTTCTCTAATATCATTATTGAATTGATTTGTACTGACCTTTTTATTGTGACCTTAAAGCATCAGCATATTTTTCACAAGACATTAATGCCAATAAAGTATATTGAATTGAATTCAACTGAAAATTAACCACTGAAACTATTACTACTACTACTGCCAACTACTGCAAACTATAGTCGGTTAATCAGTTGGATAATCAATTAAATCATAAAATGACCACAGAGATCGAGGAAACATGTTAAGTTGAAATACTTGCTACTCTGATAATAACGCTTCAACCACAGTGTTGAAATTTCTATTCCGGGCCTGAATAACTTAATTATTAACTTTAATTAATTATGACTGAGTCAGTGTCTAACAATTAAACTGAGCAAAATATTAATGGAGTTTGGTTGGCGGTGTGAGACAGGCAGCCTCTTAACTCAAAGTCCAGAGTATGTGTATTTCAGCTGTTTTAAACAGCTGAACTGCTCGTCGTCGCTTGTTATTGTCAATTTACAATGTTGCGCTCGTCCTGCAGAGCTCCTGCAGACAGCCTGAGCTTTTCTTGCCTCTTTTCCATACACCTGCTGACTTGGCATGACTCGGTTTGACTCTGCACGTCAGCCCAGCACGGCACGGGGTTTGCATGTCCATTGCAACAGGGCTACTCGCTCTTCTGAAGATCTGAGAGCTGAACACGCGGTCACAGAGACTTTTAGAAACGTCTTTATCTCTGTTCTCCTGCGCACACGAGTTGAGTCTCGCAGTGCTCGTTCGGGAGAGACTGCTGGCCACAGTCGGCAGACCTCACCGCAGCCTGCTTGGAGGTGGGTTGAGTTTGCTTTGGCCCCAGTCCATCTTGGGCATGACTCAGCACAGCTCGGCACAATTTGACTCAGAGTGGCCAAAAGTGCCAGTGGAAAAGCCCCACCTGAATCTTGGGCGGGGGGGGGGGGGGGGGGGGGGGCAACTCGCTTCAACAATAGATCATTAATTAAATAGGATTTCAGCCTATTTAATATCCATTTCTCCAACGCGCTACTTGGACTGCAGAACTCAATTTTGCGTGTGCAATTGCTACATATTGCTCCTTTGAACAAGAAATACATGCATATTAATACATTTCAAGTGCTCATACATTCATAGAATTGATTTTTATATTGCACTCAACAACCTTCATACAACTTTAACTTTTTCTAAGTGGGCATTATTTGCCAGTACTCAACACAGGAACTTTACAAAGTGACTCAGTCAATGTGCTAACACAATCAATGCCACCATCAGCCATCGAGCCACTTCACTGACTGCCTTTACATGCACAAAATGTAACACGGTATTCCAACTAACCTGTTTACGCGGCTAATGAAAATGAAGATTTAATGAATATTCTTGTTTACATGCAGCTGTGTACCCTCCAAAGCAAAGCATACCCATAAACATGTTGATGTTCAAGCCTTTCATAATGTTTCAAAGCAGGTGTGTTTCTCCTCCCGAACAGAAATATGGACTTTTATTTTGTGTGTGCGTGTCTACCCCAGCCTCGGAAAATGTTGGTTGGTTTACTTACAGTGCAAAAACTGCGGTAAAAACCCCAACTGAGAGGCACATTCCAGGCGTGCTCTGTACTGCCATATTCAAAATAATAGTGGAAAATTAGTCTGTATGTAAACATAGTCAGTGTAACTCTGATGTCCAACTTAAAAACTATACTAGATTCTTGTGATTTGTGTGTTCACCGGCATCAGAATCTCTCCTGGTTACATTTTAGGATCTGTTGCAATATTCGTTTTCAGTACATGTGATGGTTCTCACTCATAAGGGAAGTTCCAGATATTACCCCCCCACTACATGTGAAAACAGAGAGAGTGGGTGAAGTTGCAAATTCTTGCACATTTCACATATTGTAATAGGGAGGTGATGATTTGTACTTTAAATGAAAACCACAAAATAAGTAAATGACTGATAAACTCTGTTTGAATATAATGATGTAAAGTCTGAAATCCCCTGAAACAGAGCACTTAACAGACCGTAGACTTGAAGACAATAATTTGTATTTTCAGAGAAAACAGGCTCTCACTCAATACCTCTGGAAGTGATCATTTAATCAGTTTTATTTTTTTTATTAAGGGAGCAATTGTGTGTGCAAAAATAAGTACTGCAGTCCAAATAGAGTTGGAGCCATAGACTGTATATTAAATAGGTTGAATCCTATTTTTAAAAAAATGACAGTTGATCAGCTGTTTGTAAATGTTAGTCTGTCGATGTAGTTCAGCCTCTTATCCTGAAAACAAAACATATATGCCCTTTAAAAGATTATGTATGATTTCTTACAGCTCATAAACACTCACTTACTGATTTGGACGAACATTCAGCATTAATTTGAACTCTAATTAATGTGAAATAGGCAAATTATTATTTATTATAAGTTATTTAAGCCCGGAATCGAGATTTCAAAGCAGCTGCAACATTGATGTCAGACTAGCGAGTATTTCAGCTTCATCTCTGGTGACATATCATGGTTATTTTTAGGATTTATTAATGTCGATATATTACAAATTTCTCCTTTAATTATTATTTTTAAAAACATTTTTTCCTTTCACATTAGCAAAATAACTTTAACTCATAACTATAACTGTATTCTTGATGAATAAGGTCTGGTTAAAATCTGGTTGAAATAAATACAAAAAATGTAGAAAAGTCAAAGCATATGTTGTATTTCTATTATATTTTAAACATACATTAATGATATATAAATATACAAAAAAAAAAAAGAAGAGGTGAACAGACTAATACCTGCATTTTCTTTTTACTTCGTCCTCAAAACTCAACAGATTGCATTCACAAAATTATCGATTAAGATTGCTGACTGCTGAAAAATAACTACAATAATCTTAATAAATTAGGATATAGCATAACCAGCATAAATATTATCATTGCAGATACAAAAAAAAAAAAAAACAACCCACAGAATATTCTGTATCATCAGTGGGGATGCAGCAAAAGAAAAAAGGGCGACCATCAAGAAAGATGAGGTCGAACCCAAATTTACTAACATCATAAGCATTTGGTCAAAACTGGTGTCTTTTACTACACTGTATCTGTTTTTGGAGTCAAATTCTTCACGCATTGATGTGAACAAGTTAAGTTATTTTTGACCACATGTGTTTGAGTGTCCACTGCTGCTGGAAACACTGACCTAAAACCCCCCGTGGCGACGGCTGTAGGCCTACTTCTCTCTTTGGTCCAGTGTTTCTCAGAGTCTATTTCCGTGCTCTGAACCAGTTCTGTGACACAACAAGCTCTTCATGAGGGTCATTTTGTGGGGATAACGCAGTAATACTCAGTGGAATGAGCTGCTGCAGGGTCCGGGTGCAGGGAAAACATGAATGAAACCGAATTGTGTGCAGAATTTTCCTTCATTCAGGAGGTGACACTTTGCTTTGCGTTTGACAGATGTGTCACGTAGGATGTTGCAAAGCTTCACATCAACTCAAACAAGAGTTATTTTACAGGACACTAATAGGAAATAACAAGCTGTATCAAATGAGATAAAAACTAAAAATAATGTTTTCTTTATTAGACGGTTAGACCCTTTATTAGGGAGTAATTAGGGACAAATAACATAAATGTAAGACAAACTAAAGTGTTTCATTTTTACTGTGGGCAGATAATGTGATTTGATCAAAGAAGTAGGATACTCTGCCAACTGTTTTGTCTTTTTTCCTTTACATCTTGTTATGTCTTATTATGCCTTTACGTCTTTTTCATCTTGTTACGTCTTTGACATCTCGTTGCATCTTTTTCGTCTTTTACACGTTCACATCTTGTCATGTTTTATTACGCCTTGACATCTTTTTTGTCTTGTTGCATCTTATTTGTCTTTTACATCTTGTTACATCTTATTACACCTTTATGTCTTTTTCATCTTGTTACGTCTTTTTTGTCTTCTACGTCTTGTTATGTGTCATTACGCCTTTCTGTCTTTTTCATCTTTTATGTCTTGTTATGCCTTTTTGTCTTCTTTCATTGCTCTTATGTTTTTATGTTGTTTTCATCCAGTTCTGTCTTTTTTTGTCTTTTAAATCTTGTTATGTCTTATTACGCCTTTACATCTTTTCCATCATGTTGCGTCTTTTTTGTCTTTTACGTCTTGTTATGTCTCATGATGCCTTTCTGTCTTTTTCAACTTTTACATCTTGCTTTGTTGTTCTCATTGCGTTACGTCGTTTTCATCTGGTTCCGTCTTTTTTTTGTCTTTAACATCTTGTTATGTCTCACTACGCCTTTATGTCTTTTTCATCTTGTTACATCCTTTTTGCCGTTCACGTCTTGATATGTCTTATTATGTCTTATTATGCCTTTACATCTTTTTCGTCTTGAAGCATCTTTTTTGTCTTGTTATGTTGTTCTCATGTACCGTAAAATAAAGTGTTAAAGACATTTTCTCCATAATAACATAACTGTACACTAAAACTGTACATTTAAATAGATTTAACAACAGTTTCAAACCAGCTCCCAAACCCAGATTTCATGAAGTCCTGCAGGCTGAAATGACAGATGACCCCGGGTGTCCCAACTTCATTGTTTTCATCGCTGGTGCAGTCCATTATCTCTGCATCTATTTCATATTTAAATATTTGCTGGATATCGTCCCGGGCACGCCTGGTTCGAGTTGTTCAGCGTGTGCGCTTGTGCGTGCGTGTGCGCGTGAGGCGGCAGGTAGGCTGAGCAGTCAGCAGCCCTCAGATGGAGCAGATATCTATCTAATGGCTGAGTGGAGATAGCAGTCGAGTGACCTGATTCCAATCTGTAGCATCAGGATCTGACAAGCCCAGAAAAGAGGGGCAAAGTGGGACACAGGAAGACAGTGTGGGTAATTGACTTCAGTTGAGGTCGGGGTTGTTATGACATGTTGCATGTAGATTACGTTGGGCTGCATACACAACAAGCCTCCAGTAACTGCCACTGTGGCCACAGGGGCTTGTTTTGGTGTGAAAGTTAAAAAAAAAGAAGACATATTTGCTCTCATAACATATTTCCTGGTATTTGTCATGTAACTCAGTATCATTTCAGCTGAATTGTTAGATGTTGAAAAGCATATTATGATAACGATTCGATTAACCCTCTATGGTGCGCATTATGATGCCACTTGTATTGTTTTTTTGTGTCACAAAATAAGTCAAGTAAACATAATTTGACGACATTTTCAAAAGATTTTTTTTCAGGGGACCCTTTAGGTGTGTTACCTTAAAACAACACCATACCACAATAGCAAGGAATGAAAAGAGAGAGATATTGTTTAACATTTGAATAAAATATATAATGGTAGTGATGGAAAATATTCATTTGGGTCACCAGTTTCAAATTTAGGCCATTTGAAATTGAAAAAGGATTAAAAATGAACTCTTTGTATAAGTTTGTTTGTGTGGATGTTACCTTCAGGCAACCTTGTATCATCGTGGAACAGCCTGTAGGAAACAAATGTGTTGAGGAGTGTAAACATACCTCAGCAAACTTTACATCGACAGTCCATCAAACCAAACTATCATAACCCTCTTCAAAACAAAAAAGTGAGACACATCAGTCTTTAATCATTTGTGTTTCACTTAAATGCTTGTTTTCAGTGTCCTGGTGTGTGTCTTTCCTGACATACAGCATGTTGCAACTATTTGTTGTGTTCCTGCCATCTTTGGCTCACTGCTTACAAGTTAAAATGAAATAAAATGGTTATTAATGCAGTTTTCTATGACTTAATTATCATATAAAGTACATTAAACAATTAAAAATTAAACTTTACTCATCTACTAATGTGAATCAGTTTTTTTCCAGATTGTAAAAATGACAGAAAAAGACATTTTTAGAGCATTTTGGCAAGAGATGATGGAGCTGAACTATGTGAGGAAGGATGCAGAAAAAGGTCATGTGACCCTCAAGGTCTTGCCTCTTTTTTAAAAAGTATTTCACCATATTATGTGAGTGTAAAAGGCCAAAAATTAGCATGTTACCTGGAAGCAACACTGTGCCATAGAGGGTCAAATCATAAAATTAAGACATTAAAAAATATGTTCTGTGTTACATGATGCCATTAACTTAACAGATATTTATGTATAACTGTATATAACCATTTGTGTAACCTGTATTTCTCTCATTTGTACTGCAAATATCTGTTTATATAAGGAATGTTTTTTTCAGAGCCAGTACGATACGATTTTTGGTAGTCAAGGTAACTGATAACCTACGGTTGAAACTGATATACAGTACGTTTGCAGCAAAAATGAAAATCTTGGTGTCAAAATTTAGATAAACACAAACTCCAACACAAAACTTTGTTGAACTGTTCATGTGTTTCAATAGAACTTTTCAGCATTATATTAATGCAAAAAAGGGCAGGGAGCTGCCAGCAGCATTTCTGAAAGTTAACTGAACATTTTCTGAAATAAACAAACAAAATAGTTTTATAAAGAAAAAAATAAGTAAAATTAGTCAAATTTAAATTTATACTGAAATGCCTTTCAGCCTGTTTAAAGTAGAGAATTTTAAAAATGAATGTTTTTTTTCATTTATCAGCAATCCAGTTTAAAGAAAGAAAGAAAGAAAGACACTGATTATCATAAGATTGCTGAATATCAGATCTGCTAATCAGCCAATCAGATCAGGATCAATCGATCCCTAATTTATATCTCTACATCAACTGAGATACAGACGGGCGGCAAGTTTCAGCTTCAGTGCTCCTTGTCAGACAACAGCCTTCTCACAAAGAGACGTCCACATGTGGTATTTTGATGGTGGGGGAGGAGAGCGCCGTCCAACACCTCACTTCAAAATCTCCCATAGGTGTTCAACTGGCATCTGTGAAGGCCATAGCATATAATTTAGGCCTACATAATTTTCATGCTCATCAAACTCTTCAGTGAGTCCTTGTGCAGTGTATGGAAGCATCGTTATGTTTCTCCTTTTAAGAAAAGCTCAAGTGATATTCCTGTCACACGTGAAGTATGAAAATGTTGAAAAAATAAAGTGCTTTACCAGGAAAAATGAGCTGTTTTCACATGTGGCTTCTGACATTTCTCATGTGAACTATCTGAAACTTTCATGTGTCTAGTGTCGGTGTAATTTGTGATGGATGAGTCACCGATTTTTATTTTTATGATTTTCATGATTTACTTTAAGTAAAATAAAAGGATTAGTAGACAAACAGATGATGACAAATAAATTGAATCTATTTTATGAACAGTACAGAAACAAGCGCATCATGTGTAATAAATAATAATATATATAAGATATTATAAAATAAACACTTATACACTTAAATCTCGAGTGCAGTCGCCAGTTGAAATACTTTTGTTGTACTAATTAGTACTGCGCCACATCAGCCGTAGCTGATCGCTGCCATTCTACACAATGCTTGTGATTCCACCAGCAGCGCCTCAGCACGTTCCAGAAGTGGCTCTCCGCTCCGCTTCGATTACATGCCGAGTCTCTTAATGGATGTTTGCACAGAGCAGATCGAGCGGGCAGGAAGGCAGACAAGAAAAGGCTGAGAGAATCTGGTCAATTTTCAAAACAAATCACTTCTGTCACATGATATAACACAAACCATAATCTTTTCCTAAACCAAGGTACCTAAACTAAGTAGTTTTGGTGCCTAAACCTAAACAAACTAAAGTACACCATGTGACTTTTGGGACATAAGGTCCTGTACACCCATTATATGTCATTTAAGGAATCATTGGCATTCAAGCCTTCATTTGTAGCCATGTTTTGTGGAAACCCGATGAATGTAAGTTTAATATTTACTCTCCTTTTAGTTCTGTTTTGGTCCCCACAAAGGCTTTTTTTCATGATGTCCTGGAGAAATACTACACTACCCACAATCCTTAAGTGTAATGTTTTGATTGTTGGAGCTTGCTGTTACCATGGAAATGTTTACCTCCTTCATGAATAGGTAGTTCCACTAGCAGGCTGGCTAGTTTGGTAGCTAACACAAGTTGTACTAATAACTTTGTTATGTTGCAGTGAATTCATATACACATGAAAAACAGCATATTACAACACTTATTGTATATGCTCTAATATAAACACTATAATAATGACAAAAGTGACATTTAAAGATTGCGTAAAGCCACTATAAATGTGTCTTCTGAGTTTGTCACACCATAGAAACCTGTGTTATTTAACCACCCAGCCAAATTTGAATGATTAAAAACATCTCTAAGTATATAAAATTAGGTCTTAAAATCATGAAAAAAATGAGCATGACCACTACGCCCTGAAAACTACCTGAAACATGGACGCTCTGTCACCAGAGCCAGAGGACAGCGACAGGATGGTATTTTTTTTTTCTTCTGTGTTGGTTGTTGGAACTGAAGTGAGCTGAAGTGAACTGCTGGGCTGATTTGGACTGAGAGAGTCACTGAAGATACATTCGTAAATGACCATCAGGAAGGGGGAGGCGGTGTCATTCATGTGTCTGTTTGTGGGGCTTATATAGCATTGGGGGAACATGGCTTCGGCATGTCACCGAGCCATGTTTCAGGTCCGCCCAAAAAATCCAGAACACAGAAATTGTGAACAACAGTTTACCGATCTAACTCCATAATTCAGTACTACATAGTTCTCAGTCTTTTTACATGGTTTCAGGAACTGTTTTCTAACATGTATAACTTGTTTAGAAGAAAAACTCCCTCTACCTTTACACAGACTTAAGAAGCAGTCTCATTTGCAGTGGTTTATGGGATGAGTAGCTTCTTCTTTTAAAATTACACAGTCTTGTAGCTTTGCCTTTTTTTTTTTTTTTTTTTTTTTCTTGTTCCGCATCAAATGTTTTATGGTCATGATCCATTTAAGCTTAAAACTCTTTGGATTTTCTGAAACATCAGTGGAGTAAATAAATGTGAAAATCACTTCCGGAACAAAAAAAACGTGGGCGGTCACTGTTGAGCTCCATGAGCTGAGAGACATTATTACACCCTCATTTAATCCATTGTGGATGTAAAATGATTGATCAGGGCAGCTTTAATGATTGCTCTGGTGAATGTGACGGTACTATAGGAAAAAATGATGAAAGCCAAAAATTAGTTGCATCAGATCATAACACCTGAATTACAATCAAAGTGCACTGTTGACTAGACATCAATCGTCCTAACTTTCCATGTGTAATCCTGTAATCCTGCTCTAACATTACTTTCATTGATACATTTCTACAAAGGCTGGTCGTATCAAGCTGGTACTACAGGCTGCTGTATGTTGAATACTCATTAACTCTGTATCTATTTATAATCTCCTATTCTCTGCTGTATCCTATTATTTGCTCTTGCAAAGGCTCAATATCCTCATGGGAATCATTAAAGTTTCATCTTCTAAACAACCTGGCACACTACAATGGAAACTCTTTTGCCGCAGGAGTACAAATAGGGGTTGAGGCTGTATAGTATGGAGTGTGGTAATACAAGGCTACACTCCGACCTATACAGCTAACAGTGGCTGAAGGTGCTGCAGCGTAGCCCAGCCTGGCAGAACAAACAGAGCAGGCTGGCACTGCTCAGCGAGGCTTGGCCGGCTCCATCGGCACAGACAAAGGTACACGACCTGAAAGCAGGAGGGAGAATAAAGCTACGAGACTGTAGAGCTGGTGCTATTCTTCCTACGACAATAAAAACCTGTGGTTTGTGTGGATGAAATTATTCATTTGTGGGGATCTAGAAGAAACATTGGTTGTGATTTCCGCAGTGAGAACAAGTTTGAACAAGTGGAGTTGAGCTCCACTCACAGAATCTTAATTCAAAAAATGAACTATAATTATACAAAATGTGAAGAAGTAACAAATACAACAATGTCAAAGACGTCTATGCATTGTTGTAGAGATATCCACTGAAGTTAGCATGCTAATCAGTTAGCCCCTGCCCGTCCTGTCTAGTAATACCACTTTCAGGCTTTGGAAGTAACAGATTACATACAACAAGATTACATAACTAGGATACCAAAAAAATTAACTATAATCCATTACAGTTATAGAAAAAAAACATAATCAGATTACAGATACATTTAATAAAAAGGGGTTTATTAGCAGAACTACAATTTAAAAATCCATTTTAAGATAAAGAACAATATTCTACCATGCACTGTGCGCACACGTAACAACACTCAACAAGTCAACACCACTCTGGTCCCAAGTGAAACCAGCTGAACTTTAAGTAAATTCATTATTATGGCCTCTAATGACAAAATGCTTCACTGGGTGGAAATTTCAACATTATTTTGCCTTTAAATCAGAAAAGAGGAAATACATCACAGTACAGTGAAGTTCTGCCTTCAGCTGTGAAAGTCTCGTCATCTGAGGATCAGCACCTAATTTAAAGAAACATTTACAAGTAAGATCAACCACTAATGTAAACTATGTAAACTACACAGACCAACCACTAACATGGGCTACACAGACTAACCACTAATGTTAGCTACACAGTGCAACTGCTAACATTAGCTACACAGACCAACCGCTAATGGTAGCTTCACAGACCAACTGCCAACATTAGTGACACAGCTCAACTGCTAACATTAGCTACACAGACCAACCACTAACAGTAGCTACACAGACCAGCTGCTATCATTAGCTACACAGACCAACCGCTAACAGTAGCTACACAGACCAACTGCTAACATTAGCTACATATACTCACCACTAATGTTAGCCACACAGATCAACTGCAAACATTAGCTACACAGACCAACCACTGATATTAGCTACACAGACCAAGCACTAACATGGCTACACAAACTACCCGCTCATATTACCTACACAGATCATCTGCTAACATTAGATACACTAATGCTAGCTATACAAAAATTCAGTAAGCTAGCTAAATGTTTTGGGATTGTAGGTGGTGATGCTAGGATGGTGTGTGGGTAAAAACACAAGCCCCAGAATAAGTTTAATCAGTTTACTTAAAGTTTGAGCGTGAAGTACATTAATTACTCTTATTAATCTAAAGGAAGGAATAGCTGGACAAACAATAAACCTAACCATGAACATACAACATTTTATTAAGCTAAACAATTTTACCGTATTTGGTGTTAAGGCAATCCAAAAGTAATGGAAAGTAATCAGATTGCATGACTTTAATGCTGTGATACTTGGATGGGTTACTGGCTCCATTTTTTGACAACTATTTAATAACTATTGGAAGACATTTTTATAATAACCCTCCCAAGCCAGACCACTTCACAGCATCATGTCAGCACTACACTGATGGGGCTGTTCAGCTCAGCTTGCGAGATGATGTTTTCAACCCACCACGATACAGCAAAGTACTTTTGGCACTTTAATTTAATGTTTTAAGTGATATATATATATAGGCCTAATAAATAAATTTAAAAGACCCAGAAAAAATACCGACATGACGTTGTTAGCTATGGGCCTGGTTTCATACCATTGTTCCCAAAGCCCATTATTACTCACTTCATTTCAAATTAACTGTATCAATCAATGAGGGGAATCTACAATTTACGCACCTGGGGTAGAGGTAGACCTCTACACCCCTGATTTAGTTATACTTTCCAATATAACGTTATGATGATCAATTTGAGAATTCTTCTACAGTCAGGTAAAAGTCATTTGAAAATCTGTAGGGAATCTGCTAGTCTCAGTTGCAGACATATCAACGGTGCAAGGAGTGTTTCTTTGTAAATCGATGATCACAAACAACATAAATCATCTCTGCTTGAGGTTACAGTTAGTAAGGTTTCCTGTTGGTTTAATCTTGAGGTTAAGTTTAAGTTAATGAACAACTTTTTAGGTTACATTTTGCTCGCTTATCCAGAGAAGTGATGACGAGACCCAAAAAGTCCCAAAAATTAACAGGCAAGTCCAGTGCAATCTAATGCTAAATATGACATTTTAAGGCAATCAAAATGTTACATTTAGCCCAACTTTCATGACCTGAAAACACACTGTGAAAGTTCTAAGACAAAATCATATAAAAAAAAAAACCATTGAAATTATTTTTAAAAAATGTCTTGCAAGATTGCAACTAAGTTTTAAAGGCTTGCGTAATGTTTAGATAGACTGAAAAACATTTTCAAATCTCAAACAGTGTGAAATATTCTTTTGTATTTCCTTTCTTCTTTTTCCTTTTTCAGAACTGCAGCACTCTTTTGACAGTGTTTCTCTGACACATTTTCAGAGTTCAAATCAAATCAAGTCTCAAATGTCATTCTTCAGTGTATTAGTTTGTTTTCCAGGTTTGAAATTTTGTAAAAAGTGATCTGAAAACTAGTGTGCATTTGTTGGGGAAAAAATTTAAAATATTAAAACCTGGGTTTCCAAAGTGCAAATTATTGACCTTTATTTAGCCGGGGAAACCCACTGAGATCGAGGTCTCATTTTTAATGGTGCACTGGTTACATGCAATACATTTAAATAATAAAACATTACAAAACAATATATCAATAAAAATATATTTTTTTAAATCAATACGTGAACACCAACCATCAATGGCAGCATATCAATCAATAATTGCAGTTATAGGACAAGTTAAAACCTATATAGAACATTCACATCCTTCAATATCAAACTTATGTAACAAATCTTTGACTGTGCCCAAGGAGACACAATAGCAAAAAGCAGTTTTTCCCAGTTCAGGTTTGACTTGTGACACCTCAAGGACCAACCAGTCTTGAGATCTTGTCTGGTAGAGATTAAAACACCATGTAATTAGGGATGTTAGGTAATTGGGCAGCTGTAAAATGATAGCTTTACAAGCATACACAAGCAAATGCTGCCTTCTCCTAGCAGCCAGGGATGGCCAACCCACTGCCTGGTAAAGATTATAATGATGCTTTCTGAAATAATCACCTGGAATAAAACAGTGCTGAATGATAAACAGTATCAAGCTGTTTCAAGGTGGTAGAGGCAGCATGCATATAAACAGTGTCACTATAATCAAGTACAGGCAAGAAAGTAGATTGTACTAACAGCTTTCTAGTTTCATCTGAAAAGCACAATCTGTTTCTGAAAAAAGACCCAAGTTTTGTCCTTAAACTTTTAACTAGCTCATCAACATTGAGTTTAAAGGAAAGCTTTTCATCAATAAGATACTTTTAGGAGGACACTCATTCAATTTCAGAGCCATCCAAAGTGCAAATTTTGAAACTGATTTCCTCCAAAAAAGCGGGATCTGGAAAACTGCATACATTTTGTTTTTGCTGCGTTTAAAACAAGTTAAAGTTTGAGAAGTTGGTGCCAGAGTGACTCGAAAGCAGTCTGCAGAATGGATAAGGCAGATGAATGTGGAAGCAGATGAATAAAGCACTGTATCATCAGCATAAAAATGTACCTTACAAAAAAGAGGCAATGTTATTAATATACAGCGTGAAAAGTAAAGGGCCTAATATTGAACCCTGTGGTACACCTTTAATGACATTCAAAACAGTGGAATGAGCAGAGTCAGCAAGAATACATTGGGTTCTATCTGGAAGATAGTGTGCAAACCACTGGCAAGCAAGCCGAGGCTAGTCTATCTATTAAAATTGAATGGTCAACTGTGTCAAAGGCTTTAGACAAGTCAATGAACAGTGCTGTCCATTGTCAAGAGCATGTGTAATATCATTGAGAACAAGAGATGTAGCTGAAATGGAAATGTAATGGAAAGTGCAAATCTTTATTTTGAAACTTTTGCGAATGTACATGTGCACTTGTATTGCAGAGTATTCTTTCAGAGCTGAGTTTGCAGCACCCACTTTCCAGAGATCTGCCCACGCAGTTGTAAGCTCGTGAGTCAGGGGATTTCTGGCAGTGTTGTCTTGCAACTAACTCTGAATTTATGGCAGAGCTGTTGTATTGAATTGCAGCGGATTGTATGGGTGTACCTAATAAAGGGCCACTGAGTGTATACTGTATGGCAGCTTAAAGTTGTATTTGTTTCTGAGGTAAAAACATGGTTACTGTGTTGAAGGTCCCTTTCCCAGTGAAAGAAAAAGACATCTTTAATGGATGCGGCCACCTCCACAGTTCCCACTGCATCATGGTGCAAAAACTGACAGCTCTGTGTTGGATTACAATCATTCACACCACAGCCATGTGTGTGTAGTTAAAAGGAAAAATTCTGCTCGTTTTTTGTCTTGCTTGAGAGATCAGTAGGCCAACGTATCTACAGAAAGTTCAGCTTAGAACAGGGGCTGCTCATGCACGTATGACTGTGCTTTGCACCCTGCGCTCTGCCCTGGTGTGAGCGAAATGCAAATCCTGGTAATAATTGACATGAAAATTGCACTTCACAGCTTGATTGTTGCTGGAACTGCACCTCTGCCCCCACACTGGCATGGTTAACCTCACTGTCTGTCACCAAAACAACAAACAGGCACAAGTGAATAATAAACCTGGTTATGAAAATGCCACTTTCTTGCTTCGAAGTTGCACAGTGGTGTATGGTGCCTCGAGACAGAGCCCACGGTGTTCCAGTCTCTTCAACATGTAGACATATCACATGTCAAAAATGTTTGGTTTTTTTTCAGTATGATATGCTTTGATATTTTATAGAAATCATCTTTTATTATCTTTGACAAAGACCACATCCTGATTATACTCAATTTGAAATGCCGCTGTCACATCTACCAGCTGTGCAAACCAGTGGGACGGACACATTTTTATGAATACTGGTTATTTTGTGAATATTAATATGCTATTTTGTGGCATGTACAACTTTATTATTGCCCTTGTTTTTTTCCGTGTTAGTGAAAGTGCCTTCCTAATAAAAGCTGCTGAGCTATTTCAGAGATTTTTAATATGAAAACAGCAAACATCACAGTTATATTAGCGCACAAACAGAATATAAATTACCATTAAAATACAGAAGATATACTAATCGAAACGTAATATGCTGGGAATTCCAGAATCTGATGGACTGCAGCCAGTTCTGCAGACTCTGAATATAGACGTATGACATAATACATACTGATGAGGTTAACTTTTTTCCTCCAAATGTTCTGCAATGGTAGCATAGCTAACTCTAGGTTCAATGTTTACCAAGTTAGATCTTTATCATTTTTTCCCCACAACATTGTGTCCAGGTGCCATTGAGAGGGTCAAACATCTGGGCCACCTGCATTCACACAGCTGTGCCACAGATACTGGCCACCTGGCACAGATAAGATGATAATACACTTTATTTATATTGCAAAAGAAAGGTATGACACGCTTTACAAACACACAAACAGATAAAAGCATAATATTAAAGCATCTGGTGGATGGAAATATTTACACCAGGGGAGGCGAGGGGAACACCACCACCAAAGGCAGTATGAAATGTTGCAGATAAAACAAAAAAAAAAGAAAAAAGACAACTGAGTACAGAGCTCTAAATAGTGAGCTAGAGCCATAGACTGTAAATCCTATTGAATATTTGATCTATGTTTGAAGCGAGCTGTTTCCTCCCTCCCTCCCTCCTACCCGGACTCAGGGAAGCTCTGCAGGCTGCAGGAGCTCTGCAGGAATGCAGGAAACGCAGGAAGTGCATGTCAGTGTAAACTGACAATAACAAGCAATGATGAACCAACTGTAAGTTGATCAGCTGTTTAGAACAGTCAGTTGTCTGTCAATGTTAAGTTCAGCCTGTTATCCTGAAAACAAAAGCCCACTGCTCTGATAATACACACTTGAAGTTGACTGCCTGTCAAACTCCATTAACATATTGTTTAATTAAACCATTATAAACATCTACACCTTCTACAATATTATTATTGATTTCTTATGACTCATTAACAGACACTAACTCACTCGACAACCATTCGGCATTAATTTGAACTTTAATAAATGTGAAACAGGCAAATAAAAAGTAATCCTGGCCTAGAACAGAAATTTCAAAGGACTACCATGGTTGCAGCATCAATATTATTTTTTCTTTTCTTTTTTTTTCTCTTCTATTGGATAAAGGTTCCTCATCTCCATACTGGTCCTGAAGTAATCCCCTCCTGTAATTATACAATAAGAGATGGGAGTCAAAATTAGTCCTCATTTCTAAAAGTATTTGTGCAGTTTAAGCTAATATGAGGGTTCAGCAGCCTGATTTACACAGACCAACTGCTAACTTTGGCTACACATACTCACCACTAGTGTTAGCTATACAGATCAACTGCTAACATTAGATACACTGACCAACCGCTTGTTCTAGCTATACAAAAAGTCAGTTAGCTAGCTAACCTGTGAATACCACTACTACTGCTGAAAGATGTTTTGGGACTGTAGGTGGTGCTAGGTGTGTGAGTAAAAACACAAGCCCCAGAATAAGTTTATGTCAGTTTACTTCTAGTTTGACTGTTAAGTAAACAAAGTACATTAATTACTGAAGTAATCCTCTCCTCTCTGTAATTATACAATAAGAAATGGGAGTCAAAATTAGTCCCCATTTTACGTAAAAATGTGTTCTACATCGCAGCTTAAGCTAATATAAGGACCTGATTTAGACAAATCAAGTTTGTTATTCCAAATGTGTGGTTGGTTTAGGATGAAATTCCACAGTCCTGGTTTGAGGAAAGGAGGAATTTAATGGAAAAAACACTGAAACTTTTGAACATACAGATCTGATTTGACCATTTTGCGTATTAAAGCCTCTTAAAGCCTGTGAATTTTACAATGCATTTTTGCACATAATAAGAACGGTCAACTTTACTCCAAGTTTTTGAAGTGATTGTAAAGGGAAAAGAGAGTTTCTCTTCTACACACTTTATACGAGAAAGTTGCTGTTCGACCACTAAACTACTAAACTAAATTTCTGTATTTCTGATTTTCTTGGCAGACCTGTCCTCCAACACTATTGAAGCCCCACGAACCAGCAAACCAACAACACCCTGTCCCCCCACCTTCCCCGATGGTGAGTTACAAACATATCTTCAGCGACTCTCTCAGTCCAAATCAACCCAACAGTTCACTTCAGCTCATTTCAGTTCCAACAACCCAATACAAAAGGAGAAAAATACCATCCTGTCACCGTCCTCTGGCTCAAACATGTCTGGACATGTCCAATAAAGCTGCAAGACAAAGCGTCCATGTTTCAGGTCATTTAGGTCGTAGTAGTGTTTGACACTGAGACTGTGGAGTGGACACGCCCCCAGCATTTCACTGCTCATTTTTTTCATGATTTTGAGCCCACATTTTATATACTTAGTGATTTTTTTCATTAAATTTTGGCTGGGTGGTTAATAGCACATCTTTCTGTGGTGTGACAAACTCAGATCATACATTTATTGTTGCTTTTCACGATCTTTATGCTGAACAGCACATATCTCGCAGTGAAAAAGCCGTCACATAAGAGCTTTAAACAAGAGAAAAGCCTCTCAAACTACCGCACAGCAGAACACAACATCGGGTCCATAGAAATGGCAGATGGGACTTAAGCCTATGTGATTCAAACACATAATAAAAGATAATAATCAAAACATTGTGTTGCCACTGGCGGGCTGAAGGTAGTCATTCAGCATTCAGCAAATACAGTTTCTCTCCATTGTTCACATGCATTGTCAGAAACAATAGTGTGTGCTTTTTAGAATAGGTGACACAAACAACACAACTATGTTTCAGTTTGTAAAATAGTAAATGCCTGCTCAAAACGTTATTGTGCTCTGAAATTCTTCATGCCATTAACAAAATCACATAATGGTGTGCGAAAAGCAAATACGACAACAAAACAAAACTGTCACTGAAGACCAGAAAAGAAAAACAAACCTCTTTTTTAAAAAAAATAAAAATAAAAAAAGACATTAAAAATATTTTAGGGGATTCATATAGAGGGCACATTGATAACAGAAGGATCCTGCTGACCAGCTTGACCTTGATCGGATTGTACGTGGTTGAGAAAGTGCACAAAAGGACAGTAATAAAAATGTTACTACTCCATATCTTGTCTGTGGTTGATTACATGACAGTTTTGCATCCACAATTGCTGCCCTGATTTCATTTGATCTTTTCTTTAAATGCCTCCTCCAGTGCACCCCTGTGTCTCACAGCTGCATCTCCCACTCCCTCCTCTCCCATATTTTGACATACTACAGTTTGTCTCCGTTGTTCGTATGCATTGTTGGAAACAAAAGGCCCAGTTTTGAAAAAAGGTGACAGAAACAACAGGACAATGTTTCAGTTTGCAAAACGGCATTTTAAAAAAAAAACTCCTCATGCAATCAATTCACAGCTGCAGTCATTCAGCGATGAACAAAACTGAAAATAAGAGAAGATTTTAGCCAGTGTGTTTACTTTATAGTGCGTATCACTGACACCACGCCATAGATTTTTATTCACAGTGAATGGAAGGTCACATTATCCAGACCTGATCCATGGTCCTGCAATCCAGTCTCTTCAATCTGCATACAAATAACACAACTTTATGCTTTTAAATTATACACACCAAAATCCAATTTTGCCGTGAAGGTGACATCCCAGTCCTGCCCATTAACCTCTGTGGAGAGCAGGGGCCTCATTTATAAAACTGTAGTAGGATTCACCTTAAAAGATGGCGTACGGATGAAACACAGAAAGTGCTTACGCATAAAAATATTCAGATTTATAAAACACTAGGTGTAGGTAGGTACGTTCTACGCCGGTTTTCCTTTATAAATCACAATCAACTTGAAATGTGGCGCACCTTTTGCGGAGGTCATGTAACGCCCATAACTGCCTATAAATGGTCAATGAAACGCCCAAAATGAATATTCATTCACACTGACTGCAGGAGAACGATCGTGGTGAACGCTGCAGGAAAGGCTGGAAAAGGACGTTTAGAAAAGGCTAGAAACCAACGTTTTTGTTGCGGAGGTGAGACAAGGAAAATATGTTATTTGGTGGACAAACTGTGGACATTCCAGATGCCAAAAAGGCATCAGAGTGGCAGCGTGTGGCGGACGCTGAGAATACTGCTGCCTCACAAATACAACACTCGCCGAGACTAATTAAAAAATAAGTAGTCCGACAGAAAAATATAAACCAGAAAGCAAGATCCACAGGCTGTGTGAGTGTGTGTATTTGTGCCACGGGTAGCAGAAAGACACCTCGATCTTTTGATGAGAAACTTAACATCAGGAGTACTGAGTGGAGGAGTGTTGAAGTCAGAGTGGGGCAGAGTGAGCCAGACGTAGGTAACATGCTATCCCCTTGTTTGAGTTGAGAGTAAACCAAATGCACCTACACGTTTTGTACAAAAAATAATCAGGGCTTTTTTTCCCCACATAAAGAGTTTCTGTTTCTTTTACTTGCTGTGTTCCAGCGGCTCAGAGGTGCTGCAGCTGTGCGCCCTGTGCCTCCGCCGCACCTCGGCTGTGCGTCTTTACCCTCCAGCAGCAGCCGTGTCCTTATAGAAACAATCGACTCCACACATTTAAACACAGAGATAAAACAAACTGAAAGTAATATAAAGTATAAGTAAATATATGTTAAACTGGATCCACTGAAAACGGCATTGGTATAAAATGAATCATTGGATGTCACTGATTTCCTGTGCCTTAAAAACTTTGCAGGAGGTCTACGGACGGTCAAAAGTATGTGTAGGAATGCGTACCCTTTTCCGCATAGTATTTCTTTATAAATCCCAACGTTGGCGGTGAAAAATGCGTACGCACATTTCTACCCCGTTTCCGCAATCTTTTTGTACGCAGCAACCTTTATAAATGAGGCCCCAGATACATAGTCAGGTGACCTTTGTCACCATGGTACCAAATATAAACATGTGATTAACATTCTGAAACACAGTTTGGTTTGATTTAAGCAAAAAAAACTGGTTCGGTTTAAGAAAAGATCGTGGTTTGGTCTTCAAAAAAGTACGTGACGTGACGTGACGTGACGTGACGTGACATGATGTTACATGATGTTACATGAGGTGTCATTACATTTGGTTACGTTACGTACACCAAGGTTATTTCAAAACCAATTTCATTTAGTGTGGATAGACTAAATATTAAAAACACCTCTCCTGACAAATAAAATTTAACAGTGACACAAACTACAGTCTGCCAAACTAGAAGAGGTCACGCAGTAGAGTGCAGATCTCCACCTGGCAACAGTTGGTGAAGCACCTACTGCGATGCCACCACAGACAAATGCACAGAAAAAGTCACAATATGTCTATGCCTATATTATAATAATCAAAATCTATTTAGTAAAATGTCCCTCCCTTCTTTTTCTTTTTCTTTCATGGCAGTTGGCATCCAGCTAAATGATGCATTACTGCAATTTACAATTTACATTAGGACTAATGTAATTTCTTCTGTAAATAATTCCTCTGTTAAAAGAAGCACCTACTGCAATGCCACCACAACTGATTTGCAAAGTTCCGCCAGCATTAACATGACCTCCACGTATGTTGTCTCAATCTGAAACAAGAGTTCAAACTGAAGCAGTTGTTGATCACTTGTGGCCCCTAGTGGTCGGTTAAGAAGAGTGAGAAGTCATCTGTCAATGGTCGTATAAAACAGAGCAGCCAAAAAATAGAATTACTGCCTCATAGTTGTTTGTCTCCACCAACCGGTCAAGTTACAGCTAACATCTATGTCTGTCCACACTCATGTCTGCAGTGAAAACTAGAAGAAGGAAAGGTATTCAGTGCATTTTTTGGTTAAATGGAAGTTTTCACGTGTGATTCCAGTGCATAATTTCACTTCACCACAAATTTCATCTCTTTATCCTATTTTTCCTAATTTAGTCATAATTAGCGTATGAATTCTTGAGTTACCGCCAAAATGAAATCAGTGGACGCTTGTACCAAATCCCTCCAAGCATTACTGGGATATCGCCTTCACAAGAATGGGTCAGACATGAGGTCACAGTGACCTTGAGCTATGTCCACCAAAATCTAAAACGTTCATCCTGGAGTCCAAGTGGTCATTTGTGCAAAGTATGAAGAAGAAATTCCCTCAAGCCATTCTTGAGATATTGTGTATGATGACATGAATGTGACTGAATGGATGAGATGATGATAATGGATGAGAATGTACTGTTTTATTATATTTATTGTATCTATTTTTCTACTGAGTCCAGTACGTGAGTGCACTGAATTTCGTTGAATTTACTGTGCAATGACAATAAATCTCTATTCTATTCTATTCTATTCTATTCTATTCTATTCTATTCTATTCAGGGAATGGGATGACCTGAAAAAAACTGAAGAACTCTGACTCACAGCGGTCCTTCAGCATACAGTCCTGAATTTGCACAGTACTATTTGAGATTAGCTATGGACAAATTCCAGGTCTAGGTCCAGGTCAGATGCGCGCACACTCACTTACACACAAGTACATGTACACATGTACAGGTAGTGGCTGCATAATCCCCAGTCAATCACACAACAGCTCCTTCTCATTTTAGATGTGTTTTTAGTGTTTTCATGGCAATTCATATGATGTTTCTCAATCTAAAGATAACAGAGAGACACAATTCGTGGTATTTTTGTCACAGTTTAGTTTTCTGCGAAAACCGCTCAATGAACTACATCTCTCATCCTGCACAAGATACAGTAATTCAAAGACATTATTTTCATTACAACAAGGGTTTACAATGAAATCAGAATTGCAGTTCCTTCCTAATGCACACATAATACAACATATATACAGATAATCAAATGTAATAGAGTGAAAATATAAAAGAAAATAAATACATATATGCGTAGATGTGTAAACCCAGGAATAATTCTGTACTGCATTTGTGAAGCAACAAAATGGTGATGATAATATGGTGAACATCTTCACATTAAAAGTTCAACATCTTGGAAACACTGCCCATCAACTGTGACAGTGTTCGAGCACAAAGCGTCATAGATAAAAAAAAAAAAAACACAGAGTCCGCCTCCAGCTGGAGTCTTGTGTCTTGCGTCCTGTCAGGTCGTAGTATGATCCGCCCCTCAGGCACCTGACCCAGGATGCTGTGGAGAAGGTCTCTCTGTGTGGGCACAACAGTCTCTGGATTCCCATTTTTTGTCCACAGCTTTCTTTTGGACCAGCCAGGCGCAGCAAAAAGTCCCAGCTGTAGCGTGGCTCTTATCCGCTCACCTCCTCTCCTCCTGGGGTGGTCGCCTACAGCAGCATCCAGCTGAACTGACTGTGTATTTGAAAGTTTTTGATCTTCTCAAGGTCCGCTGCTCTTTAATCCAAATCCCACGTCTTAATTTTCCAATAAATACGAGTGTATTTCTGTCATAGGTGACACGATTTCACCCATGAAGCCGTAAAATAACAGATTAAAGTAGAAAAAGAGCGAAATTTGAAAGAGCTGTGGCTGCTGCATCAGCATGCGCAGCCATCAACACCAACATCGCTGTCCCTTGTAAAGTTATCTTACCTGAAGAGTTTTATCCAGCGACTCCTGGTGCTTTAATCAGCCGGGAAGCAAAAGAACAAGCAGATACATTGCTTGTGTAACTACATTGCGGTACAAAAACACACAGGCACTGCAGCTTCAGCAGCTAACGTTTGCTTTTGGATGGACATCACGACTTCTGGGTGTGTAGACTTTTGACTTACGTATCTTCACAGTCTGATACTTCAACATTTTTATGAAAAACTGCAATTTTCTTCATTTGTAAAATTGTCTTTTAAAGTGACAAAAATCATTTGTGCAAGCAAAGTAAGATCGTATGGTAGTCCACTGGCAGGGGACGGTCTCTCTATGGACGCAGGATAAGCGAGCATGTAGTTAAAAACAAGTATATCTCCTGGCTGATACTGAGGGGTCAGATTATCCTGCTGGAGGGTTTAGAGAGGTTCATCTAGTGCTTGAATCTACAAGCTGGCAGTCTTGAAAACAAGGAGACAGCATGTAGCTTATACATACGTGTATATACATATATATATATATATATATATAATATATATGTATATACATATATATATTACACACTCATATAAGTGTGTCTATGTGAGTGTGTGAGAGAGAAAAAGACTGAAAAGATGAAGTGAAGAGGAAAAAAAGGACATTAGTTTGAAAGCGGAAGAAAAGAGAAAAGTGGAAAAAAGGGAAAAAGAGAAAAGGGGAGATGGAGAGAAAAAAAGGAGAAGTGTAGAAAAGGGTTTTGTAATCTCGGTATAGTGGTGTTGTGCCGTCTCCATGGCGACAGGCACAAAGGCCTGTGGTTGGCCATTGATGGCTAATTGTATTCTTCACAGCTCTTTTGTTAATTGTTGTCTGCCCAGCTCCCACTTCCTGCTGGGCCACGGCACAAAGCCACGAACAGGAGGGATTAGAAATGGCACATCAGCTCCCCCAGTGCACCGCCAAGCTCGCTCTACCTCGTTCTCTCCCTCTCTTTCATTCTCTCTCCTCCTCTCTTTGTCCCTCTCTTTCTTTCTCTATCTCTCTCTGTCCCCACAGAGCCGCGCCTCCTTTTATCTTCTCCTCACCGTGTGCACTCCCATGACCTCGCCGATTCTTTCTTTCTCTCTTTTTCTTTTTCTTTCTTTCTTCCTTTCTTGATATGAGGTCTTCACTTATTCAGTCACATTTTTCTGACGTTCTGTCAGCTTGTTTTTCTTCTTTGCCTCCGTCACTGCCTGTGTTATTCACACAGATGCAAATAAGACAAGCTTACTGTACAAGACGTCCACAGTAAATGCAGATACATTTAAAACGTATCTTTCAGTTAGTTCTTTTAGTTCTTTTTTGGCTTTTCATAAATCATTGAAAACTGAGCTTTGTGAAAATGCTCCTGTATGACTGACAACTGACAACAATCGTGGACTAAATGCAGTACTTCCACTTGTTAAACTATTCAGAAACAAAGTGTTGTCATCGACATAGTGGATTTTTCTGTTTCTGGCGAACAGTCGTTTAAATGATTGGTCATGTTTGTCAGAATGTTCCATCAGTTCAACCACTCATGTTTGCAGTAATACTGTAGGTACCATTGTGTGGCTTCCTGCAACCACCATTCACAGCGGAGGAGGACAAAGAAGAGCTTTAAAGACTTCATAAAATGGGTACTTGATCTTCCTGGAAAAGAGTACATGTAGGTGTACAGAGAAGGTTGCATTATACTCTCATCCTGTGAAGATTTGCTCTGTCTTCCAATAAGTTGTAACCCAGTGGATTCAAGGATACATTTCCTGTTTTGGAGTGATCTTCTGATAGACTTGCAAGTAAAGACACCACTATAGACAGGCAAAGTCACGCCCCTTCCAGTGGACCTCCATGGGACTTAACTTCGGAAAAAATATGGACAGTAGTCAATGACAAATAGTTTTTTGATCCTGTATGTACTGTGCCACAAATTACACAAATGATGTTTGTCAGTTGAAAAGATAATTTTACAAGTCAAGAAAGTCGCAGTTTGTTGTAAAAGTGTTGAAGTATCAGACTGCGAAGACACACAATCAGAAAGTCTACACACCCAGAAGTTGTGTGAATGACATCACAACTTTCACTCTCCACGAGCTAACATTTGCCACAGAAGCTACGATACCTGTGTTTTTTCATACCAGGATGTAGTCATAAAAATGGATTTCACTCGTTCTTTTTCTTCCCGACTGATAAAAGGACCAGGATAATGTTACAAGGGACAGCGAGTTCAGTGTCGGTGATGTATATTGTGTTGGTTTCAAATAAAACTAAAGTACGACAAACCTACCACAAATTGCAACTTTCTAAACTTATGTTTTAAATTGATTAACATCATGTGTGTAATTCATGGCATAATTAAAACAAGATCAAAACATTATTTGTCTCGCGCCATAGACTACCATTGATATTTTTTACAAACTAAGGTCCCATGGGGCACACCAGAAGGGACTTCACCTCTTTATACTCCATAAGAACTGTCAGTTACTCTCTGTTAGACCAGCAACCTATGAATGTTCATGACCACTTCACACATTAGCCGTCTTTTATCTGCGGTTTTATTCCATCTTTTTTTGGGAATCTGATGAAGACATCAAAATGTTAGTCATTGTATAAAGTTTATTGCCTTTGTCTGTGTGCTCCAGTATACTTTGGACTCATTTTTCAAGTCTCTCCTGTTGTGTATTGTTATGTGCATTTAGTATCACACTAGAAAAGGCTGATGGAAATGATGCAAACAGGCTCAGTTTGGCAAAAAAGTTTTTCAACTCTTTGTTTGTAGAGATTTTCCATTTATTATACAAGATTTAACATTGTTGTCTCAAGTTACAAACATGAGCAAAAAGATACTGGAAGCTAACAAAAAATAATAATAATAAAAAATAAACAGATCACATTACAAGGAAAAAAAAAAGCAAAAACGTTTTTAAGCTCAACTGAAGTGTTTTTGCCCTTTTCGAAAAATAGTTAATGCATTCAGCGGGAGAATAAGTGCTGATGTAGCAAACATTTACTTCACATGACTGATCAGCTGTTTCCGCTCCAACAGCGTAATCATTGCTCCTGTGGCTCTATAATACATCAGTGATCGCTCCACACAGATCTCATGGAATCTTCCTCACATTGATACATGAAACTAACAGAAATGCCATATTTCCATCCTGTTCCATCCCGTCATCTTGTTGCGCCTTCTTCCTCTGCCATGCTATTGCTTTTCCAACTGGAGAATCAGCAGCACCCACAGCTCATCTTGATGAACTCCTAATAATTGCATAACAGTAGTGGGTAGAATTGAGCCTTAATTCACATTTCCATTTGCTGATTTACTTAAAATTCAGTTCAAATTTGCGATACATTTTGATGGAAACCTGGCAATGATTAGCCCGGTGCGAGGAAGTGGTTAAGTATGCAGGGTCTGAACTGAAGCTTTTTTTCATTCACTGCAACACTATGTGTGGCACTTCTCATTGAACACCTATTTGCAACAAATGCCGTTCAGGAGAGGCTCTCTGAAAAAGTGTTATCCCCACATTTAATTGCATCCAGCCCTGATCACTGGGACGTACTGGCCTGCATGTTTTGGATGTTTCCCTGCTCCAGCACACCTGATTTAAATGAACAGGTTGTTATCAGGATTCTGCAGAGGCTTGATGTCGAGCTGATTGACATCATCAGGTGAATCGGGTGTGTTTGAACAGGGAAACATCTCAAGCCGAAATGATGCCTTCCGCGTCCACAAATGTGTGAGGGTCTGCTAGGGTCCACGCAACATACACATACCCCCAATCATTCAATTGATTTTCATTCATTCATTCATTGTCCGTGACGGCTTATCTTTAAAGGGTCACGGGGGAGCTGGAGCCAATCCCTGCTGATGCTGGGTGAGAGGCGGGGTACACCCTGAAGTCACCCAGAGTCTCTCTGTCTAGAGTCATCAATTACCCTATTAACCTGCATGTTTTTGAGGAAGCTGGAGTATGCAGAGAGAACCCACACACAGAAAGGCCCTGCCCCACCCACAAAATCCAAGATAAACTTTAATACTTACAGCGTTACTTAATACTAAAAGCTGGAGCGTGGGACAATGCTGATTGATCTTGTGTCTGTGGGGACATTACCACACTGGGACACCTGTAGTGATGCATTTGACATCATCCAGCAATGACTGGGAAGAAGGAACCATAGCTGCGGAATAGGCTTTAGCAACCTAAAAAAAAACCCCTAAAGTGTCCGAGAAAAGTTTCTGATGCATAAGTAAAAAAGAAATTTGGCGTTCAGAGGAAGGATTACAGTCCAAAAAAAGTGACTGACTGCTGTTGAGCAGGTTGATAGTCGTAGAATATTTGCTGTAGGATGTGTGAAAAATCAACAGCAGAGTTGGAAAGTGATGGCTGACAAATAACTAGAGTTAGTTGTTAGTTTCCATCCACTGACCTGTCATTAACTGTGACTCTGTAAGGTTTATAACAACCTTCAAAAAACTCTGTTTTGCTAGAAGTACACTTTCCTGTGGTGGCTAAATTTTAGCATAGATAATTACCTACTGACGACTCCACGACTCGATGTTTTTCCCCCCCCATTTTATTTTCACAGGAAGATTTAAAGAGAGCGCTCCTGGGGGTGAGCTCACCTGTAGGTATGCTATGTCACACGTACACATCAAAAATGTTTAGTGTAATTACTCTCACTGCCAGAAGGGGGAGACAAAAGCTCTACACTGCAGGCTTAATAGGAAACTGAACCAGATCCTTTTTTGGGGCAAATTGCTTGTTTCTTTACTCTTTAAGATTGATCCCTCAACAGAAATTTGGTAAATCAGAACTATTACTTGGGATCTTAAAGTGTATTTTATTAATATTTTGTCACAAGAGGCAAATTCTCTGAAAATGCTAGTGTGGACAAAAACATACTCAAAAATTTATATTATCACTCTGATTGATCACCTGACGTTTAGAAATGGCCAATTAAAACTGTAGAATTTTAATGAATAAGAGATGAAAGAAATAAACTGTATGTAACATTGGGTTGGTCATGCTAATGTCGTTCAGTGTTAGCATTTGGAAGAAATACAGAGTATGCAGAATATTCAGAGTACTTTATTCAATATACTAAATATATACTGTATTTAAACAGAATGTAATGAAGACTGATTTGCTGGTTTTCTCAACTTTTCACTGTTTGCAGACATTTTCATAAATTAAGGCAATAACGGAAATAATTGTAAGTTGAAGTGGTAATTTTGCATACATTTGCCATATTGTGATCTACAGATGAAAGGGTACTGTCACCAAAATGATACAAAAAGTTGTCTCTGCCACACTATTTGCTGAGGTTTTGGTCTGTTTGCTGCTGAGAGTGTTGCTGCACCATCAAAAATGGGGGTGAAATGGAATTTGCTTGTGGTTTTCAAGGCATTAAATGATATTTGAGAAAAACTCAAAAGCATCCCACCTTTTGGGGAAAAAATTGATTACTCTGGATAAAACTTTCAAATGTTTTTTTTGTTGGAAAAGAGAATTGGTATTTTTTTTTTTTTGTTTTGTTTCACAAGGTCACAAAACAATTTGAGATTTGTGGATTGTGGAACATTTCTCCTGCAGACACACATCGCTGTTGAGTTTGTCAAATGTAATTTGTTTTGTTGCTTTAAGCAGAACAAATGAAATTCTATTCATCTCTGTAATATTTGTGTGGCGGCAGATGTTTCGGAGGTGACTGTCTCAAAACTATGACAAATAAAACCAAAACTGTCTGCAGAGAATACAAACCACAGTGAGCAACATGGAAAACTTTTCTTTTAATTTGCTTCAACAAAACCATTAATTGGTTAAAAGAGATGATGCAGTTATTTAATTAGATAAATTAGTTCATTAAGTAGATTAGTTGATCAACAGAAAAGTAATTGCCTCCTATTTTAATAATCTATTCATTGTTAAATTAATTTATTAAGCAAAAATATAAACATTTACTTAATCAGGCTTCTCCATTGTGAGGATTTGCCGCCTTTCTCTGTTTTATATCACTGAATATTTTTGAAAGGAGCTGTACGAAAATTGCTTTGGTGTGGACCTGAACTTTAAACTTTTTTTTTTTTTAAAACAAGACCCTTTCTAGCTTTATGTAATATTATATAACAGTATTGTGTGACACAGTTCCTTTAACAATGAATGACTAAAAGAGGAAAAGCATAAAGGATTTAACAAAAGCTAAACGCTATAAGCTCTTGTGTTATGAGATAACTTTTTCTTCTGAAGTGGATTATCGTGGTAAATCACCCATGGACTGAAAACGTGTGCGGCGCCGATCATATTAGTAACTTTTCAAACTGCAAACAGACACAGTTGACGTCTAACCACACCACAACAGCAGTGTGTGATGCTGAACTTACATTATTGATTTAATTTCATGCGGCACATTTCACTTCACTGCAATTATGATGCAGAACAAAGGAGTGAGTGAATAGGCTGGTGACAAATTAAGATAACATTCAGTGACCCACATGTATTGTGTCCCTCAAAATAAATATGGGACCTATTAGCTTATTATTTGGTTGTGATGGGGAAATACAGCTCTGGACCAGACACATCATGCACAGGCAAAAAAAAAGTTGTGTAACTATAAATTCACAGACACGGTAAAAATGAACAATAGGCAATAGCAAGCAGTGGATGTTTTTTTTCCGTGAAAAATCAGAAATAAAAGCGACTGTGTGGTATTTTAACATCTAAATCAGTTAAAAATATGAACCCTAATCAGCCTCTTTCAGGATCTTATTTGTAAAGCCCACGACACAACCTTTGACCCCCAAATTCACGTCCAGCCAAATAATGGAATGTCACTGATCCGAGAGTGATGCTAGCTGCTAGCTAGCACATTAGAATGGGTGACATACAGATAAAAAATAATAAATAAAATTTGTGGAACATACAGTACATTGTCGAAGGCCAAGTTGGACGTCTGGGAGAAACTTGGTGTGATCAAAGACAGTGAGAATAACATCGTCAGTGGCTGTGCTGCTTTTAAAAAGCGCCAAAAAGTGTTAGCTTTTGATAGCCGCAAGCTAAGCACATTGTCGCTGAGGAAACTCAACAGCCAATTGTTTCCAAGAACACAAGCGACTGACTGTGTAGCCTGTTTGTTTGATTATAGGTCGGGTCACAGTATCATGGGCAAATTACAGGGGGTCTTGGGGGGTCTGAGGTCTCTTGATAGACACGAGACCCCCTGAAAACCTCAGTAGCAGAATTTTGGGGGGTTTCTGTAAAAATTCACTTGCAATTGTCACTAAAATGTCTTATAAAAGTGTACTGTGTCTGTTATTCATTATTAAATTTGCAAAACATTTGTTCATAAATATAAATATGAATGACAAATATTGTTTCTGGTAAGGCCGTCTTCCATAGTTAATATTTTTCCTGCTTTGACGTCATGGTTACACTTTGTTAAAAATACAGATTCAAATCTTGTAATATTGAGCAATATATCTGTGACAGATTTAATATCACTAGGACTTAACATTGGAGCACTAGGGGGCACCCAACGGATTGCCACCAGGTATTTCACACACTGTGCAGGACCTGTTTCAATGGGGTGGCGCAAGTCTGGATGTGACTTGGAGATATTTGTGGGTAACAGGTCGGTTCTGGTACTGATCTCTGCAGGTGTGAGGTCCCTGCATACGGCAAAATACACCTTAATGACATGTGGTGCACATGACAGATACAGAAGCTAAGCAATGTACTACTGTGGACGGGTCAGAACCAAAAGGTATTTTAGCCACTTAAAAAGGTCCACCTAAAAACCAAAATCAATATTAGTTTAAATGTACATTATATTTAGAATATTTTTGCCTACTTTACCTTACTATCAGACAGCCCTTTCAGGAAACTGACAGGATACTTCTGTTATATAAGCCACTTTCTCCAAACCAACCAAACTCCATAGGCAAAATCACCAATTTTACCTTACAGAACACAGCAATTGTTGTGTTTACCGCTGCCATGATCTATTAGGCTGTTGGTGTAATAGTGTCACTTTGATGAATCTGAAATAAGCTTTTTGTGTCATACAATAACACAAACTAACTGATCTAGGAAGTGGTAGACCAAGTCAGCCCCATGTTCTGTGGGCTAAAATCACTGATTTCATTCATGGAGTTTGGTTGGTTTGGAGAGAGCAATTTTTTCTGGTACTGATCTTTGGTAGTGTGGGTCTCTGCATATAGCGAAATGCACTTTTATGACTTGTGGCACACACGAGAGCCATCTTTTGATACAACTATTTTGATAACTTTTTTAATATCACTAGTACATCTCACAAGGGAATGCTGAATAAAAAAATAGAAAAAGAAAAGAAAATCTAAAACTCTTCACCGCTGTCCCGGAAACATCATGCCACTAAATCTTCAGCAAATATAAAAATAACAATATTTATAATAAAAGACCTTCTGTTGACCACCGCTCCCCACACAAATAATTTTCGTACAGTCCCTAAAACATTTGAAGATGCCACTTCGGGCACTGGGAACTTTTCACTATTTTCTGACATTTTATAAACCAAACAACTAATTAATTAACTGAAAAAAGTAGTCGATAGGTAACTTGATAATGAAAACAATAATTAATTGCAGCCCCGCTGGTTACACAGGTAGTTGTACCCACGTTGAATTAAACTAAAGTAAAATAAACATGACTGAAAATAGAGATAGGATTGGATGTAAAGGAGAAGAGGCTGTCAATCGATGGGAACTAACCAATCAGTAGTGATCAATAGTCTTATCAATTTGTGTTAGTATGACAAGGAGCCAGTGACAGATAGTCGTTGTGGTTTTTAGTCGCTTTCTCTGTAAGTGTGTGTGTGTGTGTGTGTGTGTGTGTGTGTCCACCGCCACCACCTGGAAATCAGTCCCTCTCCCTTTAAGTGGGAGGTGAGCGGCGGCAGGGCGCTGCATGAGGACGGTGAGTGTTGGAAAGCGGAGCAGCAGACAGAAAGAAAGTCACCGGGACTCACTGACTGACTGACTGACTCACTGACTGACTGAGTGAGAGCAGAGCGGAGCGGAGCAGAGCGGGGCTGCGCTGCGCTCTCTGCCTCCAAAACATTTACGCACCGCAGCCTCACTGTACTCCCAGCCGTCATCTTACCAACATCCACCCCCAACAACACCACCACCGCCACCTCAACCAGCCGGCCGACTCTCTCCACTCTGAAGGACCCGGAGCAGAGAAGTCCGCGCACACTGCAGCCCCGTGTCCCAAAACCACCGAGCTTTGAATGCGGTGAGGAATTAAAGCGGGAGAGGAAGAGGGGGAGGACGGAAGTTTTTTTTTTTCCTCGTGGAGAGCTCAGGGCGCACCGGGACTGGTGAGTGAAGCCTTATGATCGCTGTCAACTAGCTGGAAATATATAAAAAAAACTAAGCTTAGTCACGAACTAACCCGTCATTTTTCACCAATCTCTGCGCAAAATAGTTCGAAAATTACAGGCGTGGATCTGTGTTTCATTAAATGTGACCAAACTTATCAGCCTAAAGGGGATCACGAATTTCCAACTTCCAAAAACTTCCATTCCATCATTATTCAAACGCTCGTTTTGACTGTTCTAACTTGAACAAACTCCCCTCCACTGTCCCCCATCCAGTCTCTCCTGTGACATCTTTATTTTTCCCTTTGTTTGTGCCACAAATGAGAGGCTGACAACTCCGTGCTGCACCGCCATACAAAGCTGTCAGCTTTACACGGTTATCTATGAGGGGAGATGATAGTGATGATGATGATAGAGGACGATGATGATGTCAGTTCTGTTGGCAGATGCAAATGAGCAGATATCAGCAGGTTCACCGAGAATAGGTACAGACTTCAACACCCTCTTTTTTTTTCTGTGCGCTTCAGCTGATTTGCTAAAGTTTTAGGGGAATAATTAGAACTTCATCACAATGAGGTGAAAGTTGTTCTAGAGGTTTCATTTTTAAAGAATAACTCTGAGGAAGAACTTTAAAGGGATAGTTTGGATTATTTGATGTAGGGTTTATGAGATACTTGTCCACAGTCAGTGTATGAGCTACAGTAGATGGTGGACGGCACAGTTTGGAGAAGCAGAGAGGAGCGCCAGTATGGAAGCTAAGCAATGAACTGCTGTGGTCTGGGTCAGCAGCAAAAATATCAGTTTAAGTGTAAACTGTATTTCGAATAATTTCTCTGCTTTACTTTGCCTGTTTTTTGACAGGAAACAGCCATCATATAAGCGAAATATTGCCTCTCCAAACCAACCAAACTCCATAGGTGAAATCAGCTATTTTACCTCGCAGAACACAGGGCTTGCTGGATGAGTCTGTTAGTTAGTTTGTGTTATTTTGTGACTTTGGTAAAACAAATGCTGAAGTCACACAATAACACAAACAAATTAATACATTGAGGGAGCGTTAGACCAGCAACTGCCGTGTACTGTGAGGTAAAATTCCTGATTTCACCTATGGAGTTTTGTTGGTTCGGAGAGAGCAATATTTGGGTCATATAACGGCCAGAGAAGTGTACCATCAGGGAAGCTAAGCAATGTACTGCTGTGGACAGGAGTAATCGCAGTATACTCGCAAGTATACTCTATATTTAGAATATTTTCTTGGCTTTACTTTGCAGTCAAACAGCCTTTTCTGTCAGGAACATGCTGTTATATAGGACAAATACTGCTCTCTCTGGACTAACCAAACCCATAGGAGAAATCACAAATTTTATCTAGCAAAACACGGGGGTTGCTGGACTACTACTGCATCAATTTGTTAGATTGTTTGTGTCACTGTGTGACATTGATTAATCTGAAATAACCTTTTAAAACACAATAACACCAACAAACCCACACATCAAGGCAGATGTACACCAGCAACTCCTGTCTTCTGTGAGGTAAAATGACTGATTTCGCCTATGGAGTTTGGTTAATGTGGTAAACGTGATATTTGGCTTATATAACAGCAGTTTCCCATCAGAAAAGGGTGTCTGACAGCAAAGTAACATGGTGAAAATACTCTAAATATATCATACAATTAAACTGATGTTGATTTTTTTATGGTGCCCTTTTTTTTGCGTGGCTAAAAACCTTTTGTTGTAGCTTTTGGTTCTGGAACTCCTCTCTGCTTTTCCAAACAGCTGACTGCCATCTACTGTAGGTAGTTCAATGTTATGGATAAGTACCTCATATAACCCCACTTTATGAAATCCAAACTACCCCTTTACTCACATCCTGTCAGTTGTTTAGAAATGTACTTTATATAAAGCGCAGGATGAATCGTATTACAGTATTTGAAGCATGTCACTGGTGCCTGGGGTGCCACTCAAGGTTCCTTTGATAGCATTCAGGGGTCCCTGACGTGTAAAAAGGGTCAGATGTGTGATCAATAGTGAGGTTGTGACTTGATGAGCAGTGTTGTTGCAGACGGGCAGACAGACGGACGGCAGGTTTGGGACGTTGAGAGGTGACGTCGCCGTCTCAGCGCAAAAGTATGTAAAAGCTTGTGGGCATTCTGCCACAGCGGGGGTCGCACTGAGCGGGGAAGTTGTAGATATGTGCGATGTATGTGTGTGTGTGTGTGTGTGTGTGTGGTGTGTGTCCTCGTCTTTACAGTGGCTGGCTGCATACAAAGCTGTCCGTCAGTGGGGAGTCCCTGACCTTTCTTTCCGTCAATCTCCTTTCTTTCCTCATTCGCTCTTCACTCCCATCTTCACACCCCCTACTGCTGCCACCACTCCTCTTTCTTTCTTTCTTTCTTTTTCTTTCTTTCTTTCTTTCTTTCTTTCTCAAGCTAGTTAGCACAGTAATGCTGCATCTCTATATCCTGCTACTTGCATGCACACGCTCCCATCACGCTTCACAGTTAGGAACAGGACGGAGCAGTGCAGATGTAAAGCAAAGAGCCCGTCTGTCAGCACCACTGTATAGTGTGTACTACGCACACACACAGACACACAAGATAATCTTTAGGAGTGGTTTGGCATTTCACCCTTAACCCTTGCCCCCACCCCCCTCTCTCTGATGGAGCTTTGTCTTCACAGGTGAGTGGGTTCATGTAGGAGGAAAGGTGACCCTCTCAGTCAGGTGGGTTGAATGCTATCACTATAGCCACCGAATATACCAGTTTCTTATTGGCTGGCAGATGTCCGTTTATGTCACATATTTACCTTCATCTAGTCAACTGTTAAGCACAGTTTTAAATCAGGATAAACTTATATTAAACTCTGGGTAACTATGGCAAAAAGAATGTGCTATTATTTTTGCTTAAGATGTTAAGATATATTGCTATTGGAGAATTTTCAGGTGAAGTAATTTCGGAACAGCGTCACTATCACATAGTTTGTGTGCTAGAGAGCACTGATAAGATGATACAGTATTTACACTGTTAAATGTTGTGCTTTGTATCTACTTTGTATCTATCTTGGGGTGCCCACTGGACAGAAAGTCCATTTGTTAGAGCGCCTGTTTCTCCAAAGGCCCATTGCTCCGAGAATGCACACTCTCCCTCCAGTTGTTAGGTTTAGGGGTTAAGGTTGGTGTGTTACCGCAAGTAACACAAGCGAGTGTATTTTCGGAGCGATGAGCCATTGTTTTGATGGTCCATTATCCCGAAAAACCAACTGACAGAAATACTGTATGCCCCATTTGACCGAAAGGCTATTTGTTCGACAGCCTGTTATCCCCCAAAGCAAACTCCCACTGCCTCAAAGAAACATTGCTCTGAAAATACACACTCTTCCTGTAGTAACACACTAACCCTAACAACTGCAGGAAGAGTGTGTATTTTCAGAGCAGTGGGTGTTTCTTTTTGGGATAACTGGCTGTCATACAAATGGGCTTTCAGTCCAGGGGGACATTTTTCAGAGAAATGGGGTTTTGGAGCAATGGGCAGTCCATGTATCTTGGCCAGGGTAAAAAAAAAACAAAAAAACAAAACAAAAACAAATGTAAAGGATCCATGTCAAGGCTCAACAATAAGGCCTGTATGCCTGCCCGAGCCAAGTAAAATGCCATGTCTGGCAAGTGAATCTGGCAAAGAACTGAACTATTAAACTATTTTGATAATTGATTAATGATTAAATAACTTTTTCATGCAAAAATGATGCAAAATGCTGTTTTCAGCCTCTCATGTATGGAGATTTACTGCTTTTCTGAATTTATTATCACATTAAACTTAATATATTTGGGTTTTGGACTCACAAACAAGACATTGAAAGACATTATCTTGGACTTAACGAAATTGGAATGGACAATTTTCACTATTTTCTGACATTTTACAGATGCTGCAGCCCTAGATTCAACATGAAAATTAACTTTGTCTTTGTTGGTATTTTATAAGCACTAATAAATAAAACAGTTTTTATGGGGGAAAGCAAAAATTGACTTCAGAGCAATCGCCCCATGTACCGAGGCTGTGAGTCCTCTGCAGCAGGCGTGGGTTCAACTCCTGCCTACAACTCTTTGCTGTATGTGATGTAAATGTTTATGTTATTTGTTAAATATCAGCCAATATATTGTTATTGGTTCTCTTAAACTCCCAAATATCAATGTCAGTATCTGCCTAAAAAAATCCATTCAACATTTTTTTTTTTAGAACGGCTTTAATGCACAAAATAATGAACTCCCCCATACCAGTTATTTTTGATATTGGAACACCTTGCCGTGCATTATTTCTAACATATCTTTCACACTTGTGTTAGACTTCTGAATTTGTTGCATTGTAAATAGTCTGTTCACGTGAGTGTTTGAAGTGAGAATGTGTGTGTGTTTGCATATGTGTGCGTACCATGTCCTATACACGGGATGTCTCCATAAGGGCAACAGAGCAGACAAAGGTTTTTTCCCCCCTCTCTCCTCCTGACCTCCTATATCCTCTGGACATTGTTCTCTGAATCCTATTGAACCAGGAGTCCACAGAGAAACACCACAATGGGGAAGAATGGTGTGTCTGTGTGTGTGTGTGTGTGTGCGCGCTCCTCAGCCTCTCCTTTAGCGCAGTGTGAGGCCAAGCCAATCACACAGAACAATGCTGGGTTCAGGGAAGCCTTATGATCTCTTTAAATAAAACCCTCTGGCCGCATTGTCTCCTTTGGAAGAAACACAAGAAGCATGAGCCTTGAAACACTCAGCTGGTTGACTGACTGACTGATAAACACGCTGACAGTCGGCAGTTTTATCCGCACGTCTCGTCAGTCTCTGACTGAAACTTCAGGCTGGTCAGCACCAACACCTCTCATCATTTATCTCATGCATTTGATTCTTTTCACAGCTTATTTAATAAGCCGCCAAAGAAATGTAGACTGATTGAGTGTTGGGCTGAAAGAGGATTCAGAATCATTGTTTGATGTCCAAATTAATGGTTGGTAAAGTAGTGAATAAAAAATGGACAAAATGAGTTATTGAAGGTTTTTCTTTTATTTTAAACGCTGAAACGAGAAACTGACGCGTCGTTAACAATACATTTTTTTCCTTCCCCAATACCTGAGCATTACGAATCAGCTGATACCGAGTACCGATCCGATACCAGTGTTTTTAAAAATATACCTTTTTTTTTTTTGAACAGCTGTATACTACTGCCCCTGTGTGGATGTCGTATGATTGCTATCATTGCTGGCTAAAGAAAAACTGGTGTACGATAATAAATGACGTGATATCGACTTGGTAGCGACTTGCCCACTCGACAATACCCGATCCAACATTATAGGCTGTATCGGAGGCATTAAATGATAAAGAATGGAATAGTTCATGTGACTTTGAGTTTGTCCTTTAAAATCTATTTTACCTTGTTTCTTTCCTCGTTTTCCCTGGAAATAACGTGATGCTACCAGATCTTGTGCTATTACAGGCCCACTGTTCTTTGAGCAATCGTCAAATAGTGCACAAATGAAGAGTAGAGCATTGTGGGTTGAAATGCCCACCCCTAGTATTAGAATCGGTATCAGAAGAACCGAGGTCAATAATCATTAACAAGTCTGATAATTGATTCATCATTCGAGTTACTTTTTAAGCCAAATTTCAAACATCCATCCTTTCCTATGTGGGATTTGCTGCTTTTTCTCCATTTTTTGACAAAACATGACTTGTGAAGATGTGTACTTTTCAACAGTTCTGCTGTTTTCTGACAGTTTTATCAAACAATAACTGACAAATTCCCCAATATTGAAAATGACTGTTAGTTGCAAGCCTGATTTTGTATACATTTGCCATATTGTTGTCTATGGTATATTGCTTTTGGAAAATTAAGAATATTAAATATTGTGATGATGATTTTATTCAAATTGCCCAGATTGAGTGCCAAATTAATTTCCTTTTATTTAACCAATTAGATTAAAATCTGTTCTTTTTAAGACAAACCACTCTAACAGGGCAGCAGCTAACAACTATTTTCATTACTGATTGTGTTTTAACCACTTTCTCAATTGATTGATCAGTTTTTTGGTCTATAAAAATGTCAGAAAATGGTGAAAAATGTCCATTACTGTATCCCGAAGCTCAAGGTGATGTCCTCAAATGTGTTTTGTGCGCAAGAAAATATTCAGTTTACTGTCATGGAGGACTAAAGAAACCAGAAAGTATTCAAATGTGAGAAGCTGAAATCAGAGTATTTGGATTTTTTTTTTCCTTAAAAAAATGACACACAACAATTAATTGATTATCAAAATAGTTGGTGATTAATTTAATACTGTTAAATTAAAATGTGAAGAATATCCAGTTAAGATTTATAGACAGGTAGTTTCAACACCTACTGTATATAAAATAAGTAAAAACACTAAGTTAGAAGCAACTTAAGCAAAGAGAATATTATATAGATCTTTTAAAGTTGAGTGGAATTGACCAAAAGTCATCTTGCACTATTTAAAGTTTTTCTGCATATTATTTCAGGAGCATTTAAAAGCTTTCTTGCCCAAAAATAAATGAAAAGGTGTTTGAGTTATGACAGACAGTAAGTTCAGAACTCAACACTGTGTACGGCATTACGTTTCTTTGTGTTTTACAGCAACGCAACATGTTTTTCAGTCCAAGTCCTTTACACCTGCTGATGTTACTTTGACTTTTTACACATAATTTGGTTCTTGTGAGCCCAAATTAAAAAAAAAAAAAATACAGAAAATAGAAATAGAGATCAGCTGCAGTACCATGTATGCATTGGTATTAAGTGATTAAAGGTTCAAAAATGACAGAAATTCTTTTGTTCCAGCTTTGAAAAATGAAAGATTTTATGCATTTTTTCTCTTATTTAATAGCAAACAGAGTATCTTTGCTTTTTGAACTGTTGGCAAGTCATTTCAGTGTGTCACCTTTGAGCTCTGGGAAATTGTGAGCGTTGTTTTTTGCTCTCCTCTGATGAAAATAATTGGCAGTTGCAACTTTATTTTAAAACCGTGCTGGTCTGTCGCTTAAAGATGCTGTGGAGGTGGTGACGGCCCCCTGGTGCAACTTAACTGTGGTGTCAATTATGAATTTATACTGAATATATTTAATGCATCTTTAATTAACTAATATATATGAATTCATGTTTCTATTCAGGCCCTCCAGGTGGTAGATTATCTTCTATTCTGTGACCTATAATGGAGATTATTCGGGTTAATTCTTCACTATAACCTTGATAAGAGCCTGATATCACAATCAGTTTCTGTCCTCTTTTGCATTATGTAACAGCCTGTTCTCTTCACGTTGAGCCATTATGACCCCTGAACACGTCATCTTTAATGATTCTCTACATCAGTATGACAAAGACAAAATCCAGCACATTTAGTGTAAGTGCTGAGGAAGAAAGTGCTTCTTTTCATAAGAACCGCGTGATGTGAGAACGTCTTGGTCATCCTTTAAGTGTCAAGATGCACCTTATCGTCTTCTTCTTCTTCTTCTTCTTTTTTTTTTTTTTATCTTTGAGGCAAACAGGCCGAGAGAGAGCAGTAATCACAAGCAGAGATATTAAGCGTGTCAGGAGAAGCTCTTAGAATTCATCCCTTTGTGAAGGAAACACAAAGGTGGAGAGGTTCTTTGATTCCCGATGCCTCGTCTTGACACCGCCTCTTGTCGTTCTTCACGGGACTTTTTAAAGGACACTTTCTACCTGTTGCCTTGGTTGAGAAAAAAAAAAGATGGGAGCTTCATAAGAAACAGACACAAGCGTACACACTGTGGCTCATGCTGGGTGGTGATAGAGTAGGGGAGACTGGGGACGGTTGCAACACTTTTTGTATTTCTCTCAGTTACTCAGACTATTTGGACTAGACCAACCAAATCTTATATTGAATCTAATATTGAACTTGCATCTGTCTGTTAATTACCTATACTATTTAAAGATGATAACATATGACATATTTATTTGAATTAGGGATGTTAATGATTAATCATTATTTGGTTTATTGCTGTTAAGAATTTAAACAATTGAAAATGTATTAATTGATATTTAATTGACAGTCTACAGATCCTCAATTGAAATGGTTTTGTCTGGCGGAGCCATTTGTTGAATGAGGAAACTTAAATTTAAACTTTAAAAATTACCAAAACAAAACCAGAAAAAAAGTGCATTTGTATCTTATAAATGATTAATGATTAATCGATTGATTGTTTGTTAGCATTTCTGCTAGTGCTATCCTAAAGTGTACCAAATATGCCACCTTAATTTGAATGGAAGAAGTCAGACGTTGCAACTGACCCCACCATGGGGACAGTTTCTACAAGATCAAGGGACTATTGCAGCATGTTAAAGATACATTGAGTTTTACTAATAACATTTGCTTTTTGTCTCAATAAGCATAGTATTTTGAAAATATACATTGTTTACAATAATATCAGCGGCAGCATTTATCAAATCACATATCCAGTTTTGTTTGTTTGTGTGCTGAACGTAGGCCTCCCTTAAGTCAGTGATGAGCAGATTAGAGATTATTAAACATGTATTTATTGTACAAAGCTGTAGCTTGTTTATGTTGAAAAGTACTGCTGTTTGCTCTATTATGATGTGGCTGCTTAATTTAGGAACAGCTGCAACAACTTGTTGCGACCGTCCCTATCAGCCATGACAGAGCATGCTAACCAGGTCCTTTACATGTAAACAAAATTTGGTTAAACTGTTTATTAACATTTTATTAATGTCACTAGCAGGGGCTGCAGCTCCGGCGGAGGGCAGCCCCCCCCTCCCCTGCACTAATTCCCAGATGGCCCGGATGTTGTTATCAGCAAAGCGTGACAGATGATAGTTCATAAAACCACCGTGGTTTGACAGTGTTTTTGATCTAGAAAAAGAAAATTAGGTTGTGGCTGTGTCAGAGTGAACTTGATCAGAGCAATGTGTAACCACATTAAGCACAGGCCTGTGGATGTTAACCTGCAAGGAGAGCAGGCGGGGTGCTGCTGGGGCTAACGTGCTAATGTGCTGCTAACGTTAGCCCGGCTGTTTGGCAGCTAACACCGGCTCCGGTTAAACAGTGTTGTTTAGACTACAGACTCTGTGATCCTGCTTGGTCCGAAAAGTTCATGCATTTAGTGCGTTGTTTTGTAGAATAAAAACTTTTTAAGTTCATCATATAGATATCAGCCCATACGTATCAGCTGAACTTATATCATATATTCTTTATAGCTTTGGTACATTTGTTATAATTAATGGCTACTGTATCATTTTAAACATGTGGTGTCAAAAAAATATTGAAGTAACGGTACTTTTGGCAACCTTTGTCAAATGTGCTTTTTAATTCATGGAGCCTCTAGAGAGAGGAAAGACTAAAAATATCAAGAGTGGGGCTGTAACAATATATTGAACATATATCACAATAAAAATAACTTAATATCGTATCTCAGTGTGACAATATATACTATGATATTACATATTACTTAAGAAAAAAGTCAAACAGGAATTTAGTGGAATCAACAAATCATTTCTCATGAATTTGACATAAATAGTTTATTCATCAAAGTTAATTAAATTTGAAATTTAGATTTATTTTCAGAACACTTCAGAACTCATAAGCACGAGTTCTTCTAACCTGAAGTCTTTTGACTTGAAATGATGAGTTGAATGAGTGTACTGTACAGAGGTCAATCAACCTATTCAATGAAGTTTCTACAGAAGCATGAACAGAATATTATCAGATTTCCCAGCATGCATCCTGTGAGAGTTAAACTTTCTGTTTACTTGAAAGGGAAACTAATCAGTCAGGAATATCCCTACACTGTAAAAAAGTGTATTTCAGTAGTAGTTGAAGTAATGCTACTGTTGGTCTATTTTTGTACATTATAACAACTTGAAATTACATCCCATAACCTCAACTGGCTGTGCTGTTCTTATTTCAGTAAAAGCGGGACATTTAGGTTTCTCTTAGTTTTGTGCGTCTGACGACATGACGTCCATGTCTTTTCCTGATTTTTTCCCCCCCTGCAGTTGAACGGCCATTTTCTCTTGGTGACTTTCACTTTAGGAAGGACGGTTGAGCCTGATGCAACGCAAGATTATATTTTGAGATGACGTAATGTATTATGTTAGATAAAAAGTCGTCCTAAAAAAATTGGTTAAATTGTTTTTGTAAATTTATTGGACGACACCAATTATAGTTAAGTCGTGCTAACATTAGCAATTAAATTAATTACATTTAACAAACTAAAACAACACAGCAAGGCTACTATAAAAAATATCACTATTACTTCTCTTGAAATCACACTATTAAGTTGTTACAGAACAGTAAATAATTGAGTTGAAAAACTAGAAACTTTTAAGTTGACCTGCCTTAAATTTAAGTTGCATTAATACAAACTGTTGATTTGAAAGCAATCAGATTACTTATATAAATATAACTTTTGAACTTGGTTTGATTAAACTTAATTAATTTGTGTGTTACCAATTGAAATATGTCTTTAAGTTGGTCAAACAATCTTTTTTGAGTGTAACTCGAACTCAGTAAGTTTTGATTGGTTCATACAGAAGGCCCGGGCTGGATGACCCAAATACAGCTCATGAAAAAATTACTTTCATACCTCCAAAACTTTTTTTTTTTTTTTTTTTTTCAATAAATGAATGTGTTTTCTGTCTTCCTGTTGGTGGGGGGGTGGGAGGGGTGGGGTTGGGGGGGGGGGTCTAACTGAGCACTTGCGGTATGAGTGTCATCACTGTAGCAAGTTGCTGATTGGAGACATAAGACCTGTTGCAAACGTCCCCTGTCTACCCTACAAGTCTTATACTGGTGATGGGCCACTTTCAGAGATACCTAGAGACAACAGCAGCTGCACACACACGCATACACACATGCACACACACAACCCTGTAAGCATCCACACAGCCTTCAAGGTAAGATTCCTGCGTTAACAAACCTCACTAACATGAGTGGGATTTGTTTGCTTCTCTGCTCGCAAGGTTAAACATCTGGTAGTCTTTTCACATCTGTTTTCACCTCTTTGTGTTTTGTTTTTTTTTTGTTTTTGTGCATGTGTGAAAGCAGCAATGTTTAGGTTCCTATTCTATAAAGCTGAAGATTAAACACGGTTTTTTAAAGGACTATTCCTAAGATGTCATTCTGTCCCGCACATGCCGTCCTAGAGTGCGTCTGCATTCAGCCAGCTGTGCTTTTGAATGTGCACTCACTCGTCCGTGAATGCTGTCATAAGCTCATAATAACGCACTAATAATGCGGGGGTAAAGCCCGCGCTTTCAGCCGTGGCAGGCCTATTTATCAACAGCTGTAAATCAGTTGTGAAGAAGAAAGAGCGGAAGCATCCTTGAGCGGCAGCCTTGCATTTCTCATGCCACTTTTGAACACTTTCTAATCCTTTAAAAAGAAAAAAAAAAGAGAAGCACTTGAGTTTTCTGAACTTTACTCCGTTTGTGTGTGTGTGTGTGTGTGTGATAAATGCTGCACGTGTGTTCATTCAGCACGCAATGTCAGAGTACAAGCTCCTACAGGACTAAGGTGTGTTTCATTAAATATAGAGTTGAGAGGGAAGCTTTTGTTGGGAAGTATGTGGGTTTTTTTTTAAGTCCTGATGTTTGTCAAAGTGCCATAACTGCAGCTTTCTTTTGTCTCGCTGTTCCCATTATGCTCGTCACATAACGGCCTTGTATTGTTCAGCGTACGAGGCATGAACGAGCAGGTTTGTAAGTTTTATAATGTGACTGTAAAATGCTGTCAGATCTAGAGTTGTCACGATACCACAGTTTTAAACTTTGATACAATATAGAAAGTATATAAAACGATTCTCGACGCCTCTTTCCGCACCACGGCAAAAACAAAAAAGTCCCAGGCACACAAAATAGGAAATTTTTTTTTTTTTTCTTTTTTCTAAATTAAGAACTGCAAAAAGTCACTGAACTCGTTGGGCCAAATTTCTGGCAAGATTGTAAAGACTGAACTGAACTGAGATCTTGATATGCTGGTTGACTGATCATATCGGCCCAGTACTGGCCTATCAAGGCTGTATCGGCTCTATATTGATATCGGCGTATATGTTGTCCGATACGCGCCTATCTGAAAACTTTTTTGTTCACAGAACATAATGCATAATGTTTTTATTTGTTAACTTGTTGCTAACTTGTTAACATTCTATATATATTTTATATGTATATTTGACCTTTTTTTTCTTAATTTAGGTTTAATATATACATATATTTTGCTCCGTGTTTTTTATTTATAATTATTCAAAATACCAACTAAAGTTTGCTGTTTCAGTGCTGTGATGTCATTTTAAACAATGAAGTTTATTGTTAAACACGCATTTTTTGCAATGATTGCTCAAATGTGATTAACACTTGTGACAAAGATATGTGATGGAGGCTGAATATTTTACACTTTATGTTCATATTCTATATTCTGTATATTACATTCTGTGTAAAGAATTTCAGCCAATATATTGACAATGGAATTTTTTTTACTTCTTTACATTGGTATTGGCATCGGTCCCAAAAATCCAGAATTGTTCAGACTTTACTTAGATCAAATTTTTTCTTTTTAGCTTTGGTACTTTCAACATTGTCAGTAAGGGATATTGTATTGTTTTAAACATATACTATCAAAAAAGTATCAAAGTATCTGTACTTTTGACAACTTTAGTTAAATGTGGCTCTTAATTGAAAGAAGAAGAAGAAGAACAATCATATTGCAATAAAAAAAAGTCTTGATAATTATTTTATTTTATTTTTTATTTTATTTTACACACTGTAAAAAACACACAGGAATATAATGGAATCACCAAATCTTTTTGAATGAATTTAACGTCTTTTGACTAGAAATGATGAGTTGAATAAATGTACTATACAGTTCAGTTAATTCATTGTGTCTAAAGAAACATGATCATATTAGCAGGCTTCCCAGCATGCACTGTTTGAGAGTTAAACCTTTCTTGAGACCCTTCTTTTTTTATACATTGAAGAAAACATATATGATGTAAACTTGCTGTGTGCCTTAAATGCGCTCTAACATCAGTCATGGTTGTTGAAAACACCGCAAACCATGATGGAGGTTAGTGTTGAACTACTTAAATTGCAATAAATGTTGTGTGACTGAATATCTTAAACTTACTGGACACGTTTTCTCTTGTACAAGTGAAATAATATCAAGTTTAGTTGACTAGAAAAGTTTGTTTTGAATTATTACAAAATTACCTCAACTAGTCTTTTCAAATTCAGTCAACTTAAAAAAGTTAGTGTCTGGGCTGCCTTAGAATTTTAAGTTAAAACAAGAAAACTGAATAAGTGAATTTTATTTTTACAGCGTAAAGCGACTGCTGCTGGCTGCTGCATTGTTTTTGTGTTGCGTTCGTCCACACGTAATTGAAAATGTCACTGCCAAAGACAAGTCAAGCCAATTTTTGTGCACATGTGTGGGTCATGGCTGCTACTTTTATTTTATTTTATTAAAGAAGAAAAGCAGCAGCACTTTAAGTTAAAAGGATTTTTAAAAAAAGACCAAATATGCTGTACACATGAGATAAATGTCATGAGCTTTCTCAAGTGGTATTATTGAGTTTTTGGTGTTTCTTTACAACCCAACATGAGAGCATTTTGTGTTGCTGTGATTGTGATGAATGTGGAGCTTTAAAGAAAAAAGTGTAGACAGAAACAACGTAAAGATCTCATTATGACATAAATAAGAAGGATTAATACATAAATTGATCAAACTTATGTATTGAGAACTGGGCATTTGACTCCATCACAGTGCTTGCTTTAATATTTTTCAGCTCTTTTTTTACGACTTTTTCTGTGTTAACCAACAGATTTGCATCGCCATCAGAGGAGAGCGCACAAACAGATGCTGTTTTGTTCGCTGTGACCGGGGACAGAGGTATCATCGGCACTTTGCCATCGTTTTTTTTCCAGCCGATTTGTTTATTTCTGCGACAATCATGAGAATTTCACAAACACTCTATTGATACGTGAGCGCTGCTCTCACAAATAAAAACATATTAGTTTCCTGGTTCATTTACATGACTTTCCCCTGCGCAACCAACAACAAGCCTCTCTTGTCCTATGAAACCTAAAGCAGATTTTTGTCAGAAAACACAAGACGCCCTTTCTATAGCTGTTTGTTATGTGTGTTTGTGTGCGCACACGTGTGTGTGGTCATTTGCAAATGACCAGAGACCGTTTGTTTGCTCCGCAGCAGCACAGTGGCATCATTTGCATTTCCTTTCAAAATCAGTGAAATCTAAAGCGACAGTATGAGCCTGCTTTGTTTAAGCTGGTTGCTTGTTTGACTCTAACACTTCTCTGAACTATAATGGCTATAACTCTTATCATTCATGGCGCGTTTAGGTGATATCTCTTTTAGTCCCCAATAAAGGCGAAAAAAAAAAGCCCTCTCTTTAAAATCTAATCTTATATTTCTACATGTAGTTATATCAGTAAAGTAAAACATGTTCCTCACAGACCTCAGAGGATCTGACAGCCGCTTTTTCTGCATTTTATCTTCCACTCAATGGAACATGATAACGTGTTGAAAGTCATGCGATCGCTTTTTCGTCCCGTGCAGTGAGACGGTGAGATATCTCTCTCTATCATAAAGCGTCCCCCATCCTCAGCACCCGGGTTTAAACAATGTGACATCAAACCTATAAAGTCGCCGGGGAAATGAACAGAAGTTGCATGAAAAAGAAGGAAAAACGGAGCTGAGATGGACGTTGCATGTTGTGACAGCGATTATGCTAAAACTGTAATAAAACAAAAAAACAAAAGTTGTTTTAACTTAAAAAAGTTAGTGTCCTGGCTGACTTCGAATTTTAAGTTGACTGAATTTGAAAAGACAAGTTGAGGTGATTCAAAACAAACTTTTCTAGTCAAACAAAGTTGATCTTAATTTGGTTCTACTTGAGAGAACATGTTCACTAAGCTTAAGATAGGTTGAACAAACCTTAGTCACACTGAAGAAGAAGGGCCTCAGGAGAGTTTTAACTCTCAAACAATGCATGTTGCTAAAATGCTGATCACGCTTTTCTTTATAAACTTAATTTAATGAGTTAACCGAACTCTGTACAACTTGTCATTTCAAGTAAAAAGACTTCAAGTTAGAAGAACTTTTATTTATAAGTTCTGAAATGTTAAATTTAATTAACTTGAATAAATAAAACTGTATACTTAAGTTAATCAGAAAAGATTTGTTGATTCAGCTAAATTGTACATATATTTAAACTTTTCTTACACTTCCTCTGTTTGCTGCAGCTCACTGTTGTTCCTCCGCAGTCAGATAAGAATTTTTTTTTTTTCCCGTGTTTTAATTCTTTCTCCATGTCTCTTGGTTTTATCAATGGCTGAAGTGGAACACAATTGAAGGAGAAACCACCCAGATAAATTTCACTATGTGGCATTTAACTGCTTTATCAGCCTGTCACCTCTAAAAACAAAGACCCCTGTGAAGCATGGTGAACTTTCTCCTCAAATTAAAACACTGCCTTTTACTTAGTTGTTTAACAAGAACAGGCACTAATGCGAATTGACAAACACTGCCTTATGTAATGCATTGGTACCTGGAATTCAGCACCCGCATTTGGTGCTTCACTCTCTCTGCACAGCAACAATTGTAAAGTTTAAGTCCAAACGTCTCTTTTTCAACATTTTTATTCATTTAGAACATTTCGTTACTTATTTATCTTTTTTTGACATGCTACACAAAATAAAACCCCTTCCTTCCTCCCTCTCCCTGCCCAAACCTTTCCCTACAATGTCCAGCCTGTCAGTCTGACAGCAGGGCATAGCGCAGCAGTTCCCAAACCTTTTCCTGGCATGCCCCCCCCACCCCCTTCAAAAGCTGAAAAAAGTCCCCCCATTTGTTATCAATCATTAACAATAATTGGGGAAGCAACTGATGGATGTTTGTTTATTTTCCTCTCTATATCCCTATATTCCTCCCCCGGTCATTCATGCCCCACTTGCAGTGGCTCTATGACCCCCAGTTTGGGAACCACTGGCATAGTGTTAATGTGTTTGTGTCTCAGAGGAAGCACATGTGTTATCCTTCCTGTTATGTTGTTGTTCTCGTACAGCTTGTGTATGCTAATATTTCCCTGTAAATAGAATGCAGTTCACATACTGTTGGTTTATATTTCATATCAAGGTTTTGGAAATAGTAATAAATCTCATCAGATTCTTTCGGATGCAGCCAGTGGGTAAGTGTTGGCTAATGGTAGTATAAAGGCTAAGCTAACGTCAACCAAGGCAGTGGAAAAAGCCCAGTTATCTCCAACAACAACTTGTCCAACAAGTTCACGAAGTTGTCAGTGCCTCACTTAAAGTTTCCTTATCCATGGAGAGTTAAACTTCAGTGCTAGCTGTGGCTGCTGCAGAGGACTTAGCATTCAGGCTATCAAACACAGTACCCTCTTATCCCTGACTTGAACAACCTGCAGTCTCGCTCTGTCTTTTTCACTCTATATTCTAAGTCACTGGTTCCCAACCTGGGGTCTGGGCCCCCCCAGAGTGAGCAGCAGCAGTAGCTTGGGTCTGACACAGAGCGGAGTGAATGAGTCAGGGCAATAGCGAACCGAAAGTGGTCACGAGTGTGGTTAAACTCTTTCAAAACCTGCCACAGATAACGCTTACTGCAGTGTTGGTAATGTGAAAAGCTGGACAGGGCAACACATTTCACAAAACACAAAATCTTAAGTTTATCTAAAAGCTTCATAGCTTGAAAGCTGAATCCCCCACAGCAGCGCAGCTAACGTTAGCATGTCTGCAGCCCATGTCTAAACAGTGTCAAATGAGGCAGTGACAACTTTGCCGACATCTTCAGGTGATTAATTAGCTCGTTGGATAAGTTGTTGTTGCAGACTCAGCTGTTTTCACTGTCTTGGTTGGCTTTGCGTTTTTACTTGCGTTAGCCAACATTCAGCCACTGGTTGCGTCTGAAACTCCTGACCAACATTTACAGTACAGTGCTACGGTGTGTGAGCTTTATTAGGATGTCCAAAACCTTAGTATGAAACCGATATTTGTGAATTGCAGACTATTGGTGGGGAAATACTACAGTAAGAAGCACAGTTGTGGTAACGACAACAACAACATAACAGGAAGGATACTACGTGTGCTTCCTCCGCGACATGAACAAAAGTCTTGCTCTGGTGACAGAGTGGCCGGCTGCAGGTTGCAGAGACGGGTTTGATACGGGAGAGGAAGGGATTTTACTTTGTGTGGTGTGTAAAGTGCTCTTAATAAATAACAAAATAATTGAAATTGACAACCGAAATTACACTTTAGTTATTGCAAAGAGAATAAAGTCCTCCCCCCCTCCAAAAAAAACCCCATCGGTACTAATACCGAACTCCAGGTACCAGTATTGCTACCATATTAGTTCAAATGTAAACAGCATCCAACCCTAATACACTGTTATCATAAAATATCCACCATATTACTTTAAATATATATTTTCACTCATTCCCTAAGTGGTTTATGGTGTTAAGTATTGAAAAAAGGTACCAATGGGTACCGAATTCCAGGTACCAACGCTGTATTAGTTCAAATGTAAACGGTACCCAAACCTAAAACATTGTTATTATAAAATAAAATATTCATTAAAGCTACTGGTGTAAAGTACTGAAAAAGGTACTATTGGGTATTGAACTGGTGCCGAATTCCAGGTACTGGTATCAATACAGTTAAAATCAGTTAAAATCTAAACAATACCCAACCCTAAAATATTATATAAAATATTCATTAAAGCTGCCTTAAATATATATTTTCACTCACTCACTGAATAGTTTATGGTGTTTATTGTGTAAAGTACAAAAAAGGTAGCATTGGGTACCGAATTCCGGGTACCGGTGTCCATCCCGTATCATTTCAAATGTAAACAGTCTCCAACTATGATACATTATAGGATATCCATTATAGCCTCTCTAAATATATATTTTCACTCATTCCCTGAATAGTTTATGGTGCCCTATTACTGTTCTTTTTTCCCAGTTCATGGTCCTGCTTTCATCTTTCTTCTTCTTGCCTCTTGAATTGGCATTTCTATCTGAATTGACTGGCTCTTGACATTGACTCTTTTGTTAGCTCTAACAAAAGAGTCAATGGATTAAAAAAAAGATTTCCACCAGTGTTCCTTCTGTGTTTTCCTATTCTCAGACACCATCCAGCTATATACTGTGTGCTGTGTGGGCTGGGCCTGTGCGCAGAGCCAGGCAGCGTGTCATTACAGCGGGTCAGCCAGCAACTTCAGGCATGATCTCTAGCTTATTGGAGCTGGTTAAGACCTATGGCACTAAGTTGTTTGTAGCATAAGCAGCTATACTTGCACACGCACACACACACACTCACGGCAAAGACCTCCTGCGGTCTCTCAATGCTGAGACGAACAGGCCCTCAGCAGAATCACCTGTTGTGCTCCTTACTGCTCAAAGGCGTTTCCATAGTAACACCTCAGAGCCCTGGCCCCTTGGTCTATAAGACCCTCAGCAAACATAGACCCCCACTACCACCATTACAAACTCCATAAAACACACGCGCGCGCACACACATATGTCGCGCACACGTGGGTGCTCTCAAGGAGCAGCGGTGAATGGAGTGAGGATATAAAGTGTGCCGGGTCTAAAGGAGAGAGCACATTGTGAGAGTCGGGCCTCCTTTGTCTGAGCTAGCCTGAAGGAGCGGGGGGGAGCGAAGGAGGAGAGGGTGTGGGGGGGGCTGGGGGCTTTGTGAAGGATGAAGAAGAAGAAAAAAAAAGTGGCCTTCATACACATCCTTTCTTCCCTTTCTCTTGTTCTATCTCTTTATTGGGAGTGTGTTTTTGTCTTCTCCCCCCTCCTCCTCCTCCTCCTCTCTGATAAATGCCACAGTAGCCTTTCGGTAGCCGCCACAATAGACGACCTGTTTCAGAGAACGAGAGAGACGGGGGGGCTGAGAAGGAGGGATGAGAGGGAGGGAGGCATGAAAAGAAAAATGGCTGCCTTTTAACCTGTGCTTCTGAAAAGCAGAAGAATAAAGCGGCCGTGACTAAAGCCAGAGTCCTGTTCTCCTCTCTTTCCTCTCTCCTCAGTGTCTTTGTGAAGGGCGCAGTTGTGTCATCAGCCTATTTATACATCTTATTTAGAAAGCCTCAGAGAGAGACAGAGTGGACAGAGACTGAGAGAGGCTTATGAAGTGAACTGGAGCAGGATGGAAACACAGCAGACATGTTTAACATGGATTTCTAATCACTGTTAATGCATCAAAGACATAAAGCAGCATAAAGTCAGAACCGTGCTCGGGAACTATTTGACTGTAATAAACTGACAGAAATGCAGAATTATTATCTATCAGTCACATATTGTGCTTTATCTTTTTTTTTTTTTGTCACTGCTCAACATTTTCATAAAGGACAGCATTAATGGGAGATGTATTAGGATATTTTAATTCAATTAAAGTAGCAAAATCACACTTTGCTTTGTGTTTTAATTTTTTTTACTTTAATTTTGTCTTACTTTTTTTGACCTCACTGGGTATCATGCTCTTGCTGGGTCTGTCTAAACACTTTTTAAACTCTGTTTTTAAAGGTGCCCTATAAATAAATTATTATTATTATTCCATAAAATGCTCTTTTACAAGTAAAAGTATTGTATGAATTAAAGCTAAAGTTTGCGTGATTTTCTGAAAAACAAAGTATAGACTCTAGAGCTGTCACGATACCAGAATTTTGAACTTCGATACAATGCTAGAATTAAACAGAAAAAAACAATAATTGGTTCCTCTTTCAATACCATGACAAAAAGGAAGAAAGTCCTAGACACGCAAAATATATATTTTTTCTTTTTTTAAAAATTAACAACCAGCACACACGGTTACAAAAAAGTCACTGAACACTGTTTAGTTTTGCTAAGCTAAGTCTGCTAAACTCGACGTGCAAGATATTTTAATTTAAAACAGTCAAAAAAAACAAAACAAAAAAAAACCAAAAACTAGACAGACTGTGAAGATAACGTGTATGTGTAACGTGTAACATTCATGATGTTATGTCAAAGACATCCATGCATTGTGTTGCAAACATATGTACTAAAGTTAGCATGCTAACCAGCTAGCCCCGGCCTGTCTTGCAATATCACTTTTACCACAAGAAGCGATAGTAACTGTATTGATAGTGGTGCGGTTGCTACTTTTACAAGCTCTCTTGGGTTTTTTTAGTCTAATAAATAAACAAAATAAACTCACGAAATATCAAGAAAGGAAATATTCTTACACCTATTGTCTGTAATAAACTGTGCACCTTCTAAATTCAAGTTTCTCTCTTTTACCGAACTAAGATGAGGTTGTTAGCAAAACGCTCAAACTACACAAACAAAATAGAACTCTCTGAAAAGGTCCTGGTTTGTTTTTTCCGCAATTCAAAAATCCTGACTTCACCAATCGGAGGCTGTGTTCAGTCCTGGTCTTGCCGTTGTTACTGAGAGGCCATTCCGTTGTCTGCGGTGTAAACACAAACACTCTTCCAGTGCGCCGGACTCAAGTCAGCTAAGGGCCACTAGCTGCACAGCTAACTGAGCTAACAGCACCTAGTAGACAAGCTACAGCCAAAGATAGTCACGACAAAGAATACAGTGAGCAGCAGTTACTCTGGTGATACGCTGCCCCCTATTTGTTTGGCGTTAGCTTTGACAGGTGGCCATATTTTCCAATAGGGCTGCACAATTAATCGTGAAATCGCAATATGGCCAACTGCAATATCCAAATCCCAGAACCAGAGCTAAACTGCATTTTTTTACAGACCCCATCAAATATCACATCATCACTTTTTCAGTAAAAATTAAAATTGTAATGTAAAAATGATCATTCCCACTAATTGTGTCGCAATTGCAAATAACAGTCAAAATAATTGCTGTATGACTTTTTTTTTTTAACATAATGCAGCCCTGTTTTACACATTGACCCTTAATAATATTTTATAGTGTACAATGTTACTTAGTGTGCGTCTCTGCATGTAGTATAAGTTTTCATATTGACCTTTTTTTGGCTGACATATTGGTTTTCTATACATATATATATATATTTGCTATAAGTTTGTCTGGTATTTGCAGTCTTGTGTTTGATGTCCTTTTGTTCTTTTGCTGTAGCACTCACCACTCAAACCATGTTCCCGCGGCTTTAAAGACAGACACATACAGTAATAACAGAACACTAAGCCGTGTACATGAAACCAGGAAAACTTGCCCTGTCGTATTGTTTTTTTTTATCATGTTGACAGAGAGACACTAATTCTACTGAAAATCACAGACAATCTGAGCTTGAAAGCTCTGTGTTAAAGCAGCACGGCAGCTGCAGTCCACTGCTGTCTGGAGGGGCTGTGAACTCCGAACCGAGCACTTACCTCCAGTCTTACACCTGTTCACTGGGAAGATTACTGAACGCAGTGTTTCAGATATCACTTAAAAAGTCCTTGTTTTTTTCTGAGCTGTGATTTTCTGTGCTTGTAAAACCGTCAAAAATAGCTTTGCTGCTTGTGTTGGATGAGCACATAGAAAAATGGCCATCCTCTAATACAGAGACTTACATGCAGTAACCTGATACATGAGTTGGTTTGTTACACAGAACCATCTGGGATGTCATCCTTAGAAACTGTTTGGAAAAGGGCAAGCACTTTCAACAAACAACATGGGATAACTTCACAAGATAGACTATGGCTTAGATATAACAGATAGTCAGACTTCAGATAGACGTCTAACTTCATCCATTGCACAAAGCAGTTTAGTTCTAGACTTAAATAGGACAATGGCACAATGAATTCTGGGTAACATAAGACCTTTTTCAAAATAAAAAAAAATGGCCAACCTAGTGACCATGTCCAACTGCTCAGCTTTGTTCACCCCAGCAGAAAATATGTGTCATTTGGAGGAACTCAACAGTTAAAAGGATGTTTACTTGGAAAGTTTAGCAAAGAGTGTAACAATACAAAAAAAAATTTAAAAAAATCGCAAATTATGAGCCATGTTTTCCGCTTATTGTTGGATGCTGGTCAGTTGGTGGCACTGATTGTTACCATGGTAACGTGGATCGTAAGCCAGCCTGGGGGTAACGTGTCTAATTTTTTAGGTCTACAGTTAGTCTTTGTTTTTGTGAAATGGTCTAGCTTGCAATAGACTCATCTATAAGCAAAGGTGAGACGAGTTTAAAACTGCATTCTAGTCTAAAAATAATATCTTTGTGAAACTGGCACCAGATCAAACTCTTGTCGGTGCCAGTCGGGAGAAGACCGAAAACATCTTTTCCGTAGAAATAAGCTGTCGGTTCTCTTCTTTGCCCTCTCCGGTTCTGATATAACTGATGCTATTGCAGTATCTATGCTAACCTCTTCAGGAGCTGCCATTGTTTCAGCCGCTTCCATGGAGGCTTCACGCTGTTGTCACACCTAAAACCTCGCCCGTAGCTCCCAGTAGTCCCTCCTAGGACACTGATCGGCTGCACCACTTTTGGTGCGGACACAAACGGATAACTTTAAGCCTGGCAAGATGGATTTTCGTGTGATCTCGTGAATCCAGCCGCCTTGCAGGGTAACATATGCTGTAATGGATGGTTAAAACCTAAAAATAGCTCATTTTGAACCTTTCAGACCTGAGTATGTGTTCCTTAGTACTGTGTGGTGTCACAAGCTCACTTGTGTGGCCAGGAATTGTGTTCATTAGATGCTGAGTTAATGTCAAAAGGGAAACCAAAGCTGACACTACATGATTGCTATCTGCATCTATCAGTTCTGTAGAAACTCAACCACAGCGCACAAAGAGATGAAAAAAAAATTTAAACCACAACTTTCTCAGTCAAAAGAACACAGAGGAAAGTGCTCGAAGGTGCCATGACTGACTCAGCCCCCCCCACCCCCCCACCCCCACCCCGCCCTGATTCGGATCTAAATTTGAAGCGTTTTTTTCTTTGATGATAATAATCAGTAATCATTTCAGCTTTAATAACGTGTGAAATGAACTATTTCCCACCTTCCAATTGTGATTTTGCTGTTTAACAAATGTCCAAAACTGAAGTTATTTGACTTACATGTAGATGAGAGCCTAAAACAAAGCTGACTCATTTCTGTATCAGTGAGAAGGGCTGCAACCTACAAAGAACTTTATCGAAATGAAATTGGCGGCCCTGATCTCCTGACAACAGACTAAAGTCTTAGCGGTTTTATTAAAGAAAATGAGCCTATCTATGCGGTCGGGGTTGAGTCATATGCAGTCTGTTCATTGTAAGTCCTTGATAAAAACGTTAGCAGATCAGTTTAGCAAGAGATAATACTGCAGGAAGGAATGGTAGAAAAAAAGGCAACAGCCACAGTGAAGAGCTGCAGATGACTTAAGTTAACTAACTGAATTATGGCTGCTGATCAGTGCGGCTCTCCAAACTGTATGGATGGCTAAACGGTCACTGATCAATCAGAGTAAAACAAAATTCAGTAACATTGATGGTAACATTGTCCTCAAGACGGTCCCACTTGTTTCCGAGAGCTAACTTTTAAACACCTTACCACAAGGGAACCGCAGATTACACTATTGTCTGTCTTTTCTATTTTTAAAAAGCAGCTAGGCACCAACTTAATAATGATAAACTATTGCCAGAGTTATAGCAGCAGGACTGCATACTTAAGTAAAGCCAGCTGAAGTGCCGATGCCACTTGTGAGTAGGGTTGCAAGATGCAACCTGTCCTGCATAATCCAGGATCATCCTGTCCTGAAAATAAAATGCAGTGTCCCTTACTGAATCAATACAGGACGTGATTTGTCTTGTATTTTTGTGCACACCCTGTTCAGTTCACATTTTCATGTGTTCAGAATGACATGAGAATAAAACCTAAAGAGTTTCTCAAGACGTTGTGGAGAAGTACTAAATCCAAATTCCCGGAACAGAATGACTCCTTGAATTTATCTGTCATTCATGTCATTGTTGCCCTGGTTACAGAGACTTAATCAGATGCGCAGTATTTTAAAAATGTCAGCGAATACTAGGGGTGTAAATCACAAGTTTCATCACAGTGCGATTTAATTTTTTCTTTTTTTCTTTTTTTTTTTTTTTTTTTGGACAACAATACAATATTTGCTGATATCACAAAGTCTCCCACGATATGATCTTTATTTGATTCAATTCAGGTGTGTCCGATCAATATCAGATGGTTATTTAATACATTCAGGTACATCTATGTCAACTCACAAACAATTTCAAAATAAAGGCCTTTCATAAAGATGATGATATAGATCGTTATTTTCACTCCGATCATACTGGATCATTGAACACTGAATCAATACAGTATATCGATCCAGATATATACATACACCTCTGGTGAATTTCTGTCCAAAATGGCAAACAGAGTATTGGCAGTTTGTGAATAGTCATGAAATTAATAATTAATAGTCATGAAAGATATAGATTCAAGTACACAGACATGAATTTACCTTTTTTTTTGTGACACTCACCACAACTTTCAAACTACCTACATTATCCACCATCATTCTCAGTCTGCAGTCAAGTCAGGAATAATAAATATGCAACATCAGGTTAGACTTTCAAAATAAAGCTTGCAGAGAAAAATTTCAGGTGACAGTTGCAGTTTAGTAATCAGCATCAACTGTTGTTTTCAGGTCATGCAGAGTATCACGAAAAAATAGAAAAGATCACGTACGCAAATCTGTAGATTAAATTTTGTGACGGTTTCACAAGCTGCCGTGAGACTGGCCTGGCAATGCAGATGGACCACGAGTGAATCAGTCCTGTTCGCAGAGAGGAAATGGTCTGAAAATTTCATATCACGATACGGCGACCAAAATGATCATGGTTATCGTTATTACTGCGGTTTTGTTAAAATGGGCTGAAAATGGTCTCAAAGTACTGAAACACATGCTGAAATAACTACCAAGTTTTATACTGAAAATCTCTCAGTGATTGAAAAGACATCATATCTTTTTTAATGTTGTTGTTGTCATTGATGTAAACCCATGTTGCTGCGTGCCTGCATCTGTGAGACTGTTGCTAACCTTGGTTGATGTTGGACAGTATTTACTGTAAGTTTTTCATAATGTGGTGATCAAACACGGTTTTCATGTTGGGGATTTTACCGTGGCGGCAATTGTTTCACTTACCTGTCAGTGGGAATGAGGGCAAGAATCTGTTGATATGACACGTATCAAAATACAGAGATTACAATTCAATATGTTGCGATATATACTGCAATACTGTAAGCAAGATGATATATTGCTATTTTTTACATTTAATTAAAGGAAAACTGGCATTATATAAAGAACAAACCACCATATATAATATTCGTGTTAAAAAAGTTAACTTTTTTATGCAATCAGAACAGGGAAGCTAGGTAACTGCACTGCTATCTAATGGTTGGAGGTTTTAACACGACACAAAATGAACCACTGCCAGGGATCTTTGCGTGTAGTAGTATCACAACACAGTTGTTTTGAGAATTAATACAGTATCCCAAAATATGATATTGTGATGCTTGACATTTTCAATATTTTCTTACATCCTTAGTGAGAATGAGCACAAGGCAAACTGAGTATTATCTGTTGCCAGTGGTGGACTGTCTGACACGAAGCTACATTCAGCAGGGGTTGACCGGGCAGAGTTGAGTTATTTTGACAGACAAAACATTTTGCCCATGTCTATGATCTGATGTTTTAATACTTAATATAATTGATGCAACTGTGCTTTAGTCTTACTTCCTTTACATTCATATTGGAGTGCCCCTGCTGTGGTATTAATATGTGGCCTTCCTCTCCTCTCCTCTGGACTGGTGTCTAATTTTATTAAATTTAACTACGTTGCGTTGCCGTCCTCTTCCTTGTCTATCTGGCACATAAAACACTATTTGTTTGCTTGTTTTGCTGCTGGTCATGCATTAACAAAGGGTGGTGTGTACTGTGTGTTCTGATGGGTGGATGTGCTCTTATTCATCCCAAACACATAACTCAGATTAGAAGTGACCTTTGACGTATGACTTTTTTACTACAATTTAATACAGATGCTATTTTTCCAAATGATAAATACAAATGATCTTTTTCATCGGACTTAGAAACTTTGCGATCATACGACAAAAATGTTCCATGTCTGTATCAATTCATTTGCCACTGACAATGAAAGTGTGTGAACGCGTCAGCATCACACTTTCCATTCCTTCATTCCTCATTGGATTTTTTCTTAATTTAACTTCTACTTTGTCTAATATTAACACGCAGGCCAACCCTCCTGATTTTCACAGGAGACTCCTGATTTTTCTTAGCCTCTCTTTATTTCTTTCCAGGTTAACAATTCTTCGGTATTTCTTCTGATTTCTGGCAAATTTTTACCTATTTTTTCCTTTTCATTATCACAACCTTTTCTGACACTATACAGTGTGTATAAGCCCTATACAACTGTAAAAGTGTTTCCACCCAGACAATACAGCCATGAAAAAACAGACTTCTTTAGAGTAATTCCCATTTCTAATAGAAAGTTTTAAAGTCTGTGTAAAGGAAAAAGGGAGTTTTTCTTAGAACGTAGTGAAAAATGTGAAAAGACAGAACTATGTTGTACTGAATTCTGACTTGTTATTCCCCATTTTTTTCGGCGGACCTGAAACATGGCTCAGTGACTGGAGCCACTGTCCCTCAACACTATAAAAGCCCCATGAACGGACACACGAAAAACACCGCCTGCCCCTCCCCTCACTCCGTAACAGTCAGTTATGAACGTTCCTTCAGCGACTCTCTCAGTCCAAATCAGCCCAGCAGTTCACTTCAGCTCACTTCAGTTCCAACAAGCCAACACTGAAGAAAAAAAATACCATCCTGTCACCGTCCTCTGGCTCTGGTGGCTCAAACATGTCTGGACATGTCCAGTAAAGCTGCTGAGACAGAGTGTCCATGTTTCAGGTTGTTTTCAGGTTGTAGTGGTGTTTGATACTGAAGCAGTGGAGCGGGCATGCCCCAGGTGTTTCAGTGCAGAGAAAACTGCTCATTTTTTTCATGATTCTGAGACCTAATTTTATATATTTAGCAACTTTTAATCATTTAAATTTGGCCGGGTGGTTAATAAGACATGTCTCTGTGGTGTGACAAACTCAGACATGCCAAGTTGACTTGAAAGACGTCATTTACGCCATGTTTTTTAGCCGAAATCTTCACTGTAGATCCTTAGCTTGGAGCCCTGTTCATGTGCTTGTGCACACAATCTGAACTGGGCGTGTGTGTGTTGTAACTGTGTGCGCGCACAAGTGAACGGCATGTCAGAGCTTTAAGAAACTTGGATTACATCAGTGGAACAGTAAAGGGACATTTTATGTTTTTTTTTTCTGTTCAGTTAAATTGTTTGGGAGATTCTGCACGCTGTTTTCCTGCGAGACACCAGCAGTGTTTTGTGAACTAAAAAACTAAATCTGATCTTCAATCAGCGTGAGGGGTGAGTAGGTAATGACTGAAGTTTCATTTTTGGGTGAGCTATGAATTTAGTAGATTTTGGTAACCAAAAAAGGACAGCACTTCCACGTTTTTGTAGAATGACTTATTAATCACATATTGTTTTGTTGTTTTCATTCTTCAAAAGGCAGCAGAATGCAGGAAACAGAGTCTGTGAAACTCTTTCTTTGGTATCGATACCCTATTTTTGAGGTCTCAAGGTTGGCAAGTACGGGTGTTGATCTCGTATTTGTGGCGTCAGTAGGTTTGGGGGCAGGGGGGGAATCGAAAGTGTGAGATAGAAATGTGGCGCAGCTGAGTGTGTGCTCTTGTGTATGTATGTGTGTGTGTGTGTGTGTGTGGGTGGGCCTCGATGGGGCAGCCCCTGAACTCCAAGAGGAAGAGGGGAGTAAAATGTAGTCTTTGTGATGTCTCTATCACTCAATCGCGGCGCTGGAGTTCCCAACACTGCTCTTTGTGTGATGAACTGACCAGCGACCACAGCAGAACAACAGCACCTTATCAGGGCTCGTAGCTCTGTGTGCTCGCTTCTCAGCACACACACACATGGCACAGGGTAAAAAAAACAACAATAAAAAAAAAAAAAAGAGGAAACTGAGTGTGTATTCTTGATGAGCTTATTCTTTGGACTACGCACTATATGGTTCAGTACCCTTGACATCAAAAGGCCAGGAGAACAGAGGAGGAGAGTGGAAGGAAAGGAGAAGAGGGCAAGGCTTTTGTGTCTCCAGTCCTGAGAGCTCATTCTCTAATGAGGCCTCGTCAGCAACGCACGGCAGCTTTGTTACACAACTGTGTGTGTCTGTTGCTGTGCGTGCGTATGGCATCTTATTGACCCATCTGATTTTTTTTCTTAAAAAAAAAAAATCAAGACCCCCAAAACATAGACACACACACACACACACATTTCTGTGAGGCTTCATCTGCCAGTGTGATCTTATTCAGAGTAAGCGTTCTCACTGGAGGCCTTGAAATTTCACTGAAAAGCTGTTTTTGAACTTATCTAAAAGTCAGCCAGGTACTGGTAAATAAAAGCGAGGCAGACCAAGAAGAAAAAGAAATACAGTATAAAAAGTTGTTGAACTAACTGTCTGTGCATGTTTTAAGTTCAGGAGTTTGAATTGTGTGGGATTTTTTGTTTTGGAGGTCACTTGCGAGGGGAGGCTCTTTGTCAGACTGACTGAAGAGGGATTTTTGGCTTAATTGACAGCCCTGGTTGTTATTGACAACTGCTCTGAATTTGCATTTGCCAAGCTCTGGACAAAATGTCCAACCTGCAGTAGTTTTTTGACATCTTTAATACCTCATTACTGTAATATTTGTTCCTTTAAGTCAGTCGGTCTAGTATGGAAGCTCATTAGTGCCAATGTGGTGGGAAAAAAAAAAAAAAGATCTTGTAAGTCTTAATGAGGAGAAACTGGGTCAGAATCATGAGTTAGTACCTCAAAATATTGAGAAACTTTCCTGAAGTAAGTAATTAGCAAAATAAGTGTTTTTTTTTGTTTTTGTTTTTTTGTTTTTTTTTTGTCAGAAGAATGAATTGTCTCAAAAAGATGAAAAACTTTCTCAAAATAATGACTTGCTTATCTTGGAATAATGAGTTAGTATCTCAAAATAATAAGACATTTTCTCAGAATAATGAGTTTGTATCTCCAAATAATGAGAAATTGTCTTTAAATAATGATTTACTTATCTCGGAATAATGGCATAGTATCTCAAATTAATGAGATATTTATTAAAAAATAATGAGTTATCTCGAAATAATGAGACGTTTTGAAAATTGCTCACTTATCTTGAAATAATGAGAAATTTCCCAAAATAATGAGTTAGTATTTAAAAAATAATGACTTTGTATCTCAAAATAATGAGAATTTTTTCTCAAAATAATGACCTATCTCAAAGTAATGAGAAACTTTCTTGAAATAATGACTTGCTTATCTCAGAATAATGGCATAGTATCTCAAAATAATGAGAAATTTTCCCAAACTTATGAGTTAGTATCTCAAAATAATGAGAATTTTTCTCAAAATAACGACATATTATTACAAAATAATGAGAAACTTTCTCCTAACAGTGAGTTATTATGCCAGAATAGCTAGTCTAAGTCATTATTTTGAGATGCCATGTTGTTATTTTGAGAGGCCCTCATCATGTCGCTGTACAAAGTCATTATTTTGTGATACTTGTGAGATTCTTTTGAGGTTGTTTCTCATAGTGACTTCCAGGATCTTTTGTTTTTTTTCATCACGTTGGTGGAAATGGGCTTCCTTATATGGTACCACAGCTTCGGCCCTTCATCTCAGTCTGGTGAAAGACACACTTGTTGCTGTGAGCAGAACAGAAGAAACAAGAAATGTGTCTTTTCTCATCTTGCCTCGCTCTATAGACGGGAGACGCATCACAGATCTCAGCTGGCTCTTGCTCAGAGTGAAGAGAGAAAGTGTTTGCTTATTTATGTCCAGTATAGAATATTACTACTACTACATACTGTGCATTCAGTGAGCACATAACTGACTGGTGGGTCTACGTCTCCATGTCATGCATCACACTTTGAATTTGAGTGCTTCTGATGACACTGGATCAATAACTGACACTGAGCTTGTGACACCACCTGGTAATGTGCCTCGTGTTCTCAAACGCACACAACTCGATAACAGAGCTGAGTGAAGACTCAAAATGGACACTAGACACGGTGGACAGCGGCTGCACATGCAGTTCTGTTTATACTACATGTGTTCACACGTGTGTTCAGTCGGTGCGTATGGTTCTTGTTACGCCCTCCTCAATTTCCTCGCTGACGTGGGCTGATGATGACATGTAAGTCATGCTCACCCTTGACTTACTACTACAGCTATGCAGACAGAGATTCGCACCCAGAAAGCACAAGCACATATATGTTACAGGTGGTAGAACGTTTGTTTGTGGGTTCCTTTCATGTTGGTCCGATGTTTGTGTTACTATAAAGCAGGTATCACTTTCGCAATAAGAGTCCTTTAGTTAACCTTAGTTAATGCTTAATAAGCATGAACTCACAGTTGATTAATAGTTAACTAATGTGTCCAGTAATCATTTATTAATGGTGTTCATGTTAACTTTGGCATTACTTCATATATTAGTTGATGCTTAATAAGCATGAAGTCACAGTTAATTAATGTTAACTAATGTTTGTAGTAATTATTACTAACGTTCATTTTACTCATACAGTACACCATGTATAGTTTATAAATATGGTATAAAAAATAGTTAATACCGTATTAAGCATTAACTAACAGTTAATTAATGCTGTAAGAAACACTAGATAGCTGTTAACAAATGTCTGTTGTTAACATTTGTTTAACAGTTATATTATTATAGAATTAACTGTTAGTTATAGCTTATTACAGTTGTAACTAATATTAAAAGCATCGTTATAAACTCTGACTAATGTATGAAATGCCATAGTTAATATGAACACCATTAGTAAATGATCCCTAGACACATTAGTTAACTATTAATCAACTATGAATTAATGCTTTATTAAGCATTAATAATGTTAATTAATGGACCCTTGTTGTAACGTGTTACGTAAAGCATAATTATGACATCATAATGAATGAAGAACATGTAAACAAGTACCATATTATCCTTGTAACCTGGTGATCCCCAAACTCTCAGATATTTTCTGTATGGAAGACTATCAGGACCAAGCATCAGGGGAAAAATTACAGGAGCAAGGTTTTTAAATTGTTGAATTTTCAAGAATAAAGTCAAAATGTTGAGAATAAAGTCATGTCATCTTGAAGAAAGAAAAAGTCAAAATGATGTTCCAGCTTAATTTTTGACATTTTGATTTTATTCTTTTGATTTATTTTTTTCTTATGCCTGGTACTAATACTTAAAGTTTGACTTTATTCCCATCGTTTCGGCTTTGTTTTTGAAATGCAAAGTAGAAAAACTCCTCTCACATTTTCCACATGCCCGGCCCTAACACGGTTCTATACAGCAGGATCGCCCACAGTGAAATTTCAAACCTTTTGCCACCTGTTAATGCACGCTTACGTTTTATATGCAAAGGCCCTGGAACAACGGCTGAATACTGCATAGATGTTCCATCGGTGTCTTCATTTTAGTCCAGTTATCAAGGTTGAGTAAAATGCATGTAAAAAAAAAAAGTTATAAAAAAAGTATTGTTCAGGACTCACTATCAAAGGCAAATACATCCTAACCCATTTGCATTCAACTCAATTAACCTGCTGCACTTCCTTCTACATCCCCATGTTGAAAATATTGGCAGACTGCAGACAGAGCTTCAAAGTGTAGCCACTGACAGATGAAGCCTCAAATGAGTGTTTGACACGAAGTGTTTCATTGTAAACAATCATAATTATATTGACACAGAAGCAGAGCGACTGTGTCCAACTCAAGTAAGAAAGTTTGTATTTTCTTATTTGATCAATAAGAATCACAACATCCTGAATCATTTATGATTAATTACAGTTTGTAACAGCCCAGTATGGTTTTTGGTTTCTTTTCTGCTCAAACATTAAAAAAAAAAAAAAAAAAAAAATACATACATACTTTTTAGTGATTTACCGATTCAGTAAAGGTTATTGACCTCTTAATTAAGAAATTCTGGAACAGCAGTACCAGTGTAGTCTGAGCCTGTCTTACTTTGTTGTCTACATGTTACCTTATTTCAGCTCTGCACCACGGCTCTGTTATTAGTCTGACCTGGCTTTCCTCTTACACACACTCATATCCAAGAAACCATAACCGATGATAAAGCTTAATTGTTAGAGACACTATCACAGTTTGGTGTGGTGAGATGCATCAGGCTGTTGGCGGTTACCTGACAGGGGATTAGCAAATGAGGCTAATGTACGGTGCGATTTGAAGATACTGGCATACCTAAAGTCATAATTATGAGATTAAAAAGTCAAAATTATGGGATAAAATGTTAAAATTAATAGATAAAAAGTCATGATTATGTGATAAAGTCATTATGAGAGGAAAAAGTCGAAATTATGGGATGAAAAGTCAATTATGAGATGAAATAGTTTAAATTATAGGATAAAACGTTATGGGATAAAAGGTCAAAATTATCAGATAAAAAGTCATGATTATGTGATAAAAAGTCATAATTATGAGAGAACAAGTCGAAATTGTGCGAGAAAAATTCAATAATGAGATTAAAAAGTCATAATTGTAAGACTAAAAAGTTTGAATTATGAGATAAAACATCAAAATTATGGAATAAAAAGTCAAAATTATCAGATAAAAATTCATAATTATATAAGAGAAAAAGTTGAAATTATGAGATAAAAAAGCTGAAATTATATTTATTTTTTTATAGAGAAAAACATCAAAATTATGTGATTAAAAAGTCAAAATTATTGGATAAAAAGTCATAATTATGAGCTAAAAAGTCAGTTTTGAGCTTAAAAAACTTGAGATTATGAGATGAAAAGTCAAAATTATGACATAAATAGTCATAGTTATGAGATAAAGTTGAAATTGTGAGATAAAAAGTCAATTATGAGATGAAAAAGTTGAAAATGTGAGAAAAAAAAAGTCAGAATTACATTGCCACAGAAGCAGGGCAACTGTGGCCAACTCAATGAAAAACAAATGCAAAAATTCAATATGTGCAGAGCAAGAAAAATTGTATTTTCTTAATTGGATCAAGAAGAATCATAAGTTTTCTGGCCCCAAAATGTTTTAAAAAGTCAGGATTTAACAAGAATCAAAAAAACTCATGAATAAATACTTCTTAGTGTTTTAATGATTCAATCATTTTCTTCACTTCTTAATTAAAAAGGGTTGATTGAACAGCAGCAACAATGGAGTCTGAGCCTGTCTCGCTTTGTTGTCTGCATGTTACCTTGTTTCACCTTTGCACCACGACTCTGTTATTAGTCTGACCTGGCTTTCCTCATACATGCACACATGTCCAGGAAACCATAACCGATGATAAAGCTGATGTGTTAGCGATATTATCACACCTGTTGGTTATCTGACGATGGATTGGCCTGGCGCACGTCGGGACTGCGGTGACGGTTACCTGCAGCCGAATGCTAAGTATGCAAATGAGGCCTCTGTACGGTGGGATTTGAAGAGGCCCTTTGTACTTCCACTCTTGAGAGGAGAGACGGGGAAGGAGGGGGGAGGGAGGGAGGTGTGGGGTGGGGTGGGGTGGAGGAGGGCGTGGGGGGTGGGGGTGGGGGGGGGGGTCAGAGGTAACCAAAGAGTAGAAAAGACGGGCACTACTAGTGAGAGAGAGAGAGAGAGAAAGACAGTCATGATGACTTGTGTCAGCAGCTCTGTTCCAGTCAGGGAGCGCTGCTGGATCTCCTCGCGTCCACTCCTCCCCACCAGGTCAGTACACAAACCTACAGGCTAGACGGAGGGAGGGCAAGTGTCTTCTTTTAAATGCAGTTTTTAGATGTTGAGGCTGTTTACTGTAAATCTTTCTCTTGTTTTCACTGACATGTTTCGGCAGCTGCGCAAGGTTTAACTTGGCTTGATATTATCGGCCCGATATCGGCCTGTCACATCTACATCAGTCTGTGTCAGTACCTGCATACATGCTGTCCTATATGAAAACTTTTTAAATAGAATATTATCCAGATTGTAGGTATGTTGATGACTAATGATTGATAAATCTCTGTTAAAAATTTAACTGATGAAAAATGTATTAATCAATAATTAATCATTAGTCTAAAATGGTTGTAATTGCAATCATTTTTTCTGGTGGAACCATTTGTTGAATGAGGAAACTTAAACTTGAAATGAGACAAAAATGAAGAAAACAATGAGAAAAAAAAATGAAAACGAGAAGAAAAGCATGAGTTTTGTATCTTATTAATTATTAATGATTGATTGATTGATTGATTGATCACCATTAAGAATTTAACCGATTAAAGATTTAATGATTTATTAATAATTAAGTGACTGTCCAAAAATGGCAGCAATTGCAATCATTTTGCCTGGCGGAGCCATTTGTTGAATCAGGAAACTTAAAGTTTTGTATCTTATTCATTCATTCATTACTACTGATTAATTATTTGTTTGGGTTTTCAACTATCAGTGAAGGAAAAGGCAGAAAATTTGTAACTCTTCCAAATTTTTATTTCTTAGCTTTATTGGCAACATTTATGTATATTTGATCCCTTTTCTTAATTCAGATTTAACATATATATAGCTTACATTTTGCTCTATTTGTGTTTTTCTTTCTTTTTTTTACTTATAGTCATTTAAAATGATTAAAAATGCCAGTGCAAGTTTAATGTAGGGCTGCAGCGAAAGATGAGTTTTATCACAGATTAATCTGTGGATCATTTTCTTGATTAGCTGATTGGCTGTTTGATCGATAAATGGTGGAGTCAGTGTTTTCCGAAGCCTAATCTGACGTCCTCAAACGTCACTTGTCTCTTGCCAACCCAAAGATATTCAGTTCACTGTCATGGAGGAGTGAAAAAAAACAGAAAATCTTCACATTAGAGAACCTATAATCAGACAATCTTGATGTTTTTTTCTACAAAATAGTTGGTGATTAATTTGATAATCGATTAATAATCGCTTAATTGTTGAAGCTTTAAATCCCTGATATCATTTTGGACGGTAAAGTTTTTGTGAAACTGTAAAATATCCCTCCTCCATTACATATCTTTGTCAGCGTGGACCACTTTTGATGGATCCTTGCAAAAATGTGCATTTATGTTTGTATTCTATAGTCTGTGTGTTTAATTCTGTATGAAGAATACTGGCCCTTATCAGGGTTTTTTTTCACTCCCTAATATCTGTATCGGCATCAGCCCCAAAAATCCAGTATCAGTCGGGCTCTAATGAAAAATTCTTATCTGTCCTTGCAAAACAACATCCCTTACTGAGTTTCAATCAAAGGAGAAGATGCAGATTTAGAGAACCCACATGAGTCACGGCCAGTTAAAAAAAAAAAAAAAAAAAGGTTTGACACGATGTGCGGCGTCTTTCAGTGGCGTTTCACTTTGCTGGAGGCTCTTGCCGTGCACAGCCCGAGCCAGGTCCTGTGGGCAGACAGGCACTAGCTGGCATGGAGCGCTGCTTTATTTTATCATCCCTAAGCAAACACTGCTAACTGTGAAACATTTCCCCAAACATTTGTTTATGTATCGGTTCACACTTGTCTTAACACGACTGCACAGCAGGTTGGAAACTTACCGTAAAAGCTCTGTCACCGCCAAACTGGCTGTGAGAACTTTTCATTGCAAATGGTTCTCATTCAGGCAATAAGTGCGATGTGGAAATATGCAAAGATCTGCGTGTGAGATATTTTACATTAGCTTCTTTTGTTTTCTTAGATAGACCGTTGCGCTCGAGCCAGCTGACTGATCTCTCTGTGTTCCGTACGTTCCTGTGGGGAACCTTCTGCCATTACAGCTGTCAGTCTCTGGGTTGACAATGTGAACGTCTTTATTTGTTTATCACCATGCAAACCTCTTTAGATGTCTAACACTTTATCCTGCTGCTCTCAACTGCTGAGACTGGCTCGCAGCACTCTCTCTCTGTCTATTGTGCGCTCTCTGCTTTCCTGCCTCAGGCGCTAGTTGGAGAGCGACAAGGACGATATAAACCCAACAAGCTGCTCCTGTTGGGAGGGGGAAGAAAAACACTGAGAGAAAGAATACGAAAACAAAGGAAGAGAAGAGAAGAAAAGAAAGGGAGAACAACAGAAGGGATTTGCATTGCCAATCCCCTGGGGGGGAAATGTTAGGTTTTACGTGTTACAACTTGTTGGGTAACTGAAGGTTTTGTGTGAAGTGATTCTTGTGTCGTGGGAAGTGTAAGGTTTCAGTGTTGTCAGCGCTCAAAGGAGAGGAGCTGATTTTTATCTGAGGACAGAGGCATGTTCCCTCCATCCGCTGTCATCCTCCGTCGCCTCCCTCTCCGCTGCAACGGGAGCATTCAGTTCACAGCAGGGGATGGGACAAGTGTGGCTCTGTAACAGCACAGCCATTACCCTGGTCGGACCGACAGTGAGCCACAATGGGCTTCTTTAAAAAGCTCAGTTCACCCAAATCACAAAAAAAAAACCTTTCCCTCTTACTCTAGTTTTATCTAGCCGTGCGTATACTGTACTTTCAGTTTTAATTTTCCAAATATAAAAGACTTTTTCTGGATATTTTCCATAACAGAACTACCAGAAAGTATTATTGACAGATGGGTAGGATTGTAAACTCTGTTTCACCAAGAGACAACTTAGATTTTGTATTTGTTTCCATTGCTGTTCATTTGGTTTTCAGGACTTTCCTAGAAAAACAAAACAGTATAGCTGCGTTTCCACCCAAAGTACCCAGAACCTTTAGTTCCAGGAACTACTTTTCAAGGAACCAAAATGTCCTTCATCCCATTGTTGTCTGTGTTTCCACCACAGTCTAACAACCTGCAAAGATTAGGCAAATTAGTCTGCTGATATATGAATAAATAATGGCTGTTTTTACTCATCATTGTTGTGCGCGACTATACAACAAAGATGAAGCCATATATTAGCTTTCCTCTGTAACTCTGTATTGATATGTTGAAGCACAATCAATAATAAACGGGTTAAACTGATTTGCAGCTTCCAAATTTAAAAAAGGTGGCTGAAATAAAAACTGCTTTTATTTGACCTATCGGGAATGTTCAGCATTGCAAGTGCCACCCCCAAAAGTTCCTGTACTTTTAGCATTTTGAGGGGTAAAATAATGTCCACGGAACTTAATTTAGACCCTGATCCTTGGTGTGGAAACGCAAAGATTCCTAGTTACTTGTGAAAGTTTTCTGCAGTTATTTTTGGAAAGAAACCAAAGAGGTGTATGTTGAATCATGAATAAATTTAATTTAGCTACTCGATGATGATGCTTGATTCTTGAAACAAGTTGATCAGCTCAGGTTTTACCTTCTAAAACTGCAGTAATTTATATTTTTGGCCACTTGAGGGCAGTCAAAATCGCAATTATCAACTTGCAACATTGCTAACATGTTAGCAAATAGTTGCCCTTTTATGCCTATTCATCTGTGAGATAATTTTTTGCTAGCTAGTCACTAAAGCCAGTCTTATACTTTCCATGTACATCTGCGAACCCCCAATTTGTTGTGAAAGCACAGACTTCTTGTGGACTTGTCCATGCGGACTCACAGATGTCAGTCTACTTTGCATGTGTGGAATGTGTCCTCCAAGCGGACTCCAGCAGGTAGTATGAACAGAACTCAGCTAGTAGGCGTCCATGATGTCCACAGCTGTCCGTGTATGCCTCGGTTTGGGAGTATACACCAGGCTTAACTTTTATCAGAGCTTTTTAACTGAAAACAGCTGCATGCTGCTGCCCAAATGAGGTTTACAGCAGAATTTGAGGGGTCTGATAACCAAAACAACAAGTTAAAAGAGGCTAAAAGGCTCACTGGAGCTTAGGAAACCTGGAGAGTTGGGTTTGGGTGATAATTCTCTCTTGATCCGTCATTACAAGAGATCCCTCTCACATTACACACAGTCAATTGATCCATTTTTAATAGAGATGTTCTAATACCATTTCTTTCTTCCCGATAACAGCTGTTTATTACTAACCCTGTATGGATATGATGTGACTGCTATCATTCAGGGGTGGAAGGTATTTACATATAGAAAGTACATCATTATAAATTTTACCTATGATATGAATTTAAGATGATAATAAGTTACAACAAAACATCTGACTAATTTGTCAGATTTGAAGATATATGGAAACCTAAGATAAACAGACTGCATACAAGACAGCTTTGGTTTTAGCATATTAGCAGGCCAGGGAGTAACAGATTACATGTTACTAGATTGCATAATTAGGATACAAAAAGGGTAACTTTTCCATTACAGTTACAAAAAAATAAGACAGATCAGATTACAATTACATTTAGTAAAAATGGGGATTATTAGCAGGATTACAATTTTGAAATACATTTTAAAAAACAGAATGATATACTATCATGTGCTGTGCACGCACATTACAACACCACAAGTCTTACAACAACACTCCAGTCTCATGGAAACCAGCTAATCTGATAGTTGCCAATTCATCATCCCTTGAAAAAATGTTTTCACTAGGTGGAAATCTCACCATTATGTCTCAACATGTAACTTAAATAAGCATTTAGAGGTAAGACCAGCTGCTAATGTTAGCTGCACAGACCAAACACTATCTGAAGCTGCACAGACCAAATGCTAACTTTAGCTACACAGACAAACGTTAACTTTAGCGACACAGACCAGCAGCTAACCTTAGCTACACAGACCAAAGACCACAGACCAAAAGCTAACATCACCTACACAGAACAACCGCTAATGTTAGAGGTAATCCTTTAACATCATGATACTTGGATTAGGTTACTCATGTCTCTTTTTTTTAAACAGGTAGCAATTGTATCAGAATACATTTTCAAAGTAACCAACCCTGCTTGTTAGGAACAATTCACTACACAATACCAGACAACAAAGAGGAAGAGGAGTTGGAACAAAGCCCGGTGCAACTTCCATTATACGCACATGATTCAGGTTTAAAAAGTCAGACAACAAACAGAAAACGCTCATCTTCACACAACAGTGGCTGTAAGTGGTGGAAACACCTGATAAAAGGTTTGGTTTTTTTTTGTTTTTTTGTTTTTTTATTCAAGTTTTGCAGAATAAATGTTCTTAAAACACCTCTGTAGTAAATGAAAGAATGTGCTAGTAATACAGTTCAGAGTACAGTAGTAGTTGCCATGCAGTTATCATATCAGTGCTTTACTCCTGCAGGAGAATTTGGATGGAAATTTAAAGATATATATTACCATTAGTCCGTGCTTTAAATTATACAGTGATATAAATAACATTCACTATCAGTGTTGTGTTTTCTGCATCAGATTAAAAGAATCTGTGCAACAGGCTGCTTTTGAAAATAGCAGGGTCCTGTTTTTAGGCCAATAAATGATGTGATGTAGAATCACTTTATAGACTCTGATACCTGATCCAGCATTTTATACCGTATAGGAGGCATTTCCCACACTGGTATCAGTGTCACAACAACCCTAGTTGCTAATATAAAAAAATACTGTTTAGTGCAGCTTTTGTTGCATTTGTTTCCAGGGCATGTTTGCTTGTCTTTTAGTAATTTCCTAGAAACAGTTATCAGAATGCCCATTGTGTAATGGTGCAGATCACATCACATCATTGATTTGCATCGAAAACAAAAGTCTCACCTGCTTGTACAGTTTATCCCCTGGTTGAGCTCAACTCCCCACACACAGAGAGAGAGAGAGAGAGAGTCATTCAGCTCAGTTCTGTGTATTTTTATTGTAAGGAAAGTGTTGCAGAGGTCTCTAAAAGTAGTTTTCAGTCGCTTTGTTCTACTTTGCTTACCTCGACAGCTGCTCTGAGGTCTGTTTTTATTGTGATTTCTTTAGCGGCATGTGGTGAGCACCTATAAAAACTGAACAACACTGTAGGTGGTCGCAAAACAGCCCTCAATCAGATAACCCCGTGGGCAGCCAGTGCTATTCAAATCATGCACACCACATACGTACATACATAGATTCATACATGAGGTCAGGTTCCACATGGGTGCAGTCAGCTGCTGATAGGCTGATAGGCTAAGTGTGTGTTTAAGTAGACGAGACTGATGTGGAGCGCGGCGATAACCTTGACTGGTTTGCATTGTTCTAGGTGAAGACGCTGTAGGCATTGTTTGAACAAAAAAAAACTTTGTGCTTGTAAAACACACAGGCACCTTGACGCATTCTTAGCTGTCAACGGCAGATTCCGTGCATACCTCCGTGCACGCACACTCACACACACGCACACACAGAGGCGTGTGAAAGCCACCTGTGGCAGCTCCGCAGGCCAGCCTCTGTGGAACGTGGAGGGGGGAGACCCAGGAATAACTTCCAGCGTGGGACAAAACTCTGTGTGTTGCCGCCGTCAACCCGATGCCCCCCCCCCCCCGCCATGCAATCAACCCCTTGCCGATACGGACGGCGGCTGCTGCAGTGTTGGCTAAACAGTTTCCCACTTCTCCATCCTCATTCCTTCCTAACACTCAGCAAAACCGCACACCACACCTGAAAATAGCAATCAGACAGGATTAGGCTGATACAGATACTTGTGGGTGGAAAATTGCCGTTAGCTGATATTTTATTTATCCAAGATGACACGAATCAGTCTTGGAAACAACACTTAGATTACGTGACGGTAAAATTAAAGAGCAAAAATAGATTTATTTTTTTTTAAAAATCCCCATTTTTTTTTAGACCTGAAAACAAAATCCTGGCCCAAAACACACACACACACTCACGCACACACATGCACAAATAACTGAGTGTGATATCGTATTCAAAGTCAACAGTAGTCAAGCAGGTGGCATCATTTGAGTGTGAGTGCTGCTGTCCCCCCCCCCCCCCCCCCATGCAGCTGTATTTAATGTGCTACAGGGCTTTTATAGTCACCATCAGCTGAGTGGAAATGGTTTTATTATGATTCAGAGTTAGAATACACACGCACAGGTAGGAATACACACACATTCACACATAATTTGTGTTGGTTTAAAGCTTTGGCAGACAGGTGGTTTGGTGTTGAAATGCAGTAACAACAGTATTATGCATTTGGCAGCACGCTGGCAGTTTTTTTTTTTTTTTTTTTTTTTTTTTTTTGTGTAAATGTTCCCTGGTCATAGAACAGCGCCGTGAAGCATGAAGCTCAGCTGGCTCTCCTTACTGGTAAAAGGTGCACACCTGGATCCGTCTACCAACAGGCACTGAGCAGAAAGTAACAGGCGGTGAGAACTGACTGTTAAGGTTTATTTTAAAAAATCTAATAGGTTTAGCTTTTTTCTGATTGCACAGTTAATCGCAGTACGACAGTTGACAACTGATCTGATCGATTAATTGACTGGTCGTTGTAGCTTTTCTTGCAGATGAGAGTCTCAGTTGTTTCGTCTGTCATTTTGTATATTAAAATCTATGGCAGGTGTTTGTAGAAAATGTGTTTCCATTTAACCTTTAAGCATCTGATGTAGCTGCAGCAGCAGCTGACGTAGTAGATGAGGTAGTTTACGTAGGAGTTTACTTTTCAGTAGAAATTAAAGGTACGCTGTGGAATTTTTGACCATTAGTGGCGCTATGGAGCAGTGTTTCGGTAAGCGGTCCAGGTTTTGTTTGTATCATGTGGTCTGCTAGCAAACACATAAGGGTCTGATACCATTTTTTTTCTTTCCTGATACTAATTCCAATACATGAACTTTGTGTATCAGCTGATATCAGATACCAGTGCGTTAAAAAAAAAAAAAAATCTAACAGCTGCATACTACTAATCCTTTATGGATGTGATGCGATTGTTATATTGAGCTATCATTATGACAGATTTTTTTTGCATACGGGATGCTGCTGGGAAGTAGCAGGGTCTCATTTGGGACTAAAATGACATGTTATCAGATCAGAGCATAGATTTGTGTACTCGCTGACAATCAATCCAGCATTTCAGGTTGTATCAGAGGCGTTTCCAGGGTTTCCCCTCAGTGTATCCTATGTTGACCCCTGACTGGGCCTAAGCATAGCGTATCTGTAAGATGTTTTTTAATGTCGGGCCCTATAAAATCTGAATCGTGCAGTTCCACCCATGATTACGTTATATCATATCAAAAGACGCTTGGCTGTTATTAGATGATTGCAAAGACTGGTATCAGAACAAAGCCAAGTGTTGTTTGCTGGGTGTAATTTGCCAGGATGTAGCACTGCACCAGCTAAAGACAAGTAGAACAGGGCTAGCTAGTCAACATGTAAACAATTCAGGCTTCAAACCAACAATCAGCTTAGCATTTGAGGAAGGAAATATACTGAACATGTTTGTCAGGCCTCAAGGATACACACAATGTGTTTTGGTGAGAGACAAAGAAGGTAAACAAAACGGTTTACTTACAAGAAAACGCTGCACCTTCAATTCTAAGAAGGTTTTCAGTGGAGAGGAACAATAGGTCGATTGTGCTCGGCTGTCACCTAAAAAATACAATCGGAGTCCGTTAACTTGTGTGACTTGCTGGTGCTTTGGTCCAAATTTCAGCGCCAGAGCTCTTGTCACTCTTGTTGTGAAGACTTTTTTTTGTGTGTTGCACTACTTGATCCACTGTTTCATCACTTCCTGTGTGTGGAAGATCTCCAGCAGTGACCACAGAGACCGAATTCATTGCATCTCACTTTGTAGATGAGGTGGCCTTTACTGTTTTTGCAGTTTAGGCTCTTGACTTACATTTATTGGCGCAGCTTTAAGCACACACACACACACACACACACACCACTCACACACATTCACGTGCATATACATCAGTGAGGTTTGGGGCCTTGGACCCTGGCAGACAGGTGGCTTTGTTCAGAATCACAGTATGCAGGCTGGGAGAGCCGGGTAAAGTGGAGGGGTGGGGGGGTGGGGGAGGCTCTAATCATTATTATGCTTTCCGCAGAACGGTGGCGCTCCGCATTTTTTTGCTGTGTTCCCGAGTTGGTCGGCACATTCCGCTGGCATTGTTATCCGGCCTGTTTCCTGCGGCCGGCGGCTTTTGTCAGCCTCTCCCCCATTGTCCCGGCTTCCTTTGTTCCCCAGCTCCAACAATGGCTTTTTTTTCTGCCTCTTAATATATATGTGCACTTTTTGCCCTTGTGTGTTCTGTTTGTTTTGTTCTGCTGTCTGCTGTGTTTTTCTTTCCTCCTGCTGCAGAGCTGGGAAATAAAACACACACACACACACACACACACACACACAAGCACAAGCCTGAGTTGATATGTTCAGGTTCACTGTGGTTCAAACCTCTCTCACTCAACCTGTCCTCTCCTCCTTTCTCTCCTTCTCTCCCTCGCCGAGGCGTTGTCTGCCTCCCTCCCCTATAACCTCCTGTTATTCACTGTCACACACACACACACACACACACACCTCAGACAATAAGCCTGGCTGCGACTTTAGTTGTTGGTAGTACAACCACCGTCTAACCCTTGACCTTGACTTTAGCAGTGACCTATAACAGCGGTTTGCCATTGATGTCATGAAACAGACGTGGAAACAGACACAACAGACCCCAGAGCCCCCCCCCCCCCCCCCCATGTGAAGGGGTTTGAGCCGTACTTTCATACTAAATTACAATAAAGTAAATTCTTACTGTAAATAGAGGCCAAACCAAGTGTGACATCACCCACTGGCTTGTGAGCTCCCATTCTGAAGCCTCCAGTTTGGCATCATGGGGGTCGCTGTCTTGATTTTTTTGCAGGGACGGGCCGATGCGACATATCAGTCCGATACTGGCCAAAATCACTGGATCTTACGTTGGAGAAAATCTGATATGATTCATTAGCCTCAACTATCACATAAATGCTTCACTAAACTTTGAACCACATACTATAGAGAGAAAAGTACCACAAGTAGCAAAGATTAGACAAAATTTGTTTTAATTTTGAAAGCTGTCGCTGCAAAAGTTTTGTGTGTGGGTAGTTACTTAAATACATGTTGGTTTTTTAATTTTCAGTATTGTTTATTTTACTTAAGACCTTACGGAAGGCTCCTTAAGGACCTGTTGATGACACATGGCAATTTGTCAGAGCAGTTTTTAGCCTAGCAGTTTGGCTCAAAGGATTGCAATGTCGGTCTGTTGATTGGCTGGTCCTTGTCGAATGGGTTGCTGTGAACATTTAAATATATTCATGGTCCCCAGAGGATGAATTGATGATCCTTGACACTTGTGGTTCAGAGTGAAATACCTTGGAAACTACTGGAGGGATTGCCCTGATTTTTAATTTTTTTTTTTTTTTTTTTTTACAGATATTCAAGGTCCTTAGTAGATGAGTTTTAATGACTTTAGTGATCCTTTCCACTTCAGTGAAATATCTCAGCATTGATTGATTGATTGCTGTGAACTTTGGTAGACATACATTGTCCCCAGGGGATGAACACTTTAATTCCCTTAACTTTTCATCTAGTGCCATTATCAGGACTAAAACTGCAGTTTGTCCAACACTCTGGCTTATGACCAAATACCTGCAAAACTGATATTCCCATCAGCCTCAGTTAGACTTTGTTTCTCGTGCTGATTGAACAACGTGAGCACGCTAACATGATAAACAAAGATGGTAACCTTGATAAACAATTAACCCAAAGCACCCCTATTCCTGAGTACAGCCTCACAGAGCCAGAAGCGTGGCTGCACTATTTTGTCATGCCCGGTGAATCAGCCAGCTCTTTCCCATGAGCTGTTTCCCAACTTTTTCATCTTGCAAAGTTCCTCATGTCGCATAACGTGGGTAGATCTGAAACAGACAGATATGGATATGAACACATGTGGAATGTAAATTGTCTTGTCTTGATCTCTGCTCGGTGCTCAGATGATATCGACTACCAAATAACAATTGGCATGGCAAGCGGCCAAACTGCACCGCTCCCAAATGGCGCCTGGATTTATTTGTTCTGTCTGTCTTTCAACAGAATGGTTGAGCCCAGCCCTCCAGCACTGCGCCTCCACTCTGGCGGGGATGTCAGCATGGCGGGTGTTGGTGTCAAAGTAGAGCAGGAGGAGTCTGGTGCAGGAGGCGGAGTCATTATCAATGCTGAACCTCTTAAGACGTCTCCCTCACGTGACTGGTCGGGGAATCATCCACTGGAGGCCCGCCAGCTCACCCCACCGCTCTCCTGCTCCCCTTCGGTAAGGATATTACAAAAGGCGTGACAGAGCGAGAAGTGTTGTCGACAGGCATTTTAGGAAATGTAGGACAAGTAAAACATGTACTTTTTCTTATTCTGTTCTACACGAGAGTGTTAGGGCCAGGCATAAAGAAAAAAATCAGAGGAAGATTTTTTTTCATTTTGCAGAATAAAGTCAAACTGTTCAGAGAAAATCTGAAATATGTTAGGATAAAGACGAAATGTTCAGAATAAAGTCGAAATACAATTTCAACTTTATTTTTGACGTTTCAACATTATTCTCAACGTTACATTTTATTCTCAATGTTTAGACTTTGTTGACATTTGAACTTTATTCTCAAGTTTGAATTCATTCTCAACATTTGACTTAATTCTCAATGTCCAGACTTTATTTCCAACATTTCAACTTTATTGTCAATGTCTTGACTCTATTTCCAACATTTCAATATTACTGTCAACATTTCAACTTTATTCTTCACATTTTGTCTTTAAGTTTTGACTTTATTCTCAATATTTGACTTTATTCTCGACCTTCAGATTTTATTGTCAACATTTCAACTTTATTAGTGATGTTTCGACACTTTATTCTTGACATTTCGACTTAATTCTCGACATTTCAACTTTATTTCCAACATTTTAGCTTTATTCTCGATAATTCTAATTCATTCTCAATGTTTCAGCTTTATTTTCAACCTGTCAGTTTTATTTTAGAAGTTTCAACCTTATTCTTGACATTCTGACATTATTCTCGACATTTCAACTTTATTCTCGTTGTTTCAGCTTTATTTTCTGTTTCGACTGTATTCTCGACATTTCAACTTTATTCTTTATATTTCAACTTTATTCTCAAAATGCAACATAAAATAATCTTGCTCCTCTCAATCTTCCCCCTTTGCCTGGCCCTGATAGTCTTCCGTACTGCTCTGATGTTGATCAGTTGATGATCTCTCTCTGCTTCCCGACAGGAGGGCTCTCCAGGTAAGGAGCTGCCTCACAGACGAAGCCCCATGGGACTGAAGGAGGCCAGGACACATGATGGACCAGAGGGACAGTCCAACTTCAAGGAAGGTCTGTCTGAACACTTAAACATTGTTTCTGTGTCACATTCTGCTTTGCAGTGTCACGACTAATGTTGTTGATAGAGCCGCCGAGTAATCGTGCTCAGTTTAACAAAAGAAGCTGTCCTGGTATTGATCATTTAATGACATGCACTTTGGCACCATATAAAACTGAAAAATATCTCAACTTTGTGAAGTTGAAAACTTAGCTCCTGTTATGTAGAAGAAGAACAAACCATCAGTGAACTAAGTCAGAGCGAAGAGCTGTTAATTTATGATTCATAATTATGATAGAGGATAATTATTTTATTTTTTCAACTTGGGTCTTATTTTTAGACACGCTCGCAGCATGGCTGCAGGGATGGACATGTCATTCAGTTGGTCAATCCTAATGATTTGAGTGAAATAAATACATGACAACTATTGGAGACACTGCTGTGCAATTTGCTGCAGATATTCACGGTTCCTGTAGAGCAGTGGTTCCAAAATGGCGTGCGGAGGCTCACTGGTGTCCAGGTGTGCCTTGGGATTTTGTGACAGCCATATGATATACAAATTAAATTTTAATAATTTAATTACTATATCAGTGCTTTGCATGTACTCATTTCCCAATACAGAGGCAAATTCTACACTCTAAGAAAAACTTTTAGAAACTGTCTGTCAAAGAAAACCCCCGCTTTTATTTACACAGTTGCCAGATTGTGGGAGTTATTATAGTGCAATATATCAAAAACCCTGACTGATTGACAGCTGACTTGTTTTTTTTTTTCCACTTTCATTGCCTCCATTGGTCAGGTTGGTTATAGAGGCTAATTTGCATGGATATGAATACGTGACTAGAAGTTGAGGTTTTGGCTTGCCTTTTGGTTTGCCTCCCCTAACTGTTCCTGTACTGTTATCAGCATGGCAAATTTCAGTTTGCCCAAAACTTTGATTTATGGCCAAATACCTGCAAACCTGTTTTTTGTGTTTACTGTTAATAAGCAAATTTTAACATTCCAACAAGCAGTGACTCAGTGAGGGCTCTTTAATATTAGACTCTTTGATATTTAAAGGGATAGTTCAGATTTTTTTAAGCTGGGTTGTATGAGGTTCATATCCATAGTGTATTAGATGTCTGTCTGCGTGTCCCCAGTTTGAAGAAGCAAAGAGGAGTACTAGTGTGGAAGCTAAGTTTTAGTGTTCACCATATTTAGAATATTATCCAGGCTTTACCTTGCCGTCAGACAAACTTTTCCAATGGGAAACTGTCTTTATATCGCTCTCTCCAAACCAACCAAACTCCTCTGGCAAAAACAGCAATTTTACCTCACAGAACACAGGAGTTGCTGGTCTATCGCTGGTTCGATCGGTTAGTTAGTTTGTGTTACTGTGTGACTCTGGTGTTTTCAAATGTTAGTTCAGATTCACCGAAATCACACAAAAACACAAACAAATTAACTTAATGGAGGCAGCGGTAGACCAGCAACTCTGTGTTTTCTGTGAGGTAAAAATTACCGTTGAAGCCAAAGGAGTTTGTTTGGTGTGGAGAAAGTGACATTTAGCTTATACAATGATGGTTTCCTGTCAGAGAAGGCTGTCTGATGGCAAAGTAAAGCGGTGAAAATATTCTAAATATAGTGTACACTTAAATGTATTATTTTTTTAGGTGCCTCAAATCTATTTCGCTGCTGACCCTGTCCACAGCAGTGTATGACAGACCTCCAAACTATCCGTTTAATATACAAACATTTGATCAAACGAATGAAAGCTTTTTAATGCTTTAGAACAGATTGTGTCTTTACTGCTCAGTAGTATCAGAGTAAACTGACTGTATCTGGATCTGTTCTGAAGAGGCACTCACTTGGTTGGAGTTGAAGCATTGTTGTCAGGGCTCCTCCGCAGTCTGCCTCCTTTCTGCACCTGTTTTATTTCCTTCTATGGGAGTCTTTCTCTCTCACTCAAATATACACACGTCCATACAATTATCTCACTGACCAGACTTGGACGGCTCCATATCTTATGTGTTTAAGTGCACTGCATTCTGCTGCTATTCATCATTAAACAATACAGTCTGCTGAAAATCGATGCGTTGAAGTGACGGTTTGTCTGGGCGAAGCGAGGGTGTTGTTGTGGTTCCTGAATGGATTCGGGGTGCTTTTTTTTTTTTTTGTCTGATTCTGTTCAATCCCTCACACGGGAGTAAAAGGCTGCTCTCCGAGCCGCTCCCGAGACTCTCCCTGCCCTCGAGTCTTTCACCAGCCTGCACTCTTCGCCTTAAATTTTTTTCAAGTTCTCTCCACTAGCTGACCTTGGATTGTTCTCTGTCCAAATATTGATCCACTCAAACACTCAAAACTTCTCGCAGACGCACAAACAACCTCTGCCCTTCGCCACCTCAAATGTCTTCTTCAATCAATGCCATTAGGAAGGCAGAGGAGAGGCTGAGAAAGTAGTTTGGTGTCAGATGGATTTTATTTGACAGAAAATATTTTGCACGCCATCTAGTGCAGCCCTGTACGGTTCTGCTGAGTACCTGTTGTGTCCTGTTAACAGTAATGCCTACCATTGAGAAGCTGCTGAATGCTGACTGGAAGGAGAAACTTCTGGATAAAAGCACAGTGAGGGCAGGACAACTGAAAGGTCAGCTTTCAGACACTACCAACACATTTATACCATTTATATGCCACTTATAAGCCATTATTTCCTACACATTACTGTGAGATTGTGCAAATATCTGCCTTATTTTTTCATTTGCCATGATCATCTTTTTCTTATTAACTGACAACCGTTATTGTCACACATTCCAAAAGCAATACCTGGCTGCGTGCGGTAATTTGGTGCACCACTGGTTGGATAATTTTGCTGTCAAAATTGTCGGTTTTATCTTGTGTTCCCTCAAAAATCAGGCAAAGTTAGGACAAAAAAACATAGAAACAAACAAAAAGACACATCTTGATAGACAGCAGCAGGAGGAAAGACTTGCCTAGTCAAATTATATATATTATCGCCAGGCGACGGACGTTCACCAGCGAATGTTCAGAGGGACCAAGCCTCCATTGTTACTGTCCCCATCACACGTAGTCGTCTGACTATCTCAGTATTTATTTGTCTCTGTTATTTCACTGTTTATTTGTTGTCCTTGCTTGTAGTTTTGGCAAGTGATGAAAAATACATAATAAAAATATAATACAAATAGTTTCTTCTTGTGAGAATAGACAAGAAACCAAATTGTCTTTGTTGATGTTGTTTTACTGAATAAAATCAAGGAGGAATGTTGATGATGATGTTGAAGTTTAAAAAACACAAATCAAATGATCATTTTTGGAAAATGTGACCAGTATATAGGACAGTATATTGAGAGAGTCATAACAACGGTAACAAGTTAAAAAAAAAATCATTTTCATTTAATTTAATCTATTTTTTTGTAAACACAACAGTGACATATTATCACCTTTTAAGTTGACATGGTGAACCTGTTAGCAAACAGTTGCCACCTGGTGAATGTAGTCCAAATTCACTCTCTTTTAGCTCTGTTTTGGTCTCCACTATTGGCTGTTCATAAAAGATGGACCACTCGTCGTCACTTCCTCATATACAAAAATGATGCCAAAACAGTTAACATCAGTTGGATGCAGTTGGGGGTCCTTTTATGCTGCGATGAAGAGTCAAAACATGTTGGCATATCCGTAATTGGATAAAGGATTTTTAAAAGAAATTTACTACCCGAGTGCCTTGACTCATCGCAGACTGCTATCCATTACTTTACACTTTTATCGACAGTAAGTTGGACAGTCGGTGTTTGTTTTATTTTCATCAGGGTTGGAATCACAGTATCGAGTTCCCATCCAGTTCAGCTGTCAATCGTGTTGTGAAACATATTTTATATAGCATTAAATAACTAATTAAACCCGCATTTATCAGAAAAATTAACACTAGAACAAACATCAGCATGATAAAAATGACCTAAAATGACAAAAAAAAATAGCTTTGGAAAAAAAAATAATCTTATGTGTACTCTAATTAAACTCCCGGGTTGAGTTTATGACCCCCAGTATACTGCAGCCAGCCACATACTTGCCAACCATCCCGATTTTCCCGTTTTTCATTGACCTCTCCCTTTTTCCACCTAGGATCACAATTATCCTGTATTTCTCCCGATTTCTGACAGATTTTCACGCCTTTTCTCCTTTTCATTATCACAACCTGTTTCTGACACTGTACAATGTTTATAAGACCCAAATGACTCTAAAAGTTTGCTGTTTCCACCTGGACGACAACACAGCTACACCAACCCAGACTTCCCATGAAGAATTCCCGTTTCTTAAGGAAAGTTTAAAATCTGTTGCATCAATTTTCTTTTAGGGGCGGGGCCAAAAAGAGTGAACGAGTGAAAGAAAACTGATGAATATAGTTTATGCCAGAGATTTACACAAATTCATGCAGGAGGGGCGAGTTATTCTGTATTCTTTCCTGGGAATTAAAAGTAACATTAAAAGTATTTCACATAAAAATGCTGCTGCAGTGTAGTTACTATTTTGTTATTCTCATTCTTTAAAAGTCACCAGAATGCAGGAAACAAAGTCTCTGAAACTCAAATTTTTTGGTTTCGAAATCCTCTCCGTTTTTGACGTCTCAAGGTTGGCAAGTGTGGCCAGTCGTCAGGCTGCAATCAAGATGTTTTGGCTTCACTTTTGGGGAGCTGTCATGTGGTCCATCTTTATATTTGTGTATGTTCTCCACTAACTCTGAGAGAAATATCTGGCTCGTAAGCTGCAAAATGCTTCACTACATTAACCAGCTAGTCTCTAACTGTGTCTGTCTGCTGCTTGGTGCTGAGCAGGTAGTGTATAATGTTTTTTTTAGAGCTTTTTCTCTAAAAAAGCTGCCCGCTGCAGCCAAAAATCATGTCGTGAGAGCAGTGAGAGTGAACTAAAAGTAAATTTGTACCTGGAAAGCTAAACAATGACTCACTATGAAGCTTCATAAAGCCAAGTGGAGCTACACATTCATTAATACCTCTTTCACATTGTCATATCATGCATTGTTATTAAAAAATTAGCCACTTTAAAACTGCAATTTGTTACACGTCTATATAGAAAGCCTATCCCATCCAACACTGATCATGATAATTTGTCCAAATATATGTGCTAAAGCAATTTTTAGAGAATCCTGACCCTCTGACCCCCTCCAGGTACCCCGGAGTCCCTGGCAGAGAAGGAGCTCCAGCTGTTGATGATGATCAACCAGCTGAGCGGTCTGAGGGAGCAGCTGCTGGGAGCCCACTCTGAGCAGAGGAACATGGCCGCCTTGCTGCTGGAGAAACAGCAGCAGCAGATGGAGCTGGCCCGACAGCAGCAGGAACAGGTACCGCTCAGATCTGTCTGATCGCTGAACACAAGAATCAAAGCATCTACACCATCGTTCTTAACAAAAAAATAGACACATGATGACACTTCAAAACAGATTTCTATGTCTGCACTGTCTATTGAAAACTCTATGAAAAAATAAGGGCCTTTCTGACCAAAAAGAACTAGAAATTCCAGATTTATAATTTAGCTAAAGTTTACAAAATGCTAGCTAAATAGCAAGTTAACAACTGGTGTAGATTAGCTAGCTAGTTAGCTTGTGTTTTGCTAACATTAACTTACTTAAATTGTGGAGGGAGAAAGTTGACTGAGGCTCTGTCAGCTATCAAGCTAATTGGAGCACAGAGCAAAACTTAGGAAGGGTCAATTCAATCAGAGATTCAGGTGTGTTATGCTAGTAGCAGCCAATGTAGCCTCAAGCAGCTAGCCTCAAGCAGAGATGAGGAGCAGGATACAGAGAACACCTCTTACTAACTCCACAGTTTTATTTTAATCGTTTTCAAACTTGTAGTCCTCACCGACACTGACTCAAGTGACATCACTTGAGGAAATTTGTCAGACTTTGTGCGGCCACAAAAATCTTTGTAAAACTTTTTTTTCAAATATGCAGTAGACGTCTGCAAGACCTGTAAACAGACTTTGATGGGTAAAATTGGCCAAGTTCCCCTTTAAAACTTTACCCAAACAGTTCTCAGTGTCATCAGACAAGTCCAACTTTTTGTCCCGTAGCTAAGTGGGGGTCAAAGATTGAAAACTAGAACTAGGTTCCCGCAGTTGAAAAGCGAGTAAAGTTCCTGACTTTCCAAAGTTCTTGTGTTCCCGTGGTGGTTGAAAAGGTCAAAACTGTACGGAAGCCCTGAGGTCAAAACACCAAAACATTTCACAACGCACAATGTTTTGTCAAATGTTATGTTTTTAGAAATGCTGTTGTGTTTTGACCCTCAAGGCCACCGTAAAACTCCCTTCACTCAGAATGCTGATGGTATAACATCAGTCACAGCCTGACAGATGTTTCAACATCATCTCACACTGGCTCAACAATTCAACATGCTGTTTACATTTTAACACTTTACTCTACGTATAATACTGTACCCGTTTTTAACATCAGGCCAGTTTAATTAACTGTGAATTTGAATGAAAAAAACGTGATTTCTGGTGAAGTTCAGATTAATTACAATGTTTTGCTGGATTAGCAGTTTCATGTTATTAATATTATTTGACAGCAGTTTAATAATCTAAATATATGCATCAAATATAAAATATGTACTAATGCATGCAGGCATTTCCCACTATATTTCTATTGTCACTTTTTCAGTATGAATTAGAGATGTTCTGATACTATTTGTTCTTTCGCATTAAGATTTTTATCCTTTCACGTATCAACCAAAACCAAGTACCGATCCAATACCAGCTCATTAAAAATAACAGCCTTATACTACTAATCCTGTATGGATGTGATGATTACTATCATTGTACGGCCTGGCTCAGTTAAATGTAGGTGGGCTAGTAGGGCTTGTAGCGGATTTGTGCATGGACTCTCGTACTTGCTGATACACGATCCAGCATTTTAGGCAGTATCGGAGGAATTTCCAATGCTGGTATTGGTATCGGAACAACCCTAGTATTAATGTACTATATACTGATTATTATCATTTCTGTTTACGGTATGAAATTGAGATCTAGAATAATAATAATAATTTTCTGCGGTGCAATTGCTTTTGGTAGGAGTTCCAGTTACTCACACTGTCTGACATGCACCAACAGGATGTGTGTGAAACTGAACATGTCTTGTGTCTCAGATCGCCAAGCAGCAGCAGCAGCTGATCCAGCAGCAGCACAAGATCAACCTGCTGCAGCAGCAGATCCAGGTCAGCTCCTCTCAAGATCTTTCACGTCTGTACATACCACATCCAGCAGGACTATAACATGGATAAATGAGGCGTTCTCATTGCAGATCAGAAATCTGTGTTTCAGACAAATGAGGCGAGAACTTTTATGTAAGGTGTGTTTGTCCTGCCTCGTCCCAGCAGGTGAACAGCCCTACGTGATGATCCCGGCTTTCCACCCCAACACCCAGCCGCTCCCGGTCACCTCCGACCCCCAGATGACTCTGCCGCTGCAGCCAATCCCCTGCAAGCCAGGTCAGTCATAAATCCATTTTTGGAATGGAAAAGAAATTAAATACATGCAATTTTTGAATTTACATTCATTATACAGACTGTCGAACAGACTGAAAGCAGCAAAACAAAGCCAGTTAGGTTTGAATCTTTGGGATTATCATGATTCCATTCCGATTCTTGGTGTCACAGTTTTATTTATAATAGAATCAATTCTTGACTCAAAACCAGTTCTTGATCCGAAAATGGGGACCTAGTTTCAGGCTCTCACTCCACTGTACCATCTGCCCATTCATACAAATTTAGTCCATTAAATTGCACCATGACACACAACTAGCAGCAAAGCTAAATTGTCTTGATGAAGCAATGTTTCCATCCAACTGTAGCCCAAATTTGAACTAAATTTCCTAAAAATCAGCAAAAGAAAATTCAAATTGACTGTTTTCTGAATGTTGGGTGCATCGAGTTAAACAGTTGGTGTGGTTCATTCCTCAGTCAGGTGCCAGTTAATCCTTATTAAAAGATATCTACATATGAATGCAGATCTTTAGGCAAAAAACAAGATTTTGGTACCTGAAGCATTCTGGTTTCCATTTGTAGTCCTTTTGTAGTCTGAGTAGAATTGACCAATCACGTTTGAACAGGCTTTGGTTGCATGCAGGTAAACAGTCCATGGGAGAGCAAGAAGCAAAATGCATTGGCCAAACTGTAATCTCTGAACCGGCTTTTTTCAAAATGTGTCTGTATTCATAAGCAGTTTATAGAGATAAGCTCCATTACACTGTTCTGGCATCTCAAGTAACCAATCCGTCTGTAAACAATGACCGGAGTATGGAAGAGGAAGTCTTGGACCTGGATGTCCGGTCTGGATATCTGGCTACACTGGAAGAACCAAAACATTGGCCGCTGCCCCTGGAGGGTCATCGCGTGATAGCCGATGGATTCAGAAATTGAGTTATGTAATTAAAAGAGTAAAACCTCAAATAATGGAAAACCATGCAGAAAATGACGCAATCTTTAGTCTCTTCCGTGGCGCTTGTTGCTGCTCCGCTAACATTATTTTCCTTGTGATGGCATATTAAATATCGTTAGAAGACTTCACCTTCATTTGGCAAAGCTAAATCTATTCTTTGAAGATAAACGGGTTCTGTAGTCTGGGTTCTGCGAATGTGCCCCAGCCACTGACTTCTACCTTTTTTCTTCTGTCATAACTTTATTAATAGCATTAAAAATTTGATTAGAATCCACAGATTAGAAATGAGAATCTAATGTGAATCGCCACCCCTCCAACTTCAAAAGGCCAGGAGCTGTGTTGGTAGGGGCATTTTGTTTCAGCTTTCATGAATAAAACACAGCACAGCAGTTTTATTGGACTTTACTGAATCATCCTGTCATAAGTGTGGCGTAGTAGCACCTTTAAAACTTAACAAAAAGCTGTCAGGCTGGCAGTAAATGTACAATACAGGTTACAGACAATTCGCACCACAGCTTCTCAAGAGCAACAAACTTGTGTTATTTCTCAACTGCTGGAAAAGTGACAGGGTTAGCCTCGAAGTAAGCTGAGCAGGAAAGGCTAACATTAAGCTAATGCTAACAGGGCGGTGTACCTTTACAACATCAATCAGTGGGCTTGTATCCCTTTTAGAAGCTTTACAATCCAGCCTTGAACTGCAGCGTCATTTTTGGAGAAAGATGTTGATAAAACCAACACCCAGTGCCTTCTGTAGATACTTATCAATTTCTCCGTCTTGACAACTGTTGTTGTTGTTGGCATGTTGTCAGCTGCCTGCGGGCAATCTCAAGATGCCTTGGATTGAGTCTGACCAATCAGAGGCTGACTTGTCAATCAATCAAAGGGTGTGTTTGTGAGTTGTGTGTGACAGTGCTGATCCTTTAGGTGTATTAGTGGGTCCATGTGCTAATTTCAACATGAGATTGACCTTTCAAAATAAAATTTGTGGTGATAACGCAAATGAGCTCAGCCCCACGGTGGGCATCACATGACTGCGGTACTGCAGTAATCGTAACAGCTCTAATTACCGCTACAATTATTTTATCTTGCATGATAACTAACATACACAAAGTAAAGAGTAGAATTTCTCAGATTCACACTGCAAACTAATCTCCCAGGAATGAATGCTTGCACACCGACCAACCTTGGACTTTTCTTTGCTGGAGCCCTCAGTATCCTCGCTGTTCCACCACAGTGGCCTCATTGAAATGAATCAGGGGGCTGCGTTTTTCAGGTGGTGCCACTGTCTGTCTGAGCATGACCTTATTTTAGTTTGAGATATGTTTTCACAGCATCAAAACTCCCAGAGAAATGTCTTCTAAACCCAGAACTGTGCAGCATTATCCACATCTCTACCATTCATCTGAAAGCACCCGAGGAACTGAGATGGGCCTCAGTAATGTCCCGTATTCTATTGGTCTGTCTTTAGTTATCTTTGTAATCTTTTGATAGCCGTCCAAGGTTTTTCTCAGTTCTTTCATAAACTATTCTTACATTCCAAAGCATGAATGAACTCTCATCTGACAATAACTGTGTGCTTTGAAGGCCAGAAACTTTGTGATGAAAAGTTATGGCCGTCAATACAGTTCAAGCTTTCCTTTTTTATAACAATATCAGCATTGACTGCCACTTATTGATTTGGACAGACATTCTGATTCGGTATTTTGTTGTTTGTTTGAAACAATGTGAAGCAATAGAGCTGCATAGTTTATATATTGCTCAGTTGGTGATAGAAATTTTTGCAAAGGGGCACCTTATATATCACCCATTCTTGAGTTTGATTTTTACTCCTCAATTATGCTGGAAAATATATTTTAAAAGATCAAACTCTTGGCTATTAAACTTTGTAATGGGCCAATGTTCTAGAGGTTGTTTTATTTATTAAAGCGGACGTCAACTTCATCAGATTTTCCATCTGTTTTATAGAGTTGACAAAAATATTACATTTTTTCACTTTTTTAAAGTTGCTAAGAGTTCTCTTAATGCTAATCAAATACACATTTTAAATTTATTTGATTATATAATATATAATATTTATTAGCTTTGATTAGAAGGGCTACAGAGTTGACATGTTGTGGCTGAGACAACTGAGAGCAATATTATTTAATGAAGCTGTTGAAAAATGAGCAGTATTTCCATCGTTTTTAAACCAGGAAGTGAGACAGGGGTCCTTAGGGTATAGCTAACCCTTTTTATGCCTGTTTAAATCATGTTTTGCAGTTAGCAGACATCTGTGACCCAAATTTTCATTAAAAAAATTGATTTACGACAAAGATGATAATAATAGCACATATTTATACCTATGTAATCAGTAGGTATTACTAGTTTTAGATTTTGAAGACATTTTTAAATTGTCTGAAGTTGTGAATTCTTGTCTGGGACAAGTTGTTTTCTGGCACAGGGCAAGTTTAGAAATTAGAGGAACTGAAGCAAATCAAAACATTTCATAAATTACATATATTTCACATATGTATGAATCCTTAAAGTGATAGTTCACTCAAAAATGAAAATTCACTCAATATCTACTCACCCCGGAGTCTCAGCGGAAAACAGCATTGCAGCCAAATTCAATACAATTAAAGTGAATGGTGACCACGTTTAAAACGTAAAAAAGAGAACACAAAAACAAACACAAAATGTCTCCATCCTGCTCGTGTGGTGTAATCCAAGTGTCTGTGAGCCGCGACATTAAAATTTAACCACAAAAGACGCCATTTACACCATGTTTTTAGCCAAAATGTCAAAGACTCGGACTCGAGCCAGGTGCACAAGAGATCTCGTGATATCTCCACACTGCATCCGTTAAGAGATATATGAGGTCTCGCGATACATTCACACCGTGTTTACATGCTACTTGGGAGGCTACAGTTGACATTTCGTGGTCACCATTCACTCTAATTATACTGGATTTGGCTGCTAGCTGTTTTCTGCTGAAACTCCAGGATTGTTTTGTGAACTGGAGATCTTCACCCATCCTCACGTCAGCGCAGGGGTGAGTAAATATTGAGTGAATTTTTTTTTGGGTGAACTATCGCTTTAAAGAATAAATTTTCACCCAAAAATTGCAATTAGAGTGTTGGTATTAATAATTGGTAATTAATATTAGTCGGCACTGAAGATTTTTTTTTGGTAGGACATGTCCAAATTCTCAAGATTGGTTGATATTGCAGTCGACGATGTAAATTTTTGCCATGGAGCAGCTTATATATAAATCTGCGGGGAACCATGCAGTTCCATGAGCTGTCGTGCTGAAACAGCTTCAATTCAAGACTTTATAGAAAATGTAACAACATAAAAGAGATACAAATTTAGACCCCAGTTGAACAATATAGTTGATAGTGCCTTTCACACACTTATGCTTGTACAGTTAGCAGGCTATAGAGGGCACCGCTTAGAAAGCTGCAGCTTTGTGCAGTCTTGCTTTCACAAGTCTTAAAAGCTGTGCTCGCGGTTGACCTTGTCTTCTCTATCTATTCAAACCTAAAAGACACAAGGCCAGTCTTTAAAACATTGTAGGCGGACTTTAAGGATAACCATTCATTTGCTTTCTTTATTTCAAGAAATGTGTGTGTGTGTGTGTATGTGTGGAGTGCTACAGAATGTTTTGACAGATGAATGTAAAAAAAAAATGCAGAGAGACTGTTGGGTCGTGTGGAAGAGGTCACCTATTGGAAGAAATTTGAAATAATCTTTTCTCTGAAGATATGAACAGAGTTATAAACTATGTCGGTTAATTTCAGTTTCAGAGCGTCTTCTATTTGTCTGCTCATGTACACAAAAATACACCATCAACTGCACACTCTATTTTGTGGAGTCTAAGACTAAATGCACCTCGTTTTTAGCCATGCAGTGAATCGTACTAATGCTACGATGAAACATTCTCTAGGGCAGAACGGGCTTTATGGCTGTCACTTAAAAAAGTCATGTTCAGTTGAAGAACAACTAACATCTATTTTGTTTAGATTTATTTCAACACGCCTCAATTCTAATCCTAAACTCAAATATATAATTGAGATTGTTCCATTCATATGCAGTGTACTCTTTTGTCGTCTAACGTTACTGCGAATTAAAAATAAAATTACTGGTATTTAACATAAAAATGCTGTTGCAGTGTGCTTCTGCTTCTTTAAAAGTCACTAGAATGCAGGTAACAAAGTGCCTGAAACTCATTTTTTTTGGTTTCAAACACTTCCCTATATTTGAGGTTAGCAAATATACTAGTGGGTGCTAAGGTTTGATTGGCCACTTCCTTATCTAGCATAAGTGCTTAACACACTAACTTAATGTGTACACTACAAATAGCAAATAATGTACTGTCAAAATGCTAAATAAATTGTGTGCATTCAAATGTGTTACTTACTGTTAGCCAGCTAAAGCTAATAGTCACCAGACTTTGTGTTAGCCTCTGTACCTCGCTATGAATGAAAATATTTTCCATACAGAAATGTTTACACCTCCCCTCCACAGCCACAGTGGACTATCCCATGCAGTTGTTGCAGAACCCTCCCCCCACCCCCGTCAAGAGGACCAGTGGTTCCTTCCGACAGGTACAGTACAGTACATTTATTGTGTTCAGTCATTTGAATGTTGATCTCATTATAATAACTCATTTCCCTTTCCTTTCGAAGTCAAACCTGTCAAATGCATAAACCCACATTATAGAGATTATATCTCCAAAATGCAATCGTGTGTATGTAATATATGCTGTGTACTGTGTGTGTATATGTGTACGGTTGAAGGGACATTAAAGACAGTGACACCCTCCAGATTAAACAGATAATGTACTTTTCTTGTACTTAGGAGCCTGAACAAGCTTTTCGAACACGCCACACCCTCTGTTCAAAGCTTTAATGTGTGTGGTACAGGTGTGTGTGAGTGTATTCTCGCCTGCGTGTGTGCATGTAGCATGAAGCGTATTTGCACGGCTGGTTCTCATGCAGAGATACACCAACACGGCTTAAATAAACAAAAGAGAAGAGAAGATGATGTGAACAAGAAGACAAAAGAGCAAGAGACGCTACAAAGGTGTGACAGATGCGCTCGGACATGCCAAATCTGCCGTGTATAACTGGAATACACGCACACCCTCGCCCTTTGCGGTTAAGCCTGAATGTGTCTAAGTGGCCCCACCCCTGCTCATCATCTGCTCTCACTGTGTGTTTAGGAAGCCAGTCAGCCCTTGAACCTGACCTCCAAGCCTAAGGGGATGGAGCTGGGGAAAACACCCAGCCCGCAGAGCCTGGAGCTGGGATCGCTGGCGCTGCAGGGGGCCTACAGGCCCAGAGATCTCCACAGAGAGGTGTCCCACAGCCCGCCAAGATCTGCCCTCAGTGAGTTACGCTGTCACTTACACTGCTGGGATGGAAGGTGTGAATTCGAGTCAAGGTTGTGGTTTTAGACACCTCTGTATTTCTGATTTGTCACACCAGCAGGGTTTAAACTGTCTGCTTTTGGGCTACGAAAGGACTTCTTCATGCTTGTAAAACTTTTTCTGAAAAGGTACCTGGGTAGTTTATTCCCGCTAGTAATGTTATAGAGCAGTGTTTTCAATATGTTCATGATACTGCCCATAAATAGTGGAAGGAGCTTCCAGGTTTGAAAGTTTTTCGGATGTATTTTCTTGGCGCTTTTGGCACTACAGGTAAAAGGAAAAATATGTATTTTTGATTTTGGGGTGAACTGTCCCTTTAAAGCCGCTCTGTGTAGAATTCCTTTCAAATAATTCAAAAATATTCACACTGTGCTTGTATATCCCCTTGTTTGTGGGGCTACTTGGAGATGTGGCACAGCAAAAGCAGACAAATAAGCGAGTACTACCAGCGGAAACTCCAAAGAATACTTAGTACCACCCACAGTGTTTGATTGACAGATGATCTCCGTGCCATGCAGACACATTATAGTAATGAGCCTTTGGCAACAAACATGTACATTCAAAGCAGGAACTGTGTGCTATCACTTAAGATATGCTTTGGAAACAGACAGAGGCTATTTGGACCCGTGTAAAACTTTATTGGTTTTTTGTAAATACACACTCATTCTTACTTTGATGCCTGCAGCATGTTCCAAAAAACTTTGGACAGGAGCCTGTTAACTCCTGTGTTACATCACCTTTTCTTTGAACAACACTCAGTCAGTGTTTGGGACCTGATTACACTAATTGTTGAAGTTAATCCACCACACATTTTCAATGGGAGACAGGTCTGGACTGCAGACAGGTCAGTCTAGTACCTGAACTCTTTTACTACGAAGCCACTCTGTTTTAACACTTGCAGAATGTGTCTTAGCATTCTTTCGCTGAAATAAGTAGGGACGTCTCTAAAAAAGACGTCATCTGGATGGCAGCATATGTTGCTCTAAAACCTATATGTAGCATTATTAGGGCCTTCACAGATATGACGGTTACCCACGATGCAATAGCACAAACACACCCCCATACTACCACAGATGCTGGCTTTAGAAATTAGCGCTGGTAACAATCTGGATGGTCTTTTTCCTCTTTAGCTCGGAGGACACAACGTCCATGACAAAAACCAAAAACAATGACGCTGGCTAGTGTTTCTGGAGTCGGAAAATAAAAGGCTTTCACTTTGCGTGGGAGAGACTTCACTTGAATTTGTAGGTGCTGCAACAAACCGTGTTTACTAGCAACGATTTTCCAAAGTGTTCCTGAACCCACGTAGTTTCATTTATACGGTTATGTGGGTTTTTAATGCAGTGCTGCCCAAGGGGTCAAAAATAACAGACATTCAATGTTGTTTTTCAGCCTTGCCCCTTAACGTGCAGAGATTTCTCTGGATTCTCTGAATCTTTTAATGATGTCATTCATTGTAGATGGAGAAATTCCTGCGGTTTTGTGTTGAGAGACGTTGTTCTTAATCTGTTGGACTATTTGCCCACACGGTTTTCCACAACCTCACCCCACCCTCGCTTGTGAACAACTGTGCCTGTCGAGGATGCCCCTTTAATACCCAATCATGTTCAATCAATTAATCTGCCATGTTCATTTTCTTTTTCTTCAACACCATCTTGTTCCTCATTTTTGGTCTCCCCCACATTGCCCTGTGTTTTTCATCTGCAGGTTTCCTCGGAGACGGCGACGTGGTCACGCAGGCCATCCATGACGCCCAGCTGCTCCTGAGGAGCCACAACGCTGGAGGGCGAGAGAGGGAGAGAGACAGGGAGAGAAGAGAGAGATGGCAACAGAAAGGTGGTGAGCTAATGTTCAAAATACACAAGTCCACACACACAGAGTCACGTGGTTTCTGTTCAGAGCCCCTGTAAGACCATGCACCTCATTACGTGAATATAATGACAAATTTATATTGCGGTGTTGTCTCACGTCTGAATCATCTAAGGTCTGACCGCAACATTTCCGTAACACTTCTAACACGGCTGAGATGAGTCTGAGATGAATACCATACGGCAGCTCAAACAAACATGCATAGAGAAAGAGAAAGTAAATTCACGTTGTGTTTGCTAATTGCTATCGCTCTCCCTCTCACACTCTTACCTGAGACTTCTTTACACGTTCTTCTGTGTGGATTTAGCCAGAATTCTTATCCCCTTTTCTCGGCGGCACCACGTTCATAAAATTAGTGTAGCTAATTTTCTTTTCTTTTACCTGATTTTCAAAAGCCTTTTCATTTTTTCCTCAGATGGACGTCCACATCCACGCAAATATCCAGTTACATTTAAAATTATTTACATTTGTGTGGTCATCACAGAGAAAATGTTTTATTTTAACAGTTACATAAATAATCCCACTTTAAAGGGATAGTTCACCCAAAAAAGACAATGCCAAGTTGACTTGAAAGATGTCATTCACGCCATGGTTTCGGTTTAAATCTTAACTGTAGCTCTTTGGCGTGGACCCACATTCATGTGCACGTGCACACTGTCTGAACTGTGTGTGTGTGGTGTGACCTTGTGCGCACAAGTGAACGGCATGTTGGGGCTTTAGGAGATTTGAATCACACAAGACGAGCAGTATGGAGGCATTTTAGGGTGTTTTTCTAGTTGTTTTTTTCCATTTGAAAACCATTCATTTCCATTGTTTGCGAGATTCTGCAACACTGTTTTCCTGTGAAACTCCAGCAGTGTTTGTGGACTAAAAAACTAAACCCGACCTTCAGTCAGCATGAGGGTGAGTAGATAAAGACTGAATTTCCATTTTTAGGTGAACTATCCCTTGAAAAGCTCTTCAGTGAAGGCTCTTCTCACATAAAATTTTGTTTAGTAAGATGATCTGGTGAACTTCTTGGCCAACAGTTGCTCATTTACACATCCAGGAGGTGGATTTAAGTTAATCCACACCTGCCAGAATTCTTAGGGACCATGGTATAAATTTACATAACAGTCACTTGCGTCTGAATTACAGAAAGCCGTTGCTATATCAGATAGGTGAAGCAGGCAATATTACATATGAAAGTGTACATTTGAAAGCCTGGGAAACTGCATTTTGACATTTCACCACTGAATTTCAGAATAATTAAATTATTCTATAATCATAATAGCCCACAAGAAATCTGTGTAACTTTAGTGTGACAATGTACTGTAACAAACAGGATATGAATCTGTCTCTTTGTTTGACTGACATCTCTCTCAGGGTCTAATCAGGGGTCAGAGTCAGGTTTAGAGTTACAGGGAGTCACGCTTCTCCTGGGGATTTCACAGACAGAAGAATATCCCAGCTTCGGTGTAACCGCACACAGGAGTACATTGTTCCAGCTCAGTATGGAAAATGCTGTTAAGTAAACACAGAACGGAAAAGACAAAAAAGTTATGCCTCTGTTGTTCCATTATTAGTGACTGAAAATGGGTGGCATATTCAATATCCCCTGACAGAGGTGGTTCTAACTGTTAGTCATGTGCCACAGTGAAAAAGTCGACATGTCGAGAACAAAGTCTAACTAATGTGAATAAAGACAAAATGTCAAGAATAGCGTCAAACTTTCTGTATTAGTGCCAGGTATAGGGACAGATGATTAAGGAGGATGATTGTTTTGTTTTTACCTTTTTGGAGAATAAATTTTCTAATCTTGAGACATTTCATCTTTAATCTCTAATTTTTTCCCCCTAAAACCTTGTCCTTATACTCTCCCTAGTACTCATCTGGAATCCGACAATAAAAAAAACATGGTATTTTTTGTTTTGGTTCTTGTAAAAATCGTCTTCTATTCTGGTCTTGGTTTTGATTCTTTGAGGTGGCTGCAGCTTTGGTCTCAGCCTCGTCCCGGAGCAACAGCTGTTGCAGCCGCACAATACCACAAAGGCCTCAGTGTGGCATTGACTGAGCCACCTGCCCTCTCCCTTTGTCCACAGTAATACTGTACTCTGTGGCTCTCCTCCTCCTCTCCTCCATTATCCTGCTCCATCTCGCCTCTGCTGCTGCCGCTTTAACACCAATACTGATGACTGACCTATTTTGGTATTACACTCCACTGCACGGGGATAAATAACGTTTTACAGCTCGGGGATGGATGTTAACATAGCTGATGGTGTGATAGTTTTGCAAATTCAGAGTTGTCACATTCCCAACTCTGCCTTTTCTCCTTCACCTTTCCTCCCTCCAACAATAAACACCATTCTTCCTGCTCCATAGTGTTGTAATTCCCTTTCTTTGCATTTACAGCTCTGCATTTAAACAGCAGCTGATATGGCGAGCGTGCAGTTTCTTTACCTTAAATAGCGCTCTGTGCAACACATGCGTGCCTCGAACACACCCCTTTGAGCATCGGGTCATCTTTTTTACTGCAGTCGAAATTCAAATCTTCCCTTTGTGCTCGAGTGTGAATATTTGTGTGACTTAACTGCATGTCTGACTTCATCTGTCTTTGTCTGTTTCATGTCTGCAGGAGTATAAAGAGTCTCCACACAGCGAGAGAATGTCTCACTCCGAGCGGGGTGAGGACAGACACGGCCTGCCGTCCACTGAGGACCACCTCAGCAGTGACTCTGAGGGTAGGTGTCCCCGGAGGAGCCTGTTTAATCATAAAACAGCAGCACAAACAGGTTCCTGTTTTTCAGGAGCCTAATGGTGTGTAGTTAAGAATTTTTCATGTTGCCTGTAGACATATATATATATATATGTGTGTGTGTGTATATGTATATATATATATATACATACACACACACATATATATATATATATATATGTATGTATGTATATGTATGTTTGTTATATATATATATATATATTATATATATATTATAATATATATGTATATATGTATATATATGTATGTATGTATATTTTATGTATGTATGTATATATATATATATGTATGTATATATATATATATATATATGTATGTATATATATATGTATGTATGTATGTATGTAGATATATATATGTATACATACATAGACACTATGTATATATACATAGACACTACATTGACCGCTTCGGCCCGTTGCTGCGATACATCAATGTCACAGCCATATAAGACCAGGCGAGACTGGCCTTTGAAAAATACATGTAAAAGGAGGAGCTGCTGTTATTCTGGATAAAAAGCACTATAACATTTACACTTCTCATCCGATTTCAGTGAGTCGTGTTATATTCAAGGGTTCATGATCCGCACAGAGTACAAAAAAAGTATTTTTTTTCTACCTTTTTCTACCATGTAGATCATGAACCCTTGACAAGATAAATAACTGAAATCGGCTGAGAAATGTAAACATTACAGTGCTTTTAATCCAGAAAAAAAACATTCACATTACATTCACGGGTTGGTCTTTCCCGGTCCAATATGCCAGCAACTATTACACACAATCCAATGCCAACGAGGCGTCTACATATATACGTCCATTCTACTGCCTAAATCAAGTTATGTCCCATGGAATTTGTTTGGCAGCCATCTTGAACTGATGTCCATGCAGGTGGCAGAAAACGCGGGACATGGTTGTAAACTGGAACCTCGGTTGGCAGAGGCATTCAACTGCAATTCTAGTCTTTAGTCTGTGGCCCAAATAGTAAAATGTCTCCAACCAAACATTAGTGAAAGCATAAAAAAAAGTATTTTAGGTGAATGAGATGTGAACACTTGAAATAACATCGTGAAAATGAAAACATTCAGCGTGTTTCTGCCATTAAATTGTACGTGTGACTCAGGATTTTTTGCCCGCAAAGTAGTAAATAAAAGCAGCACAATGTGATAATATTGAAAGACCTTACCTTCATTGCTGCTAACATGTTTACCACATGTGGTGAATAGCTTTTTTCCCTCATTCCCATTCATGACTTTCTATTTCAGTTGCAGTAAACCATACTAGACCTCATCAAAAAAATACTGTATTATTGCCCCTTCAGAATATCAGACTGACATTTAGATATCCAAAAATAACTTCTACCACCTCCAGATTGAGCTGTATCAAAATACATCATCATCTTCTTGAAGTCTGGTGGCTTTAATGAGAAATGGAACAAAAGTTTCTGCCACAGACCTCAGGATGTACAATGTGGGCGGAGAAAGTGATTCATAACTGCATGTGAAGTCGGATGTTTGTGGGTGAAGATAAACTTTTCCTTCAATCAGTAAAGGTTAGTAACCGTGTAAAGGTAGTGGGGTTTTCAGGTCTTTACACCTAATGACCCCTGAATGCAACAGAGGATGTATCTTTAAAGCGATATTCCACTGCAGAATAATAGTCCACTCAATATGTACTCACCCCTATGCCGATGTGAGGATGGGTGAAGGTCTTCAGTTCACAAAACAATCCTGGAGTTTCAGCAGAAAACAGGGTTGCAGCTAATGGCAGTGAATGGTGACCACGGATAAAATGTTAAAAAAAAGAACACAAAACAAACACAAAATGTCTCCATCCTGCTCGTGTGGTGTAATCCAAGTGTCCGCAAGCTGCGTCATTAAAATTTAACCACAAAAGACGCCATTTACACCATGTTTTTAGCTGAAATGTCAACTGTAGCCTCCCAGGTAGCATGTAAACATGGCGCCGATGTATCGTGAGACTTCGTATATCTCCTAATGGATGCACATGTGAAAATATCGCGAGATCGACGCCATGTTCACATGCTACCTGCTACATGCTACAGTTGACATTTTCAGCTAAAAACATGGCCGAAAATGTCAAACATTGATTACACCACACGAGCAGGATGGAGACATTTTGTGTTTGTTTTGTGTTTTTTTTTTTTTTTTTACATTTACATTTGGTCTCCATTCACTGCCATTATACCAGATTTGGCTGCAACCCTGTTTTCTGCTGAAACTCCAGGATTGTTTTGTGAACTGAAGATCTTCACCCATCTTCACATCGGCATAGGGGTGAGTACATATTGAGTGGATTATCATTTAAGGGTGGAATATCCTTTTAAGCCCAAAGGTATTCAGCAATTTTAGGGGTGTACAATGAAGGCTTAAAGGGATAGTTTTTTGTTTTTTTTTTGAAGTGGGTTTGCATGATATACTTTTCCATAATCAGTGTATTGGCTACAGTAGATGGCAGTCGACACAGCTCCAGTCTGGAGAAGCAGCGGGTTTACCAATGTAGGAAGCTAAATGTAGCAGCAAAATGTATTTTAGCCACCTAAAAATCATCAATATCCCTTTAAATATATGGTATATTTAGAATACTTTCAGCGTTTTACCTTGCCATCAGGCAGCCTTTTCTGATGGGAAACTGCTGTTATATAAACCAACTATCACTCTCTCGTTCAACCAAACTCCATTGACAAAATAAGTAATTTTACTTTGCAGAACACGGAAGTTGCTGGTCTACTGCTGCCTTTGTTTGTGTAATTGTGTGAATCTGTTATCTGTGAATCTGAACTAACACTTTAAAACACGGAAGTCACACAATAACACAAACAAACCTACCTGATAGAGGCAGCAGTGAATTAGAAACTCCCATGCTCTTCAAGGTAAAATGAATGATTTCGTGAATGGAGTTTGGGTGGTTTGGAGGGAGCAATATTTGGCTTGTATAACGACACTTTCCCATTGGAAAAGACTATCTGATGCTTCTCCAAACTAGGGGTGTGTCAACTGCCATCTACTGCAGGTAATGCACTGACTATGCATAAGTACCTCATGCAACCCCACTTCAAAAAATCTGAGCTATCTCTTTAATGACAAGAGAGAAAGAGATATATTTAAGGAGGTCTGAGTAACATGTTCCAAACCCAGCAGCAGTTTTGTGCGGTCCTCTGACTGTAGCCCTTTATTTCTTGCAGGTGCCCTCCCCGTCTCGGTCCCAGGCAGCTACACTGAGGCCCGGGCCCCTCCCTCCTCGGGCCACATCAAGAGGCCCATGAATGCCTTCATGGTGTGGGCCAAGGACGAGCGCAGGAGGATCCTGCAGGCCTTCCCCGACATGCACAACTCCTCCATCAGCAAGATCCTGGGTGAGCCTGTAGCACACTGGGCAGGGCTGGGTTCCACTCTGTGTCTCTATTCTGAGACGCTGCCTGGCACATGTGAGGGCACGAAGAGCCACCTGCCTCTCCCAGCGGACACACACACACACACACTCACACAAACTGGCCTGAATCCCTTTCCTTGGACCAAACATTTACATTCCATTCTATTGTGGAGAGCTTGTTGTTGTGAGCAGCCACCCTCGACACAGACACACACACACACACGGAGACGTGAGTACACACATGCATGCAAATTATGCATATAAACCTATAAACCGTTACTCTACTTAAATACCTCTATTCACAGAGAATTATTTTCTCCTATAAAAGTTATCAGATTAAAGTTTATGTCAGTTTTCAAACCAATTACTGAAGAAGCTTATCTCACACCTCTCTGGTTGAAGATGTGTTAACCACACCTTCACCCAGGGAGGAGAACGTAACCAATCAAATCATCTTTAAAAAATGTGCAATCTCATATGCCACAATGACGACTTTTAACTAATGAGTAGGCAAAGATACGGGCTCTATATACCGCCATTTGCATCTTTCGTGCCCAACATAGTTTCTCCTCCATGTTTGGAAGGGGAGGGTGAGGCAGGCAGCATTCAATTGGTGGTTATCTACAACCGCACCACTAGATGCCACTAAATCCTACACACTGGTCCTTTAAAGCATGGCTATGCAACTTTTGAAAGAAGATCTTCTTTTTACAAATTAGAAGTTGAATTCAAAAGTAATAAAACACTCCACAGCAGTTTATGTGGGCTAATGTCAGCAAATGTTGGCAAACTTTTGCCACATATTACTGTGCAACTGAGAATAATGGCTGAGTTTGCTGACTTGATGACTTCTTACTACCTGAGCTACATTTCCACTACATTTAGCCTATAAAAGATTTCATTGCCCCTCACACAAAATTTTTAACAAGAAGCCAACATGTTGAATCTCACAAGGTAGCCATGCGGAGGCTCTCTCAACTTCCTGTCCTTACTTGTGAAACCATCATCACTAAAGGCCTGAGAGTTCAAAGTCTGTATTCAGCCAAGAACGGTCTAAACACCCAGAAGTTTTCTCGCTCTGCCCGTGTCATCAGAGGTGCTATGTGAGGTGAACTTGAGGTCGTGACCAAATTCGGTTTTAATTTCTTTAGGCGGGAAGAAACCAGTTCAAATTTGGAAAGGTCCATTTATAAAACCTTTTCAAATTCACTGTCATTTTTTCAAAGATATGAGGGTCTGTTCGCAGGGCAGCTAACTCCTGACATGACCAGCTGGTCAATGCCTGTGGTCATCAGATATGATTCCTTGTGGAGGATAAAATTAGATCTCCAATTCTATCGCCTGTTGCATGCTGACCATGTTGGTTTGGAAGGGAAATGTAGAAGTTGGTTGTTTTATTGGGCAGTTAACTGCTTGTGGTTCCAAGTCCGCAGTCACAGTCAAATGACTGCATTTGATACAGATATGAATTATCCTATAACTGCCACTTGTGGCCACAGTGGCTGCTGTTCAGCAAAGGTCAGCCTCATTTTAGAAGGCATCTACAGATACTGAGGATTTGACACGTTTTCTGTTGTGTTTTTCATGTGTTAGAAGACATATCAGGAGTGAAATAAGCAGTGAACTCCATGTGTGTTCTTGCTTTGAAACTGCAGTGAGCAAAAACGGATTCAGTCAGGCTGGATATATGATGTCATAAACCTAAGGAACCAATCCCCTTAATCGAGGTGGTGGCACTATACATATTATTAGCAGCAGTGCCCAACCTACAGGAGAAGTCGGATGTAGCTAGTTACTGTGATTAGCTAGCAAAACAGAGGAGAGGTCAGGTGTAGCTACTTAGGGGTGGGGGTTTGGGGGTCTAGAGGGGGCTGGACTGTTTGCATATTCATGAAACCTTTAATAGTAAATGAAGAGAAAGTGTAGAGCAACATGCAAAAAAAACATTAGACATAATTTGTTGGTTCTTGCAGAGAATTTTAAATTATTTAAAATATGACTGGAGGTGGACTTTAATATTATTTTTGGCATGTTGGGACTAAGACAGACAGGAAAGAGGGAAGAAAGGGGGGCATGACGTGGCAAAGACTACATAATGGACTTGAACTGAGGACTTTGCTCAGCCACCAGGACACCCCTCAGAAGGATTTAATTTTAAACAAAAAGGAAAAAAATCTTATTCAAAGACGAACTGTAGTTTTTGAAATGTTAATTTAAATGAAAACTATTTATACTGTGACTAAAATTAGACTTGCATAAGATCTACAAAATCTATGAATGACTAAGACTAAGGCAATGACTCAAAAATCCCTGCCAAAACTAACACTGAAGCTCTGAGCCAAATAAATATTTTAAGAATGCTCTCTTCCCAACCCTACTGACGCCCTGACAAGCAACTAAGAGAAAAAAGTCTGGAAATCCATTATCTTAAGTTAGATGTCAGTTGTTTTCTCTCCTGTGTTTATGACTTGAGAACAGGTGAAGTTTCTTCATTTTTAAAATCTGTGAAAACAGGTGCAAAGAAGTTGTCAGCTTATTTAGTTAATTAATTACTTAAACTAGACTACTAGATAGCAGTGTTGTACTTTATCTTCACTTTTCTGGTTGCATAAAAACTCAAATTTAACTTAATTTTATGTTTCCAGTTGTGTATTCTTTTTTCTATGACAGTATTGTGATATCGTATCATTTCACCAGATTCTTGCCAATACACAACCCTATTAGCAGTTTAGGTAACTTTACTATCATGCCTTTCTTTTGGCTAGAAATGTATTTTAACACGAATGGCAGAGTAGCATTAATAAAAATACATTTCTTGCAAAGAGATAGACTTGACAGGAAAGAAGAAATTAGAAGAAATTAAAAGTGAAAGAAAACACGAATGTTTTAGACCTGTTTCTAACATGGGGCAGTGGTTCACTTCAGCCTCCTGTGGCCAAAATGAGTATTACAACAACAAACACTAATAAAAATTATCCTCACCAACTATTCTGATCATCTATGAATCAATTTGAGTACTTTTTTTGAAGGAAAAAAGAACAAATTCTTTACTCTAAACTGAATCAGTTTCAGCTTTGGGGAAACTGATTGACATTTTTCTCCCTCTTCTTGTATTTCATGGACCAAACAACTAATCAATCAATTGAGAAAATAAGTGACAGATTAATCAGCAATGAAAATAATTGTTAGTTCCAGCCCTATTTTTATTTTCACCTGTTTTGCAGATTTTAAAAAATGAAGGAACTTAGATTATCCCAGAAAAAAAACAACTTTTTTTCACCTGTTTTTAAACACAGGAATTAAAACAATTCAGATCAGACTGATCACCAGGATTTTTTCTTCTTACTCACCACTCAGGGCTTCCATACAAACCTGACTACCTGCAAGAAAACTTGTGTGAATGAACTCATCTCCACTGTGTATTTACTCTTCCACTCATCATCACGTGTTTGTCTTCAGGCTCCAGGTGGAAGGGCATGTCCAACCAGGAGAAGCAGCCTTACTACGAGGAGCAGGCGAGGCTGAGCAGGCAGCATCTGGAGCGCTACCCGGACTACAAGTACAAACCTCGGCCCAAGCGCACCTGCATAGTGGAGGGTCGGAGGCTGAGGGTGGGCGAGTACAAGGCCATGATGAAGAGCCGCCGGCAGGAGCAGAGAGCGACCTACACACACAGGTAGACACCAACAGAGAGCGACACGCTTCACTCCACTCTGATATAATGCCGGAGTTTGTCCCTGGCAAGACAACGCTGACAATTCACTCCATTGACGAGAGTTTGCTCTGCACCTCCACACTCTGTTGACAATGCCTGCAGCTCCAAAAGCTCCTTTTATATTCGTGAAGACACAAACAAAAGTGGAGTATTGAGCCAGGCTGTTTTTCAGTTTGTCCTCGACGATGAATAGCATCCATCGCCATTGTTCCCTCTAACTCCTCCAACTAGTTAAGCTGGAGGAGTTGGAGGGAACTGTAAACAGTGGTTGGCTCTGAGTGTTTGTCTGTTTCAGTGTTTTTTTCTTTGTCTCACAGACGTACTCAGCACATCTTTTCTCTTTTGGACCATTTTAAGAAATAAAACATCAATATCAGAAAGTGACAATGGCCTTAGATTTCATTTCTCATCACTTTATTCAAACATCTTTTTACTGTAGTTACTGGGGGATTTTAAAGACAGTCATTACAGGTTCACTTCTTATTTCTCATAGCTTATCGTAGCTTTTAAACTGAAAGCACTGATGGGTGGATATATTTTTATAGTCAAAGCAGACATTTAAATGTCAACCTGAAATGAAGATTCATTTCTTCTAAGGAGTCACTGTTTATCATTTGTGGTGCAATATCGGTGTGAAGTATTTTAAGTGTGGGCACTTTAAATAGTTCACAACTTCAATTCCAGCCTCACAGACAGTTAACATGTTGAAAAAGGGGGGAAAACATCTTGTAACAACATTTGTAGGCAACACAGGCCAGGACCATTGGCAAGCCAGGCTGGTTTCCACTCTGAGTGAAATACAAACTTAACAGCACTATCTCTGTGGAGTCATAGGAGTTTCTGAAAAGAAAAAGAAAAAAAAAAGAAGAAATCTGAAACAGAAGAAGAAAATAAATGTGGAAGTTTAAGACAATTAACAAAATATAAAAGAATAATCACAGGCATTTTCATTTATTTATGTATTTAGTAAAAAAAATATATTTGTATATACACGATACTTATTTTTTCTCTGTTAAAAAAAAATCATTTATATTTATGTAATGTAATTCATTTATTTCCCCTTTATTTTCCTTGTTTTTCCCCTATTGCTTTTACTTGAATAAACACATGAATCCTGCCAGGATTCACATCTAAAGGGATGAAAATAAATAAATGACATTGTATAAAAAAAAAAAAAATTAAAAGTACTTAAAAAGTAATAATAATAATAATAATAATAATAATGTATATGTAGAAAATATATGAAATATATGTGTGTATATATATTAAAAATAATATATAATCGAATATATACAGAAATAACTGAACAAATAAATGGAAAAATAAATGCTAATATATTCCTCTTTATATTTCCACATTTATTTTCTTATTGTTCGACAGTTTATTCTATGATCACCAGTTTCTATTATTTGACTTTTGTTTCCAAGAGACAGTTTAGCATGACTGACAGGTCTAAACACTACAATACCCGTGAGCCTCAGCGAAGAAGCCAGGGGAGTGAATTCAAAGTACTTTCTTGTTGAATTAATGGAGAAAACACTGTGCGGTACCATGTATAAACAAACAAAATTTTAAAAATCTGCATTATGTTCTGTAACAGAAAAAAAAAGTTCACGTTGACACATGCTGTTACCGATATCGACCAATATAGCTAGACCAGTATCGGCCATCTGATATATCTGTCTGACCCTTCTTTTTATCCAGGGACTCACTACATTTTGTTAATCTTTGGTACTGATGATTCAGCTGGAACCCCAAACTGATGTATCAGTAGAAACAATCTGCAATGAATTCATGCTCTAGTTTTATCTTACGCGTGTCACTTCCTGTCTTTCCAGTCAAACGGAACCACAGCAGATCCACTACTCCCACAGCGATGGCCAGTACCCGGGCGGTGGCGGCGGCGGCTCGGTCCCGGTGGCAACCATGCCCTTTCATCCAGCATTACTGGAGCATTACATGCCGCAGGTCCCGCCGGCGCCGCGTCGAGCCGACAGCCAGGCCACACCCACTTCCCTGCCCAGAGAGAGGGAGAGGGAGCGGGAACGGGAGAGGGAGAGGGAGCGGCCTCCATACAGCGAAGGAGAGGAGAGCGACGGGGGAGAGAGGAGCGAGGGGGAACTGGTGCTCCTGACAGACTGAAGTTGGGGGGGGGGGTGGAATAAAAAGGAAAATGGTGATGGAGGTGAAGGATGAGAGGGGAGGGGAGCTGAGGAGGACGCGTGCTCTTTGTTGACTGACAGTCAGAGACGAAGGATGGAGGACGAACAGGGGAGACGGGGAGGGACTGAGTCGTCACAGAACGGGAAAATTGCCCCTCTGTTAGGCAACGGTTGTAAATTAGTTGTTTTCAGTAAAACCCTACACACACACACGCACGCACACACACACACACGCACACACACTCACATAAAGGCAAGCTCTTATCTTACTCATTTCCCTTCATAGACATGTCATCAGCTGCTTTGTTTTAGAATACAGAAGTTATAATGTAGAAGTTTTATCGTTTAATCCCTTATGCTTCTCGTTTTCCTCCCATGTTGATTTTTGACAAAAAAAAGACCCACAGGGATCAGATTCATTGGAGGAAAGTGTGAAAGAAAACATACAAGTTCAACAGAATCCTGTTTTCACCTGTTCGGCAGCTGAGTAACTTGTGTGTGGGTAGGGCAACAGGCCTGTGATGGAGAAGTGTGTTATCAGTGTGTCAGCGCTGCCCCCTGCTGGTGGAGGCCAGTTATTACTAAACAAAGACATCCAGAGGAGTAGAGCTCTGAAAAGTAGGAGAGCCACCTGGAATTTGGAAAGTTCTAAAAGTCCAAGTTAGATTTGATCTTGAAGATGGATGAAAAAAATAGAGAAATTAAGGGTGTAGTCCAGCAGTTTAGTATTTCACTTCCATCTTGAGATGGGGGACTTCGAGGCTTTCTGCCAGAAAGCTCTTCTTGGGTAGGTTTAGGAAGGATAAAATGATGTTTTGGGTTGAAATAGCAAGATTTCTACCAGAAAGGACTTTCTTGCAGAAAGCCTTGAAGGCTAATTTTCTCCCATTTGTGGTTAAAGCTCCAAAAGACTGGATCTTGCACTTCCCATAATGCATCTTGATAATATCTTTCATTAGACCCTGCCTGCCTGGTAAAAGCAAGGTTATTTTTTCAGTCTTTGGGAAGACGTTATATTAAGCTAAACTTGATGTGGCAAATGGCTTTGGATTCACATCATAGCAGCATTCAGGCCTTATTCAGTTTAAACTGATACAATATTTATCTAACAATATCTAAATCTGTCTCAATGAAATATAAAATATCATGGCAGGTTTATGTTTCACTTCATTTGGTGGATTTAAGGGAGATTATACTTTTTAGAGACAAGGTCATGTCTTTAAGAGACTTGTTTGTAACAGAATTGTCTTTGTATGACAGCATATTAGAGCCATCGTTGATCAGGGGAGCGGGGTAATATTCCAAGAAAAAAATTGCTAGAATTCCCTAGATTAAAGGCATAAATTTACTAGAAAAAAATGGATATTCTGAGACTAAAAATGTCACAAATTTGCAAGAAAAACACTCTCTGAGATTGAAGTCACAAATTTACGAGACCTAATCAAAAATTATACTTTGAAAAGATTTAACAATAGGGAAATAATCATGATTTTAGCCCAGATTCACCATACTGAGATGATGCTTTTGAGCATCAGGAACTACAGTTTCATTAAAGGTAAACTTACCTGATGCAGCCGTGTTCCACACTCACCGACGAGGACGTGTGGCATTCCTTGTTTGCCGGCGGCGTGAAGTTGATCCAGCCTCGCAAAGTGAAGCAATGTTGTTCCTTGAGAAAAAAAAAAAGAAGGAACAGAATTTTTCTGAGTTTTTGAGATTTGTGACTTTAATCTCCCAGAATTTGACTTTTTCCTACCATTTATGACTTCATACTTTTTTTTTTTTTTGTCAGAAATGTAAAACTTAAATCTCTGACATTTTGAGTTTCTTCTCAGAGTTTTACCCCTCTCCCCCGGTTCTGTAGATTGAATTTTTTTTGCCTATAATGACCCTAATACACCGTCGTGTGTTTGCCACCACCAGTGAATTCACTGTTAAGGTTAGTTAAGGGAAGTCTCACTGCACCTGATAGCTTTCAGTCACACCACCAATGAAATTATTTTTAAGAAGCTTCATCCCAGATAATATACGGTAAATTTACAGTCGAACCCTCCTCTTCCTCGTCTTCCCACATCACACTGCTCAGCTGAGCTGTATCTGCTGTATCTGCGTGTCTATCAGTTCCCTCTCCATAGCATGGTAGGCTGACCTCAGCCTCACCTTTTTTTTATACCTCTGTGTTTGCTTCTTTGAGTGTTAATTAATTGTTGTGTTGAGCACTTCCTTTCTGTGTATCCCAATGTTGTTTTGTTTTGTTTTTTTTGCTGCTTTTGAGATGCAGCACCACGCAGCACTGCAGTAAAAATATCCACACACAACATCTAATATGCAGTAGGCTATATAGGCTATATATAGTTTATCTTGAAAACGTCATGTTCTTGGGCCTCGTTCTGAGATAATGACGATTTTCTAGAATTTCTTGAAGCTGCACTGGAATTAGTTTCAGATCTGAAGACTGAAAGTGAAACTAAACGACATTTTTGCAGTGACAGATCAATCTGCCTCATGTTAGATTATTAAGGTGAAGTTCTATCTGAAAAGACTAAACTGTTGTCTTCTTATCTCATCTTTTATTTTGATGTTCCACAGATATCTAACAGAGAGGCAAATCAGTCCCAAAACACATTTCACATGGGAGCAGAAGCTGTCATTCATTGGTAGGATGTGCTTGTAAACCTGCTCTCTGTGCAGGGTTGGAAAAAAGAAATATACAAAAACTTTTGGGTAACTGAACCACTGGTCAAACTTCATGACAACACGGACACCAAAATCATCCGAGTCCTCAGTACATTATAGGATACGATGCTCCATGCTAACAACTTATCTTGCTAACTTAGGCCTAGGATGCACTCACTGATGGCTGGAGTATTGGTATGCTTCTTGCTTCAGGACTACACTGAAAACTTGTGTTTTAAAGGCATTCAGGTGTGTAAAGGTAATATTTGTGCTATTATCTATGTGGACAGACTTGCTGATATGCAATAATGCTGCAACCTATCATGAAAACACACCGGGGGTGGGTAAACAACTGAGAAAAGTAAAAAAAAAAAGAACAATTGAAACTCCCATAAAAAATAACTAAAGTAAAAGTGAAAATTACCACTAGCCATCAGATAAATTAATGTCAATAACATCAAACATTAACATCACACATGAAAAATTAATATAGCTAATAATGTTAGCTAGCTAACTACATTTTCACCTACAGTATGTGCAACTTCAATGTGTTTGCGGAGATTAGAGGAGGAGTTTTCCAAAAGCGGAGATCTTCGTGTTCGTGGTGTATTTTATTTTTCTTCCAGGCAGGCAGCAGCTTGTAGAGGTGCACCTCGCGCGCACTCTCCTCCCTACAGTAGTCCTTCCAAAGTCAAGGTGGTGCTGCGGTCTTGGAGACCTTTTGCGTCCCAAAATCACTGCTCAGCGGATGAATATGTGGTGGCATCAGATGAAACAGTGCCAGAAATAAACCTGCTCCATCTTCCTTAGTATGTTAAGCTAACAGCATGGTGGCTAGTAGCCTGTATGAATCTGTGGCTAACACTTCTGAGCACATGGATAGTTTTGGTGTCTTTGTTCTCAATCACTTAATTACAGCGGACTATTAAAGGTCAGGCTTATTTTTTGACTTTAGCATTTCAAGAATAGAGTTGATATGTTGACAATTGAGTCAAAATGTCAAGAATAAACCAACTTTTTCTTAACATTCTGACTTTATTCTTGACATTAAAACTTAATTTTTTATTATCTAAAAAATAACAATAATAATTAAAAATTAAATTTTAAAAATTATTAATTTTATTTTTTTTCCCTTATGACTGGCAGTAATACTGAGGGTTTAACTTTATTCTTGACATTTCTTTATTCTTGAAATGCAAAATTAAAATTATGCCTGGCCCTAATACTGTTCTGTAATGACTATATTGACCAATAGGACCATTTTTTAAAAATCTTAGTGTACGTAAATAAGACTGGGGTCAATCCACCTGTAGCTAACTGTAAAGTTGACAAATCAAAACAGCGAGAAAAGACTCATTTCAGACCTCGGGGGTTGGGGCTCATTTATACAATCATGGTCAGGGCTGTGTAGAGGAAAGATGCTGGTTTTTTTGTGCACAGAGACGGATATCAGAGGAAAATGTTTATCTTATTTTAGTGGAGACATGCTGAGGAGTCACCTGTCGCTACCCCTGCTGATGTAAATATAGAAAGAAGAGACTTTATTTTGTTTATAAGAGCCTGTGTAATTTAAAGGTGTACGTTTCTCTATGTTTTCAGAGTTTTGTGTTGTTGTTTTTTTTTTTTTTTCTTGAAAGACAATAAATTGGTTGTGTTAATTGTGTGTAATTTTTTTCATGAGCGCGTGTGTGTGTTTGAGACAGGACTGTGTGTGGGCTCTCCCCACAGGCCCTGGTTGGTTCAGTAATTACTTCGCTCCATAATTCAGGTCTCCCAGAGGTCGTTCCCACGGTAACACACACCACCTCAGCTCTTTTCAGCTCATCCCTGCACGTACCCATTATATCAGCAAGACAGTTCATTATTCCGTGTTGTATTTTCCCCTAATATCTCAGCCGGTCACAAAAAAAAACCCACACTGCTAATTTGCACCTCATGTAAACCGATTAATCATATTGGACAAGTCTTAATAAATCAAAAAGTAACACTGTCCCTTTACTCTTCAAGGAGACTTTGAAAAGCAGATATTTTACTGTAATTTGTCAAGCACAGCTGTAACTAATAATACTAATTAGTAATGTCTCACTGGGACTGATGCACCTGAATGCATCTCACCTGTCATTAGTGTTATTAGTTACACCTTGCTTTTTCTACTGTGACAGGTTCAACTCTTGTGGACACCTCTCCTGAGACAACGGTTTGGGTCAGAGAAAAATGTGAAAATGAACAGCAATGTTAAAGGTTCCTGAATCTTTTTAACACACTGCATTATATGTATGTTTTTTGTTGTGTTTTTTTTTGTCATAAAATAGATCAAGTAAACATGGAAAATTTCAAAAAAGAACAAATCATTTAAGCACCTTAAAACAACTCCATACCCTAATGGTTAAGAATGAAAAAAGAAACTTATTGTTTAAAATCTGGATAAAATTTAGTCCATTTCAAATTTCAAAAAACGCTAAAAATGAGTTCTTTTCATGTTAGTTTTTCTGGACGTTTCCTTCAGGCAACCTTGTGTTTAAGAGTGTAAAACATATTTCAACAAACTTAACATCAACAATCTATCAAACCAAACTATCATAACCCTCCTCAAAACAAGATACTGAGTCATGTGTCAGTGTTTATCATTTGTGTTACATTTAAATGCCTGTTTTCAGTTTCATGGTGTGTGTCTTACCTGACTGACAGAATGTTGCAACCATTTGTTGTGTTGCTGCCATCATTGCGTCACTGCTTATGAGTTAAAGTAAAATAGTTATTAATGCATTTTACACCATATCCTATTTTGGTTGAACAGTATATAAACCTTAATACACAATACAAAGGATTTCATGGTGAGAATCCATAATGGTGCAATATTACTTGAAGGAAACATTTTAACAGTTTTCTGTTGCAGGTTTTAGATGTTTCCCTGCTCGAACACACCTGATTCAAATGTTCAGGTTGTTATCAGGCTTCTGCAGAGGCTTGATGAATTTGAATCAGGTATGTTGAAGCAGGGAAGCACGTAAAACATGCGGGCCAGGGGTCCCTGAGGACCAGGATTGCAAAACACTGAAACAAACTACATTAAACAATTAAAAGTTCATGTGAAACAGTTTTTTTTCCAGATTGTAAAATGACAGAAAACAACATTTTCAGACCATTTTTGTGGCAAGAGATGACGGACCTGAACTATATGAGGAAGGACACAAAAAAGGGATTCAACATGACCACCAGAGAGTCATGTGACAAACCAAAACATTGCTTACAGTTTCCTCAAGGTCCTGTCTTTTTTAAAGCATTTCACCATAATTGAGGATGTATTGTGTGAGTGTAAACCGCCAAAAATGGCTTCATTTTGGTGAACTATCCCTTTAAAGTTCAGAAAAAAACACCCTTAAGTATTATTTACTAAGAGTTTCACACTAAGATAAAATGTGCTAATCAGGACTGTGTGGGTGTGGTTTAATCTGATTTGACTGTAATAAATAGGCAACAAGAAACAACTGTCATCAGATCCTGACTCAAATGTTGCCAAGCGTCCGATTTGTACACTGAAAAATGTGACATCACAAAAATGATGAAGTCATGAAGTAATGCTAAGCTAAACATGATTACAACACTTGGAATTCAACAGAGTACAAGTGCACTGCTGTGACTTGTCAGGTTTTTGGCCCGTCCCTTTAACTGAAGACTCAAAAGATAGTTAACATTGTTCTTGTATTCAGTCATTCATGAGAAACTGTTACATTCCTGACAGTTAATTGAATCCTACATGAATGAATTCATGCTTTTTCACACATGGAGTCATGTATGAATTCTTAATAATTCATGTACCATTAAGTGTTACCTTATGTTTTATTTTAAAAAAAATAGAAAGCTATTGACACAAAGTAAAGTAAAAAGATTATAACCACTAAGGTTTATAACCTCCTATGTCTCCTCATGGAGTCATCCACTCTAAGTCTGCGAGGAGTCGTAGGAGGCTATTATACCTTCTTTACCAACACCTCATTTGAAAGAGTGTGCATAAACGTGACACGGCGACTATCATGAACATGAAGGAATCTTTAGGACTGCTGTCAGTAAAGGGACAGTTCACCCCAAAATCAAAAACATATTTTTCTCCTAGCCCATAGAGCAATTTATCCGTTTTTTTTTTTCTATTAAAAATGAAGCAGTTCCGTTACATCCTACTGCTGAGAGAAAACAGTTCCTACATGAAAGTGTTCACAACAAGGTCTGTGGATTATCTTGAGTAACCAGGCCATGATTTCTTGAGACATAGCTGTTTCTTCAATTCATTCATTCATGTATTTATTTATTTTAGCGCTTTGAGCATCACAGGACGAGTGCCATATAGTCCCATTCATTTCCCATATTTTTGATTTTGGGGTGAACTGTTCCTTTAAGCATCACTTAGTTAATTAGGTCATTTTTAATGCAGCTGACTTTGTTTGGGAACCCTAATCCTAACTTTGCATGGAAAAGGGCACAACTGATCGAGTGACACCTAACGACAACAGTCATAAAGACTCCATGTTCATGACAGGTGTTAATGTCAGTCTTACGCAAACCCCTTCAAATAAAGTGTTTCCTCATCTTTTTACTGCTTTATGCCACGTCCTACCCATGATAAAGTGATGGCGTGAGAGTGAGAAGAAAAAGACAGGTTAAGTCATGAAAAGCTTCCATGCCGAGGATGCTAGGAGTCATCAGTATGGTCTGTTTCAGCCTGTGTGTGTGTGTTTGTTGGCAGGATGTCCCACAGTTTTCCTCTTCCTTCCTCCAGTTGGGGCCAGGGCACCGGGTCAGCTGGCACACAGAAACAAACAGGAGGAAACTGGCATTCCAAAAGAAGAAAAGTCAAATATTTGTAGTTTCACAGATTCCCACAGCTTTTGACAGTGGAGAAATCAAAACGCACACAGACATTTTTCTGATTTTATATATTTTAATGGAAATATTTACTGACGACTGTTAAATAATTCTTCTTGCCACTCCTACAGAGGTGTGAAGGATCACTGTACAGTAAGCTTTTTCACAGTATTTCTTACAGTATTTACATCCTCCATCTCTGCTGGACGCACACATGGACGCAGCATCTCCTTTAGCAGTGGATGAGTACATTTACAAAGTCACATCTGCAAGCCAAACGCTGGGTCCCTTTACACAGCGCCCGAAGCATTTACAAAAAGTAAAGATCAGCATACAAAGGAAACAAAAAAAAAAATCTGTTATCTGTACAGTGTTTCTTAAAATTAAGTTAGTACATTCACACACAAAAATAGTTAATCTCAAATGAACTGCAATGCAAACCCTCTGAAGCTAACCATTTTGGTACGATTAGAAAACAACAAACGAAGAAGAAGTGTGAAACACGGTGTTAGATTCACTCAATAAATAAACAAACCCTGTTTAAAACTGACCTAAACATAAAGTGAAATTTTGACGGACACAAAACGATCAAATGGATGTGCTGGTCCTTAAATAGGGAAAGTTTTTAATAACTTCACTGAATGTCCACAACTTCTTGTTTGGTTCATGTTCACCTTACCCACTGTGACATGTAGTGAGAAAACTCTTGGTAATGTTGATATGGAATTATGATACTTTTTCATCCTGCAGCCTCCAGATTCACAACTTCTGAACAAAACGTCAAACTTCATTGTCAGTGCAGTCAACAGTGCAAAACCGCTAGCTTATTTTCGCTAACTTTTTGGTAAATAAAATAAGTTACAACAAAGACGTTCTAGAAGAGAGATCTGTCGTAGGTCTCATTTTAATTTGCCTATGGATGCTTCTGACTTTTTAGGTGTATCCACATATCATCACTGTCCAAGTGGAAAAAAAAAAAAGGTAATGTATTTCTCAGATTATCCAGTGGCTTTGTAAATGTTTAATTTGTCTTTAGAAATAAAAGAATAGTCTCAATTCAGAAAGGACCACTCCCTCCTTCACGAGATAAGTGGTTTTCACAGGACAGTGACCATTTATATATAACTGAAACATTTGCAGATTATGAACAAAAACAAAAAAAAAACAACTTAAATTACTGATGTAAAAGAAAGAGAGGATTAATTTCATGTGAAAGAGGTTCAAGACTTAAGACTTAAGAAACAGTAGTTCGACAAAGTGATTCTAACCTGTTTTATAACTTCCTCTGCTGAGTCAGACTGCATGATGCAGCTGAAAACAAGTGAACCTTGAGTTTCAAATTGTTGTTGAATCAATAACTTGGATTTAGTCATTGTCCATTGCTACCTTTGTGTATTTACAGAGGAACTTAACAGCGACTGAACTTTTTGATGCAATACAAATAGGACTGCAGCAGCGTACCAGTATGATGGTATACCGTCGTATTAAAACTGGTGGTTATCAAACTATGTACATTTGCTTTTCCCTTGCAAGGCAGCTGGATTTGCAAGATCATGAGATCATACAAGAATCCATCTTGCCAGTCCTATGAGAGACTACTGGCAGGCGTGGTTTCAGGTGTGACAACCACAGAGAGAAGCGTCCATTAAGGTGATGCTTTGGCTCTTCTCTGCTTCGACTAGTTTGATCTGACTGGTTGAAGTTAGCCTGTGTTACATGTGATAGACAGATGGTTCATCCAATCACCTGCCAAGTGTTTTTTGTGAAAGTGCCCACCCTTTTCCAAACAGTTTCTAAGGACGACTTCCCAGATGATTCTGTGTAACAAACCATCTGGCGTGTCAGGTTACGTTTGCTTATCTACGGTATTAAATTCTACCGTATTAGTGTTATTTTAAAAATGATTTCATGTTTATGTCAACTTTCCTGTCTGTCAGGACATAATAGTCTGTGAAGTTATAATTAAGTGTTTCTTCTTCCTTTACAGGCCATTCTAACTGACCCCATGATATTTTCTGAGACAGTTATACCGTGAAAATCTCATACTGTTGCAACCCTAATGTGAGGTATGTTGAATCATTTGGATTACACACTGGATGAAAATATTTCAGTAACACTGAGGGTGATTTTGATGCAGAACTTTCTGATTCCATACAACACAGTGGGTAAGGTGACCAACGGACCAAATGGCCGGTTAAATATTAGCACACCCTGAATGAGTGCAAAGTTTTTAGGACAACCTCAATTCTGTGTGGAATGTGTTCTCGGCTCAACCCTACATTTACCTTTAAGCCTTTGACATCAGCGACTGCTGGAGTGTTAGATTAGAGGACACAAAATAAACCTGCCCCTAAACTTTTCTCTTTTCAAAATCCCAAACTGTGTCACCGGATGAGGTCCACTCGGGCTCGGCGTCCTCTATTAAGTGAATGGAGAAATTCATTCAGTGCTCATGGAGTGCAAATGCCCTTTTTATCCAGGCTGAATTCCTACCAGGGTATTAGGATTGTGCGTTCAAGCAGCAAGCTCACTAATTTGGTCTTTGTCTGCAAATCTACTAAGCAGATTACTCTACTATTAGTTGCCTAAAATAAGGGCCTCTGATTATTCTCAAATTAAAAACGCTCTTCTGACACAGGCTTTTCCAAGACGATGTCGTCAGTAGCTTTTTGCTCCCAATTATGTGCCATCATTTGAGTACTCTGTCACTAAGCAACTCTTAAACCCATTCAGCCTCCCACAGCCCCTGAGTTAGAATTCACATTCAGAGGCTCTGATCATCACTTCCAAGGATAAGAACCACTCACACGTTTCAAATATAAAATGCGATCCCTCTGAAAGCACGTGTGTCATTCCTCAGGTCAACTGTCCTGACTGGAAACCAGTAGCGTCGGTTAGTCTGTCTGTTGTGAGGGGCTGCTGCTCACTTGGTGAATTATTAAGCCTGTCAGTTACATGAGACCTGCAGTGGAGGACAAAGGTCAGAGCTCGGTGTCTCCCCCTGCTGGGCCTGTGAAGAGTGTGCGTGTAAGAGAGGACACATCCATTCACTGACGCATGAATGAACAGCTTCAGAAAATATCACAGTGAAGCTGCTCATCATGACCGGAGGTAAGGGATCTGCAGGACCTTCAGAATTTGTTTGCAGAATCTAAACAAAGGACAGAAGCTGTCAATGTCTGACTAAATCTAAGTTGATTAGTAAAGGTCATTAAACCTAACTGCACATTAAAGGGGCGCTCCACTGATGTGACACATTAGGATCAGTTTACTGGTCATGATTAGTGTTGCTCAGCAACTATTTTTATAATCGTTTTATCATTGCAGTATTTTTTTTTAAAGCAAGAACTGTGAAATAAATGGCAGCCATTTCCTGGCTGCAGTTTGTTCAATGGGCGGAACTGCTGCTTTTCTTTGTCATAAATCTCTTAAAACAAATTTTTTGGGACTGTTGGACAAAAGGCCTTTAAGGGGCCATTTTGGGCTCTGTGAAGTTTTGATTTTCACTGCTCTTTGATATTTCCTAAATAAATAATTTGCAGATAACTCAATGATGAAAATAACTCATCACTTAAGTTATTTCAGATTTAAAGGCCAATTCATACTTGCACAAGGTCCAAGCAACATGCCTCGCCGTCTGCCTATGTCCACGAGGATCTGTGACCCCCTTTGTCATTGTCCGCACAGAGCCCAAAATTACTATTGAGCTAAAGTGTGCTCCATCTGCCGGAAAGAAGAAAACATCTGCACATGCTCCAGATGACAAAATGGATGCTTGTTGTTCAGCCAACAACAAACACAGGGTTCTTCTTGCTGTCGTTAGGTCACTATTTTTTTCCCTGATGCACATGCTTCCAATTCTTGATTTTTATGGCAGCTGGCAAACAACATTATGGTTCATTACCGCCACCAACTGGAATGGAGAGCGGAGCGCATGTGTGGAACGCCGGACTCACACGGACCTTCAGTTGTCGTATGACTGGAACCACATAGCTGAAACCAGTACAAGTCCGTGGAAAGTATGTCCAAGCCTCAGGCCAACAGGATATTGACTTTGTGGGACATGTAGGATCCAGTGTTTTTGGTGTTTGTCAGGTAGATTTCAGACACAAATAATAGTTTACTAATTTGTGGATGGTCAATTTTTAACACTTATCCGACAGCGACTGGTCGATGTTCAACTTTTAAAAAGTTAATTTCGTACCTTGGTGTTAGACCCATAAAAGGGTCTAAAAGACAGGACATCTCAGCCTCTGCTGCTTCAATTTTGACGCCTCTGTTTTATTCAATTCCTAAATTGAGTACAAAGACAGATAAGGTATGTAACATACCACTAAAACTGTAGTGCATTAACTTAAGACTGGACACAGTGCAAAGAGTCCTGATAATGTTTTGTAAAAGGACATAGGTTTCTGCATGATGACATTGCTACATATAAACCCCCTAACACGAGGGAGGGGAGGGTGTCAGCGCTGCAACCTACGTCACAAATTTCTGCTAACAGCTGAGTGGGAGTTTTCATTTTTTTGAAAAACTCGGAATAGAATGCAGATGGAGTCGCCCTTTACAAAAGTACTCAAAATCAATGCAGCAGATATCTTTTTTTATCCCACCTATTATTCTTTGTCAAAACCTGTTGCCTACAGTACCCACAATACATTTAGCTGCAGTACTTCGGGCAGAGATTCAGGTGTTAGTAGTGGCTAATGTAGCCATGAGCCAGTAGTCTCAAGCAGAGATGAGGAGCCGCAAAAGGTTTCATACGCCTTTTTCCACCAGCAGTACTTCCCAACACTTGTAAACAGACTTTGATGTGTAAAATTGGTGGAGTTCCCCTTCAAGAGTTCTAGCATTTTAGCTTTCACAGTAACGTGTGTGTCTGCGTTGCCTTCTAGAAATGACTGTTTCTGGAGTGTCAGGTGCTGTCTTTTTCCATCTGAGTAATGGCTGGTCTCATGACAGACACGCAGCCCCAGATAACCCATTCCTGCCTCTTTTGGAAGCTACACTTGATTTGATCCCAGATATTACTTATGCAATGCCTGATTATGCAACGAAATTTGGCCCCAAATCTAGGATGTGAATGGGGATGGATTATAGCGCGGGGCTGAGAGCTGTCTCTGACGTTAAGATGGCCTGTGGAACAGGTGTTAGTGCCTTAATATTAAACCAGAGATATGAAACAAAACTGGGGTGGGAGGAGATCAAAGATGGGAATGTGAGGAGGGAGCAGATGGGGGGGGGACTGAGGTTGTGATTTTCCGAGAGGTCTGGAAAGTTTGAATGGAAAGTTTACCAGAGCGATTCGCTGCAACCATAAAAGTCAAGAAGGTGGAAAAAGGTTTGAGGACAGAAATGCACACAGAGTTAAGAGTGACATTTACCAACATCTATCTCCCCTCCTCCTTCAGTATCACTTCCCAATTCAACACAAAGCAACCCAAACCGAAGAGTTTCACCTGAGATGTTAAATAATCTACAATGCCTTCACATAAATAAATAAATGCACATTTAGCTACTCTCTATCACTGATTGCTATAACACAATAGTGATCAGCCAGTCCATGAAAAGCTTTTGCATTTGCTGTTCCACACACTCAAGTGTCTGGTAGGTCCTTCCGAGGGAGAGGTCCACTAGCACACAGAAAAGTCTGTTTTACTTTCTAGCAGCAGCAGCAGCAGCAGTTTGCATGGGATAACTAGAAGAGGAACTGACAGAAGCTCAAACTGCAACAACAGAGAAAAAAATCAGAGAAAGAGGCGATCACAGTGTTTGATGCACAGGTGATCTCTGGGATGTGCAGTGCAGAAATACCGCCGCTACAAACACTTAGCACCAAAGACGAAGGGAAAATAGAGGTACAGATTAGAAGTGAAAGTGTTAAAATATCTGCAGACAGGCAGAAGAATGGTCTCACTGTACACACCACATGCAAAATCTGAGGAATCCCAGGTGAAATGCCTCTGTAGTCAGTTTCTAACTACAATGAGGCCGTGGCATTGAGCCGTAGACACAGCGCACAGGGAACGGGACAAACTATCTGTCAATGTCAGCATCAAACCCTCCGCAACAGTCTTGTCCCTCTTTTGACCTTCATTACCGGCGTCATGGGACATTTTGGCGCCAGTGTGACAGACGATAAAGTAGATATTAAGTCAGTGATCTCTACCTTAAACTCTGTGCCTGCGGTGCTCACTACGCCTTGTTCAGCTGCCCAAAGAGGGAATGCAAGATATCAGGGTTTTGAGACAAATGAAGAACATACACAAGCATACGTTCACACACTCATGCACACACAGAACTCGTGGAAGTTTTATAAGTCTTGAGCTAGAGTTGTGACAGACATGGAGCTAAGTTGGGGGAATGAAAGAGTAATTGCGCTTGTTTGCAAGTAAAGGATGTCAGGTGGACCGAGCGGCGGTCCGTCAACAGCTGGCTCACAGAGAAGAGTTCCCACCCTACAGGAAGTCCCAGCGTAAAAACCTGTCCCTCCCCCCCGTCCTCCCGTCTTCTCTCTCTGCATTCGGTCTTCTCGTTTCCTCTCATTCTGGGATCTGCAGGGCCATCAACGCGGGCTTGGTCTTGAAGTACTGGTTGAATCGTAGCACAGCGTACCTGCCAGACAGAAGAGCAAAACGGTGGTGGCGGCACAGAAGGAAGAAGTTTAAATTCTCCTCACTTTTTGTGGGAATGTAAACTGTAATGACGGTGCAGATATTGGCACATTTTTCGCTCTTTCGGGGGGGGAGTGTGAACTGTTACCCAACAAATGTCGATCGCATTCTTCCTTTTGGGTATATACTTTGGTGATTTCTTTGTCCCTTTATTATATTTAACTTTTCCATCATGCTATTTAAGTTTGTATTCCATTTGGAGCTAGGCTAACTAGTCTCCACTTTGAAAGTTAAAGCTGTCTCCAAAAAATGAGCAACAGCCGCATGATCGAAGTGTGTTTTAAGATGAGTTAACAAGGCAATTAAGCTAGACTTAGACTTGCACTTGTGAAACTGTCACTTGCACACATCTCCCAGGTGCAACTAGGGGGCGCTAGCTGACTGGAAAATTTTAACATACTGCCCAACCTTATAACTTAGCTTGCATGTAATAAAGTACTGATCTCTACTTGACGTTTACATCTGTTGTTTAAACACCTGCTGAGTCAACACATGCAATTAGTGGTGTGTTGTTCCCACATTATAGAAACCAAGGTATCCAGCTAGTGTTAGCTATGCCTTTGGTCCCCTTTGGATCTAATATCTTTATAATTAGCTTTGTAAGAAGAAGGTGATTTTGTCGATACTTTGTATGCCTTCACCCAGAGAGTAAGCTAACATCAGCGAAGTGACGCACCAAACTAGCACACGGGCTGAAAGAACAAATACTGCAGCACTTTACTAACTGGTTGGAAGAAGACGGTCTGTTTCATTTCAAAGACCTGTGTCCTGTGTCTGTACAGCGTGGTGGATAATGATGAGCTTCACTGCAGCAGAGAGGCTGCTCTCCACTAACAGCACCCACTCACTCCAGACCAACATCTGTTTTATAAAAAGAACATTTGATGTTGGCCAGTAAATGACTTTCATTTATTCTTACACAGGCAGAAGACAGAAGAGAACAATTTAATGGAGTTAATTAAATTAAATTACAAAGCTGCATAGTCTCACACACTTCATCTCTAGAATTGTCTGTTTGGTTTAGACAGTGACCTTCAACAAGACCAGTTAGCTTGACTGTTAGTTATGTTTTATGTTGAACTGTATGACTCGCAAAGATTCTCACCGCTATTAAATTTCTTCTTTTTGGTGATTACAATCTTGACCAAATAAGTACACAAGTTAGAACAAAGATGCATATGCTATTTCTTAGCAAAAGAAAGAGTTTTAGTTTCAGTTCAATTTGAATTATCACCTTACTTCGCAGCAGTAGTCTTATCAGCAGACTGGCTCTTTCTGACAGTCAAATATGCAAAGAAGGGGAGATATTCACTCGAACCCTGCCTCTCTGTGAGGAGAGAGATTAGGTTGCCATGCATAAACCTCCGCAGGTCTACTTCCTCCCTGTGGACCACTAGGGGAGGCAAACCTGCTGCCCGTGTGTGTTACAGGTGTGTGAGCAGGATGTGTTCAGAGGTATGGATGCTCACAAAAGAAATGAGATGACATTGGATTTTGGTTTCAGTCTTTCATAATGCTCTGTTTAACCCACACTGACAGATTCTCTTGAGACACACAGTCCGACCTCTCACTTATGTTATATCATGTGCGGGGGGGTCGCCACACGCAGCTCTGAACCTTTCTCACGCTTACACGGCAACTTACCCGAGGAAGTCGAAGTCAATGGTGGAGTATTTGGCCTGGATGAGCGCCCAGAAGCCCCAAAAGAAGTGAGAAGCCTTAAGAGAGACAAAATAGATATCAGATTAAAGTAATGTGAGACACTGTGGGTGTGAGTGCGGGTGTGCGTACGTGTGTGCCAGCATATTCCTCCTCACCAGTGCAAACTTGTTGACCTGTACATAGAGTGTCTCCAGCTCTCGCTGGCTGACCTCCTCTGTTTTCTTGGTGAAGAGTTTGTACGCCTGCAGGTAAACTTTGAGCCACTCCATCTGCATCTCCCGACTGGGGTACAGGCCGTAGTCCAGCTCTGCCATTCCTGATCCACACACACACGGACACACAGCTGTAATAATGAGCCATAGTTCACGGATAGATCATGAATTCTAACATACAAATCACACTGTGGTTCAACAAACCTGCAAATTCATTGAAGTGGTTGCCGATGTCGAAGGCCTGGTAGTTGTAGCTGGAGTATTCATAGTCTATGAACCGAACATGACCTGGGAGACAACAAGAGGACAGTATGAGAATGTAAAGTGTATGACGGTGCACCTGCCCAAAAGTCTAAAGAGTGTGTAGGCAGCCTGCTGCAGCTTTAGAGCTTGTTAGCAAAAACTTGAACACAAAGCTGCAGTTGACAGCATACACAAACATTTTTGTAACTTTTCTTTAATGGAAACTTCTTTGTTCATAATATAACACTGAATATTACATAACTTTTACATTTTCTCCAAAAGTGTTCCAGGTTACTGCCAGGTCCTGTCCTCTTTTATTTCTCCACCATTTCCTTTTTCCAACCTTTTGTCTTCCCTCACTGTCTTGCCCTCTATACTAAGGTCCTCTATTCTATTTCTCCTGCTCTTCTATCTCTAACTTTTCTCCCTGCCCTGTTCTTGGAATCTAATTCTCCTCGTAACACAGACGACATGCTAGCATGCGACACTCTCACACACAGAGAGTGACCATCTGGGTCATGTGTTTAAGTTTGACTGGCAAATAATCTGATTTATTTGACACTGAGCAGCCAGCCGATTAAAGTGACGACTGGCTGATTGATCGGTGCATCTTTAATAATAATTAGTTGCAGCCTTTGTTAAAAATATGTAACATCACATCACATATCTGTATCGTTTTTCTGTCAATAAGCTGGCTGAGATCAGCCGTTGGATGACAGCAGTGTGAGAGACTGACAGAAGATGACGACCAGATCGGCAACGCTCCATTTAGGTGAAATGTTCCTACCCTCTTTGCTGTTGTGGATGATGTTCTTGCAGAGCAGGTCATTGTGGCAGAGAACCACAGGGGAACCCAGTGTGGACAGATGCTCCTTCATCCACACCATCTCCTGCTCCAGCACTGCCTTGCTGGGAACCTCCTGCTGGATTCTGGAGACACACACATTGAGAGAGAGAGAGAGAGGGAGAGGGAGAGGGAGAGACGAAGAGAGAGTGAGAGATTGAGATAGAGAGAGAGAATAGAGAGAGAGAGATAGAGAGAGAGATAGAGAGAGATGAGAGAGAGAGAGAGAGAGAGAGAGATAGAGAGAGAGAGATGAGGACAATTCAGCTTTTTCACGCACGCCTCAGTTTCTTTTTGGACTGTACTGAGAGCTGTCTGCAAACACAACCCCGACACCACAAGCATGGTGAAGTGAGAGAAATAGTTTTGACTAATTGTTATGGAGCAAAACAATATTTTTTTTTTGTTTTGGTATCATCACAAAGTGGGAACATACTGTATGTGAAGTGAAAACAGCTGAGACCAACATGCACAGACAACACACAGGCTCAGTGGGACAGCAGCCTGCTGGGAGCTCAGCCACAGAGAAACAAGCTCTCAGGGGACTCTGATGGTGCTGCAGGGTCTTCATGAATCACTATGGCTACACTACTATGTCTCCTGAAATGAGTTTTGAGATCTGACTCTGAACATTTGATTTGTAGTTTATTCTACAACTATATTTACATACTACTCTATGAAAATCAAGCACTTCCTGCAGCTGGAATTATTTAAATGTTTGCTGGTTTCCATCTCTGTCCATATGACACAGATCTATGCATCCAATTTGTGTTCAGCCCCCCTGGTCACATGACAACTTCAGATCATACGCATGTGTTGGTCTGAAAGTGGTATTACAGGCAAATGGAGAAAGGGTTAATCGCTGAGTTAACGATCCCAGCCAACCACACTGGTGTGCTAAGCAGAGACCCCAGTGCTAACTGTAATGGGCTTATGGGCCTTAATCCACAGTCAACCTGATAGCAGGAGAAGAGAGAGAGCTGAGAGAGAGGCGCACACACACATGCACACCCTCTCCTGGGAGGAAACTACCTGCTTCGCTGCCTCTCCTTCACCTCCGGCCTGAGTCTCAGCTGTTCAAACCCTGCCTGGTGTGCAGCAAACACATCACACTGTCAGATAACTCTTTGAAAATGTCTGTTACAATCTGGGCTTCAGACCACAGATCAACAAGTGTCTGCTGTCCAGGACCAGGACACTTTAGCTGTCTGTGTAACCAAGGAGGAGAGTAAAGTGACCCGATACACGAGCTGAGCAAACATCTGCTGGCCCACTGCATGCCTCAGACTCCCTAATCCAGCCAGCTATTATTGTTACAGTTATATAAGCCACATGCTGGACTTAATCTAACAGCCATCAGAACAAAGATATCAGCTGGGACGGGCAGCTGGTCGGGTTATGAAATGTTCTTCTTCTGTCGGCTCCTCAGGTCCGGTGTCGAGATGAAAACGGAACCATCCTCAGTCTGAACTCTCGAGTTTTACTTACTCCCTTAGATGAAAACTCAATTCCATGAAGTGCAATTCTCAACACCAAATGGTCCTGCCTGAGGTGTGTCAGCCAAGGAGGCATAAGTTGTTCCCTGCCTGCTAATATGTTCCTTCCTTTTATAATGGACCATATAATTTTAACAAGGCATTAGTTTGTCTGGAATCTCTGGACAGAGTGTTATATTTTAGGTTTGGTTGTAATCACATAGACAGCATAGAATCAAAGAACATCTTCTTTGAAAATGCAGACAGAGGATGCCACAATGCCGCCTGAACAAAGACATCAAATGGCAGGCTTATACCCACAGGGAACATCCGACGAATCAGACATGAAAGTCCACAGTGGGGCTGTGCACACAGCTGTGCTTCGAGCTAAGTGCTAACATAAGCATGCTAAGATTCTCATAATGACAATGCCACAGTGCTTGTTACATAAAACATTTAGTCTACCATGCTGACAATCTGTAAGAGTATGAACACTAGTTAAATTTGTAAACTCATCTGTTTCAGCACACTGTCCAAACTAAAACTGTGCTCTTGCCCAAAGTGAAGTTTTTAGAAACACTGAAAAAGCTGGCTTGGTGTTAACAGGAAAACCGGAGGAAACCGGAGCTCTTGGAAAGCGATGACATAAGCTGCCGAGTGAGGTTCAGGGGCTGTGTGACATTAAAAAAAATAATTTAAATGGAGATATCATTAAATACTCAGCAGAGCTGTTGTCATTAAGCTGGATTGATGTAGATTTTTGATGATGTCATGAATATAAAATAGTGATTTTATCACTGCAGTGCAGCAGCTTGGTGAGGACTGCTGGTGGTGTTCATTTTGTGTGATTAAATCACTATTTCATACTCATTCAGTTGTCTGACAACACAAAAAAATATGAAAATATGAGCTATTTTGTGAATTTGGTTGCATTAAAACACAGTAAAAGTAATGACAGAGAGCAAGAGGAGACTGAACAAAGGTTTAACAGACTCTCACTCTGCAAAGTACCCTGCCTCCTCACAAGTCATGTTTCCGTCTAACTGTCAGGTGAAAAAAACAACACATTTCTACCAACTAAATGGAGCAAATAAACTGGCTATGGAAAAGGAGCATCAGAAGCTGGTGGTAGAGGCTACGTTAATAAACAAAGTAGAAGAACTAGAGGTCACAAACCAGAAATAAAAGCAGTTGTTTGCCACGAAACCTCACGGAAGAAGAAAAGAATAAACAGTTGCCTTGACTATCTCTGAGAGAATAGCTAGAAGGCTGTGATTATTCTTTCATGTCAGCACAACACATTATTTGTCTTCTCTTTGGGCGGAAACAGCTGATCAGTCATGAGAATGAAATGTTTGCTACTCATTTATAAAAAAGTGGATCGATCTCCCATTAAGCGCATGAACTCTTTTTCAAAAAAGGCAAAACCACCTCAAACTTTTTTCAAAATTTTGCAGTTTCCATCACCTCTCCTAATGCGATATTACAGTGCACATAAATATATGTTGATAGAAACATGCCTTCTGTGTGGCAGCAAAGTTAAACTTTCTCTTTCTCAGTTTTATTCTATTGAAACCAAAATATTGGACAAATTAAAATGCTAACTTGACACTTGTTGAAATATTTCAGTGCTAAACTGAAGTGTACAGGTGTTGGTAAAGATCCTGGTGTGTTCTGGCATACAGAAATCAACCATCTATTGTGCATGTGCATCGGGTAGCAGGTACTTCTGGTACCTTGAATATCATACAGGGTAACTTGCTGCACCCCAACGTTTAATAACTTCAGAGAGTACTGTCAGATAATATCAGGCTTGGGGACTCTTTCCTCATAACTTATGTTACAGGCAAATCGGGCTTCATGAACTATTTGCATCATTATCGTGTGTGCTGAACCATAAGCGGGAGCACCTATGGGGCACGGCCGAGAAGACTGATCTCACCTGATGTTGGACGCTTGGTCGGTGAACTCTGTGGCCACGAGGGAGAAGTATTTTCGCATCTTGATCCAGAGGTTGGGCTTGGGGATGCAGCCGTTGTGTGCATGAATGGCGTGGATACGAGCCATCTCCCTGGCTATCATTCTGAGAGGAGACAAACACACACAGAAAAAGACAAATGAAGTTAGCATCATGAATAGATCTCATCATGAAGTGCATTACTCTTCAGTCCCAGTTATGAATAAACACAACAGTCTAATGACAGAAGTCTTGCTGCAGGATTAAGATACCTTTATCTGCTAGGTTAGATGAGGACAAGCAGCCCTCGCAGAGTTCCTGGAAAAAGCCCAGTGAAAACAACTGAACACATCATGTGACCACACTGAGCTGACGTAAACAATAGTGTTTAACAGCCACCAAGGACAGTAAGTGTTACCAAATTAAGTACATTACAATAATTGCTTCAGCAACAGTGACATGAGCAACTCCTCTGAACAGAAAGTCTTTGGAAGTGGCCTTCGTTCACTTATTTTTTGCAGTGTGGATCATCTAACAGCTGTCATTTGCATGTGACTCACATTGTTTGCTTCATTTGCCTCTTTCCTGTGCGGCGTTGAGCCATTTCTGCGTTGTAAAGTAGTTTGTGTTGATATGTAGAAGGCAGAAACCTGAGAAGATTCTGAGTGCAATACTACATCACTTCTCTGGACAGTGTCAGAATTCAACCATCTCTGATACAAGAAGAGCTGGGAAATACGGCAAAAAGAATAATCACAATCATTTTTTCCATACATGATCATTATTTGATAATGCTGCCAGTCTGAAGAGCATTCTGATAATAAGTATGTCTTGTTTTAAAGTATATTTTGTGATAAAATAACATATTAATTAACATTTAAATGTAAACATTTAACCCTACAAACATTCTTCTGCCTTAACAAAGGGTTACACTCTCAGTGTGTCTTGACTGGCACTGATTGATGGCGTATTTGGCAGATTGTCTTAAGTCCGGGCCACACTGCCTGCATGTACGTGTGTAACAGCTATGAGGGTTGCAAATAACGATTATTGTTGATTAATCAATTAGTTGTTTGGTCTATAAAATGGTGGAAAATGCCGATGAGTGTTTCATAAAATCCAAGACAACGTCCTCAAATGCCTTGTTTTTTCCACAACCCAAAGATATCCAGTTTACAGTCAGAGAGGAGTAAAGAAACCAGAAAATATTCACATTTAAGAAGCTGAAATCAGGGAATTTTGACTTTCCCCACCCCAATCAATCAACTATCACAGTGGTTGGTGATTAATTTAATAATAGACTAATGATCAATTAGTGGTTGCAGCTCTAACGGTACCTCACTGAACTGCTGTGGCTTGCATGCCTGTGGCGACTACACACACAGCGTCACTGTTGCAGTGCTGCTACTGCCACTCACACGTTGAGTTAGCAGAATAGTTGTGAAACTGTGATTTTCTTCCCCTTGTTCAGAGAGGATAAGAGAAAATAGAGAAGGAAAAAGTCAGCCACTGGATGAATACCGGCCTTTACCCGATTTTTGATATCAGTGACATATTACAGATACAGACGATGAAACTGTAGTGAGAGGTGTCACGTTGCATGTTAATTTGACAATCAACACATCATTTTCACTGTCTATTTAGGTTGAGAACTGCAAACATCAGGTAGAAACAAACAAAAAAAAAAAAAAAAAAACGCAAGAAGCTCTAACTTGGTAATTTTTGTTGAAATCAGATGATGTTCTGTTACGCACAGATCACACAAGCAGTGTCGACTGCGCATTAATCTGCACTTTGTCACCTTTGAGATATCCAAACCGATTCCATTTAAGGACTTTTGTGCCCCTCAGTTCCAATCATTTTTCACCCTCGTTTCCAGAGGACATCCACTTTCACATCCAATTAAATTCGCTGATAGCTCAAGCTATAATATGCTGAAGAAAATGGGTGTGTATTTTAACGTGCAAGCCAAAAAGTCCAGACTGAATGGCTGGTTTGTGGTAATGTTTATTTCTATTGTGTTATAGACTAATAGATCATAACAATAATAATGATGATAGATCAATCCAAATCAAATTTAAAAAATGTATCATTTTCTTGTGATCCCAGTATCGAGATCGTTTTATCACCCGACCCCATCTCTGAGCTCAGTCAGTAAAAATCCTTAGTGGTCCCATGACTCTACTGTGTCCTGACCTGAGTAAGGAAGGGTCCCTGACATCCTGCGTCCCAAGAGCGTCCCCCTGCATGAACTCATAGCAGATGCCGTTCTGAAAGGTGCAGTAGAGGCGAGGAGCACAACCATTAGCATGTAGCACCTAAAAGAGAGACACAATGACACACATGAATTAAGCACATATTGATTCACTGGGAATTCATTGAAACCAATTTGACTAATTTGCTTTTACACTACCTGAAAGCTTTTGAGCTCATTGTCTCTGTCCACAATCAGCTCTGTCTTGTTCCCGTATACTCGGACCAGGACCACGTCCTCTGGACTGTCCTCCACGTAGCAGCCCACTAGCTTGTTGGTGGTCCCATCAGTGAAGAGCTGGGAAGAGGAAGAACAGAAATCATGTAACCTCTCACGGAGATACAAATGAATACCCCCAACATCTGACTGCACAGCACCGTGGTGGTTCCCAAACAAAGCCTTGAATTTGAGCGTTCTCTGGTGATTTTATGAAGCTATCAGTTGTCTTCAGGTCAGGATCAACAGTACAGGCACCATGCAGCTCTGACCTACATGAGATTAATGTGTCAAAGCAACATTCTTGACTGAATCACTACCACATGTGCCCTCAAATCACAGAGAGTTCCTTCAATGCCAAAGACTTTTTAAGCCCTTGGATACACAGGAAAAGGCACAGAATCTCATGTTTTCTTAATGTAAATCAAAGTGCAAATTTTATTTTACAGGTTAAATCATGTAACTAATATGATAACTAGAGCTGGGCAATATATCGATATTATATCGTATCGTGATATGAGAGTAGATATCGTGATATGGTATAAGTGTTGGTTTGAAAGGCTGCACTGCAGTAAAGTGATATAATTTTCTTCTCATTATATACACATTACTGATAATTATTTATCAAAAAGCTCATATTTTGTGAAAGCACCAATAGTCATCTGTACAATATTGTTACAATATCAAGGTTCTTGGTCAAAAATATTGTGCTCTTCGCTCATTTTATCACCTTAGCTGCTTCCACCCCCTTGACTACGCAACATGTAGTTAGTCACAACCTGCATATATGTGTGTATATATATATATATATATATATATATATATATATATATATATATGTATATATGTACACACACACATATATATATATATAAGCACATTAAGAACTATTTAGAACAAGTTTTTTAGACCCATGAACACTACATAACACCATAAAATGACCGACTTACATTTTTATGTATTCTTTAAGTATTTTTAAAGTACTTTACTCAAACATGGTTAGACTTTTTAGAGACTGGGCAATTGGTACACAGTCACAGGTTAATTGTGGTGAAAGTCCAAGTATAAGTACTGTTCATTTGTGCTTGTGGGCAGCATCACATTGGCGGTCTGAACAGGATGTTGGTCACTGTCGTATGTATACACTGTTTTTAAAAAATATTACTTTAGGTTGTATCAGAGGTATATCCTATACTGGCGTTGGTATCAAAACTACTTTCATCAATGGCCAATGCCTCAATGGGCTTCATGCAAGAATATTTTCAGATTCTTATCCTCCATTTCTTCTTTCCCCTGAGGTTATATTTAATACAGCTGCCAACAACATGTCATCAGAGCAGCGCTGTACTGTGATAACAGTAAGGAGAGAATGATTTGATATTAAGTTAGATGATAAAAAAAAAAGAAAAAAAAGTCGGAGGTGGGAGGTGATCAGATTGAAGCAACAATCAGGTTAAGAGAATACTTTCCATTTGAGGTGAAGTCTGGTCCAGGTCAAGTCTTTTGGGTACAGCAGAAGATGTTCTGGCCTTGACGGTACCTTAATAAAGACCCTGAGGCAGTTGTCGCGGTCAAGACAAGGTCAAAACCTAGTATATGGCTGGACCGTGTACTAGAGGTGGGAATCTCTTGATACCTCATGAATCGATTCGATTCCAAGAGCCACGATTTGATGTTAAAACGATTCTTGATGCATCAGCGTTTTAAGCTTGTAAGTCAGGGGTGCTGGTTGGATTGTATGCTTCTGTAGCTGCTCAGCCATCCTCACCAAAACTCAGGAATTAATCTAGTTTAGACATAAACATGATCTATGTGTTACATTTAAAGGTGAGAAATTTTTTGTCCAATTTGATCCAGAATATGTTCTTGGTTGAATGAATAAGCAAGGGGGCGCAATTTTTAGTCTATTGCTCCAGTTTCCCTGAAATGCATCAATCATGCGTTCTTCTGACTGTGTAAGAATAAAAAATGAGTTGGAGGTGGAGTGCTCCTCTGTGTTAACATTATGTCTCCAGCAGTGGAGAGCAGCTTTGCTGCAGCACCGTGGGCTCTGGGGGAAAGACATCACTGCGCAAGATGCCGAGCAGACACAGAGTTTTGAGGTGAAACAGACTTTGACTGAGCAGGGAGTTTTTTTGTTTTTTTTTTAAACTACAGAGTTGGCTGAAGTTGTTTAATGCTGCGATGTGTCGCTCAGCCGCTCTGATTTGTTACAGCTGATTGCTGCTCTGCTCCATTAACGTCTTAATGTTAGTCTCTAGGTGATGGTGTGAAAAGTATTCACAATGTACTGGACAATTGTCTTGCAAACGCAATTATTTAGACACTAAATCAAAACATGATTGCAAGCGCAGCCTTTTGAGAAGATGAAGCACATCTCTCCCTGTCAACTACTGATAACTCTGGCATGCGTGCGCTGTAGACCATCCAAGTTCAGCATTTTTCGCTCCATCAACATAATGTTAACGTTTAGAAAATCGATTTTAGACTTTTATGAATAGCTTTAGAAGAGTATTTCCCCAACCCCTACGGTGTACCATATCAAACACTTAAAGACTTTTAGTCTGGAACGGATATAGGAAGTGATGGTGTCCATGATCTGCGCAAGAGGTGGGCCATCTGCACCTTGCCTTTGTTTATGTTTATGGTTGACACATCGTCCCCAGCCCAAGTGTGCACACCAAAAGTGACATCATTGCAACTCTGTGTCAGGCATTATCTCCCAAGGGGGCAAATTCAGCACTGTTCTCGCCAATTCATTTTGAAAGAGCAACAGCCAATGGGGAAACTCCAACACTCGACCGACCAAGGGTGTAAGTTTGTCACTTCCTCAGTCAGTCACAGATTTTCTTGTTCATAGTCCTGGCCCCCGGCTTTGCTGTGGTTCAGCTAAAAAAGTTGTCTCAATAAACTGGCAAGTCATAATAAGGAAGTTTATTTTAGTTATTTTGTTTCTGTTGATTTTGTTGAAATATTTAAACTCCCAATTCATTCAGATTCAGGCATAATTCTCAAGTCAAAGATTTGCATTTCCTCCCCTAGAGGAAGGCAAACGGTGGTTCTTGCATCATGCCTGATGGCTTCTGCAGGGTGGTGTTGCATCAGTGAGTCAAAAAGTGGAGTCTAACACCTCTTCTAAAGTGAAGAGTCAGCAAAAAGCCTTCTGTGTCTGAGGCTCTGAGTGACAGCATCACTCCAGTGAAAACCAGTGGGCCGGTCCGTCCCACTGCTGCGAGCACAATAACAACATACACACGCTGCCTGCTGCATCTCCCCCGGCCCAGACGCTCACTCACACATATCTGGCATTCCACACGGGGCTGACCACAAAGATGGGCGCACAGGCATCCCTGTTATGACCGTACGTACACAAGCATACACGCCTTTGCTACCACATGACTGATCCCTTCTACCCACCACACAATGCACCGCTAAGACCGGCGATCAATACATCGACAGACAGCGATAAGCTTGGACCCAGACAGAGGTAAACATTCAGCCATATACTCCCTGACGTTTCTTTTTTTTTTTTCGCTCCCATGAATGAGTCTACGCTCCGTGGTCTGATTGCATGGCTCGGCCTTTCTTTGACAGAGATGAATCGTGCCGTCTTCAGCATGAGAAAGTTGTAAGAGGAAACCGCTGTTCTGTTGCTGTTGGCTCGCTCTGCTGTTTGCGGGAACTCAGCGTGTGTGTGTGGGATGTTTTGGAAATGGACAGTATTTACAGTAAAAGTCTTCCTGTCCAGGTGGCGGGGCTAATCAGGTGTTTCTGTCAACAATGCTGCCCTGCTGCTCCTCGCCACATTTAGCGCTTCCCGCTCTCATCAAAACAACGGTCCCGCTGCTCGAGAACATCCTCCCAACTCAACCAAATAACACTTTTTTTTTTTTTTTTTATGAGAATCCCACACTCTCCTCACTTTCTGCTGTGATCTGCTTCATGAGTACACTTGCCAGTTGTACTGCTGGACGACACCACATGAGGTCCGTTGGACAAAAAAAAAAAAAAAAAACATCCAGTGGGACAAAAAGCTTGTTTGAGTGGTGGCCACTGAGAAAAGCTCTGCTGGTCTGGCCTGTGGAGATTGAGGTGAACACTGTCACGGTCTCAGCTGCAGGTGTGTGAATGGGTTGGGGGTATCGGATCCAGAGAGGATTAGCCAGCAGGATGCAAACACATGGTTGCCTCAGCTGTGTTCAAAGTGTGCCACAACAGAGTAAGAGCAGGAAATGGTGTTATCGTGTCCACTGTCTCAGCGTCTCCAGAGACTTTGACCTGACCACGACACATGCGTCACTTGATCCTTTTACAATGAATCAATTATGCATTTTCCTTTCGTGACAAGGTGAGTCTCTTAAATGGATCGCTCATCAACGCACTCGTGTGTTGGGTTGTGATGAAGTTGTGGTGAAAGCATGCTGCACAGACTCCATCTGTTAGTTCAATAGTGGCTGGAACTCATAAAAAATACCAGACATGGACACAATACTGGATGAATCAATTACGTGTTTTTTTAAATTCACTGATTGTGGATATGGTGTGTATGCTGACATTATACTGACTGTACACCCACATGTAGATGTACTTGTTTTCCTTAACATGAACAAGCAGAAAGCTGTATTATGGGAAAGTAGCGATCAGTTAGTCTTGCTGTTTTAGTTTTGCTTCTATTCATGACTCTTTGTACAGTTTCTCATGTGCTGAGAGAACTTTCTCCTGACTTAAGACTGTATGTGAGTTAAGAATAGGTTTCTTTGGATCCTATCTCACACTGGCTGATGGGCCTATATCATAATATCATTAATCAAAATGAGTTTATTATGATGGAACCAAATTTCAGATGTGTTAAGCATACACATACACAAAAAAATGCATGTTGCAATGATCTTAGTCATTTTTTGCAATGAAATTTCTGAGTCCTCTGCATACCCTTACCAAAAAGACTCAGGATTACAAAAACAACAACAACAAAATATGGTTCAGTGTAAATGAAGAAGTGCACCTCGAGGGTATTCCACAAAGAAAAATCTTTGAGCTCAAACTCAGACAAAACAGCAAGCACAAATTCACGTATATTCAAGTATAAAAAAGCACATCGCATTGATATGATAAACCATGCTCTTTTCAGCAATTGTGACAAAATAAAAGAATAAAAATGCAAAAACTCTAAATAATAAAAGTCTCTTAATTTGGATGTACATGTATGATAATTGGTTGCAGAGACTGAGATGACTGGTCAAATGTGACATGAGGTATTTATTCCTCTTAAAGCCATGGCTCTTCCCCGCGCTATCAGCAGCTATCTGTCGGCAAGCAGCAGCCCTCTCATTCTGCTCTGCCTGGTCTCCTGTACATACATTTATGCAAACTTTTATCTCAAATTTAATACTTTCATGTTGTACTTTCAACTTGCACTTTTTGGAGCTTTTTAAAATGGTTAAATAGCCAAATTCATTTCAGACAAAACAGCAAGTAAAAAGGGCACATAGTGAGCATAATGCCCTGAATAAGGAAATATATTGCAATTGGTTTGCTGGAATAACATTTGGTAAAATCATGATTTGTCATTTTGGAAGTATGCATAGAAGAATATATGAGTATTGTGCAGGGCAGATCTATAATACATAATACATTAACATTTCACCCAATAAATATCACCAAGCTATTTCCCCTCATATGAAATTAAAATGAAATTATTCAGATTTAATTAAAAATGGGCTGTATTTTATCCTCTCTGTGGGTCTCATGGTTTTGCAGCAGCATACTACATATCCAGGATTGATTTCCCTTTAGCCCATTCTGTTTTTGATCTGTTAGGTATCTAGCTTCGAACCTGTATCATTTTCATGATACTAAACTTGGTACAGGTATCAAAGTCAAAATGTTGGCATCGCAACAACACTGGTGAGCAGTGTTTTTCTTATTTGGCTCAGTGAATGTGCACATTAGGGGTGGTGAGATCAGTCAACATAACCAGCATCATCGATTACGGAAATATGTTGATTTGCATGACATGCATGAACCCGTCGCTATAAAACTGCTGCGCTTGGTCAAAGCATGGATCTACCTGGAGAACAAGCGGCAGTAAGCAAGCCTTGTTGCGATTATCTAAAGTATGGGAGTATTTTAGACTTAGAGGCAACAGTTTGGCTCCCTTTTAAGCTCCACAAACTGGACATGATTTATCGCAGCGGGACAAACTGCTCCATACAAGAGTGCTGGAAGTGAAGCACCGAGCGCTCTGTCCTCCTGCAGCTGCAGCAACAGCAGCGAGAGAGCAGCATCGTCCTGTTTACTTTCTGTCAGCACCCAAGCATGATATATTAGGATTATGAAGACATGGAATGTGTTTCTGTTAGTAGAAGTCACTTAAGATACACTGCCTAAACGTTTCGTCCCCATCCAATGGTGAGATTCAGCCATTTTATACATTCTGTTTAACAATGACGTATGAGTGAGAAATGGCTAAAACTAACTTTACAGACAGTCTGCAATTCATTTCAATTATTTTCTTAAATACACTGCCAGTGATCATCTTACCTGCATATTACTACAGTGATCAAATAAATCCATGTCATAACCAGTTTAGGTTTTAAGTCAAGTATTTACATAAAAATAGTGAAAGGCTAGTTCAGTTAAGGGCTGACACAGTGATAAGTAAATAAATTAATTGGCTTCACAGCTATTTCTGAATTTGAGGTCCAGTCATTTGTCTGATCAGGCATCTGACATGGAGTCTATTAAATAGGGTGGAAAAATATTTATGAGAAGAGCTTATATTTATTTTAGGTCAATTAAATGTTGAATTAATCAAATATTTTAAAAATAATTGTATATTCCAAGACATGTTATAGCACACCATAAGGCATCCACGGAGTTGGATTACTCTTTTTTCTTCAATTGTACTAAAGAATATACGTAAAGATTGGAAATCTACATTAAATGTGTTATCTGAATATGGAAAAGACAGTAGCCATGGAAAAGAACAAATTAAATCAATTTGAAATCATATGAGGAGAAATACTGAGTGCATAAAGAAAAGAAGGAAAAAAGAGTGGTTTGTGTACTCAAACCTGCTTTGAGATTTTGTTTTGTTTCATTTCATTTACTTAGCTTTTTCATTTTTTGTGGTGTTGTTACACTGAAGGATAAGTGGACAATAACGGCACTTAGGATCTAACTATTGGTCACAATCTAAAGGATTGTTTCGTTGGGGAAGAACTGAGTTTATGAAGTGAGCGAGTTGATCAGATATACAGATGTTGAGCCTGTGTGTATGTGGAGCAGATGGGCGTTGGTATAAGCCTTGTTTTGTTTTGTCTTTGATTTTTGTTTTGTCATCAAGATTGTGCGTCTTTGTTTTGTTATCATGGAAAGTGTTTATTGCATGTAATGAGAAATCTAAATAAAATTTTAAAGATAAATAAATAAATAAACAAAATGTTAGATTAATTGATAAATTGATTGTTGGATTAATCAATTAATTGAAAAGATAATCATTGGATTAATTGTTTCAAAATCATCTTTATGTGCAGCCCCAGTGCACATCAAAATTAGGCAATGTCAACTGAATTGGCATATGATGATGTCCACAGTGAAACACTGCGATGGACAATAATATTGTTGCAGATTTTAAAAGGGTCTTTTGTCTCCAGAAACTGTGTCTGTGACGTAGTTGTGTTTAATAAGAAAATAATTAACAGGATATGGAGACTTAGCGTAATGACCAGCAGCAACGGTTTCTTTTTATTTTCTCTCCCACATGTCAAAAACAGAACTTAGCCAACAACTCTATAGCAACCTTGAGGGGACATGCTACCTGAAGTATAGAGGGCTTTTAAATCATGTTACAATGGTAGAGGGTTCAGTGGTCAATGAGCGTCAGGCATCGCACAGCCCAACCCGAGTGCAAATTTTGAAAAGCACTGTATTTTATGTGTGCATTTGATGTGTCTGTAATTAGGTGGAAAAAAAATGTATATCGGTATTAACCTTGTTTGCTTCCTGAAAAAATGTTTGTTCATAGAGGTTAGGGTGAAACAAGCAATAAGCTCAGGTCCTGCATAGGAATTAGGGATGTTCCTGGCGACTAATTTCCCTGTCGATTAAACGCAAAATTTAATTTAGACTAGTCGACTAGTCTAACACTAAGAAAACAGTCAGAAAGCAGTTAAAATTGAGCAGAATTTATTAATTTATAATGTTAAACACTGTCCGAAAAAAATACTGTTCATGTTAAGAGCCATTTGAAGCTGTTAATCACAGTCAACAATTGCCAAATCATACTTTAAATGCCGCTGAAATGTGCGCTATGTGCGCTAAATATGCAATACAAACCGTACACATTAACTTACAAAACATTACAGCAACTCAATAAATGCTTCACCTAATTGCTTTCAGACCGAAGAGGATCACAGCGTCTGCAGGTAAACGACCCGGTGACGTTAGCCACCAGTCTGCTACACAGTGTGGCTAATGTCAGCAGTGCTAGCAGCAGCAGCTCCGCTTGTAGGTTTATACCTGTGTCTGTGCTTAATGTGGTCACATGTTTCTCCAGTCGAGTGTATATCAGCTTATTATGTTACAGTCTACATTCAACATTATTTACATTGTCTAGATTAAAACACTGCCAAACCACGCTGGTTTTACGAGCTGTCATCTGTCTGACTTTGCTCATATAAACAACCGGCGTTGCCTAGGTGATCGGGGCGTACACGCTGGGTGAGAGAGGCTGCCATCTGACAGTGCGGCAGCCCCGACTAGTGGCGGGCGGCTGCATAAAATCTTAGAGGCGACAGATAACTGGTATGTACATGACTAAAATATTCATAAATAGTTTAAACGACTAGTAATTCTGGTGCCGACTAGCGAGGGAGGGGACGTTTAATCGTATAGTCGACTAATCGTGCGCATCCCTAATAGGAATATTTGAATAGTCAATAAATATTTTTTAAAAATTGAATAGTTCAGATGACTACTGTTTTGTCTTTTAATATCTGTTGATTGAACAAAAAGTTTATTTTTTATTTGTGTGTGGATTTTACTCAGTCTGACTGCTTTCTTAACAAGTGCCTGCTGGTACTGATTCAAGCTCAATACCAGCTGCTGTGATCCGACTTTAAACTGAAAAGCTGTGAGTTTTTTCGTGGTTTGTGCTGTTTTAGTGTTTACTCCGTAGCTTATCCTGTCAAATTTGGCGCTACTATGATGCCAATATGGCTATTCCCAGAGGCTTGGGCGCTGTCGGACTAAATTGTGTATTACCGGGTGACAGTAAAGAGACACTGTGTGGACACTGAGCCGTGTTTGAAGAAACTATATAATGAGAATAGGTGATGTAGGTGATGTACTGTTGTACTGCTGTGTTGTTTCGTGTTGCTTTTTGTGGAAGTTTATACTGCAGGAGCTGCTAACAGAGATGCATCAATACCAATACCAGCATTAGGTATCAGCCCGATACTGTCCTCACGTACTTATACTCGTACTCATAAAACTACTCCGATACCACGTCACGAAAAATAGCCGCTCAACACAAGCAAACATCTAAATATCCAACACAATGTAGAGTGCAAGGAGTTTGCTGATGCTTAGCCTCTTTCCTTGGTCGTGCCATCATTATCAGCGTGAGACTCGTTGTCCTCATCATCATCCACTAACGACTGCAGCGACTTTGGCAACTGTCTATAAAAATTCCATGCAAGTCCATGTAAAACTGAAACAACCTCAGAGCGCCTGTACCTGTAGACCGCAGCCAGCTGCTGTCCAATAAGTCCCGGCAGGTGTAAACTAGTTGGATGCCTCGACTAATTAATCCAAAGAAAAAAAACACAGCTGCCACCGGTCTGTAACCCTCTTTTCTTGGTAATAAGCTGCTACAACTTCTCTTTGTGTGCTCTTCTTTATTCTCCTGTTAATCTTCACCAAGACGGCCTGACAGCACAGTACACCCAGCATCACTCTTTGGGGTTCATAGCAGGGTAAACAAAACTGTTGCACACGTCACCACACTCATACCTGTCCCCCTAAACAATGGCAGGTAGGAACTAATTAGCTCTTAGACAAGAGGGACATGAAGAAGAAACTTAAATACTATGCATGTAAAAGTAAAATTAAAATACTACCTGAAGTGCCGCAAATGATAATGTAATAATTATGTAACACCATTGTAACAGTTAACTTAATTCTGCAAGTCCATAATAATGTGTAATTATTATACTGAAATATATCATGAACACAGTAAACTGCACAGCTTAATAAGGAACACAAAATTAGTAAAGTAACTTACTACAAATAACCCAAATATGTTATGTGTAAAGTAACTATGATACCACTAGCAGCAGGAAACAGCAACAACAATTTGTTACATTTAGAATTATGAATTGAACTGTAATGGCATTATTAAGTACTCGCATCTGTACTCAGTATTGGCAAGAACCCAAATGTAAGTATTTGTACTTGATCTGAAAAAAAGTGTAATTGGTGCATCCCTAGCTGTTAAGCTTTGTTAATGTACAGAAGCCAGTGTGGCCCTCGGCACTGGCGTGTGCGTAATGTGTGTGTGTTGCTGCTGTGTGTAAATGGGTCTCTCTGTGGTTGTCTGTGAAAATGGGGAGGGTAATGCCCACGGAATATCGAATAGCATTTTGGCTTGAAATGCCCATCCCTCGTCCCGCATAGGGTTACATACGGAAACTTTACACTTGATATTAAACATAAAAGCAGTGTTCTGTTGCTGCTCTTCTTTCACTATTATTTCCTCAAAAAGGAACAAAACAGTATGTAAATATGGTGAGTAGTGCACACATTTACATCCTGTAAGTGCCTACGAAAATGACGCGAACAGGCAAATGAGGCTGCCACTCCCAAAACTGTACTGTTCTGATTTTATTTAAGGCTTCAGCCATATTTCCTACTGCACACTTCATGGACATATGCTGATTGTGCTCTTTAATGTCAAACTGACAGGGTAAAATATTCAACAGACTGTGATGAAGCCTACAAACATGGGTTAATACGCTACCTTAAAGTAATAAGGGAGGGAGTTTTGGATCAGTGATCAGGAAATCCAGCCTTTGTGAATCTGCTTTGCTCACTCTTTTAATCTTACTTTTAAGGGGTCTGGGTTTTTTTTTTCGTCATGTTAATGACCACAAATGGATAGAGATGAGACTACAACCCCATCTGATACAGTTTCAATGTGGGCATAAACTTCATCTGATACAGTGTCATTATGGACATAAGGGATGTCTAAGGGATTATTATATATTGTGGCACAATATTCTGTTCTGTGAGCAGTCAGTGATCTCTGACTCCATGACAAAAAGAGCTGTGTTCAGCAGGACTCATATTCTGTGTCTTTGACCCCAAGACAGCAACAAATGAGTTCCCCAAATTACCTTTGGAGGCATTTTGCACTTAACAAACACAAGCTGTAAAAGCTCAGAAATGCTGATATTCTGAACTTACCAGCTAATAGCGATATTTATCTCCCTCTCATGGTTTATACTGATAAAATAACTTCACAATATTGTATTTAAAAGTAAGTTTACATTGAAGGGCTGGCCCTACCCTTGTGGCATGCCCCATGGCACCTTACTTTAAAAGAAAAAAAAAAGTACAGTAGTTAATGGCGAGAGACTTTTTTTTTTTTGTTCCTGTTTGAATTGTGTCACAGATTACATAAAGTTATTTGTTCATTCAAAAGATGATTATACAAGACAGGAAAGTCATAATTTGTGATAGGTTTGTCCTAGTTTTGTATGTCATCAACACCAATATCGCTGTTTGTTGTAACATTATCTCACTTAAAGTGTTTTATCAGTGATGTCTTGTCCTTTTATCAGCTGGGAAGCGAAAGAATAAGCAAGGCCTGTTGCTTGTGTGACTACATCACGTTATGAAAACAAACAGGCATCGTAGCTTCAGCGGCTAACATTAGCTTTTGGAGGGAGAAGTCGTGACATCACTTCTGTGACTTCTGGGTGTGTAGTCTTTCTAATTACGTGTCCTCACAGTCTTATACTTCAGTGTTACAACAAACGGCGACTTTCTTGACTTGTAAGATAAACTTTTAAATTGACAAACATCATATGTGTGATTCATGACACAATTCAAACAGAATCAAAAAATAATTTGTCTCTCGCCATTCACTACAGTTCATATTTTTCCTAAAGGTCCCATGGTGGTCCACCAGAAGAGGGACCACCATGGGACCTAAACCTGTAGTTTATGCACACCTGAGGATAAGAAAGGCTAAGATGTAGTGAAATGATGGATGATTTAATGATGATGATTCAATATCACTGATCACTGATCATATCATACCACTAATATTAAACTTTGTTTTTAACCAGGACAAAACTCAGATTGTTTTTCTTTGTTAGCTTAGGTTTAATACACACATAAATTTTGCTTTATTTATCAATATTATTTAAAATACAGGTGGAAGTTTACTGTTTCATCGTTATGATATTGTTTTGCACAATAACATCTTCTGTTATACTGTAAAATATCCTGCCTTCGATATATAACTTTGTCACAAGTGTTAACCACTAACCACTTTTGAGGGATCAATGCAAAAAAAATGTATTTGTGTGTAGATAAGATATAGATAGATAGATATAGATTTTATATATTATATTTATATAGATTTTTTTTTACTCAAATATTGGCATTCGGCCAAAAAAAACCCCACTATTGCGTAGGCAATAGTTTGCACTATCTGAGAATTTACAGCATATTATTTTAGAGAAAATGTGTATATCTAGATATATATTGTATATCTCCGCAAAGGCTAAAAATATTAAGGTATTATTCATAAGCCATATCACACAGGCCCTTCTATGTCTTAGTTGTGTACAGTAACGTTACATTAGTAGTGGAAGTAAAAATCAAGAGTGCTGTCCTGGAAAGGTCTCTCAGCATGCACAGACCCCACCTGAACAGCTAATATCTCCATTACCATTAATATGAAGTCACAGCAGACTCAAGGAGAGCAAACAGACAGAAGAAGACAGGCTGATTATCAGTAACCAGTTCAACTAACTATAAAACAGTCATTAAATGTGTATGCCTCATTGAGAAAGCTCCATAACGTCATCATGATCACATTTCTCAACCAAACTGGCCATCACGTCACTAAGATGACTTGGCTCCCATGCTGTTTTTGGTGTTTGGTGTAATTTGGACATCTAAAGCTGTCTGTAAATGAAGTATCTGTTGAGGTAACTTACGGACGTTAGTTTGCTACCTTATCTTAGTTTAAGTTCAAGTCTGAGGGCGTCTTGCTAGCCTGGTCGACCTTACCGTGAATATCGAGACTGCGACAATATCAAACATAAGACATCTTTATTCATACATTGAGAATACAGTGTAACTGGCTGTGTGTCATTTGTTAAAAGAAGCCCATAGAGCTAACGTCTCCACGGCCCTCCTCCTCCCGGCTGCCTGGCAGTGACCGGTGATGCTGCAGAGCTGCCAGTCTTATTAGCCTAGCCTAGCATAACTCCTCCGTGCAGCTAGCTTAGCGGCTATCGTTACCTTCGTCTTGACGTGGCTGCTGTCCCACGCCGGTCTCAGCTCTTTGATGAGCTTCATCGCTCCCTCCGTCACGTTGTGCTCGTCCACGAAAATGGGAATTTTTCTTATTACCGGCGACCCGACGGGCACATGTATCTGCGTCTCCATACTGCAGCCGTTTATCTGTAACGCTAATCTCCGAGCCCTTCACAGACGTGTCTACAAACTGCAGCATACAACACCTGCTGGGTTTAGAAGCAGCTAAATGTTGGTGCGTTTTTTTGCGGACGACTGAAGCTTTGTGTGTTTGATGCTGCAGTGGATGATGAGGCTTAAGCAGAGGAGATGTGCGGTCAAACTGCCGGGTGTAGGTGCTCGTCGCCGGTTTTCTTAGGAGCAGTCAGCCAACGGTACCATTTCCTCCTACTTGGCTCCGCCCGCCCGGGATCATCCGATTGTACCGCCGGTTGAGACGCACCACAGACGAGCACGCCCATTATTTTCCGTGTTCGTCCGAACGGAGCCCGAGTTCAGCCGAATGAGAAGAAGCGTGACATGCTGCAGCTGTATGGAAAAAAATACAGGTTTGAAAATGAATTTTAAAGAAGAACGAGCGATAAATAAGTCGACTGCGTCAGAAAGTGGCAATTTTTCAAGAACCTTTTCCACAGCAGCCATATTGATATGAAAGTCCATTATTATATTATTATTATTTATTATTATTATTATTATTATTATTATTATTATTTATATTATTATTATAGGGAGACCAGATGAGAATGAGTGAAATTCAGGACGGGGGAGTTGGGGGTGGGCGTGTCATGTTAAAAGGATTAAAATGTAGAGAATAATTAACTAATTGACTCTGATAATTTGTTGTCAATGTTATGAAGATCAGTTACAGATTATATGAAGCACAGTGACTTATGGACCATTATGCTTGTGTGGCAGGTGTGTCACAGTCATTTTAAATAGCTAAGATTGTCATTAAGCTTTTGAAGCTCACAAACACTTTTTTTTTTTTTTTTAACACAAATTCCTTCCACAGTGCCAATTGCCTCTCCATTATTTGGTCCAAACTGATTGAATAACATAAAAAGTCTGTCATAGCCTAATCAGGGCAATTGGCACATAAAAACACATCAATACTGTTACATATTTCCAGTTAGGATTCAAATCCTATATTTATGCTGAACTAATGCGGGACTCATGATCATTTAATGCATGAATTAATGCAGGATGTATCATGAAATCCTGTTGCTCACCACTAACAAATGATCAATTCACTTTGACTTTAAGTTTTTAGTTCACACTTAACAGATCACTGGTTAGGAATGTTCACAATTCAGTTCAATTCACAGTTACTTCATACATTAATTGATATGCATCAAATTAGCTGTATTCTACTTACATAAAAGTTTATTTTAGTAATATTTAATAATAAGAATGAGAATAAGAATAAGAATAAACATTCTTTAACTGAAGATCTTTTAAGTGTGAACTAATCATAAAGACATGGCAACTTGATCATTATATTGTTAGTGGTGAGCATCAGGAATCCATAGATCCTGCATTAATTCATGCATTCAGTCATCATGAGTCATGCGTTAGTTACAGAGAGAGAGAGAGACCAGGCAAAGATACACAAAACAGAGCAAAAGAAAGAAAACATAAGGAGGGCTACACAACTGATGAAAAATAAATTCAGCTGTAATACTTACAGGAGATTATACAGTATGTGCAGAAATATACATTAAATTGAAATAAAGCTATATACAATATAGTAGACCAGTGTACATAAATGTTTTTTTTTTATGTGGATTGATGTAGTATAGTGTAAAAGCCCCAACCGTTGCCAATAGGACACGACTTCAGACAGTGAAAGTCTCTTTTAAAAGTGAAAGTAGTCCATTTGAAGAGTGGCACATAGAGATATATGTCAGTTTAAATATTGCAGTTAATCTTAATGCTGAGTCTAGCTACTGTTGGTTAATGTATGAATGGAAATCTTTAGCAAAAATAAATAAATCAGACAAGATGAAGGCACACAGCCAGTCAGCACTGCTGAGATGAAGTGTAGAGAACACAATGTGAAACAAGCAGCAACCTCCACTATGGCAGTACCAACTCTCACCCAAATGGTGGCAGCATAGTAATAAAAATGTCCTTGTCAAGTGGTGCAAACAGAGGGACACGTTACCCTGAGGGATGTCTCTGAAGGATTACTCCTAGTAGGATGAGTACATGAGGGAAAACTGTAGCATAAGAAGCTATATTTGTTACAGGACAAGTCTCAGGTGGCCCTCTTAAGTTGTAAGTCAGATGGGATGTAGCAGAGAAGGTGCAAGTTCTAATAAAAAGGCCTCTTATGCATTCTCATATATTTATAACTAAGTATTAGTGCTGAACATAAATAAATCCTGGTACAGTTCAGCCCAAAATCAAAAATATTCATTTTTCTTCTGGCCTGTAGTGCTGTTTATTTATCTAAATAGTTTTGGTGTGAGTTGCAGAGTTTTGTAGATATCAGCCTTAGAGATGTCTGCCTTCTCTCCAATACAATGGGAGTAGATGGCACTCGGCTTGTGGTGCCTAAAGGGCCAAAAAAAATATACATATATATATATATTTTAAAAACTCAACAGCAACGTCTCTTTGCAGAAATCTTGACCCAGTTACTCGAGATAATCCACAGGCCTTGTTGTGGTGTAGGAACTATTTTCTTTCTGCCAAACTACACCTGCCAACTGTATCGTCGTGCAAAAGGAAGCGTGCATCTACTCATGGATGAAAGGTTACGGCTCAGCCCATTAATGTTTACATCCCACACTGGAGACGATGTCTCCAAAACTTGGAAACTCACACCAGGTAACAGGAAGCTATGGCATTTTAATTTTTATTTTTATTTTTTTATATTGTGGGGTGAACCTTTCCTTTAATGCTCAAGGTTTCAAAATGGCAGAAAGGTCTTCTTCTAAGAAGTGATGATTTTTCTTCCAGTGCTGTGAGTCTCATAACTCATCCTGGCGTCCATGTCTGTCACTAAAATCGCAAACAGCTGGTGAACAATGAGATAAACAAGCAGCCGGACGTCCGGCCACATTAAATCTGCCCTAACTTGTTGCCTACACGATAGTGCTTGAGGCGACCACTTCACTTCACTGGTGCACTCAATAAGCCAAAACACATAAACAAGTCTACAGGAAGTTTGGGGGATTTTCTCTTGTGGTGTTTACTTTTTGGGAGCAGAGAGACATGATCGGGCCGGCATAAATGAAAAATCTGTTTAATCTTTTCGTAAGAGTCCCTACGCATTCGTGCAATATGGAGCATATTACTGCAGCAGTGCACAAGTGGAACCCCCCCAACCCCACCCCACCCCCTGTACATTTCTGACCTGCTCACTGACTACAGTCGCTGGTTTTCTAACTGTGCTCAGATCAAATCTGGGTGCGTTCGTTTTGGTCCTGTTCTCTGGAACAAATATCTGGATGATCTGAGATCAGCCATAACTGCATCCACATTCAAAGGAAAAATAAAAACTCATAGTTTATGATTAGTTACAGTGTCTGTGGGTTTCAATATTATATTTTTATGGGGAAATGTACTATATAAATAAAATTGCCTTACCTGCCTTGCATCAGACGGTCTTTAATTTTGAATTTATACTGAAGAGGTATTTCATGAAATATGTAACATTTATAACAATACTATTTTCAGTATTAGAATATGGTATATGCTTTATAGGTTTGCGCTATTTCTTCTTTTTTTCGTGATAACTGACAGGCATGTCAGTAATGTTCTGACTCTGCACAATTTTGTGCAAATCTGACTTTTGCAAATCAACAGGTAAATCAAATAAAGGTGTGCGAGGTATATAATGTGCATCTGTCCACAAAAAACAATAAAAATATGCAATGTTTTCTACATTAAAATAACACTTATTATCCAACCTGTCTTTTCTCTGAAATTACATGAAGAGCATCTGTTGAGCCAAACTGGGGTTCATCTTTTTTTAAGAGTTTTTTTAAAAGTCTAGTGTGTAAGATTTTGGGGGATCTATTGGCAAAAATGACAGCAATGGAATACAATATTCATAAGTATGTTTTCATTACTGTATACACTAATCACCTGAATATAATGATCATTGTGTATTTGTCACCTTAGAATGAGCCCTTTATTTCTACGGAGGGAGTGGGTTCTCTTCTTCCACCATGTTTCTACAGTAGCCCAGAATGGACAAACCAAACAGAGGCCCAAGAGAGGGCCTTTCATGAGTCTGACTGTCACTGTAGTTTCTCCCACGTTTGGAAGACGAGGGTGAGTCACCACAAAATCAACCACATGTGTCCTCTGTACCTATTAGAATGAACAGCTGACCGCCAGTCTGAGATATAATGATTTTCTGCAGATTTTTCTGACTAGTTACTATGGACTAGCACAGGGGTCAGCAACCTTAACAATGAAAATAAAATCTCTAAAAATCTCCATTTTCCTTGGAGACAACTCTCTTTTTTGGATTTTTTGGTTGGCGAGCTGTATGAAGGCTACGACGCAGATTTTAGTAGATGAAATACGTATATACATTTTTTTTTAATCAGTGTATAGGTCACACATTTTTACAACTGTAGAATCACTTTAGGCCTACAACAATAAAAAAATTTAAAAAAGAACTGTTATTCATTTCCATATAATTTTTGGTTAAGCCACAGTGAGCCACTGGAGAGGGCCAAAGAGCCACATGTGGCTCTGGAGTCATAGGTTACAGACCCCCGTAATGGCATTATCCTGGACTGTTGTACTTCATACTTCCTGTTTCAAAGAATGCCTCCTATAGTTAGACTTGAGATAAAAGGAGAGGACTGTACACGTGCTTGTGTCAGTGTGTTCATGTGTGAGATGTGGTTGTAAAGAGGCAAAGTCACGACCCTTCCGGTGTGCCCCATGAGACCTTGGGACCTTACTTCGGAAGAAATATAAATGCTAGTCTCTGGCAAGAGACAAGTCATTTTTGTTCCTGTTTGAATTGTGCCTTGAATTACGCATGCTGTTTCTCAATTTAAAGGATAATTTTACAAGTCGAAAAAGTTGCCCTTTGTCATAGTTTTGTTGTAATTTAGTTTTGTGTGAAACCGCTCAGTGAACTACATCTCTTGTCTCGCACAATATACATCATCAACCCATCATAACTTCAGCAGCTAACATTAGCTGGAAGGGAGATAGTCATGACATCACTTACATGACCATTGCGCGTGTAGTCTTTCTAATTACCGATCTTCACAGTCTGATACTTAAACAGTTTCACAACAAAATGCAACTTTAATGACTTGTAAAATGATCTCTTAGATTGACAGACATCACAAGTGATGATTCAAAACAGACGGGATTCAAACGGGATCAAAAGATTATTTGTCTCTCGCCATAGACTACCGCTAATGTTTTTTCCGAAGTTAGGTCCCATGGTGGTCCATCAGGAGGGGCATGACTTCGCCATCTCTGTTTGTCGATTTAAAAATCATTTTACACATCAAAAAATCACCATTTGTTGTAAAACTACTTAAGTATAAGACTATAAAGATATGTAATTAGAAAGAATACACACTTAACAGTCACATAAGTGATATCATGATTCTCTCTCTCTCTAAAAGCTAATGTTAGCTATGATGCCTACGTGTTTTCATACCCGGATGCAGCCACTCAACAGCGGGTCTTACTCGTTTTTTTCTATTCTCAGCTGATAAAAGCACCAAGAGTCGCTGGATAAAACACTTCAGGTAAGATAACGTCACAAAGGGCAGTGATGTTGGTGTAGATGTCGTATATTGTGCGAGACGAGAGATGTAATTCACTGCGCGGTTTCTTATTAAACTAAGCTAAACTAGGACAAACCTACCACAAACTGTGACTTGTAAAATTATATTCTGAATTGACAAGCGACGTGTAATTTGTGGCACAGTTCAAATGGAATCCAACAATAATTTGTCTCTCACTATAGACTTCTGCTCATATTTTTTTCCAAAGTAATGTCCTGTGGTGGTCCACCGGAAGGGGCTTGACTTCACCTCTCGACTTATAAAATGTTGTGTTGGCGTCAGGAATTTCAATGAAGAAACAGCAAGGAATGCATCACTTGTTAACGCCCCAAAACCTTGAGCAACTTAACTTTACATGTGTTTACAAATGACTAAGGGCTACTTTTAGTTTTACAGGACACGGCGGGATGAGTTTGGCGTGTTCACTCACACCCAGACACTTTTTGTGTTTGTGTGTAGCAGCTCAGAGCCGAGCTCTACCTGTAGCCACATGCCTCCTCTGCTCCCTTAATCCGTGTTCCTCACTGGCTCTCAGGAATGCAGTTGGCAAATTGTGTGTGAGGGTGAGGGTGTGTTGCTGTGGATGCGTCAGTGGATAAATGTGAGTGCGTGTGCATGAGTCCCAGCCATGACCTTATCCACAGGTGGGACAGCTCAAAGGTAGACCGGTGCTCCGTCCATATCTCAGGAATGAGGAAATGTTTACATTGTCACACTGTGGAGTGCTGTTTATTATGTGGCACACACACACACACACACACACACACACACACAGAGAGAGATCATAAATCACATTTCCTCTGAAAGAGTGAACTGCGTCTTGTCTAACCTAATTTCTCATGTCAAGGCTCCTGTTGACACACTCCTCATCTATCACAGATTGCATGATTCGAGTGAATCGGGGCTGTTTGGGAAGAGGGGCCGCTCCATGTGAGGGGTGTTTACTTTCACACACCGCTTCATAACATTTACACAAACCCACACGGAGGTCACAGATTGGTTTTGAAGTTGACAGATGTCCTTTGTGCGGCCGAACAATGTGCACGGTTTATGATCTACAACAAAAATAAGTGAATGGGAGGTCATTCAAGGACGTCTGGTCCCGCCATCTGGACAGTTTAGAGCTCGTCCCACTGAATGAGTCTGATAGACTTTACTGTTCACCTCCTCATTGTTTTCTTATTGCCCTCTTTTACCACTGTCCAGAGTAACAGTTGTCAAATCAAGGCTGCACGTGACGCTGCAGTGAGCCCTTCCTTATATTAAAGTCTAGATTAAATGAAAAATGCCCTATTAAGTTTTAGATCACATTTCTAGTTAAATTGTGCACCTATTTAAATAGAAAATACAAATAAATGTCAGGTGTGGTGAAAAGTCAACAAGAAACACAAATGGTGGTGGACCCAAAAATGCAGACAGGAGCACTGGAAGCAATGTTCAAAAGGTGATTTAATGCTAAAACAGAAAGTAACACAAACTCAGGCTTACTTCAACAAAAGAGATCCAAAAGACAAAACCAAAAAAGCAAAATCCAAGAAATCCAAAAGGTAAAAATCCAAAAAGCACTGGGAGCAACACTGGGAGCACACAGGGACGAAAACACCAAAATCAACACACGAACTGACAAAGACAAAGAGACACACAGGGACTAAATAGACAGAAAACTAATGAGACACAGGTGGGCCAACAACAACAGGTGAACAAAATCAATGATCAAACAGGGCGGGAAAAGAACAAAGACAGGAAGTAAAAACAACAAAGACACACAAGGGAAAACCAATACTACAAAATAAAACAGGAAGTGACCAACAAAAACACAAACCATGACAATAAACATATAAAATTGTTTCTTACCTTTTGCTCTTATATTGAAATCCATCTGGTTTCTCCCTATAAAGAAAAATAAACTTACACAGGCTTCAACCAACAACTTTCAACCAATGACATCTACCCATCAATCAATCTTAAATTTTTATGAGCTAAAATTCATTAGTTAGCTAGCTAGCAATAGCATGCTATGTTGGGTTATGACATGCCCACTATGTCCCACCTACCTATCCTGTTTTACTTGGAAATACATCATACATACATATGGAAGTTAGCAACTCAACATTGCAAATAAGTGGGCTTTCACTTCATTTAATTTGAGATCTTCCTCCCAATTGCCTCTTTCCTGTAAAAAATGTGTTTCTAGGGGGCCAAAGAATTCCAAAAAAAAAGTTGACAGACATAGTCCTGCTCTATTATCAACTTTAAAGTTGGTTAACGTGTTAGCAAACAGTTGTTTGTTTACACATACCACACACAGAGCAACATTATTATCTTATTGGACTAATGTTTCCAGCCAATGGAACACAAGTCCAATATTAACTTTCCCTTAAGCTCTATTCTTCATCAACTTCCCAAACGAAAATTCCTCTTTCTTTAGCTTCCTAGGTCTGTCCTCACTGATTTTTTTTTCCCCCTTCAGCCATTCGCTGCTGGATTGCTGAAGCGTAAAATGAGTTTGGCAGAGGCTATTTTTTGCTAAAAACTTCTGCCCGTTGCTGCTGGTAACAGGGTTGCTAAAGATGATCAGATGGACCAAAGAGTACATGTGCCAATAAACCAAAAAAAGCAACCTAACAAGCTAAAAGACGCAAAGAAAAGCTCAGCAATGAGTTGGTCTTGTCTAGATGGAAACTCTATATTTGGAAAAGTCTTGCAAGATTTGTGTTGTTTATTGTGCACTTGTAGAGGCAAATTTATTTTTATTATGTAACAATATGGTTAAAATGAGCTTAGTTTTAGGAACAAAAGCACTTGTTAGGGTCAGGGAAAGATCACAGTTTGGGTCAAAATAATGACTCTCATGAGATCTAACGCAGGTCTGGGGTTCCCATCAAGACACAACCCAGTGAATTTGTCACTGTGAGTGAGCCATCTAGTTATTTGTTTCAGTGAAATTATGGAAAATGTTAATTGTTGGACCTTGGCACATTTCTTAATTATTTTGTATCTTTGCACAGCACTTCACTCTTACAGTACAATTGCAATCTTTGTTTATCTGTTTGTAATTTTCTTTAGTCAAAGATTCAAGTCTGCTGTTAGACTTGATTATTGGACTTTTCCTAATTCATTGTGGGTCAGAAACCCACAGTGCATAAAATGTACAATGTAAAAGTTCTGTTTCCTTCAACCTTGTCATGTTGCAAATCTGGCTTCTCTTCCCTACTCTTCTTTTGTCATTACATACTTTCCCTTTATATTTTACACCATTCTCTTCATTTATCCACTCTTTCTCTTTTCACTTTCTCTTTTGAAAACAGCTGCCCTCGTGCTGGCGGCTTTATGCCTCCATGACATATCAGAGTCAGAGTTTTGTGAGAGATTTAGGTCAGTGATTGTCTCACTCCAGATACTTTAGATAGCCACACCTGAGCACACAAAGTAGTGATATCACCAAAGCACTCAAAGCTTATGCTGCTGACAAAAGATCACAACATAAAGATGGATTAGCGCTTCAGTAGCATACAGTGAGCCTGAAAAATGACTGTTGACTTTTAAATAGCTACAAAGTAACTGCTAAAATAAAATGTAGATCATCATAGGTCATACCCCAGCCTTAAACCTTTGAACCCAAATCGGGTAACTTCATGACACAAGACTTAAGAGGAGAATTCACTGGACTTAAGTACCATTTTGCCGTACTGCTACTTAGCTCATAGTGATAAATCACACACACACTTATGAAATAACTCTGTAGATCCACTCCGCTGTATGGAATGTGTTAGCATCTTTTGGCTAACTTTTTTTGATTTTCCAGCCCACAAATTTACTGTTTTGGTTCACTCTCTTCGCTCTCATCAGGAAACAGTTAGCGACTAGCTGGTGAACATAGTGGAGCATTTAGCAGCTAAAGAGCCCGACATTTCCCTCAGGTGTTGGTAGTGACCAAAACAGAGCTAAAAGGAGATCAAATATTGGACTTAGATTTGTCAGGTTTACAGGAAAATAAATGTTGATTCATCCTTCATATCTGCTGGATGTTTAAACTGTTTAACAAGTTTGTCATATCAACTTAAAGGGTGATAATGTGGCAGATGTTGCGTTCAAGGCTTGTTTCTGCTGCCTATATGTTATCTACTGGTTGATTCCAGCTATGACGAGGCCACCGGAGCTGACAGTGCATGGGATTCCATCAGAAGCGCCACAGCAGAGAATACACACCGCTTCACAGAGCAGATCATGCCAGACCAGATGTCAGACTCATAGATGAAGAGAATTTTCAAAATAAAACACCCTGTTCAGACTCCTGATCATAAAAACAGACAAAAAAGGGAAACATAAAACGTAGCCAACATACCCATGGTAGAAGCACAGAAACCAAGGGAAAATGACCAAATCAACAAAATAAGGCAGGCAAAATGCTCCGCCTTGGTGGGGCGTGAAAGGTGTGTAGAACGTATCAACGTCATAGAGCCATTCACTGTAAAAACAAAAAATCTGAGAAAACCCAAAATTTCAAGGCAACAAACTGCAACAGATTTTTGACTTTTGAGCCCAACTCAAATAAGTTCTGAAAAAGTTTTACCTCTTATGCTGAGATAATTTACTTGTCTTCTTCAGATAAACATTAAAAATTTTAGAAATCCAAAACAGTGTATTAGTAAATTCATCAAGTGACCAATTTTTGATTCATTTTAGTTTCTAAAACTCAAAGATTCAGTTGTATCTAAAGAGGAAAAGTAAATTATCTCAACTAAAGATTATAGGTTAGCAAAACTTTTTAAAGTTTATTTGAAAACTTATGAGTTTGAGTTGGGCTCGGCACTCAGAAATCTATTGCAGTGCGTTGCCTTGAAATTTTAAGCTGTTTCAACTATTTTTTTAAAGTGTTCCTGGTGGAATCAAGACTTACAGTTCAGAGAAAATATTGTATGTCGTTCCCCCACCACATTTATCTGATGGATATTATTTTTTCCCACTTTTAGCTTTCCTTTATTTCTTTCTTCAGCTGATCTGAAAGTATGAAAATGTCCAAGGAAGTTTGGCCAACAAGCAAAACTTAAGTCTTTGCAATGACTACACCTACTTTTGACACTTTGGTGTATTTTACAGTGTATTGTTGTGGTGTTTCTTTCACTGCTGCCACATTTGCTACATGTTGGAGTTATTTTTAATTTGCTTTAATTTAAGCTCAATATTACATTCTATTTATTTAAAAGACAGTGAGTACATTCAGCCAAATGAGACAGGGAAAGTGGACATTTCAGTTATAACTGCAGACTGAGACAAAAGGGGACGGATACTTCGTATACAGCATCTGTAGCACTGTATGTGGACCCCTCATTCTGTCCTTGACATGTGGCTCAGTCCTGAAACTTTCAGCTGCTGACAGAAGACGGTCACAGATCAATGAAGAAGTGAGAGGACAACCAAAAGCTGGCAAACAGGTTAATGTGTTTGACCTCACGTTTAGAGACCTTCACGTCCCCGCGGGGTTGAACCAGGACGGACCTTCAGTGAACTGACATTGGTCAGTGCCACCACTTCAAAGAGGTGCCGTGCGTGTGTGTGTGTGTGGCTGTGTTTGTCTTTTTGTTGACCCTCAGAGGAGCATATGGCAGCAAACACAAAGCCTCAACCCAGCTCCTATCCATACTGATACTGCCTCACTCCTCCTCACAAAGGTGAACAACAGGACACTCGGGCATGCATGCATGAGCACACACACACACACACACACGGGTCTAGACACCCACCCCCATTTTATTTATAACCCCTTCTTCTTGCTTCCCATCCTTTCATTTTCAGATCAGGTCCTTTCACCCGGAGCAGGCAGCAGCTGGAGGACTGAACTCAGAGGGAGGCAGCACAACAGCAGGACTGCTGAGACACACATTAACTACCAGTTACCACACACATACACACACCATATAGGAAGAGCATTTACCCTCACCAAAACACCTATTATGTAATTTATGTAAGCCTGGGCTCTTTTTTTGGATGAATGTGACGCTTTAATTCCAAAGAAATACCGGTCAGGACAGAGGGAGGGTCTCACATACTGCTGCTTGAATTATCTTTATGAAAAACCTTAAGTGACGACTGATCTGCACATCCCATTTCATGTTTTTTTCTGCCGCTGGGAGTGGATGTGTGGCTGCAGGTTTGACTGAGCGTCTAACAGCTGACAGTTGACTGTAACATCACCAAAGGGCTTTTAGTTGTGGGTGGGAATTGTATGTGCAGGCATGTAGTGTTTTGCAATAAAACTTACTCGGACTAATACTTTTTATCTGTATTTTATATATTTTGTAATCTATATAGAATTATATGTAAATAGAGTCTATAGACGTAAGAAATAGAAATATACCCATTTGTCCTTCCCAGTACCGATTCCGATAACCTGAAGTTTACATATTGCCTGACACCGAGTGCCGATCCGATACCAGTGCATTAAAAAATATAGACTTTTCTCTTTTCTTTTTTGTTTTACAAGCAGAGGTTGGAGTAAGCTACATGTGCAAGTCACAAGCACCCGGGACAACGCTTGGTAAAGGGCTGTGTATCGGTAGTCAGTACCTCTCAGGTATTGACCAAAGTAACCCAGTTCCAAGTAGTATTGCAACTAATTCTCCCCAATACCACCTTGCGAGGCAGCTGGATTTGCGAGATCACATGAGAATCCATCTCGCCAGGCTTCAAGTTACCCGTTTGTGTCCGTGCCAAAAGTGTTGCAGCCGATCAGCGTCCTGGGAGGTACTACTGGCTGCTACGGGCCTGGTTTTAGGTGTGATGACAGTGAGAAGCGTCCCTGGAAGTGACTCGTCTCTTGAAGTCACAAGCAAGTTTCAAGTCTCAACCTTTGAGTCTCAAGCAAGTTACTATGGTGAAAATCGAGCAAGACAAGTCAAGTCATTGTTTTCACTGTCACAAGTCAAGTTGTACAAAATTATGATTATCTCCTCCATGTAAATCAGTTACAAGATAGGAGTAATGAACAGTCAAGTTTCATTTTCAACATTAATTAAAACTGTTGCAGCCTGCTTACAGCTAATAAATCTGTCTGATATTTAACATTTTCCAGTAATCAATAACAAGCCTCTGAAATGAACAACAATGAAGAGTGGGGACTCTTAAATTATAATATAGCCAATTATAATATAGCCATATAGCTCTAAATGGCTCAAAAGTGACAAAACAGAAGCCAAGTCTGTTGTGCTATTTATCCATTTGGATAGTTTTGGTGTGAGTTCGGGACATTTCAGCTTTAGAGATGTCTGCCTTCTCTCCAGTATAATGCAACTAAATGGCATTCGGCCTGTGGTGCTCAAAGCATGAAAAAAATTAATTTGAAAAACTCAGTAGCAATGTCTCTTTCCAGAAATCATGATAACCCAAGATAATCCACAGACCTTGCTGTGAGCAGTTTCATTCAGGAACTACTTTGTTTCTTTGGTAGATTCTACAGGAACTTTCTATTTCTTTCTATTAGTTATCTATTAGTTATCTTAAGTAATTGGGTCATGGTTTTTGAAAAGTGAAGTTGCTGTTGAATTTTTCAAAAGTACATTTTTGGTCATTTAGTCCCATTATACTGGAGAAAAGGCAGACATCTCTAAAAATCTACAACTGACACCAAAACAACCTAGCTTGATAAATATCACTACGTAAGAGGTAAAAGGAAAAATATGTTTTGATTTGGGGGAGGACTGTTCCTTTAATGTCAGCTTTCTAGCTAACATTTGACCAGCCAATAAGTAAAAAAAACTCATTCAGGTACCTGTGGGTTTTGTCGTGACAGATGAAGTTGGATGTTGTGGTGGTCGTGCCACTGATTTTTGAGCTGCAGACCCCTTCATAATGCTGTTCTTTTCTCACTAGTGTCATCAACAACATAATCCTTGAATCCAAGTTTTATTATTTTTGGACTAGCCCCCTCCGTGATTGCTGCCTCGTGCATGTGTTGGTTGCCGGATATACACGCATTGCACTAGATGTCACCCAATCATCTTCTCATCAAAAAACAAAACATAACTTCTCAATATCTGGAAAAATGCAAATGTTTAAGGACTCCCTCCAGAGAAAATCAGGTTTTTATCTTTGTTAACACGTACATGTGGTGTTTTTCATGTGTTACAAGACATATCAGGAGCGAAATAAGCAGTAAACAGCATGTCTGAGCATTTCTTGTTTTGAAACTGCAAAAAAACCAGATTCAGTCAGGATGGGTATATGATGTCATAAACCTAGGGAACCAGCCTGTTAATTGAGGGGGTGGCGCTAAACATATCATTAGCAGCCACGCCCAGCCCACAGAAGAAGCCAGATGTAGCTAGTTACTGTGATTAGCTAGCAAAACAGAGGAAAGGCCAGGTGCAGGAAAGGTGTAGAGCTATATGCAAACTATTTTAACAAGGTATTTGAGCTTATTTAGCAAAAAACAAATAAATCAGACACAATTAATTACTTTTTGCAAAGCATTTTATATTGTTTAAAACATGACTGGAGGTGGACTTTAATTTCATAAGTCATTTGTCTCAATTCTAAGTAAAATCTCAAGACATGAATATAAAGTCAAAGTCAAATTGAGTCTTTTATCACTGTTCAAGTCCTCAAATTTGCAGACTTAAGTCTGATTCGAGTCAAGTCTTTGTGACTCAAATCCCTTGCCTCCGTTTTTAACAGTTTTACTGATGTGATATGATTGCTATCGTCGTTGTATGGCCTGGCTCAGGTTAAAAAAAATCTGAAGTAGCAGGGTCCAACTTCTGGGATAGATTACTTGCTCTATCAGAGGCATTTCTGATGGCATCAGTATCGCAGCAGCCCTATAAGAACACCACAAGCAAACTGTTTTTAAAAACTGTGTAGTTGATTTCTACCAAAAATAGCAAGTATTTGCTGTGTGATGGACATAAACTGAGAGGTATAGAGTAATTTTATTTACCAGTACAAAATATGTGAGTGTATCTGTGTCTGTAGTGCGCACTTTGACCTTGGCCGTGTTATCACAGATTCCTCCCCGCCAGCCTGGAAAGAAAAACATAGTTTCAAGACACAGCCAGAGGACCTGATCTGATTGCTGCCACTAAGCTCTGCCTGCCTCCACACGTCCGTGAAGCAGGGCACAGGTGATAAATGTCTTTTTATGTCTTCACGGACAATTTGTGTGTGCATTTGAAAGCATACATTTGCTTTGCAGTATTTGTAGCCTTAAGTAGCACAGACTGAAACGGTACACTCACACACCTATCCAAAGGTAAAAGCCCCAGATGAGTCACAGCATGAGTGCTGCAGTTCTGCAGCATTCAGATTAAGTGCTGGAAACCAAAACAAAGACTAAACAATATCTGAGGTCTGCCACTGAGAGCTCAGATGACTCATGTGTTTACTAGTACATTAGCTGTGTGGTATGCAACATGGTCATCAGTTCTAGACGCTCTAATCTTCAGCAGTGTTGGTGATTCACTTTGATTGATTCTTTACATTTCTTCTTAGAGGTGAGTCAGTCAGTCTTTCATCTTTGCTGGACAAGAAACAGTTTTCTTATTTTTTTATTTCAGTGGTTGGTTATGTGTGGTGCGATGCAGCCAGGGCTGCTCTGATGTTGAAAGGTCTGACATCACAGCCTGGTATCACCAAATGAATAACACACCAATGGTTTTTTGCATGTTATGTTGTCTATTCTGACTTGTATATTTTGTAGAGATGGCCTGTCATTTTACATGCAAATATCATGTGAAAACAAATGTAAGGTGACGCACCATTAAGAGTCCACATGGAGAGGTGATCAGGGTGCGTGACTTGGACAAACATTGGACTTTTTACCCAGGATGCCGCTTGGCAAAGGGCTGAGTATCAGTTCTCAGAACCTTTAAGATGGAGTCTCATGCGATCACGTGAATCCGTCTTGCCAGGCTTCAGGTTATCCATTTGTGTTCCCACAAAAAGTGGAGCAGCCAATCAGCATCAAGTGTTATTTGAAAGTGTCAGTTAACTAAATTCAGCCACTAGGGGTCACTCTCACATTAAAAAAACAAACAAAAGATGTAGTTTGCTGATGTCCTGAAGTGGCGTGGGGTCATGGGATTTGTTGTTTTCACTTTCAAACAACAACCAAATGGCAGAAATCATGTTTATGGATAAGGTGGTACTAAAGTTTCATTCACAGTACATTTAGTCACCCTCGCCAACTTCCTTCTTCACTCTCTGATGTATCTAGCAAGCAACAGCTAGCACAAAACACAGTGTTTCTTGAATAAATTACAATCTGCATTTGAAGATTGTTGGACACAAGTACACAACTTAGCAGAATATATAACGTAGCACGTCTATTGTTTTTAGACATTTTAATGTGGAAAACATTTTATAGCTTTAACTTTATAGCTTTAGCTTTAAATATTTATTTCAACTCAGCCCACAATCTTTTTTTTAAACCTAACCAAGTAGTTTTAATTGTTGCCTAGCTCTAACCAAAATCAAGTGATTCCTTTGTTAAACTTTTTAGACTTTATGGCCTTTAACAGTCAAATCTAAGAATACTGAATAAATTTACCATGTGAAATTTGTGTCTATGCACTGAGGACATGACCACAGTGTCCTCAGTGGTGACTGCAGCCCTGCATGATGCAGCATGTTTGGGCAGCAAGTGCATTGTGCCTGGACACCCAAATCTATCAGAATCCTCCCTTTAGTTTCCACGTTCAGCAGAGGAGTAAAATGAATGTTTCTGCTCTGCATCTTTCATCAGCATTCAAGTGCAGAGAATGGGATCAAAAAAGCATTTACTGTATATGGAAATATATGAGTGTGCAAATCACTTTTCGTGCCTGCTTCACTTTAATTTTAGTAACATACAGTGCTGCTCTCTTTTTGTCTTTGGTCCGATGCCATGTTTGTGTATAAAATATCATAAAATAATGATAAATGCTCATCTCAGATTCCCAGAGCCAAAGGGGACGTCTGTCTGATTCACAATCCAAAACCCAAAGATATTGAATTCACAGTATAATCACGTAAAAGCAGCAAATCCTCACGATGGAGAAGCTGAAGAAAACAAAAGGTAATGTTCTTTCAGTTGACAAATTGTTTTGGCACTGGTTCTGATATACAGAATTATTTTCTCTGTGTAATTCTAGAGGCTTGGTTAAGTGCAGCATTAGAATGTAATTCATGTGTAACCTGTGTGGTATGGTCTAGTCACGTCTAGGTGAGTGTAATCAAGACGCTCTCTTTGTTTTGGCTGTCAGGTGTGACAAGTGGTGGTCAGGGTGGAGAGAGGTATTTCCGATTCTCAGTTTCCTGGAAGCAAATTGCATTTTCGAAAACAGGATTGTGACTTTAGTTTTAATGCTTTTGCGCTGCCTTGAGACAGATTCAACCTAAAATGGACGGAACAATAACACGTACACAAGAAGACAAAAAATGACATAAAAGAGTCCTAAAAGACCCAAAAGACGTAACAAGACTAAAAGATGTAAGAAGACAAAAATTGACATAAAAAGACATAAAAGATGTAGAAGACATACAAGACATAACAAGACATAAAAGACATAACAAAATGTAAAAGATGTAAGACGACAAAAATTGAAATAAAAGAGGTAGGACATGCAAAAGACATAACAAGACAAAAAAGTTGTACCGAGATGTAAAAGACATAAAGAACTAAAAGACCTAACAAGACTCAAAGGACATAACAACACTAAAAAGATGTAAACAAGACATAAAAGATGTAAAACACATAACAAGACGTAAAAGATATAACAAGACATAACAAGACATATATGATGTAAGAAGACAAAGATCAACATAAAAGAGACCTAAAAGACCCATAAAACATAATAAGATGTAAAAGATGCAAAAGACACTAGACAAAAAAGATGTAATGAGATGTAAATGGCGTAAAAGACGTACAAAGAAATAAAAGACCTAACAAGACGCAAAGGACATAACAACACTAAAAAGATGTAACAAGACTCAACAAGAAATAACAGGACAAAAAAGACGAAATAGAATGTAATAACATAACAAGACGTAAAAGATGTAACAAGACAAAAAAGATGTAAAAAGACGTAACAAGATGCAGGACATAACAAGACAAAAAAGACGTAGCAAGATAAGAAAGGCGTAAAAGATGTAACAAGATGTAACAGACAAAGAGGACAACTTTTTACTTGTATACTTCAAGTACATATCAGAGCCGGTGCACTTTTACTTGAGTAAAGAAGTTGAATCAGTACTTCTACTGATACCAGTCGTTTTTTTCACACATCTTTTATCTGTACTTCTATTTGCGCAAAGAATGTGTGTACTTTTGATACCGCTGGTGTGTGTGTCTGCATGTGTGCGAGTGTGTGTGAGAACAGCAGGCGACTGCACTCAGAGTATCAGGAGTCATTTGACTTTTTTTTGTTGTTGCTGCCACACAGGCAGTGAGTCAGACCCACTTAAGATTTATTCTGGTAAAGGTGCAAACTGAAACCCAGCACAGCTCACTCTGTATTGTTGTGGTTACTGGATGACAGGTGCCACAAAACGCTCCAAGTCTCTGCGAGTGATATCATTTACCTCAAAAACTTACTGCAGTGACACTGGATATGAGACCCGCTTTTGTAATGGAGATCAAACGACTAAAACTGGACCCACTTTCTAAATGTACACTGTAAAAATAACCTATTTGCTTTAACTTGAAAAGGTTAGTTTCCGGGGGCCGCCGTAAAATTTTAAGTTGACTGAATTTGAAAAGACAAGTTGAGGTCATACTATGATTCAAAACCAGCGAACTTGATATTAATTCACTTGCACTTGAGAAAATATGTTCCTGGTGTTTTCATCTTTGGGAAGACGAGCAACCATGACTTATGTTAAAGGGACAGTTCACCCCAAAATCAAAAATACATCTAGATTTTTTTTTGGTGTGAGATTTGGAGAAGGAACTACTTTATTTCCACTAGAAAAGTAAGTAGTTCTGGTAGATTCTACTGCAGAAAGAAAGTAGTTCCTACATGAAACTGCTCACAACGAGGTCTATGGATTATCTGGAGTAGCTGGGTCATGATTTTTTGGAAAGAAATGCTGGTTTTGAATTTTTCAAATACATTTTTTTTTTTTTTTTGGCTCTTTAAGCACTGTAAGCCAAGTGCTATTTAGTCCCATCACACTGGAAAGAAGGCATCTTTATGGTCAATATCACCAAAACTCAGCAACTCACACCAGAAAAATCTAGATGGATAAACACAGAGCTGCAGCAATAAAGCGATTAGTAAATTAATCACCAATTAATCACAATTTTTTTTTCAAGAAAAAAAGTCAAAATTCTCTGATTTCGGCTTCTAACATGTGACCATTTCCTGCTTTTTTTTTTACACCGCTGTGGCAGTAAACTGTGTATTTTTGGGTTGCGGGCAAAACAAGACATTTGAGGATGTCATCTTGGGCTTTGGATAAACAGTGACCTTTTCATTATTTTCTAACATTCTACCAGCAAACAACGAAAATCAATTAATCAAGAAAATAATCAAGCGAATAACTGACAATGAATGATGAATGAATGAAAATAAGCATTAGTTGCAACCCTAGATAAATTACATGACAGGCCAGGGGAAAAATATGTAATTTTGATTTTGGGGTGAACTGGCCCTTTGCTCTCTGAGTTTGAACTCTCAAACAATGCATGCTAGGAAGTCTGCTAATATGCTGATCATGTGTCTTTAGAAACTTAATTTAATGAGCTGACTGAACACTGTGCAGTACATTCATTCAACTCATCACTTCAAGTCAAAGATTTCACAGAAGAACTCATGTTTGTAAGTTCAGAAAGTAAATGTTATAAGTTTTAAGTTTAATCAACTTGAATAAGTAAAACGTAAATATTTACATGAAGTTAATGAGAGAAGATTAGTTGATTGTACTAAATTCCTGTATGAAGTTTTACAGTGTAAGCACTTTACTGGTACAGTCACAAACATGCCGTCAGAGTGAGCACACAAAAGGGTGGAGTCGGTGCAGTGGGAAGTTTTTTTTCTCTCTCACCGGAGGGGATCAGATATGACTTGATGCGCCAGGAAGGAATCCGAGGTGAGGTTTCCAGGGAATTACGCGGCGTCAGACCACACCGGAATGTGTTTTAGCCCAATTATGGTTTGGAATCAGATCCGATTCTAATTCCCTAATCTGATTTTTATCTGATAACATCCAGAAACAAACTCCAGTTTATGTGCAGCCATGGAACGCACCGCACTGACCCTGCAGCGCGTCCAGCCGTCGCCGCGAGCAGCGCGTAAAAGCGAGTGGCTCCGGAGCGCCCTGGCCCATCACCACTGCCCCGATCCCGGCGTGGAGAACGAGATCGTGGTTTTGGCAACTGGAATAGACCAATACCTGCAGGAGGTCTTCCACCACCTGGCTTACCCAACCGGGACGACACAGTGTCGGCAGAGGACTTTACTGCGCTGTGCGCCGTGCTGGGACTCCCCAGTGCAGAGAGGGGACAGAGGACTCTCAAAGGGAAGGAAGGACCCGGAGATGGAAAGAAAGAAGATGAAGATGAAGAGTTTAAGGATGTATGTTCCGGGCTGCCCGCTCAGCTCTCCTTTAAAGACTTCCACTCGCGGCTCTGTGGGTTTTTCCGTGTGCGCAGTGCGCGCAGGGCCACCGGGGAGTGCGCCTGGCGCCTGCCCGTCACCGAGGACACGGAGCTGGTGGAGAGACAGATCAGGGTCCGGTGGCCGCGGGTCAGACGGAGGAAATGTGTGAGTTTTGATCTGAGCAGGGATCAGAACGGACCCGTTAACAGATCGGTTAAAGGTCGAACAGAAGAACGAGAGCCAGGTACTGTGGACTGTCTCTGTTCTATGTGTTATTACATTTAATGCCCCAGGCTGAGATCACTGAGAGCTGCCAGAGCATTTAAAACCTCACTTCATCGCCGTTTCACGTGCTTAACCTTATTACAGTTTATATAAAATTACTCATTGTTACTTTAGATATAATAGCGCACACATATTTTGACTGCCTGATCTACTTTAGTAAAAGTATTATCAGGTAAATATACTTGCAATATCAAAGTAAAAGCACTGATTCTGCAGAAAAATGCCCCCTTGACTGATGTGACTATCATTATACTGTATAAGACATTATTAGATACTGTTGCACTGATGCATGCAATCAGCATTTTACTGTTGTGGCTGCATGTGGAGCAACTACCCAAGAGTTTAGTACAGCAGTTCCCAACCCAGGGGTTGGGCCCTCCAAAGGGTCACAAGGTAAAATCAAGAGATGATTAATGTGAGAGGAGAGAAGAAAAAACAAAGTTCTGCTACACAGTCTGTATTGATTTTTAGGCTTTTCTCCAGTTTTTGCCTATTTGTGAAATGTAAGAGAGTTTACCTGCTTATGCTTTGAACCTATTTAAATGAAATCAGCTTTAGAGAGGAAATGTCTCTTTGGGTTAACTGCAAACAACTCATCTGCAGCATGAGTATTATTCTTCAGTACATTTCTCTTAAGTATTTATACTTAACTTGAGTATTTACATTTTCTGCCACTTTCTGCTTCTGCTCCACTACATCTCAGACTGTAACATTGTACTTTTTACTCCATTACACTTGCAGCTTTAGTTAGTAGTTCTTCACAAATTAAGATTTATACATTAAACACTAAAATATGATGTTTTGTTACAAGTTTAACTACCCAACAGTTTACAAGCACAGCTGAAATGGTAAGTCAGTTATAATTTTAACGTATGTGTAATAATTTTGAGGTTTAGGCTGTTTGTTGGACAAAATAAGCATTGTGAAGCCTTTGGGCTCGGAGTAATTATGATGTCATTTCTCTGTTTTAAGATTTTTTACAATCAATCAATTAATGGAGAAAATAATCAGCAGATTAATCCATAATGAAAGTAATCATTAGTTGCAATCCTATTCAACATAGTTCAAAATGAGCTCCACCACAACAGCTACAACAAAATCCTGCTTTTACATTAATGCATGAAAATAAATAATCTAATGATATATAATAGTATAACAGTCACAGGGGACATTTTACTGCATTGAGTACTTTTATTTTTAAGACGTTAAGTAAAATTTCCTGATTATACTTACATACTTTTACTTGAGTAACAGTTTAAACACAGGTCTTATTACAGTGAAAGTACAAGTACCTCAAAACTGCACCGAAGCACAGTACTTGAGTAATTGTACTTTACTTTCAACCACTGCCTACAAGCTTAGAAAAATAACAATGGCGGAGAACGTATTCAGATACTTTACATAAGAAAAAGTAGCAATACCACACTGAACAAATGCTCCATTACCAATTCAATTCTTGCCATCAAAACGTTACTTAATTAAAGGTATGTGTAAACCCTATGACTTTTATACCACAATATTACATAATATACATATAATATAATGTACAAGATAATATACATTATATTATTGTCTTATTATTACTGTTGTCAGTGTGCAGTCTTTGTTTTATTATTGTTTTTGGTAGAGGTGGAGATCATTTTAACTTTATTCCATGACTTTGTTGAATACTCAATTCTGATTGATCTCTTAAAGCATGCTAAGATCTGTTATTTCATTATAGCAGACCGTTGCTATGTATAACAGACTGTTGTTATGAAGAATAGACTGTTGCTATGGATACATGGACTGTACTGGTGCAACAATGAAATCACTGTTAAATCATTAAAATCATTTAATTTAAAAATTAATATTATATTATATTATGTTATATTATATTATATTATATTATATTATATTATATTATATTATGTTATATTATATTATTTCTTAATATAACAAATTAATTGACTGACTAACTGATTTACCGAATGAATGAATGAATGAATGAATGAATGAATGAATTGAAAATGCTGTTCTGAGTTGTAACTGGATAAAGATTTAACTGAGAAAAAAATGAGCTGTATATGAGTATGTATTCTTCTTCTCCAGATGAGGTAGCAGCTCTGAGGGAGCTGGTGGAGGACCTCCGCTCAGCGTTGCAGGGGAGCGACGCTCGCTGCCTGGCCCTGGAGGTAGCGCTCCGACGGGAAAGAACCCGCACCCTCCCATCCCCGTCCGGCTTCAGCACCACAGCTTCAACTCAATCCACGACCTCCATCACGCTCGTACACGGAAAACTGGTCCCAACACTTAGAATCAAAGGACAGTGCAGCAGTGCTGTCGGAGAGGGGGCGAGGAGGGCGGCGAGGAGACGGGACATCAGGGACCCCCTCCTGAGGGAGCTGAGGCTGATCCGCTCCTCGCGCGATGGGCAGCTGGAGGAGGCCATCAAGTTCAACGAGCGTCTGGAGGAGGAGCTGCAGTGGGCGTACCAGGAGGTGCGCAAGCTCCAGGGGGTGGAGTCTGCGCTGAGGAAGGAGAACGCTCACATCAGGTTGGAGGTTTTTGAAATTGATGGACCAGTGTGTAGGATTTAGTGGCATCTAGTGGTGAGTTTGCAGATTGGAACCAACTTGCCTCATCCTCCCCTTCCAAGCTTGTTGGAGAATGTGTGGTGGCTGCAAAAAAACACGAAAGAGCCAGAGTTTGGTTTGTCTCAGGTTTGAACCAACCGTGACGTCACCGTGACATTGTTTATGGACTACCACTTTAAAGCCTTGAGTTTGGCCTTATGCCATCTTGTTTTTTTTGCAACCAGAGCATGCGCAGTGAGGATGAGAGCGTGGAGCTGGTGGGTGATGTGCTGTGACTTGTGCAGTCCATTCAGTGGGAAATAATGGTAGCCTGCCTGGCCACAAAGTTTCTTGTATTACAGCTAAACAGTACACTAAAATATGTTTTTGAAAACATTTTAGGTGAGAAATAGGCGATAAAGTAACAGAGTACTGTTACATATTTGATCAACATTGCATAGATTGACAGCTTAAACTGAGCTTCAAGAGGCTCCGTTGGAAGCTGGACACACTATGGTGGCTGCATCGTCATGATCTTTCTCATATTACAGCTTAACAGTGCACCAAAACATTTTAGGCAAGAAATAGGCAATGCAGTAACAGAGTCTTAATTGATTTTGATTCACTCACAGAGTTTCTTGAGCCCTGTTTTACACTAGACAGACTCAATGAAAATGACGTGTCAATCACACATTAGCCCCGCCCTAAAACATTTGTCGTCTGTTTTACTCTAAATAGGACCATCATTTACAAAATGAACATCATGCTGTATTGAAGAAGACGTGAAACTACCGATTGAGACCCTAAATACATAAGGAAGCTGTTTACTGAGGTCATAAAGCAAGTGAGTAGTAGGGCCATTTTGCCACAAGTGTACATATAATCTGACTTCTTTTTGCAACTAGTGGAGTTGCTCCCCGCTGACCATAAGAGAGAATGCAAGTTTAAGCCACTTCTGCACTGGCTTCACTTTTCAGACCAGACATTATATGGTTTGCCCACTCAGGTCTACTGTAGAAACATGGAGATGCAACATGGTGGACACCATGGAAGAGGTTTGAGTTTTGAGCCCAACTCAAACTAAAAATAAACTAAAAAAAAAAGGTGTTGCCAACCTATAATCTCTAGTTGAGATAATTTCCTTTTCATCTTTAGATAATCTTGAATCTGTGAGTTTTAGAAATGCAAAAAAAGTGCATTTCAAAAATTGATCATAGTGACCTGGGAACGTTTTTACTGTAAACTATTTGTTATTGTTTGGGTGCCTGAAAATTATTTATTTTATTTTATTTATTTATTATTATTATTTTTTACTGAATATTAAAATATTAAACATCATTTAGTTTCACTTCAGTGAGTTTACTCATTCCTTTCTTTTTTTTTCAAAACAAAGCAAAAATATCTCGACAAAAGATTGGTAGTAAGTAATTTTTTTCCAAAAATAAGAATTTGATTTAAAACCGAACTTTCACTTTCACACCCGCAAGAGGGTCCGTGTGACGTAAATGTTGTCTTTAGAGTGTGTATGCTTTGGCTTTGGATTTGCCCATGGCTTGCCCACAAGACCACAATGCTACAGCAAGTTACAGAATACTGTCTGCATATGTGTGGAACACGTCTTCCAGGCATACTCCAGAAAGTATAACAAACAGAACTACTAGGTTCTGGGACTAGCATGGTGTCCAAAGCTGTCCGTGTACACATCCATTTGGGAGTATATTCAGACCTTAAGATAAAGAGAACATGATTCATATTTCTGGTGATTATACACTAATGAAAACACAATTATGAATGTTATATTCCATGTTTGTCATATTCTGCCAATAGATTCCTCTAAATCTTACACACTGGATCTTTAAAGTTCATTGGATGATGTTTGGATATAAGAATGGATGATATTAGAAAACGGTTTAACGATCCTGGATCATCTCCATCAGGAGGCGGGCGGAGGAGGCCAGGGAGGCTCTGAGCTTGGGGCTTCAGAGGGTTCGGACGATCCAGGAGCAGGCTCAGTGTGTGCCGCAGCTCCAGTCGAGGATCAGCCAGCTGGAGACTGAACTACACCAGTACAGGTACAGACACTGTGTGTGGTCCCGAGCGAAGGAGAGCGCACAGGCATGTTTGTGCATCCATTTACACATGATTTGCCTCTGTGCTTTGCTGATTTGAAATTCAATGCTCTAAAGCCAACAGCTTAAGTTACACTCTGAATCAAAGCGTTGGGTAAAAGTAGATGGGTTAACTTTGAACAAACACCACTGCATTAATGTTTAACAAAGATTCTCTCTCACTCTTCACAATGACTGGATTGTACTCAGATTCATTTCATTCATACCCACAATGCATTAGAGATAGTTCAAGAAATGCATAATGTGAAAGGTTAATTATCACCTTATCAGTTCCCCTCATCCCTACAGCATGTTATGGACATCTTTCAGCTCATGGTTTTTATTGTGCAGCCTTACTGCTCTGGTCAACTGTGTTTCCAGCAGCTGTGGGCAACTGTCTGAAACCACTCTACACTACCTGCCCAAAACTAAATGGTGAAAACGACATTAGGCTAGCTTGTGAAAATAGTGGAGCAATAAGCAGCTAAAGACTCAGGTATTCCCCTCAGGAGCGGGTGGGGACCAAAGCAAAGCTGACAGGAGAGTGAGTATTGTACTCATCATGTCTGCTGGATGTGCCAACAGGCAGACTTTTTGCTAACACTTTACATGGTGATAATATTTCAGTTTTGTGTTGAAAACTGATGCCAGGGATGTGCACAGATTATTTACAGATTATTTATAAAAAAATGAAGTTATTATTGATTTCAGTGCCCACAAACACTCATCAGATTATTACAAAATTATCAGTTCTCACAGAGACGATGGTCTGTACCATTCACGATTTCTTCATATATCATTGAAATGGGCAATGGCAAAAAAACAAAACAAAAAAACAATGCTTATGGTCAGTGGTCAACGAAATAACCATTCAAAGTCAACAAGTCTTTACACAAAATTGAAAAAAGGCAGTTCCCTGAATAAATACCGTAATAAACCAACCAACCAATCATTGCAGCTTTCAATTGAGAATTGATGCAATGGGCCACATTTAAAAACTAAAATATAAACTCAAAAAAGAAATAGTTCAAAACTGTCTCTGCAAAGTCCTATAGTAACCTGTAGTCTGAGGCCAGAGGGGCAAATGCTTGAGCACTGCCGGGGGTCTGATGGTTCTGATGCCTCCAAGTGGCCAAAGAAATCAATTATTGACAGACACCCACTGGATTTGTCTAACTCAGATGGCAGATTGTCCCCCAACTCTTACTTTGAAAGTCTCCTAGGGAAGGCAGACATCTCTTAACTGTCAGTATGAACGGGACGAAAGAATACATCAAGCTAAAGTTGTTTCAGTGTCCGTTTGGGCATCTGACTTTAGTTTCAAGACAGATTTGAAAAATTGTGAACCTATCCTTGAGTGCAATCTTTGTACTTCAGATCAGGACCCAATGACGTTAGCAGTTACATACAAACGTGCAAAAGACAACACAGCAGTCTCCTCCAAACTACGTCAAGGACGCCTCATACTTTCCTGATGGAAAGGCTGGCAAGTCATGATTTTTTTGCCCTCTCGCACCTGCAGTTGATAGTGTCTAAAACATGCCGTAACACTTCAGACACCATGGTTGTTGACTTACCTGATCCCAGAAGTCTTTCTACGGCCTCTCCTACCTGATCATCTTTACACGTCATACAAACCATGAAACTCTGCAAGCTGTAACTGGTCAGAGGTTCCACATGTAGTCTGACATGTCTCTCAGTCAAGTCATTGTGCCATGACCATCTGAATCTGATGCGGTGACCATCTCGAAAGACTTAAACGTCTTGTAGTCTGGTCCCAGCATATCTGCTCCACTTTGATCTGAAACATCAGAGCCATGTGACAGGCAGCTGGCAGAAAGAATAAAGCTGGGATGAGTTATATAAAAACCTTTAGTCTGTGCTTGCAGAGTGGTAAGAGGAAAACTTTCATCGGACAGGTCTAAGCCAGTGAAAAAATGCAAAACTGTTTCAATAACCCAAATACAAATGTGCAAATGAGGGAGCTTCTGTCCACAGTAGTAGCTGCCGGTATATTTGAGGTATGTTCTCTGCCTTTACCACCCTCAGATCCCGCTGCACCTGCTTCCCTGATCCCGCCCATCAACAAATTTACCCAGTCGGAGCAGAGGACGCCTGCAGCAAGACAGGTGAGTGATCGCTGAGCAATTAAGAACCAGGAGTGTGAATAGTTTTCCCTCAAATGATAAACAACATTTTGCAGCAGTGTTGTCAAGGGTTGATATATTCAAAGCTTAGCGACAGACCTTTGTCATGGCAGACATTCTCATCCCATTTACACCTGATATTAAAATAAAGTCTGAATACGGAGAAGTTATCCAGGCTTGGAAAAATGCATGTTAATGCAAAGTGTAAATGCATTGTGATCAGATCTGCCTGACCACATCTGGAGATAGTCTTGTGTGCCTTGTGCTTGAATCTGGATTTTCCAGATACAGATCACATTTTATTACCAGATCTAACTGGAGTGTTAGAGCCTTTTTATAGCAGGTACATGTGTCTTGGATGATATGATAACAACTGGACAGCTCTTAGTATGTCACTTAACACATTGCATTAAGAATGATTCTTGACATGGGACCACTTACGATTGGTTCTCATTTCCCCGCTCTACATGCAAATATAGCATTTGAGAGCAGGTGGAGGACAGACAGCTTCATGTGCACTACATCCACAAGAATCAATTTAGTCTATTTTTGTGGCTTTGCACATAGATATATGATGCCATTGGCATGCTAATACGTACTTCCACTCACACAGAAGATGTCAATTAAAGGGGCCCAGGGTGCATTAGCTTTTACACTACAAACAATATATGGTCAAATGTGTCCTTGACCACCTCAGCAAGTGGTTTTAGTCATCGAATTGCTATGTGTCTTGGTGGCTGTCAACACCTGTATTTAGCGCTGTCCACTTGTGATCCGATATCACCCGAGACACATGTTAATGCCAGGTGCAAATAGAGTCTTTGCTTTAGTAGGAAAAACAAAAAAAATCATTATTGATGTCTCAGTTCCATCAAGCGTCTCAGTAAGATATGACAGTGAGCTGGTATGTACAATACCAGGACCCTGGGAAGAGCTCACCTAAATGGAATGCAGTTGTTTTTACTATTATCAATCACACCTGTGAGCACACAGAATATTATTCATTCACCAGTGCATTACAGAAAGTTAAAGATAACAAACATTTTTAAAAGCAAAATACCAATCTACACTGGCGTATGTGTGTGGAGTCTTAACTACTGACGTGTCATTGTGTCAGTAAAGTAACTCTTTGTCCTGTTTGCAGATGCAGAGTGTCTGCAGAGAGCAGTGGAGGGGAAAGCTGCCTCTGATGAGGAGGAGGAGGACAGGGCCATAAGGGAGGAAGGACAGTGTAGCTTGCTGGAGGTGAAGAATAAGTACATCAGCCGACTGCACAGCTGTGGCAAAGGGTTAGTTTAAATCCAACACACACACACACACACACACCACTGTGCACATGTTTTCCCACTGCAAATGTCTACATATGTCACTCATTCTTCTTCCAGATGTCAGAGCCACGCCAGCCATCAACTTCCCTCTCAGAGTCACCTGCAGGATAAAAACCTCATCAGCACTTTGAAGGACAGCAGGGGGTGCTGCAGCTGGAAGGGACAAAACCCAGAGCAGCTGGACAGAAGCAGGGGGTCTGAAAAAGAAAAGGTAGGAGAGGAAGAGAGATGATAATGAGAAACTTAGTGAAGAATTAATCATCTGGGAATCATTAACCACATTAGCCTGCTGCCAGTGTGGAAAGTGTCCAAATTCTAGAGAAACTTTCCAGAAAATCTGAGATACTGGTGCTAGGGATTTTGTATAGCCCAGTTTCCAAAAAAGTTACACATTGTGTAAAATGTAAATAAAAACAGAATGCAATGGTCCAAACTTTTTTGGAACGTGTTGCAGGCATCAAATTCAGAATGAGTGTATATTTACAAAAAAACGATAAAGTTAATCAGTCTGTACATTAAATATCTTGCATTTTACTGTATTCAATTGAATATAGGTCAGAAAAGTTTTACAAAAGCGAGCATTTTTGGACTTATGTTTGTAGTTCAGGAGCATTAATTTGTTCCTCCTCCTGTTTGTCAGAGGCCTCAGGAAGAGGAAGAGAAGACAAGTCTGGAGGAGAAAGAAAAGACACGTCTGTCTGTGCTGGAGGACAAACTGACAGATGCCCTCACACTGCTGCTGCAGCTACGCAACAAGGTTCACACACACATTCACCTCATATGCACCTCTTCATGCCATCTAGTGGTTATTCCATCCAATGTTGGACGTGCACAGTGTTAGTGTGGATAGTGCATCACAGGATCAGTATGGAGACAGAACAGTCTGATTTTAGTTACCTTTTTCTCTCTTTTATGTTGCAAAATGTTTTAAAAATCAAAAAGTTACTTATCATCAGGGGTTAAAGTGGGCCGGACCCTCCGGAGCTGAGCTCCGCCACCTTATTCAAATAAATAAATTTTTCAGTTCAAACTGGCAGTAGCCAGTAGCTGTTAGTTTGCTGTGTTTCTCTGTTTGTTAGCCATGTTAGATTGCTATGTGTGTGTTTTACCTGTTAATCCGGCCTGTATTTTTCTGTTGAGAATAGACTTGCACGGATTTATCGGCAGTGCTCGGATTCGGGCAGGTTTTCACGTGGTCATCCATGATCTGCGACCGGCCGGTCAGTCTAAATTTGACGGTCTAAAGCGCCGGTCAAATTCCCATCGCGCTGCGGCAGCAAAAGAAACAAAAAAACAAAAACCAAACACACCATGTTATAGCAGCTATAACATGCTTTGCCTCAGGTGTTTGGTACCAGCTGCGCTCTCACAAGGCGCGGATGCCGCGGCGCTTTCCAAGGTGCTGATCCTGACTTTGTTGATTTATTTGTTTGCTCGGTACTGTTTTACTGTTATTCTCTGTAGTTGTTTTTGCACAATTTCGTACTTCGTAGTTTGACAGAGCCTTTTGGGGCGTCGGGATGAATATTTTCCCGAAAATTACATTTTCTATCCTGGAAACAGAGGCGCTATATATCCAGATGTATGTAGGTTCCCAACCTGACAACTTTAGTGTATTTTCTGCTGATATCAATAATTATTATTGAGGAAGAAGACCGCCATTTCAATATTAATCAACATTATAAACTGCGTGCAACTTGACGTTTGCTGCAGCTGCACAGGAGGATGAAATGCCCAGTTCAGCCTGTGATCTGTTACTGTCTGACTGAACAACCTCATGGAAGTGATATTTTACAGTTCTACATATTTAATCTAACAAAATTCGTTTAAAAAAGTCAGTTGGTGTTTTTAAAGTCATGATATTGATCTGAAACAGGTTCTAGACTTCGTTCGCATTCACAGGCTGCTGCTGAGCGCAGCAGACGGCTCACACCGCGCACACTGTGATGTTCAACATCGTAGACTTAATAAAGTTAATTATCACTGAAAGTTCAAAAGCAAAACTCTAGGGCTTTGTATGCATTTCCTGGAAATGTTGGTGTCTTTCTTCAGTGAGGGGTGCTTTTTGCCACAACCAGCTGCTGATGGTAAATCCATCACATGCAGTATTTCACCCCGACGTGTTTTGGATAAATTATAAATCCAGTGATCTTGAAGCTTCGAGCTTCACCGGGAATTTTATCTGAGATTCTAAAAGTTGCAGCAACAGTTTGCATCTTCATTGTTTAATTTTGAAGTATTTCCACACAAAGCTGGTGGCAGACAGCGTGTCATGTGTCTCATTAAGATCGTAGAGACAAAAGTTATTGTATTAAGTGCATTCATAATCAGACATGCTTGAATTCATGGCGATTTGTGATCGTTAACCAATTAATAAAAGCACCCTGTGTACTCAGCTGGTAGCAAATAGGAGCCAGAAAACACACACTACCCCGAATGAAAATAAAATCTTAAGAATAATATAGCACATGCTATGATATGATGATGTTATAGACAAAAAGTTATATATTATTTATTAATGTAGAGTGTGTTTTAGCAAAGACATGATTATTGAAAAGCTGGTTGTATCTTGGTTAAAATGTTCTAATAAAGGAAAATTTGAAAATTTTGCAATATCTTGTGTGCTGTAAAGTGGTTTGGAAAAAAATGAAATCGGAATCGGCCGAAATCAGTATCAGCCATCCAAGCACTCTGCAAATCGGAAATCAGGATCGGCCCAAAAAATTGTAATCGGTGCAAGTCTAGTTGAGAATAAAGCCAATATAGTTTTTTGCAATCATTTACGTCATTTTCCCTACTGCGCCTCAGCACTGAATTTTAGGGCTCCCCCACCTGTCAAATCCCACTTTAACCACTGCTTATCATGAATGCTGCTACCAGAGTTTGCCAGTTAGTGTATGGCGGTTAAAGCAACATCAGAGCTCAAGGTGGGCTGTAGACCTTTTTCACAGCAGCCATTTTGACATGAAATAACTGGGTAAACAGGTGTTATCAATGATGCTAATCATGGTTCTGTTCCATTCAGGTCAAACAGAGTCATTGTGCTGCTATTAAGCATGCTGGCTCATTGGAAAGGGTTAGATGGAACAGACTTTAATTAGTCATTAGTATCATTTTTAACACATTGACTAGCCTCTTTAGCTTTTAGGCCTTAGCTTTACAAGGTAATGCTACCTACCTAGCCAGCTAGCTAGCTCAGCCAGCTTGTAATCTTAGATGATTCCTAAGTATCGGAGGCAGTGTTAGCATTATCAGCTAGCATCTGTTGGCTCTGCTCTTTTTTACACCCTTTCACTTTGATGCTGAGCCATAAACCAGGCTTATAAGCTAGTTAACCAGCTAGTTAGCAAGGTAGGTAGCACTGAGCAGTAATGCAGTGTGATTGGCAGAACACTACTCTCTGCACCTGTAATTATGTCACTGCAGTCATTTTCCCATCATTTTTTGCAATGCATGATGGGATATTTTCATGATGCATTTTGGGATACTTTCAATTCACTATATGGGACAAATGCCTGCATGTATTTTACACAGATTATTAATGTGATTATTGTTGTTCATGAAAAAAAAAAAAAAAACATCAAAAAGTAGGATAAGATGTATTCCTCTCTTTCTAGAATGTGTCCCGCAGAGCCCTGGGGAAGATTGTGATGGACACTCTAGATGTGTGCAGCAGGAGCGGAGATGGTGGGTCTGTTCTACATCTTCCAGTTGTCCAAGTATTTACATGTTAATGTTTTTTTTTTTTCTCTTCGGTGAAATTTATCTGGATACTTTGCTCATAATTTGCTCATCCAGGTCCGTCTCAGGTGCTGCAGGTAGCTGACGCCCTCTGTCTCCGGCTGTCCTCCAGGGATCTCCTTGGAAACGGAGGGGAGGATGAGGCTGGAGACAAACTCCTGGTTCCATCTCCAGGGTGTCAAACCAGCAGCGTCAACCCTCTGCTCATCTCCTGTTAAATAAAGTACGACTGTGGTACTTATCATCTTAACGGATCCTTTTCCTCTATTTTATCTTTGCCTTGTTTGCACCCATGTATGTTTCACAGTTGTTTATCTTAGATTTAAAATGGATTCAATGTATTTAAAGATTAACTTTATTTACTTTATTCAATCTCTTTGAGTTATATTTTGTATCTATTTAATTTTAATGATTAAATATTTTATCCAAACCCTTTGTTCCCTGTGTAAGACTTGATACAGAGAGCTCTGACATGATGAAACATAATCTTGTGTTATTGATGAAGGTCAAAGTTATATTTCACAAACATCATAATCTCATGTTTGAAAGGCTACTTACTGTTGGATCTGGAAAGGAGTTAGTGAATTTTGCGTTAGCCAGTTCACAAGCTGGACATTTTTTATTTAAATATTATTTTTGATATTATGTTTTGTAGTTGTTACGGTGGAAACACTACTGCTTTTGTCCAAGGATGCCTACAACATCAACAAAATATGATTGTGGTACCTTTAACATTCGAGAAGCATGAATATTTTTCTCAATCTATCTCAAAAAGGCAGACATTTTAAAAGTTAAACCTGTTTGACTATGTAAGTTTTAAGGTTAACACTGGATCACATTTTAAATGGGTGGTTTAAAGAGGTGTTTGAATTTAGTTGTAATTTTAACTTAGTCTTAAAGTTTGGTGGAACATGATTTTAAATTAAGGGGATAGTTCACCCAAAAATTAAAGGTCAGTCATTATCTACTCACTCTCGTGCTGATTGAAGGTTGGGTTTAGTTTTTTAGTCCACAGAACACTGCTGGAGTTTCACAGGAAAACGGTGTTGCAGAATCTCCCGAAACAGTGGAAGTGAATGGTGGCCAGTTTTCAATCGGAAAAAAAACAACAGAATAAAAACATAAAATGCCTCCATACTGCTCGTCTGCTGTGATCCACGTCTCCTAAAGCCCCAACATGCCAAGTTGACTAAAAAAAAGTTATTTATGCCATGTTTTTAGCCTGAATCTTCACTGTACATCCTTAGCTTGGAGCCATGTTCATGTGCTCATGCACACTGTCTGAACTGTGTGTGTGTGTTGTGACAGTGTGCAAATGGCATGTTGGGGCAGTGTTTTGTGGACTAAAAATAAACCCGACTTGACCCGAATATTTTTGGGTGAACTATCTACTATCTATCTACTATCTATACTACCTTTAAACCATGATTTCAGTCATTTAAATTGGTTTAAAAATGAATCTCTTGCGGGTGCAACCCAGCCAGAGTTGTAAATGCAAAGTATTGTTCAAGATTTAATTTCTTCTAACTGTGGCTAAAACTCTACTAATACTATTACTACAGCTAAGAGACGTAGAACAAACTAACTATTACCCCAAACTATAACCCTGATCACAGCAGTCTAGTTAAGATCATATGAGTACATGAACTTTACATACAGGGATCAGTTAATTATATTTTATTAAATGCTGTGTTTGTGGATGTGCTCGGTGTAGAGTTAAGTTCAGCTTGCGCGTCATCCCTGCTTCTTACCAACATCTGTCCTCAGAAAAGATGAAACATTTACAGTAAAAGCGACAAAAACAGACACTTTAAGACGGAGGAATGGTATGAAATAATATAGTCCTTTATTTTCCAGCAATTTACAAAGTCCTGCAGGGAGAAAAAACACCCTTCCTCCAGCCTCACAGAGGGAGGGCTTTAAGAAGAACACACAGAGAACGCAAAGATCCCGGCCGCAGTAAGACTGTACACAATTTTACATCAGTTTCTCAGAGCTGACAGCTGAATCAAAGGCTCAATCTTGTTGCGGGTGCTGGCGGCCCTGAGGATCAGCGTGGTTCGCTGTGAGTTCAGGGGTTTGAGGGTTTGAAGCACTGAGGTTAACAAGGCAGTAGGTGGGTGAAGGGTTTTAAAGGCCAGGTATTTTATTACACAGGGACAAACATCTGGAATCAGAAGGAAGGAGGTGCATTTTGTCATGTTGCACTGGTGTGTTTTGTGGGTTCAGATCTCACTTCTCGACTCCAGACTTTTCAGATGCCCCCCGCACCACCAGCCTAGTCCTTATTTTTGCAGATTCAAGTGACCAAAAGCTTCTAACTGCTGCTACCAGCCCTCCTCTCCACCGCTGCATCATATAAAGTCATTATTACATTACATTACACATCATAAATCAACTTACTGTACATCTTTTATTAATCAAAGCTAATTAAAGAGACGCTACTCTGTGGCGAACCTAGCTCCTGATTGGTTACTCTGAGTCGAGCTTGGCTCTTGATAGGTTAAGGCCATTCATTCTATGTCTTATAAGTATGCTTTCCCCGCGCGAGACGGGGGTGTGTGCGCATGTGTGTGAGGTGTGTAAAGACTGATATTAGGCACTGTGCTAGTCATTAGCCTCACCGCCCTTCTATTGCGGCATGCACCAAAATAAAAGCTCTACTGGCCTTTTTTTTTGCAAAGAAGAAAAGAACATAAAAGAGAAGAGGGAAAAAAATGACATCAACATGGTGACAACGAAACGGAGCCAAAATGAAATGACAAAATAAACAACCTTATATATAGAATAAATATAGTATGTACAATTTGCTTTGTGTGCTTCTAAAAATAAATAGACAAAGCATTACTTGCCCCCTTATAGAAGTATTCACAACTTTCCATTGACACAGAGGCAGAACGCTGGCACCTGCTCAGTACGAGAGTGGAGGACACAGACTGGAGGTGGACACATGGAAGGATGCAACTTTTACAACAAGTCAAACGCCGTAGAAAAGACGACAAAATCAATGTCACTGCTGCCGGACAAGCGTGGGTCTGAATCCAGAGGGACACACTGAGAAGATATACAGTTAAGAGAATCCCTGCGGTGCCCCCTGGTGTCCGTTTTTTTTTTTTTTTTTTTTTTTTGCAGATTACAGTACTCTGAGCATTTGACCAGCGTGGAGAAGTTGCTTCATCTTTTACAGTGGTTGTGTTGTTCTGACGAAACTCACGACACAAAACAATAATCAAGAAGAGTTAAAAAGATTAGGGAAAGGAGGAAAGGAATAGAAAATCACAATTTTTAAACGTAATTGACACATTTTCTTAAAAATCAGTCAGACCCAAAATGAAACAAAAGAAGAAAAGAAAAAAAAAACACATTTTAACAGATAAAATAATCAAGTTTTTGCACATTCACACTTTGTGCCCTGCACATGCATTCTGCTGGCCCCATCGAAACAGCACAGAAGTCTTACTATCGCCGGATAAGTCAAGCATCACATGCAAGTTTCTCCTAAGACACTGGGCTTTGCCTCTAGGGCCGATGTCTGTACTCGGTACAGTCTGTCAAAATGGCTCACGACTTCCTTTTGCATTCTCCTCGACACCTGTAAGCCCTCAAAGAAAAAAGAGTCAGCTCGGGTCGGCTGAGTCTAAAGTCTGGTGGCAGATAGCTTGTGTGTGTGTGTGTGTGTGTGTGTGTGTGTGTGTGTGTGTGTGTGTGTGTGTATGCACTAAGGTTAAAGCGACGTACGACTAAGATTTTGCCCTTTGATTAAAAAATCGTCCAGTCATTCACTTCTCGAAAGGTCAGGTTCTCCTTGACCAGAGAGCTTATTATTATTAGTTAATTCTATCATTTTTACATGTGACAAGAGGAAAAAAAAAACTAATTTTTCCCAGAATTTTACTCGAACCCGCTCTACAGAATCTGACAAAAACAAGACAAAACAAACCGTAGTGAAATCTTCCACATTGCCCGCTCACACCAGACCCTCTGAGTTTCTTTCTATTTTCTCTGAACTGTGCCATGTACTCCCCCCGGAATTTGTTACCAAAGGGGGGGATAAAAGTTCTCCAATCTAATGACACTTGCTAAATTTGACAGCAAGTCTGTTAGCTCAGAGAACGTTTGGTTTCAAAAGCCACGTCCATACGGTTCTGTGTGTGTAACGTGTCATCAGATGGTGTACGCGTAGGCTCTGTGGTCTACGAGACATGACACTACAACAACATATGGAACACCATCTGCTCATGTGTCGAAAATGTCCTCCAAGTAAACAGAACTACTATGCATCTGTGGTGTCAGCACCTTATCGTGTACGTGTCGGTTTGAGAGTATATTCATGTTCAACAAATGTGCAGAAGGTATTCCGTTACTTGTTGTTGCGTATTGGCTTCGCGGACAAGTCTGTGCATTCAACAACAAGTTGAAGGCATGCAGATGTTTCCACAGAGCCTACATGTATTTCTGCTATCAGCCCCTGTATCATATCTGTCTACAAATCATTCTCCTGTGGAGCAGTTTATACTCCGACAGAGGATGGATAAATAAATGCGGACAGTGCAACACAGCTAATAAACTACGAGCTAGCTCCATTTGATGGTCCGCACTGTGAGGAGATTTTCCTGTTGGTCAAGTTCACTTGAGTTGAACTCCACTGACCATGATTCCATTGAAGTTAGGTGATTTAGCTGCTAAATTTTGCTGTTTCGTATGCTGGTGTGAGCGGGCCTTTCACAGCGCTGGTTTGACTGAACCGTCAGACAGCTTTAAGAACTACCTGACCGACTGGTCTGAGTCTTTATCTTAAGGCTACAGAATGAAAACTAAAAACCGACACTGAGATATACGTAAGCCGAGAACAGCCGTGCTTGCAATTATTTTTCTTTAATGCTGTTACCTGAGATCAAAAGCTAATAATTTCATTATCTCGAGATTTATTTTCTTGAGATAACAACATAAATTAACCTGTTAACAGGAGAAAACAAGCTTTGTTATCGAGATAACAAAAGTTGTTTTCTAGGCATAAATTTTCTCGTAATAAAAGTACTGGCTTTTGTTTTCTCAAAATAAAATAACCCGTTATCAGGAGAAAACTAGCTCTGTTCTCTCGAGATAACGAAATAATTAGCTTGTGATCTCGAGATAACGAAAGCCTATTTCATGTGATGAATTTTCTCGTAATCTCAAGAAAGTGCCCTTTTGTTTTCTCAAAATAATGAGATAACGCATTATCATGAGAAAAAAAGTTCATGAAGATTATGAAATAACGTGTGAGCTCAAGTTAAAAGCATTAAAAAAAATGCAAGCATGGCCGCTCTTGTCTTCCATAACAATATTTTAAAAAAACCCATTTGCCACAACTTCCTGTAGCCACTGTGACCTAACTTTTTAAACTTCACTGGTCTGACTTTCATTGATTCAGTGCTCCAACTACTTTGCTGGAATCAAAATGGTCAAATTACAGATCTAAAGACATCAAATATCCACACAAATTATCAGCAATCAGTACCTTTCATCTGGCATCGCACTGTGCCGGCTGACAGCGGGCGAGCTCATCCCGGCTAAAGCAACTTGACGCACTTTCACACTCTGTACCAAGTGTGAACACGATGCTGTTCAGTTGGACGAGCTCTGCAGGCAGTGCGCTGCAGCATGTTGAGCCTCTTGTCACTTACTGTAAGCCTGACTTGGGTAACGCAACAACAACAACAACAACAACAGCCAGCCTGCTCCAGTAGAGAGTTGGCAGATGGTTTCAGACAGGGGGACTGGTGCTATTCTCACCTGGAACAGCTCACTACACCTCTCTAACCTTTTGGCATCCGCACAAAAAAAAAAAAAAAAGAAAAAACCAACGTGGGCTGCAACACACAGCAAGGTGTGTGTTTTTTGTGTGACACATTCCTAACTGACAGTTGCGCTGCCATTTTCCACATACTGTTTCCCACTGTTTCTGTGTGTTCGCTCAAACAAAGAACTCAGGACATATTGCATAATGGCAGTTTTTAGTAGATTTGGCCCGAAATATGAAGTATTAAACACAGGCTATTGCGTGAGTGAACACACAATTCTCAAACATTTAAACAGGCATTAATTAGGACATTCTCACCCGCTAACAAAATCAAAGCTAAATCCGCTCTGCTAGTGGCTGATGTAAGCGTTTGCTGGACTGTGAACTGATCTGATATCACTGATTCGCGGGCCAAGAATTGAGGGGAAGTGAGGGCAGGAATTACGATCCTGACTCAAATTAAGCCGTCCGCCGTCGGGAGCGACGCCAAAAAGGGATTTAGCTTGTTACGATTGTGGTCCAGTCCCCTGTGGTAAAACTCCCCAACCCTGTTCCCTACTGTCACAAGGCCAAAGTAAAACACAGAACAGCTAACCCTGTGCACTCTGCTACACTAAAATAGAGATGAGACGCGTTAGATTTGCATTTTAAATAATATTCATTCTGCGTGTATGACGTAGCACTTGGTGAGTAAGCATTCTAGGCTTTTTTGGATTTTTTATTTTTTATTTTTTTGCTGTGTTTTGTCATCTTCAAGTGTTAGAACTTGGATCTTTAAAAACGGGAGGTCCCCATTGAAAATAATGAGAACTGGCCCTGCACATAAATTCATATCAAATGCATTATTTACCAACAATAATAATCATTGTCAATAATAGCAAAAGTAGTAGGACTCAGTTATTAAGTAGAATAAAGGAGGAATAGTGTAGTCTGTGGGGCTGGATCCATCAGGTGGAGTTCTGCTGAATGGCTGAGGTGGAGATATGTGTGTTTCCACAGATACTGTCTGTCTTGATATCCTGAAGATGAGACGCTACCGCCCTACAAGTGCACTAAACCATCAATCAGAGCCCTATAGGAGATTAGCCCTTTTATCGTAGACGAAGTCCACTGTCAGATAAAGTTCAGGCATTCGGGTGATGTTCCTCGCTGTCCGTGCGTGCGTGCGTGCGCGCGAGTGTACAGTATGTGATTTTTTTTTTTTAATTCTTTTTTTTTTTTTGCGGTGTGTGCGTGTGTCCGTGGGCGCATTCAGTTGCCCGTGTTAGTGTCTCTGTCTCCGATGAACCAGCGCATGTGGAAGCAGAGGGCGAGGAAGCCGGTCCCCAGCAGGTCGCCCAGAGCGGTCAGGTAGGGGATGGAGAAGTTGTCTGGGTCCATGCCTCGGCCCCACATCCAGTGGACCATCCAGTCAGCCAGGTAAAGGAGGATCATCACCTGGAGGGAGACCAAGAAGAAATAAACCTTTTATTTTACAGGAACCACACAGGCTTTGGTCTCAAAAAGCAACTACAGAAGGTGGATTTTATTGACAGAATGAATTGTCTGACGATGACTGAGCTGTTCATTAGCTTTCTGTAGATTTGTGTGCATTCATATTCAGATGCCAATCTCATTGTAGATGATGTCTCTCAAGTCCAACTCTTGTCTCAAGTTGCTAATTGGATTGTTGGACAATGACCAGCACATGGAAGAGGAAGTCTAGGCCCAGCTGTCTGTTATCCGGTTGGCTGATTGGTTCCAAGATCGGATGTTTACTTAATTTCACAGTTCTTCCTGAAATTCATGATCTTGCAATGACAAAAAGTAACGAAAATGCACATAAACTCGTGAAACTGGATGAATGTTCCATAACTATTTGACAAGCTCCATGAACCAGCCCTATATAGGCCTTGCCTATAAAATGTCAGAAAATGGTGAAAAATGTTAATCAGGATTTTCCCAAAGTCCAAGATGACATCCTCAAATGTCTTGTTTTGTCCACAACTCAAAAATATTCAGTTTACTGCCAGAGAGGAGGAACAAAACCAGAAAATATTCACATTTAAGAAGCTGAAATCAGAGAATTGTGACTTTTTCTTTTTTCTTAAATAGTTATTCAAACTCGATTGTCAAAATGTTGCCAATTAATTTAATAATCGATTAGTAATCGATTAATTGATTGCAGCTCTACTGAAGTTACCTTTTAGATTCAATCAGGGAAAAGGAAATTTTACAGCAACACATTTCAGTTTCCCACTAATACAAGCTGGTGGTTACAAGAGACAGAAATAGCCAGAGCACTCTGGTCTGAGATCCTACCAAACCCACTTTAACCTTACACACATTATATTACATTATATAGATTATCACTCAAATTCTTTATAACTGACTTGCAATTTCTATCAAGTTGTAACTGAGATCAGGATCTCAGAACTATTAATACATTAACACTATCCATCTAAAGTCGTTGGGATTGTTCAGGCAGAAAGGACAGTCAGTCAGGAGGAGCTTAACCAGTGAGTGATCTCAGATGCATCTAAGCCATTAAAATTTCTGACCTTATCCAAATACTAAGATAACATCCGGTAACAGCTGACAAAATAAAACATGCAAAGAATAAGTGTAAAGTTTTCACTTGCAATACAGCTGAAATCCCTAATTGGGTCACAGCATGTGATGGAGCCCAGTATTCACTGTGTAATTATGAGCTCCTGCTCTTCTCTAATTATGAGATTTTCACTCATAATTATGGAGATGTAATTTTCTGTATGTTAGCGCTCCAATCACTTTTGACTCAGTAAAGCGGCTGCAGGTTTCTGCTCAATATTTTGGAGAAGCCACTGCAAAGTCACTGCGACATTATAAATCAGGCGAGATAACAAGACGCACTCCCGAAGACCGTCTATGACACGTTTTTGAATGGAGTGGTCTGCTTTGGCGGCGGCATCTCGAGGGCTGATAGTAAGAGGCTTGACAAACTTGATTGAGAAGATGCCCCCTTTGACCCGGCGGAGGTTTAGTGGGAGAAAGACGGATGATGGCTAAGCTGTCATCCGTGATGGAGAATGACTCCCACCCCCTTCAGGACAATATCACAGCAGTGATGAGCTCCTTCACGACTGCTGTCAGACTGTACAACCAGCACTGCTCACAGCAGACCACACACACACACCAAACTGACAGTGACTGCACTTTTTAATGTGTACTGACTGTGCAATAGAAACAGGTTTAATTTCTTCAGTATCTCACTCAGGTTTACTATCATTATACAGTAAAAATTCATAAATACAAACATAATGTACCTATTTTTTATATCTCCTCTTGTCTATATTATTCCTACTTTATATACCCTCCTATCTATATTGCTTGGTTACTGCTTATCCTATCTTGTTCTCCACTTGCTGCTTTTAGAAAAAAAATTTCCCCATTGTGGGACTAATAAAGGAATATCTTATCTTATATTATAAATGACTAAGTCATCCTGGGCAAAATACAAAAACGAAACAAAGAAAGAAAATCTGCAAGTTCCTGTAGAGACTGACTTCTCATTTTAGCTCTGCTGCTGGATGTTTATGAGATGATGCGTGTCGACAGCTCTAACCAAAAGAAAAGAAAAACATGCTGGCATTTATTCATAACGCAGCTATTATCATAAAAATCTAGCTTGTTGTTTACATGTGTGCGTCAGGACTGCCCATTGTGCCAACAGCTCATTATTCCAAAACCCAAACAGTCATAAAAATGTCACACTGGACTGAAAAAAACCCATTTGTCCAACAGACAGTGTTGTGCAAGTTCACACTTCAAAAGAGCTGCTTAAAGTTAATTTTACACAGATTAAAATGAACTAGTTCATGTTCGTAGTTCACAGTTCTGAATTTTGAAGAGTTCACACAAGTTCACGGTTCCAAAAATGAACTAGTTCATGTTCACGTTCTTCCCTTTTTGTAAAATCTAATTTTAAACAGAACCTCCTCCTACCAGGGACGCTGGAGGCCACACTAAGTGGTGCACGATATTCATATTTTAATTTGAAGTCTCAGGATTACTCATATCAACAGTTTGAGAACGTTTCACACTAAAGCAAACTTGACCACCGACATACTGTTGAAATTTCCTACTGGGAACTCGAAATTCCAACTTTCCAGTGCAAGTCTGAACGCCCCATAATACATGAGAACTGCACGGAGATGTAGAGACAGACGCTGACATTTCTGTCCATATTCGCACGCTTTGTCTCTCTCTCTGCTGCGGTTTTATCAGCCGTTATCTCTCTCAGGAGTGAACGTCGCTCATGTTCACTAATTCCAAACTGATCCGTCCAGTTCGCAAAAAAATATGAGCACGTTCAGTGAACGCTGCTCTTTTAGTGCGTTCATGCACAGCACTGCCGACGGCCTGTTATCCCAAAAACAAACTCCCATTGCTCTGCACGCCCATTGGTCCAAAAATACACACTCTCCCTGCAGCTGAGTTAAGAGTATGGTTAGGTTAGGGTTAACCCTAAAACAAACAAAAAAAAACCCTCATGAGTTTATTCCGACACTGGAAATTTGCTGCAACAGTAAAATCTCCTGAAATGTTGTTTGGTGTAAGGCCAGAAAAATAGCCTATTAGGAGCAAAAAGGAAAACAGGCTGTCGAAAAAAAATGGGAAATGGGCCTTTGGTCCAATGGGACAGCTTTCAGACTATTGGAGTTTTGGAATAATGGACCATTAGAACAGTGTCACGGCACTCTGCACACAGCCAATACTGGATGAATATGAGCACACATAATTAACAATACACTTGCATGTATTTGGGAAAATGTTAATTATTGTGTTGATTAAAGAAGTATTCCACTGTTATTGTTATACTAGCAAGAAGCAGCTGCTTGATCCTACACAAAAAAATTGGCTTTAGCAAAGTTTAGCTCAAAATACACCTGGAGGGAATCCAGAAAGTGAAAACAGATCCTTGAACATCAGGTCCACACTGCATGATGCTGAGATTCTGAGGTGTGCGCCTCCACTTAGTCAAGTGGGGGTGTGTTTTGTGTGTGTGTGTGCACCTGTAGTAGTGCAGCAGCCAGGTAGAAGGTGATGAAGATGGGTGTCAGGGTGGTGTGTCCCCCCCTCAGGGAGTTGATGGTGTAGAGGAAGACGAGGTGACCTGGGGCGACCAGGAGGAAGAGCACACGGGCCGACCGAGAGTTCACAGCTGGAAGAGGGAGGAGCAGAATTTAAATCAGTCAAAAACAGGGTGGACCTCTACCCAACCCTGACGCAGAGCCGTGATGGAAAGGTTTTTCTGTTTTCATGAGATAAAAGCAGCAGAGAAACAGTGGAACGTTCCATGGCCGCCCCGTTGACTTACAGGAGCCGAAGAAGGAGGTGCAGGGTGTGGGGCACTTCCTCGGGGTGGGGTTGGGATCCCCCATGGGCAGACCGTTCATGTGCAGATAGGTGGAGATTCGACTGGCCTGAACCGCCACCAGGTTACCTCCCACACCTGATAACACACACACACACAGGGTGGAAACAGAAAAAACAAGCTCAATATTAACGTGATGAGCCTGACATAAAAACAGATATAAAAAATAATAAAAGATTAAGAAAATAAAAGTGGAAACAAATAAGTAATAAATAAAATGCTAAATAAATGTGGACATATAAAGACAAATAACAAAATATAAACAAATAATTCTAAGCATTTTCATATATTTTCACATTTATTTGTTTGGCTCTAAAGCAGGATTCAGCTTGGCCCTTCAAGGAACAGTAAAACCAAAAAGGTAAAGAATAAGGAATGATAAAGGAATAAAAATAAATCAGTGACATTATATAAACAACATATTATAAATAAAATATATGAATAAATATATAAAGATATAAATTAACAAACAAATATGAAAATAATGTAAATAACAAAAATGTTTATAATTATTCTTTTAGATTTTATTTGTCTTTATATTTCCACTTTGATTAATTCTTTTATTTCCACATTTATTTTCTTATTCTGTTGCAGATTTATTGTTTTTTATGGCACTCATATCAGTCTTTTGACACGTATGAATACAAGTTTATTTTTTTGAATATGAAACAAAGGATTTCGTTCACTTCTCATTTCTCATGTCTAATATCATGTTTTTCACTCAGTTAGAGCAATATGCCACCTCCATCTGTCAGTTTTAAAGGATGATCACTCTGCATGCACATTTGACTCGTTCGTCTGTTATTAAACCAGGCGGAGGTGGTGACACCAACAGCTTTACACACACATTTCAGTGCTAGAACAGATTTTTCTATATTTGTTCCCCATCTTTACCACTGCTTACTTGTTGTTTGGTTTTGTACTGTATTATCTACACCGCTCACTTATCTTTGTCTGTCTCTATCTTAGTAACTTTCACCCTTTGTCTTTCATGTCTCCTCACCGTTGATGACCGGCGTGAAGACTGCCATGCCAGCAAAGTTTGGGTTGGTGACGGTCTTGTCGAGGATCAAACCCCAACACTGAAAAGACACACAGACGATAAAAAGTCAAATATACAGAAAATGCTGGCTGCAAAACTAAAAACATTTAAAAAAAAATCTGATTTATATTCTGTTAAAAAAAATCATATTGGAAACATATACGCCGATGCGGACCAATATAGCTGTGATAAGCCAATATGGGGCAGATATTGCGGCCAAATGAATCTGCCAATTTTTCAGACCCTTCCTGTCCAGTGAAAACCACACGTTTCCATGATGGTGATTTGAATGTGAATGTTTGTGATAAACTGAAGGATAAAGTGTTCCTTTATAGAGTGAGAAAATTCTCCCACTTCTTAAATTAAATAAACTTGTGGATCAGCTGGAAAATTCATTTTCAGCCACGAGGCTGAAAACAGGCTGTTTTTTCTGACATCATGAAAAGTTGACTTTTCAGAGATACGTGGTTCTCACAGGACAGGACTGTGAACACTGACAGGGACATTTTACTGCACTGTGAGTACTTTTGGGTTTTAAATGCTGTACTTTAACTTTTAGTGGAGTATTAGGACTTGTACCGCTGCTGGTGATGTGTAGATTGTCTTTACTTTCAGTAAATGACCTCAAAGTAGAAAAATATCTTTTTACACAAATGCAAAAGTAAACAACTTGAAAATAATTGTGTCAATAGATGAATAGGCTGTGAAGACCCAAAAACCATACCTGCAGTGTGTTAATTGTGTGGTTAAATCACATGAATCGATCCGTGTGTGCTCTCTACCTGCTGATGGCCATGGCGATGATGACGGGCTCCCAGCCAGAGTAGAGCAGTTCTCTGGTGGAGGGGATCCTCCTGGCTATCAGCACCCATAGGGGGCACATGGCCACAAACACCGCACACACCAGCGGGTTGGCATAGTCGTTGTACTCTGTGTGAAAGGAAGAAAAGAGAACTTGTTTAGGCAAGATCATTCTGTATGTCTTGTCTAATTGACAGGTCTGTTTTCTTCTAGTTGATATAGCAGTAAATACAACACAATACGTTGTGTGGCTGCATTATATCAATAAACGGAAGGCAAGTTTTTTTATTTCATTATTTTTTTCAATTTAACCTTTATTTAACCAGGCAAGTCATTAAGAACAAATTCTTATTTCCAACTTTTTCATATTTGAATAATAAAATCAGTTGCTTTTTCAGTCCACTAGATGGTGCTGTTTTTTTTTTCTGGTGAGGTCAACAGAGGTCAGAGCAAAGGATTGTTGGCTTTGTATGATAGTGTTAGTGAGTCTGACTGCTTGATAATCCCATTCTGCTGCAATAGAAATGATTGAAGTGAGATGAACAAACGGAAAACGTGATCTTATTAAATAAAATATAACAAACTTTTCCTTCAGGGGACATCATTTCAAATCGAAAAAGGGTAATAATTAACAATATGTGTTGCTGTTTTTTTAAGTGATATTTAAATCCAACATTTTCTTAAGACATTGGCAATATATGTTATTCTAATACTCAGCATATTACAAAAAGTTTAAAATTTCAATAATACTTACTGGTGTAATATTATGTGATATAATATTATATTATGTTAAATATAATATTATGTAAGGATATTATACTATACATACATACGTGAGTTAATAGAGGAGAAGTGAGAAAGGGGTAGGGAAGTATAACTTTTGCTTCTACCTGATCTTTTTCAGAAACCGTTAGTCTTGTTTTTATGTTTTTTTAAATGTTATGTTTGAAATAAAGTCATTAATTCATTCATTCATTCGATATCGTGACTTAAGTATCACAATAATATCAAATTGTAGGGCCTCTTGTGATTCTTACCCTTAGTTTTTTCAGTGTTTTATTTCAATAATACTGTACCATTTGTTGTATTTTTAACATATTTATATTTTAGTACCTGAAACAGGTTTCTGTTAAGAATAAAGTGAAAACATGGTGTCACGTATTTTTCTACCAATTGTACTAATTTCCAAACATTGTTGAATAGTATTTGCTGTCATGACTGTTATTAAAGGCATCTTAGACTTGAACATGCAACACAAATCACAAAATCATAGTTTTTCTAAGATGGCATACTGCCAAATCAATTATTAAAGTTACAGGTACAACTCAATTCAATCAGTCTTGACGATAATAAAACGGTGAGTGAGTGAGTTTGACATTTAACTGATGAATAGAACAGACTAGAAGATATTAAATACTGAGCTTGTGAGGATTATATCTGGAGGATTAGACCTGACGGGACACTAAGTACCCGGTGTCGTCTCTAGGAGGCAGTGTTGATACTAAACTGACACTACAGGATGCAACACAACCACCACAAACACAACATTTAAGTAGACAGACCAACACTTACGTACACAAGGCCCAGACACCGGCTGTGTTTTTGTGTGTTTGAGCCAAAATAACCCAAATAATCTCAGCACAGTGCCTGACTGCGGTATTTCAATTGTGTAAGACTCAGACGAGTTATGGGATTACACCACACTCTGGTCAGGACGGTTTTCATCGCTCGTGTGTGTGTCAGTGTCTGTCTGTCTGTCAGCGGTGAGGACAGACACCATCACAGAGCTAACAATAGAGCCACATAGCTGTGGAGTTTCTCGCCCTGAAAACACAGCGAGGTTAGGCGTGGGCGGCTTTCATCCTTATTTACAGCGCGCAGCCAGACGCAGACTCACATTTCACACATTTCTACACGCTGCTCCCCTCTATCATAACATCTTCAAAGGTAACGGAGGCTTTTGATGTTGTATCGCAACTTCACAACCGTGATGACGACACCACTGAAATATCAGATGTGTAGAAGTGATTCTTATTTTTAGCAGGTCATTACAGGCTTGATTGTTGTGTGTGTTATATTTTTTGACTGATTGATTTCAAACATGGTGCCAAGATGTTAGACGACACATTAAACACAAAGCACAAAGATATTCTACATAACTAAACTAAACAACACAATATATGATCTCTTAGTGAAGCTGTAGGAGCTGAAACATTTTGCACTGATTTCCTTTAAATTAATAACTTTAAATCAATGCCCACACTTGTCTCAGTAAAGTCTGCACTGTAGACAAGGAGCAAACAAGTGAAAACTACACTGTGAAACAACAAACATGTCCTCCCTTCAGTATTCAGTACTAGGGCCAGGCGTATGGAAGAAAGATGAGAGGATGCACATTTTTAAAATTTTGCCTTTCGAGAAGAAAGCTGAAAATGTTGAGAATAAAGTGAAAAAGTTAAGAATAAAGTCGACCTGTTGGCGATATAGTTGAAATGTTGAGAATAAAGATGAAATGTTTAGAATAAAGTGAAAAACTTGAGAATAAAGTTGTAATGTCGAGGGTCACAAAGTTGAGAATAAAGTTGACAAATTTGATATTTTGAGAAATGTTGAGAATAAAGTCAAAATGTCAAGAATGAAGTTGATAATAACATTAAAATGTTGAGAATAAAGTCGAAATGTTTAGAATAACGTTGAAATGTTGAAAATAAAGTTGAGATGTTGAGAATAAAGTTGAAATGATGAGAAAGAAGTCGAAATGTCAAGAAGTAGAAATATTGAAAATGAAATTGAAATGTTGAGAATTCTTGAAAATACTGTCAAAATCTTGAGATTATAAAGCTGACATATCAAGACTGATGTTGAAGTGTAGAGAAAAAAGTTGAAATGTTGAGAATCTGATTTATTTTCTTCTTCTTGTGCCTGGGACTGACACTGAAAGTTCAACTTTATTTTCGACCTTTTAAATTTATTTTCAAAGTGCAATTTTTTCCCTTATTCCTGGCACTAATACTCTTCCACAGATTGGTCTCTGAAGTCCAAAGACATCACATAAATTGGGACGTCTGACTCAGCTGTGAGCACTGAGAAGCACCATTAACTGAACATTACATGAAATATTAAACGTATCAAATGCACTGTGACCCTCGTGTGTATTCATTACCTAGTTCCTTGTACAGTCCTGTCGAGACGCCTGCCAGCAGGGACAGGGTGATCAGGTCTCCCAGGCTAGCAGCGATGGGCGTGGCCACGTTGTCGGGGTTGATGCCAACTTTCCTGGACGCGATGATCACACCGATCATGATGAGCCCTGCGGGGGTTTGAGGTCAGAGACGTCACAACATGGAAGACAACTGAGGCCGCTGTCACACACAGATTCACGTGTTGATGTATGGTGTTCTGATTAATAATGATGACGTTCAGCGTAACCATCTGTCATCACGGTTCTGGGCTCTTATTGGCTGTTAGCTTCAAACAAGTGTGAGGAGCAAAAACAGAGTAGAACATGTTGACTTTAAGGGTGTAGTTTTTTTTTCCAGGAGTTTGATTTGGGATTCTGTTTTTCCATCAGGACAGATGAAGCTGTCAAAAACAAAACCTTTTGGGTTAAAAACACAAAATGAGAAGACCTGAAGTTGGTAAGCTGTTGAAAAACACAATAAATTGTGAAGCTAAAGAATGTCTGCAGTGAAAATTGCTTTTTTCCACCAGAAATTCTGCAGGATCAACCTTTAGCTTGCTAACGTGGCTCTATGGATGGCAATGTCAGTCTAATACTTTGGTTCAAACTCATCACAATTGGGCAGAATCTACTGGACGGATTGGCACTGCAGTATGTTTGGTGCCCACATTCATGGTGCCCAGAGGATGAATCCTTATGCTTTTGGAGTCTTTTTCTCAGTGAGGTTCACATCTGTGGTTTTGAGTGAAATAGCTCAATAACTATTAGATAGATTTCCATATAATTTGGCTCATGAATATTTAAGTCCCACCCCTTTTTGCCCTGTGCTCCAAAAGTAGTTGAGCAAGCTTGGTACCCAGCAGAACCTTGGGCAACTTACTTTTTCCTGTGTCCTGTGCTTATATATGCTACATGCTAGGCTTGTCTATGTTGAAAAGAAAGCCAAATTTTCAAGTTGTTTAGAAGATGTTGCTGTGGGACCTGTAAAAGCAACATATATAATCACATGTTAAGTTAGCTAAGGATAACAAAACGCTAGCTACGTTAGCTAACCTACATAAATCATTAACTAGCCAGGTGGGGCCCTCAGCAACATCTTTTAACCACCTTCAAAATTTGCTTTTCTTTTCAACTTAAACAAGCCTAGCCTGTCAAGTTCAAGACACAGAAAAGGAAAAACTGCCTGATGTGCTAAAAGGGGCGGGACTTAGGAAGGATAAACTGCAACAGTTTTGGTTGTCCCTTAACTTTTCATCTAGAAAAATCATTAGGTGAAATTTAACTGTCCAATACTTTGGTTTATGACCAAATACCTGTTAATTAATCACATATTCCTGCAGTGATAGCAGTACTCTGTTTTGTGCTAATTAGCATGCTTACATGCTAGACTATCATGGTGGTAAACATTCCCTGTTAAACATTAGCATATTAGTTTTGTCATTGTGAACATGCTAGCTTGCTTATGTTAGCATTTAGCTCAAAGCACCACTGGGCCTTGGTAGGCCCACAGCCTGACAGTGCAGCTAGCAGAGTCTTAATCTAATAAAAATTCACTTTGGACCATTTATGGGAAAACAACTGTGTTAGTGGCTACAAGTAAATATATCGAATTAATTAAGAGTAATATAGTTTTGATATCAACATAGCTAGTTGAATTAATGTAACCTAGCTGTCCATCTAAACATTTATGAGTTCAGTCAGTTACATAAGCTACAGGTGGTATTTAGCGGAAACAGTGGTTGAGAATAGAACTTCACCACTGGTACGGGTGTCAAATGTGACCCAGACATGCCTGATGAGAGTAGCTGTTTACCATTCACTGTATATATAGATCAGCCACATGACTGGTGGCTGTATATGTCATGATCCCCACCACCTCCATGTTAGCAGATGGGACATGGGTCAAACTAAACCCTCACACAGTAAACGTTAAATAAATTTTTCCCAAAGATGGTTTCTGTCATTTTAGGTAGTTCTTAAAGCCCGCTGATGTTTGCTTAAGTGTTCATTTTTCTGATGAGATTGGTTTTAATTAGTTATTTGATGCAACTGAATCAGCACCTTGATATTGCAGCTCCACACCTGATCACTACTGCACAGACTCGGGCTCCTAATGACGTCACCAGCGCAAGATGGCAACACTCGTATCCGTGATATTTTGGCCTCATTTTTGTACAATCGGGGGAAGATGCAGCATCCATTTTCAGTTACCGTCTATGCTTTACACTGTGAATATCCCTCACACGCTGTGTGTTAGTCATACCTAGCAGCAGAGAGGCGATGAAGGCCGTCGCCACGCTGGAGGCACACAGCAGCACGGCGTGGCCCAGCCTGAAGTGCCCCTCTGGGATCCAGCCGAAGATCACAGCAGCTATGGAGGCCAGAAACCCGACCACCGTGGCCTGGACCTGAACACACACACACGCACGTACACATTAAAATGGCTCATGTAGCTATCAATGGCAGTTATGTAAACTCCTGATGTATGTGAGACGATCTTGTTACATGTGAGCAGCTTTCAGAATCTGCACCCTGGCATTCAAACATATAGACTCACAACTACCAAAATAAGTAAGAGATGAATCCCTAATTTAACTTGTTAACGGAGCACCATTGTGACCCAGTGCAAGTACACAATGACCCTATATATGAGGTGGTGTCAGCACCCATCTGGCACCGCGTCCCAAGAACTATGGACTCGCCAAATATTACATAACCACAAGACTACAAATGGCAGGAGAGGTGACTGACTCACGGACCAAATGTAGAGTTCATCTTGGGAAACGCTGTTCAATATTTTCAATATTTTATCTCTTCTCTTATCTTAAATTCCCTTCAATTATAAAAATATAATTAAAAGATCAAACTCTTGACTGTTAAACCTTATAACAGGCCAGCCTCCTAGTGATTAATTTTTTTATTAAATGTAAATGTTGACAAAATCTTCCATTTTTTCATTTCACAGTCGTTATGAGCAGCTATTTTATTTTTTAAAGTGTCTCAGAGTTCTCTTAATGCCAATCAAAATATACATGTTTAAACCATAATCCTTATTTAGCTTTGATTTAGAAGGGCTACAGAGTTATGGTTGAGACACGTCTGATAGCAATATTATTTAATGAACTTTACCAGTGCTTGAGCAGTATTCCTGCCTTTTTAAACCAGGAAGTAAACCAGGGGTCCTTAGGGTAGAGCTAACCTTTTTTATGCCTGATTAGATCAAGTTTTTGTAAAAAATCTGATGGAGCCGATAAAGATTTTGGACACAACTTTAAAGGGCTAAATGTTTTCATTAAAAAATATTTTAAAACAAAGATGATTATAATAACACATTTTTATACCTATGTCATCAATAGGTATTGTTAGTTTTAGATTTTGTGATTTTGTTTTCAACACTTTTTTTTTAATTTAAGTTGTGAATTCTTGTCTGGGATAAGGCTGTTTTTAGCACAGAGCAAGTTTAGAATTAACAAAGAGTTTTTTTTTTGGTAGGACATGATTTGTCCCTATTCTCAAGAATGGGTGACAGACATAATATATCAATATATGTCCAGTTTGACAGGGGGGCAACATCTCATTATATAAATATTGTCTGTTTATATTAGGGCTGCACAAAGAAAAAAAAAAAAAAAAAAAAAAAGAAATTGTGATTGTGATGAGCAATACCATTAGTGGGAATGTTGGTGTGATGGGATGTTCCTGGCGACTAAATTCCCTGTCGATTAAAGCAAAATTTAATTTAGACCAGTAGACTAGTCTAACAGTAAATAAACACTCAGAACGAAGTTAAAATTTAGCACAATTTATTAACTGATCATATCAAATACTGTGTGGAAAAATACTGTGTCTTGAAAGCCATTTGAAGCCATTAATCACAGTCTATAATCGCAAAACCGTATTTTAAATGCTGCCTCACACCACTGCTACACTTGCACAGTGTGTTTCCACCTGTCTGATCTGACCGCGCACTCAGAATGAATGAAAGTTGTAAGATGTCCCGGCTTAACAGGTGCAACAAAACCGTCTGCAGTCACAGAGACGTCCAGTCCAGCACGGTCTGAAAATAACTCGTGTCCTGAGGCAGAAAGCAGGTGGGACAGAGAGCAGCACGTGATTTCTGTCGTACAGTACAAAAGTGTTGTTGGTGTGCCCTTGTAGTGATCGGTGACTGTGTTTACTCTACACACAGTGCACTTATGTAACCAGATTGCTCCCAGGTTTGGTAATACCAGTGGAAACCGCTTAGTGATCACCGTTACAGCTCATATGGATCGAAAAGCTTGGAACAGAATCATTTCTATACAAATGCTTTAAACTATTTACTTATAGTACCCTAATCAAGTAGTGTTGACCTGATATTGGCCTATCACCTACAGGACTACCGCTCTTTTGTTGTTGTTGTTTTTTTGTTTTTGTTTTTTTACAGAAGACACTTTTTTCTATTTGTTTTTTTATTTAAAGTTATCTATAATTATTTAAAAATACCACTGAAATTTTACTGCTTTAGTGTCCTGATGTCATTAAAATAATAAAATAAAGTAATAGCTACATTAGTCAGAAATATAAGAATATCGCTATCTGCATCAGCCCCAAATATCCAGTATTGGTCAGGCTCAAATTTTCATGACAACATACAGGGAAAAATGTGAAAAAGTGGCATAATTCTATTTTTAATTTTTTAAACTTTACTTCCATGATTACATGTACTTTGCCTGGCAGTAACACAGCTCCTGGCTGCTGCCTTGTGAAAATCATGAAATCATGACAGGAAAAAGAAAGTCGACAAGACTGTAATGCAGTTGCTGGAGGGTTAATTTTGTCTTTCAGATGTTGGCTTAGCAGCTAACAACATTAGCTGTAGCATAGCTACTGTACCTCCAAAGCACAAAAGGGAGAATTTTGCTAAATGGCCACTTACACAACAGTTCTGATGTTTGGTGATTTATTAGACGCTGGCGTAGCAGCTAACAACATTAGCTTTGGCATAGCTCGCTTCAGAGTGCTGGCAGGAACGTTTTTTGCTTAAAGGGAAATTTTGGTACTTTTTCATGTGGGTGTTCACTCAATGCTGACGGTAAATTTGAAGCAATAAATACCTCAGTGTGTGATATATTGACCAAGCAAGCTAAGTTCTAATGCTGCAAAATCTGTAGTTCTTCCTACACCCAATGATGTCACTGGATGTAGGAAAAAAACTACAGGCTAGTTCTGCTAGATGAGTATTTTTGTCACCAAATGCTATCTTCTGGACAAGTAATAGCTAAATGGTAAAAGCGAAAGTAATATGGTAAAAGATGGCAACATGGGTGTCAGTCTCAGAAGCTTGCCTGCAGTGCATCCTGGTATATGTAGGAACTGCTGCATGATTCATGGAGAAGGAGAAGAATTCACTTTTCTTGGTCAATATAGCAGCACTGAGGAATTTATTGCTTCAGCTGACCACATTTACCAACAACACTGACCGGACATTCACTTTAAAAGTGCCAAATCTTCCCTTTAATGTCAGTTTACACAGTGGTTCTGGTGTCTGGTGGTTTCTGACCGTTTTAAGTATGGCTACTTAAATCATTATTTTTTGTTCACTTGTAGTGTGCTCCACTGTTCAGTGTGGGCGAGCAGAACAATAGACAGTGTATAGAACAGGGTATGGTGTTTCCACTGTAATTTAATCCCTGACATGTTATCATGAAATTTAATCAGGTTAAGGGATCAAGAGAAATCTGTGTCAGTTCAGGTTGAAGAAACCTGATTATTTGTTCATGTGAAACAGTAATCAGGTTTCTAAAGTGTGACTGAATGAAAGGAAACATCATTAGTTGCAGCTGTGCATCCTCATATCCAGAATCTGTGTGTCTGCCTCCTCTCTGCGGCGTCACTCAAATTCAATTCAAAGTTTAAAAAAAGGATAAATAGGGTGTAGAGGAGAAATTTGATTGCTGAATAACTGCATATAAACCTAGTTTTAGAGCGATCTTGCCTTAACTGAATTTCTCCCTGTAATCTGGCTTGTTAAGTGGATGTAAACGTGGTCGATGATGCTCCGTGGAGTCCACTTCATCGTCCTCTACAGATGTTTCATTTACCTGGATGAGGGCCAAGTTCCCCATGATCATCTTCCACATGTCCTTGGCTGTGTCCATTTGACCAATATTAGCCTGAAAAAGACAGACAAGAGTACACAAGCTCAATACATTATCCTCTTGTGTGTGTGTGTGTGTGTGTGTGTGTGTGTGTGTGTGTGTGGGTATACAGCGTGTGCGCATGCTGTTGCCTCTTGGTCCCATCAGAACAATCAGATGTCAGTTCTCAGGACAAAGACACTCTGATCTGATCCCCCACCCTGCGGCCGACTCCACTTATCTCATCTCCCCTCTATCTCTCTCCTTTTCACACACACACACACACACACGCACACGCACACACACAGACACACACACACACTGATGGTCTCAAGTGTCAAGTGGCTGTGGCGACAGTGGGCCACTGTGTGTCCAGAGCAATGATCCTAATGCTCATCCACAGTGAGAGGACACAAACAGAGGATCTCCTCTTCCTCCTGCTCCTCCGACATTTACATAATGCAGAGGGAAGGGAAACATCTGGACACATCAAAACACATACAAGTCTGCTGTGAGAGTATCCGCTTCATGTTTGGTTTGAATACAGCACCGCAAGGAGTGACACAAACAAGACAGAGGGGAGGTGTTTCAAAGTTTATTTGGAGGGAACTTTTGTCTTATTCTCGTAGTTTCAGCCATCATTTTTATCAGTCACGACAGCATTATGCTCAGTTTTACAGCCTTTAGATGAAACAAAGCTTTGTGTTACAACATGAGATAATAGCTGTAAAAATCTTGTTCTTGAGCAGTTAATCACCTTCACAAGCCTACATCTTTCAGAACGCAGAACGTTTATAACCATGTGAATGCCATGCAGGTATACAAATGATTATATAAATGTTGCGAAATGTTTGAATTTTGTCACGTTTATGGTGTGTAAGAAAATAATCTTTGTAAATGCACATTAGATTTGTGATTTTACGTCCGTCTGAGTGCTTGTGACGCACGTAGTCAGACAGGTTGCAAACAAGATTATCTAAAACACTTTATGTGGGGATTAAACTGCACCCAAAATAGTTGCAAAAACTGTGTGTGATAGATCAAAGTTGCAGGAAGTCATTCAGTAAACTGTGATGGGTAAAAAGTTTCCCATTAACCTTTGTTTCTCTTCACAATATAGTAGGCAGGGCCTTACCAACGCTAAAAAGAAATGTAAATATTACATGATGGTTGCATCTATTGAGTTGCCGTAAGTGAGCTAACCAGTTAGCTTATTGCATGTCAAATAGCGATGGCTACCAGGTTTTAAAGACCAGTAGCATCTATTAAAAGGACATATTCTTTATAGTTTGAAAGACTTTTTTTTTTGACAGTTTGACTGTGATTGTGCATATTTCTAGTTTGACAGTTATTTTCATCATCAATTAATCTGTTGATTACTTTCTGGAATAATTGATTATTAATCACATAGCGGTTAGGTCCATAAAATGTCAGAAATGGTGAAAAATGTTGATTACTGTTTCCAAAGTCCAAGCTGACGTCTTTAAATGTCTTTTTCTGTCCAAAACACAAAATTTGACAAACTGAAATCAGAGAATTTGGACATTTTTTAATTAGAAGATGACTCAAAATGATTAATCAGTTATTACAATAGATGCAGATTAATTTAATAGTTGATTAATAGTCGATTAATCAATAAATCGCTGCAGCTCTACTATACAGCAGACTTTATTTTTGTCTTCCACACTGAAAGGTCACTGCCAGTCAAGGTTTTTAACTTCTTTTTAGCAATGCTAGTGTTTCAGTAACTCACTTGGTGAGCATGATCTTATGACTATTGATAGGAATGATAGCTTACACTACCAAAAATAAGTAATAAAGTGAAATTAACCTCAGAGTCTCTATGCTAACAGCTATCTGATCAGCTTGTTTAGAAAAAGTCAGATCTGCATCAATCAATACTTTTGATATTGATATAAATAGTAATATAAAATCAAATGGATTACCGACAAAATAACTGCTAATTAACACTCAAATCATCAGCTTCTTAGCCTTGTTTTGTTTTTATGGATGTAAATTTACCATTTAGCCCCAAGAGAGCTCTAAACCCACCGTACACTGTGCAGCACCGGACAGACAAAGTCAGCAAATAGCTGGTGAAGAACATCAAACCTAGATAGATACAGACCCAAACATCTTTCTCAGGAGTTCTTGGTAAGAAAGAGTGTGATTAAGAAAAAGGAGAACGTGAATACTGGAAGCTAGAAACATGTCTCCAAAGAAATGCTTATGTTGCTCTGTTTCTGCAACACATTATGGCTGCAGATCTGTTAGCTTGTGTTGATTCATGCAGCTTTAATGAATCCAGCCTAAAATTCTGACTTCTATCAGCTGATACTTTAAGTAAATTACTTGTATTTTTTAAGTATTTTGATTCTTTTTTCATCCAGAGTTAAAAATGCGAATAATAAACAAACCCAAAATGATTATAGATACTAAGTTAGGGCAAAACAAAAAAGCTAGCAGTGAAAAAAGCATGATTGAGAATAGAACATGAGGTTTTTAAATGCTGACACAGTCTTACTTGAATACCTTTACCTTAAAAGTATTTAAATGTATAAAAAGCTCCAGAGGTTATAAAACTGATTAATATCAAATAAAAGCCTCAATATCACGATGACTGGCTGTTCATATTAGTTTTTTTCTGATGGGGTGTGTGTGTATACGAGTGTGTGTATGTGTGTGTGTGTGTGTGTGTGGCTTTTCTCTCCCTCTCAAATTTCTCACAATCTAGCACCATCCCTGCTTGCTGAACATATCTGGCAGCCTGACAGGGAAAACTCACAAGCCTGACTGACATGACGATTATGTGTGTGGGGCCGTACGTCATCATGACTTGTGTATCCGCCAGATTACAACCACACAAACACACTCCTCCTCACCCATCACCTCCATGTGAACCTGTGCCTGGATGCCTGTCGCTCAGAGGGGGCAGACCGCCGCAAACACCGCTAAGATGGTTTAAGGCGGAAAGAGACAAGAAAGCCAAACATCTGTGCGGAGCTTCATAGACTCACAGTGATCTCCACATGCAAAGGGACCCATATTGTCGCTTTCAGACAGAATTATTAGATAAGGGGCCTTATTTCTCTACAACTTGAAAGCTTTTGCAACTTCATTTTAGAACAACAAAATGCAAACTAATTCGGTTCACAGATGAAGCTCAGACATTCGCAGAAGCGTCGCCTGGTGTTATGTTATGATGCGCGATGATGATGCCAAATCGTCAGCTTTGGCAGTGTGTGTGTGCGTGTTTGTGTGCGTGTGGCCAGCTGGATTAGTGCTGTTTGGATCATAGATCAGAGATGGAGCACGGTGGATGTTGTGAAAGTGATTCATGGATGACATAACGCGCATGAGAGGCTGAAAAACCTTGCGTTTCAAAAGCACCACTACATCTTACAGCTGAATAACAATAATACCATTCATTTTCTGCTCGTTAACTACAAAGGAAATCTGTCGTGTACATGCATGGAGTGTTGAAACATCTAATACACATAAAATGAGGATAAAGTGGGCTTTTGTAGTTGTTGTAATCTCTGATCATTGTGTGGTCAATGTTTTTTTGCAACTGGGAAACAATGCAGGTGCTGCCAAGTTCCAGTAATCCACCAAATATCGTTATCCAAATACGCAAAATCAATTAGGCTCAATTACATGAGAGCGGATGAGACGGAACTGAGAGAACAAGCGCTTACAATCCAAGAAATAAGGGTTCCAAAAGGGTTCTTCCTGAAGGGCTCAGGTTCATTTGCTTCTGAGGAACTGAGGAAGTTTGTCAAGGGTTCTTTGTAAGACTAAAGGTTCCATTAAGAATGCTTTTTCATCCAAAGAACCCTTTATGGAAGAAAGAGTTTTTCAAGGATTGTTGAAATCCTGAAGAACTCTTTGGTAAAGGGCTGTTTGTTGTAGAACCTTTTGGATGGGTTCTAGATAAAAAACCTGAGAATCTATAAAGGTTTCCAGTAGAACCCTGTGAGTGTGGTGTAGATAATCTAAAACGGTTGTCTGTAAAACCCTCTGGATGGGTTCTAGACAAAACCCTTGTAATATAAAAAGCTTCTCAATAAAACACCCTGGGTGGGTTCTTGTAAGCATCCTTAAAGGGTGGAATGGTTTCAGCTAGAACCACCAGAAAGGGTTGTGGGTGGAACCATTACACCATAGAAGGCCTATGTGTGCAGAACCATTTGCATCTGAAGAACCCTTTTTTGAGGAAAGGGTTTGTCAAGGGTTCTTTGTAAGACCAAAGCTTTCATTCAGAATTCTTTTCATCCAAAGAACTCTTTTTGGTAGAAAGAGTTCCTCAAGGATTCTTGAAATCCTTGACGAACTCTTTTGAAAAGGGTTCTTTAACCTATAATATAAAAGGGTTTTTGGAAAAATCCCAGGGTTGGGTTCTAAATAGAACCCTTGGAATATAAAAAGGTCCTCTGTAGAACCCAATCAGTGTTTGTGTTCCCAGTAAAACCCTTAAAATATAAAAGGATTCTCAGTAGAACCCCCTGGCTGGATAAAACACTTGGAATATAAGAAGATTCTCTGTAGAACTCACAGAGTGCATTCTGGATAAAACACCTGGAATATAAAAAGGTTCTTGGTGGAACCACCTGTGTGTGTTCTAAATAAAACCCTTGATATAAAAAAGGGTTCTCAGTAGAAGCCCTTTGGTCGGATCTAGATAAAACCCTTAGAAAATAAAAAGGTTCTCAGTAGAACCCTTTAGCTTTAGAACCCCCTCAGTGTCTTCTAGATAAAACCCCTGGAATACAAAAAAGACCGGTTCTCAGTAGAACTCCCTGGGTGTGTTCTAGATAAAACTCTTGGTGTATAAACAAATATTGTCAGTTCAAGGGTTCTGGATAAAACCCTTAAATATAAAAAGGTCCCTGGTGGAACCCTCTGGGTGGGTTCTTGTTGGCACCTTTAGAAGGTGGAAACATTCTGCATAGAACCTCCAGAGAGGGTTCTGGGTGGAACCTTTCACAGATGGCTCCAGGTATAACCCTTTATGTTGGGTTCTAGGTAGAACTCTCTGAAAGGGTTCTAAGGGGAGCCATTACAAAAGGTTCTACCAGGAACCAGAAAGTGTTCTCCTGTAGGGACAAGCCAAAGAACTCTTTACGGTTCCAGTTACTACCTTTATTTCTAAGAGTGCGGAAGAGATGACTAGTTAGACTAGTCAGAGCTAGTCTGACTAGTCAGAGCTAGCCAGACTAGCTCTGACTAGTCTGACACGAACTGATGAAGCTTCTTGGATGAGAGGAGAAACGTCTTCTATGACATATAAACAGTTGCCTTTGATTTAATCCTTTCTTGAGATTACAATGACCTGGACGAATTAGAACATTCACGGAGAAGAGATGAGACAGGAGTAAGAAAACAGCTGCTTAGTCAGATAAACAATGGTGAGAAAGTAGAAAGACGAGCCTCATTTCAGTGAAATATTCAAAGACAAAGCGGTTAAAAAGACCAAAGAGGAAAAAAATGAAAAAGGAAACACGGTCATGTGAACTGTAAACTCCTACAGCCAGCCAGTACGAGGGATTACATTATTTTTTTCAGTAATAAGCGCATTAGGAAACTTACAGTGGTCTTAATCTTCTCATAATTAGCGGCGGTGTGGAAAGAAACGTGGTCCTGCTGGGGCCAGCCAGCAGAGAGCTAACAGTAATGTCTCAGGACAAGCACCAGACTCTGGCCTACTTTGTGATGATGGATGTAAGAATCTTTTCATGCTCAACTGAAAACTGTGCAGCCTGACAAATGGGACCAATGTAAGAAAATCTCTTAATATTAAAAAGCCATTCTACTGCTGTAAGTCTTGAACTCTAATTATCGTCAAACACAAGTTGGGTCAAACAGTCCCATGTAAAATGAATTTGTATCATAATTTCTATGAGGTAGTGAAAGGGAAAATCTGTAATACATTTACTGTAAATCACAAAATGACCACAAATGACTCTGACAACAACATTGCTCCAGCAGGGTTGTCCTTTGAAAATAAATAAATAAATTGTATGCCTGTTTCATGTTAATTCCAACTGTTCCATCAGTTCCAACTGATGCTGAATGTTCACCGTGTGTCTGACATGTGTCTTTTTATGTGTTGTAATAAAATCATTAATAATCTTGTAGGAAGAGTAGCTCCTTACAACTTAAATTGAGCAAAATGTTAATGAAGTCTGGCAGGCAGTAAGGCAGACAGTCACAGAGCACACAGTGAGCAGGATTTCATGGTAGGTTGATATGAAAACTTTAGCTAGCTATTTATTTAATCAGTTGTGAGCATGGTTTAATACGGTGGCCCTGAAGTGCAAAACACAACCGCAAAAGAGAAAACACAACAACAAAAGAGAAAACACAACCGCAAAAGAGAAAACACAACAACAAAAGAGTAAAACACAACAACAAAAGAGAAAACACAACCGCAAAAGAGAAAACACAATGGCAAATCAGAAAACACAACGGCAAATCAGAAAACACAATGGCAAATCAGAAAACACAACGGCAAATCGAAAACATGCATCAGAAAACACAACGGCAAAACAGAAAACACACGGCAAATCAGAAAACACAACAGCAAATCAGAAAACACAACGGCAAATCAGAAAACACAACGGCATTAACCAAACCGTGTTTTCTGATTTGCCGTTGTGTTTTCTCTTTTGCCGTTGTGTTTTCTGATTTGCCGTTGTGTTTTCTCTTTCGCCGTTGTGTTTTCTGATTTGCCGTTGTGTTTTCTCTTTGCTGTTGTGTTTTCTCTTTGTCGTTGTGTTTTCTCTTTTGCGGTTGTGTTTTCTGATTGCCGTTGTGTTTTCTCTTTTGCGGTTGTGTTTTCTCTTTTGTCGTTGTGTTTTCTCTTTTGCGGTTGTGTTTTCCTATTTGCCGTTGTGTTTTCTCTTTTGTCGTTTGTTTTCTGATTTGCCGTTGTGTTTTCTCTTTTGCCGTTGTGTTTTCTGATTTGCCGTTGTGTTTTCTGATTTGCCGTTGTGTTTTCTCTTTTGTTGTTGTGTTTTCTGATTTGCCGTTGTGTTTTCTCTTTTGCGGTTGTGTTTTGCACTTCAGGGCCACCGTAGTTTAAAGCTCATTTTACTGTAATTAGTGTAGCTAACTAGCAATAGCATTTTTTTTTTTACAAGACTCTAGCTAGCTAACTTCAACAATTGCTTGTTAGCTATCAACCAGGCTATATACCAGGCTAGCTAGCTACAGTGTATCCATATATAGCGCTATGTGATGTCGCTGAATTAAGTGTGTTACTGGGTGAAACATTAATTTAAAAATGCTAAGTCATTGTCGACACTTAGCACTGAAGGGCTGCTCGACAGCCTGTGTGTATTTGTGTGGAATGGTAATCTGCATTTGTATAATTTTTGTAGTGATTGAGAAACATCATTCATAAAATTCAGCACGAGTTAAGTCCCATACAGGACCAGTGGGCGAGTTGAGGTTGGGCTATTTTTTAACTCAGCAGATATTTTTGTGTCCAGTACAGTTTTCAGGATACTTGGAAAAGAGCCACCATTATTCCAATTTTCCGTAACATCTTAGCCAAACACCAACAACCACTGATAGCTTGTTTAATCATTGTTGAGGTGCTGGTGAAGCACTGCTGAATCAACTTCCCAATCTGACACTGATTAACCGTCACATTTACACTCCAAATTCATACGGAAACAACATGAAAAGTTAAACAAAACACTAACTAAAAAATCAACAGTAGTGACTCATTGCACAGTCTCCAGCAGTTTGTGAAATAAACACAAAATTTAATCTATCAGATTTGTGTATATGGACGCAATAATAAGTATACAACATCTGGTCACACTTTCAAAATTAAGCAGTTTGGTTTGTTGTAGGCACCAAAACTGTTAGGTTAGGTTTAGGAAATGATCATGGTTTGGGTTAAAATAAGAACATTTCTTAAAACAGTCAACACTGACTATGGGTCAGACACAGAATCCAAACCTGATCTTCTATGTGAAGTACTGTGTTTGACCCACTTGGAAACTTGGACAGTTTATAACGTTCACCCAACTTAGTATGACATTTGTGCTGACTTTCATTAAAAAAAAAATTAAAAATGGACAATTTGTGTGTGTACACAAATCTATGAATTACATTTTTGTGATTTCATGAACTGCTGTAATATGTAATAGCTAAACGATTGATCGATCTTTGTTCTACTTTGTTTGCAAAATGTCAAAAGTACCAGACAGTGGGAAGCACCAGCTGACTAAGGCGACTTAAGGGACTTAAGGGAGTTAAGGCAAGACAGCAACCGTCTCTCCTTAATCACATCTTCCTTTGTTCTTTGACTTACAGTGGGCTGCTTGACTAATATTAAACTTGGGTGTGCGCAGACATTAAAGAGCTGGTGTTAATTTGTGCAAACAAAAGCTAACTAGGCTAAACCAAGCTAGCCTTGACAAGGAGTTAATATTACAACAGGCATGTACTTAATGTTAGCATTACTTTACAACTCATCTGTGGACATCAGCTACAGTTGTTGGGGTGAGTGTGGGAGATGTTTGATACTTGGCAACTAAAAACTAAATGAACTAACTTTCTAAGCATTTGCTTTGTTCAAAGTAAGGGGAAGAGCTAAAGAGCTAACGTTAAAGTTTAAAAGACGCACTCTAACTTTACAGATATTAAGCATCATTGCTCATGTCTTTTCTTGTAAAATGTCTGGCGTACTTGCTAACACTGGTGTCACCAGAAGTTTATTAACCAGTGGGAAAATTTCGTTACCGTAGCATCCCAACTACTGGCCATGACCAAATAATATAAGGTTGGTTACAATTACTGTACTATTATTAGATGTAATTCATTCAATGGGGGTAAAGAAAATTGGTGACAAAGGTAGACTTGTGGTTTCTTGTAGCCAAAAAGATTAGCGTACTACAAATTTGGGAAAACATAAATGCACAGTACATGATCTTTTTTTTTTTAACTGTCAGACTAATTCTAAATGTCTTGTAGAAAAGATTATTTTTGTGGTATGACTGACTTGAGCTTTCCATGCTAGGTGGGCCCCTGCTAGCTATGCTAATCAGCTTCGTCACGTTTCCCATATTCCAGTGGAAAGAATGTGAGGATTGGTGTGCTTAAGTTAAGAGCAATACTGGCCTAATTCTCTATGCCTTCATAACTGAAGTATGTGCTGCTAACCTCTGGTTAGCAATACTGCTAGGTCATTGACCCTATCACACTATACAATGGACAATGTTAGTTCAGAGAGCAGCATTATAGTCAAGAGCTCAGTGGAGCTATAAGCCACATACAATAGATGTAACTTTAGTATCAAATGCTACTTGTAGAAACCCTGCAGCCAGACCAATACAGCATTTAACTGTCTAAAATGTTAATATAGATAGACGGCACAATAGCTAGCTATAATTATGCACCATAATACAGATTTTTTTTTTATTTTAAAAGAGCCAATTAAAGATATGAAGGCTGCTCTTCTTGTTAACAGAACATTTCAGGCATACTAAGACCTTCAATATCTGGTTAAATCAAGCACAAATTGCTGTATTCTCTACTTTATGTATCGTCTTGTCAACTTACATTCTGTTTAAATTGTTTTGTGCTACTCAGTGTGGATGTTTGAAAAGTTTTAAGATGAAAAATTCCAGACAGGTGCTTTTAGTTCAGCTATAAACAGTGAACCAACCTGTGTGTCCAGGGCAACAGGCTGGGCAGGGTCAGAGAAAATGTTAAAAAACAAAGAATGGGGACAGGAATGTTGCTATCAGCTTGTCCAAAAGCCAGGTCACGTTTGGCAATATGACCTCTGACTCCAAGAACAATCAGTTTTAATGGGTCTGACAGGAGTTGCCAGGCAATGAGACAGATTGGGCAAGTTTTGAGCAGGAAACACTTTACACAACCATCATCAACTGAAACAATTCTCCAAGCTAACATAAGACAATTTTGCAGAGTCAAAGAAAAGACAAAGAAGCCAAGACACGGCCACTTCAAAGATAAGTAAACACTTGGAAATAAGGGTTCCTCCTGGAGGGCTGAGGTTCTACCCAGAAACATTTTCTTCTGAAGGACCCTTTTTTTGAAGACAGGGTTTGTTAAGGGTTCTTGGTAAGACTAATGGTTGCATTAAGAACCCTTTTCGTTCAAAGAATCCTTTTTGGAAGAAAGAGTTCTTCAAGGATTGTTGAAATTCTAAAAGAATTTTTTGGTCAATGGTTCTTTGTACCATAATATAAAAAGGCTTTTGTAGAACCCCTTGAGGGGTTCTAGATAAAATCATTTGAGTAGAATAAGGTTCCTGGTAGAACCCACTGAACCTGTTTTACATAAAAACCTTGGAATGAACCTTGGTTCTTGGGTGAACCTCCTGGGTGGTTTCTAGATAAAACACTTGGAGTATAAAAATGTTACCAGTAGAACCTTCTGAACATTTCTAGATAAAATAAAAAAATGGAATATAAAATGGTTCTCAGTTAAACCCCCTGCATGGGTTCTAAATAAAACCCTTGGAATCTAAAAAGGGTCTGGTAGAAGCCCCTTGGTCGGATCTAGATAAAACCCTTAGAAAATAAAAAGGTTCTCAGTAGAACCCTCTAGCTGGGTGCTTGTTAGCACCCTTAGAATGTGGGAACGTTCTGGATAAAACCCCCAGAGAGGTTCTAGTGGAAACATTACATCATAGAAGGGTTCTCTGTAGAACCTCTCATAGGGGGCTCAGGGTAAAGCCTTTTACAGATGCTTCTAGGTATTACCCTTTATGCTGGGTTCTAGGTAGAACTCTCTGAATGGGTTCCAAGTGGAACCTTTATAAAAGATTATATCATGAACCAAAAAGGGTTCTATTATCGGAACAAGCCGAAGAACCCTTTATGATTCTGGTTAGCACTTTTATTTTTTATTTATAAGAGTATAGTGGTAATGTAAATTTCATACTTCAGGATTACTAAAGTATTTGTGATCAAAGTAACAACTCACCAACACACACACACCTCAAACTCAAACTCTCACACAAACACACAAATGTCTTACCGCTGTGGAAAGTCTAGAGGCCAGCGTCATCTCCAGGTTGCCTTTGAGCCCCAGCAGTGCTGGAACCAGGATGAACACCTCCGACACCTCCGTAAACACCGTCCAGTGCTGCAACGACCACCATGTAACATCAGTACATCAACATCATGAACACATTGGACATATCAGAATTAAAAATGACACAGTACAATGTCACCTACATAGATAGAACTTATCCTCCGCTGGGAGCAGAATGTCTCTGCGACCTTGTTCTTTAATATTGATTCAGTGGTGAAACCGGAGCCATATAAAGGACCAGATCGTGTGTCTGTACAGACCCTTTACACTCTGTATCATATCAGCTCTCTGCTCGCCTTTACAAGAACAAGGTCACTGGGACTTTATGCTGAAGTGATTTATCGTCCTCCTCTTTTGGCTTCCATTCTCCCCGTTCCCTTGTGACTTCACACTCACCTTTACTCACCGATCTTAATCTACTGCAGCTTAAACACAGCAAGACTGGGTTGCCTTATATCTCACTATCAGCAAAATGGTGCAGTACAAATTACCAGCTGGGACAGGCACATGATAATAATGTTATTACTAATGGAAACACTAATATTTCTGTCAATACACATGGACAATTCACACTAAACTCTACCTGCACAATTATAACTTAAATTTATACAGCATGGCATTCCAAAAAGGAGGGATCTTTCATGTAAATGTAAAGTAATTTGAAAAGTAAAGTACCCAAGTAAAAGTATTTTGCATACCAATCTGATACCAGTGCATTAAAAACTATCTATATTTTATTATAATTCTTTAACAGTTGTATACTACTAACCTTTATGGATGTTATACGATTGCTATCATTGTTGTATGGCCTGGCTCAGGTTACATAAAATTTGGCCTATGGGATGCTGCTTGGAAGTGGCAGGGTCTATGCACCCATCTGTGATATCGGAAGGGTGCATAGTCTTGCATACCCGACCATTTAAGGCTGTATCAAGCTTTTCTAATACTGGTATCGGTATCGGAACAACCCTAGTTTCTGGCATGATTCCAGAACTCTGTATTGCTGCCCACGCATTTAATATGTTCAGTGATTCAAAGGTTAGGTGTTGTACCATACAGTCCAAGGCATTGCATGGCTGTTTTTCCCCAGCTAATTAGAGACAACGAAACAAAGCTTTAAGAATGGGGACATCATCTTCCTACCTAGTCAGCTCGCTGTCTTGAGATGGACTGAAATGCACATTTTGTTGTAACAACTTAAGGAATACATGTTTTTCTTCTTAAATCTGTAGTGCTTTTTAGCCATCTTGGATATCGTCCATCTTTATCTATCTTTGGTGTGCATTAGAGAGTTTTGGAGACGTAAAGATGATCTTCCTTCTATCGAATATAATGGAACTGGATGTCGCTCAGCTTGTGGTTCTCAAAGCACAAAAAAAATACTTGTGAAATATCATTAGAAAGACCTGGTACTCAAGATAATCCACAGACCATGTTGAGGGCAGCTTCATGTAGGAACTATTTTCTTTCTGCCGAACTACACCTGCTTGGCAACCGTGGAACCGCGCAGAAGGAAGTGTGCATCTACTCATGGAGGAGAGGCTCATGGTCATGACAGTGCATGATGTAAATGTTAATAGCGTCCTCCTCCTCTGAGCTGTCATATTAGCACCACTGAGCTAGCTAGTGTGGTGGAATGGGGGGGCATATCTATCATGTACTTCCGTTATATCCGAGAGAAGGCAAATATCTCATAGCTGCTATCGCATAAACTTAGCAACTCACAACAAACTAGATGGACAAATCACACTACAGGTAAGAGGAAAATGTGCATTTTTGATTTTGGGGTGTTCATTTAAGTTAACTGCTCCTAGCAACCGCTACGGCAGCTCCTGTGTTGACTGGACGCCCACCTCTCCAAAACGGAACTGAACAGAATCTCAGGCTGAATGAAGGAAGTGAAACGAAATGGCACGATGGTATCATGATGGCAGAGAACCCAATATCATACCAGCATCGTACCATGCTGGACACTTCACTGGTAAGTCATTCAAAGCCTCAGAGTGCTGCAGCAACAATCATCATCCTGCATGGCCTTGCTAAGCACTGTCCCCCACAACTAAAAAAGACCTACTGTGAACCAACATCAGCCCGGAGCAAGACCAGCTAAATCTAAAGGCCAACTTTGACAGGTGATGAGCTTGCTTGAGAGAATCACAAATCGTGTTTCGCACGTGCAAGAGAACGTGTCTGCTCGTTTGTGCATCCAGTTCCTAGAAGATGGCCTGTAATGAAATTTGTAGTTGGCGTAATGAGACCTGACCCTCGATAACCTCCTTCCTGGCTGCCAGCCAGCCCTTGAGAGGTAGTTCCCTGCGAGTCCCTGGACCTGTCACTGTGGAAGTGAAGTGCCTCTCTCTCTCTCTGCTGTGCCTCCATTAGAGTTCATGCAGTGATAGCAGGTTTGTGGTCCACTGTGGCCAGAGACAGAGCTATTGCTGAGGCTGAGGCCATCGATCTATCTCCAGTAAAAGTGCTTATCTTAGGAGCCGGCCCCACAGGCCCCCCAGCACTTACAGTCCAGTCTGCCCGGAGCTGAATCAATATTCACCAAGGCTGACACAGAAAAGAAAAGACGAGAGGAGAAAATAGACGAGGGGAGGAAAACAGAGGAGTAGCCGACGTTGAAGCTACATACAAACACTGTTGGCCCACATTTCTCACACTAAGCTTGTGTTTCTGTTTCACTGTGTGGCTCCCACTGTGCATCCAGATGTACAGCTCTGATAAGGGGGTGTCGTCCACACTTCAGTTTGTGTTGTATCAGTAGGCGTGGCACCAAAACTTCAGTGTGGGTTAAACTCCTTCGGTCTATCCCCTTCCTGTCATCAAGCCAAGCAGAGCTCCTTTCCAACAGCCAGCCCCTGAGCTTGGCTCACTGCCTTCTGCCAACCCAGCAGCCTTGTGAGCACCTCTGTGAGCACTCCTCTCTCTTTCACAGCCGCATGTTTTCAAGCTTTCTCCCTCTCTCCCTCTACTTCTGTCTCACTCCCCTATCTCCCTCTTTGCCTCCCCTGTGGTGATATATGTTGTTGTCTCCATGGAACACTGGCTCGGAGCCAAACAAGCCCTCCCTCCTCACGGCCACCTCCTCGGTTCTAGGAACTCTACTGGACGACTCCAGTACCTCAGTGCACAGACCTATAGGAGCTCTGGTATGCAAGCCCCACAAGGGTCGGGTTGCCCAGTTGAGTAACATGGCCCCATTTTATTTGTGATCACTGTACTTGCTGTACTGACCGGGAAGCTGAACCTGATGGTATGCAATGTCAACGCAACTCCGGCAGCGTCACAAAGCGTCACATCAGGTGGTGTCTGTTTCACTTTTATGGTGCTGGAGCATGGATGGTACACTTTGGCTTCGGCCTCATGTGCAAACACATGACATGGAGGGTAAAATTAACATAGCTATGGCCACAATTATTGGACATACTGGAGCTAAACCTCAAAGATGAAAGTTAGCAATGCAACAGAACCTTACTGACATTAAATGGATGAGGATTTGACGATATTTAGCTTTGATTTCTTGGTTCGCAACAATTTTTAGTGTTGATATATGTGGGTTTTGAAGCATTTTTAGCTTGATTTGCTGATGATCGATCATATAAATGCGTTTTATTGCATTTCAGGGAATTCATTGTCGAGTCTCTCTGATGTATTTCTAGTATGATATCTGGGTTCTTGATGATTTTTAGTGTAGATATCTGGGTTCTGAACAATGTTTAGCTTAGAAATTGAGATTCTAGATTGTTTTTAGTATTGATATCTGGAATATTGATGATTAATAGCATTGATTTCTAGGTTCTTAACCATTTTTAGTGTTGATATGTGGGTTCTTAACCATTGTTAACATCAATATCTGTGTTCTTAACCATTTTTGGCATCGATATCTGGGTTTCTGACCATTCTGCTTTGACCATTTTTATAACAAAGAAGAACCAGATTCAAGCAGAATTTCCTGGTGCCAAAAATGGTAAAAAGTACAGATGTTCCAAGCCATTTTTTTCCTTCCTAACACCGATTCCAATACCTGAACTTTGTCTTTTTTTTTAGATGATACCAAATACCAATCCAAAGCCAGTACGATCCAATACAGTTATATGATTACTATCATCCTTGTATGGCCTGGCTCAGGTTTAAAAAAGTAGCTTACGAAAAACTGCTGGGAAGTAGCAGGATCCTATTTTGGGGCTAATAAATTATGTGATATCATACTGGAGCATAGACTTCATCATTTTAGGCTGTATCAGAGGCATTTTTCCAACTCTGGTATCAGTATCAGAGCAAGCCTTCCAAGAGTTTTAAGGCACAAAGTTACAGTCATAATAAGAACTGAAGCTCCCACGTGTGTTCAAAAAAAAGCATGATCAGGCTTTAAACTAAGTCCAAAAGAAGCCCAATATGTAGACTGCTGTCGTCCAAAGACCAGATGAAGGTGGATAAATCCTGAACTGACCAGACTGAGTGCAAATAAGCAACCTGGGACCAAGATTCCTGAGGATCCTGGACAGAGTGAAAGATTAGCCAGGGTTTGTGGCGACACAAAAGCATTCTAACCTACTAATCCTTTCAATCTCTATCACTCACATCCTAGCCAAGTAACTGTCTGGGGTATTGTCAGGTGTTAATAGCCGCAAGCTGATATGTTGTTAATGATTCTCCGGACATAACATCTTTGGCTGACGGAAATGACTGACAATGCAAATAGGAATGCGAATAGCGGGACACCACTGAAAGTTTACAAAAATGCACTTGGTTTCAACCCTTAGATCATAGGCCATCTTTTATTTTTTTGTGCCATTCTTCAGGAAAGTCCTGGAAGGAATGGAATAGTGATGATGCATACATCGACTCTGTCCACTGACTGAGGCCGAGGTTGGAAGCCAGGAGTTGGAATGATGATTCAGTTTGAGGGAATAAGCCCACGCTCTGGTTTCCCAGCGACTCCTGTGTGAAAACCAGGCAAGTGGATGTGGTTGGACCAAAATGGTGTCTGGTGGGCAGCGGGAGCTTGGCTGGTGTTAAACCATTGTGTTGACTACGATTTCCTGTTTACTGGTGCCTGTATTTTTAGACTGTTTGTTTTTGAGGCTCAAGCTGTGTCCCACTTCTTTGCTTTATTTTTCTGTATATGTCTTCAGACACCATGGCGCAGGACAGATGGCTAGACACAGAGGCAGACATACACACACAGATGATAGTGGCAATTTCACAGGATTTTTTGTGCAGCCTTTGTTTGTAGTTTGTGCAGACAAAAGAAACATTACGTAATTTCTCAGTGTGGACTGATTGAAACGTCTTTTTACTGTGAGTGTTGTGATCATGGGCATCTAGTTATGATTAAAAGAGGGGAGCAAGGCAGGAAATTTTTCATTTATGTACGTGTGAAAGTGCCATTTCCTGAAATATAGAGCTTTCAATCATGATGATCATGATACAATCATAATCAACTGCTCTTCCATGATAAATTTCAGTTTATATTGCTCTATGATATATATAACAAATTAGTTTAGCAGTAAGTGATAGATAAATACACTCAAAGAGCAGCCAATCACTGCATATTGTTGTTAGATACTGATAGATACTGAGTACTGATAATTAGCATGATCAGCCACCACCAGTAACCAATACAAACATTATTAAACATTAATCAAACCAATAAGTAACAGTAGTTGTCGTCAGACAACCTTATCATACTTTAGCAGTTTCCTTGTGTTGGTGGTGGCAAAACATAAAAAAAACATGCATGAAAGCAGTTTGAATTAAAGCAAAGCTGCCTGTGTTTCTCCTGGGAAAATATTATGCCAAACTCCCTTGAAAGGGATAGTTCACCCAAATATGAAAATTCAGCTATTATCTACTCATGCTGACTAAAGGTTTTTTAGTCCACAAAACACTGCTGGAGTTTCACAGGAAAACAGCGTTGCAGAATCTCCCAAACAATGGAAGTGAATGGTGGGCAGTTTTCAAACATAATAAAACAACAGAATAAAAACATAAAATGCCTCCATACTGCTCATCTGGTGTAATTCAGTCTCCTAAAGCTCCAACATGCCAAGTTGACTACAAATATGTCATTTACACCATTTTTTAGCCTGAATCTTCACTGTAGATCCATAGCTTGGAGCCACGTTCACATGCACACTGTCTGAACTGTGTGTGTGTGGTGTGACGGTGTGCAAACATCATGTCGGGACTTTTAGAGACTTGGATTATACCAGATGAGCAGTATGGAGGCATTTTATGTTTTTTTTCCAGTTGTTTTTTTACATTTGAAAAGTGGTCACCATTCACTTCCATTGTTTGGGATCAACAAAATAAACCCAATCCTCAATCAGCATGATGAGTGAGTAGATCATGGCTGAATTTTCATTTTTGGGTGACCTATCCCTTTAAGAAATATCACATTAACAATTCCTTACATGTCCATAAAAACAAATTCTAGAAACACAAGAAAAAAGATGTCACGTGTTGATAGTCTTCTTGTCAATTCGACATCAATAATCCATAAAGATAAACTGTATTTCTGTACAAACTTATATTTTGGATTTTGTCGCCTCAACCCGCTACCAGCCTCGGTTGATTTGCGGCACAGTTTTAGGCCATGGAAATGTGATCTTAGTCAGAAGATTTCTCACTAAAATAAATGCTGGTTGGTGGATCAGATACACGCTTAATTAAACACTAACTCATAACACTGTTAATTTACCGTATATTATATGCGTGTCACAGTATTTGAGAAGTTTTTTTTTTTTTCAGTCATTAAAAAAGCAACTACCTGGTTTGTTGAATTCCTGTTAAGGAGAATGCACCCAACTTCAGACAATATAAAACATGTTAGATTTTATTTGAATATCAAGACAAGAAAAAGACTGACTTAAGACAGCTGAGACTGAGTTTCATGACCACCTGTTTTTTGTTTTTTGGGGGGGGGCGATTTTTTTCTGTGTCTGCCATAAGATTTAGCTCAAATGTTAAATAGCAAAGGTTTATGATCAAAATGTGGGGATGCAAAAGCATACGTTTGCTCCCCCATGTCTAATAGTGAGGGTGCAGCTGCACTGTTTGCTCCATTGCTCAGGCGCCTATGGTTACGACTTTAAAAAATGTGGGACAGGGGAGTAAAGTGGAGGGGCCAGTGCCCTACTTCCGCCGCCATTGGTTTTAGTACATGAAACTGTGTCTTGTGATAGCAAATCACCCATTCCGCCTTTGACACTGGCATCCCCAGGAAGACTAGCACGACCTGACCTTTACAAACCATGTGCAACCTTTAGTCCAAGAGAGCTGGTCACCCTCAGAGTCCTCAAAGTTTCTGGCCCTGGTTGTGAGAGACTGACGGTTTTAGGTCATTCTGCTGCCAAGTCACTAAGCAAAACTATGCAGACGTCTCACTCCTCTATACCAGCCTGGACAGTCCTTTCTGGGCCAACCTCGAGTGGGAATGAGGCCATAAGCTCTGAGTGTGTGTGTAGGCTGTACATGGTCAAAGTAACAGTCGTTAAAGAGGTCACATTTCAAAGAAGCCTTATACAGAGTCACGTAAAAAGCCAAGTCGAGCCGCAACTTCTAAAGTCAGGCCAGGCAGACACATCGTCTAAAGGTTGTAGTTTTCAAGCACAATTTTAGCAGAGAGCTGCTGCAGTCTGACCAAACCAGAGAGAGAAAGAGAGACTGAGAGAGGGTTAGACAATTACCTTCCTGCAAGGGCAGGAGGGATTAGCTGAGTTAGCATTTCACGGTGTCATGGAGGGGGGAATTAGACAGCAAGACAACCTGCTAGACGCTCAGCCGAACTCAACATAGCGGTCGTTTAAGACTGACAATCAAGCCTCACACCTTGTGTTTCACTGCAAGCATTTCATCAAGGTTTGGCAACTAGAAGGGAAATATATACACCCTAGCTGTACCTTCTACTGTATGTCTCCTCTTTCCCAGCCTCACCTCTGAGGGAATGGTGCTCTGAGTGTTTTGGAAACTAGAGCGACCGCAGCAGCATGGTGCCTAAGTTGAGGCAGCATGAAAACTTTTTGACCTCAGACTTCTGCATTCCTGGTTTAGTGAGGATACCTAACCGCACGGTAATGGAGGCTTTGACGTTGTGTTTTGTTTTCACTCCGACTCGAGGCTCAACTGGAGCGCGCTGCCATTTCAGGTGCTCAAAGAAATGTACGCTTCCTCTTCCCCCCTGCCTCTTCCCCTTCCTCTCTGTGCCGAGTTCCCGAGGTCCACCATGTTGGCATCAGTATGCGTGTACACAATGTGCCCGGACTGGTCTCCTGGCAGCCTGACACATCCAAGCTCTATCTGCATCACAAGCTGACTTTAAAGAAATATATGACCTGTCAGCATGACTTTGGCCTGCATTTCTACACTGCACATGCACAGTCAGAGCAACTACAGTGAGTCAACAGAAAAAGAAGGATGGAGAGTCATTATAAATTGAGTTATATCTTTTCTTGGAGGCAGAGTTGATCCAGCAGCTCTCTGGTTACACACTGTACTGACTTCTATTCTTGTCTCTATTATGAAGATGCCAGATCAAATAGAAGGGTATGTGACAGGTCATTAGAAGACCATGTCATATCTAGAAGGGAACCCCAGTTCATGGAAGATCTTGTGAGAGTGCCTAACCCTAATAAAATGTTGTCTTTTAATCTAACCAGATTTTAACCACAGTTCTGTCACCTCAGAAATCATAATTAGCTTGTAGCCCCAACCCTAACCCTAACCCTAACAGACACAGGGTTTACCAGTTTGTGCCAGCCTCGGGGCCAGGCACACAGGCCTTCGACCTTAGCAAAAGGTTATGTAAATAACCCCATGGAGTGACACGACTGCCTCGTCCACCCATCCTCAGAGCATGCCACCAGATAGGCCAGCAGCACAATGACAGACACATGCCCAGGCCAACAGGGCTCGCTGAGCCAGTTCATTCAAATGCTTCGGGGGCAAGCCCAGCCTACAGAGTGACTCAGAACACATGGTCTGTCTGGATCAGCAGGCTCTGCTCAGAAAAACAACTATGAAACTTTAAATTAACTTTACTGGGTGTTTAAATAAGACGGCGCTCTGTTTCACAGATGACAGGATGGTAAGAAAAAAGAATAAAATGGAGTCTGGTGTTCTGTTAGAAATAGGTTTGTTATTGGCCAAAGTATGTGATCCTGATACAGTCTTTCTGGACATTTGAACATTTCTGGACAGGCAATCCCATGGTACTGTTTTCCAAAGAAAGATGAAAGTATGTTGGCACAAATCTGGTTCATTCCCCATTTGCCACCATCTTCCAAAGTACCCAAAACAGTTAACTTTACATCACTGTTTCCACAAATGTTCTTTAAGCTTGTATAAGAGCAGAACCCCATTTGTTGCAATTAACTTTTTCTGCATAGTGCAGAAAAGAGAATTAATCACACATAACCAGTTTATAATAAGAATCTTACTGAAACAAACATGTTCCATTTGTCGATCCACCTTCTCCACGAGTTGACTGATTGTCTGATCTGGCATCGAGACGTGTGACAGTGGTTTCCCAATTAAAAAATGACCAATGACTAAAGTGAGGGGAATCATGATTAGCCAATCAGCATCACAGAGTGGGAATAATGCTGTTGTCAAGGACGTTTTAATTTGACTAAAGAAGAGAAGTGTGCAGATAAACTCAGATTGCAGCATAATAGTTAAGTCTTAGAAAGTGTGTTGTGTTTCCTGCCACAGAAAATAAATAAAAAGTTCCTACATATTTATGCAAGAGCAGAGCCAGCTAATTAGCAGCAACAAGCAGAGATGGGGACTTGAGTCTGCAGCTTGCACTCATGAAAAAGCTTTATTTAATTTTTGGCACAGTAGCATTAAGGTAACAATGAGCAATGAGCAATGTGAATTTCCTCCTTTTATTATTGTGCATAACCTTACAGATCTGGTGCACAGGGCCACAGATGACTGCATGCTGCAGCAACAAAACATGGCGAGCTCACCTCCAGCTGCTGTGCCACTTATCACATCCTTTGGCTGTAATAAATTCACATAAGGCCCAAACAAAGGAACCGCCACATGCAACGTCTGCGGGGATTAAGGATGCTGGATCGACCGCATCAAACTATATCCGGCACTTGAAGGCACACCCAGATAGGTGAGTCATTCCGTAAATTCATCTAAATCTGTTAAGCTCAGCATCAGCCCCACCAAAAGAAAATTATATCAATCATCTGATTGCGTTTGTTGCTCTAGCCATGGATTACAGCTCCACAGCTCCTAAATGTATTTGGGAGACCTTCGGTTTTGGGCTGTTTTAATTATCTATAGCCTGAGTTGTAGCTGCTAACTAGCTTTTCAGTCTGGATCAACTCTGCTGTGAAGAGCACATGCTGTAGCAACATTACAGGGACTTGTTATTTTTTTCTGTGGCAGCAAACACAACAGACAGCTTATCTACACACTTTATGACTGACTTAAATAATGAACCCCCACCCCCCACGAAAATGGTTATAGCAGAGGCAATGCCAAGTGTTGACAATTCAGTCTGATATCAGGCAAAAATGTATGTAGTGTGTACACTCACCTGGACGATGTCCAGCACCATTCCTGCTGCCACTGTCCCGAACCCGGCCAGCAGGAAGGGGAAGACCACCTGCAGGCCAATGGTGAAGGAGGTCTCCTTGAGGGGCGCCGGTGGCTCTGGGCTCTGGTCGGTGCTGGTGTCGTCGCTCTCGTTGCTCTGACTCGCATTCTCCAGGAGAGCGTCCTCCTCCCGCTGACCTTTGGCGTTGGCCCGGCAGTCCATCGCCACCACGATCTCCGACCTCTCCTCATCCTCCCCGGTCTCGCCGGTCCTCTCCGTGAAGGACGTGACCTCTGTGAGCTCGAACTCGCCCCCGGTGGCCGGGCTCACCTCCTCGGGGCCCTTGGTGAGGATCACCGGGGGGGCGGAGCAGTTGGAGTTGAGGAAGGCCGGGGTCAGGGGGCCTCCCTCCTTCTTCATCTCAATGGCCCCGGAGGACATGTCGATGTCGGGGAGTTTGTCTTGTTCTTTCGACCAAAGTACCATGCGGAAGCCTTTGGAAGACAGTGGGCTCGACAAGAAAAGGTGAGGTTGCCTCGGCCTAACAGTTCTGGGCAAGTCAGAATGGAATCGACCACCTGATCTGGTTTTGAACCTGATCAGTCCAACTGATTTATCCCATTAAAGAGGCTTACAGGGAGTGGGGGTCGCTATTAAAGACCAGGAGAAGACTGCTCTGTAGGAAAAAACCTGCAGCAAGGCACATGCAGCCGTGCGTCTGCAGAGCCCGTGTTCCTGTCGGTGCTTCGGGAGCAGAACCAGTATGTTCTCCATTCACTGCAAGGTGCTCAGGGTAGGCCGGCCAAAAAAAGAAGAAAGCATTACTGGTTCAAAACAGAAGAGGGAGGAAAACAACAGGCTTGGGGACTCACCACAGAAATCCCCTGCAGTCACTCGTAAACAGTCCTTTACTTTCAGTATGAGCTGAAGGAAAAATCAAATCAGAGGTGTGCAGTGGCCAGATCGCAGCGCAGACTGGTCATGCTCTCAGCCCACTGATCAGTGAGACTGGACGGTGTACCGGGTTGGGAATGTCTCACCTTACACCACGTGGCTGCTGGCAGGTTTTCAGGGGAGATATTTAAAGATCTGCAGTATGAGGATTGAATTACCGACTGTAAAAAAAAAGTACCTCCAACCAGAGTGGATCGTCACCTGGGAAAAGAGCAAATTCAATGATTAGTCAGTCTTAAATGTAAATATTCTCTAGCCCCATTCCAGGTTTATTTTCAAATTCAAATTCAATCCTTATATAGCACCTAATCATAACATATTTTTCATATCATACTTTGCATTTAGAGCAGGTCTAGACCATAGTCTATATGAACCTGACATCCCAACAAAGAGCAATCACTGAGACAACTATGGCAAGGAAAAATTTCCTTTTCACAGGAAAAAAATCTTGATCCAGACAGATAGTAGACACAGGCTAAGAAATAGTAAGAAAACAACAAAATCACTTTTCACTCAGCTCTAAAGGGACAGTTCAACCCAAAATCAAAAATACATATTTACAATGGAACTAAATGGCACCTGGCTTGTGTTGAAACACTGAATAGCAATGTCTCTTTCCAGAAATCATGACCCGGTAAACATTAATGTCATCCTCCTCACCTGAACTGTAACCTCTCGTAGAAAGAAAATAGTCCCTAAATGGAACTCACAACAAGGTTTGTGAATTATCTTGAGTAACCAAGTCATTATGTCTGGGAAGAGTCATTCAAATTTATTTTTTTGGTGCTTTGAGCACCACAAACTGACTGCCATCTAGTTCCATTTTATTGGAGAGAATGCAGACATCTCTACAGGTGATATCTCCAAAACTCTGCAACTCACACCAAAACAATCTAGATGGATAAACAGCACTACAGGTATGAGGAAAAATATTCTTTTTTTTTTTTTTTTTTTACTATGGGGTGAACTGTCCCTTTAAGAGCTGAAAAGTACGCTGGTATTCAAGCTTCGATCTTCAGAAAAATACTCGATTTTTTTTAAACAGCGTATTGTAAATATGAGCAATTTCCCCTTTCCTTATCACAAAACAACAATTCTAGATAAATGTAAGCAAATGTTCACATTTTACATGAAACAAAGAGCATATGAATGTTGTAGAAATATTATATAAATGTATTATATAAATGTAAAATACCAAATAAATGAGTATAAACAAGGGCTGGCCAATATGGACACAATCAAACATCATATTTTTAAACAAATACTTCAGTTTCAATATTTGTTAATATTGCAGCAATACTGTTGATGCTTATTGGTGCTTTCACTAAATATTAACACGGTGAGATTTTTGATAATTTCCAGTAATGTCAATATAATGACTAAGCGGGTAAAGGCTAATGATGGACAAGCTAGAGAAGCTCAGAAAATAACATGACTTTACTGTAAAGCAGCCTTTAAAACAAGGAAAAGACAACACTTAAAACATGTCACAATATAATACAATAACTAGTCTCTATATAACAATATTGATATAATATTGATACACTGCCCAGCCCTAGTATAAACTTACCAGCATCACAATATTATAATTGAACTTCTAAAAAACAAATACTCAATCGATGACAAAAAGTCCTTAAGCATCAAATCAGAAAAGTTTATCCTCAGTGCTCTTCCTTGTAATAACTATTATAGTATTTAAGCGCAGCAGAAACACTTGACTCTGCACTGACATTATGACAGCAGCGAGGACAGACCAACAGTGAGTTTAAAAACAGTTTCATCCAGCGCCAAATTTCCTCCCGGCGGCTAAAAATATTCTACCATTAACAGAGGTGCAGCATGCGTACATCCTCTGGAAACCGACTGTCACACCACGTCAAGCTCAACCCAGTGCAAAGGCAACACTTCCTGTCACACCTTTCAAAGTAAACACCCCCCACCCTAACATGCGCATACATCTTCAGTCAGTCTGAGTGAAACGCTCACTCTCAAATTTAAAGTAACAATATAAACAGAAAAAGTCAAAGATACTTTCTTCACAAATTATAATCTAGTAAGGAAAAGTAAACAAGCACCAACATTTGAAACATCTGAGAGACACATTTCAGAAGCAGAACTGTCAAATGAAGGATAATGTTTCACCTCGTGATGGAAAAACGCGTGGAAATTTTTCATTTTATGTGTTTTTCCTTGTGTTCATTCATAAGCTGTTGAAATAAGGTAGCAATTCACCACAAACACCCATGATTCTTATATCAACACAGTTTTGCTGGTGAAAGAAGCAACAACTTACAAAATATGTAGAAACTGAAATTAGTCTAGTTGATCTGTAAAGACTCTGTAAATCTAAGTAAATGTAATGAGAAACTTTCTCAAAATAATGTCTTAATATGTCAAATATAATGAGAAACTTAATTGAAACAACATCTTAGAGACAAAGTCATTATTCTAAAATACCAAGTCATTATTTATGGACAGTTTCTCAAAGTTTTCTTCATACAACTCATTAATTTGAGATACTAAATCATTATTTTGAGATTTCGAGAAGTTTTCTCGTTATTTTAGATATCAACTCATTTTAAAACAATATTATGTCATTATTTCTTGAAGGTTTGTGATTATTTTAAATACTAACTCATTATTTTAGATACCAAGTCATCATTTCCACAAAGTTTCTCATTATTTTAGATACAAAGTCATTATTTTGAGATACTTGATCATTATTATGAGATGTTAAGTAATTATATCAAGATATGTTTCTCATTATAGGATTTTTTCAATCACATTAGCATCCATACTATTGTGATCACAGCTGAAAGATCAAATTTAACTCAGTAAACTTTAGTAAGTTCTCCATGCACCTTAATTACCTGACAACACACAACTGTCAGACACATGAGCTTACAGTTGCCCAAATAGTAATAGGCAACTAAATAAATAAACACTTTTATTTTGAAAGTCGGTCTACTCTCTTTCCGTCTTATTGCCGCTGTCTTGACGCAGCTTTCCTCCGCCTGCATGTTGCGACATCCGCACAGACTTTGGCTTTCCCCGCTGAAACAATCCTCTGTTTAGTAGTCAGGACCAATACCACCCGAACCCAACATGGCAAAGGCGTAAATTAGTGCTCCCCTGGTCAGGACTGAATAGACTAACCCTCCTTTTCTATTCTACTGCTCATTTAAACAAGGGCAGAGGGCTTTCTGTTCCAACACCGGGCTGGAGCCCATGTCACTGCCACTATCACCACGAGTATTTAACTCAGGAAAATGAACGCAAAAGGCACCACAAATGTCCATCATCACCGCGCACACACACACCTAGGAGTGGAAGCTTTTGCAGTTTGAGTCGCCACTAAGTGACACATTCCGTTAGATAAAAAGGCTTTACTTTCTCACAGCCTGTTAAATGAAAAAAAAAATAAAAAGAAAAAATAGCAGCTAAATGTCCACAGTGTAGTCAGATAAAAATGCTCCTCGGGTGGTTACCTAAGTGTCACGGTCCGGACGGAGATGCAGAAGCGGACAACCGGAGTGATGACCATGAGAGCACACGGACTCGTGTGGCTGGTTGGATGTATCCTCCACCTCCTGGTAACGCGCTCAGGATGAGGCGTGGACGCCGGTGCGCACGCCTTATGTACGGTACCGGCTCCGCACAGCACAGCTGCCTTAATGGTTAATGGTGGTTAATGGTTAAACCCGCCCTCCCGCGCGGTTAAAGGCTGTGTCCCAGTCTCTCCCGACCCTGTCACATTGCACCCGTCCACTGGCCCCCGCCGCCCGGCTGCAGCTTGGATGCGCATCTATAATACACCCGTCCGGTGCAGGGGGCCAGGAAGCCACAAGGCGGGCCCTCCCTCCACACTCTGAGCTAACGATACTGACCCCCCCCCTCCCCTCCCCTCCCTCAGCAAGCACAAGCACGTCCCCCTCCCCTCCCTCCACCCCCTGTGTGTGGAAATTTGTGCCCGTGCGGTGCCAGTCTCCTCCACAAGCCTACTAATTTACTACCAGGGGGCTGAGATAGAAGTTTTAATTTAACAATAGGCCTAGATTCCTGAATGAATGGATGCGCACGCATGCCAGTACAGTCTAACTGAGCTGGCGTGGATTTTAGTCACTGATCCACCAACACGCAGAATGGATAGATGCAAGTGTTATATAAGTTTTGTCATTTCAAAACTTTTACTTATGTAAGACTTGCATTACTACAGTGACACGACAGAAACAGGGATTCTGAATAGAAACTGTCACAATGATTTTAAACATTAGTACAATATTTCTCTCTGGACTATACTGTATCTCTATATTCTGCAAAGACAGTCTTTTCCAAAGGCTGGGTTGGGACCCACAGGTGGGTCAAAATTATTTGGGAAATTTATTTGGGTCCTCCAAAAAAAAAAAAAAAAAAAAAAAAAAGACTATGAAGGAAATTCTGAAAATTTAAGATTTATATCTGGAATACGTCTTATTGTGACTTGGGTCAATATCAATGGTTTGTCATTTTTAAAAAGTGGGTCCCTGGAAAAAAAAGTTTGTGAAACGCTGATCTAAGAGACCCATAGTTACCTTACTGATTTATTACCTCTGCCAAGTTTAAGCCTGGGGGAGACCAATAAATGCAATTGTAATCCGTTAGTGTATGTATGTAATACATTGCCTGATATATTACACCATGTTATGTTTTTTTGTTCTCTTAATATAATTTCCCATAATAATCATATACAGACTTTGTGTTATGTTTGTGTTTTTACAGTGGGTGTCTAGACCTACCTGCGGCGTTCCCCAAAGCTCAATTCTTGGGCCTCTTTTTTTCCTAAATGAATGGGTACACTGCATATGGGTGGGTGGATTTTGGTCACCAATCCACCAACACACAGAATGGATAGATGCACGTGTTATGTAAGTTTTGTAATTTCAGAAGTTTTACTTATGTAAGACTTGCATTACTACAATGACACAAGAGGAAAACAAGCATTTTGAATAGAAATTTGTCAAGGTAAGAAAGACCCCCAGTGAAAATAATTAGAATATTACTACAATATTTATTTCTGGATGCATACTGTATCTCTGTATTCAGCAGTAAGTTTACAGTATCTAAGAGATTCAGTGTTCCCTTACCTCATTTATTATCTCAGCCATGCTTTAGCTTGAAGGAGGTTCTCTTACTTCCTATAATAATCATATGCAGACTTTGTGCTGTATCTGAGTGGTTACAGTAGGCTTATAGACCTACCTGTGGAGTTCCCCAAAGCTCAGTTCTTCTTCCTCTTTCTCTCGAATCAGTGGGTATATGTGCACATTAGTACAATCTAACAAAGCTGGTGTGGATTTTAGTCACCAATCCACCAACATGAAGAATAGATAAATGTAAGGTTTACATAATTTAAAAGAAAAAAGATCATTTTCAAACTTTTGCTTATGTAAGACTTGCATTGCTGAAGTAACCTAAAAAACACAAGCAAAAATTGAGGATTTTGAATAGAATTTTTTTTAATGGCACAATATTCACACATTACACCATGTTCTGTTTTCTTGTTCTCTTAATTTTCACAATAATCATATAGGGACTTTGTGTTGCATCTGTGTGGTTACAGTGGGTTTATAGAGCTACCTGTGGAGTTCCCCAGGGCTCAGTTCTTGGGTTTCTTTTTTTCCTGTATCAAGGGGTACACAGATTAATATAAGTCTTATGTAAGTTAAAAAAAATGTAATTTTAAAACTTTTAGATATGTAAGACTTGCAATACTAAAGCGACCTTAAAACACAAAAGAGAATCAGGGATTTTGTATAGAATTTAGTTTTTAAAATGACAGTATTCATATTTAAAGGAAGAAAGCAACCTACCGAAAATTATTTTAATATTACTACGTTCTGGACGTATGTTGTATCTCTGTATTCAGCAGTGAGTTTATCCAAGAGATCACAGCGACCTTACCTGACATACTGCACCATGTTCTGTCCATAATAATCATATCAATCATTTTGTGTTGTGTCTGTGCGATAAAAGTTGGTTTACAGACCTACCTGTGGAGTTCCCCAAAGCTCCATTCTTGGTCCTCTTATTTAACACTGACATGCTTCCGTTAGGTAAATCGGAATTAAGCACAATAGCCACGTTGACCTTGCTCTGTTATCAAGCCATTACAGTCCTGTAGATTTTCTCCACAAGTGTACTGAACAAATCAGGGAATGGAAACTGAAATGGTTATCTTTGGCACAGAATAATTAAGGCTGAGAGTACATGCTCTTCTCAAGACTATATCCATGGAAATCAAAACCAAACTAGAATGTTGATGTTAATCATTGACTCAAGGTTAAAATATAAACCTGCATTAATTGAACTGCATGGTCTCACCAAACTAACACCAAACTAACACATCATTTTGTGATCAAACGCATATGGAGGAGGTGAGATCAATGGATGGGTCAAACAAACAAAGGGCTTTCACTGAGGAGACTGCAAAAAAAGAAGAATCAGTATTGACTTATCCTCTTCTAACTTTAATTCACAAGTTAGTTAATTTATGTCACATACTTAATGTAACTTATATATGCACTTATCTCACTACGTAACTTAACTTACGTAAGTAAAGTGCTTATTTTAACTCAAACCATGATCTTTTACCAAATCAAACCAATAGTTTTGGTGCCTAAACCTAAGCAAAGTGTGACAGTTTCACAATATTAACCACGTCCAAGATCACCGCAATGACAAAATTCACCTGACTACGGTGACAGAGGTCACCTGACTATTGTTACCACGTCTAAAATGCGCAGACTAAACAGTGTTAACTGATATGTGAAAAGCATAAAATGCGTAGATGTCTGTACGAAATGATGAAGTACTGTGCTATTTATATGCTGTCCCATGAGATCACATTGGACGTTTTGGGCACTTGGGGGCAGTGGAGCTGTAAACACAGTATTTAGATAATGTGCTGCTAATGTGGTTAATGTTCTAGCAAAGAGTTACCACTAACACATTTGAGTTGTGTGCCTTGGGACTTGAAGAATGTAAGTCCAATATTTACTCTTATTTTAGGGCTACTTTGTTCTCCTGAGAAAAATATCTGACTCTCCTGTTCACCAACTAGTTGCTAACTGTGTCTGCATGCCATTTGGTGCTGGGCAGCCGTACGGTGGGTTTTGTCAGAGTTGTTTTGCCAAAAACAGCTTCTTACTGCTGCTTGAAACTGGTTAATGAGAGTCAAGTCATGTCAAATTACACAGCCCAATATCACACATCACAAATTTGCCTCAAGGGACTTCACAGTCTGCACAGCATACGACACCCTTTATCCTTTAGAGAGCGGGTGACACTGAACCAAAACAGTGGGAGCTGGTGGTGTTCATAGCACCAAAAAGTATGTATTTGGAAAATTCAATACGGGTGTGCCAAAAATCATTACAAGGTTACTTCAGATTATCCACACTCCTCATTGTGAGCAGTTTCATGTAGGAACTATTTTCTTTTCAGAAAGAAAGCAATTCCAGGAGATTCTAAAAAAATTTCAGTAGATTTTGCCACAGAAAGAAAGTAGCTCTACCATAAAACTGCTCACATCAAGGTGTGTTGATTATCTTGGGTAATTGGGTCATGATTCTTGGAAAGAGACACTGGTTTTGATTTTTTTTTTAAATTTTTTTTAATGTATTTTCTGGTGTTTTGAGCACCACAAGTCGAGTGCCATTTAGTCACATTATACTGGAGAGAAGGCAGACATCTCTATGGCCGACAACCCAAAACTCTGCAACTCACACCAAATAAATCTAGATGGTTAAATAGCACTACAGGGCAGAGGAAAAATATGGATTTTTGTGAAATGTCCCTTTAAGCCCTCATTATTTTCATCTTGGGTTTATATTTTGACCTATTTAATATTTATTTCTCTCACAGAACAAAAATTTGTTATGCCTTGCAAACCTTATGCTATTTTGTTTTTGTTTTACATCTCCTGTGGTACAATTATTTCTATATTATTATGGACCCTGATTAGCTGTAATATTTACATAATATAATATATCTATAGAAATACTGGGGCTGCTTTTATCGAGGGATTGCAGAGTATGTGTATGCGTTTTGTGTGTTATCTGACAGATAAATTGTATGCTGCCTCGGCCTCCTAATGCTGTTCCTCGGAGAGCAGCAGCTCTAACAACGTCCCCAGAGGACCTGCAGCTTTGTTGTGCTGTTTGCCTGTTGCTATACAGCCGCTCGGCTCAGTATCAGCAGCCCCAGCATCACTCCGAGAGCAGAGGCTACGATCCATCCACATCCCCCCACTCCCCCACCCCCCACGCTGGCAAAGTGGCGAGCTGGGCCCGTTTGCACACAGCGTAAACATCCAGTAATGACAGGGGAATGGGAGTCGGTCACACTGTGGTCTCTGGGTGGGTGGGTTTGTTTGGTGCCTTCACCCAGACCCGTAGGTGAAACAGGAAATTGTGACTTGCTCGCGCTCTGTGGCTGAATTACACATACTGCAATCAGGCATTTATGATTTTCCATGTTTCTCTGACTCACACATGCAAATACGCATCGCACAAGAGGAGTGAGAGTAAACAGTCTGGAAGAAGATGCATTGCTGGAGCAGGTTGAGTGCAGTGTTTTACTCAGGGACTTTTACATATTGATGTATGTATCCTGTTGCTAATGCAGAGAGTGAGTGTCTGTCTTGTTAGAGACTATTCTGTGCAACTAACGGGGATCAAATGATTTATTTCACTCATTCTTGAGACTGTATTTTGAGGGTGTTCTGATTTTTTTCTTCAATTTTGCTGGGAAAATATATTGTTGAATATAATTGATAAAATATTACTTTTTCATTTCACAGCATAGTCATCATGAGTAGCCATTTTATTTTTAAAAGTTGCTCAGAGTTCTCTTAATGCTGATCAAAATACACATTTTTAAACAAAAAATTCTTATTTAGCTTTGATTTAGAAGGGCAACGGAATTGACATGATGTGGTTGAAACACATCTGATTGCAATATTATTTCATGAATGTGTCAAAAAATGGAAATCTTGCCAGTTCTTGAGCAGAATTCCCACCCTTTTAAAACCAGGAAGTGAGACAGGGGTCCTGAGGGTATAGCTAACCCTTTTAATGCCTGATTAAATCATGTTTTTGTAAAAAAGAGTTGACGGAAATCTGGGACACAACTTTACTGGGCCAATATTTTCATAAAATAGGTATTTTAAGACAAAGATGATTATAATAGCACAATTTATACCTATGTTATCAGTAGGTATTGTCAGGTATAGATTTTGAAGGCTTTTAACACATTCTTAAATTGTTTGGAGTTGTGAATTCTTATCTTGGACAAGGGGGTTTTCTTGCACAGAGCAATCAAACCAAAACATTTCATAAATTACTCATATTTCATTTCAAGTGTTGGTATCAATAATTCTTTTTTTTTTTTTTTTTTTTTGGACTTGATTTGTGCCAGTTCAAGATTGAGTGATCTTCATTTGAATTTAAAGAAATGGTTTCACATATTATGCAACATGCTTGATCGTGCTGTCTGTCTGAGGGCTGTACTACAAAGGAAACTCAGCTCAGCCAGGCTTTCTTCGCATGAGCTGGCTTGACAAAACTCAACACTCGATTAGAGATAACGGGTATTACAACAGTGGTTATCACCTTTCTTTGTAAACACCCAGGCTTTCCTCTTCAGGCTGTGTGCGCGGTCACATGAAAAGGGGCTTTCGGTGCGTCATTTGACTTTTCTTCCTCACGTGAGGCATCTCTGCAGCGGATATCTCCAAAACTCTGCAACTCACACCAAAGAAGATGGATAAATAGCACTACAGAGCAGAAGGAAAATATGTATTTTTGATTTGGGGGTGAACTGTCCCTTTAAAGCACTCAATGACCACTTACAGTAAGTTATAACGAGTAATATAATAAACTATGATCTTTATAATGAGGTATTATGGTACTTGACCTTATGATGCATGACTATAAGCACAGTATACTGCCTGATGAGTGTGTTAACATAACATCACAGAGGTATAAGTGATGCTGTTTCATACCAGCCTGACTCTCAGCAGCCACCCCCGCCCCTCACATTAATATTTACTCTTCTTCTTTCCAGACAAGACAGAAAAGTCTGACTGCCTGTGAATTTATCGAGGCTTCTTTTCTCTGCAACAGCTTGTTCCAAGAAGTAGGTTTTGTCAGTTATCTGATCAGCTTTGATGACTGCAGAGCGGAACAGCTCTTTATGTGCCAGTGCTTTAGATTTGAAGGGGGCTGCCCTGAGTTTTAACCACCAAAGATTTCCAGATAACTCTGGAGACTTGCTTCCTGGAACAGATCTCTGTTTGCACGGTTCGTTAAAAAATCATATTACAAATTCATTCAGTCTTTTACTGTCAATCAAGCAGTTATAGGCCATGTGACGTTCGTACACTAAGGGCATCTTAAAGGACGTAACTGGTCATAGTTGTGATATTTGTCACTTTTTCAGATTCATGCTTTCTGTGGAGAACAACACCGGAGTCGAGACAAAACATACTGCGGTTAAAATATTTTTTTTAATTTCAACCAATAGCTAAAGATCTCATGGTGAAAGCTGTAGATAGACCCATCTGTAGCCTCATATACATCTAGTCAAATAAACTTGAGATTGGTTCAGTTGTACTTAAGAAAACATGTTCAATAAGCTTAACAAGTCTTTGGTCACACCGACGAACATTTATAACATTTAACATTTATTACAGTTTATTAACCATTGGTGAGTGAAGAAGAAATTTCAACCCTCAAACAATGCATGCTGGGAAGTCTGCTGATATGCTGCAGGTCATGTTTCATTCAACTCATCATTTCAAGTCAAAAGACTTCAAGTTAGAAGAACTCATGTTTAGAAGTTCTGAAGAAGAAATTGAAATTTTAAATTGAATTAAATAAAACTGCATATTAAAGTCAGTCAATTCCACTAAATTCCTGTATGATTTTTTTTACAATGTATCTGTTAGAGCTTTTAAATGGCATCCTGCTCTGTAATATTTAAACAGCAAATATCTACTTAAAAACACATCTATTAACCAGCAGAAAATAGCAAATAACTGCTGAGAAAAAAAGAGTGAATCTTTTCATTTTACATGTTCAAAACCAGATTAGAAATACAAGTACAATAAACCATCATCCACAAGGGGGTTTTCTTGCACAGAGCAATCAAACCAAAACATTTCATAAATTACTCATATTTCATTTCAAGTGTTGGTATCAATAATTCTTTTTTTTTTTTTTTTTTTTTTGGACTTGATTTGTGCCAGTTCAAGATTGAGTGATCTTCATTTGAATTTAAAGAAATGGTTTCACATATTATGCAACATGCTTGATCGTGCTGTCTGTCTGAGGGCTGTACTACAAAGGAAACTCAGCTCAGCCAGGCTTTCTTCGCATGAGCTGGCTTGACAAAACTCAACACTCGATTAGAGATAACGGGTATTACAACAGTGGTTATCACCTTTCTTTGTAAACACCCAGGCTTTCCTCTTCAGGCTGTGTGCGCGGTCACATGAAAAGGGGCTTTCGGTGCGTCATTTGACTTTTCTTCCTCACGTGAGGCATCTCTGCAGCGGATATCTCCAAAACTCTGCAACTCACACCAAAGAAGATGGATAAATAGCACTACAGAGCAGAAGGAAAATATGTATTTTTGATTTGGGGGTGAACTGTCCCTTTAAAGCACTCAATGACCACTTACAGTAAGTTATAACGAGTAATATAATAAACTATGATCTTTATAATGAGGTATTATGGTACTTGACCTTATGATGCATGACTATAAGCACAGTATACTGCCTGATGAGTGTGTTAACATAACATCACAGAGGTATAAGTGATGCTGTTTCATACCAGCCTGACTCTCAGCAGCCACCCCCGCCCCTCACATTAATATTTACTCTTCTTCTTTCCAGACAAGACAGAAAAGTCTGACTGCCTGTGAATTTATCGAGGCTTCTTTTCTCTGCAACAGCTTGTTCCAAGAAGTAGGTTTTGTCAGTTATCTGATCAGCTTTGATGACTGCAGAGCGGAACAGCTCTTTATGTGCCAGTGCTTTAGATTTGAAGGGGGCTGCCCTGAGTTTTAACCACCAAAGATTTCCAGATAACTCTGGAGACTTGCTTCCTGGAACAGATCTCTGTTTGCACGGTTCGTTAAAAAATCATATTACAAATTCATTCAGTCTTTTACTGTCAATCAAGCAGTTATAGGCCATGTGACGTTCGTACACTAAGGGCATCTTAAAGGACGTAACTGGTCATAGTTGTGATATTTGTCACTTTTTCAGATTCATGCTTTCTGTGGAGAACAACACCGGAGTCGAGACAAAACATACTGCGGTTAAAATATTTTTTTTAATTTCAACCAATAGCTAAAGATCTCATGGTGAAAGCTGTAGATAGACCCATCTGTAGCCTCATATACATCTAGTCAAATAAACTTGAGATTGGTTCAGTTGTACTTAAGAAAACATGTTCAATAAGCTTAACAAGTCTTTGGTCACACCGACGAACATTTATAACATTTAACATTTATTACAGTTTATTAACCATTGGTGAGTGAAGAAGAAATTTCAACCCTCAAACAATGCATGCTGGGAAGTCTGCTGATATGCTGCAGGTCATGTTTCATTCAACTCATCATTTCAAGTCAAAAGACTTCAAGTTAGAAGAACTCATGTTTAGAAGTTCTGAAGAAGAAATTGAAATTTTAAATTGAATTAAATAAAACTGCATATTAAAGTCAGTCAATTCCACTAAATTCCTGTATGATTTTTTTTACAATGTATCTGTTAGAGCTTTTAAATGGCATCCTGCTCTGTAATATTTAAACAGCAAATATCTACTTAAAAACACATCTATTAACCAGCAGAAAATAGCAAATAACTGCTGAGAAAAAAAGAGTGAATCTTTTCATTTTACATGTTCAAAACCAGATTAGAAATACAAGTACAATAAACCATCATCCACATTTAAAATCAGATTATAATCCCAGTGGTAAGGATCTAAGAATAGACATCCAACAATGTCTCTGTCTGTCTGTCTCTCCCTGTGTCCTCTCTCTCTCACAAACACCCACAATCATTGAAGTCACAGACACATCAGAGCTGAACAGCTCTGTCAATCATTGACTGGACAGGATATGATTTTGGCAGCCTATCAGTTAAAATGTATTATTTAACCAAAACGTACATACTGTACTGTACATTCACCGGCACTGATTCAAAGTTTAACTGCAGTTTAATGTCTTTTTCAAGTTTCCATTCAAACAGCAGTGGAACAGAGCCACAGATGTGATCTGTCAAACTGCAGGAAAACCAAACGGTATCTGTTATATGTGCAAGTTGATTTAAAGCAGTTCAGTGTCAGTTTATTGTCTGTGCAATTTATTACAGACTCAAAATCCAGATAAAAAACAAGACATTTATAATAAATTGCAAACAATAGATACAATAAAAGGTTGCGATTTGAAAGAGATAAATGGGACGGGACTGTTAAAAAGTGGTGATTCCTGCAGATGCAAACGTTTCACTTTCACTGTAACATCTCAGTCTTTTGAGTCTCCTCTCTCCTTACATCATTATACAGTACCCAAGTCTCTGTTAGCTTTTTTGTAGTTTGAGCACAAGCGTGCAGAATATAGTGGTGTAGAATATGCTCTGAACGGAGACATCTTTATTCCATCTGTACTGTGCCTGCGTGATATGGTAAAAAAAAAGTCATAGTGCGACCATTTTGACTGAAACTGTGAGTGTGACATGTGATACAATTGGTGGGAGTGATCACTTTTGCATCATAATTGACATTTTTACCAAATAAATAAAGAAATAAAATAAAATAAAATTGTGATAATGTGATATTTGTCTTTCATCTGGAAAACAAGATTTTTAGGCCAGGACATGTAGCAGCATTACAGCAGCTTATTAATATGCTTTTTTTCTCACACAATTTTCTTTTTTCAAAAATCTGTCATTTGGTTCTGGTCCTGCTATTTGGATATTGCAGTTTTGATATTATTGTGATTAACTGTGCAGCCCTAACCTGGTACACATGCTAAACTTGCATACATCTTGCAGTAGTAAGTCTAAATGTCTATATAATCTAATATCTGTCATTTGTTCTGGACTACACATGTGATGCGTATGTTTCCTGTTGTGATGCTGACGTTTTCTCTTATGCACAATGTTTATTTCCTGTCTTCTGTGGATCTGCAGGATGGAGTGCGGAGCACATTTCTCTACAGGGACATGAAAGCATCTTATTGTATCTATTTAGAACAAATGACGCATACTTATCATGTTTAGAATGTTGCAACATTAACCTGGACTAGATGGTGAACATAGTTGAGCATTTAGCGGCTAAAGAGTCAGATGTTTTTGTCAGGTGAGTTGCAGAGTTTTGGAGATATCAGCCTGCCTTCTCTCCGGTATAATAATGGGACTAGATGGGCATTCAGCTTATTGCGCTCAAAGCACCAAAAAATTACATACAATTTTTACAAAATTCAAAACCAGTGTCTCTTTCCAAAACTCATGACCCGATTACCCAAGATAATCAACACACCTTGCTGTGCACAGTTTCATGATAGAACTACTTTCTTTCTGTTGCAAATTCTACTGGAATTACTTTAGGATGCAACAAGGTGGCTTTACAGCTAAATAACAGATACAGAAATCTGCATTTTTGGAGAAACTCTCAAAAGCTGAAATTCTAAATAACTTACCCTTGATGTTGCTTATTCAAAGGTCACAGCCTGCATGTCCCAGTGGAGGTTGTGGGTATTCATGAGGTTCATGTTTTGGTATAAAGCTGATTAGATCGCCTCCAGTAACTAGTAAAGTAAAGTAAAGTCTGCATCTCTCAGTACAGATTGGACTTGTTTCTGATCTTGACTTCTTCAACATGTCAACCACACAGATGCATAGCGGCAACTCACAGCAAAAGCCAAAGACGTACAGTGAATATGGTGGAGAAAATGACAAAAACTTTATAATCCCACATCGTGCCTAACCTTAGTGAATAATGGGATTTTAGAAATTAATCTCAAGTTTAAGATGAAACAAAACCTTCTATGGATGTCAGTCTTTGAATCATGCCAAAGTCCAAAATGTGGCCTGCAGCAGACTGTAAGTTTGTTTTCAGCCTAGCAGTTGTTAATGACTCGCAGCCCCTAACAGGTTTTTCAAGACGTATTACTGTACGCTGATGGCTCCAGTAGTATAAGAGGTTAGCTGCAGGCAAACATCACACACTCTCTCACACTCACACGTCACACTCCAGGCTCTCACTTGGTGGAGATAATGACTCTGTTGTGTTCATGTGTCCCAGTGAGCCATGTCAGTGTGACAGTGAGACCAGTCTGCGAAGTACCAGGACCCTGAAACTGAAGCAGCTATTTTTTAGCTGTTTAAACCTGTGCTCTTCCTATTGTGACATGTCAAAATGTCCTTTTTACTTTGATAATGTCACCGCATGATTTCTGAGTGAAGACGTCTTTTGAAATTTCAAAGATTCAAACATCTTGTTGGTACTTTCTGCTGTAAGAGGAGGCAGCAAATGTACACACATTCTGTACTCAAGTAAAAGTACAAATACTTGTGTAAAAAAGACTCTGGTAAAAGTAGAAGTACTGATTCAACTTGTTTACTCAAGTCAAAGTGAGAAAGTTCAGCCTCTGAAATGTACTAAAGTATAAAAGTAAAAACTACGGGCTACCAGCTGTTTCTGAGCAAAGCTAAGTGAACCTCACTTTTTCTCCACGGTCAAGACTCTTCTGCTTGTTTTGTCTTTGAGATTGTTTTTGTCCTCTTATGTCTTCTACGTCATTTTCGTCTTGTTACGTCTTGTTACGTCTTGTTACGTCTTGTTACGTCGTTTTTGTCTTATTACATCTTTTTCATCTTGGTACTTGTTATTGTCTTTTATGTCTTTTATGTCATTTTTGTCTATTTACATCTTTTATGTTGTTTTTTTTGTCTCGTCATATCCTTTCTATCTTTTTACATCTATTATGTACTCTTTTCTTTGTTTTTGTCTTTTATGTCTTTTACGTCATTTTCGTCTTGTTATGTCTTTTACGTTGTTTTTTTTTTCTTGCTCTGTCTTTTATGTTATTTTTGTCTTGATACAACTTTTTTTTTATCTTGTTACATCTTTTATGTTATTTTTGTCTTGATACATAATTTTCATTGCTTCTGTCTTTTATGTCTTTCATGTCATTTTCATCTCATCACGTCTTTTACATAATTTTGCACTGTTTATGTCTTTTACATAATTTTCATTTTGTTATATTTTCTCATCATTTTAGTCTCCAGCTACTTTGCTTTTTTTTTTCTTTTTTTTTCACTATTCTTTTGTAAGGCTTTAGTGCGGTTCATTCTTCTACGTTGGTTCGCCTAATTACATCTTTCATAAATCATTTTGTCTTTTTATGTTATTTATATAACAAGTAAAAAGTAGGGAGTAAAAGTAAAGAATTGTCAGAAAAATAAATACTCAGTATTCTGTATGTTACTTCCCGTCTCTGACTGTAAGTATGAAATTTCCCAGAGAGTTCCTGACTAAACAAAACTAGATTTTTTATTATGAAAGCAGCATGAAAGCATGAAATTGCTGCCGTAATCACTTAATGACTTTGAGGAGTTGTTGTATTTGCATGTGATTTCTTCTGCTGATGTGATTTCAGATGCCACCATGGCTCGGTGCTGCACACTGACTGAGGTCCTGCAGGAATGCAGGCAGGCAGAGTGGAAACTCACGGGTTGTCCTTAAGAGGATTCAGGAGCTAAGAGGATTCATTCTCAGATTCAGTACACATGATACAATATTTCATCAACGAGGTATCTCTAAATGAAAGCATTTCTAACAAGATATTCTTTATATCTAGGTTGAGTGTGAACAGTGTGTCTAAAAATGTGGTTCACTATAAATATTTTAAGAGTTTTCCGTCAATTCTTGTGCTTGTGTGTACACATGGATTCAGCCCTGCACATTTTGTTGTGGCTCTGGCTCTGTTCATGGAGGTTAAATAGTTTCCAAAACAGCTAAAGAATCCTTGGACAATGCTCATTTCCAGTTCAAAGCATGAAAACTGGGCAGTTTAGTGTTTTTCAAAGATTTCCTGGGACACCACTCGGACAGCTGCCTACAAACTCGGGCAAAATAAAACAGTTTGAAGGGTTTCAATGTTAATCTATCAGTGACATTTCAGTGGAACTCAGTCTGAATTTAGATTTAAAAGTATTGTAGCTATTGAGAAAACACATTGAATTTTCCTGGATGAGAGGTGAAAATTGGGACGTTTTACAAGTGGTCTCATTGGCACTTACTACCGTCGTGCAGCCCACTCATTTTTTTTCCTCTATTTTCAGTTTTGTCTTTTAACCACACATTGCTACAGCTGCCTATAGTGAATACAAGTCAAAAGCCTCAGCCCCAGTCAGTTCAAACACTCTGCTATGTCTGTCTCTTTAGTGCAGTACTGACTGCAGTACCATGTTTACAACTAGCTCACTTTGTGTTGCAGCTTTACATTAGCTTGATGTTTCTATGGTAACAAAATTCAACAGATCTGATGGTTATCAGTATGATGGATGCATGTTATTCTTCATAAATAATCACCACCAGCTGATTTTTGCTTTGTTGATATGATTTATACATATGAATTAAACTGAATTAATTTTTCACCAAATTATAATAACATAATTTATTGATTATTTTTAATAATCAGCTTGTTACACAATAATAAGTCCCTATCACATAAAGCTGCACTGTGTGTAATAGTGCACAGTATCTCATGACTTTCCACTGTGACTTCAGATAAAAGGATGTTGTATTGAGACGGCCACTCTGTTGCTATGATTGCTGTCCTGTGAACAAAATTTGGTGATTTAATTTTTTTTTGTTTTTTTACACAGCTTACAAGCTGAAAACATGGCTGTTTTTCTTAGCTTGTGAAAAGATGACATTTTGGAAATAAGTGGTTTTCAGTGGTTTCCGGACAGTGATGATATCAAATGTTATGAACACATAATAAAATGCAAATACCACAAAATGTTCTCACTCCCAACTCAACTAATAAAGATGGAAAGTCCAGGTAGACTTTCAAAATAAAGGCACAAAAACTACTACTATGGTTGGTTAGAAAAAGAACATGGTTTGTGCTTCATAATTTCATGTATGTGCACACATAAGTTAGGTAACGTCTTAAAAAGAAGCCAATGTTGACCCTTGGTTTTATATGGGACGCAAACCCCCGGTTTCCTGGGTGAAAGTCTGGGTAGACTTTCAAAATAATGGCATAAAAACTATGTGGGTACGTTTAGGAAAAGATCATGGTGTCAGATCTTACATAAGGTTATGTATGTAACATAATATACGTAAGTTACTTAATCTCGTAAAAAGAAGTCAGCATTGACTTTTGGTTTCATAGGTGACACAGACCTCAGTCTCCTGGATGAATGTCTTGTGTTTGTTTGACCCATCCATCCTTCCCACCTCTTCCATATGCAGACTTCCTCACTCTTACAAAAAATGTACATTAATGCTAAAGGGGCACCTCCAAAAATGGTGCTACTGGGGAACCTACAACATCAGAGCTTGAAACATAAGGCGACTGACCAAACTGCCATATTTGACACTTCGAAAGAGAGGACATGCTGAATACCAACACACTGTGTCCCCTCAACATGACTTTTATAACTAACACGTTGTCATCCCAACTTGTCACATACTGACAATTTGTCACCAGCATCTGGTACTGAAGCACAGGGTACACTTTAGCGGCTGTAGCTGACACGCCGTTTTTAACATATGATTAACATATGTTTAACTTCTTGGTAAGGGGTTGGGGGTTGCCATAACTACGTTACATTAAGCACATCACTGAAGCGACTTGGAAAATGAAAATGACGTGTCACTTAAGTTACTCACAACGCAAAATTCGCAACACACTTTATGTATCTTGGTTTCACATAGGGCACAAACCCCAGTCTCCAGGATGAACGTCCTGTGCTGGTGTGTTGGTTTCAACCATGAACGGGTACCATTTGCATCTGAGTCATCGAGGGGTGGTGACAACATGTTGGTATCTGACAAGTGGGGAGTGAGACCCAGCACAGTGAATGAAAACTGATCTACGCTGATATCTAAATATCAGTCGTTCTTTGTGAGACTGCTGCAAAGGAGAGTTTGTTAATGTCTTCTTGTTCTGGAAGTCATTACATTATAAAACTGCTCAGCTTTGATAAAATGTAGACACAAGGTGATCACAAATAATGTCAACCTGCTCAACTCTTCCACTGCAGACAGAAATACAAAGCAACTGAGCCGAAGCACTTCCTTTTTTGTAGAAACACGCAGTTCCACCAGTCCACACGTCAAAGTGTCCCTGCGTAAGACACTAAAGCCTCAAGGAGCCTTCACATGATAAGAAATTTGTTCCGGACTTGCTGGAAGGTCTGGCGCAGAGAGGCAAAGCACAGCGCTACAACCGCTATGTCCTGTCTGCCTGGTATACAACTAGCTGAGCTAACTTTAACTCTGGATTTAGCTAAGTTCATAAACTATATGGTTCACAAATCTTATAGCACAACCTGACTGTTCACATTTCGCCATGCATTACGTTTATGAGCAAGATTGTAGTCTGGTTTTAATGTTGTGTTGTAGAGTTTGGAAAACCCTGAAACACTTTTCTTCAGTTGTATCTTGAAGGGAACCCTTGATTTGCGAAACTCTCATGAGCTTCTTGTAGGTTGCTCCTTCATTGTGATGTTACACAAATGTTAAAATGATCACTCTCGAGAGATGTTCCCCGGGTCTGGGGCTCCCTTCAAGACTCGACCATCAGTCTCTATCTCCTCTGCTTGTGTCACTTCCACACATCTGTGGTCTCTTCTGGCTGCGTCGTCACATACAGCTGTTATCTCATTGGTTGCATTTTGAAAGTTCAGCAGCAAACGAGGTCAGAGTTCAAATAATTTGAACTTTGAGTGCAGCGGTCAGCGGCAGATTCGAGCGGTGTGCCACGCTGAGGGTAGCAGTGCCACTTGGTTGACGCGACTGCTCTCTCCGCGGGAAAAACAATGAGACAGCCAATGCGGAGTGTTTTTACTGCAGATCATGCGTTGGGGCCTTTAGTTGCTCCTGGGGGACAGCCGATGATGGGGCAGTGCCTGTTACTGGTGTGTGTTTGAATGGGAGGCAAAATTGTTAAACACTTTGTCCGCTGAGATAGACTTCTATTGCTATAAGGTCAATATGATAGTCTTCATCCAATGAGAAGATATTGTGTGCCATTTTTATGTTATGTAAGCTGGTGGAACAGCACATGGAACCCTGTGAACCTGCTCATTTGTCAACTGGTCTGTGTAACAACCTCAGATATGAATAATCTTTCCTTTAGGTTAAGAAACCTACCTGACGACAACACTGGATGGATGTTTGCTTTAGAGTGAAAAAAGAAAACCTGTGACACTGAGTGAAGACAGAAATAGCTCACTGAATGAAGATCTGTAAACCTGTCCTGAGGTCTGTGACATGTGGACATACAGTAAAGTGTAGTATGGGGTCCTTCTGGTGGCTAATGATCCTCCAGCCTCATTTTCCAAACCAGGAAGTGAGGTGAGAACGGAAGACAAAACAGCGTTGGGCCCCAGCAACGCCTCAGCAGAGTGGCTGTCCCTGGCAACGTCGAGGCGGTCTGTGCCAGTTTTGGGCCACTTCTGTCCCGGGGCTTCTTTGAGCCCAGAAGAATGTCAGGGGGGAGATTTGGAAACCTTCCCTCAGCTCAGGATGAATGGCTGTCCACCGAACACACTCCCCCGCTCAGTCTCTCTCCCATCCCCTCCAAACCTCTCTGCTCTACACACAGAGAAGCTGAAAACTGCGACAAGCCTGGGTTTGAGTGTTCACTTCTTCTCCAGAGAGTCATTACATCCCCTGGTGAGAGTGCTGTCACCAACACCATCCAATCACTTCATTCCTTCAGATAAATTAACTTTTTTAGGTCTTATTTTTGTGGTTTTGATCCCTAACTCAACAAGTTAATTGAGAAGCAAAGCAAAATCACTAAAAGACATCAAGAAATACATGAATTAAGACGATCAGTCAAGCCCCAAAAAACCTGTTCTCACTCCCAATGTGTCAAATATGGTAGCTTGGTCAGTGCACCATATGCGTCAAAGTTTGAGGCTGACGGTGCCCCTCTACCACGTGCTGTCGAAGTCAGGTGATGTAGTATAAAGAGCAAAAAAGTCCACGTATGGAGGGGTGGATGGATTGGTTAAACAAAGACAGGACTTTTACCCAGGACACCAGGGTTTGTGTCCGTTGTCAACTCAACGGTGTAGAGTTTGCATGCTCTTCCTGTGCCTCGTGCCATCATCAAAAACATGTAAGCTAGGTCAGTTCTCCTGACTGTATAATTGTACTTTTTATGATTGTATATGTGACAAATGCAAAGCTGATCTTTACCTTTAGCATGAAATTGATATTTCTTTAGCAACTGACCTTTGTTCCCAATTTCAAGTAACATACTTTGGGCATAATGTTATATATTTTGGTGGGATGTTGGCTTGCTACAAACGGATTGATGAATCAAAATTCCTCTGATAACTTTGGATCAGCAAAGTCTGTAGATGATACTGACTCATTTTCAGGAAGATTGGCCCAACGGATTAAGATGAGATCGCAAAAATAGGTTTTTGAAAAATATGAGATAAAGTCATAAAAGCTGACATTTAAGACTAAGTGAGAAAAGATGCAAATTAACTGAACGATTGAAGTGGTGAAAGACTTTTTAGGTATAAATGTAAACTTGTTTGTTACAGCGCCACCTTGAGGTTAATGAGTGTCATTTTTTAAACTGAGGAGTGGGTGGAATTTGCAACCCCCCTGCCAATTTTGTGGGTTTTTGTCTTTTAGTGAAGAAAAAGAGGAAGAGGAAGGAGAAGAAGAGGAAGAAAGAATAATCAGAACAAAAACACCAGGGGTCTGCAGTGAGTGACGCTGCTTGGACCCCTAAAAATGTTTGAATTTTACTCTTAACATGAACAATTAATAATATGGGCCATGAAATAAGTGCTTGGAGATTTACGTATCATAGTAATCTGGATTATTGGTAGCATGCTCTTACAGTTTGATTTGTTTTTCATATAATCTTAATTGTGCAATTTTTGCATTAATTAGCCTACATTTGAATCACAGAGTCAACAGTCACCAATTTTTTTCAACTTTTCCTGTAGAATTTTACTTTTTTTTTTTTTTTTTTGTCTTAACATATGTTCTTGTAGCACAAATAGCATAGCTAGCTGGCAAGGGTGCCGGAAATAGCGCACCAATGTCTTCGCTTGTCTCTGTATGTCACATGACCCTCACCTTGAAGGTCATGGGAAATTCTCAACAGACTGCTATGACAGTCACGTAAATGACGGTGACAGCTGAAGGCATCAGTAGGCTAATTTTTGATAGCCTTGCTAGCTTGTCTATTTTGCCTACTCACCTTACAGGTTGTAACAATCCATTGAGTCTCCCCACAGTTTACAAACCAACATCCTGGTTTCACTTTGACCTACCTCTCTGATGTTATATGTGCAATGGATTATTGGCAACATTTTGGGTGCGCTAACTTTCTCTGCGCTAATTTTGAGTCAACCAGTGCTCAAGCTAATTTATTATGTGCATCTTCATATTGGGATTTGTAGGATTTAGTGGTATTTAGCATGTTGTTGTAGATTACAATGAACTGAATGCCGCTCACCTCACCCTCCCTTTCCAAGAGTGCAGTAAAAAACTAAGATGGCTGCAAATCTTGTGAAAAATACGAACAGTGTTTGGTTTGTCCATTTTTAGACGATTATAAACTACTGAATGAATATTATATTCAGCCATATTCTGTCAACAGATACACCTAAATTTTACACACTGGACTTTCTTTAACTTCAGATGAAAATTGGATGTCCTGACCTGTGACCCCAGGTTCTTGTAATGAATGAGCTGTGACCTTTCAAATGGCTGCACCTACAAATACAACACACTGCCAGTGTTCCAGGAAGAACGTTTCTGTCAAACATGGAATTGTGATGATTAAAATAGTTACTTATTCAGACAGAAACTCCGTGGCATGGAGAAGATGCTGTAAATGGAAGAAAATTCAACTTGTGCAGCGTTAGAGAATAACCAACAGCCTTACCGATTAACTGCCTTGTCCTCATACATTGGCAGGTAGAATTGCGTGTATATGTGTATGTGTGTGTGTGTCTGTGTTTGGATGGGTGGGTGAAGAGTAACCTCCCGCAGGCAGCCCATGGTTCACCCATTAAAGGAAAACAGACATCATCATCACATCATGGAGGGATGGAAAATTGGAGAATGGAGGGAAAAATAGTTTGTTTCTGGTCAGAGAGGGGTGTGAAGCAGGACCAGACCAGTATATTTTAGCCTGTTGCCCAACTGCTACAGATCTACTGTACTTGTAGACTCAAGGATACCATTGATTTCCATTAAAGATACTGTAAAGCAACAATAAATGTGTGTCCTGAGTTTGTCACACCACAGAAACGTGTCATTAACCACCCAGCCCAAATTTGAATGATTAAAAAATTGGTAAGTATCCGTCTAGCAGCTTTATTGGACATGTCCAAACATGTTTGAGCCACCAGAGCCAGAGGATAGTGATGACATTTTTTAATTGTTACGTGTTGGGTTGTTGGAACTGAAGTGAGTTGGTGTGAACTGCTGGGCTGATTTGGACCGAGAGAGTCGCTGAAGTTTGTAACTGACCGTTATTGAGGTCAAGGGGAGGGGGACCATGGCTCCGGAAGGTCTCCGAGCCATGTTTCAGGTCCTCCCAAAAAATCCTGAAAAACAGTATAATGGTACAAATGTCATGCCTGCTTTTGTCATTTGGTTTTGTATACTAGTACAGCAGTGCCTCCAGCCTGATTAATGAAGTGCGAGAGTGAAGTTTGAAGTCACAGCGTAGTGGAAATGTTTGCATGTGAATGAAAAACAGACTATTTGAATGATGGCTGGTAGGAGTGTAAATTTGCCATGACAAAGACTCATTTAATAATATCAATACCTGGAGGCTGATGAAAGGGTGGAGGACAACATTACACCCTGCTGGGCATGGGTGTGTGCATGCATGTGACTATACTTTATTTATTTTTGTGCATGTGTCTTTCCTCAGACCATTTCCTCCAACAGAAGAAGGCAAATGTTTGCAGTCTGGTGTCTTCTGTTTGGGAATACTCTTTTCTGTCTTTATCAAACTGGTTATGAGAAATCCATTATACTTATACTGTCTTCATATACCAGTGGTGGAAAGTAACTACTGCAAGAAGATTAACTAAAGTACTGCACTATCCTTTTTTGCTGCTTTGCTTTTTGCTGCTGAAAATGCCTCTGATGGAGCCTACAATGCTGGTATCGGTACAAGAGTGTATGCATATAATTAATCAGTGCCAAAATGGGGCTTCCCAGCAGTGTTTCATACCCCACTCTTTTTTCTACCTTAAACCAGGCCATACAACAATGATTCATCATGTCACATGCATACAGGTTAGTGGTATACAGCTGTTAATAAATTATATGTTTATATTTTACTTGCATCGATACTGGCTGATACACAAAGTTAAGGTATCAAGGTCGATATCAGCAAGAAAAAATGGTATCAGAACATCTCTACTTGTCAATGTTTTTATATGTTGATTCACTTTCTTGCCAAGAGTTAGCTGAGAAGATCAATATCACTGTCTATGTGATAGGAATTTATCTTCAGGAGAGAGCTAGCTTAGCTTAGCAGTGCACAAACACTGAAGCCTAGATGAAACAGCTAGCTTGGCTTAGTGTCTGAAACACACGAGCATCTCTAAAGCTATATATTATTTGTTAAATCTGTATAAAAATCAAAGTGTAATTGGTGGTAGTGTTAGAAGGACAGGTTCACTGGTGGAAATTAGAGAAGTCTATTAAGTAACTAGTGTGCAGCTATTGACATCCATCCATCATTAACAAGATAACGTGTTGATTAGTGACCTTCAGAGGTTTTGTTATCTTTGGACAGAGCCAAGCTGTTTCCCCATTTCCAGTCCTTATGCTAAGCTAAGCTAAGCAGCGCAAGTGACAAAATCTCAAACTACTGGTTTGATGAGTCATTATTATAATGCTACAGTCTCACATGCTTCATTTTTATGTATCATTTTAATACACTTTACACTGTATTACATACTTTGCAAAGGTGCAATATGTAAAACTTGCAACATCTTGGCCACCTGCTGAATTCAAACAAATAAGAACTAGCATATCACCAGAGTAACTGCTAATTGCTGCTAACTGTAGCTGCTTTTAGCTACTTAGCTCAGTTAGCCTTACAGCTAGTAGTAGTGTGACTTGCTGCTAACTGTAGCTGCTCTTAGCTAGTTAGCTCAGTTAGCCTTGCAGCTAGTATATGACTCTGTCAGTAACTGCTAATTGCTACTAACTGCAGCTGCTTTTAGATGGTTAGCTCAGTTAGCTGTGCAGCTAGTAGTGGTATGACTGCCAGCTAACTGTACTTGCAGTCTGTCACCTCTTGATGTACAAACTGGTTACTGTCACAGGGCAGGGCAAGCTGATTAGCATGCTAACCTGAGTAGACTAAAACTCTCCAGTCTGACAAAATCTGACATTATTTCACATTTCATTGATAATTTTTGTTATTTTTTTGTTTTCAACTAATATATTACACATCGTGTAAGAGTTTGACTAGAAATACAATATTTTTACAGGGTAATATTGCTACTTCTACTTGAGTAAAGAATCTGGTTACTTCCCCCACCAATGTTCTATGCACATATGAGACTTCTTTTGCTGTGTGTGTATCTTCAGTTGTTCCATGTGGGCAGGATGTTCTCTACTTGTGTTTGTCAAAAAAATCACTGAAGTTATGAGCTCTCACATAACATCTGTAGAGTAAGGTGCTCAGATATGTATTAATAAATTATTACGAGAAATGTTACTGTTGTTGTACGTTTATTTAGTTAAATATATATTTTTTGCTTATTATATAGATTATTATTTTAATTATAAATCATACAAGTGCATTGAGTCTAGCCAGGTTCCAGCATTCAGTGTGTACTTTGACCAGACAGGATACTTTCCATTGCCCTGACGCCCACCACCATGCACCCATCCACACACACACAGACTGGGACTTTTCTGCTAAAGGGAAAAACTTTTGAATGTGCAAATACACCCACGAATTATGTAACACGTTGGGACAGCAAATATGACCTGTTAGCAGACAACCACTTCACAATGAGTCACGACACCAGTCACCGGTGCACTTCATCCTTCCCTGTGTGCTCCATGAAACTCACAATAATGCATACAGGTGTGTAACAAATACTCAGAGGTGACATGAAGCAGAGATTGCAGTATGTAGAGACTGGAGTGTCCAAGAAAGCAAAAAGACGTGCAAGAGCAAAAGCCAATAACATATTAACACAAAGCATTCTGCCAATAGCTATGTTGACTGGTTGTTGTTCACCAGGCTAACAATTTTGTGACAACTTCTTAAAATCTTTTCCACTTAACTGAAAATCAAACTATTGATATTTTGACCAAACCTGTTTTACTGTGTATCAGGTGCAATACATTTTCATTTAGTTTTAAGTTTATTTCTGTTGCAAATACCTCCACCAAGTCTCTTAATATGAGAGTCTACAAATTTATAGATTTGTTGGTTGGTTCAAGACAGTCAGCTCTGTTTAGAATTCTTATTGCTCTTTTCTATAGCATAAAAGATGGATTTGTGACTGTTTTCTGTGTGTTTCCCCAAATCTCAGTACGTAATGTTTGGAACTATTAAAGAATGGTGTAATACGTACAGTATATCTGATCAATTTGAATTTAGAATGCCTTTTGTTCTGTGCAATATAGCAGTTGATTTATATTTTTTACATTTTTGTGTGTTGTTTCCAGCAAAGTTTGTGGTCTAGACTCTTTATATTTCATGATGATTTAGCATAATTTGTATTTAACTGTTGATTTTTCGACACCCAATTATACATTTTGCGTTATTTAAAGTTAGTGTTTTAAATTTAGTTTCCACTGTATCCAGACTCTGCTTCCAAACTTTAAATAACTTTAAACAAAATAAAGTTGTATCATCAGCAAATAAAACAAACTTTAGCAACTTAGACACGTTACAAATATCATTTACGTACAATATAAACAACTGTGGACCCAGTACTGATCCTTGTGGGACCCTACATGTGACTCTCAGCAATTCAGACAGACATACTCATACCTATTATCAAGATAGTTGCTAATCCATGAGCGTGCTACCTCTCAATGGCCACTAGTGTCAAATGCCTTTTTTACATTCCTTATTTTCTATTGCTGTGGATATTTCTTCTAATAGTTTAATCACTGCCAATGCAGTGGATCTATTGCATCTAAAAGCATATTGATGGTCACTCAATAAGTTTTGTTTTTCCATTAAGTTGTCTAGTCTTTGAACAAAAAGTTTTTCCAAAATCCTTGAGAAATGAGCAAGGAGAGGACTCATTTCATTCATGTCAGGAAATATGGCTGTTTTGAGTGACTGATTACAGATATGGGTCAGCGTTTTTTCTATATCCTCTATAACCCGGATTCTCAAACTGTGGTACATGTACCACTGATGGTACGCAAGCTCCCTCTAGTGGTACATGGAAGAATGTCAGAAACGTTCTTTTGAAATAAATTAATATAACACAATCAAAATACAACACAATTTCAAATGAAAATACATAAAACAAAAGATCACTGAAATGTAATTTAAAATAAGTTTGTCTGCAATGTAGCAATGATAATATAGTGTTATCATTTGCCATCCATGATTGCTGGTAGTTAGGAGCTAAACTGTGATGGCAAGAGAGAAGCTCAATCGAGTAGCCATGGCTCCTGGCAGCACTTGTGAGCATCAAACAACATAAAACAGTAAGGTGGTACTTGGAGAGTTTCATATTTTCTAAGGTGGTACACAGTATAAAAAGTTTGAGAAACTCTATAAAGTTCATTACTTAAGTCATGTCAGTATCATTGATATGATAAAGACAGCAGTGTGACAGCAGCAGGTACGATCATAGGCCTCACTGTTAAAATTAAATGCTATCTTTCTCTTTAGATCAGTTTTTCCCATTGGAGGCAAAGATTATTTTCTGTGTCTAACAGTGAAAGTCATGTGCTGTACTTATCCTCCTGTTGTACCTGAATGTGAGTGTTACCAGTTCAGACTAATAAGCGTCCCCCAGTGTGTCTCTCAGCTGCTTTGTCGAGGCAATTACTTTGAACGAGTTAATGTGGAAAAAACACAGAGAGGAATACAGCGGCCACAGAGAGCGGCCACAAACACGCAGCCACCGTCACTTGAATGCAATCAACCCGTTTTAGACTGGGTGATGTCTAAAACGAGTATGTGTGTTTGTGTGTGTGTGTGTGTGGGGAGGGGGGGCATGAGTCATTTACAGAGCAAATTTCGATCCTTAGTGGGCAGTGGAGAAAGCCTCAGAGGAAACCAGCAGAGGCAGTGAATAAGCATTACCCAGCAGCCATTACTAAAGCTGGCAGTAACATTGTGAGTGCAGCGGTTATTGCTATATTACATTACATAAAAACATCAGTGTATCAATCACTGGTGATGGTCAAGGACCTTTTAGTGTCAATTAACGTTCAGGCTTTTAAGCATTTTTCCAGATATCCATCACAGAGATAAATATGACACATTACCTTTCAAAATAAAATCCTTGTCCTTCAGAGATTTACAGTTTACAAATAATTAATTTGCACTTGGAGAAAGTGGGTAGGAAACATTAACACGTCGTCATAGCTCACATGTCGACATTTTCAGTGAACGGTGGAGGCGGAAAGTACAAATCATTTTGCTGATTTGTATCATTTTGAGCAGTCCAGTTCAAAAACTAAATAATCGCATCAGTTGATTTAACACGTCCAGAAATAAGCAGGGACGTCTCCAAAAAAGACATTGTCCGGATGGCAGCATATGTTGCTCCAAAACCCGTATGTACCTTTCAGCATTGATGGAGCCTTCACAGGTGTGACAGTTACCCATGATTCCATGGGCACTAAACACACCCCCATAACATCACAGATGGCTTTCAAAGTTAGCACTGGTAACAATCTGGATGGTCCTTCTCCTCTTAAGCCTGGAGGACACGACATCCATGATAACTAAAAACAATTATCACTAAATCCAAAGAAAATTCACTGTTGCTTTTATAACCATGTACTCATTGTAGTTCTTAAAATCTCTTCAATATATTACCTGTTACTTTTCCATGTGAACAGCCACGGCTTAAGGCATTATGTTTTTCGGGTTGTCCGCCTCTCTGTCCGTCCGTCCGTCCATGCGTGTTTTGAACACAATATCCCAGAGACGCCATCTGGGAATTTTCTTCAAACTTGGTGTGGCATCCACCTAGACTCAAGGAAGAGCTGATTAGATGTTGGTGGTCAAAGGTCAAAGTCACTGTGACCTCAAAAATCATGTTTTTGGCCATAACTCAAGAATACATGCATTCAAATATCTAATAGGAAAAAATGATGAAGTGATAACAGTTTATATCCCAAAGGTCAAAGGTCAACTTCACTGTGACAGAATGATCTACAAAAACACTTTTCTGGCCATTTTCAATGCCATAACTCAGGAACAGAAGGGGAGATGGTGCCCATATTTCACATTTGGTTGGACAATGAGCTGGTGACACTAATTTTGAGTTCCCACCTTGAAATTGTGGTGAATGATGTGTTTTCTATCCAAAGCCATTGCTCAACTCATCACCACTCTGATCATAAAGCCTAACATTTGTAATATGCATTAAACAGCCATGAACATACAGTAAACATGTCAGCTGTTCGACCATGAAACAGGCAATTTTTATTTTACTCAAATTACTGCCCAAAACTGAAACCAAATCTGTTACCTTATTAAAATCCAGAGCTCAGACCAGACTACAACATGCTAACAGCTAATTATACAATCTAAGCTAACAGACTGCACATTTGGCTTGGGATATTGAGTATTTTCCATGCATTTCTTTTGCAATGTGTTTACGGTAGGTATGGTGCGGTAATGTAGTTTACAGCACAAAAACAATTCTTCTAGCTGATATCCCCACGTCACAAAACAAGAAAATAAGATGAACACACTCTGATTCTAATCTTCCATAAAACATCATCTTTTTAGCTACTTATACAAACAAAAGTACAATTTTCAGAAAATAATGATTTATGCATTTTCCTTCTCTTTCCTTATCTTATTATTGCTCATCATAATGTATTGTAAGTTTATAAATGCTTAAATTTAGCTAGAAAAGTGTCATTTATGAAAAAAAAAGAGATCTCACTTGGAAAACATACCTGTAATAATATACTGTCAGTTTAATGTATACTACATCACTATGGAGAATCAAAGGCTGTGTAATGAGTCACTGAAGGCTTGTGTGGCTTCATGTGTGCAGTCACTGCCATCTAGTGGAAAGTAAGTGCATAACAAACAACAAATCCAATTTATTCCACTGAATATGACTACTCATATCCTCATTATTACATGACATGATTGAGTGTGGGACATGTCAGAGATTGATCACGTTGTAGGATGAAGTCAAACCAATTTCAAACACAATGGAATATTTCACAGCTTAATCGCCTGTTGCACAACAGCCTGAGCCAAAGAGACAAGGCTTTGAAACGTTGATTCCAGTCAGCAGTTCATCTCACAAAAACAGGTCTGTAACATCACAGCCTGAGTGAGGTGTTATTAACTGATGGTTATTACAGCACAGCACATGTTGCACAAATGAAATACTGATAAAAAGAGAGGAGCTCGTATTGCTGCAGGAATAAAACGTGTGCAGTCTCTCAAACTGGATCCATTTCTTTGTGTACAACAGCAGTGTGATAACCACTTCAACAAACACCATATTGTCATTTAATACAGTTCCTTTTCATATTTTCTGCAACGTTTAAAATCATATCTATGATCATACACACAAATGTGCACTGTTACAGCATAGAAGAGTGATAGTACAGCATTCTCAGTGTAATTACTACCAAACATTACACTAGAAATTATTGATGGTATAATCCACTCCCACTCAGTGTTAATTGCTTCAGTGCAAATTTTGTTACAGTACAGTTTAACAAACATTACCCACCTTCCAGTGAGGGTTTTTTTTTTGCTAGATGATATTAAACTATATTAATACTGCACTCATGTCATACTAAATTAAAATCTATCTATAAATGCTCACTTGTTATCAAGCTGCACACAAATAAACAGACATAAAACCAGACATGAAATGCATAATTGCCATAAAACAGGTCATCCATATATTTTTTTGTCTACATTACTAGACATATAAGCTACAAAAGTTCTTCTCCATGTATGCACTACAACGTACAACGCAGAAGTGTCACGTACTGTACTAAAAGTATCAAGAAACAGAAGTCGGTAGAAAGAAAGAGCCAGCTCCTCCATTGTGCATGTGTGTGCTTACATGTGGGTCTCAGTGTCAGTAACGGCCAGCAGGGGGCAGTGTTATCTGTTACATCACATCACAAAGTCGGGGCCTTTCACTCGAGGCTCCATCTCTCTGTGTTTTCAATGCTTTCCTACATATTGCACCACAGTCTCATTGAGGAGGGTTGTACAGAGAGGAGGAAGCGGAATCACTGATGTGCTGCATTCATCTGGTGTCAGTTACAGCAGGCTACAGATACTCTTCTTCTTTTACATACAGGATCTCGTGAGCTGAGCTGGGAACCTGAGAGAACAGAAGGAGAAGTACAGAAAAGACTGGTGGTCAAAGTATGTCCATACTGAAATTCAATACTGATACTTTTAATATACTTCAGGGCATTTTAACTGATTATAAAACTTCTCATTTTAATACTAATACCTCTATATGACCTACATAAATCACTAAGACCATCCGTGAAAAGATGGGCTATTTCTATATAGTTATTAGTAATGGCTGCCACCACAGATCCACCGATTCACTTTTTTTACGATCCAGTTCCGATACCTGAATTTGGACATCTGCTGACATGACACTATACCAATACCAGCACTCTTTTTTCTTCATTATTATTATTATCATTATTATTGTTGTTAGGAATAGTAGTAGTAGTGATATGTGTATGATTGCCGGAGTCTGAAACTGGACTTCAGTTTAGTGGTTAAAGGTTCTTTCACTTGATGTTAATGCACATCCAGGCAGAGTGTCCATCATCTGGAAAGTTTGTTTAGTTTGTGTAATGTAATTTGCATAATGGCGTCCCCCAAACATTGTGGGGCGCTGTAGGATTTTGTCTTGTGGTATTCACACGTGCAACAGATAGTGCTTAGAGACGGCCCTCATTTCCCACGATGCATTGCTGAGAGTTCCAAGATGCAATTGTTACTGTTTTTGTCAGTGTTTGTATTGTGTTTGTTCAGAAAATGGAGGTTTATGGTGGTTTATGTTGGTAATTGTCATTTTTGTGCTGGTTTATTGTACCATGAGTGTGGTGGATAGTACATTTCCTCAGCCCAGCCATATTTTTAAGGTGTAACTTGAAATGCAATTCCTTTTATTATATCTAATGTGTAATAGATACAAAGATACAAAGAGCGCTATTTATCTCTCATTTTGCACTGCTTAGCATAGTTTTACAAATAGAAAATACATGAGGTTGTGGAATTGACAGAACACGGACTGATGACGTGAGTCCGAGATGAATGATTAGATGAATAACTTGCGTCAATATTAGGCCCTGGTACTAACACTGAATGAAATTGGTTCCATTTCTAGCTGCAACCGGGTCAGATTATCCTTGAAATCAGATGAAATGAGCCTGTGTTTACATTTTCCCCAGCACAGTTACTGTATGTACTATGTTAGTCAGTCAAAAAGAAGGAGGAGATTTTTATTCTGATCATTTTATTTTTGATGTTATATTTTGTGGTTATTATGATGGAAACACTAAATCAACAAAATATGAGTTCCTTGTAGTAGCTGTAAAATTCCTGCATCTGATTGGCTTGGAGGTGTTGCATTTCAGGACACCTCACACCCTAGACAGTTCCTGACAATTACTGTTCTAAATCAGTGTGTCAGGTATTATATTTGACACTGCTGGTAACCATATGAATATATGTACACAGCCAGTGGAGGAACTGACCAAGAGATATACAGGCCACCCTCACCAGAAAAATGACTGTCTAGGACCTAGACAGTCTGCTTGCCTAGATGACCTAGATTCTAGGTCATCTAGGCAAGCAGCCTATTAAGATCCATATTTACGTTTATTGTTTGGCGACAACCTCTCATGGCTGTAGCATTTATGACGGGAACAAAGGACAAAGTCAAGTGATGTAGTGTAAAGAGTGACAAAGTCACTGGGTGGATGGATGGATCAAATATACCCAGACTTTCATCCAGAGGGGGGATGGTGTTTGTGTCCTGCGTGAAACCAAAAGTAAATGTTGACTTATTTTTACTTAGATAACTTAACTCACATTTGTCATATACATATGTAATGTAAATTGAAGCTAGAATCAGTAGGATTTGTTGGAGTTGTACATAAATGCATCAGATAGATGCCAGGATATCAAATACCGATGTTTTGTGTTGGTAAAGCGTCCAGAGAACAGCAAAATAATGAGAAAATAAGGAAATTCAGGCAGAGGGCAGGTCCTCTGCAGACACAGACACCAGCACACATTTCTAGTGGGTCATAAGTAATACTTGAAAGAGATTAGTTTTATATGTGTCTATGCATTGTTCTTTACGAAAATGCTGCATATTATGCCTTTAAATCGCATAACGTACCTTATGTAATTAACATGCAACAACATATTTGAACCCAAATCATGGTCTTTTCCTGAACTAAAACAAAATTTGACTGTTTCACAAAGGTCTGGCATGTCTGTTGCTGGTACACTCCTATGGTCATTTATTTATTTTGTTGGGGGGACACTGGAATGACCATTTATGTTGTTTAGGTATGAGGACATGTTGGACTAAACAGAAAATCATTTAGAAAGAGTGTCTCTCCTCCATGATATAAGAATGATAATGCACTTGGACCCTGAGTTAGAGAATGTTCAGTATTATTAGATATGAAGCACGTTTTTAAAAATAGCTCAAGCACAAGCTTCAGCAGGCTGCAGATTATCCACAAGGTGGAGCTGTTCAGTCTCTGGTCAGTTTTACCAATTTTGTTGCTACAGGCAAGGAAAGTTTAGCAATGCAGGTTAACTTTTTTAACTTTTGTTAACTTCTTTTTGTGTATGTTTTGAGATTTAACATTCTTGTGTTACACTGAGCTTAAATGAATATGAAAGGCCCTGACAACAGTTTGTGACTATGAGCACTATGGAATGAACTGAATCAAAATGTGATGACAGTTGTGTGGTGTTGCCAGGCTGCTGTCAATTAAATTTGATGGAATCACACTCATGCAGTGTTTTTGAGTGTTAGACTCTTAATAATATACCTTATATAATACTTTTTTCTTTAACTTTGCATGTTACTTATTAAAGAGAAACAATTAACAATTAAATCAAGTTTTAATTAGGTTTTAATTTATCAAATAATACAATCCAGCTTGACAGTGTGAAGCACTACATTGTTAGCTTTAGAAAATGTGTTAATGAATTTATCTGTAATTTCTCTTTTTTTTAAAAAAAACACTTGTTCTTGATTGATCCATGGAAGTTTGAACATCTGCAGTTTCTTGGCAACTGAGCAAACTCAGTCTCGTAATGAGTTTTTAAATGGTATATAATTGATCTCAGTAAGAGCTGAGCTTGTAGTTCAAATGTTCAAAACACAGAATGTAGTCAAATTAAACCGCACATTTTTACCAAATCTTCTTTTGCTTGTTGATGGCACAAATCTGCACCTCTACATATGCACCGCTGCTGCGCTTGCTTTTCTTGCCGCCAGGTGGATCAGATTGGGCTAAAACAGCAGGTCCAGAGCTACAGGTTTTAAACTGCTGACACTGTGGCTCTGTAACTAGTGTTCGGGTTTGGTCTGCATTAATGACACTGTGTCCTTGATTTCTTCTGTTGAGACACCATTGAACAGTGTGCACCTCAGGCAACTTCATATCTATCAACTGCACTAGTTTTAAAGTGTGCAAATGACCAAATTCTACTCTCTTCATACAACATGGCAACAAACTGGTTGAAACTGTACAGCAATCCAAGTTTCTTTTGGAAACTTCTCAAGTATGATTGATTCTTTACAGTCCACGTAGATGCATAAAACTGGTTTGAAAGCAGCAAAAATTATTTTCTGATACCCATCCCCACATCTCAAAAATTATTTGGCAGCTGAGCCTCCACCGTGACTGATTTAGAGTTTGAAGAGTTGATATATAATCTCAGATTTGAATAAAAGATACTTCTTTCCCCCAAAAGGCAAAAGTTACAGCTGGAGGAGGATATGATGTGAATTTTTATAACTACACTAAAACTAAATTTACATGGATATTTCACTCATTGCTTTATGATAACTAATTACATTATGCGTAAAATCCTCACATTTGAATTCTGAGTACTTCTCCTGTGGATGATCAGGGTTAATTATGATGAGAACTAATTGTGTGTATGGAGGTGGATAAAGCCTTGAGGTAATTCATATTAAATCTAATCTTCACTCATGATAACAATAGCCATGTCTTGCTTTTATGCTTGGCAGAGAAGGAATCTCCACCATTTTTTGACTGACAGGACAGAGTTGTGGTGGCAACATGCAAAGCAAAGTAGTCCAGATGTTCATCTGCCCAGCAACATTTTCCAGTTCCTCCTCAGGGATCCCAAAGTGTTCCCTGCACCAGATGAGAAATGTAATCATTCCAGTGTGTTCTGAGTCTACTCTGGGATCTCCTACCAGTTGGACATGCCCAAAAAACTAAAGCTCATGGCCATGGGTGAGGGCTGGAACTCAGATCTACTAAAAAATCATAATCTTTGCCTTCCGGCTCAGCCCTCTCCTCACCACAACGGCCTGGTACAACAGCCGCGTTGGTGCTGACGCCACAGCATTCCGCCTGTCAATCTTATGCTCCATTTCTCTCATTCAAGAACAAGATGAACAAGAACATGAACAGGATCCCAAGATACTTGAACTCCTTCGCTTGGGGCAGCAACTCACTCCCCACAACTGTTCTAAGATCCCCTCCCCCCGACTGCACCTTGAGATCCAATCCATGAAAATCACAACTGAATTAGTTCAAAGGAACAACCCTGACAGAGCTGAACAATCACTGAAAATATGTCTGACTCCCAAACCAATTGGATGGCTCATAGCAGTGGCTCTGGTACATCATACTCTCACAGAACCCCTACAAGGACACAGTGGACACAGTCATAAGCCTTTTCAAAGTCCATAAAACACATGTAGAATGGATGAGTAAACTCCCATGACCCATCTAGTAACCCTGCAAAGGTAAAGAGCTGGCCCACTGTTCCACAACCAGGAGGGAATATGCAATGCTCCTCCTGGATCTGAGGTCTGACAATCTGTCCGAGCCTTCTTTCCAGCACCCTGACAAAAACTTTTCCGTGAGGTTGAGCAGCACGATACCCCAAAAACTGGAGCCCACCCTTCTGTTCCTCTTTTTAAAAATGGGAACCATAACCATAGCCTGTGGCTCCACAGGTGCTGTCACCGACTTCCACATAAAATTGAAGAGGCCTGTCAGCCAAGACAGCCCAACAAGGTCCAGAGCAACTCAGGACAAATCTCATCCACACCTGGTGCCTTGCTGCTGAGGAGCTTCTTAACTACCTCAGAGACTTCTGCCAGGGATATGGCTGAGGCTTCTCACAAGTCCTCAAACTGCCTCCATCACAGTGGTCATGTCAGTGTGGTTCAGGAGTTTCTCAAAGTGCCAGAATTCCTTTTCCAGAGCCTCCCCAAACTCCTTCCACACCCAAGTTTTGCTTCAGCCATCATCAAAGCCACAGCCCTTCTGCCCTTCAGGTAGCTGTTTGCTGCTTCAAGAGACCCCTGCATCAACAAAGCCAGAAAGGTGCTCTTCTTTACAGCCTCCCTCACCACTGGTGTTCACCAGTGGACTCTCAGGTTGCCGCCACAACAGTCAGTGGTGACCTCCTGACCATAATGCGAACAGCCATTCCACAAAGGAGGCTTTGAAATGGCCAACTTGGATTCCATGTCCCCGACCTCCTAAAGCGTGCATTATAAATTCTTCTGTAGGTGAGAGTTAAAGATCCTCTGGACAGAAGCCTCAGCTAGACATTCCAAGTACACCCTTGCTACATGTTTGGGTTTACCACATCTGTCCAGCAGTCTCCCTGGACACTGATCCAACCCAACAGTTCAGGTGACAGCTCCTCTCTTTACTCAAGTGTCAAAGACACACAGCTGCAGAGCTGATGATACAACCACAAAGTCAACCATCGATCTTGGCCGAAGTTGTTGTGGTATCAAGTTCACTTATGAATCACCATAATGCTCAAACATGGTGTTTGTTATAGCTAATCAATAACTACCACAGAAGCACCACTCCAGTCCTGATCAGGGCGACTATTCTCCCCAATCAACTGGCTTCAGCTTCCATCCCAGGTCCGGCTTCAGAAGGAGGTAGCAGTGTCCGTGTTCCAGGCGACGTGCTGCAGCTCCTTCTTAGTGGCCCCTCCCCTGAGACTGACTTTTCTCTGGAGACCCTACCAGTAGCTATTGCCCCCAAACAACAAGACAGGGTCTTGGGGGTCACAGGGATGCACCAACACCTCCACCATGATAACATGGTGAGGAGGGATCTGATCTGACTTATTGCTGCTATTGCCTGAGGATTTTAATGCAGTTGTATTACACATAATACAGAGGTTTTCACATTCCTTTACTGAGTGCTGTTGTAGAAACATTAAGCCTCTTAGTTCTTATAAAACTTTTGTTGTGACACTGAGCCTTGAATTGGTCACTCTGACACAGTTTTTTGGAACTGTAATTATTATTACAAAAGATTGGGGAGTATTTCATGACACTATTCATTACCGGGAACTGACACACATTACTGTCTAACACTGTCATATGCAGTGTGTAAGTTACGGACAGATCTGCGTAGGTGTGATCCTGATGAGCAGACTCGCAGTGAGCGGGTAGTCAGACAAACACAATCCCACTTACCAGCTCCTCATCAGAGAGTAAAATCACAATCTACATCGAGGCAAGGGTATGAATAAATTCGGTAAACTGTGGAGCACACTTTTAACAGTGAGAAGGAAACATCTGTCATCACGGATATTAATAGAGGTCTTGCTTGTTCAGCTGTTGAGCCCCTGAAATGAACATTTACGGTTAAATTTAGCAACAAATGTACCTGGTTGACCCCTCCCACCACCAGGAGGCGGTCTCTGATGACGATGGAGGAGGTGGAGCAACGGGGGAACGTCATTGGAGCCAACCTCTCCCACTTCTTTTTCTGAGGATGAAAGGCCTCCACTGTGTCCAGGGCTGAGGGCTCATGACCTGGAGAACATACGCACACCCAAAGATATTAGTTATATCGAAGGCTATGAATATTCTACTTCTGACTGGTGTACAGGGTGTTTATTAAGCAGAGGCTCATATTTTACAGAAAATATAACAACATAAATGCATTAGGATTTCACAGCACTGCAGACAATCATTGTTTTGGACTGCAGACTGTTTCAGAATGCATCAATTTATAATCATGAGGCTGTTTTCACTGTTTGTTTTTTTTACAAATTGTTCTGACATGCATTATTTAGAATGAATGCAGCAAAATACAATCAATATAATTTGCAGCGTGAAAGGAGCAAACAGAAAGTTTAGTTTACAATGTATCTCACCAAGTCCTCCAGCTACTATCATCCGGCCACGCAGGAAAGCAGCAGCAAAGTCAGCCCTCTTTGTTTTCATCGCCACCATCTCCTCCGACTTCAACCAGGCTCCTACAGAAGAGGAAGAAACGACAGCTGAGGTGAGCGGACGTGTGTGTGTGTGTGCTTGTGTGTGCACAAGCTTATGAAGGTGAAGTCAGTGGCGCTGCAGTCCTCCTTTGGCCGGACAGGATGCTGCTGAGCTTGTTTTCAGACTGTGACCCGCACAAACAGGTCACCCACAAGCCAGCTGCAGCCAGGACATGTACGGTACGTACACACACACACACACACACACACATACTCCAGGCAAGGACACTCAAAGGTTATAACAAACAGACTACAAACAGACATGGAGAGGGGACGGGAAGGTTGGAGTCGGGGTCAGACTGCTACTAGGGAGAGAAAGTGGGGGTACTATTGTCAGGCTGTTTTAATCTATTGCTGGGATTGCTTCCTGTGTAGCAAGAAAGGATATGGACATGGCGTGGGCTGTAGATCCAAGATGGCTTCTCTGACCTCTGAAGTTTCACAAAGTCTGCCCAACAAAGTCAGCTGGCCATCTCCAAGCTATTATTAATAATAGTGCAATACTCTGTGCAATAATTCAACTTTACAAGACTGACTTGATATGACAATAATGTAATAATTCAACAGTACAATACAAACACAAAAGCATTATTATTCACACTTAGACATTGTAGCTGAATGCAGAATAGTGTATATAATTCTTAACTTTTCTTATTTTCTATTTCTCCCTCTACTTTTCATCTATCTATCTATCTATCTATGGATGTATTGTATTTCGTGTGTATATATACACATTTGCTGCCACAGATTGAAGAAAAAGACATTTTTTACATACTTATGTGTATATATTTCTGTTATACTATTGTTATATTATGTTTGTTATATATTGTAGTTTTTACATACTGTCTTTTCTATTTTCTTATTTTCCCTGTGCTTAAATATTTGTCTATTCTTGAACAGAAGCATCTGTAACTTGAGCAGTTTAACTCTGGGGTTCAAGAGAGTATTTATTGATCCTGATAATCTGAAAACCTTCAGACACCACACAGTTACACACAGTCAGAATGTAGTGGCAAATATGATGTAATATGAATTTGTATTCATTCCTATCAAAAGGGAATGCTCTGTCTTGTTTGTGGAAGTTTCCTCTTCTCACTCTGGACTTTACCTGGTAAGGTACACATGCGATTCTCTGTTTGTTTGTTTTTTAGCTTTAAATGTGATGCTAAGTTACTTTAAACAAGGATAAAGTGAAGCCATGGATATTTTTTTTTACTTTTTATCTATTTTTACGCATGGATCTGTTAATTAGAAGAGCAGTCTGTTGAGGCATGTGTGGCAGGGCTGCTGGTGGAGGTTATGCTGTTGCCATGTCTGGTGCTTTGCAATTAAGTGGTGGCAATTCAAAAATCTGCCAGTTCAAGTGTTGCTTGATAGACTATATGAAAAAAATGAACAAACAGCGAAATATTCCAATCGAAAAGCCAAATGACTTGACAAATTTTTGAGTGGAGTACAGCCCTGCTGTTTACCCCCAGTTGTCGTGACCGAAGATAAAATATTTGCTGGCATTATAACTTTCCAGTTATAAAATCCTGTCTCTGAGCATCATAAACAGTTCTGCAGTTTTATGGTGTCTGATAAGCCTTTCAAGCCATTAATCTGTTACTCCAAATAGACTTCCTGGTTCATATTTCATTGTCCCACTGGTACCTAAACAACATGCCCCACCGCTGCAGCCCCCCTGTGCTGATTTAAGACTGTTTTGGGTCTGCATCTGCTCCAACTCACACAGTTGTTCTCATTCTTCCCTCAGATCCTGCCCCTCTGCATAGATATCTTCAACAAACAGTAGGAACTGCTACTACAGTGAGACACACACATGACCCCTCAACAGGCTCCCACCCATAACACTGCTACTGCCAAGACTGAAGCCCCCCAGCTGGGAATTGAACCCTCTACAGTGGTGAGCGAGCCCCCCCCTCCCTTTTTTTTAAACCTACCACCAAAACAGCTAGTGGCAACTTCAACGCTGAAATTTTGGAAATTACAAAATCAAGCAGCAAATGTGTAAGACATTACAATTTTAATTAAATTTTAATACTTAAGACCTAAAAATGAAGGCAGTTTTTAACAAACCATGTGCGGTCTGAGCAGAGGTGACATTTCCTTCGCACTGAGAGCTTCAGCCCTCCAGATGATAAAAAGTGTACTTGAAAGCGGTGGGAATGAAAACATAGCCATCAAAATTATCCGTCTCTTTCCCCAGCAGGTTCTGCAGAAGTTTTCTTTTCTTTTTTCTTTTTCTTTTTTTTTTTTTTTTACTTTTAGGGTTTGTTCCTGCCAAGACTTGTTTATCTGAAGGAAAACCCAGACTGGAGAGAATCGTGACAGAGGGAGAAAGATAACTTCATTAGGGAGCGAGGGAGGGTGAGGATAGAGAAGCAGACAGGAAGAAAGAAACAGAACAAGACAAAAAAAGTAGAATGCCTTGCTCTTTATCTTTGTTTATCTTCTGTTTCTTTTTCTGGGTCTCTTATCTTTTCTCATACTTTATTTTTTCTTCTATATGCATTCTCTTCCTCATTCTCTTCATTGTCTTCGTATTCTCTTTTCACCCTCTTCCTCTCTTTCCCTTTACCTTAGTATTCTCCTTATCGTTCCTCATTTAATCTCAATCTTTTCTTAAACAAGAGCCACAGACAACAAGGTGGAGAGAAACAAATAGAGGCAGAGAGAATGAAAAGAGAGATAAGTAGCCAGATGGTGAGGCCTCCTGCATGTTGCAGCAGTGTGTAATGAAGAGCTGTGTTTTCCTTTCCAGCCTGGTTAAATTACATGAGAGAACAGAATAGAGATCACAGCTGGCTGTCCTCTCTGCTCTGTTCTCTCAGAGGAGAATCCTCCTGTCAGATATTTCACAATGGTATGCAGCACGAACCTGAGATGCTGAATAAATTCAAGCAGTTATGTTGTGGTCAAGAATAAGACTTGTGAAATGTGTCTGAAGCATCGTGTCTCAAAAACTGTGATGTACTGAAAGTTGACAGTGAATGCATGTTTTTTTTCCTTTTTTTGTCAAATGAATAAAGGGTTGCATATTAAAACATTTAGTAAAGTAAGTTAGGTATCAAATGTGAGGTGAACTTCTGTGGAGTTCGTGTGGTAAGGCCTTTTTGAGGTATTAATAATTATTAGGTAGTTTCAAACTGGTGATTTACTAAATTGGGTTGCACTTTAAAAACTTAATTTAGGTTTTGAGCAATCAACTATGCAAGCAGGACATGTAACAGTGTTTGGTTATGAGCAAGTGTAAATCCCCCTTCACCCACTGGTCTGTGGACTGCCCAAAGTGACATACTGGACTGGTCTGTGTACCGTTTTGAAGCCTTCAGTTTGACATCGCGGCCGTCACCATCTTGGTTTTTTGGAGCCTGAAGTATGCGAATAGTCAATTCTCGGATACATCGTGATGCCAACGTGGATTCTGATTCAAAAATTGATTTTCTAAATTTCAATTATCATGACGCTGGCAGGGCGAAAAACAGTGTGCCACCGCTACAGTTATCAGCAGAGAGATGTACTTCATCTTCTAAAAGGCAGTGATTGTCAAGTTGGTCTAACGCTTTGCAAGACGAACATGAAGTGTACTGCGGATGCTTTTCACTCCATCACCCAGAGACAGCAAGAGCAACTGAGTCACACACACTGCAGTATTAAACAATGTCAGCCAACGCTGAGGTGAAGAAAATCACTGTCTGCTCAGTCTGTTCACCTCGCTCTGCGTCTTGGACAGCGACGTCTTTCCTCAGAGCCCACGGTGCAGCAGAGAGGCTGCTCTCCGCTGCTGGAGACATAACGTTAACACAGCGGGTCACTCCGCCTCCATCTCACTTGTAATTCTCAAACAGGCAGGAGACTGTGTGATGCTTTCAAATTGATTAATTGTTAATTAATGCAGCTAACCTAAAATAAAAAGGCTGCGAAGCATTTAATTGCCAGTTATGTTTATATTGTATTCCAGGGAAACTGGTGCAAGAGACTGAAAATGGTGCCCCCCTTTTCCCACACTTAAATGCAGCATTTGCATCATGTTTACTTCTAAGGACTTGGCTGCTGAGGATGGATCAGCTGCAGATGGATACAATCTGTTGCTTAAAAGCCTAACATTTTGAAGCATCAAGATGCATTGAGAATCATTTTATGATCGAATTGTAGCCCTCTGAATTGGAATTGAATCGAATCTCGAGGTATCAAGAGATTCCCACCCCTAGCCAGAAGTGACTACATTTGGACGAGAGGGAGGAGCTGAGAAAGATATGCATCACTACGCCTCTATCCTGATTGACTTGAAACTAACATTTCAGATCATAAACTCATTAGGAAACTATTTACCGAGGTCATAAATTAAGTGAGAAATAGGGTCATTTTCTTATAAGACTCAATACAATTGGACTTCTTTTTGCAACCAGTGAAGTTGCCCCCTGTTGGCCATTAGAAAGAATGCAGGCTTAAGCCACTTCCACATTGGCCCTGACCTCTATACAGCTATTGGATGGGTTGCTATGAAACTTATTCCCCACAGGCTGAATTGTATAACTTTGGTGATCCCCTAACCTTTCAACATTCCCATCAGCCTCAGCTGTGCTTGTTTACTCTAATTAGCAAATATTAGCATGCTAATACTAAACTGAGAGAGTGAACATTGTAAACATTATGGCTGCCAAGCATTAGCATGTTAGCATTGGCAGTGTGACATTTAGCTCAAAGCTGTGCCTTGTAGTACAGCCTCACAGAGCTGCTAGCATGACTGAACCTCTTGGTTGTGCTTTAACATGCAAGCAAAGCATAGCAAAAGGTGTTAAAAATTCATGACATCACACATGTCCTGTGGCTGCACTGCATTCTGGTGAATTGAGGCTACCACTGATTGAGACATTGGAATATTGTCCTTCACTGTAATGGATTTATCTGTCAATGTATAAAAATCCTGTAAACCTGAAGCCAGCATTATATTCTCTTATTTTATCTTTCTACTGGACACTGGAAACATACTGTGATGTCATCTATTTTTTATGGATGCAAAATGCACGCTACGTAAACAGTGCTTACAGTGTTACCGGCCGGATTTTCCTCTTTAAATGACAGTTGTGTCAACACATCACTATACAGACTTATGGTCCAATCCTCTGAGGCTCAGTTTCAACTGTAGACCTTATTCCTATTTGCTTTGGAGGGATTACACAAGTCTTTGTGCCAAGATTTTCTTTGTGGGATGCAGGGAAAACACCAGCATGCATTATTCTCCTCTGGAGGGAGTCGGCAGAGGAGAATAAAGCGATGGAAAGACAGAGAAAATACAGAGCGGGAGAATATAGATAGAGACGGAGCGCGACAATAGAATGAGGGATATGAAGCGATTCTCTGAAGACTGGGCTTTGTAGTCCGCGTGTGAGTAATTTCGTCCACAGCTCTCCTCTGTAATTGTCCGTCGTGATTACAACTAGAAAAGGATGGTGATTGGTTCTCGCTCTTTGATGGATTCTCTCTGTCTGTGTGAAATCTCAGACCGCACGGATGATTTTTTTGGACAGAATCTCACCATTACATTGTTTTTAATAACTACATACTGGCCCACAGTCAGGGCCTAAACAAGACCTCATTTCTGCTTCACGCTTTGTAGTCTTTTGGGGTTTTTTTACCGTCTCATGAAGGACAAAAATCAAATATGGACAACATGGAATACATTTGTTACTAGTTGGCCGCGGGGGGACTGCATCATTTGTTTTTTTGTTACTGTTGCCTGAGCTCCACATGCTTCACAGAGGCTTCTGATGAAAGTGGTTCTTTGTTGGACGTAGCAAAAGCAAAAGAATTCATTATTCTGGTTGAATATCAGTAACAGAGAAGCAATTGAATGGTAAATTCTAAAGGGTCCATTCACTTTATCACAAAAAGATTTTTTTTTTCTTTTTCTACCAAATAGTTCCAGGTGTAGGAGAATGAGCCACAGGATATAAAGTCAGGCATTAAATCAGGAACTAAGAGTGCCCTTTTTGCATTCCCATTTGAGTTCTCACAGTGTGAGAAAAAACCCTGAAGATGAGGCAAATTAGTCCAACAACAGATTTAAAAAAAAAAAAAAAAAAAAAAACGCATTCAGATGCAATTTTCACACATGGATACTATTTCTGCCTTAGTAGGCAAGGGGATAATTTCCACGTTCCAGATGAGAGAATACAGAAGTTGATAAAAATACACACACGTCTGATTTGCCTTCAGTTATTACCATGAGAGCAGCCGTGAAGCTTTATGAGCAGCGAGTGATTTGTGGTTGCTTTTGCCCCACTTTTCGTCTGTCAGGAAACAGAGACGGTACCACCTTATCGGTGAGGGTGCTGGGGCTATATGTAATAATTTCATTTATGACTGCATTTACAGTTAATATTCTCCTAAAAAGATGCTTATGTTGATTATCAATCAAAGACAAGGCAGTAAGGCACAGTGCCCTTTACAGTATCAGGTCTCCATCAAAGAGCTAAAAGTAAATACAGGGTTAGCACATGTCCGTGTATGTTCTCATTTGTCCAGGTCATTGTAATCTCAAGAAAGGATTAAATCGAAGGCAACTGGACTTGTTTATATGTCATAGAAGACGTTTCGCCTCTCATCCAAGAAGCTTCATCAGTTCATGCGTGTCAGACTAGACTAGCTCTGACTAGTCTGACACTCATGAACTGATGAAGCTTCTTGGATCAGGGTTAGCACATTAATAATGCAGAAATTTCCCCAGCATGTCGAATTAATTATTATACAACCATTATTAATATCTTAGGAAAAGCACTAGCTAATACTAAGTGAGTATGTAACCAATGAATCAAACAACTGTTTCACACACACTGTCTCTCATTGTCTTGCTTTTAGACCAATTGTTTTTTAAGTCACAATTGCATTCAAGTCCCAAGTCCTAAAGTTTGAGTTTTGAGTCTTGAACAAGTCATGAATGGCCAACAGATGCAATGGACTTATTGTTACAATTTTCGACCTTCATGTTGCAATTTGTTTTTTATTCATCACCAAAAAAATATTTTTTGTATCATTTAGTATCTGTCAGATTGGTTCAAACAAAGTGGACCTGAGGAATCAAGTGTCAGCTTGCTGAGAATGAATAATTTTAACATTTGCTGATTCAGGAAATGAATCAATTTATGGATTCTCACTTTTTAAATAACAGACATTTAAATCTTTGGGCTTTTGTGTAAGGTATCAAGTATTAAGTAGTAGTAAGTCAAAAGGCTCAAAAGTCACAAATCATTGGTGTTTAAGTTCAAGTCGAGTTGCAAGTCTTTTTTGATTTTGTCAAACCCAAGAGTCAGTCATGTGACTCTAGTCCACACCTCTGATAAACATTAAAAGAAACTGAGATATTGACAATAGTGGCACCCAGTGCTGCAAAACCCACACCAAAAGTTCCTGGGACATTAGAAAGTATGACCCTCAGAGCAGGGGAACTGGGTCCTGTGTTAGTTCCATGGCTCCTGGAAAAGTTGCTGCAGTAGAAATACGCAACATCCAGCCATGCAGATAATTTTGGTTTTATTTATTCTAGTCTAGCCTGGTTTTGACATATCCGTCTCTTAGGCTTCTACCTCCACCAATGGTAGGTATTATGGTAGGTATTATGGTAGTCTGACTCACCGAATGTACACTGTGGATATGAGCCTGTGGATATGAGGGAAACAACAACTTCCAAGCTAGCAACTTACATGCTAAAAATGGCAAATTAACCCTTAGGTTGCCAACAACAAGCTAGCAGCTGTTACCTTTTCTTTTGCAGTGATTTAGACATTTTAATGCCAGAGCTCGCCTCCTGACCGGCAAATGTTCACCAAAACAAGTTCTCCTCCGACACTACTTGGCGAAGGCGCTGTCATTGCACCAAGCCCTGCCCAAGATGATTGTGATTTGCTTTAAGAAATACAAACAAGCCCAAGCTTTTTTTCTCCTATAGCAGAATAAACTGTGTGTGGAGCCAGACCTCTCTCATTTGTCTATGTGAGGCTAATGTCATAGTGATCCATGGCTGCAGCACCCACAGAGCTGTGAACTGTGATGCCTGCTCAGGCATGCCAAAATTTAAATTTTTCAATGCACTGCAATAGATTACAATGTTTTGAGATTCTAAAATTCAAAGCTTTAAATTTATCTAAACCAGTAGTCGGTAAAATTTTTTCAAAAGTTAAGAATTTGAGTTGGGCTCAAAACTCAAAACTCTATTGTATCTATTGAAATTTTGAATTTTCTCAACTTTTTTGTTTTCACAGTGTAATGAATAGACGCGCTGTGGTTATGATGGACAGTATGAGCCGATTAACGTGTTTTTTGAACATTAAAGCATGTAAATGTATCATAGTAGAGCCACCAAATAAAAGTATGAACATGAAAATGAGCACAATATGTTCCCTTTAAAAGTTGCTGTGGTGGAAACTGGCAGCGTCCAGCCATGCAGATAGTTTTGACTTAATTTATTCTGGTTTTGCGATGTCCGTCTCCAAGACTTCTGCCTCCCCGACAATACAACAGAGGTGAATTGAATTTTGTTTGTGGTGCTCACAGCGTTGAAATCTCCACTGTATTGTGGTGGAGGCAGAAATGTCAGACTGATACCCCAAAACTATCTGCATGACTGCATACCACACATCGAGGAAAGTGAGAAAATATTTTTTCTTAATTTGGATGAACTGACCTTTTAGGTTTTCCATTCTCTGTGTAAATTTTCTTTCACAGCTCCACTCTTTGTGCTTTCGGTCTTACTTGTTGCAGCTTGCCTACAATGCCGAAACGGCACCTAACAGGCGTGCGTCTTAATACTGGCGATATGGAATGGAACAGTAATAGAATATCACTGTGTGACAGCAGATTGCATGACCGTGTGTGTGTGCAGAGATATTGCTGCAGATGGATAATAAAGCAATCTGTTTCTGGATCTTGTAATTTAAAGCACTCCTCATCCCCCAGCCCTCCCTCCGCAGCTCATCTCCCATCTCATCTTCGCCAAAATTAGATTGGAGAAACGGGGTACGGCTGCCTCCCTAGTATGTGTGTGCACGAGCGCGTGGATATGCATCAGCGCATGCACATGAACGCCCGTGTTTGTGTGTGTTGGGAGGCGTTTTTCTTTCGTTCTTTCTCCCTCTATCTCTCGCACACAAGGCAAACTTTCTCCCCATTATCATACATTAACATTATCACTCCCCTGCTCTGCTTTATTTGGCTTTCATCCGACCAATCCCGATGTGTGACCACATATCCAGCTGTCTAAAATGACTTATCGATTTTTGCTCTCCCATTTCTCCTTCCGGTCCCTCCTCAATTTGTTCACCTGTTACACTGGGGTGTCTTTGCGGGATAGAGGGATAAGTCATTTCGCCGTGTTACGGGACACGGGGTGTGCACAGAATTAAGACGGGAATGAGCCTGTTTGAGTGGAAAACCATTTCTCTTCATGGTGAGGTTGATGGTAATGGATGCTTCGTATGACAGTTAAGTCAAAATGAAGATGGATGCTCTCAGAGATAAAGGAGATGATGAGACATTTGCTGATAACAAAAAATAAAATCTGTGTGGGATACCCATCATCTGTGTGATGAAAATCTCAATTAACCAACTCTGACTTAATGATCATGAATGCAGATGTGATAGTCAGGCCTTTTAGTTATTCAAAAAATGTTAAAGAAATAGTTTAAATGTTGGGAAACATGCACATTATTTATGAGAGTGAGATGAGAAGATTGATATAGATCTCATCAACTATGGAGCTGAGGTCAGGAGGCATTTAGCTCTGCTTAGCATAAAGACTGGACATAGGGGGAAATATCTTTCCTTGTTGACTAACTGTAAATCTGTCTGCTTAAAAGAACACTTCACCAGTTTAGCATTGCATTCCTGTAACTCACAATGAACAGTGTAAAAGAAACTATCAAAATCAATGCAGCAGAACCAGAGATATTGTTTTTTTTTTATTCCAAGCACTCTTTTTCTTCTGTCAGAACCTCGCTTCTACATTACTCACAGGCAACTGGACACTTCAATCAATAGCCTGCTACAGAGATCTGGTAAACTCACTTATTTCTAACGCCACATCCCCAGATTTTGTTTTGCTGTTTTCTCCTGCCTCCATTCCACATGCTAAGCTAAGCTAACCACTATGACTACTTTTGTTGAACTCAAGTTCAAATTGTGAGAGCTATTCCTTTAAAACCCACACATTTCCAACAACTCAACAAAACTAAACATTTGTAGCAGTGATTCCTAAAGTGTGGGCCGTGGAAGCACCTCAGGTGAGTAAATAAAACATTTTTACATTTCAGTTTTGTATGTTCGAAATTACCATAAGGGATTTATGATTAATTTTAAAAAAGTAATGAGATCTAATTTTAAAAAGGAATTAAATCATACTGTATTTGGTGATTAGTTCATTACCACAGAAATGCAGAATATCTTAGATCTCGTCAGTGCTACGATTCATCTCGTGTGGATCAGACCTGTGATTACAGGTTTGGGTGGATGGCAGAAGATTTTCAGATTTTAATTCTGGGCCAAAAACATTCTTATGTTTGGGAACAGCTGATTTATAGTGTTTACACTATTACTACACAGAGCTGCATATGAAGCACATGCTTTTCCTCAGCCGCTTTTAATATTTTGTCCTCATTCTGACTCCTTACTGAAGTTACATCCTGCTTAAAATAAGTCCAGATGGCATTTTCTGCATCTGCACTTGCAACTGGGTTGTTTCATACATATTTCAGTGCAATTAATCCTGACACACTTGGCAGCTTTGGAAACTTAGAATTTAAAATAAAAGTTTGCACAACCCATTGACACATAAGCTGTGTTGTGTGTGCATCTGTATGTGTTCTAATTCATGAATTATGGCTCAGCAGGGGGAGGAGTGTCAGGGTTAAAACTTTTGTCTGACCTGTAAAGGGCCGACCACAGCAATAACTATAACTATGAAAAATAAAGCCCTAAAATCATGTGGATGGTGGTGCCCTGACTGCAGCTTTATTGTTGTGGTGTGTCATCCTATTGAGTTAGAACAATAATAGAACTATATTTTTATGATCATAGTTATAGTTATAGATCTTAGTGTGGACGTCCCCTCACTCCATGTGAAAGACCACTAAGGTTTATAACCAAAATAAAAAACTGTTACAGTGGAAATAGACAACTTTTCTTTCTCTAATTTATCGTTATCAACTAAATGCAGATTGCGCAGAGTCGTGGCTACGTTTACACTGGCTCCTTATAAGTCTCGCTTTTATGATGAGCATCATTTTTCCCGGGGAAAAGTCTCCATTATAGACTAAATCAATGAACAAATAAACTCTTTTTCTCCTAATATTACCTTCTAATGTTACTCTCCCCTCCACACTGACACCTCACTGCTGCAAAGCAATAACTTAACTCAAACTTTGTTATTAATATGAAATGCATGGTAAGCCTGTTTCCAAATTCAATATAAAATTGTGGCAATTTCAATTTACCTCCTCAGTTAAAATGCTTCTTTCTTCTCTCTCCTATATTCAAAGTGTTGTTGATCAGATGGTCACAGGTGTAACACAGTAAAGTAAATAATATAACTTGGAAATGCTAGGGGGCTCAAAAGCGGTCTGTTTCCATTTTTCACAAAAAACGAAACAAAAATAACGAAAAAAGTAAATCTAGAAATGAGGATGTTTTTCCATACCTTGGTTGGTGTCAAAAATGTTGACATTCTTGGTGAACTTGGAGCTCTGGTGTCCTCCTCCCTGCCGCAGTCCTCCGAGCAGACACAACCTCCCAGTCGTGTCCCATATCACGCCCCCATACGAGCGTTTACAAGGCATCATGGGTAGCGTAGTCCAAGAACGGGTCTCTGCATCGTACACCTCGAAGGCCTTCACCGGTCGCTTACACTGACGACCGCCTAAAAGTTTATGTTAAAAAGAATAATGATTGTATCGATTCTAATAGAGTGCATATTGAAATTGTGAGAAATAATCAGTGTTTTTTTTTCACACACAGAGTGAAACAGTTGTAGTACAAACACCCACGCTGGCCTGTGTGTACCTGCCACGTAGAGCTTGTTGGCCAGCAGATGAGTGTTGGCGTCGTAGCGCGGGGTCGGCATTGGAGGAAGGAGCGCCCACACGTCCTTTCGAAGGTCGTACTGCTGCAGGATGCTACGAGGGAGCAGGTCAGCACCCATTCCCCCCACAGCAAGAGCCCGGCCATCTACAAACACACACACGAAACACACAAATAGAGCCAGAGCTTCCATCTGAGTGCTTTCATGTATTTATAATGTTGTGAGGCTACAATTTTCATCAAATGCATTGATTTTATGGATGTGAGTTCAGTCTGTAAAATAGCTGCACATCACAACCCTCTGAAAATAGTCTTAACATTAGTCTTTGTGCATCACTAGGGACATTTTTGTCCTTTTAGTTAGTTTTTTTTTTAAATAATTTTGACTGTTTTAATGCATATGGGATCAATTTTCCCATGGATTTGTATTTTCTTTATTTTGAAATTTTAACCCCAGCTCCTATAGAAGGTCTATAATACACTGTATATACAAAATAATTATACTGACGGCCTTAAAGCAGTGGTTCTCAACCTTTTTTCCATGGAGCCTCCCCTACTTGTATCTGAGGAAAGCTGAGCACCCAAGCCTGCAAATGTGCAGATACACCAAATGAATACGTGATTTATTGTCCAAAATAAACACCAATTAAATTTCCATTCTTAGAATCTTTATCTTTAGTAAATATCTTTTCTAGTTAAGGCTTAACAACCCAACAGAGTAGCTTATACACACTCATCCTCACCAAAAGAACAATAATGATTCTTTGAGAAGTCACAGAGCTGTGGTCTACTAAGTAGTGTATTATTTTTAATTGAGGACAAATAAATGTATCTTTTAAAATAGTTTTGTATGCAGACTTTTGGATAATTCATTTTGAGGACTTCAGAGCAGACAAAGTCTTGGTGACCCCCTGTGATTTCCGGCACCCCGCTGAGGTTGGGAACCAATGGTTTAAAGGACAAAAGAGTCCCATTAAAACCCTTTAAAATGGCCATTTTTGATCCCTCTGCCAAAATATGAAGCTAGCATGCATCCATTTATTTTAGGCTATCATTCTGGACCCCTGGCTTCAAAATTCAATTCAAAAGATTTTACTATTTTCCACCAGACTGAGGCAATTTCCATGTATTTGGCCTGAGGGGAAAAACAACACAGCGTTTCTTAGTCCTGCTTCTACTGTATTATGGAGCACAGCAGGCTGCACAAAAAAAGGCATAATGCATCAATGTTGTTGCTAATCAGTGACATATCCCAGACTGTGATACCACCACCACCACCACCATTACCACCAAAAATATGGAAAATAATAAGATATTTGTGGGTTTTCCATTAAAATTCAGGATTTAAATCCTGAAAATGAATGGATATTTGACAGTTAATATCAGGACTGAAGTTGGTGAAAAAAATAACAAACTGAAAGTGGAAAATAATATTAATATATAATATTTGTATTATATAATATTTCTTTTTTTTTTTAACACAGACACTTTTGTCCTCTAAGGATGCAAGTTTTCCAAAGTGATGCACAAGGGTTAGTAATAATCTGCTTGTCAAAGCTCATCCCAGCTGATGGAAACACCTCACTGGCACTTTATTTTATGAAGTGCTAAAAATCTGCAAAGCTGAAGAGTTGGATGAGAAGTTTGTGATGAGGCGGGAGACTGTGACAGACATGGAGAGGACAGGGAGTACAGCAGCAGAATAAAAAGTCCACGTCTGGCACTTTGGCATGACACCTCTAGCATAAGAATGGAAGTGGGTGAGAGTGTTGACACGAGAGAGAATACAGCCTGAACAGTCAGAGTGAAGAGAAAAAAGAGCTGCAGGGACAACAATCTGCATTTTTATTGTTTTCCTTAATTCATTTTTCAAGTAGACCATGTATGTAAAGCATTTAAATTCTAGCCTCAATGCAACTATTATATAAAAAAACAACAAAAAAGTTTCCAAAACACTTCATATTCATTTTGGGGAATAGAAAAACTCATTATCTGAAGTTCATTATCTTATATCTGGAAAATAATGATTCTAGAAATGTCAATGAAAATGGCATCATCTAGTCAATTCTGTGACTGACTATCCATTTAAAAATAGCATATTTGTTTTAATTTGGCCCTATCGATCATTTTGTCAGATTATTTGTCTTTTTTTTCAGCTGCTGGGGATGAGTTTGGGGATGGAACTGCAGGCAAAGGGCTGCGGATTGAAGATTGGTCAGGGAGATGGAGAGGGCAGCACGATGAAGCCTATACTCAGCCAATAAGTCTGTGGTATACAGCATCTATCTGTGTTCCAGCAGACACTGATGGATGCACCGCTGGTCTGAACACAAACTCATCCACGGCTGAAGAGACGCTCTCTGAAAAGACTGTTTATTTATGTAGACTGCTGGACTCGACCCAAAATGTGAGAATAAATCTGAGTGTCACAGCACGAAAATTGCTCCGTTGACATCAAAAGGGAAAACTTACCAAAGTTGCTCAGAGTTTCTTTCTGCTACTCAAAATACACATTTTTAAACCATAATTCTTATTAAGCTTTGATTTAGAAGGGCTACAGAGTTGACATGTTATGGCTGAGACACATCTGAGAGCAATATTATTTAATGAATTTGTCGAAAAATAGAAAGATTACCAGTGCTTGAGCAGTAATCCCGTCCTTTTTGTACCAGGAAGTGATACAGGGGTCCTAAAGGTATAGCTAACCCTTTTAATGCCTAATTAAATCATGTTTTTGTGAAAATCTGATGGAGTTGATGGAAATACAACTAAAAAGGGCTAAAAAACTGATTTAAAAACAAAGATGACTGTAGGAGCACATTTTTATACCTATGTTATCATAGGTATTGTTAGTTTTCAGATATATACATATCTTCCATGACAATCATCACCAAATTTTGAACAGGACATCCCGGGACCAAGTTGGAAAAAGTAACTCTGTTGGGTTTTTGATATTCCATACAGTCTTTCTACAGCTGGCTTTAAAAAATGTTAAAATGTTAAAAAACAAACAAAAAACTCAAAATTCTCAACACTTTGTGCTATTGCAAAAACATTTGGTGGACATTTGTAGATATGAAGTCTGAATGTCCATGACAAATTTGATGCCATTTGGCCTACAGGTGGTGCTATACTAGCATTGTAACTATAAAGGAAGGTATCTCTTTCCATCTGTCTGTACGCATGTATGTTTGTGCGTATGTTTCCGATTGACTTCATACTTTGAGGGTGTATTGCTGAGGACCCAAGGGAGAGCAGTGTTGAGTATGAAGTCGGTTTAGATGAATGGTTCTTGAGAACACTGCAAGCAACCATACCACAGCTCTCAACAACGCTGCAAGCAGCACTCCTGGTGCAAGCATTCAGTCCAGGTACTGCACTAGTATTTACACATAGTTGAATTCTGACAGTGGAGATGACAAATTCCCAAGTAAAATTTTAACAACTTGAAGGCTGAGGTGGGAAATATTTTCTAGTACAAATTCTAAGTCTGTTGTCTTTGTTATGTAACCTCATTAGACCATACGCTACACACTGTGTTCACGCTGTGACCAAACTGACTGACATGTCACTGTTCGAATGTAATCAGAAGATTAAAGCTGTGCTCTAATTGCACACTAAATACTGACTCTTACTGTGTTTTGGCCACGTCATGCCTTCATACTAGAAAAATCACAACACTGTGTCAGATCAAAGCCGGCTGTATGCAGAATAACACTGCTTGATTCTTGTGTGTGCTGCTGATGGATACTATTGTTTTACAGTGTCATGTTTTGATTTGTTGTGAGGCTTTTTAATTGATCATTGGCAGCAGCTTTGTTCCAAATTTGCATTTTGATTGACATCATTTGTTGCACGTTTGCATTGTTTCTTTTCTTCATTCTTTACATTCATTCACTGGGAAGATTAGTGTATACTTCGTAGTACACACACTACTACACTAGTGTTTAATATTAGTGTGCAGACTTCATATTATAATCCACAGTACAGCCTGTAGTTGTAACCGGGTGTAGTGACCTTGATGTGGATGTGTTATCAATATTCTGCCTATTCTGTTCAGCTTTGACTGCAGCAGCACCTGTGATGGACTGCTGGCAGACAAATCTCTTTCCCACAGAGACTCTGGACAGAACACTTACAATCCTTCCAGCATAATATTATATTGATATCATATGAGAAAAATATCATAAACTAAATGTTGAGTAGGTGCAAATAATATACACTGTTCAGCCACAACATTAAAACCACCTGCCTATATTGTAATATTGTGCAGGTGCCCCTAACAGCCAAAATAGCTTTGAGCTGTTGATGTATGGACTCCATAAGATGTTTGAAGGTATTCTATGGTGTCTTACAGCAAGATATTTGCAGCACACCCTGTACTTTGCGAGGTGGGGCCTTCATGTATCAGGCTTGTTGTTCAAGGACATCCTGCAGATGCTCGATCGGATTGTGATCTGGAGAATTAGGCAGCCAAGTCAACACTGTGTCAAAACCAGGCTACCTTCTTCCATGAAATTTCACAGATGAAATGGGCGTGTGAGCACCAATACTGGACCACGGACCAGTATTGGTGCTCACACGCCCATTTCATGGACAGGGACAGGGGTCAGCATTGGCACACACTGCACAGAGCGAGCTGTGATTCACTGTGAGTTCTGACACCTTTCTGTTATAACCACCATTAACTTTTCATCAGTTTGTGCTACCGGAGCTCTTCTGTGGGGTTGGACCAAACAGTCTTCGCTCCCTGTGAGTATCAGTGAGCCTTGGGCGACCATGACCCTGTTGCTAGATCACTGGTTGTCCTTCATTGGGCAGCTTTTGGTAGGTATTAACCACTGCATTCCAGGGACATCCCACAAGACCTTGCTCATTTCGAGATGCTCTACCCATCACAGTTTGAACCTTGACGCTTTCCATTTTTCTGGCTTCCAACACATCAACTTGAAAAACTGACTATTTACTTGCTGCGTAATATTTCCCACCCAGAGACTGCGTATCGGAATCGACACGCGGAGCAACGTCGTCCATCTTTTATTTATCTCAATGATCCCACCCCATGATAGGTGCCAACAAGATGATCGATGTTATTCACTGCACTTGTCAGTGGTTTTAATATTGTGGCTAATTGGTTTATATTGATGTTCAAACTAATTCAGCACAGAGCAAAGTCACTAAATCTAGTCGCAGATAAGTGTTAAGACCCTGTAGGGATATTACGGTCATATTATTCAGGGCTTTATATGATAACAGGGTTAGCTAATGCTCTAGATTTTTGATGTTTCAGTACTTGTTTGTCTCCAACAAACTGCTTTCACACTTCATGCAGTCCTGCTGAATAATATAATACATCTGCTGCTGCCTTCATGAAACACATTTGGCATAACCAGTGACACTTTTTATGTTCCAGCTTGATATTTCCATGCACATGAAATTGGAATTGATTTAATAAGTAACTAATAAAATGAGATACTATGACTCAAGAGTGGAAACATTTCCTTATTCTGTGATGATTGAGCGAGAGCCTCTCCTCTGGTTTCCATCTGGAGCTGTAGATAAATAACAGTTTTTCTGAAAATGCATTATTTCCAGTGGTGAACTGTAATTTTACAGTCCACAGTTCTTATGTTCAAAGAGAAGCACTGTTAAACTGATATGAGATTTAACCCACACAGCTAATTATTTTTAATCAGCCACACATTTTTAATGTCATTACTGCCAGCTTTGCACACCACCAGACCACACTGTAGTAAAACTAGAGGCCTATATGTATTAGAAAGTTAGTAAGTAGGGGCGCCCTATAGCTCAGTTGGTAGGGTGTACGCCCCATGTACTGAGGCTGTTAGTCCTCTGCAGTGGCCGCAGGTTCGACTCCCACCTGCGGCTCATTTGCTGCGTGTTGTTCCCTCTCTCTCTGCCCCCTTCCTGTCATGTCTTCAGCTGTCCTATCAGAATAAAGGCAAAAAGCCCAAAAAGTATTAGTAAGCACTGAGGACATGACTTACAGTTGAAGCCCTGGGTTAGGTCAGATTTTTTGCAGTACTAACCAGAGCCAGGAGAGGACCAGTGATCACTTGCGTGTGTGCCTGTTTGTGTGTGTGCGTGCGTCACCACCGGACCTGCAGTTTGTCCGGAGCTAATCTCTACGGCTGCCCCCTGATAGTCCACTTAACTGTTAATCAGTGCCAAGAGTCTTATGGGGTTTTTCCATTATCACTTTTGGCCGTGCAGAGTCAAACTGTGTTGTGCTGATTTGCATTTCCATTACCACTTTTAACGCGCCGAGCTGTGCCGAGTCACACTCAGACCTCGTCTGGAGTGGGGCCGAAGTGAGCCCGACCAGGGCAGAGAAAGACGTCTCTGAAAGCTCTTTAGAAGATAATCTCTGTGGTTTGAAGTCCAGTTTCCCTGTGTCTCTGCATGTACTCATGTATCTACCTATTTACTTTCTCATGTTTGCTTTGAGCTGTACAGCATTCATGTCAAGTTGCAGCTGATGAAAAGCAGTGTTTCCCGATTTTGCAGCTTCATAATAAAACCTTCTAATTAGCAAAAAATGGAGGACCTTTATTGTGAAGGATTTGTAGGAAATAATATGAATATCCACCTGTTTATAGCTGCTCGACTTGAGCTAAGTTAGTCTTCAATTAAAAGACACACGTTCAAGGGGTTAGCTCTGTTATAATGAAATGCAAATCCCTGCCATGCTGGGCTGACTTGTCGAGTCAAACTGAGTCAAGCCAAGCCGGCATGGTGAATGGAAAAGAGGTATAAGTCGACCATGTTTGGTCGCATAAAAAAAAAAAACAACTCAAAAAATCCATTTAGGAGCTGTGTCTTGTAACTGTGCTGTAGCTGCCAATAGCAACTCAGCTCAGGTAGTGGTCCTGCGGGAAACAGCCTCTGAGATTAATGGAGGCCAGCCAGACAGGGAATACACCACCTGAGAGGATTTAATGATACAGCGGCTTCAACCAGACACTGAAGACATGAAGACGTGGCGGGGCCAGGAAGGGACAGGAAGCGTGAAGCGGAGGAGCGAGTTTGTAAGTGCACAACACATCTGTAGTGTTGACAAGTTTGCCAAGTTGGCAGTTATTTAGTTCCGTGTTTTAAACAAGACTTGTGTGACGTCATATTGTGTTAAAATAACAAACTGTTCAGTCTCCTGCTGGTTGCTCAGATACATTCAGAGTCATTACCTTCTTTGCTGTTAGCATTTAACAGGCAGCTCACTTTGTGGTAATTTAATTAACATCGTAAACATTCAATGACTAGTCGGTAACTGACGACCACTAGTCAGCTAAGAAAATCAAATCAGTCAGGGCAGCCCTACTTATCTCGCATACTACTGGACCCACTGGCCTCATTTTTTGGTGCACAATCATGACTGTTTGCTGAAGGGCCTCTGTGATTCACAACTTTTGAAAAAAACATGAAAAACCTTTTTCTTTTTTTTTTTATGGCTCCATGGCGGCAACAGCCGCAGCCACAGGCATTATGTTTTCAGGTCATCTCATTCTTGTCAATGTGATATTTCAAGAACACCTTGAGGGAATTGTGAGAAGAATTTTAAACTTGACACAAATGACCAGTCAAGTCGGTCAAGGATGACCTGAATAAATTTTGGTGGTCAAAGGTCACTGAGACCTTTGACCACCAAATGTCAAATGGGATACAAACAGTGCTGGAAAGTAACTACTTTCATGTGACTACTTAAATGCAGGGAAATTATAAAATAAATGTAATTGTAATCTGTCACAGTTACTGGGAAAAATGTGTAATGAAAGTACAGTTACTAATCAACATGTTGATGATTACAAAGCGGTGACATCTAAATATTCTTTTCGAGTTACTTGGCAGAGATCTGCACTCTGCTGAGTGACCTCTTGCAGTTTCACAGTGTTACTACTTGTTATGTGATGTCGGTACCTTTCACAGTGATGGATACGCCCATCAAAGCCTCCCGCAGAGCGCTCCTCTTCCTCCACCTCCCCTCCTCTGTGTTGTACATCTCCACAACCTTCAGGGGACTCTGGTCCTCTCCCACTCCCCAACCACCAGGATTTGTTTTCCCAGCACCGCCACGGCTGCACCGGCACGAGGGGGTGGGCATGGGGGGCAGGGATATCCACCGGTCCCCCTGCGAACAGGGACAAGAAGTTAAAGACAAACTCAAACGATGAACAGTACAGGTCAGCTGTCAAAATATCTGCTTTTTTTTTCATGATTCAGCTAAGTTAGTGTTTGGTTACATTTATGTAATATTATCGAGCACAGCTCATATTCCAGATCTCACATGTGACACACTTTAACAAGCTGATGGGACACAGGACAGATGTTTCATTGAGGCTAAATAGTTAATGCTCAACAAAACCAGAGAGAATTTCTCAAACATATGTCACATATGTTCGAGAACATTTCAGCTGCAGTTTCAGCACAGCCACCTAAGTCTTCCATGTTTAGTGGTTGAACTTTTCCCTCACTTTCAGTTTTCCTTCTCTTACTGTATTTGGGACACCTCCTGAGCCCTGGGGTTTGAGGTACATATACAGCTAGTTTATTTCCAATTTAAATCAACTGATTTGTGACAGCGTCTTCAGGGGGATTTACATAAATCATGATGTATTCACGCAGTGGAAACTGCAGCTACTGTACAGATAGCACTTTGCTGTTGAAAATATGAGCTTAATATTTCAGCTTTATTGCCCCCTTTCAGTGTATTCAGTGTACCGGGGAAATGTAACATATCATGCTTACAAATTTGACATGTGTGAAAAGATTTTTTTGCTATAGTTTTTATGACTATGAAAAAATAGAAATTGTTGCTTACAGGAAAAAAATATAATTAATTACTGTAATAAATCATAAAATGACGATGATGTTATCAGAGATCAAGGAAACATGTTCACAAATACTTGTTTCTCTGTCCCCCTTTGTTATGTTAATTAGAGTTGAAATCAATGCTGAATGTTTCCAGAATGAGAAAGTAAAGTCTGCTTATGAGTCAAAATCATACAATAATCTTGACGAAGAAGTAGATGTTTATAATGGTTAAATTGAGCAAGGCGGTAAGGCAGATGGTCACTGAATACCAACTCCAGAGTGTGTATTTGTGGAGCAGTGGGCTTTTGGTTTCAGGTTAACAGGTTAAACAGCTGATGAACTTAACAGTGGAGGACTTGTCGTCGTAGTTATTGTCAAATTACAATGTTGCGCCTGTCTTGCGCTCCTGCAGCCTGCCTGAGCTTCCTCAAGTCTGGGGAGAAGCGGGTGCAGGGAACCAGCTCACACCAACCACAGACGGTAGGATTTCAACCTATTTAATATACAGTATATGTCTCCAATTGCTATCTGGGCTGGTGTACTCATTTTTTGACCACAATTGTTGCATACTGCTCCTTTTAACTGTTTTTGCAATTTGAATGGTAATATTTACCAAATTGTTGTTGCTTTGACATCACTAGTAACAGTGCTTTGTTAGGGATGTACTGTCTATTCGTACTCGGTTTACTTAATTAAAACTGAACCAACAGATAGTCTGCACATTGCATTTGTTTGGTATAGGGTTGCAAATTTTGTGCATTTTCCTTAACTGATAGTTGAAAACGTTAACAATCAATAATCGATTGATCATTAATATTTAATTAAGAATTTTAAAGTCTTTAATTCATATTTTTTCTCATTATAAGTTTCATATAAACAATTCTAGTGGCACATTAGTATTGTGAACATTTGAATGTACAGAATGATCACACAAAATGGCTGCATTTGTTCGCTCTTCTGGTAGGTACATGAAGGCATACATTATTGGTTAACAAATTTTTAATCAGTTAAATTCCTAACTCTGATTAATCAATTAAGGATTAGTCATTAACATCCCTAGGTTTTTTACCTCAGGAGAGTAGAGCTCCAGGGCCGGACAGGGCCTCCCTGCAGCATCGCAGCCCCCCAGCATGTACATCTGCCCCCCAACTTCAGACAGGGTATGGTAGACGCGGCCGCTGGGCAGTCGTGCCAAGCTCTGCCAGTGAAACTCGTGGGCTGAAGGTACCGCCATGGCTCACCGAGGCAGGGATGGGGGAGGGCGGAGGAGGGCCAGAGTCGGGGAAGATTTGGTGGAGGATTGATCAGTGGGGAGCTGAGAAGACGGAGGTGTGGGAGAGCTGGGAGACCGGAGTCAGGGGCCCAGGGTGAGGGGGAGGATGCTTATTGGAGAGGTGAAGCGGAGTTGAGCGGCGGGAGTGTCGGATCAGTTAAAGGCCAGGCTGAACTCTCGTCTCCTGGGGATGCTCCGCCGCCTCACGCAGCGCCCTGCAGAAGATGTGAAATGAAAACGGATTGAGCAACAAACAGCAGAGCAGCATGAATATAATCTGCGGGGAAGAGCAGTGTGTGCACTTTCTGTTGAGTTACAGGAGTGAACATTTACAGTAGACCACAAGACATTAACACTCACTGATAAAGCAAAGATTAGGATGTTTCAGAGTGCATTAGTCAGAGGAAGCATTTCATCAGCAGAATCAATGCAAATGAGTACATTTACACAAGTACTTACAGGTTTATTTATATTTTATGCTTCTTAAACTTCTACTTAACTACATTTCACAGGGAATTATTTACAGTTTACTGCACTACAATTATCAAACAGCAGCACTGCAGCAATTCAATTAATCAATTCATGCTCCTCTGTGTTTTGCATCATAGCAAATTGATTATCTTTGGGATTTGGACAATTTATTGAACAAAACAAGCACCCCAGTGTCACCTTGGACTCTGGGGAAATGTGATCGGCATTCCTTATTATTTTCTGACATTTCATAGACCAGAAGTTTCATCAATTCATTGAGAAAAACATTGGCAGATTATTCAAAACAGCTCCCAGTCACTAGTGCTTTGCTGGTTAAGACTGTATATACAGTGCAACATACATATGATGAGCCCATGAAATTATAGCTAAAATGTTTATTTTTATGGCAGTGTATAGCATAAAGCTTCAAACCACAGCAAATACCTGGAGACAAGATTCAACAAGAACGTACAAATAGAACACAAGCAGTGACACAATAATATGATCAAGAACCTCAGTTACAAGCACCAAATTTTTCATAACTACATTTATGAAAGCGCAGCTCAAATCACAGAAAGGCTAATGCCTTGGTCACATGACGTCCAAAGTCACCAGCTCGCTGTAATGTTCACACTACACAACTTTCTGGCTTATAGGTCTTGAAGTTGTTGTGGTTTGCAAACACATACAAACCCAACTTTTTTGGAGTTTGGGTTTTTACTTATGTAGCAACACCTGCAAGCTAGTTCAGACAGTCAACTTGAGCTGCGCCACAATCACACGTGACACGCCTCAAACTCTGGTAAGGTGCGTTTGGTGTGTACTACAATCTGGCGCTCTATTTAAACTGCTAAAACCTCCCATCTCAATGCCTTTGCTACGCCAGTGCAGCATCACTGTTCATTCAGCCCCACCACCACCCCAGCATCCACCTGCAGGCTCCGACAGGGGGTCCAAGATATTTGTTCATCACTCCTCAATATCTCTATGTAAATATAATCTGTGAGGAGTGATGAGGTCGGAGTCCTAGACGCTAAACTCTAACTATGTTTGCTGCCGTAATAAACATTCTTAAACGTGAGTTGTCTGACTGAAACAACTGTAACTACTGGTAGCCTACTACTTTATAACTACTTTTTACTTTTTACTAACTACTTTAATCTGGGTTTCTCTTGTCACTGCTCCGATGCTCTTCCATCTGTCCTTCTGGACTCCTCCCTTCCCGCAACGCGTGTCTGCTCTCATTGGCTGTAGCTCGTTGCATGGCTCTGCAACCTGTCCCCGTCACAACCAGATATAAAGCCTGCATGATGCATCTGTGAGTCATCCGAAAGCTCTCGGCGAGCTCGCAGATCACACCTTCGAACATTTCACATATTTCAACAATCGAGCCCAATTTGCGAGCGCCAAGCAAACACAGAATTGCCTCTGGACTGGGGGCTTTTGACAGGAATCTCCAAAAACATTGCTGACTGGATTGCTCCTGTAGTGTTAACACAAGCAACTTAGGAGCGTTGTTATTAAGCCATTGACAAATTATTTTCTTATTAGCAAATTCAATGAAATGATCAAAACTGAACATTATCAGGTAATCAGATTATTAATTGATTATCAAATTAATCGCCAACTATTTTAATAATCAATGAATCAGTATTCGAGTGATAAAAAATCTCAGCACTGGTTCCAGCTACTCAAATGTGAATATTTTGTGGGGTTTTTTAGTCCTCTATGACAGTAAACTGAATATCTTTGGGCACATTTGCCCAAGACATTTGAGGACGTCATCTTTGAGAAATAAGGAAGGGCATTTTTCCGACACTTTATAGACCAAAAAACGAATCAATGAATCAAGAAAATGATCAATAATTAATCAACAATTAAAACAATCATTTGTTTGCAGCCCTAGAACTTATTTCATTTTTTCTTAAGAACAGGACAGTGGTGTGATCGTCTCAGCTTCCTGTGCATACACTGTATGATTATACATCATCTTAAGAGGTTTGATTGTTGTAGAAGCTGCAGGTAAAACATCAACTTAATATGAAATGATGATGCTGTGGACTAAACTATCAAACAGTTTACAGACTATTAAAAATCCCCTCCACCCTGACCAGCAACAGCTGTAAAACACTACTGACATACAGTAATAATGCTGTACTTTATTTACAATTTGTTGATAATACTTTTACATTCAAAGGTGATAATTGAAAATTGACAAGAAGATTGACAAAAAACATGAAACACAAGTACTCAGCCTGATTCAGATCAGCTATGTTAAATTGCATGGTACATATCCTAGACCTCTGGGCAACAAGGACAGTACCGCAAAAGCTCTCAATACTTCTTCCACAACACAAGGCGTAGGCAGGAATACAAATGAGAGTGTACTGTAAACACACAAGCTGCTTTGCAGAACAGATGCTACCTACTAGTTTAGCAACACTCCTTTAATTAAACTCAAATCATATAAATATCAATCTGATGCATGCTAAATGTGAGCAGAAGGCTATTTAAAGGAACACACCCACTCAGTCAAGGCAGTGATTTCATTCATTCTGTGGCTAAAGATTCATAATTCTAGAGGGAAAATCTCCATCAACATTGTGATTAATGTCCAATACAAATCAGTAGCTCAAGGAAACTTTCATTTCCAACTTTAACTAGACATCTATATTATTAGGTGCTGGTTGATTGATTGATTTCTATGCTGAACTTTTTATTAGTTTTTGTAGGTGTTTCTATAGGCTTTGTGTAGCATCGTGGTTCTACAAGCAAGCAGTGCATCATTAGGTGGTTTCAGAGAGTTACAAGCTTCTGTAAACGCACTGTGAAAACAATACAGCAATGTATTGATATTAGAAAATGTACTTAAGTTTTCTTATAAGCAAGCACTCTAGTACTTTAATTCGAGTAAAATACACTTGTAGTTGAGTAATATTTCTAATATATATATCTATCTTTGACTCAAGTACTGGGGTTGAGTACTTTGTCCACCACTGTCTGGAGAACAAGATTTTTAGGCCAGGTCGTCTATGCAGCACTACATTACCTCATTATAATGCTGTTTTCTCACATATTTTTCCTTTTTTGAAACATTGCGATTTAGTTCTGTTTCTGTGATTTGCATATAGCTCTTGGCACTATTACACTATTGCAGTTTTATTGTGATTATTGTGATTGCGATTAATTGTGCAGCACTAATGACTGTGTCCAACATTTTAGTGTAAAGTGCGATATTTCCGATGTTACATTTTTCACACTAATTACAAAAATGCCAAGTAATTTGTATTCAGTAACTGACTACATTTCAAAATAATGTGATCACTGACAACAAGTTCCAGTTCACCCACCTTTCCCTTTAACACTACATCACTTTGCCTGTGTGTAACTGTGAATCAAAACATCCTCCTCTTCCACGCTCTGCTCAGATGAGTAGCAGCTGTAGTCTAGTGGAACTGAACTGATGGCGCGTCTCTCATGTTGAAGTTTCCTTCCTTGTCGCTGTGATGTCGGCCGCCGCTGTTGTTTTTTTCCTGTGTCATCCCTCAGGAGCTTTCTGTTTCCTGCGTGTAACCCACTTCTCCCTGCCCACGTACGGTTTCCAGCGAGGAACGGGGGAGGAAGTCTGTCACCGACGTGGGAGGAAGCATCTAGAATAAACCCACGGTGCACTGCAAAGCCTAACTCAGACTACATCACCTTAAATGCACCCTGTATAACAACCTTACGTGTCAGACAGGGAGGAATAACACCAGCCATTACTGTCAGTCAGGTGTGTTTAGAGGAGGTCACAGGGAGGAGATTTAAGTGAAAATGTGGCTGCTGTTAAATTACCCAGATGTGATTTTACACAGTATCTGAGCAGTTTATCCTTTAAAGCTTCACATCTCTTTTTAACACCTGCACCCCCGTCCTTTCAATCCCCCCCCCCCGACTCCCTCCCTTTTGACTGCCACGTTTTATCTACCTGCCCCACCTTTGATCATCTCACAGACGGAGGAATAAAGGACAAAGGGGGGAGATAAAGAGAAAACTGTCCTTCAAAATAAAATCTCCCCCATTTTACTGTGCGCTGGGAGGTTGCCATAGCAACAGTTCTGCTTTTCCCAAAGGGCCGCCGCTTTTGTTTTTTCATTTCTTTTGCACTTGATTGCTTATCGCTTGGTTTGCTGTTAATAAAGGCTTATGAAAAAGGATGAAAAACAAATAAAAGCGCTTGCTTTCCTATAGGCTGACCCTGGCAGGCGTGCGCTCGCTAACGAGGCAGGGTAGTTCTCTCCCGGCCCGGCTCGCAGAGTGCATTAATTGCAATCTGTAACCGATTTGGTTCGCCACGTCGTTTTTTTTAATTAACTGCTTGAACAGCTTGAGATCAACAGTAAGCCCACCAGCATCATCTGAAGTCATTTACAATCAGCGTGCCTCCAACTTGAAACTTTTAATTAGGTAGCATAGTCGCTCCCTCCCTCAGCTCCCTCCGTGTAGGGACCGTCTCTAAATGTAAAGCCACAGAAAGCTTCATTCATTAAATGAAGCATAATGAAGTGCATGTTAATTTCATATCATGTCTCATCATTGATTAGCATCTGATCAACCTTCCACCCGAGTTTGAATGACAATAAACATCACTTATGATAAACAGGTTGCAGTGGAGGAGGAACATCTGAACTCAGTCTGCTGGTTGTTCTGCTGTGGACGTGAGACGCATCAATATGCAAATGATGAGATTGCAAAAGCTAACCTGAAGCCAAGGCACAAATCCAGCCAGTAATAACATTTGATACAACAAATTGGAATATTTGAGATGACTAAACTGGATCCAAGCGCACCGCCATGCGAGTTAATCCCTTATTAATCAGACCTGGAAGGGAGAAATCCGGCATTACTCTTCCCCAGGAAAGTCTCACATTTGGGAATCAGATTGAATTAACTCTCACGCTTATGGTCTCACATTATTAATTTTTCATGATGTTGTTTTCAGATGTATCATGAATAACAAATAAATATAATAAAAATTAATTGAATTAGTTCAATTGAAAGAATTAGAAGATAAAATTGCTTGTGGGTTTTACTCTTCAAACGCTACAAACTCGCCTGACTGGGTGGATTTCAGTCATTTTTTTTTTTTGCAGTGGGAGCCAATCAGAACCAAGTCTAGTTTTGTGATGCATTAGCAGTTGTTAAAGGGGAGCCCCGCCCATTTTGCACATCAAAGTCTGTTTACAGGTGTTGGGGAGTTCTACTACATATAAATTCGTGTATGAAGTCTTTTGTGGCTCCAGTGGAAGCTGTCTGAAAAAGCCTGGAATAAAAAAAAGACAATATATCTGGTTCTGCTGCATCAATATTTAACTTCTTTTTAAAAACTGTTCATTGAGCGTTTGATAATGTTACAAGAATGAGATGCTAAATTGGTGGAGCTCTTTTTTCCCTGAGGTCAATTTTTACTTGTCCCTGTACAAACTGTTGTATTTATTAGCGATTATCAAATAACAACAAAATTGTTGTTAACTGTCATGTTTAATCTAGGACTGCAACATCTATAAAATGTCAGAAAATAGTGAAAAATATCCACCCCAATTTCTTTAAGTCCAGGGAGATGTCTTTGAATTTCTTGTCAGTCCAAAACCCACAGTTATTATGCAGAAAATCTTAATATCTGAGAGGCTAAATCAGCATTTTCTGCCATTTTTGCATGAAAATTTACTTTAACCATTAATCAATCATCAAAATAGTTTATTAGTTTAATGCTTTTTTTTTCAGTTGCTAGATTTACTAGACCAACATGGTAAGCAAGCAATCGTTATTGATGAGACCTGTGAATAGTAACATTCTGTAAACAGTAACGCCAAGCACACACTGCCATCTATTTGATGGTATGCAGTAGGAATATTCCTGGTGACTAATTTCCCTGTCGACGCAATACACAACACTGCCAAACTGTATGTGTTGGTCACAGTAACATTTCACTAACACAGACGTGAAAATGTTGCAAGACGCATTATTATAATTAATCAAATGTCTTGCCAAATAAAAAACAAAAAGACTATTTCAATTGGTCAAAAGACCCTCAGCAGAATAATGGTTCACTAGAGTGTCTCTCAGTCACCGTCCAGCTGGTATTTCTGGTTGCAGTGCTGCCAGTGGTAAGTCAAAGTCATCTACCTGGGGCTTCCACCTCAGTGAGAAACTTTGCACCACCCTGGAGTTTTGAAATACTCAAAATAACATTTGATCTGAATTCAAGGTAGGATTGGATTACCAAATCTTTTGAAATAGACAGATTTGAGATTTAATCCTATCCAGATAATTCTGAACTATATTAAAAGTTGGTGATCATCGAAGAGGACATCAGTGAGGACCAAATAAACTTCAGAGACCCCATCAGCACCACAGATCATTTGGTAGTATGTCTCAGGTAAAATTAGGTCTTTTTAATGTCTAATTTTTTACCTAATATTACATTATATAAGCCTTTATTAAGTTGTATACCCTGAAAATTCAGATGATTTTCAATTTGACTGTCTGTTTCTATCTAGGCCTGGGCAATATGCCTGAAAAATCTATCATGATAGCAAAGTTTCATATCGATCAATATCGATAATTATTGATTCAGGTTGTGACATACAACACTACAGGGGGTGGAAGTGGCTGATGTGATAAAATGAGTAAATATAAATATTTTTGTCAAAATACCCCGATATTGTAACAATACTGCATTGATGATTGTTGTTGCTTTCACAAAATATTAACACAATGAGATTTTTGATAAATCATCATCAGTAATGTGGACATAAAGACTTAAGTGGGCAAAGCCAAATAATGGAACAGCTAGCACAGTCCAGTAAGGTCGTAAAATTACATCACTTTACTGTAATGCAGTCTATCACGATATCTAGTCTCATATTACGATACGATATAATATCGATATATTGCCCAGCCCTATTTCTATCATTCAAAACACTGAAAGTTGTCCCTCTGATATTTTCCCCACTGTCATCGATGTTATAGTTTTGCCGACTCCACCATCCACTTGAGTTAGAATGATTTTTACAACAATATATTTAAAGTTAATGTTGTAGTTATCCTTCTCTGTGTGCACTAAGGAATGAAACGATAATTGGTTTCAAAATAAACTGCCATAATATCCCCAACAATTAGCATCACCATTACAAATTTCAATAATGACAATGATAACCAAGATATTTTTACTCACTATGATATGATGATGATATGAAAATTTCCTACAGTTTCATCTCTAGTATGAAGGGCCCTTGAAAGTGGGGGGAAAGTGTCAGGTTACAGTGGCCACTTTGTAGACCTGTGTAAATATGATTGGACATTACAAGCCAGATAGAGCCAATCAGCTGTTGATTGAGCCGCTGATTGCGAAGCATGACTGAAGCAGTTGATTCCTGATCAGTTTAATGCGGGCTTGACTTCAGTGTTCAGCCTGAACTAACACTATTAAAGCGTCGGTTTCAGAGGACGAGCACTCGCTGCTGTGGCTGCCGTCCGGCAGCATCAAAGTTCTGCATTTTGAATCAGCAGGGCACAACCCTGCCACCTCCAATTCCGCCAGCCTGTACACCCACAGTCTGCTGCTATCCACCTACGACTCTCATCATGCAGCCAAATGGAGCAGAATGTACAAAAGAAAGGGGAAATGGTTAGCAATACGACATGATCAATATAGCAAACTTTGCTGAGCTGTATCATAAACACTGTTTCAATAAACTCTGAAGCTGATATTGCTCCAGTACATTTTAATTTCCCTTCCATCATAAAAACAGAATGGAAAAGAGCTGTGCATGTTCGTAATGCGTGTCAATATTGGATTACAATGAACTGTCAGGGATGGAGGCTTTGCAGCCATTTTGGCATGAGTTTGTTGACACTTGCACAATTCTTGCTGACAAATTGCAGATACAGAATTGTATCTGTCAAGAATTTCCCACATCTCCTGCTTGATATTGCAATTAGTCGACTGACAGGAAGTTTTTTTTTTGTTTTTTTTTTACCCACTTGGTTGCTCACAGTTCTGTCAACATGACATACGGTAAACATGATGCAAGTATGAAATTTCCTAGAAAGAACAAAGTCCAGTGCGTAAGAGTTAAGGGCAGGATTGGGAGGATTACTTTAAAATGTATTCAGATATAGTTACTAATTAACTGTTAAAAATGTAGTCAGTAACCTAATCTAAGTATCACAACATTAATGTAACCACATTAATTTCCATTATTTTTGGATTACTTCAACACTAAATATGTTCAAATTGTTTAGCTTGGTATGTTTGTTAAGTTTGTTAATTGATTGTCCAGCTACTCCTTCGTTACGCACAAATACACATTTAGATTAATAGCAGTAATTATGTGCACTTAAATGTTCTTTGTTGAGCTTGCTCTTCACACGTGACGCTCAAACTTAAAGTAAACTTTCATAAACTTATTCAGGGGATTGTGTTTTTATTGATTTTTGGAAGTTTCCTGATGCAGAGATGGAGGATTCTGACTCAAAAAGCAGTTTTTCACTGGAGGCCATGATAATGAATTGGCAACTGTTCACTAGGCCTAGAGCAGTGTTTAAGTGCAGTATTTTATTTGGGTCCCTAAAAAAAGTAAAAAACTACAGAAGAAATTCTGCAAACTTTAGATTTATATCTGTGGTACAGAAGCATTTAAATGTGTATATTTTTTTAGTGATAAGATGAAAAATGGGTCGGTTAACTCCACCTAAATGCACTTATTTTGTCTCTTTTATGAATTAGGCTAAAATGGCCTATAGTGTTTTCCTGGTGAGAGGCAATAAAAACAATAAGATGGCTTGTTAACGCAGCCTAAATGCATTTAACAACATTCATCAAGATAATATAAGGTGATGCAGAAAAGGCAGTAAAAGTGGTCAGGAACATTCATTCACGCACAGATAAACTCTTCCCAAGATTTAATGATAAGGCCTATTATGAACTGAGTTCTAATAGTTTTGTCATTTTTTTGGGGAACTCTGTTGTAATGTGTGCACACTGGGCATGGTAGTATATCGATCTTTATTTTAAAATGTATTTTAAGATTGTATAATCCCCATTTTTACTGAATGTAACTGTAATCCAATCTCTTTTTTGTGTAACTATAATGGAGTTTAGTTATAGTTTTTTGTATTCTGATTACGTAATCCCATTGAATGTAATCTATTACTCTCCAAACCTGTTTACAGAGATTTACTGGCAGAATATTCATGACCCTGCTGTAAATTCTTTGAAGAGGAGAATGAGACAACGTGTTTGCAATCTGCAAGTTCACCACTAGATGCCACCTGATCCTACACACTGATCCTTTAAACCACATTAGGAGTCGGAGTTAGTTAATGTGATGTCAACATGAAAGAACTCAGCTGAGAGGGCAGTGCAGCACTCACACACAGTTAGCAGCGTGCGGATGCTAGAGTTATCTTGTAATTAATCTTCACAAGAGGCAGCTGAGATGCCCTGACCTAAAAATCTTGTTCTCCAGATAAAAGAAAACATGTTTATTTGGTACAGATCCCAACAAATGTCACACAATCACAATTTTAATGGGATTGTTTTCAGTAAAAATTAAAATTGCGATGCAAAAATGACCATTTCCACTAACCGTATCGCATATCACAATTTCAGTCAAAATTATAGCTGCTGCGCAGCAATGGTCGGGGCCGGGCAATTTTAGGCAAAATTAGGCAATTCTGAGCAACAAGCAGAGTGTAGGAAGATGAAAAAAAAGGTGGCATTCTAATGTGCATTTTACATCAGTTGAGGCTTGAACTCACAATTTCTGGCACAAGAGACTCTGCATATTGACTGATAGCTAAGCCAAATAAACAGGGAAAAGAGACAAGGGATAACAGGGAAACGTGTTGATAAAGAGTATTTGTCTCTTCCCAAAACTCCCTGAATCATAATTATTTAAATCTTAGTAGTCTCTAATCCACATAGCATGATACCTGAACATAAGGCTTTCACATTTGAAAGTCCATCCTGCCTTAGCTGAGGCTCGAACTCACAACTTCTGAGACTGAAGTCCATCTTTTATCTCACTGAGCTAATTGACAAGTGACAGTTCATGTGTGGCTTCACAAATTGACTAAGCCAAGGATCAGGGTGCCAGACAGCAGCCATCCATGCCATGGAAAAGCACATTTCAAAGTGAAAGTTCCAAAGCTGTAGCACATATGGTTGATTTGTTGTGAATTTTCAAAGTTTTGAAATTTAGAGGTTTGCTGTAGTGCCACCATCAGGACTATTGTCTTGTGTTTCCAGTTGAGGACATCTGGCATGGGACTGGACCTTTGTGAAAAGTTTGGGTAGATTTCTCATATGGAAATGTTGTACAAGCTGAAGCTTGAACTCACAACCTTCAACACCAAGAACCATCCTCTATCTCACTGAGCTAATTGGCAAATGGAAACACCACTTGTAGCTTCACAAATTGACTAAGTCAGTCACCTGTGTGCAAGACAGCAGCTATTAGCGTGTAAAGGCAGATTTCAAATGGCTGTCAAAAATTCAGTTATTGAGACAAAAATCCCAAAATACACAAATTGCATCTAGACAGCATGGAGATGTTGGTCATTAGTTTTTAACAATGATTTATTGGCTCCAAAAGTGAAAAACTGATGTTTAAAAATGACATTTTTGCATTGACTCCAATTGTTCGCATGAGAGTGAAATTCAAAATGCTGTAAAAAATTCAGTTTTTGAGATAAAATTCTGATATTTTCCAAACATCATCTACCATGACTCCAAAATTTTGTCATTTTTTTCATGAACATTGAAAATGTATTCAGCAAGAATTTGCAAGTATATGTTTATAATACCGTTTACAGTCAAACATTTTGATGCACTGTAGGCTCAATTTTTGATAAATCAAAAATCTGTGTGGATCGTTTGTGTAGGACAGTCTGAAGATGCTCTGTAGCAAGTTTGGTGCCAATTGAGCAAAAATTGTGGGAGGGCTACATTGTGGTGAAAGTTGTAAATCTGTAGCACATATGGTTGATTTATTATGAATTTTCAAAACTTTGAACTTTAGAGGCTTGCTGTAGCGCCACCATCAGGACTATTGGCCTGTTTTTGCAGCTGAGGCAATCTGACATGGGACTGGACCTTTGTGCAAAGTTTGGTCATTTTTCGTGCATGGGAAGTAGGATTTCCTCGGAAGAAGAAAGAAAGAAAGAAAGAAAGAAAGAAGAAAGAAGAACATGCAGGATTACAATAGGGTCCTGGCAGCTTAGGCTGCCCGGCCCCTAATAATTGCAATTTGACTTTTCTGCCATATTGTGCAGCCCTGCCTTCTATGCCATCAGCCATGGACTAGTGTTAACAGAGCAGAACAGCGATCATCAGTAACAAACCGCACTGGCTGACCAACACACACGTGTGGTTTAAGTGGTTTGCAGCATCAAACCACTTAAACCAAGTCTGTGGTGGAGAAAACAACTGTCTGATCAGTTTGTTTCAACTTAAAAACTCTGCGCCCACTCTCTGTCCTGGACAGTGATGGCTTTCTTTCCCCGGAGCTAACTGTGCACCTTAGAGGCTGCTCGCAACTGCTGGAGTCTTGGTTTGGACGTTGTCTGCAGTGAAACATCGCCGATGGACAACGGCTTGACCATCAACCCTGCTGGAGACACAACATCAACACAGCTGAGCACTCCACCTCACCCTCTTTTTGTCGTTCTCATACAGGCAAGAGATTTTAAGATGCTTTCAAAGTAATTAAATTGTTAATTCATGCAAGGCTGCGGGCCTTTTTGCTGTCAGTTAAGTTTCATATTATAACTAAGTGGAACTGGAGCAGGAGACTGTCAGTTGTGGCCACTTCTCTATTAATTTAATAAGGAATCAATTCTGAATCGAACTGGATACCAAAGACTCTGAATCGAAATGAATCGTAAGAAATACCCAAAGATTCCCACCCCGAAAAAAAAAACCATGTTAATGTGAAGTACTGATAACAGGGTTGCAACTAACGATTATTTTCATCATCAGTTAATCTGTTGATTATTTTCTCGATTATCAATCAAGTGGTGGTTTAGTCTGTAGAAAGTCACAAAAAAGTGTTGATCAGTGTTTTCCAAAGCAAGTTAATGTCCTCAAATGTCTTTTGTCCAAAACACAAAGATATTGAGTTTACTGTTGGACAGGACTAAATAAACCAGAAAATATTCACATTTGAGAAGCTGAAATCAGAGACTTTTGGATATTTTTTTTTAATCAAAAAATGACTTAAAACGATTGTCAGTTAATCGTTGCAGCACTAATTGATAATTAATAATAACGATACCAGGAGTCTTTTGAAAATGAGACCTCATGTCTCAGTGAGTCTAAATAAAGGTTGTTTTAATACAAAACAGTAAAATATAATTCCTGGAGATGTGCCTCAGTCTGGGCACTCAATCCCATTTGAAACCTCCCTTGCATCACTTGCCACACAACAACTAGAACCTTGATAACCACAGTGCAGGTAGCTGGCCATCATTACAGCTCAAAACACGAGGGAAAAAAACAGAGCATCAATCTTCACTGATGTTCAGTGGAGGAAACCTGCGCAGTGGCGACATGTCGCTGTGACATAGAGGACACATTTCCATCTAGATGGCAGCTCGTTGTTTTCATCCTATGTTGGAAAATCACACCACCAGTTAGCATACATGCACACATCTAGGTCGTTACCACAGCAACCAATGCAGATACTTAAAAGATGCCTGGAAGACCATATCTGACGTGATCACGCACAACACCCCGGAGAGGCAGACCTATATGATGGAAACAGCGAGGAGGCACGATCACCCTGTTGATGTTGGCATTGGTTTAGAGAGTACAAATACATAACAGAAAAGCCTGTGTTAGAAACTGGGGGTGTACAGTTTAAGACACATGGGTGCTTGCTGAAAGATGCTACTGAGTTGCGTTGTGGTAAATGAAGGATCCAGCATTTTGGACACTCAACAGTCATGACATCTTGGCCCCTGCTAATTCAATTTTGACCGTTTTTTTTCTCTGATTCCGCCCAACTTTCTGAATGCAAAATACTAAAACACTAGAATACAGTTTAAATGTGGACGACTTCAACACAAAGTATGTTATTTCTGCTGATAGAGGTCTCTCCAGTGACAAAAGATGTAGTTTGATGACATTGTGAGCTGGGGACATGAAAGTGGGGTCATGGGAGTTGTTGTTTTCCTTGCTAAACAATAGGGCTGGGTATTGATTCAGATTTTCCAAAGAGATTTGATTCTATTTGATTCACAAGGTCCCGATTTGATTTGATATTGATTTGATTATTAATGTTTACATTAAGCAGTTACACTAATCACTTTTTTATCAAACATGACGTGACCAGCACAGTAAAATTAACAAAATCTCGCAGAACAAGATCTCATGCCACACAAGACAAACAGGGTTAAAACTACAGGCTGTACCACACAACCACAGGAGGAAAGACATATAGAAAAAGATCAATTTTGGGATTCTATTTATCAATCAATTAATCAATTCTTTTGATTATAACAATCTATCTGACTCAGGCATAGGGGGTGTTTTCAGGTTCAATTCGATTTTAGATTTGAACATTTAAACATTTCTTTAGCACTATCAGCTATGCCATATCAAGTCTTGATGTGCAACAGATAAATGTTACCAGCAGAAACACTGAGCTATCTGCTAGATAACCATAGCAAAGGTTTAGAGCATGGGTCAATCAAAGAATTGGATCGATGTCCGACTCTGTCAGTGAAACGTGAAAACCTGCTTTTGATTTCAACCGAATTTCGAATTTGTTGACAAAAATCACATCTCTTCAAATCATGTTCACATGAGATAATGCATTAAGTTTTATTCATGTTACTTTTAGTCACGTTCGCAGGCTTCATTCTTCACTCTCTGATGTTTCCCTGCTTTCTGAGAAGGTATAGCAACAGGCAACAAAATTAAACTCACCATTACCCTCAATACAACTGTCAAAGGGAAATATAAAAAAACTCAACACACAGCACAAAAAAAGCTTTGGGGGATTTTCTAAAGACCCGTGAGGGCACTACCGCCAACAGAATCCAAAACACTGCTGTTTGCACTTTGGTTTGGTCTGAGTATGTGTAAACCCAATCTGATGCCAAACCTGCTCCTGTGTCTGATGTGTGTGTTTTTTACAGGATAATCTGCGAGTGAAAGTCTTGCCAGCGGGTAAAAAAAACACACAGTATTGATGGACATCACAATAGACTGAGGTTTGAAATTAAGGATGAAAAGGACTGTAATCCTGGCTACTGCTTTGAACATGACATTATAGCTTGAAACACAGCTGCAATCTTTAACCTGCTGTTTGGTTTGATTTTTTTTTTTTAAAACAGCCTCCTTCTCTGAGCCTCCCTTTAATCCTCCTTTCAAGCGTGTGTTACAGGTTGGGCTGTGATTTGGGGGAAAAGCGCCTCCTACACCAGGTTGTTTTTAGTGCAGTAACCTATTTTTCATTATTTAGAGGTCAGATAAAACGCCTGGTGTGCTTCATTCTGCTCTACAGCTGATCCTCTCTGCTCTCTCTCCGTGGGTGCAGGCCGTTCGGCGAGGGATCATTTATTGACTTGTATTTAATTAGTCTGCAGTATTCAAATAGCGCATCTGCGCTGCAGTCTGCAGCTGACCTCAGTACACTGACAAAGTTGCCAAAATTTGTTAGGGCGTGCATACGTGCGTGGAAATGTGTGTGCACTTATCTGGATGTGTGTGTATGTGTGTAAGTGTATAAAAATGCTGGAGAAGGTGCCTGAGCTTTATCAGACTAACAGCTTTTCACACCAGCCTGGTTTTAACAATGCTCAATTCGTCCCCCACAGCTCCAATAGCAGTTCCACCTCTCTGGGTCTGATACAATCACTACTGTTTTGGCTCAAACAAGCCTTATCTGGCAAAGTTCAGCACAGGCCAGCTGCTATTGATACAGATCCATTTAATTTTAGGAGTGAGAAAAAAGTCTGTGCAAAGTAAAGATAGATACAGGAAAGTGAAGACACAGCAGTTCTTGTTTATTACTACAGGCCAATGAATAAATAATCTGAGGCATTCTCATATAAATAAATGGGTTTCGTTACTTTCTTCTGTTCACTGATGCAGCTGAGGTTCAGCCTGTTGAAGCTGTGCAGCGAGCTCACCTGAGCTCTGCTAGAGAGATAAAGTAGTAAAATAAGGGAGATATCTGTGCGTGATGACTTGGTAGTTTTAAGGGTACTGACCACATTATGTTGGCGCTAGTCTGACTCACTGGATGCACACTGTGGGTGTAAGCCTGCAATTTGTTGCTTGCTTTCAGGCAGCATCGTGGCGTCCGCTATCTGTGTTTTCAAGGTCCCCTGGAAACAACAACAACCACCGAGCTGCAACCTTCACGCTGAAAATGACAAATTAGCACCTTGGACGCTAATGGTGCGAAAATAAACAAGCTAGCAGCTGTAACCTTTTCTTTTGGGGTGATTTAGCCACTTTAATGCCAGAGGTCGCCTCCTGATGTGCAAGTTTTCCACCAAAACAAGGTCCGTCAACACTATTTCGCAGCAGCACCGTCGCTGCATCCTGAGTTTAGCTCCGCCCAAGAATGTTTGTGATTGGTTCAAAGAAATGCAAACAAGGCAAGGTGTTTTTTCTCTTATAGCAAAATGTGTATATGTGCTGAGTGCTGTGGAGTAGAGCTGCAACGATTAATCCATTATTAATCAATTATTAAATCAATCGCCAGCTATTTTGATAATCGATTAAGCAGTTTGTTTTTTTTGACTTCAGCTTCAAAATGTCAATATTTTTTGTTTCTTTACTCCTCTCTGACAGTAAACTGAATATCTTTGGGTTGTGGACACAATAAAACATTTGAGGATGTCATCTGTCTCTCTCATTACTCTCTCACCCCGATACACTTTGGCACAAATGGCAACAATGTGAATTGGTACTCGGTGGTACCAACATAGTTTCACACAGCCTGACATCTCTCCACAGTAGGGCTGCAACTAATGATTATTTTCATTGCAAATTAATCGGTCGATTCTTTTCTCCATTCATTGATTAGTAGTTGTTCGAACAATAAAATGTTGGAAAATAGCGAAAAATGATGATCGGTGTTTCCCAAAGCCAAAGATGATGTCCTCCATGTTTCTCACAACCTGAAGATATTCAGTTTACTGTCATTGAGGAGTAAAGAAACCAGAAAATATTCACATTTAAGCAGCTGAAATCACAGAATTTTTACTTTTTTTCCTTGAAAAAATTACTCAAACCAATTAACTGATTATCAAAATACATGGCGATTAAGAAATAATCACTTAATAATCGATTAATCGTTGCAGCTCTAGTGCAAAGGCATAAAACAATAGATATTTCCTGAGCCTATTCCACAATGCCACGGTAATTTAAAAAAGGAAACTAAACTATGCAGTAAATACACAGCTGTTGTCATTAACTTGTATTTTTGTTCATTTTGTCGGACAATCGATGTTGACAAAAAGTAAATAACGATTTTATCTGCGGCTCAGCAGCTTGGTAATAACTGCTTGTTAACATAGTGTTTATGAGCCGTGGTCAAATTTCACACTCTTACAGTTATCTGACAACTGAAACAGAAAAAAAAAGTCAATAAAAACAAGTGTTTTGTGAATTTGGCTGCATTAAAACACAGCCCAGGTTATCACGGAGAGCAGGAGAAGACTGAACAGCGGTACAGACTGTTTCTTCTGCTTATGTGTGAAGATAAAGTTGGCTACAAATGATGCGCATAGGGATGGGTCGATCCCATTCTCAGTATCAATATCTGTCAGATACCGGCCAAAATCACTGGATCAGATGTCGGAAAAACAAAAAAAAAAAGTATGGGCGGCCCAGTAATTCAGTTGGTAGCGAGTGCGGCCCGTGTACAGATGCTCTCAGTGTGGCCCTTTGCTACATCCCTTCCTCCCCTCTCTCTCCCATATTTCCTATCTAAAGCTGTCGATAAAGGTTAAAATACAAAAAAAAAAAATCTTTAAAAAACAAAAACAGAAAGTATAATCTGATATGATCCATTAGCTTAAACTATCGTGTAAATGCTTAACTAAACAGAAGCGCTGTCATTATGTCGGCTGGGTCAAGTCATTTTAAAGGAAGACGAAAGTACAACAGCCGAGTGCAATTTTACATTCATACAACTCATTAATTTCATTATGAGTGTGTGAAATGTTTGAAATTCTGCTAAAAGTTCTCTGTGTGAAAAAACTTTAAATGAAAAGAAGCAGCAGTACTGATATCTGAGTCCTGTTGTGGGTTGTGTATTTCTTCCTGTAGGGGAGTAGAATATTTGTTTCACGGTTTAACATTTTTTAGATACGAGTTTAAGAACAGTGCATCCATAAAAATGTATTATTAAGAGCTGAGTTGTTTAATAGAGGGAAACAGACTGTTCTGGACGGGTATCATATCCAGATACTCAAGTTTCAGTATCTGTATCAGTATCTGACATGAAAAAGTGGTATTAAGCCATCCCTAGAAGAGCATCATTTAAAGTTGTATTGCCAATAGACTGTATATCACTGATTCTTGAGAACTGGAACAAAACCATATTTTTAGAAGGTTTTGATTTTTACTGATGGAAAATCTGACAGAGTTGACTTCTTACAGAGTTTACAAAATGTTACATGTTTTTATTTCACAGCAGAGTCGTCGTCAGAAGTTATTTAATTGTTTAAAGTTGCTCAGAGTTCTCTTAATGCAAATCAAATACACATTTTTAAACCATAATTCTTATTTAGCTTTGATTTAGAAGAGAGTTGACGTGTTATGGCTGAGACACATCTGATAGAAATATTATTTCATGAATTTGTTGAAATAAAGAAAGTTTACCAGTCCTTGAGCAGTATCCCTGCCTTTTTTAAACCAGGAAGTGAGACAGAGGAGCTCACCATATAGTTAAACCATTTCATGCCTGGTTAAATGTTTTTGTACAAGTCTGACAGAGCTGATGAAATCAGGGTCACAACTTTACAGGGCCGACATTTCATAAAAAATATTTTGTAACATTTTATACCTATGTTATCAGTAGGTATTGTTAGTTTTAGATTTTAAAGGCTTTTAACATGTTTTTAAATTGTTTGAAGTTGTGAATTCTTGTCTGGGACGAGGACGTTTTCTGGCACAGAGCAAGTTTAGAAATTAAAATGATTAAAGCAAACCAAAGCATTTCATAAATTACATTTATTTCATATATATGTAAAGCCTTTATGAATAAACTTTCACCAAAAATATTGTAAGTACAGAGTGGGTATTAATAATTTTTTATGTTTTTTTTTTTTTTTTTTCTGGTAGGACATGATTTATATCACTTCTCAAGAATGGGTGATATTTATATACACACATACATACATACATACATTTACATTCACAAGTGAATTTCACACTTCAGAGACACAAGCTGCTCTGCCAAAAATAGACCCAGTGCGTAAAGATAGTGGAGTGGGAAAAGAGCCACACTTATGATGCTTGTGGACACACACACCACACACACACACACCACACACACAACCAGCTAAAATGGCAGCAGACTGTCTCCTGTAGCCATGATAGAACCCACACATGACTCTGGTGGATGCTGTGCTCACTGGTCATCATTCCTCTGCAGTGGTCTTCCCTACCACCGTGCTTATAATTTTTTTAAATCCATAAATCTCTGTCATGTTAATAAAAATGAATAAAAACTAAAGCAACTCTGGGTTTGGTACCTCCTCTGTGTCTGCAGGTTACAAAACAAGTGTCTGACACGGTGGAAATTTACTTTGACAAGATGTCATGTGAAAATAGCTTCCCCAGCAATCAGTATTTATGCATTAAAGCCGCTCTCAAACATGCACATCTTTAAGTGAATGTGATGCTAATTTAACACGTCGGTCTCATGTCTAATAAATGTCAGAGTGTCAGAGCCACTTGTATGTAAAAGTCACAACGGACACGGTAACATTTCACCTTCAACAGAGCACAAGTCTGACCTGAATGCTGTCAGACAAACATAAAGGGCTGCGGCAGCACAAGGTTAACCATGCATGCGCAGAGATTTAATGCATCTAATTCAGTGTATAGAGTTCTGTGAATGATCATTCAATCATCATCTTCTTTACATACAATGTCAAATCAGTTAATAAGAATTTTTTTTTTTCAGTGTGAGGATAAAGAGGTAAAAAGTAACATGTTCCTTCAGCCACAGTAGAGAGCAGCTTTCTCCATACTTACATTTTTAAATTTTTCATCAAGTCAGCTGAATGGATGAATAAATATCCAGAAAAATGTTTCACATATAGAATATGATCAAATGGAAGTAAAGCAGAGTCCCGACTTCACAGCTAGTTATTCTATGCTTATTCACTGTCTGACATTATAGCATGTTACACTGTTAAATACTCAGTTCTGATTGGTCAATGACAGCATTCTAAGGTCTGTTATTCTTTTATAGCAGACCGTTGCTATGTATAACAGACCGTTGTTATGAAAGACAGACTGTTGCTATGGACACAGTTCTGATCATAGACTCTGGAGGAACAATAAAATCATTGTAAAATCACTAAAATCATTTTAACATGAATATTTAGTGTCAAACTATTGATATTTTTTGGTACATAACCACGAAACGAGCAGGATAATGTACAGTGAGCAGGTCACTATTGTGAAATAAAGCCATAAAGTCATTTTAAAATCAATATTTTGTGTCACGTAAATGCGTGCCAATTTTTTTTTTTTTCTAAGTAACCATGTAATAAGCGGGATAACGTACGACAGTGTGCAGGTCGTTCATCATCCTGTTGGGATTTATTTCACATTATGAAGCAAGCAGCAGAATTTTCTGCCAAATAGGAGATGAAATTGATAAGAAACTGTACTGGGGGATTCAGTGTGAAAAGCATTCACCGTGAATGTCCCTTCCAGCCACAGTGGTAATGAATAGAAGCTTCGATGGCAAAAATAATTCTTCAAATTGATCAGTGACACAGCCTGTCAGAGAACAGAAAACATTCTTGCTCCTTCATATAATTAATTCCACTGTTTCCACAACACTGTTCTCTCTCTGTGCTCCCCCACGCGCACAAGATGCCAAATATCACACGAGCATCATCTCTTTCTGTAAATGTTGTATTTGTCTGAATATGGAACATTTACAATCAGTAACAGCTTGATGAAGCAAGCAATGTTAGATATAGGGAAGGGAACTGATACGATTTTATTGACATCAATTGTCAATTTTGCTTATTGTTCCCGTATTGATTCCTGAGCTGAATGTAGCCTGAGAGCTGTAGCAGCAGTCTGTCTGTCATCACCTAAAATGGATGAAATGAGAGATTATTTGTGAGAGTTTTTTTTTTATTAAGGGTTTCAAAGAAACAATCCACTAAGCCTGACAGTGTGGCACTAATGCTATTACAACACAGGATATTCATCCTCAGTAACGGACGTGCTGCTCGGTCTTGAATGAAGACTTAGATAATCTTTTTTATAGCTGCTTTCGATACTATAATTAACAGATATTGTATCGGTTTTACATGTGGTACTGAAAAAGTATCAATACTTGGATATCTTTGACAACTTTAGTTGAAAGGATGCTTCAGGATGTTGCTGGTCATTCTACCCTAACTTAAAATGATCATTTTATAGACATTATAACCTGCACTGTTGTCATCTTTCTTTGTCAAATGAGGCCACGCTTTTTCTTCCTCCTCACCATGACGTCTTCCTGTTGCAAGTTTCCAGCAGGTCATTGTTTTTGCAGGGTCCATCTGTCAGAAAAACAAGCATGCACGGAGCAGGGTTGGGTGATATGTACAAATTTTCCAACCAGCCACCATCAGCCCATCAACCAGCAATTGCTGATATATTCGTGCATGGGTCTCCTCACCCCGTGCATCTCCTTCCAAGTCTCAGCTGGGTGGTGTGTGCGAACAACGTAGCCAAAAAAGTGTCAACAAAGGGAAACATTCTTACAGCTATTTTCCTTATTAACCAGAAAAATACAACCTTCTGAATCCAAGTTTCTCCCTTTTACCAAACTAAGACACCTTGTTAACTTGTTAATAGACAAACTAAATAAAACTCGCCAAAATTGTCTTGATAAACTTTCCACTTTTCCAACAATCACCAACCCTGGTTTGGTCAAAACTGGGTCCGAAATTAACACCTGAGTGCTAAATGCAGGTAGATCTTTTACAGGTGTGTAACCTTGGTAGGTAGGGTTGGCTACTGAACTTGGTACTTTGGTACCAATTGAATCTCGGTGATACTATCAAGTACCAGTTAACACTAAATCAATCTGTGCCAGAGTTCGATACCTGAGAGCGCATTTCGGTGAGAGAGTATCACAGATTATTGAGAAAATGCATCAGAGTGAACTGAAAACGGTCACAAGTGTCGTTAAACTTTTTAAAACTCACTGCGGTGTATGTTACATGAAATGCAAAGCTGCTGAGAGAAACACATCTAACAAAACTCAGAATACAGTGTAAGTAAAAGCTAAAGAGTGCACTGTTTTCATCGCCTTAAAGCTAATTCCCCCACAGCAGCTGAAGCTAACCCTGCATGCCTGCAGCCAGCATCTAAACAAAAATGCTCTAAATAAATAGCAAAATAATCAAAATACAAAACAATGTTGAAACTGATCAAGTTAAACTTATTTTTATAAAATAAATAATTTTTTGTTATTACAGAGAGAGTAAAGTACTGAAAAAAGGTACCATTGTGTACCCATACTGAATTCCAGATACTGGTATCGGCACCCTGTTAGTTCAAATGTGAATGGTACCCAACCTTTGTTCTTATGTATGTATGATTGAAGACACAAAAAGGTTGTATGTATATACATTTTATATTTTGCCTGGTAAAAAAAAAAAGTTTGGCGGCCATATATTTGGCTGGTGGGTTAAAACGTTAATTTACACCCCGGGTCGAAATAAACCCATAAATCCATGCATCCATGTGAAAACAGTCTGGCTCTACAGGCCGTCCGCTCACTCAGCGGGTGTGTATTGTGCTACTGGATGAGAGTGTGTTGCTGATCAGCGGCACTCACTGTGCAGACCATTAAATAAGCAAAATAACATGACAAAAATTGCCCTAAAAAAACAACCAGCGATGGCCCATAGCCAATACATTTGTCCAATAGCCTGACCCTACTTCAGAGGCCTGAGATTGCGATGGACTGGACAATTTGAAACCAGATTCCCATCCCCGGTTAGGTATCCAATGCCATTTAAGCTCAGCACTTCATCCAGCCTCGAAAAGCTTCTACACTTAAATTATTATTCCAAAGATTTTGTGTCAGGTCAGGCTTTCCTGAAGCACAGAAACTCGTTTCTGGCAACGAGAGCTACCATGGGTGAACAGAGTAACAAGTAAAGAAGCTCGAACTTTATGTGAAGTACTGCCCACACAGTTCCATTGACAGGTGATTTCTGGAAAGTGCAAGAAAGACTCCAGCAAAGAGAGCCGAAGTAAAGGAGGAACTTGTAGTTGACTCTTGGAGGGGATTCTCAGGACAGCAGGCCTCATTTTCTTTGCTTTGCTTCAGACCAACACAGTATAGCGTACATGACATTTACACAGCCTTTTAGCAGTAATACCTCAGGGCACCGGAGCTCTTCTTCACCATGCGTACATACAGCACATTCCAGCGTGAACACAGTCAGCCTCTCTGGCTGATAGAGCCACCAGCTCTCAGCCAGCTGAATCACCGCCTTGTTTCCAGCTGCGGCTGCAGACATCCTGCCGCCGGTCGGCTCCCAGATTAAATGAAGCTCCGTGTTACCTGGCTGCCCGGCTCGGACTGATCTAATGGTCCGGACAGGATTAGGCGAATGTGCTGCCTTAACGGAGCGGGGCAGAAAGCTAAAGTCTGAAGGTTTGTGGGCTGCAGATCCGCTCAACCAAGACTCTCCTCTGAGCCGGAGCTGACCTCTGGATCAATAGGCCAGAGGGAGAGACGGCATCCCTCAGCCTCGGGAGAATAAACGGAGCCAATGGCTGCTCTCCCTGCTAATCTTATCTCCACTGTGTGTGCACACATAAACACACTGGGTGCTATCTGTAATAAATCACCCTCAACAGACTCTATGGTGAGAAGTAACAATGCAGCATAATAATGTTGCAGGAAAATTACCTGCTGCTGCCACTGGAGCCTCCCTTAGCTCTGCCGCCGCCGCGGCTGGCCACCTCGCTGTGAATGTTGTCATTTACATATTTTACACAAGATTGAAATGGCAAAACGCTCCAGCCCAGCTGTTGCTGTGTCCGTGTTGCCACTGATGAAGTGAATTAGCGGGCTGAATCTGGCAGCGCGGGCTCCAGGTCCTGTAATGAGAGAGCTGAGACTAAATCAGTTGTGGCTGATTGTTGGCCGGGGCTGTCGCGGAGCAGTTGGCGTTTCTCTTATCTGCCTTTAAACGACAAACAACTCACTCTGTTCCTCTCGCCCTGGCTCGGCACAGTCATCCTTATGTGTTTTTGTGTGTCTTTTATTTGTGTGTGCGTGTGCGCGCATGTGTCTGCCTTCAGCTGACAGACGCTGTAAAAGTGAGCACGCTGTCACCGTAGCAACTCAAGTGTGCCTTCATGTTTAAGAGGGATGAATGGAGCACCTGTTTCTTTCTCCTCTGGTTTTCATGCTGCTCTGTCAGCTCAGTACACAAACACACTGACCAACTATCAGCCAATAAAAACACAGGTTTGAGATTAAAAGTCTAATCCTTACTTGTTTACTGAAAACAGAGGATGTGACACTTTTGGGTAGCAGGTGTGAAACTTCGATTGAAGGGATAGTTCAGCCATAAACTGAAAAATAATCATTGTCATTATCTACTCACCTTCATGCCGATTGAAGGTCAGGTTTAGTTTTTTAGTCCACAAACACTGCTGGAGTTTCACAGGAAAACAGTGTTGCAGAATCTACCAAACAATGGAAGTAAATGGTGACCAGTTTTCAAAAGCAAAAAAACATACTGCTCGTCTGGTGTGATCCAAGTCTCCTAAAGCCCCAACATGCCATGTTGACTAAAAAATGTTATTTACACCATGTTTTTAGCCTGAATCTTCACTGTAGATGCTTATTTTGGAGTCACATTCACGTGCACACTGTCTGAACTGTGTGTGTGTGGTGTGACGGTGTGCAAACGGCATGCTGGGACTTTAGGAGACTTGGATTATGCCAGACAAGCAGTATGGAGGCACTTTTTGTTTTTCTCCAGGTGTTTTTTAGGTTTAAAAATTGGTCACAACTCACTTCCATTGTTTGGGAGATTCTGCAACACTGTTTTCCTGTGAAACTCCAGCAGTGTTTTGTGGACTAACAAAATAAGCCCGACCCTCAATTGGCATGATGGTGAGTAGATAATGACTGAATTTTCATTTTTGGGTGAACTATCCCTTTAAAATACCTTATCCCCACATACTGTAACTTACTTACACTGTTAACTGTTAATGAACCTCAAATGTTCACCCCAAAGTCAAAAGTAAATATTTTTCCTCTGCTCTGTAGAAAAATACATATTTTCCCCATGGCCTGTAGTGCTGTTTATCTAAACTGTTTTGGTGTGAGTTGCAGAGTTTTGGAGGTATCAGCCATAGTGATGTCTGCCTGCTTTCAGATATAATCAGACTAGATGGTACTCAGCTTGAAGTGATCAAAGTGCCAAAAAAAATACATTCACAGCAATGTTTCTTTCCAGAAATGATGATCCAGTAACTGAAGATAATCCACAGACCTTGTTGTGAGCAGTTTCATGAAGGAACTACTTTCTTTCTACAGTAGAATCTACTGGAACTACTTTGTTTTCTACTAGTCATGGGGTGAGGGGCTGAGTGCCATTTAGTTCCATTTCTACAGCTGATATCTCCAAAACTCTGCAACTCACACCAAAACAATTTAGATAAACAGCACTACAGGCCAGGGGGGAAAATATGTATTTTTGATTTTGGGGTGAACTGTCCCTTTAAGAGGTGAATTTAAAGTCAACAGCATGATAAGTTGTAAATGTATTTTAAATGTGTTTGTTTGGATGTGATATGTTGTTTTTAATGTACTAGTTTTTGTCTTTGCTTACATGTGCAAACATGTAAGCAAAGACAGATTTCTACCATTTGCACACAAGTGGTAGACAATAAAGTATTTTCTGTTCTGTTCTATTGTATTGCCATTCTGAGTCACTGCATGTGGGGACAGGGTCTTTTAAAGCAGCATTAACAGAAGTTTTCACACTTTTTTTAAACGTTTTAACACCTGCTATCCAAAAGTGTCACATCCTAATTAACCCTCTGAGTCCTCGGCTGTTTTTGCTCCATTTTCACTTCCCTTATCTCCCTTATCTTATGGACAATCACAAATCTAGCTAGGCGTGCCATATATTAGTGTTTTCAAACCAGAGATATAAGAACCATGCTGATAGGACATTTTATGCTTTAGTAACATCCACAAATGTATTGTACTGTCACTTGTATCTGTTTTCATATGGGATCATATTTTGGCTATGGGTGATGTAAAACAGGATGTGTAATGTTGCCATGGAGTTACTCATTTTGCTGGGAGCTTCATAGACTATAGAAAAATCCTGGTTATGAGCAGAAGTAAACAAGCCACCATTATTTCAGTGACACCACCTGTAAACCAGTGTAACCATGTGATTATGCAACTTCTTAAGCACTTTTGACAAGAAATCTTTCCAAGAGATCCTGTGTCCCCTTTTACATGTTGAAAATAATGTTGTTAAAATAAAGGTTGCATGCATAATATCTTCTCTCTGGGTTCACATGCACATACTGATTATGATCAGATTTTTTTTTTAAACTACTTTGGTTTTATGTTGTACATGTAAACATCATTATCCTGGTTTCATAAACCTGGCTATGCTACCTGGAGTACTCTGACAGAGTCCAGGGACTGAGGAATATAGACACTTTTCAGGTTTTCTTAACATGGTTGGGTACCTTGTGTATTCTAAGTCCAATATTCGCTATTTTTTAGCTCTGTTTTTGGTCTCTACCAACTTCTGAATGACACATATGGCTCTCTAGCTGCTAAATACTCCCCTATTTCCAACTGCCAGCTGCTATCATCTCTCTGTCTGGGCTGGGCACTGATCTTTGGTACTTTTATGTACTTTTACACTGACCAAATAGCTTTGATCATATTAAGTATTGAAATATGCATTGTCATTCGGTCCCTACGGAGTAAATCCAATCAGTGTCAGTGGGGCTTTAAGCACACAGAATGCTTGTACCAGAATTGGCCAACATTACACATCATAGAGGCATGCAGGAAAAACACCACTGTTAGGCATACGTGCAGAGGTGGGATTCACTGTATCTATATTGTACTGTAAAGTAACTAAGTGAACTTTGTGCCGCTTGTTAGCTAGCCAGTGAGCTCGCCAGTGAGTCAGTTCACCTCATTGTCTACTCGGACAAAAGCCCCAGTGCATCCTCTCCTCACCACTGTGGGGAAACCTGGAGCCAAGGCAGGGAGCATTTTTGATGGCAGGCGTGGTGTTGCTTACAGAGACAGGTTAATTCAAACTTGAGCTTGCTTGCCTTTAGCACAGAGAAAGTACGAAGTCTCATGTTTAGGACATACTGGTATCAAAGCAACTGGTATCAAAGTCAAGGTATTGGTATCAAAATTTTGGCCAGTCCAAGTCTGCTGTTTGGTGATGAGCCTACATTGGGTTTTTAGAGCTATGTTCTCTGAAAAACGGTGCTGTGAGAGCAGTGGGAGTGAACCAAAACGATAAAGTTTCTATTGGACAGCTAAGCAATGTGCTGACACTTTCTATAAACGTCACATCACATGCAACACTTCACTGGTGAGACGACAGGGGCTCTGGACAAGAAACTGAAGAAGCAGAAACAGACAACATCAGCTATCAGTGAACACCAAGCCAAAACCGCTCACAGCATCTTCTGGAAAGGGGTCAAAGGTCATCGAGCAGGAGTCAGTGGATGGTGAGAGAGAATCCATCACATCAGTCACCAGAGACCAGGGGTCTCCCTCTCCCTTACCATTGTACCACCACCAAAACCCCACAGTACATACCTACACAAACATGCACATTTACACAACACACACTGCTGCTCTTTGGTGCGCAGATGCACAAACATCTTAATGAGTTTTCATGTGAGAGTTGGAAGCAGTTGAAGCCGTAGAGGAGCTATTTAAAAGACGTGGCCGCATTTTGCATGTTGCCGTGCCAGGAGCCATGGAGACGAGACGGAAATAGATACAGGCGCTTAGGAAAAAGAAAACATTAGCGGAGCTGAGAAAACTAAGCTTGATGTATGCGCGGACGTGACGTGCCTGCACCAGGAGAACACGCTCGGTTACGTAAGGACAATGTATATTCAGGTTCCACCGTTGCTGTATTGTTTCCCTGAAGCACAGCCTCCCTCCTCACGGGCTCAGCCACTCGTACATATTCAGGGCATAGTGGTTCTGCTCCCTTTCACTGACTGCTGTGTAGGAGTCAAATTAGAGTGAGCTGATCCAGTGTGGCAGTGCTGTGAAGGCTTGAGTGGAGAAAAGAGCAGGGGAGGAAGAAACGTAAGGAAAGGCAGCAGGGAAGATGGAGGAAGAGGCAGAGAGAGGAGGGGAGGCACGGTGAGGAGTGGGAGAAGTGGGCCAAGTTAATGGATGGAGGATATTACATGGAGGGCATAATGAGAGGGAGGGACAACTTAATGAGGGGGGTGATAGAGACTGGGTAGCAAAGCTAACGGGTTATATGGAGCACAAGCTCTATTACAGAGGGGAGTTAGGGACATCATAATCCCTGTGGCCTTATAAGTAATTACTATGTGATAGAGAGGGAGAATGGTGAGACCTATCTACTGTCAGCAGAATTGGAATTAACTCCCTAACGGTTCTTTCACTGCACCATGCTTTATGTGTGTGTGTGGTGGTGTGCGTGTGGCTGTGTGTGTGATAGCTGTACTTCCACCCTTTTAAGATTTGAGTGGTTCACTTTCAGAGCGAGAAGCATTTCTGCATAGCGAGGGTGTTAGCTCAGGGTTAGGAGGTGTGTTTATAGAAAACATAAAGTGCGTGTTTACCTCCTCTGTGTGTGGATCATAAGACAGTAACAGCGGGAGGTCTGGACAGTGTATACTGCAGGCAGGCTGCCTTTTATCTACCTGCTCTACAGAACACAGTAACCAGGCTGCTCGCCTCCAGTGTGAACATAAACACTAGCATTATGTGTCCCTGTAGATCACCAGGTCCGGTGCTGCATGCTAACGCTTCAGCACGCTAAGTGTTGAGTAAAGGCAGGCCAGCTAGGACTATCTGAACTAGCTGGCTGACCTGAAGCAATTAAAGTTTGTTGATTATTTTTGTTATTAGCTATGGCTGATCTGGTCAGACCTATTTTTGGACCTGCTGAGCAAACAAGAATTCAGCAGAGCTCTTTAGCTGCACCCAGACTCCAACCTTTCACTTTGGCTCTCTGTATAATTAAGGAAAGTAGTCTCTGGTAGAACAAGAAATTAAATTATATAATTTTCCACACGCGTTTTTAAGTGTGTATAAAGGAAAAGGGGAGTTGTCTTCTAAAAACATTATATACGATAGAATAAAGCTGCTGAAAACATGTGAAAAGACTGAAAACTATGTAGTACTGTATTGTAGAGTTAGACCGTTAAAATGATGTTCAGATTTCTGTGTTCAGGATTTTTTGGGCAGAGATGAAACATGGCTCGGTGACATGCCAGAGCCATGTTCCCCCAATACTATATAACAAAATACTGCCTCAGTGACTAATGTACCTTCAGCCACTCTCTCAGTCCAAATCAGCCCAGCAGTTCACTTCAGCTCACTTCAGTTCCAACAACCCAACACAGAAGAAAAAAATATCCTGTCAACCGTCCTCTGGACATGTCCAATAAAGCTGCTCGACGGAGCGTCCATGTTTCAGGTTGTTTTCAGGTCGTAGTGGTGTTTGGCACTAAGTGGAGTGGACACGCCCCCAGCATTTCAGAGCACAGAAAACTGCTTGTTTTTCATGATTTTGAGACCTAATTTTATATACTTGGCGACTTCTTAAATAATTCAAATTTGGCTGGATGATTAGCAACATGTTTCTGTGGTGTGACAAATTCAGAACATTTATTACTGCTTTATAAAGACTTTAAGAAAAGATCAGCGCTTGGGTTAAAATAAGTTAACGTACATGGGTCATGTAACTTTACGTATTCTTCACGAGTTAAAAAGAAGTCAACATTGACTATTGGTTTCACACAGGCCATGAACCCCAGTCTCCTGGGCTTAAGTCCTGTGTTTGTTTGACTCATCCATCCATTATGACTGGTCATTGCACGTTTTTTTATATTAATTTAATTATTTCAATATATACTGTATTTCTGGAGCACGAAGCGAGCTGCCAGTTAAATGCTAAAGTCAAAATGTCAGTAATCACTGATGATTCTTAATTTGTTGAAACAATCAGCAGGAGACCGAACATTTAGTTAGTTTAATTCAGCACAGCATAACTTCACACAACTGTCGTTGTTTAAAGCACAGGAATAAATAACTTCCAGCTTCACAAAAATAAATACTTGGACACTTATCAACTGACAAAGTAACTCGATAAGTTACGAACTCGCTTCTCAACTACTTCAAGCCTCCTGTCCACACCTGAACCTGGTGTGTCTTCATCGTCCACAAAGTCAGAGCCCAGTAACGTAAAAACCACCGCGGGTGCTAGCATTCCCTGTCCACTGATCTCTTGCTAATGGCAGCCACGGCACAGTTAGCAGCAGTGCACCGGAAAAAAAAAGGTCTGTGTTGTGATGATTCTTTGGCAAGGTGCAGCTCCCAAATGGAATTTGATTAGTTGTTTTTTCCGACTGATAAATAAATAAAAACATGGTTGACTAAGACTCTTGAACCAACTAACAATTAAGCCAACTATTTGGGGGCAGCCCTAATTTTTTGTGTAACACAAGCTTAATAATATCTTATATTATATATATTAATACAACACACTTAGCCTCCACACTTTCTACTAATGTATGCAGTGCAGTTTGCTCAGTAAGTATTCAATAAATGAATGTCATTTGTGTTACAAAGTCTGTGCCACAACTTGTCAATCAAATTGTGACTTTGGAGGCCTGCTGCCAATTCAAAATATGAAAATGTCACTCACCTTGTCAGGAGGAGATGGCCCATCATCTCAGCTGCTCTGGCTGACAGACATACGCTATATCAGTTTTTAAGTTTGACAGGATGGAGCTCCATCCAGTTTGTCTTGAGAGCCAATGAGCGGGCTAACGTTACGGAGGCCAGCATCGAACCGCATTGATTCAACGTGACTGTGCTGCATGCAACGCATAGCAATTGACTGAAATTGTAATTATGAGTGTGTAAGGAAGGAAGTAATCAATGCTCGCTGAAACAAGAAAAAATGAGGACAGGAAGAAAAGACGAGGAGAGGGGACGGAAAAGAAAGTGTTTAGAGGAGAGGAGGTGAGACTCTTCAACTAGAAGAAAATCAATGACACTACTTTACCTTCAGGTTGGAATCCCGTGAGAGGAAACCCTGGATGATCTGTCAGCTCTGCAATTCAGCTACCTGTGAAGTAAAAAAGATGACACCATAAACTGTACAGCAAAGAGAATATACACAGCTCTTCAGCCTCTTTTGGTGAATTCTTTTGGTTTTCTGTTCATCTCACTGCTCTCGGTGAAGGCTGGGTATCACGCCTCAATTCTTTTTTTTTAATTCAAAATGTGTCTGCAACACTGAATTTCAAAATTTATCAAGCAGAGCTGCTACTGAATGTTTCCTCAGGTTTTTTTTAATTATTTTCTTATTCTTTGTTCTGTTCTGTTTTTGATTTAAAGTTATAATATGTGTCATTTCCACATTTAAATTCCATAAATTAACTAGAACTATTTTGTTCACAATATGATATTATATTGATTCTTTGGACAACGATATGATATTTGCTCATATCACAAAGTCTGCCACGATATGATTTTGATTCAATTCTATTCAGGGGCCGGTGATCAATATCAGACAATATCATATGTCCAGTTACCACATTCGGTTACATTTAAGTCAGCTTGCAGAGGCAACTACATTATGATACAACAATTTTATGACTGAACTCTTCTGGTCATTTGTGACATAGACATGCCATGGGAAATTCAAAATAAAGGTGTTTCTTACATCGATATTTTCATTTGCTTCTAAACCCAGAGAAATCTGTAATTTTATTCAGAGTAATGGTGCATTTCATTTGGTTGCCTGTTGCTATAACTTCCAGGGAAACAGAGGGTACGTCAGACAAACGAGGAAATAAACTTTAATTAATTACCTCATCTATGAACATGGCGTCTGCCTGAATCACTTCAGGTACAGAGATTAGCAATGGTGGTTGTTTAACGATGAAGACAACAACTCCCATGATCCCATGTTTTTTCATGACATCATCAAACTACATCTTTTGTCCCTGCTTTGATGGAAGTGACCCCTAGCATCAGAAATTATATACTGGGCATTTAGAATTTTGAACATTCTTGTACAGCTGCTAGGATTTAGACAACAATGAAAAATTTCTTTTGTATAAAATCCTGTTTATATTTCTCATATCAAAAATATTGTTTTGGTATTGCGCCGAAACTCAGGTATCAGATTGGCACTACTATTGAAACATTTCAAACGATACCTAGCCCCGGTGTCGAACTCAATGAATGGTAATGTTGCTGTTTGTCTGGTGTACAGTATGTGTAAGTACGCAACTGTCTGCTAACATGTTAGCCATAACAACGGGCTGTGTGTCTGTCACCTTCGCCAAGCCCCTCCCACCAAATGATGCACCAAACGTGTACGGACATTTTTCTGGGCTTGAAGTACAACGTCAAGGTTGTCAGCTGTTGTAAACTAGTTATGTCTGATTCAGGGGTAAGAGAGACACCAAAACACAGATGACCTTTGTTTGTACAGACTCGTTGTGATTGGCTAGTTACATGCTGACCCAGATTTTTTTTTTTTTTTTTTAACTAAATACAAAGGGGCAGACTCCAGACAAACATTTTTAGCAACAATTTTGATCATATAGTCTTCAACTATAGGACTTCAAGATGGACATTGGGCTCTTTTTGTTCTCACCCTGCCATCGCTCCACATACAGCCTGCTTTGCACTAATGTTTATGAATACAAGTTAAAACTTATGGCCTTAAAGTGCATCTAAAACTCAGTTTAGCTCTTACAGACCGCTACTCCTTGTATCCTTTGTTTCTTTGTTTGTTTACAGACCTGTAAAAACATTGCATAGTGCACCTTTACAGGAAACCCTAAATTAGGCTAAATAATGTTAGTGACATGCTATGGTCAAATTTAATTATTTCAACCATGAAATTATAATGTCTACTGTAGTTTTTAAGGGACAGTTCAAAATAAAAAAAGAACATATTTTTCTTCTGGCCTGCAGTGATATTTATCCATCTATAAAGTTTTAGTGTGAGTTGTAGAGTTTTGGAGATATCGACCGTAGAGGTGCCGGCCTTCTCTCCAGTAAATTAGAACTACACTGCCAGTAATCCTGTGGTTCTCAAAGCACCAGAAAAATACATTTGAAAAACTCAACAGCAGTGTCTCTTTCCAGAAATCATGCCTCGGTTACTCAAGGTAATCCACAGACCTTGCTGTGAACAGTTTCCTGGAGGAACTGCTTACTTTTTGCAGTAGAATCTACCAAGAGCACTTTGTTTCTCAGAAACAAAGCGCTTTGAGCAGCACAAGCTGAGAACCATTTGGTCCCATTATTTTAGAAAGAAGGCAGACATCTCTACAGACAAAATCTCCAAAACTTAGTAACTCGCACCAAAACTTTATAGATCGATAAATGGCACGGCAGGCCAAAGAAGAAATACATATTTTGGATTTTGGGGTCCCTTTAAATTATAAAACTTCATTTAGCTGCTTAAAGTCTGCGCTATAGTTAGCTAACTTTATCAATAGCTTGACAGTTGAAACACAAGTTTACTTTGAGCAAAGCTGGGTCAGTTTCTTTCCTCTGGAGTTTCTGATTGGCACCACTGGAGTACAAAGGTCTACCTTATTGTTATGCAACTTCAACTTAAGTTGAGAATTTCCAACTTTGGAGCAAAGTGTGAAAGTAGAATGGAGTGACAATCTCCCTGAGGGATAAGGGAAGAGAAAGAAATGTCATTCTTCCTCCTTACATCTGTGCTGAGACGAACTGAAGACAGACAATGTGGTGAATATTGAGTAAGTGACCTTTCAGATAAGGCCTGGATGGTCTTTATATTCACTGTCATCATTGTCATGAGGAGTGTAACAATAGATCCATCATCATCAATCATCATTTCATGGGCTGGGGAAGGAGTTTAAAAACCTATTGAGCTATGACAAATGATGTAAACAATCCAGTAATATTCAAACAGGGACTTCAACTCAGTCGCCATCGCCGGTTTATGAGGTAGACACAGCTAAAAATAATGCAATCTAATGCAACAGTGCTGCAATAAATCCTGACTAAGTGAAGGTTATAATGTTCGGTTTTTGCTTAAACTGTTTTATAGAGGTGTTTATTCAACTTTATGGAAGCTGAAATTTACTTGGAATTGTAGTGTTATTCTAAAAAGTGTTTCTAATATTTTGACCACCAAATTTATTGCAGTGAGAGTAGACTAAATACTAGAAACACCTTAAAACAGTTTCTAATCAAAAATGAAACATTAGAACCTTCATGAAGACGTATTTATTGCAGGGCTCTTGTATTAGACTGCATTAGTTTTAGCTTGGTGTACCTGATAAACTTGCAAATGACTACATACAGTATTGTATTAAGGATCTGCAATGACCATACAGCCTACTTACCCGGTATGTTACTACTACATTATTGCGTTTGTGTGTGGGGGACACCGGGGGCAATTGTACCAGGGGGCGATTTTAACATGCTCAACCCTCCGACAAGAGCCGAGCTAGAGTGATGACACTTACTCTGCACGTGCTCAGCAGGATCCTCTCTCTCCCAGTGGGAAAATTTAAATGTAAAATTGCTTTTAATTGAAATAATTAAAATCTAGTTACCAACAGAATGGCTGCCTAGTCTTCTACGAAATAGAAATAGACTTTTCTTGAATATCGACAATGTCTGGTATCTAAAAGAATTTGAAACATATACAAAAATCCTCTTAAGTAATATATACTATAGATACTACTACGGTAATATGATTACTGTGAGGTGTGTTTTTATTTGAGATACAGTTGGTTAAGATGACTTATTATTTTCAGTGGTACAATTGCCCCCGACCACTGTTACAATTGACCCCACCAAGGGGGGTCACCAACCTTTTTCATGGTGGCCATTTTGACATGAAATAGTAGCATAAACACAGGTGGGTGTGACCAATTATACTAAATAAGGTTCCATTCCATTCAGGTCAAACAGAGTCAGGGAGGTGCTACTGAGCATGCTGGCTCACTAAAAGGTTCTGCTACACTAAATGGAAGAGGACTTCAGGTAGTAACATTGGTAACACCTGTGTTTATCCTGCTCCTTCATACCAACATGGCTGCCATGAAAAAGGTCTATTGTTACACACTTCTTGCATGAATTCTAATATAATAATATTGCCTTTATTTGTGAAAAATATATCAGTTGTACTATTTATTAGACCAGTATATCCCAAACTTTTTTTTTCCTGGGGATCCACTTTTTTTAAAAAAGATAAATCATTGCGACTCAATTCACAACTCTTCCTGTTCATGTGCGTATAAATCAACATTCCTGACCATTTTACCTGCTATTTCCACATCATCTTATCATCTTTACGCATTATTGAAAACATATTCAAGTTAAAACTTTAGAAATGTGAAATAAATTCATTTAGGCTGAGTTAACGGGCCATCTTATTGTTTTTATTTCCTCTCACCAGGTAAACAACATAGGACATTATCAGCCTCCTCATAAATGAGACAAAATAAGTGCATTTAGACGGAGTTAAAAAGTAACAATGGTACAAATGACCCCAGTCTCCCCTACTTAGTAATGAGTGTCACTCACTGGCACTTTGTGGTTGCTAATAATTGTTTTAATTACCACGGGTCCTGCTCTTTACTGCGGGAAGACCCGTTCAGACTCTTGCATGTTGTTGTTTAGCTTAACATTTGTAATGGAGGCTTTTAGGCGACTAATTATCACAGAGTCACACACACAGCCATTTACATCGCATTATATCCCTACTGAAGCGGCTGGACTCATAGAGGCTTAGTGTAATGAACTAATGTACTTTAATTAAAATGACAGCTGGCAATAAGGCAAAATAAAGTGTTACATCCTTTCAAAATAGTTTACTAGGAAAAAAAAACCAGCAACTTTCTTGAGGTTTCCTGACGCCAAATGTAACGAGTAACGAAATACGCTAAGCCAAAGTGCTGGCATTACTTTTGAAGTGAGCTGGGAGTCATGCAGACCCTCTCCAGTGACTCTCCTCTCAGGAAGAGCGGTTACATTTCCAGTAATTCCCCCTCTCCAAGCTACTTACTTTTCCCTTTCCGTCGCCCCTCTCTCTCGGTGTCTGTGTGCGCTTCTCCTTCCTCTCCTCTCCTCTCCTCTCCTCCGCTCCTCCTCTCCTCTTCCTGGAAGCGAGATGGAGAGAGGAGTCGGATCCAGGCGGAGGAAGATGGGAGGCGAGGCGCGCCCTAATAGCTCCCACCGCACCGGGAGCGCTCGGCGGAGGAGCGGGGCTGTAACACGACAGTGCTCCGCTTACCGAGCCTCATATATCGCCATTATGTGGGTCACAGATGAAGTATTCATCTCCAGCTTTCATCGCACAAGTTAAATTCATCCCTACGATGGTACAATCCGGAGAGAGAGGGAGAGGAGAGGCTGCGGTGTTGTGATGATAACCTATATTTGGTAAAAAAAAAAAAAAAAGGAGCCCACTGACACCATTTCACCTATTAAAATTGAAACAGATACGTTATGAAGTGGGTTTAGATCTCTCAGTTCATGTGAGGTAATGGTATAAATATTTTATAGATTAAATAAATCTGCAAAGGGTTTTAAGGAGTTGGTGATGACATACTTTTCATTATCCTGGTGATAAAGCAGCAGACTCACCATTTTCGGATCTGACTTTTACTGTAGTTCAATGTACAGCTGCTTAGTCAGGGATTTATTTTGGTGCCCCAGGCCAGACATAGTCCCTCGCTGATTCAAAGAATATTATTTCATCATAATATTAATACACCGCCTGGCCATAAAAAAAAAAAAAAAAAAAAAAAAAAGTTACACTTAATATTTCGTTGGACCGCCTTTAGCTTTGATTACAGCACACATTTCGCCATGGCATCATTTCAATAAGCTTATGCGTGTCACAACATTTATTTCTGTCCAGAGTTGCATTAAGTTTTCTCCAAGATCTTGTATTGATGATGGGAGAGTCGGACCACTGCGTAAGGTCTTCTCTAGCACATCCCAAAGATTCTCAGTGGGGTTCAGGTCTGGACTCTGTGGTGGACAATCCATGTGTGAAAATGATGTCTCATGCTCCCTGAACCACTCTTTCACTATTTGAGCCGTCATCTTGGAATATGCCCGTGCCATCAGGGAAGAAAAAAAATCCATTGATGGAAAAACCTGCTCGTTCAGTATATTCAGGTAGTACTGACCTCATGTTTTGGGCACATAATGTTGCTTGAACCTCGACCTGAGCAACTGAAGCAACCCCAGATCATAACACTGCCCCCACAGGCTTGTACAGTAGGCACTAGGAATGATGGGTGCATCACTTCATCTGCCTCTCTTCTTACCCTGATGCGCCCATCACTCTGGAACAGGGTAAATCTGGACTCATCAGACCACATGACCTTTTTTCCATTGCTCCAATCCAATCCAATCTTTATGCTCCCTAGCAAACTGAAGCCTTTTTTTCAATTAGCATCACTGATAAGTGGTTTTCTTGATGCTACACAGCTGTTTAGTCTCAATCCCTTGACTACTCTTCACATTGTGTGTGTGGAAATGCTCTTGCTTTCACTATTAAACATAGCTAGTGAGTTCTACTGTTGATTTTTTATGATTTGATTTCACCAAACGTTTAAGTGATCTCTGATCACGATCATTCAGGATTTTTTTTCCGACCACATTTCTTCCTGAAAGATGATGGTTCACCACTATCCTTCTAGGTTTTAATAATGTGTTGGACAGTTCTTAAAATGATATTCCACCTTTACATGATAACCCACTCAATATGTACTATGCATAAAGTTGGGGCTAAGCTATTTTATGCAAATCAGGGGTGTCAAGCGGACTAGCTGCCTCTGGAAACTTCCAATAAACATTTAAACTGACCTCTAATGTTAGCAACAAAGACCAACTGCTAACATTAGCTACACAGCTCAACTGCTAACGTTACCTACAGAGACCAACCACTTACCATGGCTACACAGACCAACTGTTAATGTTAGCTACATTAGCTACAGAGGCTAACCACTAATGCTACACAGACCAATGCCTACACAGCTCAACCACTAACGTCTATTCGGTATTGAGGTAATCCAAAAGTAGGTCAGGTATTCAGTAATTGTATCTGAATACATTTTTTTAAAGTAACCTTCAATACCCTAATAGTCATTTAATCACATAAATTTTTGTTTCATTCAATTTTATTCAAATTTTCCTCAGCAACACAGTCTGTCAATAGACCTTTTCACAGCAGACATTTCAACAACTCAAAACAAGAAAAGCACAAAGGCAGCATTCCATTTAGGTGAGCCAGATCCTGGGTTTGGTGTCATACATTCTGGCTTAGAGACTCTTTGAGACACCTGATTTAAAGGGACAGTTCCCCCCAGTTCCCTCCAATATAATGGAACTAAATGGCACTAGTCCTCAAAGCACCAAAAGTCACATTTTAAAAATTCAAAACCAACCTCTCTTTCCAAAAATCACGATGATTGCTCAAAATAATTCACGGACCTTGTTTTGAGCAGTTTCATTTCTGTTACAAAGAAAATAGTTCTGGTAGATTCTGAAGTATTTTCTGTAGGTTCCTCTGCAGAAAGAAAAAATTTCCTGTGTGAAACTGCTCACAAAAAGGTCTGTGGACTATTTTGAGTCACCATGTCATGATTTCTGCACCACAGGACTAGTGCTATCTAGTTCCATTATATTGGAGAGAAGGCAGACATATCTACGGCCAGTATCTCCAAAATTCTGCATCTCACACCAAAATGGAAAAGATAGTTAAATACCACAACAGGCTGGAGGAAAAACATGTATTTTTGATTTGGGCATGGACTGTCCCTTTAACTGAGGAATTATTCATCTTAGTAAGTCCATCTGTTATTTTCCTGACATGATTATTCATACTCACAAATAATGTATATATAACAGGAAAAAAATAGGTTACTCATGTGTCTGTATGATTCATGCGCAGCTCTGTGAGCGTGACAGTGACAATGAGCGTCAGCCCTCGTATGTCAGCCTGCAGACTCCTCTCACCATCAGGTGAATATAATCCAATGTGAGCAGCAGGCTTATTTGACAAGCAAACAAAGTCATCGGATTTTAGACCCTGTTCAGACCTGGTATTAAAGGGACAGTTCACCCTAAAATCAAATATTTTCCCCCTGGCCTGTAGTGCTGTTTATCCATCTAGATGTTTTTGGTGTGAGTTGCAGAGTTTTGGAGATATCAGCTGTAGAGATGTCTGCCTTCTCTCCAGTATAAATGGACTAAATGACACTCAGCTTGTGGTGCTCAAGCACAAAAAATACATTAGAAAATTCAAAATCAGTGTCTCTTTTCAGAAATCACAACCCGGTTACTCAAGATGATCCAATAGACGTTGTTGTGGGCAGTTTCATGTAGGAACTACTTTCTTTCTAGTATAAAGAAAGTAGTTCAGGTAGATTCTACATGAAACTGCTCACAACAAGGCCTGTGAATTATCTTCTAACTCACACCAAAAAAAAAAAAATCTAAATGGTAAATAGCACTACAGGTAAGAGGAAAAATATTAATATCTTATATCTCATCATTGGTGCACTTGTCTTTGTGTTGATCAGAGTTGTGATTAAAGGTTTGGGTGGCAGCAGAAGATTTTCAGATTTCATATTGGGCCATATCACTCTCAACTTTGAAAATGGCTGCCTTAAAAGTTGTTTCATTCCATGTAAATAAAACATTGTGTTACTGTGAAGAGCAGACAGGAGAGAGGCTCTGTGATGTACTGGGACTTGACACTTACTTTCTCTGACTCCAGTATTAATGCCTTTCTTCATCATTTGTGACGTGAAAACCAGAGGTGTGGACTCGAGTTACATGACTTGGACTCGAGTCAGACTCGAGTCATGAATTTGATGACTTTAGACTCGACTTGACAAAATGTTAAAAGACTTGAAACTCGACTTGGACTTGAACAGCAATGACTCGTGACTTCACTTGGACTTGAGCCCTTTGACTTGAAAAGACCAAAACACAAAGATTAAAATGTATGTCATTAACGAATGCTCTGCAGCTCTCTCTCTCTGTGCACATTTGTGTGTGTGTGTGCGAGCTGCAGGCACATATACCGATGTGAGGATGGGTGAAGATCTTCAGTTCACAAAACAATCCTGGAGTTTCAGCAGAAAACAGGGTTGCAGCCAAATCCAGTACAATGGCAGCGAATGGAGATCAAATGTAAATGTAAAAAAAACAAAACACAAAACAAACCCAAAATGTCTCCATCCTGCTCGTGTAATGTAATCCAAGTGTCTGCGTGCTGCGACATTAAAATTTAACCACAAAAGACGCAATTTACACCATGTTTTTAGCCGAAATGTCAACTGTAGCATGTAGCAGGTAGCATGTAAACATGGCGTCGATCTCGCGAGACTTCGTATATATCTTAATGGACGCACGTGTGAAAATATTGCGATGAATACAACATCAAAGATAAACTGGACTACATTATTAGTGACAATGCTGCTAACATACGCAAAGCATTCACTGTGTGCTTCCCCACTGAACAAGAAGATGATGATGACGGGGATCATCTTGATGACCCAGAGCTCTGGCATGACATAACCCTGGAAGACCAGCAAGCAGTAGATGCTGCTATGGCAAAGAAACAGCGCTTGCAGTGTTTTGCGCATACTCTTCAGCTGGTGGTGGGAGACGGCTTAAAAGAAACAAAAGTGGCATCTCCTGCTCTTTCAAAGTTATCAAAACTCAGCTCACTGCTGCACACAAGCACGACGTTCAAAGATGTGTTCAATGCTGAATTTGGGGAACAGAAAAGCATTCCTGTTGCTGTCAACAAAAGATGGAACTCAACACCGAGGCAAGTGAAGGCAGTTCTCCAGTGTGATTATCTAAAGCTCTGTGCTGTTCCGGAAAAGTCTGGTCACAAGGAGTTGTCATTCACAGCACAGGAGTGGAATCTGCTGAAGGAGTTGGTGGACATCTTGAAGCCGTTTGGTGAAGCAACTGATTTGACACAGGAGGAGAAGCTAGTCACAATCAGTGCTGTTGTTCCATCTGTCTTGTCCCTCAATCACCACCTTGAGAAGCTGAAGGCTCAAGTCCGTTTCCTGAGCGGCATGGTCAGAAGTCTCCCGGCATCCCTGAACAAAAGATTTCTTGGAATCTTCATCAATGTGAAAATGCCCAGGACACAAGATGGGGTCACTGCTCCCTTTGCAGACCCAGTCTACCTCAAAGCAGCTGCCTTGGATCCAGCTTTTTCTCTGTTGTGGGTGGAGCCCCATGTGCTGGTCAATCGTGACGTCAAGGCAGAGGTGGCACAACGAGTTAAAGGTAAATATTATTGAGTTTAATGTAACTTTTTTTTCTCATAATCTGATCTAATTGACTGCAGCAATAAGACTTCTTAAGTCTAACACACTTGATCTCCCACACTAATTGTAATAAGGGCTCTTTTGTTTCTGCTAATTGCCAGAACTGATCCTGCAAGATGCAGCACAGACAGAGCAAACTGTGCCTCTTGTTGATGAAGAAGAGTGAGAGGAGCTTGGACAAGGAGAAGGGCTGTTTGCTGCCTATCATAAAAGGCAGAAGAAGGATGTGGGGACCACTCCAGCACTACAGCTAAGTCACTACCTTGACATAGCCGAAGGACAGAATGCTCTTTTGTTCTGGGCAATGAACATGAAGACTCTTCCTTCACTGTTCCGAGTGGCCATCAGAGTGTTGGCAGTACCTGCCTCCAGTGCTCCAGTGGAGCGAGTATTCAGCCATGGTGGCATCATTCTACGGCCCCATCGCGCACAAATGACTGACAGACTTTTGGCCAATTTGGACTTTTGCAAATGCAATGCAGCATAGGGCCCTGAAATAACAGAAAATGCACAACCCTGTTCAATATTATGTTCATGTATTTGTTATGTTTCTCCCTCTCTCTCAAACACACGCATGCGCACGCGCGCACACACACACACACACACACACACACACACACACAAAAACCCTGTTTGTGTTAGTCCTTTAAGGATAACCTAAATGTTCCTCAATATAAAACCTAGCACTCTCTTGGATAATTTATTAATAATTTTTAGTTTCCAGGCAAGACAGATCGAAGGATGAGAGAAGATTATTGATTTTTTAAATTTTTTTTTACAATATTACCTCTAGAGCCGCAACGATAATCAATGAATCGATGATTAATCGATTTTTGGATTAATTGCCAACTGTTGATAATCGAGTAATCGTTTTGAGTCTTTTTTTTTTTTTAATGTGCATTCAATGGTCAACTGCTGTGGTGCTAGTTCTACTGCAATATGCATGGAAATCAATGTCAGCACTTTTTGTATCTTTTTTTTTTTATAGATAATTTCAGTTGCACTTTATCAAATGTGTTTATTCTGTGCAGAAATAGTTTAAAAGGAAGAATATTCTTGCAGAATATGAGTCAAATGTTAAATGGTACTGGTTAATAGTGCAATATAAAAGTGCAATGTCAGCACTAGTTTTCTTGTAAAAGTTCAATGCACTTGTTTATCAAATTTGTTTGATAAATAAATATAGATTTTAAAAGCATACATGATCTGTCTACATTTAATATATTATTACTTTGTTGTTAAAATGACTCGGGAAGGACTCGAAACTCAAAGTGCAGGACTTGCAACTTGACTCTGGACTTGCCTGTCTTGACTTGGGACTTGACTCGGGACTTGAGGGCAAAGACTTGAGACTTACTTGTGACTTGCAAAGCAATGACTTGGTCCCACCTCTGGTGAAAACATCACATTTCCACAGAAAACGTAAAAGTGTGTGTAGTTGTGCGCGGCTCAGTTATAAAATCCCAGTGCTCCGCCTCTCCTGCCAGGCTCCTCCTGCTGACAGCGCAGGTAAAATATGAGGCACATATGGGCTGATAAAGGAGTGTAGTGTGGCACTGAACTAAAAAATAGTAAAACCTTCATATTTAACAGCCAAGGATAAGGACATATTGACAAGTAGCCGAGTTTTATTGATAGGAGCGGAGAGTGAGATTGATGGCAGTGTCACTCAAGACACATCTGGAGTGGGCTGCATTGGTCTTTACCAAGTCTGGTCCTAACTGCTAAGTCAGTCTTAGTTAAGACCAGTCTTTAGAGTGGACTTTACACCGATTGCACCAACCAGACTTGAGCCTAGTTTTAACTACTCCTGGTCTTAGCAGTGTGCATTCATGTGAATGCCCATAAGACTATGGCTGTTGCCTATCAGTGTGCATTGCTGTGATACACTGTCAACAACATTCTGCTGTCTTACTGATGTGTAGCCAATCATGTCTACTTTGTAGCAACATTATGGAGGATCAAGGATAAAGAAAAGGCAATTTCATCTCACACTGAGGTAGGAAACTTACAAGAAAACAATGACTGCTGAGCAGTCCAACAAGATAACAAATTAGAAGCATCAGCTTGGAGAAAAATAACTAAAGACATGAGTAATTGTTCAGATAAAACAGATGGACAGGTGAGCACACTGTTTCAACTGATTTCACAATTGAACTAGTAAAATCGTCCAACTTTGAGAGTTGTTTAGTGCAGGGAAATTTCTTTTTTATGATTTAAAAGAGGGACAGTGCAAATTTATGAACTTTTACATGTAAATATGTAAGATTATAGCCAAGCTCCATCTGTAGTCCCTTGGCAGGGTTTTACATAATAAACCTCATAAATCACAACTGTACATAAACTTCACAACAACAGAAAATAAGTAAAACAAGAAATAGAAAATTAGCAATAACAAAAACTGTACTGTAATTGACAAAGACACACACACAACAGTACAGTAAGTGATTATGAGATGTTGCTCAAGACAAAGTTGAAGTGCTTACAGTGCTAAGTGTTACAGTGACAGTGCTAATGTTAGTGTTATTGTACATTATTTATTGTAAAGTGCTGGTGTATATTGCACATTGTCCCATTGCACAAGGGCTGCATGCACAGAGGTGTGTATGCACATACTATTGCACATGGTTAGCATATGATGTATGTATGTGTGCACAATGTCCTGCTGTTGCAACCGGCCCCTGGAGACACACTGTACAGGTGACCTCATGTACTTAGAGCTTGTGATTGGATCACACAAGACACATGTTAATACCAGGTCTGAACAGGGCCTTACTGTGAAAGGCGTTTAAATGTAGACTTGATGTCTAAAATTGCAGCATTCAGGTTGTTCTTCCTCTTTGGTGTCCTTCCAGCCTGTGGCGTGTCCATGCCTAAGACTGCCTTGTACCCATAACAGCCACAGTGCTGCTGTTGGAACAGATGGAGCTTACAGACTTTGTGCAGCCTGGCCCTTTTTTTTTTTTTTTTTTTTTTTTTTGTCCATCGTCTCTTAGTTTCTGGCTGCTGTTGCTGTCTACAGTAAACACAAGTCAAAAGTCATATCTCAAAGGGACACGTTGACTTTTTTGAGGAGGTAATATGGCTGGACACCACCATGTCCACCACAGATATCGGATTTAAAAGATGATCTTGTGTTGCAGTAGCTGTTTCTATATAAATAATATATCTATAATACGTTGAGTAAAGGTCAGTGGTGTCAGGACATTTCTGTGGTTCTTCTCTAATAACCGCTGCATTTCTCTGACCCTCTGTTTTGGTTTCTGTTCCCACATGCCTCCAAGCTGTTTGAGTTTCACTTTCTAGCCCTTTCTTTTTCTTTCTGTCTTTCTCTCTTTGTGTGGTCTGTCCTCCTCCAGGTCTCCATGGTGGAGAGGAGGTCGTACGGCTCAGTTCTTGTTTGGCGACACCTGATTTTGTTCAATGTCCTCCTGTATCCACGTACTTCAAATACATTTTATACTTTACACGTATCACAATTGTTGTCATTAAAATTTGTGCTTAATGTGATTTTAAAGAGGGATGGACTCTTCCTGAGGTTTACTGCATTTTTTTCTCCTTTAAATATTTCATTGCCTGTGTTGTACACTGCACAGACTTCAAAGCCCCCAGGGGCAAATTGTAATTTGTAATTTTGGGTTATATTTATCCAGTTCTACTTGCCTTGACTTGATTTGGTATGGTCTGACAGGTTGGAGGTGGTCTAGTCCATTCATGCCTGCTTTGGGATTTTTCCAGCTTCCTAATATTTCTCTGGGTTAGCATACATATGCACCTACAGCACATAAAAGCAATCAATATTTGTCTTTAAATTGGTAAAACATCTAAAATGATCCTGATTCATTGACTGAAACTGACTGGGATTGATAAAATGTACAAAGAAAACACATTTTATTACAAACTCTACAAGTTCAGCTATATTCAGTTACAAACAGATCAAATTACTTTGCCCTAAAAAGGCAAAATGCACTAAGCGCATGCTTTTGTGAAATAAGTTGAGTTTACTAGCATGGAAATCTGTGTCGGATATGATCTTCGATGTCTGACGTTCCTAAATGCATCAGGATGCCAAATACCAAAGTTTTGGGCTGGTGAAACGTCCTGAACGCAACACAACAATGAAAATAAAGGAAATACAAGTACTCTATTCAGATGCACAACACACTTGCTAGTGGGTCAGAAGTGATGATTGAAAGGGATTATATGAGTCTATACAGCTTTCTTTAGGAAAAGGTTGCAGATTATACCTTTAACTAGCCCTGAGGTAAAAATCATACTGCAGTGACTGCACTAGTTAAGACTAGCTGGTGAGATAGCCATAAAACACCCACTTTCTCCTGTTTCCCTTAATCAAAAAATCCATTTTATGCTCCAACATCGTAGAAATTGTGTTTGTTATACCACATAAATAATGGCAGTAACTAAATCTAGTTGTTATGGTATAAAAAAAAAAAAAAGAATTCACACAGCTTGATGATGTGAAGCTCCCTTTAAATCACACATCACACAAACCACACCCTCTGAAGATGTAAAGGGCTCATTCTGAGGTAACAAAAACACAACAATTATTATTTTTAGGTGATTATACACTAATGAAAACATACTTCTGAATTATATTTGATGTCTGCCATATAGACCCTCTTTCTACTGTGAAGATTAAGTTTTTGTGGACAGGTGGAGGCAAAACAATTCCCAAAAACACGTCAGCTAATATTAGCAGGCAAGTTTTGTTAGCTTGTTTTTTAGCAATGGCTGAAGAAAACATGAGCACTTGTGAACATATACGGTGACTCACTCTCCAGGATCACGAGTGTAACTTGAAAAAGTTCATGTTGACAGGAGCAGACTGGCCGACCCGTATATGCTTATACAGTGGATGGACCAGTCTTTCTACAACTGCCATAGGTTTGGACGATTGGCCAAATATATTCACGAGACCATCACTGGTTGTTTTTTGTTTTTTTGGGAGGTGATTCATTTAATTTTGCTAATTTAATGCCCTGCAGGAGTGACAAACGCAGCTCAGTCTGTATTAAGGATTTATTTCAGCCAAACCAGAGTTGGTGATGATCATAAAAGTGGAAAGACTGACCAAGACGGTTTTGGTGAATTTTATTTTGTTTCTGTCTGCCGAGTTTAAATGAAGTGTGTTTCATGAAGTTAAGGAGGCAATGAAAGCTTAGTCTTAGTTCGGTAAAAGAGCAAAGTTTGAATTCAGAGGGTGATCGGTTTTGTTTTTCTATTATAAGGAAAAAAGGTAAGAATATTTCCTTTCTTGACATTTTGTGAGTTCATTTTGTTTATTTTCTTGCAGCTTGCACACACCTCCCAGCTTTCGTCCTGTCACATTTAACCATAGTTGTCTGGCAGTGGCAGCTGGTATGCAATAAAACTTCAATTTTGAGCCATTACTGCTTGGATTCTGGTACCCAACAACACAGCAAGATTACTTTTTTTTTTTTTTTTGATTATGCGGTCTACTACTCTGAGGTGACTCAAGTTTGCCTCCAGTTTTTTCATTGCTTGAACAATCAGCACTAAAGCCCCAAAAAATGTACACACTGGTCTTTTAAGGTATCAAGGTCATTTATTTGTCATAAAATACAGGGTTACACAATGAAATAAAAGTTATACATACAACATATATACAGACATAGGTGCCATCTACAGGAGGGCTTTGGGTTTTATGCTACCCCCAAATTTGAAGCTGGGGGTGCAGTGACTCCACAATCTTGATGCAAAGCAGGAAAAAATGCAGTTGTAAAATTGCAATAGACTAATAAATTGGATTGGCATTTGAAAGGACCACAAATAAAGTCCTAGCATGTTGCTTTATTATTCTTAAGATTTAATTTTTAATGTGGGATAGTGTATCTTTTGTTGCTCTTATTTGTTACCGACTGAGCACACCGAGTGCTTTAATTAATTGGTCAACAAGCACAAAGTACCATGAATTCAAACACCTCTGATCATTATTGCACTCATTACAGTAACTTGTGGCTCTACCACCTGAATTAGACACACAACACGATGTCTGCCACCAGATTTGTGTGGAAATACTTCAAAAGATTAAACAATGAAAATGTAAATTGTGCGCTGCGCTGGAGGGATAAAATGTGCTCGACTGAGGTTTGCTGCGACATCTGTAATCCTCTCACAAATTCCGGGTGAAGCCCAAAGCTTCAAGAGCACAAGACTTCTGGGTGAAATCCTGCAACATATGAAGGATTTACCTTCAGCAGTTGGCGGGAGCAAAAAAGTGCCCCTCACTGAAGAAAGACGGCCAATCTCACATTTGTGAGAACATTTTTGAACATTGCAGTGCGCACGATGCACCTCTGAACGCAAACAGAAAATGGAAACTGTCTCAGCTCGATATCATGACTCTGAAAACACCAAATGACTTCTTTTAACAATTATCGTTGGCTTGAAATATTATAAATTGTAAAATATCACTTCCATGAGGCTGTTGACTCAGACTGTGACAGATCGCAGGTAATAAACTTAGTATTTCATCTGCTGCAGAGAAGCTCAAGTAATGACTGATGAAATAATGTTGATTAATGTTGAAATGGCGTTCTTCTGCCTTAATAATTATTAATACCACACCGAGCTTCTGTTCCCAGGATAGAAAATGTGTCTTTTTCGTGAAAAATATTAATCCCTACTCCTCACCTTCAAACATTACGTAGACCGACATTTTTTGTCCTCAAGTATACAGATAATAAAATTCAGCATCTGCATTCAGCGTTGTTGTTGTTGTTGTTTGACAGTGATTAATAATCAGCCTGAAAAGGCATAAAGTTAAGGTTTTATAATTTACATACAGTAGTACACCGTTTGTCGCACAGTCTCCGAACTTAAAACCTTTTTTCTCAACTTCATTGTTTCTGTAATTGCTGCTGTCTGCCTTTGTAAGAAGAAGTAATGGCCTCTATCATCCTCACACACATCATTCCCAGTCCACAATCTGCACTGTGTCAGTTAGGCAGTGTGATTTAGTCTGATAGACAGTCCAGCTTTTGTGTTACTGTCATTGCCTCTAGAAAATCAAGCCCCCACCCTCCTTATTTTCTCTGCCCGGGTCATTTTTATGCCTCCACATCTCCTGCCCCCCCCCCCCCCCCCCCCGCTATTTTTTAAAAGCCAGACGGAGGGACTATGGCCCAGAAATCTTGCTCTGAAGATGGTTACCAACTCGCTGTCAGCACTGCTGTCTGCCCTCCTGAGACCTAGCCTGATTACAGCACCATCATTCTCTCTCTTTTAGTTCTGGACACACCACACACACACACACAGAAACAGACACACACACACACATTTGTGGCAGTGCTCTTGATGCACATCTGTACTTTGCAGCTCATTGAATATGCCTTTTCAACTGCATTATTATTTTCTAAGAGCCTTCAGTCCGTGTGGCCTCCTGCCGCTGCGTTATCAGGCTCTCTGAAGTCTCAGAGTCTGGGACGGAGATGGCCGTGGAGATATTGTTGCCGATGACAGGTGGCCACTCACATAATTGGCTTGTCGACATGTCACTCTCTATCACTGATGTTTCCATTGGAGCAGAACACTGGTCTGGGAGAAAGGAATCCGCTGCTACATCTATAATTCAACTGAGGCTCAAACTGTCGACAGCCAGCACTTTTTACTTGGCAAAACTTGCTGCTTATAGTACTTGGCACAGGTAGGAGGGTTTGCCAGGGACCGTTACCGTTTCATACCCGGTCAACGGGAGCGGTAATTGGGCCGAGTGTCTTTTTTTTTTTTTTTTTTTACTCCGAGGAATATTCACAGTTTTCAAGAAAATACTCTGTCGGTCAACTTGCCCGTTAAATGATGAGAATGCAAGAACCAAAATGATCCATCTGTCCCTGGCAGATCTCGCTGCAGTGCTGTCACTTCAGCAAACACTAGACTGAGACAGTCTGCTCCAGAAGAACTGTCTGCACCAGCATTTCCAGTTCCATCCTCAGGTACTCTCTGTTACTGGATCAAAGCTGTTTTGATGTTAAAGGCACAGTCAGTTCACCCATAAAATCAAAATTACCATTTTTTTTTTTCCTCTGGCCTGTAGTGTAGATTATCCATCTAGAATTTTTGGTAACTTTTTCAGCGTTTTGGAGATGTTGGTGTAAAGATGTCTGCCTTCTCTCTAAAATAATGGGACTGAAACAAAAAATACAGCTGAAAAATTCAGAACCAGCGACTTTCTCCAAAAATCATGACCCTGTTACTCAAGATAATCCACAGACCTCGCTCTGAGTAGTTTGATGGACAGTGTAAAAAAAAAATAGTTGAGATGACTTAGAGATTTCAAGGCAACGGACAGCAATACATTTTTGAGTTTTGAGCCCAACTCAAACTCTTAAGTTTTGAAATAAACTTTTAAAAGTTTATAATACTTTTCCTCTTTAGATTAACTTGAATTTTTGAGTTTTAGAAACAAAAAAACAAAACCATTTTTTTTCAAAAATTGGTCACACTGAGCTGATTTGACTTTTTTTTTTTTAGTGCCTGGAAAATTAAATAGTTTTAATTGAAAATATTCAAAGTTTACATTCACTTCAATGAATTTACTCAACATTTTTTTGAGTTTCTACATTTCAGCTTTAAGTTTAGCTAAAGAAGACAAGGAAATCATCTCAACAAAAGATCAGTAGTTGGTAAAACTTTTTCAAAACTTTAGGAATTTAAATTGGGCTCAAAATTTAAAAAAAAAATCTAATGCAGTCCGTTGCCTTGAAATTTTGAGTTTTCTCAACTTTTTGTTTTTACAGTGTAGAAACAGTAGAATCGACCAGAACTATTTTCTTTCTACTCGAGAGAAAATAATTCCCACATGAAACTGCTCACAACAAGGTCTATGGATTATCTTGAGTAACTGGGTCGTGATTTTTGGAAAGAGACACGTCTGTTGAATTTTTCAAATGTATTTTTTTGCCACTTTGAGAGCCACAAGCTGAGTGCCATTCAGTCCCATTATAGTGGAGAGAAGGCAGACATCTCAGCGGCTGATATCTCCAAAACTCTGCAACACACAATGAAAAAGTCTGGATGGATAAACAGCACTACAGGCCAGGGGGAAAATATGTATTTTTGATTTTGAGGTGAATTGTCCTTCTCAGTCTTTGGCAGACTGCTTTGGTGGTTGCTAGTTGTAACTGTCTGATTCAGTTACATTTTTAAATGTTGCAACACAAAAACAATATCACACACTGAAGATAAACATGACTACTAACCCACTTTACCGAGCATGGAGGTGACATTGCAGCAGTGTGTTTTCATACAGGCTTAGTGTAACCAGGTCATACAGCCAACCGTCTTGTATAAATAATACAATCAGATCAGCGTGTGACCACACAATCCATACACTGTGTTCCTCCAACAGTTATTTATAGTCTTCATAGCACTTTCCCACACAAAGAAGAAGCTGTTTAACAGATAAATTCCATTAGTCTTTCCTCACAAACACAAACAGGACACAATTACCAGTTAAAATGAAACTTGGTCTGCAGCTATTTTTTTTTTATTCGGCTTATTATTATATCTGTGTAATGTGTAAGAAATAAGTTCAGCCGTTTGCTGTGGGAGGATTCCACCCCCCCTCTCTGGTCTATATATCCCAGTCTCTACTGAATTATTTTTATCCCTGGTGGAGACAAAACGTATCCTCCCTCATAGTGATTAATGCCACTTCACCAATAGACCATAGATAATGCCTAAAATAAAAATATTTTTAAATTATATATCAAAGTAAAGCGCTGCAACAAGAGAACAATCCCAGCGTAAACAACAACAAAATCAGAAATTGACTTTAAGTGTCAGCGGTCGCACTTGCGTGTCTGGGCACGCATGGTGCAATCCATGGTACTGAAAGGAGGATTTCATTCTGGCATGATAATAAGCATTTAACCTTTTGTTTTTTGTAGCACCTATGTGCCTGCATGAAGAAAGGACAAGGCATGAGAATGACAACATCACTGCATGTGATGAATTCATGCAAACTGATTACAGTGAAATATTGTATATGCATGCAGCCGCCATTTTTACATTTTATTACAAATGCAAAGTCTTTCACTCACCACTGCTTTCTTTACGATTTGGTGGGTTGGACATTATTGACCACTTGCAGACAGTGGCGCTGGTATATTTTCATCTATACGGCAACATTAGGCAAACTTCCAGCCTACCTCTGCACTTCTCAGCGCTGGTAGTTAAGGGTTAGCTGGTGCTAATGTGTCAAAACTAAAGCTCAACTGGCTAAAGCAAGGGAGTAGACAAGGGTCCAACATTACAACAAATGTGTACTTAATCTTTGCATTACTTTATAGTTTGTTTGTGAAAGTTAGCTACAGTTGTTGCAGTCAAATGAGCAGCCTGAAACTTAATTATCAACCAACCCTTCAAGCATTGTTTCATTCCAAATAAGAGGAAGAGCTAAAGATCTAGCGTTTAAGCGTCATCACTCCTACCTTTTCTTGTCCAGTGTAATCAGTAATAATGGTGTCGTGACAAGTTTATTAACGGGTGGGGAAATTTCCTGACCGTGGCATCCCTATTGTGTGTTTTGCAGCCACATCATGTTCCCCTATACTTGGAAGGGGAGGGTGAGGTGAGAGATATTCAGTCAGTTGCAATCTTCTGCAATCTTCACAGCTAGATGCCACTAAATCCTACACACTGTTCCTTTAATTTAGTCAGTAAAGGTCACATATGACTGTATCTTGTCAATAAAAAGATAAAACCATGTTTTGCAAAGTTGCAGAACACCAAGCTATAAAATGCTGAAAGATGTTCCAGTCACATTTCATGCATCAGATGGGACTACTGTGTGAACCAAGATGAGGCATCTGACTCCCTTTTTCTGCATTTTAAGCACTTGTAATAATATATTCACATCAGACATTTATTATAGAAGCACACTGTATAATCTGTTGGTGTGGGCTGCATTAAAACACTAATAAAAGTTCAGCTAAGCTCAGCCCAGCGACCAGTAAAAGTGAAGCTGGAGACAGCTGCCAGACAACGCACACTCTGCAGAGTGAAGGCTACAAGGCAGAAGAGTCTTTCCCCACGCAACAGAACAGAGTGAGCCCCAGGCAGAGCTGCACTTCTGGGCCCGTCTCGCTAACCGCCTGCCTTCATCCACTTTGATCACAGAGGCGAGCTGAGGAAATTCAGGAGAGCTCGACTTCAATCATCCAGCGGAGCTCCGTCTGTGAGGAGACTCAGTGTAGTGTGGCGTCGTGTGCTGGGAGACTTTTGTATGGTAATTTGTTATGGAGGTGGGAGGGGGGCGAGGGGAGGGCTGTTTTTCAAAGGAACCCTTTGAAGCTTGCCAGAAGTGTACATGGATGCATAGCGAGATTAGAATATACAGGAGTAATTGTTCTGTCCCAGGCAGAGATGAAACAATGAATAAATTCCTCAGTTATGACCTTCAAGTTTGAGTCAAACAGCTTTTGTTCCAGTCTGACTTGAGAAAGTAATTTGACAGTTGAGACTGCACTGCCTCTGCCTGTGGGGACTGACAGACAGATGCAGCAGGCTGGGATCTGATGTCCTCCATTACCCAGCAGCCACCTGGGTGTTTACTCATCTTTGAGATATCATACGCGAGATTTGAGCAGTTCTTGCGAGATAATTGTTGCAACTACAACAGCCACATCATTCAAACTGCAGGTTGAGTGCATAACTTTATAGCTAATTACACTTTTGTTTCTTGTCCGTGTTATCGTGAAATATCATTATGTCTTTGCAAATGATAATGTCCAAACAGAGCTTTTAATCAAGACCGTCCTCTCAAGAAAAACAACAGCTTTGGTTGTTGTTCAAGTGCTGTTAAAGGGACAGTTCACCCCAAAATCAAAAATACGTATTTTTTCCCATGGCATGCAGTGCTGTTTATCCATCTACTTAGATTCTGGTGTGAGTTTCATTGTTTTGGAGAGATGTCTGCCTTCTCTCCAGTATAATGGGACTAGATGTCACTGGGCTTGTTGTGCTCAAAGCAACAAAAAAAGACATTTGCATAATTCAATACCGGAGTCTCTTTCCAAAAATCATGACCCAGTTACTCAAGATAATCCACAGACCTTGTTGTGAGAGTGCAGTGGAACTATTTTCTTTCTAGAAGAAAGACGGGAAGTTCTGTCAGATTCTAAAGTAGTTCTGGTAGATTCTACTGCAGAAAGAATTTTAGCCCCATTATATTGGAGAGAAAGCGGCATCTCTATGGCTGATATCTCCAAAACTTATCTAGATGGATTAATAGCGCTACAGATCAGTGGAAAAGTATGTATTTTTGATTTTGGGGTGAACTGTTCCAACCAATATTTACATACATTTGACAATGACCTCTTATTGCTGAGAATTATGACTTTTGTGTCTCAAAAAAACATGACATTGTCAATACATTGTCACTTTCAACTCGATATGACAGTTCCACAAAAGTAAAGCCAAAACATCTTGATCGCCCCCTTGTGGTTGGCTGCAGTACAGGTGATAAACCCCACCTCCCCATGTCAGTAGAGGAGACATGGAACCAAAACTAAAACTTGAAAGTACAGGTCAAATACATTTTTTTCTGTTGTTTTAGGTAGTTCTTATCATGCTGCTGATCAAGCGTTCATTTTTCTGGTTTTAATTAGTTATTTGTTGCTATAAAAGGGGGGTTTTGTGTCATGATTTACAGCTGGGTCCTGCTCGATGATCAAGTCAGCCAGATGCTGGCTGCTGGCGCAAGATGACATCACCGGCGCAAGATGGCAGCACTTGTAACCGGGACATTTTGGCCTCATTTTTGTGCCATGGGGAAAAGTGGAGATTATTATTCTAATAACAATTTTCAACATTTGGGTACCTGCCTTCAAAATAAAGGCACAAAACTATTTAGGTTAGGTTAGGTTTTGGAAAAGATTGTGGTTTAGGTTCAAAAACTGTTAGCTATATAAATCAAACTATGTAACATAAGTTTCTCATGTACTTAATTTTAGGCTGTAGGTACCTCTTTTAGCATCAGTTTCACACGTGCAGGGCTCCGATGGTCAAGCTAACAATAATAAATAAGCAATGTCCTCATAAACTTTCAAAAGAAAGGCACAAAAACTCGTTAGCAAGGTTTAGGAAACAAAACTACTTGGTTAGATTTAGGAAAAGATCTTGGTTTGGGTTTAAAAAGTACACAATGTAAGGTTATGTCACGCAAGTTATGTCACATATGTTACATAATGTTACGCTGTAGGTAGGTACCTCTTTTACAGAGAGATTTACACAGTAGCATCAGGTTTTGCATGTGCAGGTCTCCGTTGTCAAGGTTTGCAATAATAAACATTATGATAAATATATATTCTATATTCTATATACTCTACAATATTCTAATTACATATATACAACATCTAGGTTACCACTTTCAAATTAAAAACACAAAACTGCTTAGTTAGCTTTAGGAAAGAATTTGTGGTCTGGGTTAAAAAAGTATGTTAGTTACTAGGTTAAAGTCATAACATAACTTTGTAATGTAAGGTACACAAGGTATATCTCATCATGTTCTGTTGTAGGTATCTCTTTTAGGATCAATTTTGCACATGCAGGGTTCCATGGTCAAGTTATCAGTAATAAATATGCAACATCCTGGTAGACTTTCAAAATAAAAGAACAAAAACTACTTGGCTAGTTTAGGAAACAAAGTAATTTAGTTATGTTTTGGAAAAGTCATAGTTTGGGTTAAAATAAGTATGTTAGCTATGTAAGTTACAGTCGTAACTTAACTTAAATAACTAACATATACACATTACATAGCGTATGTATCTTATGTAAGTTAAAATGAAATAATTGCTGACTTTTGGTTTCACATTGGACACAAATCCCAGCCTGCTAGGCACCTGCTCCATACGTGGACTTTCTCTCTCTTTGTACGACTTTGACGGCACATTAAAATGGTAATGGTAGAGGGGCGACTTCAGAAATAACAATAGAGGGGTACGTACAGCGTCATAGTTTGAAGCACTGGGGCACTGACCAAGCTGCTGTATATGACATGTTGACTGATGTTCTAGCACCACAAACCCTTTAGGAGGGAGGTTTGGGTGGATGGTTTGCAAGGTAAAATGTGACTGTGACACAGAAGACCGCTGACATGAACAAGAAGTTTTTGTGCCAAAACCAAACCTTAGAGGTGGTGTGTCAGAAAAATAGTATGATTCAGTTATTTAGCAGTCATTTGTGATGGCTTCGGAGGACACTGACAGGCACTGAAAAATAATTTTCTCCCTCCAATGGGGGTAAACAGGAAACACTCACATGGGCTGTTTTGGAAGACGGTGACTAACAATATATTATGTTGTTTAGTTCGGAGGACTTAATAATATGTTCACTTCTACCGTCTTATTATGCACTGATGCTTGTGATGCACTGGTGAATGTAAGGGCTGGCCCTGGCCCTATTTGTGATCTTGGTGTTCTGTGCGTGACTCCACTTGCACTAGAGACTTTTCAGCACAAGGCCTGGGGCAGAAAGACAAACCTTGTTTTTTTTACCTGTTATCCAGCAGCGGTTTGCATCTTCAGCTGTATTTTGGTGATCTCACAGCTTTTACAGTCTGCCCGGGATGATCTTTGCCCAGGGCAAAAGCAGCCTTCGAAACCAGCATTTCCACAGCACACAGCTCACACAGCAAAGACGAGAACAGCAGGGCCGTGTTTGTGGTGCTGTTGCTGAAATGTCTGTGAAAATGCTGCATTTAAATGCTGTTTTCGCCCCGGGGTTTGCCCCATGTTCTCATCCCAGGAAGACCGTAAACACCTGTGAGAGCACATAAATACCTGAAGATGCAAACCGCATCAGATATATATACATATATAGATATATGTATGCATTTTCCTCCTAATGTTTATGCAAAGAAGTCCTTTGAGATTAAGTCACAGAGTAATGTAAAGGTCAAAGTAAAGTAATGGCAAGGCTAAGGTCACAAATAGAGCTCTGGCTGACCCATGACAGTGCTTTTGCCATATGTTGTCATGTGGCCTCTTCAGTCCAGATTACACTTTAAAGAAACTAGCTCCTGCGTTAAGTTTTCCAGCCTAAGTCTGAAGGAAAAAAGAGCTGTTCTTAATGGCCACACTCAAAGGAAGGTTGAAACGCCTGAGGTCACAGAGAGAGCTGTGTCGGATAATTGTTCAAACAGAAGTCTTTCCTCAAAGTTGTTTGTGATGTTGCAATTGATTCTACGCATGAAAAGTGACAAGTGAAAGGTGAAATAGTTGTTTAAGGAGTGAAGAAAGTGAGTTTGACCTCCTGAGACCAAGCTTTTGTTTGGTGTGCATTTTTAATTTCTCCTAGCTATTTGGGATTAGTGGAACTGATAAGTGTAAAAAAAAAATGAAGCATTGTCGTGAACATGATGTACTTTTTGAAAAAAATGATGTCCTCAGTAACGCTTCAAGTTCCAGGTCCTGTCATTTAAATAGGTGGTAAATATGTGGTAATTACCAAGCAATATATTTGAAATTTATTTGAAATTACCCACAAATTTCATAGTTAATAATGAGATAATTAGTAAGTACCATTTTCATGTAGTTGGTGGTAACTACTAAGCAACAAATTTAAAATTTCTTCGAACCCCCCCCCCCCAAATTTCATGGTATGTGATAATTCGCAAGTGTTGTTTTCATGCAAGTAGGTGGTAATTACCACTGAACTTTATTTGAAATTAACTGCAAATTTACCCCAAATTTCACTGTAAATGTGCTATAATTAACAAGTATCATAACTGAAATATCTTATCCCCAAATTTATTGAAAATTACCCCATTATTATTTATTAAATCACAGAAATTCCAAATATGTTGCTTTGTAATTACTACCAGCCACAAGAAAATGGTACCTGCTGATCACATACTTAAACATGAAATTTGGAGGTAATTTGGAGGTCATTTCTGAGATATTTCAAATATTTTACTTAGTTATTACCACCTATTTACCATTAAATTGGGGGTGTGGAAATTGAAGCATTAGCACATCCTCATATGGGGACAACAGGTTTATTTGTACTGTATAACACAGTAAGGTCACCAGTGTGTAACACAGTATAAAACTGTTGTTATCAATTACTGAACATTGACTGGCTTCTGCTTTTTGTAACTTCCTTGCTCCATACATCAGTTTTTGTTGTTGCATTCAGCAATCTTTCTGCTCTTGACAGAGAAATGCCCTGAAATCACAAATCACATAAAAAATAAAATCATTGTAGACTAATTTGTACCACATGCAAAAACTGTTAATACCTTTGTAAACTCTTGGTTACTTCCCAAATCTGTTTCCTCACTTTTACATGTTCACTTTGCCTGAACAATAAACATTAAAAAGTCCCCATGTCCTCAAATGAGGACTTTCTCACCAGCAGCATCCTAGCTTGTTTACTACTGCTGAAACCTGTCAGATGTGTACGCACCATCAAACTACAAATGTTACTCAGCATAAAGTTTAAGTAAGTTTCAACCGTAAAATGTGATGAGGTTTTCTACCTGCTCCACTTTAATCTCGGTCTCGACCACAGACTGTTTTCAGAGAGATCGGGGCCATCTTGTTTTTGCACTGATAAGTGTTTTGAGCTTTGGCTCCCACTAGATGGCACAATAGAGTGTCCACTAATGAGGTCAACAGGTCTAAGTTAAGCAGAATGAAGTATAAGGTGCAGCAAACCCAGAATGTCTTGTCCTCATATGTGGTCTCAGGAGGAGACTTAAAACCCTGCTTTTTTTCTCACCTCTGCAAAAGCTGCGTGAAGTAGGGGATTAATGTTGAATTGTCTGCGTCAGAAAGTTGGAAAAACATCCTGACATCATAAAGAGAGAAGGAGCTGTTGCTGCTAGGCCATCTGAAAAATGCTTCAGTTGAAGCATCCAGTACTGACGCCTTTACACTGCTGTAGTATATCTGCTCAGGATTAGGGCTGATGTGAGGTAAATACCTGTCACATGGCTGTGATGTATTGCTGTGGATGAGCCCATGGATCTGTAGCTGACCAAACATAGGCATATATAGTACATAACATAATACTGGGGGTGGAAGTAACTAAATATAAATACTCAAATTACTGTAATTAAGTATTTTTTTTGGTATTTGTACTTATATGAGTACTTTTTCAAGTCTGTACTTTTACAAAACAGAAGAAAATGAAAATGAGAGAAAAGAAAACCATGTTTTGTGTCTTAAATAATAAAATAATAATGATTAATCGATAGTTAGCATTTCAAACTATCAGTTAAGGATAATGCACAAAATTTGCAGCCCTAGTTTGGAGAGATGACTGTGCCGACTGAGCAGAACAGAGCAGGGCCAATGAGTGAGCAATAGAGCCAGGCTCTCCCTAAGAACCCTGCATTTCCATTATCACTTTCAGCGCGCCAAGCTGCACCCGAGATGGACCTACACTTGAGTGGTGCCAAAGCGAGCCTGACCCTCCTCCAAGCGGGCTGTGGTGACATCTTGACAGCTGCGGCCAACCCGTGACGAGCCTCCATTCTCTCCTCGAACAAGCAAGTGTTGTGATACTGAGCAGAGAGAAAGAAGTTTCTTTACAGTGAACCTTCATGTTTTGAAATGTAGTGGCTGCTGATGAAACCCAGAGTGAAAACATTTCCTGCTTTGTGCTGCTTTTATAATAGAAGCGTTTACATAATGAAACAACAAGGGTCTTTTATTGTGAAGAATTTCAGGAAACTGTGTCCCAGAGATGCATATGATGGTTTATCCACCGCTATACAGCCGCTTGACTTGAGTGTCCTCGAGCTTGTCTTCAGGTAAAAGACACACCTTCAAGCAGGTATCCCTGTTATAATGAAAATGCAAACCCCTGCTGTGCTGGGCTGACGGGCCGAGTCAAACCGAGTCGAGCCAGGCCAGCTCTGTGTGCGGAAAAGGGCCACAAGACCAACAGCGGCCAGTTTGACGACAGGGAATACAGTACCAAGGTGATTTACAGCGGCTCTGACCAGGACTCTGACTCCAGGATGCAGCGCCCACCTCCAGAGGCCTGAGCTGTACTACCAGACTATCGCTTCTTGAGTTATAAAGTCCAACTAGTGTTATGAGAAAGGATGGGCTGCAGCTAGCTGATAAGCATGCTAACTTCAGTAGGTATCTCTGCAACACAATACACAGACATCTTTGACTTAACGTCAGAACTGTTATTTCTTTGAATTTTGTTGACTTTTAGACTTACACGTTGCATCTTTCCATGGTGTAAAATATAATTTCTTAGTGATCCTCTACCAAACCCTTTATATAATCATTGTTTCCTTGTGGTTTGTGGTTTTATTGTGGTATGTGGATGTAAACCACTAAAAATACAAGCAATTACCACACTACTGCACCCTAAATCACAGGGAACACAGTTGCTGCCACTTCTGAACACATTAAGACATTACAAATGAATGCATGAACATCCTTTTCTTGATTTTTAACCTGTTAAGATGCTCCAACTTCTGATAGTTACATCTCTTTTCAATGCAACAGTAAGCATCTTGCTCACTTTACAAGCAGATTTATAGAAAGGTTTATAAAACGGATGACCTTCCCTGGTTGGAGTTCAATCAATGCTTGTATTTTAAATTTGTGCCTCATCTGGGGATGAAGGCCTCTAGTAAATTTGCTATGAATAAAACAGTCAACAAGTATTTTCAGACTGTTGGCACATAAAAGTTCAGTTTCCTGTGCCTGTGGGAAGAAGTTGGCAGTGCTTCAGATACATTCCGGCAGTGTTCAACGTCCAAACATTTTATTTTCTAAGAGACAAGGGAAAAAAACATCACAAAGTAGTTATTTCTACTTCAAGAGAAGTGACTGCTCTGGTTGTAGCACTTCAGTGGCTTTAGATTTAACTCGCCTGGTGTTCTACAACTTACAACCCAAGAGGAAAGGAAAAGTTCAAAATAAGATTTCGTCTTTATCTAGCCTGTGTCTCTGAAACATAAATGAATATGAAACTTCAACCATTTTTTCATACTTCTTAAATTCGGCTCCTGAGAAACAGCCTTTGTCTCGTCTCGGCCTGAGACTAATTTGAGACCAATTGAAGATCTTAAAATGTTCTTTTTTTTTTTTGGTCTCACTGCTCTGATCTTAAATTTGTCTTAAATAATCAGCTCTTGAGATAACAGTGAGGTCTAAAAGAAAACTCGCCTGTCTCAAATGAGATCTTAAATTCGTCTCTGTGGTCAAATTAAAGCCTTGCTGCTCCACGCGGTCATCAAGGAGAAACCTCTGAGACACCTATGACCTCAGCAAAAGATCTGCTTTTCTTTTGGTTTGCTCCTTTTTTCTCTTACAAGGAGAAACAGATGACTTTAGTAAGCTCAAAATAAGAATCTCATCTCATAAGACAAAGAAAAGATGATTGTGAGAAACAAAATTTTCTTCTGGGACAGCAGAAAGTCTTCACAGCGCATCTCTGCTGAAGAGCGAGCCTGATGTCACCTCTTTCCTAATTGGTGTAATCCACACAGCTGGTCATGTGCAGAGCCGATCTCAGTGGGTTTGTAAATGAGCGTCGCCCAGAGGCGACCCTGTCAGGCTCGTGTAATGTATGTTCACAGCATGCAGAAATAATCATGGCTTCCTTGAAATGACCAAGATGCTTCATCACGCATCCTAATCAACCCTGAAGCCATCCGCCAGTACGCTCCACACTCAGACAGCTTGATATAGTGTTGCTGATTGGTCGCCATCTGTTGTGATGGACTGACCCGTTTGCTCAGATGTATTCTGTTGTGTCAGAAATTGCAACTAGTTTGCTATTTATTTCCTTTTTTAATGTCCAGTTTAACATGCACTGTGTAACCACAGTCTCTGTTCATGCTGGATGTGACGAGATTATTATGTAAAAAAACCCCAAAAAACTGGCATCTCAAAGAGGTGCTCCAACAGAGATGAGTGTCCCATCACCGCTGAATGAGATGCTATAAATTCACCCAGCTTGTCCTGTTCAAATTTCTGATGTCGGGTATGATCTCTTGTCGGCCCACAAGAAGTGATGAATCACAACTGAAGAGCTAAATAGAAAGCAAACAGCGAGCGTTTTGGAAGCTGAACAAAACTGATGTCAAACCAGGTCATAGATGACTGGATCGGACTGGAATCTTCACTCGAATTAAATACCAGAGGTGAAATAAAAAGCTTGAAGACAATTAGACCATAATGAGGGGAGATAAAATTTACAGAAAATATAGTCAGTAATTTCATGAAAAAGTAAAATGGGGAATTCTGATATCTTGAAGTTGGCAGAAAGTTGAACATGTCAGATGCTTTCACTCTTTGATATCATCTTTATTATCTGTATATAATTAAATTTTACGAATTAAAAGGTTCCCTGCAGAGCTTTAGGACCTCTAGTAGTGCTATGGAGCTGTTTTTCTGTGAGTGTACTAGTGCTGTTTTGTACAGCTCATGCACGAGGTCACATATGCACACGGTTGGCGTGATGCACACTCATGCTGTCATAGCAAGCAGCAAACTGCGGGAGCTGGAAAGTGAAGCCAACACAGAAGAGCTACAGTTCTTCAAATGGCCACTTGAGGCTAACTCAAAAGTTCCTCATATAAAATGGCATGTCGTGACAACTGCTGCTGCTTAATTTTTATGTAACTCACCCCTTTTAAATTATATTAAGGCTTAAAGTCAGAGGGTGTTTTCATGGCACGTCATCAGTCTGGAGGTCAACCATGTTGGCGGTATTGACCGTGGACGGCGTATCTGAACTTGCTGCTGTTCCTGACTATTTGCTGCTTTCAAATGAGGTTCTGTTTACCGTGTTCACAAAAAAAGTTCATACGAATGCCCTGCCATTGTGGTATTCACTAACTGGAAATTTTTCTAAGAGATCTGAGTTTATACAAGTCTGAGTCATATAAAACTTCCCAGAAACTCATGAGTAACATTTGAAAGAAGCATTGTTGCACAAAGTCAGTTTTGGTCAACAAAATAAAAGCTCTTAAGAGAAATAAACTTGTTTTTCATCAAGTGTGTTTTTTAATAAATTGGTATAAGAGGGATTATCTAATTGTTTACATGTTTATGACTGACTGGCATTTTGATCCAAAAAGTTGGTGAACTATGACTATTAAGTTCAAACTCTTAGATATTTAGTTAAATGTCCAAAATGTAAAGATCAGTTGATCACTTACTTTGGCTTTTACAAGAGACACAACATTGATGAGTTGATGCTGATGCTGAAACCTTTCTAACATTGAAGGTTCAGGAGTCTTTGGGCTTGGCAAAAAACAAGGTAGTTTATGATGCCATGATACCAAATAGAAGGCAAAATTGTCTGATCGAGAAGAACGTTCAATGTCGTTCTTTGGTCTTCTTTCAATGATGAAATACTCTCTAGTTCTGATAAAACTGATGCTATCACAGTATCTACGCTAACCTCTCCAGGAGCTGCCAACATTTGTTTGAAATGAGTTGTTATCATGGAGGCTTGTCACTGTCGTCATACCTAAAAGTTGCCAGTGGTCCCTACGAAGGCGCTGACTGGTTCTTTTGGTGCGGACACAAACAGATAACTTGAAGACTTGGAATTGGGATTCTCGCGTAATCTCACGAATCGCCCTGCCTTGCAAGGTAAAATATTTTGAGCAGTTGAAAATTAAGTGAACTGGGCCACTTAAGAGACATCAGTGAAGTGTCCACAGCACCTGCTAGCATCAATCGACGCAAAACAGTAAGTCGGTACTTGGAGCGTATTTTCTGAGGTGGTACGTGGTGTAAAAAGTTTGAGAAACACTGGATTTTACTATTTTCTACTATTTTTGTGTAACTTCTCCTCTGTATTTTCTCTTTTATCCTTTGAGCAAAGGAATAAAACCCACCAAATATGTACATAAACCTTTGTTTACTTACATCCACAATCATCTTATAAAAGAAAGCATCTGTTTTCTTTCCACTGTTGGATATTTCATTTTGAAAAGCGCTGGTGTGTACTTGAGGAAGGCTCCCTTCCGCTGCACTGGTGGATGTGGATGCTGCTGTAATCCTCAGGATGCTGAGCAGAACCCATCATGGGATTTCACGCCTCCTTCTCCCATCTCCTCATTTCCTCGCCCCCTTGTTCCCTCAGCCCCTCGTCTCCTCTCTTTTCATCTCGTCTCTCCTGACTCTCCCACCCGGAGCGCGTCCCCCCTGCATTTCCGTCGGAGAGCGGGTCGTGATGAGCTTGCCCGGGGGCCAGGCTAATCACTAAAACAAGTAAACAAGTGGAAAGGTGAGCAGAGGGCAGCACAATCAATAACGCGGCTGTGGCTGATTGGTGTGGAGGTAGCGATTGCACACGCACGCACACGTCCGCACGAACACGCGGGGTCGTAGAGGTCAATCTGAACAAGACAATGAGGAGGTGGGATCAGCGTTAAATGGTGGTTGCTTGACATTAACAAACGAACAGGAATCTCTCAAAGTAGGTCTGCACTCCCTCTGACCTCAATTCCTCATTTCCCGTGTCAGCACACACACACATACACACTCATGAACACGGACCTGAATGTGCACACACATAGACACAAACATGTTTGTTACTGTAGCTCTTTTTCACACTCACGCACCTACACACACCACACACACACACACACACACACACACCACACACAGGCCGGGAGTTATTAGCAGTTTCTCTCCATTAGGGAGTACAGCTGCTGTCGTTGTGAATTTCGGCTGCTTTACTTGATCAGTTAATGGCACTTATTTCCCAGGAAGAGCCTCCACCTGGCTTCCGCGCCACTCCATCAGCCTCTGATTAAAAGCTGAGTGTTAATACCGGCACTCTGGTGATCTGCAGTACTCCTGTGTGTAAAACAGGCCCTCGGATCAGGATGGAGGGAAGATTTTGAATATTTTAAGAAAGCATCTGCTGGTTGTGAGTGAACATCTCCCAACTAAGAACAACCCACTCATCTCTGGAACATTTTTAAGTCCCCAGGAAATGGCTAGCATTAGTGCTTACTCACCATATTCACACGGCGGCCATTTTCCACACTCTGTACTGCTGTGTTCCAGGTTGCAAGTCATATAAAAGCTAAATAGCTTACGTGCTATATGCGTGTTAGCATTTGCAGCTTATGTTAGAGGAAAGAAATGCACAATTAATTAATCAGTTCAAGTATGTTTGCTGTACCAATCACCAACCCTCCAAACTCTTTATATTGCCTGCTAGTAACGCTCCTACTTCAGCCCCATACACAATAAGCCAAAGCTGCTAAGCATGTTAAGTTATAATTGGACATATGACATGATACAACATACTTTACTGTCCCAGCGGGACATTTGTCTTAGTTTTAGTTAATGCACATAGCTGCCGTACTGTTTGTGGTAAATATGTACTGTGGCTTCCAAATCATAGATAGCCTACATTATAAGAAACTAGATAGTCATATAAACGTGACAAATTGTTATCATTTCACCTGCTTGCTAATTTATCAGCAACTGAAAAGACTGAAAATCTGGAGGGACATCAGGCCACATTTACCGTGAGACATCAGCTAAAAGTAGCATTCAGCCACTTTCTAGCTAGCTAATGTTACCAACATCATTACTGCCCACACAAAAATACACTGCTGACTGGGTTGTGACACATTTTTGTTGTTGGATGTAATCTGCTTGAACATTACAAAGAAATATGTGCTCCAGTGAGCAAAATGTCACAAAACGTTACTGACATAACTGGAACATTTCTGAGAAAGCGAGCTAACATTACATGGCGAGCTTGATTACATACACTATATTTTAATTCCAGGATGAAGCAAGATGAGCATTGATATTTTTGAATTAATACACACCTTGCCTATGTTATCCAACAGTAACGTTAGCAAGGAAGTTGCTGAATGCTAACATTATTTATGATGGCTAATGGGTTATCAAATATGTTGTTTTACTGTGAAATATAGCTTCATGTCCCTTCAGATTTTCACAATCCATTGTCTTTCCAGTTGCTGATCATTCAGGAAGTGGTGAAATGCTAACCATTTGTCAGATTTATATGACATGTCAAAATGGCTGCTGTGCTTATGCATGTTAAGCCTACATGTTTCCTGTAAAACCAGGTAGCTAGGGAGCGCTTACAGTCGCTAATAGTGGTGAATGTGCATTAGCCACTGCCCCCACTTCCCCTCCTGTCATGCATCTGTTGCAGTTCATGGATGCATTGTATTGTAGTCACTGATGTCTATTAGCTGACTCTTCCTGGACTGACCGCATCCAGTGAACGTGGTCTGACCAAGACCAAAACAGTCTCCAAGACCAACAGAGGCCAGCTGAAGACCAGTGGGGAATAGGCTACAATACTGAACTGATTTTCTTGCCATGTTCAGCTCCTTGCACCCCAGGGTTGAGTTGTGGCTAACCAAGCTTAATTAGCAACAAGTGAAGCTATTTTCCATCAGGAATCTCCTTACATGACCTCTGTAGTGTGTTCTTTATCAGTCCCTGAGGTTGTGTTCGGTCCCAGTCCTGTTCAGTGGAAGGATGGTCAGCCCACTTCCATTGCTCGCAAACAGCAGCTAATAGTTACAGTTAGCTAATTTAGCGACAAGTAAGCTGCTGAAGCTAGATCTCCATAAGCAAACTCTGTTATTAAATCAATTAAATTTGAAGCTGAACAGCTGGAGAACATCCGGAAAGTATTTTCTTAATAAAATATGATCCAGTATCAGCAAAATTGGCAAGAAAAGTCATACAATTGTGCTATTGTACAGTGAGTTTCACTGGCACTCATCAACGTTTTTAAGTTGTTTCACAGAAAATGATGAGAACACCTACAAAACAACTTTTTTGTCATTGTTGGGCCAGATAGTGATATATAGGACACACACAATATGTAATTTTCTTTCACTAGGGGCCTCTCTCAAATGTGTGGGATCATGGGAGTTGTTGTCTTCACCTTTAAACAACCACCACCGCTGATGAATATTTATCATGACTCAGGCAGAAATCATGTTCATGGATGAGGTAATATTGAAGTATTATTTGTTACATTTAGTCATGTTCGCCAACTTACTTCCTCTCTCACTGACATATCAGATGTATCCTGGGAAATTATTGCAACTAGCATCTAGCTAGCAAGAAACGCACTGATCCTTTGAATAAATTACATATTTCTCTGGGTTTGAATATTGTTGGAAACATTTGGGATAATTTTAGTACACAAATACATAACATGTAAAGCATTTTTAGATATTTTAATGTGGAAATGTTACATAAAACAGCTTTAATCATCCATTTTGACTTTATGGGAACTGAATTTAAGTATGTGAAGAGAGACACTTGTCGCAGTGCATTGTGGGCTGAATGGCTCACAGGAGCAGCTTCCACCTTTTCAAACACCTCTATGTGCTGGACGACGCTGCATCTCGTGCGTCTCACCTGCAGACGAGGCTACTCCTGCTTTTTCAAGGTCACCTCGCAACAATCCAGAGCATCTTCATTACTTGTGTTGGTCCTCTGTCGTTCCCATAGCAACCCCGCTGAGCTGACAGATGAGAGGCGCAGGAGTCGGCTTCCCACATAGCAGGGAAAGCACACACACACATGCGGGCACACGTACGCACATTAAAACACATGCGCACATAAGTACATCTGGGGAAGCACACCGTGCATTGTTTAAAATAAACCAGGCATCAGAGGCGAGGTGCTGGAGCGAGATTGTCGTACACAAATAGGCCATTATGGCAAAAGTGGAACACAAGGAGTCTCCTATGAAAACAGAGTGTTCTCTCTCTACTCCTCGACTCTCTTTTTGCTCTCTGTCTGTCGCTCTCTCTGTGGGCAGGCCGTGTGTGCCTCGATGCTCGTTATCAAGAAGGCAAAACAAGAGCATTGAGGGTGGAACGAATGGGGTCACACCATGTACCAAGAGGGGAGGATGAAAGACAAAAAAACAGGCATAAATCAAACACCCGGCATGAGGGCAGCACCGGGAATTGTTTCTATTGGTGCACACCTACTTCCATAGGAGCTTTACCATTTTAAGGCATTAAAGACGTGCCATACCACAACACAACACGCCGACACACAAATCATTCAGCTCCTGAAAAAAAACATTAATTCTAATTCCAGTCCATATCAGATGTACATTTCCCTCGAGGTCTGAGAGGGAAAAAAGAAGCGAGAGAGACACTCCAAAGGCTGCAATAGGCTTGTAATGAATAAGACATTGCATCAGAATTGGAAAGACAGTGAAATCTCCTTCCTGTCGGCGTGCTGTGAGACAAGGGATGTATCATTACCAACTCTGTCTTTTTATGTCCTTGGAAGTGTGAATCCACAGTGTGACGAGTGGTGAAACATTCCAATAAATCCAGCAGGCGCAGTGCTGAGACAAAATCCAAGTCTCAGCCTTGTCCTCAGGCTGAGGACTTACTGAGGATTTGGTGTCTAGATTAAGTTATCAGGGACAGATTTCTGCACATATGTACATTTATATACTGATATCTTCTGATGTTATACAGTGTTTATGGCATGTTTTTATGTATACAACTGTATGCAATCATGTGACTCCATGGAAACAGTGCGTGCACCTGTAACAAAACAGACCAACATGTTTACTGTTGCAGTTAATATCATTTCGATTCATTCCATTTGAATATGCTCACTATAATCATAAATATATTCTAACATTCTGAGGGTATACTGCCATGTCAGCAGCTCAGTGAGGCTGTACTGGTGGTGTGTTGAGCTAAATGCTAACATCAGCACGCAAAACATGCTAACGGTGACCATGCATTAGCACATATAATGTTTGTTGACCAATTGTCAAATTTAGCTTGTTAGCTCTGTTAGCCGTGCAGCTAGTGGCACTTTACTTGACTCTGCCCAGACTGGGAGCTCAGAGCACCAGTGGATTGTTGGTGTTTACACTGCTAGCACAGCTAGCTTTGGTGGAGGGGTCTTTGGTGGGAAGGCAGGAGATCCAGCGGGGAAATGCTGGCGGGGATCAGCACTGGAGCGGGCACCAGAACTGGAGACGGTCGAGCTGGCAATGGAGCCAGGCTGTGCAGCCTCCCAGTGAACCTCCTAGTGGACCTGGATTAAACACAGCCTCTGAGACTGAGGGTTTGAGGGCTGGTTTGACGAAAGGGAATGAAGTGCCAGGTGATTCAGTCCGGCTCTTCAGGCAGGTAGCAGTAGGCCTGAGTTGGGGTTACAGCAGGGTCAGGGTCCTGGTGGTGCCAGGAACCAAACCTGGCAAGAAAATCGTCTCAGTGTTGCTGGACTGAGGGCAGACTGGATGCCACAGTGGCTCAGGGGTGGGCAATACATCATTATATTCATTATATTTGAGTAAGAATTAATATGTGACATAGACGCTGATCATATGTTGGAGTTTCCAGTGTTTCCGCTGCTGAGTTGCAGTTGCTTTACTTAGTCAGTCATAAACTAGATCTGCTCAGTATAATAGTTACTGAGAGGCTGAAAAAAAATCACAGAGAAACCAAACGATCATCTGATCACATTTTCTACTCTGCAAGCCCTTTGGTTTTAGGCTATTTAATTGTCTTTAGCCTGACTCATAGTGGCTAACTAGCTAGCTCGCTTTTACAACAAACTCCACTAACCTCGTCACACAGGTTACCCACAAGCCCACTTTCTTTATACGTGAAGGCTCAGTAACACACAGGTGTAGTGGGTATGTAATTCAAGTTAAGCAAAAGTACTTATACCTCGCTGAAAGTTCTCCACTTTACTACAATAAAATTATGTATTATAGCAAAATGTACTGAAAGTGTCAAAACTAAATGCAGTATTACTCATTCTGCAGTAAAATGGTCCTTGTCAGTGTTTTACCATCATATCTGATGTATTTGGATTAATATTACTCCAGCATTAATGTGTATGTTGCATTTTACTGCTGTGGATGTTTAAGGTTGTGCTCATTTTTAACTACTTTATATACTGTTGGGTAGTTTAATCTACAGCAATACATCATATTCTGTAAAATCATCATGTGTTTGCACCATTTGAGAATTTATAGTATGTTATTTTAGAGAAAATAACATCAAATCAAGATATTATAAAGCACTATCGTGCAGCCCTACAGTGACTCTTTATCACAACGGAATGGGTTGAAGCTAGCTGATTAGCATGCTGACTTCAGTAGAGTAGAAATAATATCTCTGCAACACAGTACATAATTATATTATCTTGACATAACGTGTTATTTATTCACATTCTCTTGATAATTCTAGTTAACTTTTGATTTCTTGAAAAAAAATCTTGCATATAGTGCTGTAACATGTCAGCATGCTAAAATCTGCTAGTATAGTTAAGGACCGCTGAGGCTGATGGGAGTGTCAGAAGGTTTTTTTTTTTTTGTTCTTGTTTTTATGTGTGTGTGTGTGTTGTTTTTAAATATATTTTAGAGGGCTTTTTACATCTTTATTTACATATGAAAGCAGAATTAAGAACAGGAAATTGAATGCCAGGTTTGCAGATTTTTGCTCATGAACCAAAGTAATGGACAAAGAAATTTTAACCTGATGGTGGCACCGGCATGAAACGTTAAAGGATCACCAAAGTTGTTACAACTCATCCTAAGGGAAACATGCACCAAATCTCATAGCAATCCATCCAATAGTCAAGATATTTTACTTAAAACCACAACCAAACAACACTGCCAATCCTTGAGCCACGCTGCTTGCTTGACTAAAAATACCTGGTGTTAACATGCAAAAGTATTCCAGTCATTATCATTTCCCACCTCTTATTCTGTTCACATTCTGTTTTTGTAAATGGGAAATGTGGTTTGCAATCACCAAGTCCTTTGAATATGCTGATTATAATGAGAAATAAAATATAATACATGTATAATGATATAATGTGCATGTGCAGTAACTTGCTTTTTAAATCTATATCTGGAATGAAGCATCAGAAACAGCCTAAAATCTCTGCATGTCAGTCATGTTTTGATTAAATCTCCCTCTGAGTCCAGACAACTTTAGTTTTTGACCTTCAACTTTATAGATGACGAAGGCTTTGCAGCCAGACGCCTTATCCACGGCTGGAGACTGGCCGCTGCCATGCTGCGACGCAGTCACCCATCGAGCTCCCTTATCTCCCGAGGGAAACACCCTCAGTCCTGATGTCTGGATATCTACGTAACAACACTGTCTGCCCAAAATCCCAAGCGGCTGACACAGCCTGTAGAGAACAGAGACAGCCCGGGCTGGAATCAGACTTCTGATAAAAGTCGCGGAAGCTCACGCTCTGACAGCCATTCAGACACACACACGCAGAGTGGCGATCAGGAGCTTGATAAAAGCAGGTTGATTACGTCAAGATTGACGATACGTTTAGTTTGCGGTTGTCTTTATCCAACCTGAGTCACAGAGGATTTAAATCAGCCCATCAGCATCAGTGTCACAGTGAGGATCTTTGTCTGAAGCAGCTGCAGTACTCCGAGCTGCCATTGGGTGTCTCTGCTCCACCAGTAACATCAACTGGATGTGTGTAGACTCTGTTGATGAGATTTTCTCCTCCCTGCTCCCAGAACGCCTGCAGAACAGGTGAATGGACTGGAAATCTAAATGAAATCTAGCAGCTCTCCTTTCTATTTATTTTCCTTTGCTCTGTATGTATGTATAAGTTTATGTACCTCTGTCTTTATGAGGACTAAATATAACAAAAGGGCAATCATAACTAAATGAAAAATATTGGTTTGTTGTAATCTGAGTGTTTTGCTCACCTGGCACACCTAAAGTCAGAATGAAGCAACAGAAAACTACTTGGTTGAATGTGCAATCAAATCTCACCAACATCTGAGACCAAAACAAATGCATGCTTCATTTTTTCAAAAAAAGTTTGGGGAACAGGTGTCTTCTGGACTCACACTGCTCACGAAACTGATCAAACTATAAGTGCTAATCAAATATGGACATCGTATTGCCTTTTAATTCCTTAAAATGTTTTCAGAAACACAATTTAGTGACTGTTTAGTTGTAAAACATCTGGAGGAAAACCCCAGACCCGCAAAAGATCTCACAAGTGATCATTTTAACCGAAAGTATGATCAGTCCCACGTGTTTTTCTGTCTCTAAACTTATCCAGATCTTCAACAAAGCGCCGTCAAATTATAAAACATAATTAGTTTGTGCAATGTGCACAATAAACAAACAAGGCAAACAAATCTTCCCTTCTAGACATGACCGTTTCCAACAGAGATTCCTGAAACCCAGGTCAAAGTTTCAAATTAAACAGCGTTGACCTGAAATAGCTTAAGATTCTGTTCCTGCATTACCTATTTCTCATCTAAAATGTCCTGAGAAACATATTTTAGTTACTCACCAGGCCGCCATGTTGAAAACGGATGCAAGGAAGATCAAGACCAAGAGGAACTCACGTGCACGAACACGCACACTAAACAAAGAAGACTAAAACCACAGGGCGTGTGATGTCATTATCTGCTCAGGAAGCCACTATATCTTTGCATTGCAAATCGTTGTTTGGTGACATCTTAAAAGGCTGAATGTTGTATTTAGCATCTTTAAACTGTCTAAAAAAGAATAGACCTATGTTATTTATGCTGTTGAATTGTGTACTTACATTATCCCAAATGTTTGAACCCAGAGAAATCTGTATTTCGATCCAAGGTAAGGGTGCGTTTCATTTGGTTGCTAGTTGCTATAACTTCTGGGGAAACAACATGATACTGTAGATCACAGAGTGAGGAAGGAAAGTAAATGCACCATGAATTTAACTTTAATAAATTACATCATCAATGAACATGAAATCTGCCATCAGAAATGACGTCAGGTAGGTTTTCATCGGAAGTGTTGATGACTTGGACTTGAGTCACAAATTTGCTGACTTTAGACTTGTTTGCCAAAATCAAGAAAAGATGTACAACTTCACCTTTAAGGCAAATGACTCATGACTTCACTTGGACTTGAGCCTTTTGACTTGAAAACACTTGATACCTTCCCCTGAGCCAAAAGATTTAAAAGTCTGTTATTTAACAAATCAACTAATTTCCCTTCATTTCCTGAATCAACTGACATTAAAACTATTCATTTCTAGCAAGTTGACACTTAATTCCCCAGATCCACTTTGTTTGAACCAATCCAACAGCATCCAATCAAGTTGCAGGAGAGAACCATGAAGAACTAACACTACATTACTGAGCTCCAATTGGAAAAAAATGATACCAAAGATAATTTCATTCACGTACCAAAACTATGCAGTGGTTTATTATCACTCACTGTTGTTTGGTGAAGACGACAGTTTGACCTGTTTAGTGCTCAAAACTCAAAGGTTAGGACTTGAGACTTGCATGTCTTGCCTCAGGACATGAGTGCAAAGACTTGTACTTGTGACTTGCAAAACAATGACTTGGTCCCACCTCTGCGAGACAACATCTATTATCACAAACTATCTCACGATGGTCGGAATGACTGTGGTTAAAGCTGTTATAATCAATTTTAGGTTAATAATGGATGAAGTGACTACGTGTAATGTGAGTGCGGTTGCTCGTAGTGGTGAGCCCACAGAGAATTATCTCCCATCAGGCCCTGCAGTTCAGCTCTAGAGACTCTTTTAGCTCATTGGGCTTTTTTTTTTAGCCTGCAGCTTAACTGCTTCGGTTCGGTCTCGCTGCTCTCATCAGCAGTGCTTTTTTTATATACAGCAGATCATTTTCAGTGAAAAAGATCCTGCTAATGTTGCTCTGTATCTGCTGGGTGTTTCAATAATAAACTGTTAGCCGTATGAACTTTTTTGAAGGGGATAATAATATGTCAGTGTTGTGTCTGAAGCTTGTTTTTGCTGCCCCCAAGGTAGCAAAATATCAATCTCGAAACCCATCGGCTATTGTCCGATCATGATTTAATCTCTAGGGGCAATGGCCAAAATTTCGGGGTTTCCTGTGTAGCCAGCTGATCTCCAGGCCAAGACTTCCTGTTCCTTGAGCAGATCATTGTTTACAGTCTGATTAGCAACTTGAGACATTATAACAGAGCTGGAGGCTAATCTCTACTGCATGTCGTTTATTGCATTTCCAAGATTGCATTTCAGCCAACGCGTTCCGTCTCTTTTGCTCGTCATATGGAATGTTTACCTGCACGCAACCAGCCCACTCAAACATGATTGGTCAATACTACACAGACCACAAAGTCTTGTCTCTTGCACACAGATTGTGCATTTATATGCAAATATGTTTATAGAGATAACCAAAAGATAAGTTCATGCAGGTTTAAGGTTAGGGAAAGATTGCCTCCGTTACTAAAAGAAAACCGGCATCGACTTTTGGTCACAGGTAAGATACAGACCACAGTCTCTACCGTTGAAATCACGCCCTTTCACATCCACCTGTCCCCGCAGAGTGATTTCTGCCTTTGCACTGACAGAGGACAGTCATTATTCACAAGACTGCAGGAGGTTGCTTGTCAAGAAAAATGTTGTTTACAGCATTTAAACAAATTTCCAAGCCTGTTGTTTTGTCTGGTGAGGACAGTCTCAAAACGAATATAAAGATATCTTCCAAAGCTTGAAACGCCGGCAAAATTTGTGTGTCGAAAGAATTATCTGGTGCAGCATCAGTAGTTCAACCTCTTCCAAAAGGAAGGTGGTATAAATCAATTATTTTTGGAGTTCCATTCAAGGAAAGAGTGAATAAAAATACTCCGAACACCTTGTGCCAACACCTTGAAGCCAAATGATCGCGCTGTGGGTCCACAACTCCAATATTTACTTCATTATCCTCTATGTGTTCCTCATTTACAAACCTCATGTTGCCCTGGAGTGATTTACTGGACGAGACGTGCTGCTTTAATGTGCCCCTTGTATGCTCCAGCATCCCACTTTGTGAGTCATAAATACAACTTGTGGCAGATTCATGTACATTTCAGTAAAAAATAACTATGTGGGCTATTAAATTAACAGCTGTCTCTGGGAAATTTGGAGGAACCAAATGGTGAAGAGCTAATTCATGCTGCAATTCAAGGATATTTTGAAAACTCTATCAGATTTGGTTGTTGGCAACTAGTTTTTCCTCCAAACTTCTCAAACCATTACCAAGTATTTTTGCTGCCAAAACCTAAACGACCCTCAAAGTTGAGAAAAGGCTTGAATTGCTTTTGCAGTATTTATATGGGTCCATTTTCAGTGTTGTGCATGAATGTTTTTGGGGAACGGTTAACTGAGCGTATACGTTATAGCTTTGTTGGCTCTCATGGAAGTTAATGACGCGGTGTGTTTGTGCATTGTATGAACAAATTAGTACACTTTCTAATGGAAAAAAAAATTCACATTTTTATGCAAATTGTGCCTTTTGGATCTGAAAAAAAAAAAACAAGTCTGCAATTAGGCTTAATTAGAAAGGACACATTGAGTTCAAACATCCCAGAGGAAAGGAAACATTCAAAATAAGATCTCCTGAGACTTTAACTGTTTTCTCATACTTCTTAAATTTGGCTCCTGAGAAATAGCCTTCATCCCGTCTCAGCCAGAGATTAATTTGAGCCCAATTCAAGATCTTAGAATGCTGTTTTGGTCTCACTGCACTGATCTTAAATTTGTCTTAAATAATCAGCACTTGAAATAACAGTGACATCTAAAAGAAACCTTGGTTGTCTCAAATGAGATCTTAAATTCATCTCAGTGGTCAAATTTAAGTCTTGTTGCTCCATACGGTCGTCAAGGAGAAATCTCTGAGACACCTATGAGCTCAGCAAAAGATTTCTTTTGTTTTGCTCCTGTTTTTTTTTTTTTTTCCCTAAGGGGGGCTTTAGGAGAAACAGATGAGACTTCAGTGAGCTCAAAATAAAAATCTCAATTATTTCTCACAAGACAAAAAAAATGACGATTGTGAGAAACAAAATTTTCCTCTGGGATCTGAGCAGTCTTGGGAAATATCTGTGAGTGAATGATGATCACAAGAAACTGTTGATAAAGGGTAAGACCACGAGCGAACAGTAACAAAGTTGCTCCATCTAAGTCAGATTGACAGAATTTTGTACAGGACTGGTTTCCTTTGTTTCCCAACAACAAGTAGACAGACTAGTTTGTGTGGTGAAACGTATACTCGCATTGGTTTTTACTTGACTTGAAGTAATGTGTCTGTGATTCTGTGGTAATTAATTTAGTTTGGGAGGTGGGCAGTGGCAGTGATTGGGTTCTGGGGATGGATGGATGGGTTCTATTGAAAAATAATAGCTTGGAGCAGCTCGTTAAAAAAAAAAAGACAAAACAGCAGAAATAAACGTGAACTAGTTCATTTTCTGTAACTGTGAACTTAATTCAAAATTCTATGAGGACTTGTTAAGGTGCTATGTGTGGCATTTAGTGTTTCTTGGAGCTGAAGTCCTGACGTCACATGTGAGCAAGCCGCTGTCTCACTAACTTGTGCAATTCCATGCAATCTCTCATTAAAAGCTGTCTACATTGGCCTTTACAAAAAAAAAAAAAAACTAAATCTATTCCCGGGGTTTACTCTCTATATTCTTAGATAAATGAGTGTCTACTGCAGCACTTGCTTTTAGAAACTAAACTTTTGTGATTTAACAAACTTCAGCAATAATTTATTTGTTGCAAACAGAAAACAACAGCTCAAGGAGTTTTACCTGTGTGGCAGTGCACAAAATAAAGGTTATCCCAATATTGGAAATTTGTTTTCAACAGTTAAATCGCTTGAAATGTTGTTTGGTGTAAAGCCAGAATGAAAACCACTGTTGATTCAGCACCATGGACAGGGCCAGCAGTCAGTGAGCTAACAACTGCAGGGAGAGTATTTCTTGTATTTTTGGAGCAATGGGCTTGCAGAGCAACGGATGTTTGTATGTGGGGCAGTTGGACATCGAGAAGTACCTTCCTTCCTTCCTTTTCTGAACATGTTTCTGTGTCAGTGTCCTGCTGTTTGTGTACTATAAAATACAAACTATTCCTGTTGTGACTGTTATGAGTCATTAGTCAAGTTTATGCCCAAAGTTCACCAAAATCTCAACTGAATTTCCAGAAAATCTGCAAAAAAAGAAAGAAGAGAATTCATGCACATTTCCATTCACTACTGTTCTGTGAATATTAGGAGTTGGGTACATTGAGTTAATTCTCCAGAGTTCTACTAAACCACAAGGGAAGTCAAATTTCAAACAATGGAAAACTGTGTGGACACATAAAAGAAATATTGCATTTATGTTTATTTCATTTGGCAAAGGTCACACTTTCCTAATCACAGCGCACACATCTGATCTTTTCAGCCATTTTTAATCACTTCACTGGTGAATAACGTGTCAAACACTACTATGACCTGAAAACAACCTGAAACATGGACGCTCTGTCCAGCAGCTTTATTGGACATGTCCAGACATGTTTGAGCCACCAGAGCCAGATGACGGTGACAGGATGGTATTTTTTTTTCTTCTGTGTCAGGTTGTTGGAACTGAAGTGAGCTGAAGTGAACTGCTGGGCTGATTTGGACTGAGAGAGTAGTTGAAGGTACGTTCATAACTGACCCTTAGGGAGCACAGAAATCATGAACAACAGTTTAATGGTCTAACTCCACAGTTCAGGACTACATAGTTCTCAGTATTTTCACACTTTCAGCAACTATTTTCTACCATGTACAATTTGTTTAAAAGAAAAACTCCCCTTTTCCTTTACATAGACTTTAAGATTTTACTCCTCCTTAAATTCAGTGGCCTAAAAAATGAAAAATTGAAGTTTCCCTGGTAATAGTTTTGTTTTCTTTTTATGGTAAATATCCAAATGTCTCAACCAAATATACCAGTGATTTGTTGGTGTCAACTCAAAGGAAAATTTGTTTCTCGCAATCGTTTTGTCTTTGTCTCATGAGAAATAAATGAGATCCTTATTTTGAGCTTACTTAAGTCTCATCTGTTTCTCCTAAAGCCCCCCTTAGGGAAAAAAAACAGGAGCAAAACAAAAGAAATCTTTTGCTGAGCTCATAGGTGTCTCAGAGATTTCTCCTCGACAACCATATGGAGCAACAAGACTTTAATTTGACCACTGAGACAAATTTAAGATCTCATTTAAGACAACTGAGTTTTCTTTTAGATCTCAGTGTTATCTCAAGAGCTGATTATTTAAGACATATTTAAGATCAGAGCAGTGACCCCAAAAAGAACAAGATCTTCAGTTGGGCTCAAATTAGTCTCGGGCTGAAATGAGACAAAGGTCGTTTCTCAGGAGCCGAATTTAAGAAGTATGAGCCTCATATAGACAGAGGCGAGATCTTATTCTGAACTTTTCCTTTCCTCTGGGAAAAATTTTACATGCAGCACCTTTCATTTCTATTTATTGTCTTCAGTTAGGTTAAAAGATTCTGAGTCTATGGGCAGCTAGTGCGGGTATAGCAACACAAATGTGTAGAGACAGCGTGTGAGAAGAAGACAGACAGGTAGACCCACAGAGAGACTGAGACTGACAGAGACAGAGGGAATAGATTCCCCACTGCTCTTGTAACTCCCTTTTAACTCTGACGGTTGCTCTGTCGACGTGAGTGAGCTGCTTTTTCCCTCCGTTTTCTGCCTCTGAAATGTCAAAGAAGTTGCTGTGGCTGCTGCCGAGCTGCTCCGTGTCTTTACTACCACAGAAACAGGGAGAGTGTCACTGTAATTGTAGTATGAAGACTACTATTTCTCTCTCTCTCTTTCTGTCTTTTCATATTTTGAGCTCGCAGAGACTTCGGGATGCCGAGGAGAGAATTTTCCTCCTCATTAAAAAACACTGTAAGAGGAGAAGCCTGGTAGGTGTGCACAAACACACACACAAACACACACAAATACGGATTCACGTGCACGCAGGTACACAAACATAAACCATAAATACGCAGAAGGTTCAGTCACACTAACGGGACCTGACAGAGCAATCCCAGTCACATACATGCTTCTCTCTCTATCTCTCTCATCTCTGTTTCATCTCCCTCCCACATTCGTCCTCACATTTTCTTTACCCTCCTCCACCCCTCCTTCTCACTGTTGCATTCCTGTTTTTTCCCCCCTCCACTGCTTCATCAGCCTCTTCCATCGTTTGTTAGAGCAAAAGGGACACAAACAACAACTATTAAAAGAACACCTGGACTCTTCAGTTTCCATTAAAGTTAAGTACATACTCCATGTAAACAGATAGACTTATACTTCATTCATGCCACACTCAAAACAGTGTGGGACATGTACACAAGGACAGAGGACGACAGTAGTCCTAACCATGAACAATTTTAATTTTAAATTCAACTAATGTTTGTAACAAATGTAGCTACCAATCAAAGCTATTCTACATGACAACAAATTCTATTTTGGGGTTTAACCTTGAATTGTTTTTATTTTATGTATTTAAATTCCCCATTAGTTATTACTGCAGTAACATTTATCTTCCTCAATTGAATAATGGATAATAACCAGTGTTAGCTTGCTATAGGCCCATGTTGACATCCCAGAAACACAATTCTGGCGAAACCATGTACGTTGTATATCAGGACAATCAGCGTCAGTGCAAGTTTCCCAAAACATCACTGCGAGGAATGCTGATGGGGAGGGGCACAGGCCAGTATGAAGACAGGGCAGAGACCGTGCTTTGCAAAGGGGACCCAGCCCGCACCCGCAAAAATGAGATCCAGAACCCAACCCGTTACCCGCAGTTATCTCTAAGTCAAATCCGCACCCTCCTGGAACCATGAATATGAGCCCCACGACCCGATCTGCACCCGTGATTTACACTCACTTGTGTTCTCAATTGGTGCAACGCCTGTACTCCTGCAGCTGTTGACGTGTGTGACGACAATGGTCACTTGCAGAAAACTTATACTTTTTGAAACTTTTTACAAGCAGCAAAGTCACTGACAATGTTATTCTATCAGTCTTAGCCTTAGCGTTTGAGGACGTAGACTGGATGCTACAGAGACTCACTATTGCCTCATACCTATATTTTGCTATGGCAACGGCTGCAAATGTAGTTGCTGTGGCTGATGGCTCCTTCAGACTTCCCTACTTTTTTTCCTTTGATCTGGTGAAACAATTATGACAAAAATATAAGGCTTTTGAAAAGGAACTGTGGAGTTTGGATTAAAGAGCAGTGGTAAGATGATAAACAATATGCACACAGCATCTTTCAACAAGCAGACAGATCAGCTGGATGCAATACCATGGACCACCCCAAGAGGGGAGGAGGAGGGCGGGAGCTAAGAGCCAACTAACCCAGCATCAGGAAAATGAAACGGATGAAATGGGACTCAGGCTGGCCAAGCAATGGGAAATCAGAGACACAAAGAGACCTGCTTCACCACAAGCTCAAGGTTTTGCTGGGCGGAGTAGTTCTGAGCGGACAGGATAAAACACGCAAGACTCCAGCGGGACGATGGGGGAGATGATGCTTCACGCTCCAACACAGTCAAAATTGATGTTCAATGTTTCCCAGATGTGGAGCTTTGAATGTTAAGATGATGACCATATGATCATCACCATCTTGTTCCTATCTTGTTCTGGTATTATGGGACAAGATGGGCTACAGCTAGCTGGTTGGCTTGCTAATTTCAGTAGATATTTCTGCAACACATAGATAGTCTGACATGACGCCAAGACTGTTATTTCTTCTCCTTGTGTTAATAATTTCAGTGTTGTTTCAGTATTTGAATGTTTTAAACTAAAACTTGAAACATTTTATTTAATTTAAACATCATAACACAACGTACATGCATACATTTATTTTCGAACGTATGCAAAACAGTTCATCAAATTTTTGAGGAATCTGACAATAACTTCCAAGATTTCCAAAATGTTAATCCTACTTGTAGGGTTGAAATGTTTCCTTTTTCTCCCAACCAAATAAAGTTTCTGGAGCTTAAATCATATACATTTTTTCCTTTATAATCTGTTATTCTGCATGTGGCCCAAACACAAAATAGGATGGGACCACACAACTCTCTTTTTATTTATGGCCATCATCAATAAGGCAGCAACTTCAAAGGGGCTGCAAACAGAATGCTCAGTTTATGTTCTCTCAGAGTTTCCCTTTTTTTGTTTTTTGGTTCAAGCTAATAATTTACATAAAGGTACCACTACAAACAAGTTTATATTTCACGTGTTTTCCCCCAAACCATCAGCAGCCTATCAGGTATTCAGAGAAATTGATTTTGGGAGGAAACATTGCTGCTGAGTGTCACTTGAAAGTACTACAGTGGCGTACAGAGTGGAGGCGGATGTTCCCCTGACACAGACATATTATCACTCAACATGGTGTTTGCTAAAGTGCAGCGCCGAACCCAGGAGACAATGATGTCTCTCAAGTTAACAGTCCCAACTCCCGAAATCTGTACAGTATTGACTGATCTCCTTCAAGTCTTCCTATGAGCCACCCCTTTTTACTCTGTGCTCCAATAACAGTTGAACAAGCTTGGTACCCTTTCCTGTTTCCTGTCCTTAGATATGCCATTGACTATGCTTGTCTTGTCCTGTCTAGAGGTACCAAGCTTGCTCAACTGTTATTGGAGCCCAGAGCAAAAAGGGGCGGGACTTAAGAAGGGTCAGTTGTCATTTTAAACAGATTGCTTGGTTTATGTTTCCTTTGAAAGGTTTCCTTTTTCCTTGCAAAATCTGTATAGTATTAACTGTTCTTCAAGTTAACAAAGAAGTCATATCTCAGTGATTCAAGTTGTTGTCTGAGATATTTTTATTTTCTATTTCTCTCTGTCTTCCAAAGACAGTGTTCCAACAGTTGGGCAAGCTTGATTCCTTTCCTGTGTCCTGTTCTTGGATATGCTATGTGCTAGGCTTGTCTATGTTGAAAAGAAAACCAAATTTGAAGATGCTTAAAATAAGTTGCTGGGGAACCTGTAAAGGCAACATAATCACATCTTAATTTAGCTAATGTTAACAAAATGCTAGCTAACTAGCTAGTTAATCTCCATCAATCATTAGCTAGCTGGTTAGTTAGCATTTTACTAACATTGCCTAGATAGCTAGGTAGTGTTTTGCTAACATCAGCCAATTTAAAAAGCAACTTATATGTCACTTTCACAGGAAAAGGAGACAGCTCTGCAAGCCCTTTCCTGTTTCCTGTCCTTAGAGATGTCATTTGCTATGCTTGTCTTTTCCTGTCTCGAGGTAACAATCTTGCTTAACCATTACTGGAGCCCAGAGCAAAAAGGGCTCCAACAGTCTCATTGGCTATCTTTGATGTTTTAAGAAGGGTCACTTGTAATTTTAAACAGATTGCTTGGTTTATGTTCCCTTTGAAAGATTCCCTTTTTTGTTGCAAGTCAAAATCTACAAAGAAGTCACATCTCAGTGATTCAAGCTGCTATAACAGTCTCATTGGCCGTCTTTGATGTTTTTATATTCAACCCTCTCTGTCTTCCTAAGACCCACCCCTTTTGACTCTGTGCTCCAAGTAACAGTTGAGCAAGCTTGGTTCCTTTCCTGTCCTTGGATGTGCTGCCTGCTAGGCTCATCTATGTTGAAAAGAAAACCAAATTTGAAGATGCTTAAAACAAATTGCTGGGGAACCTGTAAAGGCAATATAATCACATCTTAAGCTAGCTAATGTTATCAAAACACTAGCTAACTAGGCAATTAATCGCCATCAGCCATTAGCCAGCTGGTTAGTTGGAATTATACTAACACTAGCGACATAGTTAGCTAGTGTTTTTCTAACATCCGCTGACTTAAAATGTGATTTATATGTCACAAAGCTACAGCTCACTTAACCATTACTGGAGCCCAGAGCAAAAAGGAACAGGACTTGAGAAAGGTCAGCTGTAATTTTAAAAATGATTGCTTAGTTTACGTTCCCCCAGAAAGTTCCCCTTTTTGGTTGCAAGCCAAATTCTATACAGTGTCTACTGTTCTCCTTCAAGTCAACAAAGAAGTCACATTTCAGTGATTCAAGTTGCTACAACAGTCTCATCAGCTGTCTTAGATGTTTTTCTTTTCCTCCCTCTCACTTCCTAAGACCAACCCCTTTTCATTCTGAGCTCCAGTAACAGTTGAGCGAGCTCGGTACCCTTCCCTGTTTCCTGTCCTTGTGTTCTATGTTGAAAAGAAAAACAGATTTGAGGATGGTTAAAATTAGTCACTGGGGAACCTGTAAGGGTGTCATATTGTCACATCTTAAGTTAGCAAATGTTAGCAAAATGCTAACTAAGTAGCTAGCTAATCTGCATCAATCATTATCTAGCTACTTAGCTAGCATTTTACTAACACTGACAAGATAGTTAGCTGTATTTCCGCTATCTTAAGATGTGACTTATATGTCACTTTTACAGGAAGGTACCCAGCTTGCTTAACTGTTATTGGAGCACAGTGCAAAAAAGGGGGCGGGACTTACGAAGGGTCAAGTGTAATTTTAAACAGATTGCTTGGTTTATGTTCCCTTTTCTTGGTGCAGGTCAATAACTTATATAAAGGTACCAGTACAAACAAGTTTATGGTTCGTATGTTTTCGCTTGATTTCCTCAAACCATCAGCAGCCTATCAAGTGTTGAGAGGAATTGATTTTGTGAGGAAATGTTGCTGCAGAGTGTCACTTGAAAGAACTACAGCGGCATAAAGTGGAGGCGGATGTTCCGCTGACACAGCATATTATTATCACTCAACATGGTGTTTGCTAAAGTGCAGCGCCGCACCCAGGAGACACAGACTCTCTCAAGTTAACAGTCCCATCTCCCAAAATCTGTACAGTATTGACTGTTCTCCTTCAAGTCAACAAAGAAGTCACATTTCAGTGATTCAAGTTGCTACAACAGTCTCATTGGCTGTCTTTGATGTTTTTCTTTTCCTCCCTCTCTGTCTGTGCTGCTGGGTGGGTGGAGGTGGAGAGGTAATGCGATGCAGAGAAGCGACTGGAGCGAGACGGAGCTCTGAGAGAAAACCCAGGTTCACACCAGGGTGGCTTACACTGCTGCTTTACTCTCTGTTCACACGCGCACACAAATGAGCGCGCGAGCACCTGCGTGTGCACACGCGCACACTAACAAACACAAGCATGCATATTCAAGATGGTGCACGCACATACAGTACAAGCAGAAACACACACGTGCACACACAAACACACAGACACATTCAGAACGGCTTATGAGTTGTGCACCTCAATACCAGCCGCAGTATAGCCCATCTGTGAAAAGGTAAATTGAATTTTACAGGCACAAAGCCGACTCCCCTGCGGTCCTTAGAAAAAAAGCCCCACTTTGTGAGTCTAAAGCTTTTCTAAAGCTTTCGTCTCTTCATAGCCCCCCCACCCCACCCCGTTCCCTTTTCTTCTCCTTCCTCCCTGTCTCTCTCTCTCTCTGTGGGGGAAATGAAGGTGTGAGAAACGCTGATCGATATGCTCATTAAAGAGTTGTGTCTTTGGGAGGCCTGCAGAGGGTCTGCACAACGCTGCACACAAAGAACACAGACGCAAAACGCTGCACCGAAAAAGCCTGCTGTATCACCACAACGCCATCCACAACTGAACAGCAGCACTTCTCACAGCCACAAAGAGCTAACGGAGAGTAGAAACAAACCCTCTCTTCTTATCCCTCTTCCTCCTTTTTTCTCAACTTTTCCTCCTCCTCCTCCTCCTCTCTCCTACTGCCTCTGTGCGCACCCAGAGATGTAGTTAAAGCACTTTTATTCTGCTTGTGCAGAGGATTTTCCAATCTGTCCGTGCCTCTATTATTAGAAGCTCCCATACATAGGCTGTGTCTCTGTTTTAACACAAACAGCCATGCAGCTAGTCATTCTGCCCACACAATTAACCCCCACACACACCAAGGTACTGAGAAAACGCAGCCTGATATGTTAAATTCTAATTAACTACAGCGCTACCGCCTCCACGGCTCTACTGTGTGCTGTGTGTGCGTGCATCAGGCAGGTGGGATAGACACTGACAGGTGGAATAAAATTGCCAGTGCGAGGTATCCATCTGTGCAGGATCCACCATATGCATTTCAAAAACTCTGCGAGGTTTCCATGCCAAATGATGGAGAGAGATTGACACTGTTCCATCTGCCAGCGCAGTCTATATTTGAGGTGTATGGGTATAAACAGGGGTGGAGAGATTATTACAATGTCCCACTCAATTTGAAGAGCTGTTTGGCTGAAATGTCCCGTGAGAAGAGGATAAAAATAGGACCGGAGTCAAAAAAATGGTGTTAAAATCTGTTGAGGAAAAGTAGTAAGTGGCTTATTCAAGACGGATTTAGAGAAAAAGCTGGTCAGAGAAAGCGGAGCGGACTCTGGTACACAGTATTTGTCAAAAGGAAAAGGAACAGTGGAGTTAAAGGTATAGTTTCACATTTTGGGAAATAAGGTTTCTCCCTTCAGTGGCAACTGTTACATTAGAAGATCAATACCGCTCTCATGTTTATCTGTTTAGGATTAAAAAAACAACTAAAATTACATTTTAAGCTACTGCCCGCAGCTTTGCCAGCCAGTTAGCTTAGCTTAGCATATAAACATTGGAGACAAGGGGAAATAGCTCGTCTGGGTCTTCCTGAATAAGGTAACAAAATGTGCCTATCAGCACTTCTGAAGCTACTAATACACATATATTGTTTGTTTGGTAATGCTTTAGATTACAACCGGCAATGTACTGTGTAGTTACTCCACAGTTACAGTGTAATACCTATATGTAGGTACAGGGTAACAAGATGGAATAAGGAGGCTGCAATTTGGGATTTTTCAAAGAAATTATACTGCAGTTATTTTTTAAGTATAAATTCTGTCTAAATTCATTACAAACATTCACGTAATTGCTCACTAGGTCATACTTACCCTATAATAATTGAATAGATAATCAATACTGGTGCCAAAACAATATCAGAGTTTCTAAACAACAAAACCCATATCAGCCCTGATTTCACAACCCTACGGTTAAGAGTTTGTTACATTTCCGAGGATCTCACATTCTATGCTAACCCTTAACCCTTACCCTAACTCTTTTCAGTTGTGTGCTATAGAGCAGGTTAACACAGGACCATGGGAACAAATGTACGACCCTGTAAATGTAGGCCGCTTTTGTCATGTTCCCATTAAGTGCCACCAAATTTGGGGGGGGTGGCTTCCAATAATTTTCGTAAGCTACTTATGTATGATTAGGGCATGATGATAGTCATGGTTAAAAGAAGCCAAAACTAACTGTCGGATGCCAGTCAGTGTATTCAGATGGTCATTAGAGGTCTTTGCCAGGTACACATAAAACCAGACACAATACTTTTTGATTTTTGATTCTAAGGACATATTTTGCAGCTTTGCAGCTCTCAATCCCAGTGTTAGTATCCCTCCAGCATCATTTCTGAAATAATTTCTTTGCCGTTATGTTCTGATGTGCCGTTGAAGTCAGGTGACATAGTACGGAGCAATAAAGTCCACGTGTGGAGAAGTTGGGTCGATGGATTGGTTAAACAAACACAGGATTTCACGCTAGATTGTGTCTAGTGCAAAACCAAAAGTCAACGGTGATTACGTCTTAAGTTACGTAACAAAGTTATTTAATTTAACCCGAATCATGATTGTTCCCTAAACCTAACCAAGTGGTTTTATGCATTTATTTTGAAAGTCTATCCAAATGTGGAGTCCTGCATATGCAAAAACAAGAGCCCAACAGGTTTCTGAATGTGAAAATCCCATTCATACTCTGAATGTAGGATTCAGATTTAGATTAGTCTTGATGTTGAAACCAGGTTAGACTTACCACATGCTATGACATGGTGAAACTAAGTGTAACAGTGACATGTCTGATTGGTGGAGCTCGCCATAGAAATGTTTACCTCCCCTGGGAATAGGTGGGTCTGCTAGCAGGCTGGCTAGTTTGGTAGCTAACACTGAGTCGTACTAATAATCGTTGTTACACTGCAGTGATAAGAGAAATGTAATGTCGTGATATGGCGTAAGTCTTTCTCGTATAAAAGCTGCATTATAGGAATTTTATGTAATTTTCCAAACTTACCAGACTGATCTCACCAACTTAGTCATATTGACATTCCTGAATATTATTTCTCATTCTCTTAATTTTTCAGTTCCTCCAGGATTTAGCAGTTTTTGTGTTTCTTGCAGCCTAAAATGCCTGATTTCACAGCAGCTTTAAAAAAAATTGCGTGAGTGTTGTAATGTTTTTAGGCCTTTTTTGGTAATGAAACTGCAAGAGCAAGTGAACATTGTGAAAGGAAGCTGTGATTTTTTTTATACATAATTCATTATAATCAAAGGCAACTTGTTCCAGGGAGAACAAAACTGCACTCTATTCTGAGTGTTCTACATAACCTCACCAAAAAGGCTAACAAGTACAAAGATCTAACAAAATATACTTTATTTTGTAGATGAAGAAGTGCACAGAGCATTGATAAATGTCAGGAACAATGACAAACCTGTTCTTTTCAGTACTTGTGACAAAATGAAAAATATAAATGCAAAAAAAGTCTGAATAATAAAACAAAACATTGACCTGGTTCACTGAGACGTACGTTTGATGTCAAATTTGCGGATAAATTTGAGTTTGGACAAAATTGCGAGGCCTTGTAGAATTCACAGGATTTGGTTGAATTTGCATGAATTGCTGCAATCGTAACATCGCAACTTCCTGGAGGGACCATAAAATACCTCGAGGTCTGCAGATGTCCCGCCGGCACATGATAATAACCCATACTGCCAAGGCCTGTGATAATGCAAGATCTTGTAGTATCACTTTATTTTCAGGTGGCAGGAAAACATGAGAAACACGGGAAAATAGATTTTAAAAGATGCAACCACAGTCACAAGAACTATTTGATTTTTTTAGAATTTAATGCCTATTCAAAAATCATGACCCATCCCCAGTGAATGAATGGGAAATTCACTTCCAGAGAAAACGTGGGCGGTCACATTTGAGCTCTATAGAACCGCTGCCTGTATCTGATGAGTTGGGAGTGAGAATGTGCTACAATTTAGCCTCTACTCGGAAAGTATTGATGTTCAATACCCAGCCTTAAATACGACAACATAATATGCACAAATAAATGTATCCACAGTTTTTTTTTCCACCACTCTACTCATGTAAATTTATAACTTCCTGTTTTCTTGTGGAGAGCCTGCAGGTATTAGAGGCTATTCAAAATTCAGTGAGCTAGAACGTGATTCAAGTCTACATAAAAATGCTGCTCACTTATGGTAACAATTGCAAATCATTGCTTCCACCCTTGGGTGTAAATGTTTTGTGGCGTGTTTGCTCAAGAAACGTGATGGAGACTGGGAGGAGGTGCTCCATTTGTGCCTCTGGTTCCCATAGTTGGACTGGCCAGCTCTGGTTGCCTGGGTTACTGTATCCCTTGCGGATGGTCAGCTCGCTGTTGCTATGCTAATGAGAGTATATCAAAGCCGCGAGCGGCAGCGGTTGCCTGTCAAGTGCTTGCGTTAATGTGTGTGTGTTATTTACAGTGTGACACTGCGGGGTCACAGAGAGGCCACACGCTTTTAACTTGAAATGTCACGCCAATTAATAATTTGTGAAATTAAGCAGGCAATATCAAACTTAGCATTTTATTCATTAGGCATGGAGCTGTTTCTAATGGGATTTCTCTCTCGATCTCAATGCTGTGGCGCTCTCCCCACCTCTCCTCTCACCTCCCCTACTGACTCTTCCTATTTCATTATTTACATCCCCTTCTCTCCCTCTTTTTGGCGCAGTTTATCAGTTTAATCAGCTCGCGTGGGGAGAGGAGGAGGAGGAGGAGGAGAGGAGGAGGGGACAGGAGTAGAGGAAGGGAGGAGGGGGGACACGCGATCTGCATCATTCTCACATCCGCGTAGTAATGCATCTTTATTAGGCTCCCAACATCAGCCCAGGAGACGAGTCTCTGCTATCACTGTCAATTAGCAGGGAGCCGCTCGGGGAAACGGCTCGCTTCTCTTTATTAATATCTCCAAACAAACCACACGGCACTCAGATGTATAGAAAGAGGCTTTCTCTTTATTAAAACACACTCAGAGCAGCAGTGCAAACCATACAAGAGAATGTCATCAGGCAGTGTAAGGTGCAGAGTTTTAGGTTTCATTTACTGAGAGAATTAAAAAAGAAGAAAAAGAGGAGGGGGAAAGGATGAAGGGTTCTTTGCTTTATTCAACACGGGGACAGATATTACATTATCATTTCATCATGGCTTTCTGGCAATATGGCTTTTTCAATCAGCGGATACAGACATTATTTATTCATAGATGCATTTTTAAAAGGCACACAAGATACAGCATAGCCAATCTCCATAGAGTTGACACAATCAAATATACATGAATATAATATTAGTGCGTGAGGTGTGGGGGAGGGACGGCTGGTGGATAAATTAAACTTTATTCATATGGAGAACAAGGAGAGGAAATGGAAAAAAAAGGGGGAATGGAAGTGGAGGACGTTTTATTCCTCCGCTCGCTTTATGTCTTCACAGAGATTTCTATTCGATTTGTCCAGAGCCGCTTCCGCGCGTGCATCACTCTCTGTTAGCCTGAGTGAACCTCCAGTGTTGGTGTTGAGCCTGTGTGTGTGTGTGGTCTGGCAGTATATCCTTGCTTTAAGGCAAGTGTCTCTTTAATGAGGCTTTGCTGCAAAAGGAGCTCCCTAGGACTCTTGACGTGCTCTGCATTTCAAACACACACTCTCCTGCAGCACGCGGACCGCTAGCACATCCTCTCCTGTATCACACACACACACAACACCCCTCCATTTTGTACTATATAAGTGAGGACCCATCATTGACATAATGCATTCCCTAGCACTCTTACCCTAACCCTGCTCACCACAAGTAAGTGCCTAATCCTAACCCCAACCTAATTCTACACTCTTGGAAATAAGAGCTCCAAATGGATTCTTCCTGAAGGTCTGAGGTTGTACCCAGAATAATTTGCGTATGAAGAACCCTTTTTTGAAGAAAAGGTTTGTCAAGGGTTCTTTGTTAGACTACAGGTTTCCTTTTTGTACAAAAGACTAAAATGTTATAAACCCTGAACTTTTTTGTCGAGCGTCTTACCATACTATAAAAGACTCTCGGTAGAACTCCCCTTTTGAGTTCTTGATGAAACCCTTGGAATATAAATGGGTTTTCAATTGAACCCCAGAGTGGGTTCTAGATAAAACCCCTGGAATAAAAAAGGGTTTTTGGTAGAAGCCCCTTAGTAGGTTCTAGATAAAACTATTGGAATACAAAAGGGTTCTCGGTAGAAGCCCCTGGGTAATTTCTAGACAAAACACTTGGAATATAACTTTGTTTTTGATAGAACCTATGGGTGGGTTCTAAACAAAATCCTTGGAATATAGAAAGTTTCTTGGTAGAAGCCCCTGGGTAGGTTCTAGATAAAACAATTGGAATACAAAAGAGTTTTTGGTAGAACCCCTTGGTCGGTTCCTCTGGGGAGGGCTGTAAACCTAACCCTACCTAAACCTAATTCTAACACTTATTCAAAAGACAAGTTTTAACCCTAAAACAGCCCTTTAAACTTGTGGGGTCCAGTATTTTGGTCCCCACAAAGCTGCTGGTCCCAACAAGTACACTATCTGTTTATAGACCCCACAAATATAGTTAAACAAGCACAATGAGTACCTTGCAGGTTGGTGTGTGTGTGTGTATGTCTGTGTGTGTATGCCCCTGCCGTGCCAAGGCATTGATTGGTGGCTTCCTGAACAGAGTGAGAGCTTGTCAATGAGAGACAACCTTTCTGATGCAGTATATCTGCCTCTCCCCTGCTCTCACTCTCACACACTTTCTTTCTCCTGCCCTTTCTCCTCCTTCCTTCTCCGTCTCCCACTGCGATACTCTCTGACCTCATGTTTATGTATCTCACTATGTCGAGCTGTTCGTCAATGCTGCTCTGTCAAAGGTCCCTCCTCCTCCCTCCGTTTTTTTTTTTTCTCTCTCCATCTCTGCCTCGCTTGTTTCCCCCGCCGCAAAGGCCCAGAGATATGAATAATATAAAAACTCCACAGAAAAAGGAGATAGCATTACACACACTCAGCCGGCCGACAAACAGCCTGTTGTATGTGTGTGTTTCTCTGGGTGGCAGCGGGCGCACAAGGCTAACAGGGGTGAAAGAATTTGCAAGATGCTACAAACAACAAACACAGATCCTGTCAAACAAACTCACAGCCTGGACGCTGAGAGCGAAGCAGCATTAATGGACGGATTCTGGAAAGCACAGACGGGTTTGCTATGTGCTCAACGGCTTTGGCCGCATATTGGATCGAAGGCACGGGCTTTTTATTGGTTTAGACAATATCAGTGGCTTAGTAAATGTTATGAATAGGCTCAAACGACACAGTGTATTTGCAGTTTGAGCAGAAAGGCTCACCGCCACAGCTTCCTAAACAAAGACTCAGCCGGCTTGTTGTCATTTATTTGGAGCTCTAGGGCCATATTACAGGAACCTCCTATCTTAACTTAAAGGCACAGTCTTGCAATTCTGACAAAAGATGCAGTTTGATGATGTTGTGAAGTAGCGTGGGATCATGGCATTTCATCACAAAGTTTAGGGTTACAACTAATCATATTCATAGTCGATTAATCCCTTGATTATGTTCTTGATTAATTGATAAGTCATATGTCAGAAAATGGTGAAAAATGTTGATAACTGCTTCCCAAAGCCCAAGATGAAATCTTTAAATGTCTTGTTTTGCCCACAACGCAAAGATCTTCACTTTATTGTCATACAGGAGTAAAGAAAACTGAAAATAATGACATTTAAAAAGCTGAAAAAAGAGAATTTTGACATTTTTTCCTTAAAAAAAAAGGACTCAAACTGATTTTATCGATTTTAAAAATAGTCTGCAATTAATTTAGTAATTGATTAATTGTTGATTTCCTTCTGTACTCACTAACATATTTGGACATATCTTGTGTTTTCCTGAAAGTTACAGCAACTAGCTAGCTACAGCTAGCAGGAAATGCACCATTAACTTGAATAAATTACAGATTCATCTGTGTTTGAAGATTGTTTGAAACATTTAGGATAATGTAAGTACACAGGCTAATAAAATATATAACGTGTAGCATTTTTAGAAATTTTAATGCAGAAATCTTAAATATACCTTCAAGATAGGAAGAGTCTAAGATCGAACTTTCCCAATTTTGTATCATAGAACCAAATCCTAGCTAACATTATAAATCCTGTCTTATCTTACGTCATCCTATCTAATGTCAGGTTAGGAAATCCTTGAAATACTTGATGCAACATTGCTTATTAACTTTCATGTCTACAACCAACACTACTGTTTCTTCTTGCTTAACTTAATTTCCATTGTTTTTTTTAAACATACTCATTGAGTAAGAATTGACATCGAAACCCAAAAAAGCAAAAACAACAATGGCCAATTAAATTCAAGACAGACGAGTTAAAGGTTTTGGTGACATCTGTAGAGAAATCCAAAAATGTTCTTTTTGGGAAATTTACAACAGTGTAAACTTGCTAGATAAATGAAGGAGAGAGGACTAAGATAGCAGACAGATGCTCCACCATATCGGGCATCCATTGTGTAAAAGCAATAATATAGCAGCCATAAAGATTAAACATGTTAGCTTACACTAGTGCTAGCTACTGTTAATGAACGCTAATGCTGCATCTGGAATCACACACTATACACACATACCCAAAATGAGTGCTGTTGTTCAATCAGGTCACTTCCTGAGAGCCTCCTTGCCAGTTGGAGACACGTAACCATGGTAACCTGTTCAAGCGACAAACCAAGTTTAAAAATATATTATGCCTAGCGAAGTGAAACCTTACTCATATTTAAACTGAAGCATTACTGATGTTATACAGAGCAGCCTTGGTCACTGTCTGTAATGCTGTTGTTGTCACTACTGCATTGCATTGTGGGATATTTATGCCAGTGTAGTGTCTAGTACTAATAGAACTAGATAAGGCATTGCAGCTCAGCCTTGCTGCCATTGTTTCCCAGTGGCCACTCATGGTATTGCAGCAAAGAATTCCCCACCGGCCCTAGTAAGCATTTTCCCCCATAGGCCACTATTATCAAAGTGTTTTTTCATGTTTGTAAAACTTTCCTTGAGCTAAAAAAAAAAGCAACCCAAAAACATGTGACATCATCACAACGTAAAGTCTATGAGCTGAGTGGGAACTCGCGGATGGGGTTAAGGGGGGGAAACATTACTGCACATAAACTTCAAACCATGCATGCAGCCTATTTCCATTCCTATATTGTCTATGTGCTTATACTTATGTTCTTGAATGGGAGCGACTGTAACACAAACAATTTCCTCCTGGGGATCGATAAATATGACATTAATATTTCCCTGGAGAGCACATACAAGAGCTTTGGACATACAACAAAATCTCACACCCTGTTTTAGCCTACTAAATAGTTTGTTAGTATGGAATTTTGGTTGCAACCTATTGCTAACACTACCATTAGCTACTGATAGCTAGTTAGTAAGTTAGGGCAGCTTAACAGGCAGCTTTTGGGAAGTTAAGACGCTTGTATAATATTTTTCTACAACAGGTCTTACCCCCATGGTTGCTAAGCAGTTAAGACAGATTCTGCAAGTTAGGAAGTTTCTTTAATACCAGCCATGATGAACTAACACTTTGGAGAATTGACTCAAGATGCATTTGGGACAAGTGTTGTCTTTCTCTGTGTGTGTTTGTGCGATGCCTCGCCTCATTGTTTTTCAAGGAGAATGAGGTGTTCACGAGCACATCAGCTCATTAGTGGCCCAGCTGAATTGCTCTTAATGAATGCTATCAGCCTGTAATGAAAAGTATTGTTCTTCAGCACAACTAAATCAAAAGGTGTTTAAAGCGCGTGCTCGTGGCGCACACACACAACCCGCACCTCGTCAATGAGCGTTTGGCGAAGGGGTCTCTGATGGCGACTCAACACCATAGTTACAGGGGCTAACACCCCCAGAGAAATCAAACTCTCATTTAGACCACAGCCACTGCTCAATACCCGCTCCGTTATCGACCGGCCCCGGTGGAAGACTGAGTGTGTGTGCGGATGAGAAAGAGTGTGAGAGAGAACAGGAGGTGGGGCAGGATGAAGAGAAGGGGCTGAGGAAAAAAGGGGAGAGCAATTGATTTATCTCCCATTGATGATGGTGATTTGGCGTCAGATATGTGCGACACCTGACCTGTTTACAGCCTCCGGCCAATTAGAAAACTTTTTCTCTCTTTAGTTGAAAACACAGCTCAATAATATACATTTCTTTTCATTTCGAGACCACACGGTAAACAGAAGACAGTGTTACAGTAGCAGAGCATGGTGCGTGGAAGCTCAGATAGCCTGGAGCGGTTGTAGAAGTTGTTAAGAGTTATGGAGAAAGTTGATGAGAGAAATATGGCAGCTATCTAGATGTGCGCCTCCTTTAACCTTCAGCCCACTAAAACCGAAGACTCCAGGAGATTCTCAGTATTCGAAACAGACATAAATTAGGTTTTTGCTGGCAGAGTTGCTGCTGACTCTGCTGGTGGTTTTTTTAAAAATGTTCTCATTACCCCTATTACATTCTGACACTTAAGACTGTTGAGCAAAACTGCTCTAAAATCCAAACTGTGGCAGTGAACCAGGTTATATTCCACAAAATGTCCCAGTTATGTTCCTGAGGAGTATTTACTACAGATGTTCCAATATACATTTTTTTTCCTTCCCTGTACCTGAACTTTGCGTATCGACTGATAATTGTGACACAAGATAATAGAATATTGTTATTATCTAACAGCTGTATAATGCTGTCCCTGTACAGATGTGATATTATTGCTACCATTGTTGTATGGTCTGGCTTAGGTTAAAAAAATGTGGTGTATGGGATGCTACTGGGAGGTTGGCCTAGCAGGGCTCTGTTTTGGGGCTAAAAAATTATGTGATATTGGATCGGATCTTGAGGCCGACCGATATATCAGTTGTTCGATATATTGGCCCGATATTGATCTGTGACGGCTATATCGATCTATACTGGCATCGACCTTTATGTCGTCAAATTTCTTTTTGCAGGAAATAATGTGGATTGTTTTATTTGATATTTTTTAGTTTAAAAGGTAGCATTTTAAGCACATTTTTAAATTCAAGTTTAATTATGTATGTATTATATATGTATATATATATATATATATATGTAGTGATTTTTTGTAATTTATAGTCCTTAGAATCCTTAAAAATCCCAGTAAATAAACAATTAAGGCAATAAAGTCATTATATATCTTTGTCACAGGTGTTTGATAATAACATTTGGGGGATCATTGCTATATCAACTAATATATTGGATTTTCTCTCTATCTAATATCGGCATCGGCCCCAAAAATCCAGTATCATTGGGCTCTAAGCAAATCGTAGACTTACATACTTTCCGATTCCCAATCCAGCATTTCAGACTGTATCAGAGGTATATCTGATATTGCTATGGCTACTGGAAAAAACCCTAATATTTAATGAAAAAAGTGAGAAATATTGAAATATTTGTAAAAAAGAGAGAGAGAGAGAGAGAGAGAGAGAGAGAGAGAGAGAAAGAGAGAGAGAGAGAGAGAAATATTTAAAAAAGCAAATCTTAGATCCCATCTGTGAATAGCAAATATTTCACAAAAATGAGCCCACTGTCACCCCAAAGCAACTGAGGTGGTGATGGCAGATTATTTGAAGGTCTTTTCCGTTTTTTCTTCCAGTCAGTGGTGAAGGCCAGGGGGAAACATGAGGGATTTAAATCAAAAGAGTTCATTTTTGATGCTTTGATGCTGTACTAGTACTTGCAAACAACATATTCAAAAGACCTTGAGGATTTTAGAAACTCTAAAAGATGAATATAATATAAATAAAGATAATCATGGCGTTTCAGCGGTGGAGCAGCAGGAGTGGTGAGCGTGAATTATGGTTTAATATAAAGCCAGCTGACTGTCCTTCTGTTCATCTAGATGATAAAATCTGATGTATGGATGTGGATAAAGTACATTTGTTAAAATTTCTACCACATAAATATATCCTATCAGCCAAGGTGAAAATGTTGAGGTTTTTTATTGTTTGCCTAAATGAAATTCCGGCATCAAGTTGTTTGATGGCGGCAAACTTTTTCTATAAAACTGAAAAACGTAAAACTTTGTCCTCAGGATGATGGCTGAACCTCTTCATCACTTCTAGCCCCTCTGGACTGAGTGCGGGACATTTACTGACACCTGCCTTAACAGAATTTCTCGGTGCTGTGGTCCTAAATTTCAATCAGTTATGTCTCGCTGCCATTCGGGGCTGTCACCATGTTAAATTGCCAGGTGCGGCTTTAACAGCGATTTATAAATAAATTTTACTCGACTTAATTTCATCACTCCTCAGGCATCGACCTCAACTCTCGAGGGTGTCAGAATTGCTTTTCCATCACAAATAGAGTGTTTGGGGGTTGGCAGGGGAACACGAGCGGAGATAGGATTTGCTGGGGTTGGGGGTTGAGGGCTGGTAATGAACATGGCGCAGACCCGAGGTTGGCACAGCGGGCCGCAATCTAATCAACGCAGCACCTTATTTTTATCTAGACGTGAGGGAGAATTAGATATTTAACGCCGGCAGTTTTATCTTCCAATCACACGGCTTAGGTCTGCACCATGGACACCTTGTTAAGCGCCTAGATGTGTCCAATCAGCCAGCGTAGGTAGGTTGTCAGCATGAGGTTGTGTATGTGTGTGATTGAATGTGTATGGGTGCTTTTAGCTGGTTAGCACTCTCCAATCAGTGGCGTTTGTGTGCCTGCTTGTGGCTCATATTGGCGTTTGATGTCCGTAGACTGGCACAAATTACCAATCAGGTGAGGCTGGCATGGACGAGGGCCTCTCCTCACCAGGATCCTGACTCCAATTGGCCCCTTCTCTCCTCTCCCATCCTCTCATCCCTCTCCTCCTCACTCGCCAAAGCCGTTTTAACTTGACCCTGACAGGTGCTCCTGACAAAACCCATTACAGTCTCAATTACGCTATATATCTCTCTCCTCCTCCTCCTCCTCCTCCTCCTCCTCCACCGCTCTTTTTTATCTCCTCTCCCGGCATCCCTTCTCCCTCACATAGCCTCCTGTGAATCTGGTGGGAGCTCTAAGCGGTCGGCGTTGGCGCTTCCCTCCTGACTCTATCAACAGTCTATCAGCGCTCTGCATCTCAGTTCTCCTAATTAGCCATGGTGGGACCATCACTTTCCTCTTCATTAGGAAAAAAGAACAGATGTGTGTGAGGGAAGAGAAAGTAATGGAGGGACGACAGGCTGATGCACGGGAGGACACGCTGGAGGGAAAAAGATATGTCGAATACGACAGTGGTGTTGCCAGGGTTGAGGGTTCCATTCCCCATAGAAAGGCACTGACATTGACATGAATCTAATTGCTTGTGTAGGTGCTCTCGGATGGCGAGTGGTTATCTGCCATTACCTCTTTTGATTCCAATGTAAACTTGACGGCAACCTTGCTGCCAAAGTAGGCGGCAGTGGCAAGGAGAGATTGGGCGGCTGCCACTTGAGTGCATTCGCACTTCTATTTGCCACTGCTGCCAAGGAAAAACTGGACAAAAAAAATATTCTTTTTGAATTTTGCCTTTATTTGATGGCAACAGTGGACATATAGAGAGGACACCTGGGGAGAAAGGTAACACCATGCCATACTGATCGCCTTCCAGAATCAAACTGGGGATCTTGCAGCTATATTGTAGGCATCTGAATACACTCGGCCACTAGAGCACCCATTCGACGTAACTATTTTAGCATGTCACCTAGCTTTACTGGTTTCCTGAACCAGGAGTTTAGGTGGCAAGAATATGACACATTTAAGGACATAATGTACTGCCAGTTTCCTCAAATAGCCTAGAAGTCTGTTTTTTTTCAACAATGCTTTAAGGAAACACCACATCATTATTCATTGGAAATGTGGACAACACAAATGTCACAGCCATGGAAGGCTCTGTTATCAGTGTTACATATTTAGCTCTTCATCTTCTTTTGAACAAAACAGATGCCTAGACAGTATCTTCATTATGAGGTTTCAAGTTGCCACAACTCTCAAACATCCCCTACGCTGACCCCGACAGCTGTAGCTGACGTCAACAGACGAGTTGTAAAGTAACGCGGTGGTATTGCAGCATAAAATTCCCCACCGGCCCAAAAGCATTTTCCCCCATGAGCTACGATTATAAAAGAAACATCTGTAAAACTGTTGGCAGGATACCTTGAACTGCAAAAAGGTCAGTTATGACTCTTTCTATAACGATTTTCTTTAATCCATGGACTTTTTATGTTTGTAAAACTTTCCTCAAGCTGAAAAAAGATATTTAAATATCTGTGATGTCATCACAATGTAAAGGGAACTCGTGGGTGGGGGCAAGGGGTGGTGGTGGGGCACTACTGTGCATATTCAGTGAACCATATAACCAGGAAGTAAACCCAGAAGCTAGAAAGATTTTCTGTCTCATGTGCCAGCCAAGCAACTCTCGGTGGACTGAATGGGAGCCATCTTTGCATTCACTCTCTAGTTCATTATAATATATCTATGACTGTAATATTTCCTGGGAAACAGTATGCACCTGACATACTATTTGTTCCATACTAAAGTTTCAGACATTAAAAAAATCTCACATTTTATCCTACTAAATAGCATGTAAGTATGGAATTTTGGACACAGCCTTATTAGGGCTGAACGATTTAGAAAAAATGTCTAACTACATTAGATAACATTTTAAAACTTTGATTAATTATGCAGCCCTACAGCCTATGGTTAACACTACCATTAGCTGCTGTTAGGTAGTTAGTAAATTACCTACTACTACAGGTGGAAAAGTAAAAACAAGGACAGCTTAACGGTTATCCTAAAAGTAGGAGATTTTAAAAATCTGGGAAGTTAAGACGTTTGTGTAACATACTTTTCATATCTTCAGTTAGGATACAAACATTGACTGTTTTTTTGCGTACACTATTACTAGTTTATTGTCATACATTTGCGCCTTCATGGTAATGCATTGAACAACATAATACTTTTCTGTCTGTCTGCACCCTATGACTGTTTGGCGATGCTGAGCCTCTGTATAATTGTTCTTCCAGCGGACTTCAGCCTGTTCAACCATATCCCGTTGTCAAGCAACCTCATGTCAGGCTGTGATTAGCCTACAGCATCTAATAGCTTAGTTATGCACTTCAGTTTATAATTGTAGCGTCCTTCGACTGCTTACAAGTATTGATAACGGTAGGTGTTGGTAAAGTAATTTGATCGTGTATGCCTGAACACCATGTAACGGTTTAACGGCAATGACCGCAGCAAGCCTAATGAATACCCACTAGCTCCATGCTAATCATACTTGTACAGACATGATAGCACTATCATTTTTCTCATCTTCTCATTGACAAGAAGGCAAATAAACGTCTTCCTGAAAATGTCTCACTATTCCGTTAAACTGGGAAATGAACCTAAGGCTCTACTGTACCATTAGAGTTTGGTCCCTACTGGGATCTTTCATGGTATGAATTTATGTATGCACTCATTATACAGCAACAGCCTTGGATAGAATGGCATATATTAATATTATAATATTATCTAACCTAGCTCTCTCTTTCCCTCACATTATACATTCACTTCTGCCTCTCTTTCCTGCCGTGATACTTCTCCTTTGTCTTTCCAGCAGTTTACCATCTTTTCCGGAGTGACGGAGGGGGAGGAGGGCGGTGAGATGCTGCTGAAGGAGACGGGCAAGAGGTGCAGGGAACAGCGAGTGATGAATCTCCCCGCCGTCTGTAACACTCTCCGCTTCGCCGGCTCATTCCCTCGTTTCTGACCCAAATCTAATGCGACAGGACTCGTTTTCGCCGTCCCCACCCTCCCACCCTCGCACACATGCATTCACACACGCACAGACACACACCTCCTCCCACCTCCCCTCTCCCCGCCATCGCAGGAGTCGTGCACCACCCCTCTATTTTTAGCTGTTTGTCCTTGAGTTACAATCCCTGAAAATTGCCATGATCCATAAAGGACTGGGTTGTGGTGCTTGAGGGAAAAACACACACCCACCCCCCGCCAACACCATCCTCCCTCCACCCCTCCGCCGACCCTCCCTGCTTACCACCTCCGAGTGTGTGTGTGTGTGTGTGTGTGTGTGTGAGCAACAAATCGTTACCAATTTCAAGTCTTTCGCCATTACTGGAGCGAATATTCCTCTCATTAAAGAGGTGAAATGGAGGGAGCGTTAAACGAGTGTAACGCAGACAGATCAGGCTGTTCTTTTCTCTGCCCCCCCACCACACAGACACACACACACACTCATCCCCCGCCTCAGAAAGTTATCCGCTGTAGCCAATTAGCATGACTGCTCTGTCTAGCATTAGCCCCCCTCTTCCGTATCCAACTCTCGCTCTCATTACCGTCTTTTTCTCTCTTCTTCCTCTCCTCTCCTCCGCAGAGCCCTCTTCTCATTCTCTCTCTTTCTCATTAGGGCTGCGTCGTAACACACTGAATCATAATAGGTGCTCTACACTGTGAAATGGCTTTAGCTTTGTCTCATTTCGCCGCTTGTAGCGAGAGAATGAGTAAACAGACAATCTATTCCACGCAGGCACAGACACACACCGACAGACACAATCGGGGCCGTCCATTAATCTGTCGTAAAGCAGCTTTTTGCCCGCCTGAAGAAATCCCTGATATTCAGAGTTGGAGAAAGAGAGAGTGGGGGCTAATCTGTGGGAGCTGCCATGCAAGGCCGTGTACTATCCACCGATAATAAACAGATGAACCCGATGAAAGAAGAAGAGAGTTTGGGTGAGATGTTAAAAAAAGATAGCGGAAGGAAAAGAGTGAATCAGGTGGAAGGCCGAAAGGTAGACAGAGAGGATGGATGGGCGGAGGCGGCGGCGGTGGTGGTGGGGTGGGAGCGGAGTGCGGCAGGGGGTGGAGACGGCGGCACCGAGGCGCATTCTAAGCCCTGAATGTAAATATGCGTGAGGGGATTATCACAGAGTGCCAGGCGGCGCTTTTGGGGCTTTGTTTCCGTGACACCGTGACGTTGGCTTTGTTTCCCTGACAGCAGACGTGTGTGTGTCTGTGCGAGTGTGTGTGTGTTCATTGTGTGTGTTTGTGTGTGACATCCAGGCATCTGTTTCCTGCTGGAAAAGGTTAATTACATCTCCACTGCCTGACTGGACGTGCCATGCATAATCACACACGCTAATGAGACCTGCGTGTGCGTGTGTTCGTGTCTTTGTCTTTGTGTCTCGGTGTGCATTGTGAAAAGGCAGTTCTATAGCAGCTGAATAGATATCTTAACCACTTGTTTCAGGTTTGAAAGTCTATTGTTGCAGCCGAGGAGAAGCATGAGTGCACGGGTGCACGCTTTCGGAGACGTACACTCACACAGGTGACAGCTGGAAGCGCACGGCGGTGGCATTTACGGACAGACACTCCACTCCCACCGGGGGACATTAATTGATGGGTCTGCATCGGTGTGTGTGCATTTGTAATTACTTGGCTGCCTATTAATGAGACGGAGATGCTACAGCATCAGAGGAGGGACTTCGTACAAACCCTGTTGCTCATTCTGACCCCTGACTCCTATCTTCACACTCCAGCTAAGCTGCTGATTGGACAGCTGCTCGGCTTTAGATTGGGCCCAGCTCAGCGTGAAAACCGAGATGGGCTCCAGCCCTCCGTGGGTGACTTTGGAAATTACTGTACACTTTCTCACTCGGCTGAAGTTTTCGCTAAGTTGATCTGACATAAGCAGGTAGGTGAGAAGGTGCAGAGCTCCGCCGAGCTTTGGTTCCAATTCATCCTCCGTGCAGCTGCGATTAAGGAGGAGAATGGAGAGATGGGGCGTCGCTGAGAAGTGTGACTGAGAGAAATAATGGATTTCTAGGGGCCCCACGTCCCTTCACACCTTATACAGTGCAGCAGCTATGGCTAGACATGAATCAAACAGATAAGAAATGTTTTTTTGGAATCACATCAGCAGAAGCAAAGTTCTCAGTCAGCTGCCAAGGGAACGTTTGAACGCTGCAGGGATGGGTAATGGGGATGAGCTCAGAGTTCACAGGCTTTTATTTTCATCAGTCTGATTCATCTTGAGGAATATGGCTCAAGACAAAGTGTGGTTTGGTGAGTTTGGGCTGTTTAAAAAGTAGAAAATAAATAGAATCTAAAGCCTGACTGGTTGATTCCACTGGGCACGGCATGCCTGTGCCATGGTTTTGATCTGTCTTCCACATGGCTGCAGCCGCCACCAGCAGCGTTTCAGAAGCGTTTCATCAGCCTTTTGCCTGCCTGATAATGTTTACTCTCAGATTTTGTTGATTTGGTCCTCTTTTCTTGCCTTTTGTGCTTGTACCATGGGTAAGTAGGCTATGTAGTCACGAGTCTTTTATTTTGAATGCTGACCAGATTCTCTGAGCCTTTTCTGTGTCTGACTTCCTGCCCGATCAATGTGATGTGTGAGTGATGCATTCGAAGCGGAGTGGAGAACATTTTCTGGGGCACATCGAAACGCTGCTGGTGGAATCACAAGTATTGTGTAGAATGGCAGTGATCGGCTCCGGCTGACATGGCACGGCCGTAACGTGACGCAGCCGTGCCTGGTGGAATTGAGCCGTTAGGGCGGGTTCACACCTAAAGTTCCAATTCCTTAATCGAACCAGTGCAAGGAGGATACATTGATTGAGTTTTTGAACTGGTCCAGTCAAACTGTCCAGAAGTTGTAAATACAGGTCATGTGGTAGAAATGTCACTTATTGGCCGTACAGTTGGCGGGTGAAAGGACAACAAGCAGCCCCATTTCTACCAGGATATCGTTTGTCATGGAGCACCATCAGATTCTGTTAATGTTGATCTGGCGTGCATATCAGCAGACTTTAGAGGACCGTGCATATGAACAGCGTAAACTTCCAGTCCGTTGGTCCACATTTTGGTGCACTCTTAGAAATAAAGGTGCTAACTAGAACAGTTCTGGTTCCTGGTAGAACCTTTTATAAAAATTTCAATTGGAGTTCTGCGTAGAACCCAACATAAAGGAGTATACATAGAGCCATCTGTGAAAGGTTACAACCAGGATCCCATGTGAGAGGTTATACAGAGAAACCTTCCATGGTGTGATAGCTCCACCCAGAACTGCCAGGGGGTTCTACCCAGAACCTAAGGGTGCTAACAAGAACCCACCCAAGGGGCTAGACTAAGAACTATTTTACATGCAAGGGTTTTCTCTAGAACCCACCCATGGGGTTCTAATGAAAGCTCTTATATTATGGTACAAAGAACCCTTGATGAAAGAGTTCTTGAAGGATCTCAATGATTCTTCCAAAAGGGTTATCTGGATAAAAAGGGTTCTTAATGGAGCCCTTTGTCTCACAAAGAAGCCTATATGAAACCTTTGTTCTAAAAAGGGTTCTTCACAAGAAAATGGTTTTGAGTACAACCAAGCACCCTTTTGGAAGCCTTATTTCTAAGAGTGTAGAGAACACGTTTCTAGTTCACCAGTCAACAAAACAGGAAGAGAAAAGTTTTTTCGGTCAGTGGAATGATATACAATGGTACGCTTCTTGTGATTCGCTTGAATGGCGCTCACAACAGAAATGGACCGCCCCAGAGTTCACATGACTGTGGTCTGAAACCACGTCTTTGGGGCGGTCCAGAGAGTGGTTGTTTGGTTCGGGCTAGAAATCAAGTCTGATGTTCACACAACCGAAATGAACCACACCGATGGGGTAAACGCTCCAGGGTTCGATTCAATGGGACTAAGCAAGGCTGGTGTGAACCCGCCCTAAGTCACAAGTACCACTGGAAAAGATACAGCAGGGATGCATGATAAGATAATCGATAATTTCACATTTTTATATTTTAAAAATAAGTTCAAATAAGATTGTGCACACCTGAGGATAAGACAGGCTTAGATGCAGTGATCTACACCTGAGCCAAGATGGATGATTTAATATTCCACAGCTTTGACCGAACCAAATCTAACTGACATCACTATTACAACAACAACAACAAAAAAAAAGAACAGTTCTGACTCTTCAAATGTTCCAGTAAATAAAAAAATCACAAACATACTTTAGCTTTTAAGAGAACATTCTGCCTAAGAATTCAAATGAAATGCTTTGACATATTCAGATATTTTATTTTAACAAATAATTATTGTCTATTATACGCTGATACCTATGTAAACCTGATACAGCTATAATGGCTCTAATTTATTTGTCCTGATATTTATCGTGCATATCTAAGATACAGTATCTATTAATGCTGAATTTTCAATAAAAGCCTGTGTTTGCTGAAGCCACTTTACCCTCCCTGTTACAGAACATCAGACAGTCTGTACTGAGCAGCAGTAACCCGGGCTGTACATTCCAGGCTGTTAAAGGATAAAACCCCAGTGAAGGTGAGGAGATCTTAACTGACAGCGCCGCCGTCACACCTCTGTCTCCTGATCCCTCCATTGTTCCACCTCCTCACCCTCCTCTTCCTCCACTTGCTCCTTTTTCTTCTTCTTGCGTCTGCGGCAGAAGCCGTTCAGGCCACAGAAGCAGGCACAGGTGAAGGGCATGGCCTACCTGACGGAACCGCATCCACCAAAACCTGCAGGGGGAGAGGGGGGAGGAGGAGAAGAGGGAGGAGGGAGAAGAGGGGAAGGCGTTATAGCATCTCTCCTTTATCTGGCAATCTGCCAAAGACATCACACCGCTCGTGAGGAGTTTTCTTCCAAGGAGCCTTTGGAATGCACACAGATATCCAGCATCAAAGAAGAAGAAGAAAGGGGTTTTTCATTCTTTTATGCACATTGAGTCAAAGTGAGTTTTCTGATTAGAACTTTTAACTGAACCCGATGATGAAGAGATTTCGCCTTTTTCGGCTTAATTTGATTTACCTAGAGTTTTGCCCAAAGGACTTGCCTAAAGTAAAAAATATGATCAAGTGAGCAAGTAGTTTCCATTTCATTCTGCGTAGCCATGGATGCTTTAGCAAAGTGCCTCCCAGCACAATACAGGCAACGTATTAATATTTAGCTCCGGCCTAATCCTTGTACCTAATGAACAGTAATTCAAGTCAAAGCAACTCATGCAAGGCCTTCACACAGACCTATAAATTATCAAATCAGATTGTGAACAACTGCTCTGAGGAAGGCCTCTGGCTGATATTTCAATCAAACATAAAGCTGTACAAACATTAAATAAGTTAAATATTTTTCTAACCTAAAATCAGTATGTATCAGTATGTGTATGGGTTAGGGGTTGGGGGTGAGAATCTCTGGGTGCCTCACGATTCGATTATGATTCAGAGGGCAACGATTCGATGATGAAACTATTCTCGATGCATCAAAATCTTAAACTTTTAAGCCATTGTGTGCTGGTTGGATTTCATTTATCTGCAGCTGTCTCACATTCAGCCATCCACACCAAAACTCAAAAAGTAGCTGTAAACATGATGCATATGATACATTAAGAGAGGGAATCTTTTTGTCTGATTTGATTCAGAATCTGTTTTTGACCGAATAGAAAGGGGGGGGCACAATTTTTAGTCTCAGTTTCTCTGAAATACAATATGAAACCAAAGTGCCTTTTTTGTTTTTTAAAAAAGTTAACTGCATGAATGAATGAATGAATCAATTTGAAACAATCCTACAGTCATACAGGCAGGGGGCTCCAAGGAAAAAGGCTTGGGAACTGCTAGGTACTAGCTTTTGCACGTCACATACTATGTAGCCACAAGGCCTCAGCTATTTGCCTACCTTTTTTTTTTTTTTTTTTTTTTTTTTTTAGCATTTTTCAAAAGTATGCAGTGGGTTGCAGTTCAGTTTTTCTCTCTAGGATTATTACATGTCTTTTTGACTTCCTCACGACGTTCAGTCACATTGGCAGCAAATTTGATATGACACACCGATTGAAGCACCCGACCGATCGTGGAAGCACCCTAGAAGTCATTAGCAAGTATCGAGAGATGCCACAAGAATCATAGCAAAGTGAAGCCACAAGCCAACGCGCAAAGCTCCTCTTCCCAAGTCAAACCCACAGTATTTTTTTTAAAGAATTGATGACCTTCGTTTCCTGAGGAGACAGACTTGTACTAGACTACACTGTAGGAGAAAACTGATTAAATTAACGTGAACCTTTTGGGACTGTGAACATAGTTAAAAATTCAAAATTGTGAACTACATTATCAATGTGTGAACTGAACTTTGAGCTAACTCTAACTTTATGCTCAGCACTGATGGGCATCAGTTTTAATTAATTGAACTTTCTGAAAAGTCAAGTGTAGTTTAGTTGCCTAAACCTAACCATAGCTTAACCATTGTTTATTTGTGAGTTGGAGAACATGAGCATTGGGTGTAAAAAAGGTGATAGAGCTGGGGAACAAAGCACTGCAAACCATCTGCCTGCAAATCATAATCACATGCTCGACAGCAGTGCAATCGAGTTTAAACTCAGCAAATGGATGTTTCTCCTGAAAACACTTCTTGTCATATTTAACTTCTCTCTTAATATTTTTATGTACATGAGCCTGTACCTTTTACATGAGCTTGTTTTTGTCACCAAAAAAACATATTAACTGTATAACACAATTGTAGTTTAAGTAATTTTGTGTGTTATCAGATTTTTTTCTTTTCGAATGTCATTTTACTGCATGAAATAGAGAAAAAAAAAAAGTCAGGTGATGTAGTATAAAGAGCAACAAGGAGGTGGGGTGGATGAATGGGTCAAAAAAAAAACAAAAAAACAAAAACACATGACTTTAACCCAGGAAACTGCAGTTTGTGTACCATGTAAAACCAAAAGTTAACGCTGACTAATTTTAAAGCTACTAAAATGAGTTTTTTTTATGACCCACATAAGTGAACAAGACCATCACTGACAACACTGGCTATTTCTATATAGTATTCTTAGCAACCGGGTCAGTTTCTCTGTAAAATCATATGAAGCCTGTGTTTACATTTAGCAGCCAGTTAAAAAAAGCAGGAGGAGGTTTTTCTTTGGATAATTTTATTTTTGATGTTATATTTGGCATTTATTACTGTGGACATTACTGTGCTTTTGTCCACAGGGGCTACAAAAATCAACAAAATTTGAAAGTTCTTCATGTTAACTTACGTAATGAACCTGACTTGGTCAATGGTCTTTTCTTGAACCTAACCTAAGTGGTTTTGTTGCCTAAACCCTAACCTAACCAACTGTTACATGATGACCGCTACGAAAATCACCATGACGGTGGAGGTCATCGGACTATGACAGCGTGGACAATAGTTTCAAAGTTAATCTCGTCATCCACAAAGGTACCTTCATCAGTCAGAGGGTCACTGTCTAACGTCTTCAATCCAATTATCCATGCTGTCACTGTCAGCACGCAACAACAGACACGGTGTCTTGGAGGGAACCCCCAGACTCGCGAGAGTGAACTTTTTAACTAAAATCTTGCGAGAGTCTCGCACATTTGGGGTTCCTTTCTAGAAGTAACCAGCAGACGCCGATGTTTGCCACCAGATGGCGAACACACAAAGCAGTCGCTGGATTCGTCTACAGGTGAGGTATAATGTTGTTCCCACATGGAACGTCCAGTCCAGATTGTAAAGGGAAACTGAAAGGAGCCATTGTGGGAACACGGTCTGGTGGTGCCAGAGAGAATCAAAGCAATGTGTCACGGTCAATCTCGAAGGTTACATGGTCGGTATTGTCATACGTGAACCCACATGGCTACACCTCTTAATCACCTGAGATTTATTGTCATTTATATGAACTACAGGTCGCCGGCAGGAAAACTGCTGTAATCCAGTAAATGTATATAGCAGACAGCGATCGATACGGCAACGTGTCTGTGTGTGGTTCACGTTTTTGCAGCGCTCCAAGCAAGAAACTCAATGCAGACAAAGTTGCTGAGGTTCAGTCAATAGGTCAGTCACGCACACACACACACACACAGAGACACTGGAGTAAAGATTGGCATGGTGGTCTATTGAGCGCTGTCACTCAATGAGGAGAAAAACTCCTTTACCATTACGTTTCTTCTCACATTCTTCTTCACATCCACGTTTCGATTATTCTCTCTCTCTCTGCCTCTCCCGCTGTGTCTCCCTCTCTCTCTCTCTCTCTCTCTCCCTCACACACACACACACACATACATACACAGCCAAAAGTAGTCTTAAGGCTCACTAAACTCCAAACGTTAACATTTTTCGCTAGCGAGCTCGCAGCCAATCACGAGGCAGCACTGAGATTAGGAGACGTGAGGTGAAACTGAGAGCTTCATTAAATACCAACCTGAGTCAGCAGCACCAGCAGGCCTGGCTGGGGAGTGTGTACTGCTACTGAATGTGTGTGTGTGTGTGTGTGTAATGCAAGTGGGAGCGAGTGGGTGACAAAAACACAGGAGCAGACCAAACATAAAGTGTCTGCATTCATGCGTGTAAGTGTGTGCGTGTGGCTGTAGGGATTGATGCGCACTTCAACCTGTCTCATATGGGGGCAATTAGCTGAGCTAGACCGGGCTGCCTGCGAGCAGAGACAGAAACGCCTCGGGCCATGCAGGATATACGTGCGCGCGATTGTGAGCGTGTGTGTGTGTGTGTGTGCATACATATATGCTATTAAACCTCCATGTGTTCTTCTTTTATCCCTCCTCTGTCATCCCGTATCTCCATCTAATCCTCGTCTGCAGGTCTCCCACTCTGTACCCAATGGCTTTAGACCCTATGTGACATGCCAGAGAAAATCACATAGGAATAGAAAGCCATAAAACACAGCAGCGAGCCAGTCACGCCGGTAGCAGGAGTAAACTTTTCTCTCCGTGTGTGTGAGTATGTGTGTGTGTGTGTGTGTGCAGCTCCCTCACTTCATGCCTTTAACACCCTCAGCTTGTCTGACAGCTTACAAGGCCCTGCAGAGGATTTACAACAGTGCTGAGACACCTCTCTCCACTGTGTATCCTTCTTGTCTCCCGTGTATCCTCCAATCCCTCTCCCCTCCTGTCCTCTCCTTCTCCCGCTCTCCTTCCTCCCTCCTCCTCCTTCTTCTTCTTCTTCTTCTTCTCTTCTCCCCCCCACCGCCACCCCGCTCGCTTGCTCGCTCCCTCCATCCCCAGCCACGCTGCCAGCCATCAGGAGTCGGTGTCTTGTTTTGGTTGGTGTGTAATTACTAGGGGTTCTTTCACAGGCGAGCGCAGAGATGAGACAGATGAAAACACAGCCTGCAGACCCTCTGAATTATTAACTGGCTGAAAATGGATGAGTCAACGTTAACAGAGAGAGGGAAGAGGGAGGCAAAAGCAGCCCACGTGCATCCACAAATACACACGCAAATGAACAGCCACAGGCCTGAGTACAGCGTGGCACCATGCATGAACCAACCGTGGTGGGATCCAAACAAGGGTGAGACCGATATTTCTGGCTGCTGATATCAGCCGAGGAAAAAAGGAAATCAGCGATGGATTTGAATTATTTAATACTTTGATAAAAGTTTAACTTATTCTTACTAAATTATTCATTTCAAGGCAGTGATATGCCGAGTATCCCCACTGAATGCTTTAGTGGCTCTTTCTGCACTATCAAGCCGTAACCTCTGTAATTAATGTAATATAACAGGCTGCAGAGGAGATTTGCAGTGTTTTATGAGTCAAACAAATATTGTTATAGTTTCAGTTGTAGTTTAAAGGTCCAGTGGGCAATATTTAGTTGGATCTAATAGCAGAATATGGCAAGAATGGGATCTAATATTCATAGGTATGTTTTCATTAGCGTATAAAAAAAACTGAACATAAGAATATTTGGCTCTAGATGCATCCTTTTGTGTTTTTCACAAGTTCTGCAGCCACTATGAGTAGGGATGCATGATAAATATTGGGGCCAATAAATTATCGGCCGATATTGACCTATCCAGCTATATCAGTCTATTTGTTAGCCAGCAAAAATAACATCTTGACAGATTTTAAAAGCACTTAATTTTGAATTCTTGGGCAAATGCTCTATAAAAGCTACAGTATATTTGTGAAGTTTTTTTGGTGCACTTAACTAGTTAGAACTGATCTTTCTGTTTATTCAAGGGCTACAGGGTATATGAATTTATTTTTGAAATACAAAAATGTGAAATTATTGCTTATTTTATCGCTATCTGTCATGACAAACAGGTATTTCTAGGTTGTCGCATCGGCCGGAAAGTTGTCCTACACACTGTACTTTAGTTGTAATCCGCAATCTCATGCCACTGAATCCCACACACTGGTCCTTTAAAATAATACCATAACAATGTACTGGCTCACCATTTTTAAAGTAAACACATTACCATATAGTTGTACAATTTTTTTAAAGAAAAAGAGTTGTGACCAACATATGTGCGTTACATTTGAAAAATAAAAAATAAATAAATTCATGAACAACAACAGATACAGCTACATTTACTGTATAATTAAGGCTCAACATATATTAAAAAATCACTGCTATAAAAACTATTAAAACTGAACTGTAATAAATTATATTAAAGTGCAGTAAATCATTAAATAAAGCAGTGTGTGGGCAGGCCTCTATAATGAAAATGAACTGACCTTTAGGTCTTGATCCTTTGGCATTTATGCACTGCAATTTCTGGTTTAATACTTTTTAATATATATATGTCTGTATTAAATATATAGTTAATTATAATTTATGTATCTGCAAGCTGCTTTACTCCCATTTTAGAACTGGATTCCCAAAACACTGCATTACAGACATGCAAATGGTTCAAGTCACAGGTAACGATTTTTAACATGTCCTACATCCATGAACACACTCAAACTACATGATACATTTTTGTCTTTCGAGATGGTCACTGAGTCAGATTAGGCTATCACAGAGTCAGAACCTGGCTTTGACTTGGCTGAGGGACATGACAGACTACACATCGGACCCAGACTGTCTTGCATGATTTGCATGAGTTTTGGCATTTTAAGTTTGGGAGTCTTCCATAATGACACCTGATCAATTTTCACACCCGATGCTCGTTTTGCCCCACGTCTGCCGCGTCAGGCCATAATCAGACAAATATTGTCAAGTCACAACACTAAAGTCTCGATAACGCATATCTCTTAAAGACAAGGTCCAGTGTGTAAGATTTAGGGGAATCCATTGGAGGAAAACTGCCAAATGAAATGTAGTATTCATAAGTATGTTTTGATTGGTGTATAATCACCTGAAAATAAGAATTGTTGCGTTGTCATGACCTTATAATTAGAAAAAAAGTTAAAAATTTAACAACCTGCACACAGTCCTTACTTAACTGAGGTCTTGATCAAGCACTTAGATATTTTCATTTATATAACTTCAGTACTTTCAATAATATTGAATGTTAGTCTTGTATTTTTTTTAAACAATGTGGTATTGAAAAGTATTAAGGTGTTGATACCTTTGACAATATTAGTCTACAACAGCCCAGAGCAGACAAACCAAATAAACCATTGTAGTTTATCCTACACAGTTGGAAGAGGAGGGTGAGATGAGATGCTTGCAATCTCCAAGCTCACCTCTAGATGCCACTAATCCCCCTACACACACACACACCTTTAAATAAATAGTTCATCATTTTAGGAAATGCACATTTTGAGTTTCTGGCCCAGAGGGTCAAACAAACTATATATAATACGTTAATTTAAGCGATGTAGAGGTGCTAGTTTGCAGATTTTTCTTTACCTTTGAACAGAGCTAGGCTAGGTGTTTCCCTTTGGTTTGAGTCTTTGCTAAGATAAGCTAGGAGCTGCTGGTTGTAGCTTTACAACAGAAGTATTGATCTTTTCATCTGACTTTTGGCAAGAAAGTGCATCATTTCCCAAATGTCAAAGTATTCCTTTAAGATTGAAGGCAACAAAAACCCACATATACCAAAATAATGTCTGTATATTTCTTCTGTATCTGGTGAACGAAGCGGAATCACTACTTTTCCGGAGACTGCTCCAGCAACAAGCATGGGAATGGGAAAGTCAGAGAGCTGGAAAGACATGCAGAGATAAGAAGAAATGAGAGATAAAGAAGCAGGGCTTTGAGAATAAAGTAACAGGGCCACTCAGAGAGAGTTTGAAGCAGGTGGGATTAATGTCAAAGTCATCCATCCTCGTTTTTGTCTGTCTTTTATTTTTTCCGCCTCGTCCCTGTGAAAACTCGCCTCTGCTTCCTTCTATGTGTTTGTATATGTTTATGTGTGTGTGTGTGTGTTTGTCCTCGTATGTGTGTGTAAGCTGATTTGTGTCTTATCGAGATCCTCTGTGGAAACAGACAATGTGGTTTATTTGTTATCTTCTTGTTTGGACGATGAGATAAGGCGATCAGTGTTTGCATGAGTGCACGGAAACGTATGAACATGCGCGTATATGTGTGTTTGTGTGTGTGTGTGTGTGTGTGTGTGTGTGCATAGAGCGATAGATAAGCTGAGTGTTGTGCCTTTGAGTTTGAGTGACAGAATCCTAATGCTGATCCCAATGGTCAACAGCCCAGAGACGTTCCACAGAAAGCTTATTAGACCTTTATCCATTATTTATACCGTGCCTGCCTTTCGGACACACACACTCACACACAAAGCAGAAACACTGTGTTGTGAGTGTGATTCATGCTGACATGTGCCTGACTTCTACTCATGGAATATAAGTAGCCACCGAGAAACCTCCCGTCCAGAACATTTCCCATCAAGAAGCCAACAACATGCTCTAACGGGTGTATAAACCACAAGTTTCACTCTGCAGTGGCCTCGAATATCCAGAATCCCAGAGTGCTCGCTTTCATGTACAGATTTTTTTAGGTCATTATATGCAGGGGGTACCCTGAAGAGGCACATTACAGCTCACAGAATTCACAGATTACTTTTTAAAAAGCAGAAAACTTTACTTACAGCTTGTATTTGTTGTAATGCTGTGGAAGTGATGTAACCACCCTCACATTAATACAAGAAACCTACAGAAATGTTCCCATCCTTTTTTTTTTTTTTTAACATGTTGTTGTTTTTCACCATTCAAGATTTAATTTTTAGTTTATTTATGTCATCTTGCTGTGCCTTTGTCTTCTGCAATGGTATAATGGTTTTCCAACTAGAGAATATGCACCACCTAGGGCTGCGCAATATGTTATATTGATATCATAATATGAAACTAGATATTAGTTAACTGGATAGATTTTGGATTTGGCATAAGTACTGTTTTATTCCTGGTTTTAAAGGCTACATTACAATAAAATTATGTAATTTTCTGAACTTATCAGACTGTTCATTTATCAAAAATCTCATTGTTTTATATTTTGTGGAAGCATCACTAGGTATCGCTACAATATTGTCACAATATGAAGGTATTTGGCCAAAAAATTGTGATATTTGATTTTGTCTGTATCATCCAGCCCTACTACTGGGTAGTTTAATCTATATGTATGTATATTAGGGCTGTGTATTGGCAAGAATCTGGCAATATGAACTGCATCACAATACAGGGGTTTCAATTCAGTATATTGCAATATATTGCGAAATTGTAAGAAAGGTAATATATTGCTATATAATCTAATTTTAGTCGGTATCTTTAAGTCAGGTTTAGTAAAACTGACTTAAAGATACAGCAAATCAACAATAAATGTGTGTTCTGAGTTTGTCACACCACAGAAGCATGTTATTAACCACCCAGCCAAATTTGAATGATTTCATAAAACTGCTGAGGGTGTGTCCACTCTGCTGTCTCAAACACCACTACGACCTGAAACCAACCTGAAACATGGACGCTCCATCTAGGAGCTTTATTGGACATGTCCAAGCCACCAGAGCGAGGCTAATTTGGACTGAGAGAGTCTCTGATGGTACATTTGTAACTGACCGGTGGGCGGTGCCGTTCATTTGTCAGTTCGCGGATCGTATATAGTGTTTGGGGACCATGGCTCCGGCACGTCACCGAGCCATGTTTCAGGGCCGCAAAAAAAATTCTGAACACGGAAATCATGAACAACAGTTTAACTGTGTTTTCACATGGTTTCAGCAACTATTTTCTAACATGTAAAATGTGTTTAGTAGAGAAACTCCTTTTTTCCTTTGGACGGACATCAAAAGATGAACTTTTTTTATGCAATCAGAACAGTTAAGATAGATAACATCACTGCTATCCAGCAGCAAACAACACAAAATGAACCACGTCCATGAATCTTAGCATGTATCAAGATATGATACAGCGTTATTTAAAATTGATACACTATCACGAAACATAAATCTCCCTCTCATAAACTACGCCATAGCCTGAAAATATTGAGATATTATTCATAAATGATATCGCCCAGCCCTAGTGCCATCTAATGCTTATCTTGATGAACCGACTCCTAATTTTGCATTAATGGTAGTGCCTGGAAACAAGCAAACATTTGTGTTTTCTTTTGTTGATTGATTGAAAATTTGGTTGAAATTTGTGATACATTTGAATGGAAACGTGGCTAAGCCTGGGTGATGTCTTCCGATGGTTTTTGCCATGCAATGCCAATGCAAGAGATTAGTTGAGATCAAAGAGATTGAAACAGAAAAAAAAGCAAATGTTTGGCATTTTTGCTCGATAAATGACTTGAATGATGAATTGATTCTCAAAATCTGCGACACACAACAAAGGTTGGAACCTCCAGGTCAGAATCCAACCTACTGCCTCAGTATAGGTGGCACGCCCCACCACATGAGTTATCGGAGCGCCCCATTAAAATGGTTGTTGATTCCTTTTCTATCACATGATCAGCTGATTAATCCAGCAATTGTTTCTGCATTATAGAGTTAAGGCAAGAACATGCTCGTAACGGTGTTATGAACCAGAAGTTTTAGTCTGCAGTGGCCTCAAATATTCTGAATCCCAGAGCGCTCGCTTTCATGTACAGATCTTTTTAGGTCATTATATGCAGGGGGTACCCTTTAGAGGCACATTACAGCTCACAGAATTCACTTTTTCAAAAGCAGAAAACTTTACTTACATCCTGCAATTGTCGTATCAGCAGCAATCCTGCACTTTTCTGAGTTCCCGTAACTATTGTGTCGCCTCACACGACACTTTTCTGATCAACTCAAAGACAGAGATCGTCTCCTCCTCGCTTTCTTGTCTCCATGTCCTTCTTTTCCCTGGCTTGAAGCCCCAGTTACACTCTTTCTTTCTTTACCATCACATCGACATTAAAACCAGCGTGTCCAGGTTTCTGGTACCTGCACAAAGCTTTTACCTGTATCTGTTGCATTTCTCCCCACCCCCACCCTCCCAACTCTCTCTTTCTCCTCTCCTTCTCGCTGTCCCTCGCTTCCCTCTCTCAACACAAAATGCCCTCTGTGTCCTGCTCTCAGGTAAAAAACTCCCACCCACCAACCCCCACCCTGGTCGAGATAACCGAGAGGGCTGAAAAAACAGGGAAACAGTTTCTGTTGTTCCAACACAAAGACGCCAGCGGTGGGTGGGATGAAGAGGGAGGGAAAGATGGATAGATGTATAGAAAGAGAGAGAAAGGAAGCGAGGAGCGAAGAGGAGAAAGTCTGATAAGGCAGTAAAGAAGGTAAAGCAGGAACAGTGGGCAGAGATTGAATGACGTCCTGTCAGGCTCAGGTATTTGAAGGGTGTGTGTTCAGGTACACTATGTTGTGCTGGAGTCTCAGTCTGTCCTCATGGCTAACTGTCTCCCAGTCCCAGCGAACAAAGAGCCTATTGACTCGCTAACACACAGGAGCTTTCTCTCTTCTCCACAGGCCAGTGCTTTGTGCTTGTCCCCTCAGCGCACACACATTTCCAAATTCCCCCAACGAACACACACACACGGATACACTCACACCACCACTCCACCTGCACCTGGATATATCCGCCCTCTTTCCAGGACCGCTCGATACTCAACATCAATATGTCCACTGTCACACAAGATGCGGAAAATACTTCATTTTAAAATCACTTTAATATTGAGAGTAATTCCCACTACTTCCCACTGCAAACCAGGTTATTTAAACAGATTTCTATGAATAAAGTGGCATTTACCTTACACTTTGTGTAAGTAACCCCTCTTATTTACAGAGAAAATGCAATTAATCGACGCATGAGAAAGTAAAAGTATCTGGTGCAAGTGTGATTTAATTTGTGAAAACTATGACTGTGGCTCACAATCAGACAAAATAACTATTTTCTGAATAATCTTTTGTTTGATCATTTAAGTGCCAATGCTCAAGGCTCAGGTCCTCCAACGGTTTGTTTTGTCTGCCCAACAGTCCAAAACCCAAAGAGATTCAGAGTACTATAATATAAAACAGAAAAAAAAAAAAAAACAGCAAATGTTTCGTATTTTTGCTAAATCAATTACCAAAATTCTTTATTACTTTTCTGTCAATCAAGATGATTTTAAGCTTGCATGCAGTTTGTACGTCAAAAGTCCAGTGTTGCATTCAGGTGATACACCTGAATGTTGTTGTTGTCATCCATAGTCAGGTGACATTTGTCATCGTGGTAACAAAGCTGAACAGTAGTTTGGTTGGTTTACACAACAAAACTACCTGGTCATGGTTTGGGTTAAAATAAATGCATTAAGTTACGCATTTGATGCAAAATAAATGTTACATCTCCGTGAGTCGATTTGACTTCAAATTTTAACGTCATTAGATTCAGTTTTTGATTTTTACACTTTATGCACTGACAGCTCGGCCATTGTCAGAGATGGCACGTAACTAAGCACAAATACTTAGTGTACTTAAACAGATTTTTAAATTATCTGTATTTAAGTTGAGTATTTCTTTTTCCGATAACTTTTTTTTACTTCTATTCCCTAAACACAACTAAAGAGGCTTGTTACTTTAGTTTAAATCCAAGACGAAAGGAGCTTAAAAAAAAAAAAATAACAAGCCAAAAACGACATGAAAGACATAACAAGACGAAAGTGAACAAGATGAAAATGACTAAACACTTAACAAGACAAAAATTAGTGTTAACTGATACATAACAAGCTAAAAATGATGTATAAAATGTAACAAGACACAAATGACGTAATAAGATGTAACAATGCAAAAACTATGTTAAAAAAAAAAAAATTATGTGAAAGATAACAAAATGATAATGACATAACAAGGACAAAAATGTAAAAGACATACAGCAGACAAAGAGGGAGACTTTTGCCACCTCTGGCTACTGTTAGACTATAGAATCTTGATTTGTAAAGGTCAGCAGATCATTGGTTTTATGCTGTCACAAACAATAAGTGTCATTTACATTTTCATATTCTCAAGTGTGGTGTGACGGCTGGTAAGCCCGTTGTGTAGTCTTTGAAGTGTGGGTACGGGGTAGAGAGAAAAAAAAAAACACTGGAAGAACTGGAATTCTGCAAATTTTGGTTTCACACAGAACACAAAACACCAGCTAGTCAAAGTCTTGTGCTTGTTTGACCCATCCATCAGCTCCAACCTCCACCCTACGCGGACATTCTCACTTTGTAAAATACAACACCTGACATTTTTTATGTGCGGTATTTGGATGCATCTGCACAATAAAAAGGTTATAGGAATGATTTATGAATCACCTACTTGCAAAACTGGACTGCATGTGTATTATTTGTACACAGATTGAAGAGACTGGGGTGGATGCAGTAACTTGTATGGTGGGAAAACCTTGCTGTACTGACTTACGCTATAAAATGTAGTCGAACAATGTCTGAACAGACTCCCCCCACACCTTTCAGATGCAAAAACTGCGAGTGCTATGTCCCGCAATTTTCTAATTTCCCAGAGCAACAGTCCGACAATCCTGTTATTGTACAGACTTGCAAAGATGAGGAAGTAGGGAGTATTTAAACTTCTCTGTCGACTCTTTTTGGATTCTTTTACAAAACCACTTCTGTCACTTTTCATTTGCACAATCGAGTGCAACACTTTGAGAGCACGTAAGTGAGCACAGTTATCCTCATTTGTAAGATTGATTGCGTCTCACCCTTCTCGGCGACAACAGCTGTGAGTGTAGCCATCGAAACAGATAAAATAAGTTTTGCTTTAGACAGGTCAGACACTAAGTGAGACTTTGCTCGTTTCCAGCCTACACACTGGCTTTTAGACCAGTTTAAAATCTGTTCAGGTGCAGTCTGTTGTACCAGTTTGCAGTAATGGTGATGTCTGGCTGCAGTCTCAGCATCTGAGTTAGACTGGAAAAGTTGGCTCTTAACTTCCCCAAGGCTGCTGACAAACACACTTTGTGTTGTCTGCCGGCTTCTCTAAGTTTCTCTCTTGCCCCCTTGTGGAGCGAGACCAGGACTACAGAGAGCCAACGAGGTGCTCCCGAGGTCTACCAGCGGTACGTTAATTATAACCTCCAGGTTCCCAGTGGGGAATAAGGCTTAACGAGGCCCGGGCAGAGAGCAGGGGGGATTACGAGGTCTCACTAGCACTACAACTGTCTGGCCAGCCATTGAGCTCTTCTATGAAGTTATGAACGTGCTGAATAATAATGCTGTAAGGCATTGGCACGGACCGGAGAGGGGCTGGGAACTGTGAGGGAGAGAGAGTGACAAACAGGCAGGAAGAGAAAGAGAGTGTTTTTGTGTGTGTCCTGCAGCCAACAGATTTCTCGCCTCAGCTGGTTGGACAGATTACCTGAAACTGAGAGGAAAAAAAAAACAGATAGCGAGTGAGAGAGAAAGCAAGAAAAAAAAAAGAGGACAGAAAGGTCACAGTGATCTCAGTGCCATGGAGAGGGGGCGATGGGGGAGAAAAAGATGGATGAGGATGGAGAAAAGGGAGGAAGAAAGACTGCTGAATGAGGGAGGACGTTCAGGAAAACTGTTTATAGTAAAGGTTATTCTTATTACAATACACACATTCCATATGTAGGTCAGAGAATATTTGGTAACTGTAATCATGACATGAAGAAATGGAGGACAAAATCTGCAGTCCTGGCTTTGTTTAAAAAATGCTTGCTAAAATCAAGCTAAAGCTGATATGTGGTTTCCACAGTTTCAGTTAGCCAAATTACTAGTGTTGGGTATCGTTGGATTTTATCTGATACTGGTGCTAAAATGATACACAAGGCCGGCTATTTCAATAGCCAGCTCAGGTATGTGGCACCAAAATTGGCATAGCAATTTGGTGTGGTACATATTGGTCTTCATGGGCTATTATTTGTAGGTTTGACGTCGTCATGAAAGTATTCCCCTGTCATGGCTTAGCAAGAAGACACAGTCCAGGAGAACTGAAATGGGGGATAAACAAATAGAAATGTCCCAATACCATTTTTTCCTCCCCGATACAGATTCCAATACCCGTACGTACTTAACGTATCAGAGGATAAGTGCAAGTCATCGTTGTTGCATAGCCAGGCTCAGGTTAAAGAGAAAAAAGATGGGTACTCCTGAGAAGCAGCAGGGTCCAGTTTAGAATGGGTCTGATATTGGTATCAGTACTGGAAAAAATCTACTTTGAGAAACATCCACTTGATTTGGCTAACTTCATTAACTTTAGCTGTACTTTGGCATACATTTTTTTCCATCGAACTAGGACTATGAATTTTTTTTTCCCTCTGTTTCCTATGGTGTGTTCAGATTGAACATGATGCAAATTTTCACATCACATTCAATTTTACTTCTCGAATAGTTTTTTGCAATTTGTGTTAATTTGCTTCAGCCAGTGTAGCCTGTGGGTGCTTTCAAGCCTACCTCATTTGGTCAAGACTCTCAGACTTTCCAGTTTGTTCTGAACCAAAATTAAGGTTCGCACCCAACAGCCAAACCTTGGTCTGACCAAAAGAGAGGGTCAAATTGAACCATGGTTCAGTTCGTTTCTAGTCTAACATTTTCTTGGGATGGTACTAACTTTTGGATCAATTACAGGAAGTTCTGGCAGGCTAACATCAGAACTGGAAAATTAAACTGCCTTTGGTCTGATGACTTTATGAAATCAGTTGGGAAAAAACGAATTAAAACGAAAAAAACAAAGAATTCTGACACTTTTCCAATTGGAGGACAGGAATTTGAATTGAACTGGCGTTAGATGTACGCCCGTCTACAAACCAGTCAATTGCAAGTATAGGGAGACGCAGCTCACACATGTGATGACATCATGTATAGTTCTTCTTCATTTTCGGACTTGAGAGTACCCTTTGTTTCAGCACGTATGGATTAACCTTTTTGGTCATTCTTTCCATGAACCACTGTCCAAGGTGACCATTTCAAATGGCTTGGTTTGGCCAACCAACACTTAAGTCTCAATTGATGTTCATAGACATTAGCTGTAGCTAACTAGCAGTGCATGTGTGTTATGTCTGGAAGTTTATGTGACAGCTCAGGCTTAGACTGATCTCACAACTCGCCAGGAACATGACTTTTTATTATTTTCATCCAGTCTTGCTCCCTTTTCCTAATTCTCTGTACATGCATGAAGAGGTCATGAAGCCTCTGCAAGAGCGTGAATTTTTCACTCAAGTTGTAACACTTCTCAACTCACATGGAAGTGTCATCTCTGCAATTTGCACGGTTCAGAACTACTTTGCATCTATTAGCACCCACTTGCTTACTTCCATCAACTTTCTATGCAATAACGCCACATTGAAAGAGGAAGAATGATTACAGTGGCCGGTAACTCACGGGTATTGTATTTACAGGCAAACCTATCCTGTAAGCTCTCAATAAAACAGAGAATAGTAACAGTTGTGAGAGGCAGAGGGAGAACAGAGAGTCAGAAAGATGGAGAGGGAGAAGAAAGAGAGCGAGAGGGCACCCTGCCCTAGTTATTCGCCTGTAAGCTGCTCACAATGCAGACATGGCAACGGGCCGCGCGAGGCAAGCGCGGGAGAGGAGATGAGAGGAGAGCGGAGAGATGGGCAGAGGAAAAAAAGAACGAGGGACAGAAAGTCAGGCCAGAGAAAGGATTAGTGATCAAAGAAAGCCAGCGGCCATCCTGAAAGCCCCCGACACACACACACACACACACACACACAATCACAAACACACACACACATTCATAGAGAGGGGAAAGAAAAGGGGAGATTAGAGTTTTTTCCATGGGGTTAATCATTTACCTTCCTCCTTCCCAGCAGCACCTTGGCTGTGAGAATGAGCACTTTATGCATAAATCCATTTGCGTTAGCCGTAGTGTAAATGTTAAGAGGGCAAACACACCCACACACTTGCGCGCGCGCACACACACACAAATTGATTGATTATGGTGCTGTAATGAGAATATATGCCAGTCTAACTTTCCCTCTAATTGGTTTCACAGCTTATTCCCTGGAGAAGAGCTTCAGGAAAGGAAAAAAAAAAAAACAGAATATGACATCTACCTTTTCCTCCTGTAGAAATTCCGAGCTGGAAACTAGACTTCTGAAACGCTTTTAATTCCTCCTCAACCTCTGTCTCCCTCGCTCTGACGAGTCGCCGATGAAGAGATAAACAATGGGCCGAAGATACCAATTAGGCCGTCAAACGGCAGCACAACAATCTTCAGCACTCCTCCGCTTCCCAGAGGAGCGCTGCTGGGGGAAAAAAAAAAAAGAAGAAGAAGAAACAGCAATGGAGGAAGGAAGGGAAGTGGAGGGAAGGGGAAGCTCGTGCGGCGAAGAGGAGGAGGAGGAGGTGAAGAAAACTTTGCGAGAGCGCACATCTAATCAGGGAATCCTCCTTCTCAATCCCTCTGTGGAGAGAAACACATAAATACACACATCTCCCCTGTCAGAGGCTTGACCTCCACTGGCTGATCTCGCTCCTTGGTATTCCATCGCCCTCCCACCGGCTGACCTGATTGGCTAATGACGGCTCATTTATCTTGATGCAACACCTGCAGTGTCTACAATGCACGTGTGTGTGTGTGTGCGCTAGAAAAAAGTGTGTGTTTCTGTCTATACGTGCAAACACACACACTTTCTATCTCATCCCTGCTAGACTTGCTCTATCTACGCCAGTGCTGCCCTTGCTGCAACAGCTTGCACACATTGGTTCACCTCTGGGGAATGACAGAAAGAAGAGGAGGAGGAGGAGGAGGAGGAGAGGATGGAGTGAGAGGGGGAGGAGGTGAAGAGTAAGAGTCAGGAGACAATGATAAAAGAGGGAAAAGGGGGGAAGAACAGGGACAGAGAAGAAGAATAATAGGAGGCGGAGGAAGAAAATAAAAAGCAGGACAACATGAGAAAAAGATGAAGAAGAATGAGAGGAGGGTGATTAAAAGAATAAAAAAGAGGTAAAGAGATAAAAGAGAACAGGGAGGGAAAAAAAACACAACCAGAGGAGGGGATGGAGGAGGGGAGTTCAAATGAAGGGAAGAGGGATTGATGCATGTTTTATTCACTCACCGCTAACACTTCTTTAATTACAGCAGCTACAATCACTGCCACAGTGTGATCACTGCATGTGTGTGAATGGGGGTCTCTAATATGTGTAACACGGCAACCGTTAATTATCAGTACACTGAATAAGTGGGACCAGCCAAAGGGACAAGTCAAGGAATCCTGTAGATGCTATGAGCCCAGCATCAATGAATTACCCATTCAAGGCTACCATGTGCGGTGTGCACACGTCAATACCACTGAAGAATATACCAATCCAATACCAATTCATTATCTCTTGAAAAAAAGAAGAAGCTTTAATTAGTGGAAATTCCATCATTATCGTGTCTCAACATCTAATTTAAGTAAACGTTTACAGGTAAGACCATAAGCTAACGTTAGCTACAAAGACCCATCACTAACTTAAGCTACATAGACCAACCGCTAACGTTAGCTACACAGACCAAGCTACATACACCAACCTCTAACTTAAGGTACACGGACCAACCCTTTAATGTTAGCTACGCAGGCAAACCACTAAAGTTAGCTGTTCAGGCAATCCCACTAACATTAGCTACACAGACCAACCGCTAACATTAGCCACACAAACCAACCTGCAACGCTGGCTACACAGGCCAACCACTAACATTAACTACACAAATCCATTAGCTAGCTGACCTGTCAATACTCCTGCTACTACTACAAAAAATATTTTAGGACTGTAGGTGGGCACGTTATCCGTTCACTCACAGCGTGAATAACATTACTTAACAAAGTACAATTAAATGTGCATATTAAATGTGTGAAAGGTATGCTTTCACACAAAACAGCAACGTCTCTTAAAAGTAGGTCCAATGGAGAAAATCACGTAAGGTCAGAATAAAAGACAGGGTGTCTACAGGTACTGTGGGTCAAAGTTAAACCAAGAAATTAGAACTGGTTATAATGTACATTTTGGCTAATAATTTTACGGTTCATCTGTGTTCTCTTTCAAATAAATGTATTTGTATGATTGACAGTACAACAAACTACAGAATACGATCACTGCACAGAAAAGAACTACACATCCGTGGTGTCTGCAGCTCACCTGTCCATACATGCGTCAGTTTATATTCAGTATATTCAGGCCTTTACTAATGTCACCATTTTCCGGGATCTCAGCAATTACGCTGCATTCATGTACCTGTCAAGGCTCATTTATGCTAATGCAAATGTATACAAACCAAGGAACGATGAAAAAGTTTTAAAAATCTAAAAGTATTGGATACGACGTTTGTCATCAATTAGTGAAAAGAATCTTCCACATCATAATGTATTTAATGACCACACAGACCACTGCTGTCTTTAACGCTTCAAAGACGTACGTTATTACAACCCTCCAGTGTCGCCATGTTTGTTGTTGTCATATTACACTCTTCTTAGGTTAAAGTTTGACTATAAGCAGCACCCTCTTGTGGACGTATTGCTTAACATCCATGCCAACAGAAAAGACACATGGAAGTATGTGGGGGGTGGTTATATCGTTTGAAATGGACGTATCTATTTTCAGGAAAAGTCCTGTCTGTCTTGGAATGTTCAAGCGTCATTCCAAGATGGTTTCCACAACTGAAAACCTTATCGTCACATTAAATAGGCTAAATAGATGAGCTATTAATTAATTTAAAAAATAAATCAGCTATTAATTAATTAACAAATTATTTTGTTTGCGGTTCATCAGCCAGGGAAAACAGATTCAAACAAACTACAGCTCTTTAAAATGAGCTAAATCCACTGAATTGGTCTTAACTATGGATATAATTCAAATGTAACTGCCAGTGATGGAGGCTTTGCAGCCACTTTGCCAACTGTTTGTTGACACTTCTGCAGTTATTTTCACCAAGTTGGACACTGTCGCTGTCAGAAATTCCCAAAGTCTCCAAGTCAGAATTACAACTCAGAGGCTGATGTGTGCGGGTTTTTTTTTCTTTTTAAGACTTGATGGCTCATACCATGACGCACGCAAGTTACGTCCGCAAGTACGTAACGTAATGTGACATAACGTTGCTTCCTTATGCAACGTCCTGAGAAGACACCAACGTTGACTCTTTGTTTAACACAGGACACAAAGCCCAATCTCTTGAAAGTCCTGTGTTTGTCCCATCCGTAAGTGGACTTTTGGCAAATGGCTCCACAGGGGTACCTGCAGTGCCAAAGTTAGAGGCGCAAGGGCACTGACCAATCTGCGGTATTCGATTCGCTGGGAGGGACAAACAGCTGGAATCTCAGTTTCTGGCGTGCAATTCCAACACTTTGAATCCAGAAGTGCCTGTCCAACTTGCTAACTTAAAGTTTTCCTTGGCATAATATGAACAGCACGTTACTTCCATCTTTGCCCATGAGAGAGGAAAGTCATCATTCGAGTAACCACAAGAGATTGCTTGTCAGAAAAATGTGAACTTCAGTTGTTTTAAGCGTTCGAGTGAGTTTGACATGTATCAGCTCATTAAGAGCGTCATCTGGTGTAAAATATAGAAGGTATTCACCACTCACAGCCTGTTCTTACTTCCACTGTGAATGACATTTCCTATCGCAGAGTTCACCCACTTATTTTCAGGAAGTACACTAGTTTGACTTTTCTGGAGCAACTACACTGCAGCTTATTTTTATTTTATTTTTATATAATTTGATTACCGCAATCGCCTTACATGTTGTGCCTTACTCATCCCTCTCTCTTTCCCATCTCCTCCTCCTCCTCCTCCTCTTCTCCTTCCTGACTGCAGAGAGAGGAGGGTTTGCATGTATTATGTCTTCTTTTGTTCTTTGCTGTCGGCTCATTGTCAAAAAAAAAAAAGAGGAGAGAGGAAGAGGGCGGTTAGTGAGGGAGACAGAGGATGAGGGGGGTAGAAAGAGAGAGAGAGAGAGGTAAAGGATGAGTGGGTCTTCATGTGACGTCCGTCTTGACTGTAGGTAGATATTAGAGGCTTCACCCACTTCCACAACCCCCACCCTTGCATCTTCCCCCCCTTTGTGCATCCTTATCTTTTATTTTCTCTCTCAAGCCAGGTGCTGCTGCTTATCCAGCCTTCAGCACATCTTATCCTAACCCCCCCTCACCCACCACCCCTCCACCTCCACCCCGCTTTATCTCTCACACCGCCGCCGCAAACTCACACTTTGACACACGAACACACACACACACACACACACACACACACATTCCTTCAACCTGCTCTTCTTCTGTCTTCCCCTCCCCTCCTCCTTCCACATCTACCGTCTTTCTCCGGGACCGCTGGATGCAGCCGGCGGGCCATGACCCATCCTATCCTATCGCTCCTCCGTAGTCAGCCCTGACACACAGACGTGGCAGGCAGGCAGGCAGACAGGTAGGCAGATAGACAGGCTGCTAGGAACTCATCAGCTCCAGATCTGTATCTTAACTCCAGTCTTAGAGGCTTAATCCGGCTGCTTTCTCCAGCGCAGCCAGCTACTGTGCAGCCAAGAGCCGGAACAGACAAATCCATACAGCTTAAACTCCCCGAAATCTTTTGAAAGTCAAGTTTCTAGGAAGTGAATTGGGCGCTTTAACCTCCCGCGCGTTTATTTTTATTATTATTTTGTGGGTGGTGCGCCGAAAATCTCCGAAAACCACCCGATTCCGGAAAGCTGCATTGTTTCGAAAATCTCCGAAAACTGAGACGCCCTTTTGTCCTCACGCCTCCTATGTCCAGTATCGAGGCCAAAGTGTGTGGGATTTGGCACCGTTTCAGTGCTGCTATTTCATACTGTCGCAGCATATTCACTCCTTATTATTAGCTGCAAAATGGTACATTTGCAGCTAATCTTTCAACTTTTTTTTTTTTTTTTTTTTTTGGAGCGCAAGTGTTGTAGCTGCTGGCTGTAACGAGAGGGGAGGGGAGGGCGGCGAGGCTGCCTGAGCCGAGCTCTCCGTCCTGATTTAGAATTAGATCTATTTCTGTTCACCCTCCAACCCCGCCGGGAAATATTTAAATCTGCCATGGAATGTGTGTATATATGTGTGTGTGTGTGTGTGTGTGTGTGTGTGATGAGAGAGAGAGAGAGAGAAAGAGAGGAAAGCGACCAAGAGAGAGGAAAAGAAAGAAAGAGAGTAAAAGAAGTCGAGATAAATTGAACATATAAACTCTTGGCTGCTTGTTTGAGAATTTGCATTTGGTGTGCAGCTTTGGCAGTGCGGTTTCCCGTACGCAGGCATGCCAGTTAAGTCACTGAAGTCAAATCAGACAGAATTGGAAAGGAGGAAGATAGAAAAAGAAACAGATAGATGGAGAAGGGGGGAAAAAGAAAGAAAAACTAAAAGAGGGAGAGTTTTCATGCTCGATGTGAACTAGTGGGGAGTAAGACTCAAGCCGTGGTCAGTAATTCATAAGCAGAGCACGTACAGACTTAGCCAAGCTCACCCTCTGGCTACACACACACATATACGAGATCAACACACATTCACCCTCACACACACACACTCACTCACAATCACACCAGCAGTCTGGACCAGCCTGAGTACAATCTCAGCTCCATATCCAATTCTACAGCCTTTCAAATGTCACCACCGCCACCTTTGACCCCTGTTAACGCAAACAAGCACACACATAAAAACACGCACAGACTCTACAACATCCTCTGCACATGAAATAAGACAGCAAACACACACTTTAAAGAGCGTCAGAAACTAAATTACAAGCTAAAACAGTAGAAAAGTGTGTTTATCGGATAAGGAGGTGACACACTCACCTCAGAGTGGAACCCGGTGCTCGGCTGCGCTGTGGCGTGGAAATGACCGGCTGCACCCCCGTCCTCGCGGAGAGAGACACATGCGCACACACACGCGCGTGCGCTCACACACTCGGCGGCGAGGTGTGTGTGAGGACAATGAGACCGGACTGGATGGAGCTAAGCAGCAGTAGTAGGAGGAGGAGGAGGAGGAGGAGGAGGAGAACGAGGAGGAGGAGGAGGAGGAGGAGGAGGAGGAGGAGAGAGGGAGGAGGGAGATGTGTGGTTGGGCGGGAAGGTGAAGAGGAGAGAGAGAAAGGGAGACTGGGTGAATAATGAAATACAGCAGAAGAAGAAGAAGAAAAAAAAAGAAGTGGCTGAAAAAAAAGAAATGTGAAAAGGGGTCCCACAGAAGCAGAGTCCCTCTTGTTCCATTTGTGGGTTTGAGTGTGTGTGTCTTGTGTGTGTAAAATGTGTTAAGGTGTGTGTGTGTGTCTGTGTGTGTGTCTCCTGTTCGTCACTTGAGACTTGGCGCACAGCCTCAGAACAGAAAGTGTAGCGAGAGAAGCTTTACATCTCTTCTAAGTGTCGATGTGTGTGTGCGTGTGTGTGTGTTGTCCACTCAATCAGCTAGCCTGTAGCTTGCCAGCATTACAACACATCTCATGTCTTCTCGTCTCAGAAGCTCCTCAAGCCTCCTCTTCGTCCTCTTCATCTCTCCCTCTCTCTCTCTCTCTCTCTCTCTCCAGGGAAATACCTCTGCCACTAATCTCTTCAAAGGTCTCTCGGCCACTCATGCTACCAAATTCTCTCTCTTTTTCTTTGGATTTCTTCTCACACAGCTTCGCACTGTAAAAAAAGTCTGCCAGTATCGAACCTTTTTGTTGAGCCCTAAAATTTTTCAAGCTTGTCTCAAGAATTTTGTCAGTAAAATAGAATTCTTCAAGCTTGTTTTGAGAATTTTGTCGATAACTGTGTCCTTAAACCATTTTTCAGTGGAACAAGATTCTTTGAGCTTGTTCATTCATTCGTTGATTCATTCAGTCATTCACGTTTTATTTTAACCCATGAAAGACACTGAGCTAGAAACCTCATTCACAATGTAGCCAAGTAAAGAATAAAGCTCCTAGACAAAAAGAAACTTACAATAAAGTGGCAGTAAGAATTTACAACAATAAAAGCTACAATAAAACCTTAAAAATAAATTAGATAAGGATTTTTCAAGCCTGTTTCGAGACTTTTGACAAATACTGAGTCCTAATGTCTTGTTTTTAGTTAAACGGGACTTTTCAAGCTTGTTTCGAGTTTGTTTCGTGTCCATAACTCGAAGCAAGAAAGAAGACGAAGTTGACACTTGAGTCCAAAAACCCCATTGAGGTAAAACTGGATTTTTGGAGTTCGTTTCGAGAACTTTGTCGATAACTGAATCCTTAAAGCCTTTCCTCTTCAAAAACGGATTTTTCGAGTTGGTTTCGAGAATTTTGTCAATAACAGAGTTTTAAAACATTATTTCAGGATTTTTCAAGCTTGTTTCAGGAATTTTGTCGATCACCAAGTCTTTAAACCTTATTTTGGTAAAACAGGATGTTTCGAGTTTGTTTTGAGAAATTTCGTGTCCGTAATTTGAAGCAAGAAAGAGGAATAAGCTGCTCTAGAATCGAAAATGAATTTTCAAAAAAAAAAAAAAAGACTAAAAACATCACTCAATTTCTCAAAATAACAATAATAATAATAACACAGTATTGCCTGAGTAGTTTTATTCTTCTGTGACATGAAGCTCAATTGCTTGATAGTTAATTTTAAGTCAGTGCTACATACACCTGTGAATTGCTAGCACATTAAGTATGTATTCATTCGCAGCTGAAAATAGTCCCTAATAACCACACAGTTTACTCCTGTTTCAGTAACGTTAGCTGAAGACTGTAGCTGTTTGAGTCTGAAAGATGCACTAACACATTGTTGATTTTGGTCTTTTCATGAGGTTTGTTGACAGGAAGAAAAATGTAGAATGACACCAGACTTGTGTCCAGCCTACACCAGCACTCACATACACACAAACACACATACACACACTCTGAGCTCCAGGTGTATGTGTGCGCGAGTGTAATTGTGTGTGTGCGCGAAGTGCCGTGCAGCCTCAATCCTCCGGCTCAGCCACAGAAAAGCCAATCTCCACATCCAATTATTTGCTTCTCAAAGGCAGACAGATGGAGAGAGGGGGGAAAAAAACGGAGCGAGGTAGAGAGAGGCAAACTCGGAGTTGGAGAGAGAGGCTCTTTGAGGGTCTGCACAGGGGGGAGTTAATTAGAATGAAAAAGAAATGGAGGGAAGAGAAAGTCTCTTCAGCACTCGAGTCCGGAGAATAGTTTCACAATTAGTCAAAATCCCAAACAGAGCCTGTGGACACAACTCAGCAGAGAGCGCCGAGAGAGCGAGCTAGAGAGTGTGCTGGAGAAAGAGAGCGAGAGCGAGATCAAAACCCAAATGAAAAATGCCAAAAGGGACAAAGAAGCTGAAATTGTTAGAGAAATGACTGGCAAGAGTATGTTATATATGTTTTTTCGTTCTTATTGCTTTGTGTCTCCGTACCCTCCCGAGGCGAGCGCTGGCTGTCCTGCCTTCTCTGTGCTTGCGTTCTTCTCTCAGTCCTTTACTTTTCCTTCTTCCTCTTCTCCCTCCTTCTGCCCTCCACCGTCCGGCCGGGATATTCCATCAAAGAAGAGTCCAGCTCATGGTGGACGGAGGCATCGCCGCACTCCAAACACTCTCCAGCTTTCACTATCTTCTCCTCTTTGACTATTTTCTGTTTTCTCCTCTCTCTTCTCACTTTCTGTCGGCCGGAGCATTTTTCTTTCTTTCCCAGCAGCAGTGACACACAGCGTGGGGGGGGTGGGGGGGGGTTGAGGACAAGGAGGGGTGGACGTTGGAGAGAAAGACAGAAAAAAAAAGGAGGGAAAAGAGCAAGTGTAGGTAGACAGAGCGGCGAGCGGGGAATGACGGGAAGAGGCAGGTGGAATTGGTAGTGACACATCGCGGAGGTGTGTGTCTGCGTGTGTGTGTGTCAGAGCACGGGGGCCGTCCTTCGAGCCGACACACCGCCAACGAGGAAGAGGTGGAGGAGGAATAGATGGATGGATAGATAGATAGATAGGTGGATGGAGGAATAGATAGAGGGAGTGATTCAGCAAGCATGCCACCTCCTCTCCTCCTCCCTCACACACACACAACACACACACACACACACACTTGCTTAGTTCATTATCATTCACTGGATTTCGCCATGACACGCATGGCTAACCTACTCACGGAGATGGAGCCGAGCCCTGGACTGAATCCTAATGGAGGAGAGGGAGAGAGGATGAAGAGGAGGAGGAGGAGGAGGAGGAGGAGGAGGAGGAGGAGGGTGTATCAGGCGAGCAGGTGTCTCCTCTACATCTATTGTTCCTCGTCAATGTGTCTATGTGCATGTATGTGTGTGTATTCAGGCCCTTCCAGTGTGTACACGTACGCACGAGTGCAAGCACGTGAGCTTTTGCTTTTGGTAAAGTAACTGAAACGACACACGTGCACATGTTTCAGCTACAGGCTCCACTTCTATTTTGGGATTCAAACTGCCGTTAGCCAAGAATTTTCAACTCTAACAAGAAGAAAAAAGAAAAAAATAAGTATGACGAGGATTCAGTGTTTCCCCGAGAATTTCCCTCTTTGGAAGTTGAGAAGGTGTCCGGAACAGAAGCTATACCATCATGTGAGAAATGTGACAGACAACTCAAATCTGTCCAACATGAGTCAGATAGTTTCCTGAAGTTGAAACAAGGCAAGTCAACATGAACATCAGTCTTGTCAGATCAGAATGACAGACATTTTTCAAAAGAAAAAAAAGAAACTACTTACAGGCTTATGTCATTATTTGCCTCGAAGAAGGATGTGGAGTTAGCCAGATAACTTCAGGTTTAACCCGGGGTTTTCAGGGTTACGACAATTGTTCACTTAGGGCTGAGAAAATATATCGATATTACATCGGATCATGACATGAGACTAAGTATCATGATAGATTTTGCATATTGTTGTCTTTTCTTGGTTATAAAGGCTGTATTCAGTAAAGCAATGCAATTTTCTGGACATTGCCTATTTGCTTCCACATTACTGATGATTATTTATCAAAAAATCTCATTGGGTTAATATTTTTTGAAAGAACTAAGTCATCCCTAAAATATTGTGGCAATAACAACATATTTTGTCAAAAATATTGTGATATTTACTAATTTGTGTTGTCAGTCACAACCTATATGATCAATATTTATCGATATCAACCAATATGAAACTTTTTTTTAAGCCGTGCCGCCCAGGCCTAGGTTCACTTCTTACTGTGTACTTTGACGTAATGACTTGTGCTTCACAACAAAGATGGTCCAGAGCAAGATATGTTCAAGATGCGAACCAACTCATTCCTTTGCAAAATAGTATCATCATCCATAGAAGAGCCCATGGAGCTCATTGCACGGATTAGGAGGGCAAAAGCGTTGAGAGAGTGGCAAAGCCATTTAATTGTCATTTTGTAAATCAATATTCTACAACAGAGACTGATAGAAGTAATAATGCTTTGTACTTGTTGTACTTACAAGATATTCGCTATATACATTTATGTTCTCAATAGGCCATGTATTGTCAATAGACTTGGTCATTGATATCAATAAGAAAATTCAGCAGCTGCTGCAGCTGTGTTCCAAGGCTGCAATTACAGGTATAGCACTGGTACCCGCCACAACAGATACTAGTTTCCAAATCTCTGTATATGAATAAGTGTATAATGAAGTTAAGGAAAAAACATGGCTCCATCGTGTTAATAATAATTCACTTTGTATTCATACTTTTCTGACCTGTTATGCCTGATATTTCTATGATCCCCAGCCCCTTCTACTTGATTGGTCAAAGACAGGCAGTTACCGCCGGAAGTTAAAGAGGGTAACCTCTGAGCGGCATAGCAAAATCTGGGCACATTCACATGGGCGGCAAACATTTCTTACCCCTGACGCTGTGATCGAAACAGCTTCCTGACAGGAGGTGGTGAGTCACTGTATGAGTGTGAAAAGGCAACAAATTATTTTGATGGACTATGCCAATGTAATAATAGTCAGATCTATTTGTGCCCTAATGATGGGGCAGTGATATTATAAGCCTTTTAACTTGTGCGTTCACTCAGTCTCTGATTTTTTTTTGCCAGCTGTTCTTCTTGCATTTGGCAGCTGCACCTGCCCAGAATAGGAAACCCTGGGTTTGCTTACTGGGCTAACAACCACTGCTGGGTGACTGCTTAGTGATTGTGATTCTTGGGCTTAGTGAAGCAAGATGACAAAACCATATCCTGCGTATGATGAACTTACTTCGTAGTACAGGCCTCTAGGCGAGGAAAAGGCCTCATCTACGAAGCACTTTTGGGGTAGTGGCCGATTAGTCTATTGTACAGTTTCTCTTGCCTAACGCTGTCTTGTCGTCTGCTCTGGCTTCAGTCCCTTGGTGTTTGTCTGTTGCCTCTTTTGGCCGCACCAAGTCAAGCCATGCTGTGTTGACTTGCGTTTCCATGACCAGTTTAAATGAGCTGAACAGTGTCGAGTCACACCCGAGATGGACCATCTCTGGCAGGCAAAGTGCGCCTGCCAGGCCTCCAAGTGGGTTGTAGTGATGTGTCGCCGGTGGCAGTCAACCTGTTTTGAACCCCTTTCTCCCCTTCAAACAAGCTGGTTATGACTCAAGACTCAACTCATGTCTGTGCAAGGGACCAGAGACTTGTATTTTAACTTTGTCTCAAGATTCATGACAGTGTGGTTAAGCTCAATTCATGAAAGATACTGAGCATAAAAAACCTTGCGTAGGGCAGGTTCTAAAAAAGAAAATTTGTATCTTAAGCACCGTTGATCTATAATTCTCAAATGAAACTGACGGCACCTGCCTTACAATCAGTGATGTATCTTTATATAATGCTAGCACAAATGAGGATTTAGTCAGGAATAGACCTGGAGCAAAAGAGAAGAGCTAACTTTTTGGAAGAGGAGATCATGGCGATTTCAGGCAATACGCGTTATTCGGTGGACTAAACAGTCATCTCTTGGGAGTGTGCCAATAATTAATTCCTCAAACTTTTGATTGATAATTCCTATCATAAAGCTAATGCAAATTTCATAACAGGCTGCAGTAACCCTTCATGACCAGCAGGGAAATCACTTTAGTGAAGTTAGTTAGTTAGTTAGTTAAGACTTTGCTTAGAGATAAGATCATTTCCATGCCAAAGTAAAGGTTTATGAATAACATCTTATATGTGGTTTTCTGCTTAAGTAATACTTAAAATGGATCTTAAGTCCATTTTTTAAAAGAGACCCCAGAGTTTTAAAAGCTCTCAGTACTTCTGAACGAATCTCTGTGGTCTTTCAGGTATCTGCTTTATTTTACTGTTTCATGTTCACTTTCAGCTGGATAGGAGTCGCGGTAAGTTACTGCTGATGACAACCCAACATTTGATTGTGCGGCTTCTTAATAAAAGTTTTTAAATAACAAAATAACAGGGGACTTTTATTGTGAAGAACTGATAGGAAATAAAATGTGTTTATCAACCGTTTTACAGCCTCTCAACTCAAGAGATCCTTGTCTTTGGGTAAAAGAAACACAAGGGCAGGTAGAGGTCTGGTAAAGAGATGCAAACCTGGTTTCATATCAGTTTGAGTCAAGCCAGGCCACTACATGTATGGAAAAGAGGCAAAAGTGCTGAAGTAGATGCTGTTATTTTTCTGAGCCAGTGAGCTCTTTCACCCTATTTATTCTTTATGCTATGCTAAGCTAATCTACTGCTGCCAGTAGCTTAGAATAGAATAACTTGTCGGTATCGATCTTGATTGATCCACTCTCTGCAAGAAATCAGCAAGTATATACCTTAGGATGTCAGATGTGTAACATATTAACAATAACTGATACAACATAAAGGAACCCATACCCAGACAGACCAATGGCTTTCATAATGAACGTGTTCTGCTCTGTAACCACAAAATGACTTTATAAAAGGGTCAGAATAGGTCCCAGTGAAATGTTCATGTCATTAAATTATTATAACACACATTCTGACTCCACGTATGTCTGTTGTGAACAATCAAATCATAATTTTTTCTGTATGGGTTCACTTTAATCCGATTACATAGCTGGCAGGCGAGCATCAATTAGGTGGGATTAATCAATTCTGGTGGCAAAATGTGCTCTCCATGCTTGTGTTAAGCACCTATTAAAGGCTAAGCTGTTAATGGTTAGGATCACCACCGGACAGGCTCATTTACACCTGGTATTGAAAATTGACATGTATCCAGTTAAGTCAAAACTAAAAACAAAAACGCATGCTAATACAAGGTGTAAATGTGACCATCATCAGAATGTGATCAGATCTTAGGTAGGTAGGTGTAAACACAATCCATACATCAGTCTGGATAACTTAAACAGATACAGATCACATTTTAATACCAGGTGTAAACAGGGTGAGAAGTTCCCTTTTGCTCAGGTGTGTACAGAAGGAATGAACTCCCAGTGGTTTACTGAGTCCAGGTGTTTGCACACCTCTGGTGATACTGTGACAGCATATTTAGAAATGTCACTTATTGCAATTACAGTAAAACTTCAGTATATATAAATAAAACAAATACAAATACCAAATTCAACTTGCAGTTCTAAAGGATATTTTATTAGTTGTATATTTGTTCCAGTATTGTTGTGTTGTATGTTGATTGTCGACAGTAATTGAATCATTAGTTTAATGCAAACTGAGGCTGTAATCTTTGTATGTATTTCTGTTTTAACAATGCAGGGTTTAGCTTATCTGTTTTTCATATTAACACTGAACCCTGTTCTCTGCTGCTGCAATAATCATTTTTACCCACACAGGGATCATTGATGCCTCATCTAATCTAAACACACGTAATAAAGGAAATGAAAATGAGTTCATTTTAAAGTACTTAAGGTCTCCAAGTCCTCAGTAATGAACATTAAGGTCAAATTCAAGTCAAGTTTCAGTTTTTAATTTCTTAAAGTCTGACTCACTGAAGCTTAAACAGTCGCCTCTGCAATCGTCTGTCGACATAGTTTACATTTCCGACTATATTTTTCAAGGGAAGATAAATATTCGAGGCTGTCTGCATGTATCACTCAGTTTGCGGCATACACCACTCCTAGATATAATATGTTATGTCAGGGGTTTTCAACAGGTGGTCTGGGACCCCTAGAGGGTCCCCAGAGTTACAGCAGGGGGTCTTCCAAATTATTGTTTGAAAGTTGTTGTTTTTTTTTAATTAAAATATTCTGAAAATACACATTAACATGAATCCAACAGAGAATAAATCAGGAGTCTAGCAACTAATTCACTGTGTCACATCTGTCCATAACAGCGAGCTAGTTGGCTACGTATAGTACATATTATCCACTTAGCTGTACTATTATCTCAAGTATACAGACACTCTTGTGAGCCACAATGGATAGTTTTCTAATTTTTTGAGCAAAAGACTCTGACATACACACCACCTCAAAAACCACCTGTGAAAGTGCAGAGGCTGAGGTTAACGCAGCTAACATTAGCCATGCTGATGACTTAGCGGCTATGCATAAGTGCAAACAAGAGAAGACCCGAAAATATTCAGTGTAATATATGTAGTAGGGGCTAATGGGTCCTTGGCCTGAAAAACGTTGAAGACTCCTATGTTACGTGATTATAGAGGTTTTCTAGTGCAGATGGAGTCATATTTTTGATTAACCAGATGAGGTTAAGTCCTAAAAGCAGACAGGCTCCAGTCCAAAACAATGAATGGTGATACAAATCATCAAAACTCAGGACTTGCACAATATGTAATTTTTGCCGCTAGAGATCTCTCACGTCAAAGCAGTCACAAAAGCGGTCATTTGATGACATTATTAACTAGTTTGGGATCATGGGAATCTTCATTGTTAAACGACCATCAATGCCAATGAAAATCTGACATGACTTGGGCAGAAATAATGTTCACAAATGAGGTAACGTATTGAAGTTTAATTCACGTTATGTGTAGTCAAGTTCACCAACTTCCTTCCTCACTCTCTAAAGTATCTCGACGTATTTCTCAGAAGTTATAGCAACTAGCGGCTAGTGGGATACGCACTGTTACCTTGAATAAAATTCTGGATTTCTCTGGGTTTTAGCATGGTTGGAAACACTTGGACTAATATAAATACAGTTAGCAAAATATAAAACATCAGCCTAGTGATTTTAAAATTTTAAAGCATAAGTCTAGATGAAACTGCATTTCAAGAGTATCTATTTTCCGTATTGTGACATATTTCCAAGTGAAACAGAATAGGCAGGCAGGACATAGTGTTGGGAGGAATTCCATTGAGATGTGGGCATGTCTTCACTTAGAAATGTGCTGCTAAAAGTTTAAGATTGGTTGACGGGTGGATGTCATGATATTATTGGTTGAACTTAGTTGGGTCAAGCCTATGTAAGCACGTGATATTTTGTTTCACAGGAAGAAAAATGCTTAGATTTTGAAATAAGTTGAAATAAGCAAATAAATTGATTTTCTTTATTTATTTATTTTGGTATCTATTGTTAAGCAGGTGTATAATATGACCGGGGATGTGATCTAAAGGGTTACCAAGGCATTTTTTATTTCAACTCCTCACTCTCTAACTTCCTGTAAGTTATAGCAACTAGCAGCTAGTAGGAAACCACCATTACAATGAAGAAAATTACGCATTTATTCACATTACATTTAGTCACGTTCAGCAACTTCCTTCCTCACTCAAAAGTATCCCGACATATCCCATGTTTTCTTGGTAGTTATAGCAACTAGCGGCTGGTAGGATATGCACGGTTACCTTATGTAAAATAGGTTTAGGTCGCTTATACTTTAATGAAAAAAATGAAAAATACATTTAAAGTCCAGAATAAATGGCATTTCAATAATATCTAGCTTCCGTATCGTGACATACTGTATGTCGGGTTGAAACATAGGCAGGTGGGACATAATACTGGGAGGAATTTCCTTGAGAAGCAGATGTGCCATAACCCAATGTACCATGCTGTTGCTAGCTAGCTAACTATTTAATCTTATCTTCATGCTGCTAAAAGTTGAAGATTGATTAATGGGTTGATGTCTTGATATTATTGGTCGAAATCGGTTGGTTCAAGTCTACGTAAGCACATCGTATTTTGTGTTGCAGAAAGGAATTAGATATTTTGATATAAGAATACAAAGAAATTGATTTTTTAGGTGCCCAACATGACTGTGGATGTGATCTAAAAGTTACTAAGGCATTTTTCATTTTCATCTCTTTGTTAGAAACTTTACTATTTTAATTAGAATAAAATGTGCAGTTAAAGGTTTTCTATGTCTACATCAACATAAAAGTAGTGAAACTTAATGTAAAGGGTTTATGTGAGGTCTTTGTGCTTGCCTCTGCCAACTGAGAGTACAAAATATGCTCTTTGTAGGCCTACTTGTGTTTGTGATAAGAGGTACAATTTCATAAAACAAGTGCCAAAATTTCATCATCTGATGTGCATAAATACAACCACAGCTGCACCACTCAGTGCAAGCAGGGCTGTTTGGAGCCACAAAATGTCTAAACAGGTGCAAGTGCAACAATGGCTGTGGTTCTTGTGTCAGGTCTCTTTCCCAAGAAGAAAAAGCACCCTGGCATATAAGGAGTGATATAATTTATGTTTGCAGGAGCAGCGGCTGTGCCTAGAATGAATATAAGAGTTGTGCAGTGAGCTACAGTACCCAATATTTACAGAAACTCAAAGGTCACAAATATACAATCCAAGAAAAACATCACAGTCCTGTCCACACTGTATGTTTGCAAAGTCACCTCAGAGAAGTGCAGGATGAAACCAGCACAGCAATGAGTGCAAAAAGCTCAGCTCTCCTGTCACGTGTGTCAGGTTCTAAAGCCAACTGTATGTTGTCGGTCCTGTGCCTTCATGGTTCGGTCTTTGGCTATGATCGTTGTGCAGATCCTCTCTGTTTAGAGACGCTTGGATATCTCCATTCTTCAGACATGAGACCAAGACGTTGTTTTGCAAGTCACAAGTAGTTTCATAGGGCTGACATCTTGCGGGTTAGACGTTATGCGCCTGTTCGACAGCCGTTGGTGTTACTTTGGTAGGAATGATAATAATAATAAGGAGAGAAGGATTTCTATGTTAGGAGCGGTGCATATTTTTGAGTGACAGGCTATTAACCAAACACTTACTGAACATTTACTGGCTTCAGACTAATTGACAGCACGTCACAGTACCAGCTCAAATGGCTACATCGGCCTCTCAGCCTCAGAGGACGAAAGGGTTGAGTGGAGAGATTTATTTTAGTTTAGTTTATTTTTGGTGACATCATGTGTAGATTTTACTCCATTGGACAGTTTTCTTAACAAACGTCTGCCCAGTAGCATTTCAAGCTCAAGGAAGGATATATACCAGCTGTTTGTGACCCGCCTTCAAACGTGAAAGCTGTACATTTTCCCACATTTTATCTTGTTTTAGTGTTCAATTTGTAGATTATCCTGTTGAATTTGGTGCTAGCATACAGGCCGGGGTGATTTTGGACTAATGTTGTTATATTGAGAGACAGTCAAGAGAAATCGATCAGTCAACTGGTTGAAAAGTAGGTAAGATTTCGACTAAGATTTTCTTAGGTTGACAACAGCCTCAACTCTTTGCACTCGACTCTCAAATCAAGACAGTAAAGTCCCAAGTAAAGTTCCACATCCTAAACTCTGACTTACAATCAGTTTCCAGCCTCACTGATTAAAAAAGTTGTTTAGCTTATAAGCCATCGCTAGCTTAGCATTAGCTTGCTAACTATGTTAATATTAGCCTTGACCTACTGTTCTTAAAATGTTGAAGATGGAAGTTGTTGCGTCTTCGTCTGTAATTTGTTTTAATTTCCGGACGTGAACAAAATCATTTTTGGCATAATTTTTTTCACGGACCGTAGTTCTTCGTGGTCGTCTCCCCTCGGATTGGTTCAAACAAAGTGGATTTGGGTAATTAATTGTCGACCTGCGAAAAAATAGCGTTAACTTTAGTTGAGTCAGAAAATGAAGGGAACTGAATTGACTCATGGATTCTTTTGAAATAAAAAACGTTTAAATCTTTGAGTTTGGGTCAATGTATCATGGATTTTAAAGTCAAAGACCAAGTAAAGCATGAGTCACTGGTCTTTTGGTTGTAGACTCTGTAGAGTCTAAAGTCATCAAAATTGTGACTCAAGTCTGACTCAGGTCCGAACCTCTGCTATTCTTCAATGTACCCTGTTTCCTAGTCCACCAAGTTGCCCACCCTGAACTTGTCTGCAATACTAGACGACCACATCCTTGCCCCCTAACCTCTATCCAACCTATCTGACATAAAGGGATGTGATGTACTAATATATTATTTTATTGTATTGAACCTACAATACAATATCATGATACAGTGGGAGAATTTTACTGTACCTTCATCTGTCTGAGGAGGTGGAGCCCCCTATGGTTTCCCCTGTGTCAGCTGCTGCTACTGTGGAGTTTCAAAGCCCACAATTCCTATTCCTATCCTAAACTTTTTACTTTTTACCTTTTTTCTATGAAGTTTGCTCGTACGAGTGTTCCACGAGTGATTTGGATTCAACTAATGAACGCCACCTGTTCATGAGTAGGTGCACATTCAGAAGATTTGTTCATTTGCATAATCAGCGCTTCCAAAGTGCTATATAAAGCTGCCTCTTACGCACCGTTTGTGGGCAAGTTTCATTAACAAAAATGTCACTCAGTAGTAAAAAGAAGAACTTGAGGGACTGAGCGCCCCGTTGTCACAAATTTAGCAACGTCAGTAGTGTTTTCAGGTGATTAGGCGGTAGAAAACAGGGAAAATTATTCTGTGAGAGAGGTCCTTTTCCTTGCAGCCATAGTTCACGTTCTACCTCAAAGAAAATAACACTTTCATCTTGTTGTTGTCCATGGTGATGACCAAGATGGAGCTGACATTTCCTCTGTGATTGTTTCATTTTGCCACTAATCTATGTTTGCCCACTCTCTGCACTTTTACTCTTTGTACTGTGTTCTGATAGCAGGCTCCCTGTGAAATCCTGCCCTAAAGTTTCTCCTTCTTCTTTTCTTAATAAGGCTTCGGTGGGTGGTTTCCCTTGTTCTCATTGTGGGTTTAGGGCTGTGGGGTGCCATTTTCATTTACTGTTTCATCATGTAGGCGTTACAAAGCCCCCTGAGACTCTACCAGTTAGTAAGAGCTATACGAATCTGGGCTTCACTTGTTCCACTGCAAACATGACTAAAGCTTTCAGTTTTTCTGGCTATGATGGAAGGATGGTTTATTGTGTTTTGTATTTAGCAAAATCGTGATGAGGAAAATAGTAGCAACATGTTCCCTTAAGATTTACTCAGCTGGTTCTTCTTGGTTGCACTTTATTTTACAGTACACTCATAAGACATAATAAGCCTTACTTTGTATCAAAATTGGACAAAAACTTTGTGATATATGTTGTTTATCATACAGCATAAGACCCATATTAAATGTTATTAGAGGGTAATTAGGGACTCATTACAACAGAGCTGTACTGTTAACTAAAGTATATTATTTCCCACTGATAGACTGATAATTGTGGACTTTACTTGGTAGATCTGGTTTACGTATTGTTTTTAAATGAAAAAATAGCAGATATGTGATTTTACTTTAGTTTACAGTACAGTTCTGTTGTAATGTGTCCTTAATTACCCTCTAATAAAGTCTAATGTGGGTCTAACTGTGGGAAATAATAGATTTTAGTTTAGAGTACAGTTCTGTTGAAATGTGTCCTTAATTACCCTCTAATAAAGTCCAATAAGGGTCTAAGAGTGAGAAACAGTGCACTTTAGTTTACTGTTCTGCGCCACATTTCTCAGAGCCTTCTTAGCACCACGTGCATCGAAAGTTGTACCTTAAGGTCTCCATTAAGCTTACAGGCTGTTTCTCAGAGTCTCCTTAGCTAGAACACATCATGAGAATGTTGTCATTTAATCTGTCTATTCTTATGATGGTAGCCTAATGAAATATAGGACCTCTCCATAATACTAATCCAAATTGTGAAAAATTATGGATTTTTTTAACGTAATGGGACTTACTGAGGATATGGCTGTTCTGACTGTGTGGTTTTACTGTAGTAGCCTGAACCCCAGACTGATCCTGAGAGCTGAACACTGGAGCAGAGTGCTGACATAGACCACATACACACATAGTACATTGCTGTATTGTTTTCACAGTGTATTTACAGAATCTTGTAACTCTCTGAAACCACCTAATGATGCACTGACTTGCTTGTAGAACCACTCTGCTACACAAAGCCTATAGAAACACCTCTAAAAACTTCACTGTAGAAATGCAATCAAACACAAAAAGGACAGAAAAAAATCTGCATATAAAATTAGATTGAAACTAACTGTAAGGAGGAGTATTTCTGCTTTTACATCAATCCCAGTTGAGAGCGGGTACTGTGATTGGTTTCGTTCTGTGAGGAACACAGTGTGTGGCCAGTTGCATTTTAGAAAAGAAAAACAGCAACAGCTGACTTCAAAGTTGTGTTTAGACTAAAAGTAACAAGTAACAACAACCTTCCCACAAATGTAGTGGAGTCAAAAGTACAATATTTGTCTTATGAAATGTAGTGGAGTTAAAGTCATAAGTCTCCAAAAAAACAAACACTCAAGTAAAGTACAGAAACTCAAAAAATGTAAATGTAATAATATCAGATTGATTACAGCAACACTTGTTATGTTAAAACGTCATTTATGAGCCTTTAGAAGTGATCGATCGATGCTTGCACCGCAGAGAAAGACAGCTTACAGCTTATGATGTACCTTAGCAGCTCTTCCTTAAGGGAATCCACTGAGCGACAGTCTTGGAAACACTCATCGCAGTTCCTTCGCTAAGGTATACCTTAGAAACCTTTGTAGAACACTAAGGTACATCGAAACTGGGAAATGTGGCCCAGTTCTTTTGTAATGTGTCCCTAATTACCCTCTAATAAAGTCTAATAATGGAGAAATAATACACTTTCGTTTACAGTACAGTTCTGTTGATTTGTGACCTTAATTACCCTTTAATAAAGTTTAACAAGGGTCTAATACTGAGTGATATAAACCATATTAGTTTTTGTCTAATTTGATACGAAGTACAGCTTATTACATCTTATTAGTGTGCTGTAAAATTCTGTTCATCTTCTCCACTCACCATTTGTCTTATTCTGTTTCCTCTGCCGCCGCGTCGACTCAATGACCCCACGGGGGTCATTTAAGCCTCATCTCGTCCGACCTAACTGAATCTGCAGTCCAGTCAAGGAAACAAGTCAGTCACCCACCTTAACCGTCGTCATCTTTTCTCATCTCGTGACACCTCAGTGACACCCAGAGTGGCGATCAGCATCAGCTTTGCCAGCGTCTCCCTTTCAATCACGCTTCCAATTGCAGTCGTCTAATTCTCCGCCGGCGTGTCGGCCCGCGGCGCCAATATGAGATTTGTCAAGTGCGAGGCGGGGGAGAGCCCGCATCACATAATGCGTCGGCGCACGCTATTTCCTCGGTGTACGGCCTGCAATTCATTTTATAAATGTCAGAGGAAGCTTGGCAAGCCGTCCTAGCCCAGCGCCTCCCCCCCACACACACCACAGCCTGATGGGTAATATTCTTATTAGAGATCATTTTGATTGGCTTCCTCTGCCCTTTTCATTGTCTGAGTGACAGGGAGAGAAAGGATGTGATGAGGTGTGTGTGGATGTTTGTGTGTGGATATATATACATATACACACACACGCATATATCCATATATAGGTGTGTGTGTGTAGATGTCGAGGGTTTATGTAAACAGAGATTAGAAATGCAATAAACCTGTCACATGGAGAATGCTCCTGTCATGGTGTCAACCTGAGCACGCTGTCACTCTTATCTACCTATTTTACACGCACACACGTGCACACACACACACACACACACACACACACTCAGATGTATATGCACGCACACATATATACACACACATTTGATAAGGAGGGGGGGATTACAGCTGGATATTGAGCATCTTAAGCCATCCTGACTCCCATGTCATGCTGTTGGGAGAACCCGTACAGTGTGTGTGTGTGTGTGTGTGTGTGTGTGTGAGGAAACAGTGTCACAGGGGCTATTGAACAGGCAGCTTGCTTCCCTATTTCTTGTGGTGCCACAGATTATTTCACGGCCCTTCGTCTGCTGTTTGTGTGTGCGAGTGTGTGTGAGAGGCCTCCCTCTAAGAGTCATTTGCCATGCCTTTGCTACACGATTGTGTGTGTGTGTAAGTGTGTGTTTGTGCATTTGAACCATGGCCCAAGCCCTGATGGGTCCCGAGACACAGAGGATGAGTTAGCCTCTGCCCTGGTTTCCATGGCAGCTGCTGGCTTTATTAGACTCTCACTTTAGCCCCCACAAACACACACACACACACACGTACACCTCATTGTACACTGACAGGGCTACATTGCCACCCCACCCTGAGGCGCTCGCATTTTGGAGCAGTTAAGCAACTTGTCAGGAATGAGAGATGGGCGATGTGTGGCTAAATGAAGCGCAATGGAGAAACCGTCGCACGATTTCACACTTGAGTAGCCTCCGGCACTGCTGCCGCCCCGCACACACACACACTCTCCCACACACATACACACAAACACAGAGGCGGGGTGAGATGAGCTTGAAATGAGAACCATGGTGAACATCAATACAGCCCTCCATATCTACGCTCGGCAAGAACCATTCGAGATCAATATTCTTCAGACCAAACCAATGTCACATTCCGTATGCTACAAGCCAGACAGCATTAGAGACGCTCCAGCCAGCATCAATCAGCTCCGAGCTATCCGTCCAACCACTTACGTGGCTCATAACATGCTTCATAAAGGCTGTAACCACCTCCACACACACACAGACACAATAGACACACACTCTCACTACACCAACATTCAGATCTGATACAGTGGTAAATAGTGCAGTTGGGGATCATTGGAAACCATCACTGCAATATGTTTAAACAAATGCATTAAATGCTTTTACAGGCTTTCAGGGAGTTTGGTAGATTAGTCATCTAAACCCAGAGGTCCTGCTGGACATTCTGAACCCTGTTAGCACAGCTCACTCTGGGCCCTGAAACTATATAGCTGTGTCTGTTTTGTCGGGCCGGACTTGCCTTGGGGACCCGGAGGGTAGCTGGTTCAAGTCTAGCTCGGACCAAAAGGTACGAAATGGACTGGTCGCTGGAGAGGTGCCAGTTTCACCTCCTGTCGAGGTGCCCTTGAGCAAGGCACCGAACCCCCAACTGCCCGGGGCGCCTGAATCTGGGCAGCATCCATCACTCTACCCTACCACCTCTCACACAAATTGCATCTGCATGTGTGCATGCAAGCCTATGTGTGTGTGAAATAATTAATAACGGAGTGAAAAAAATTTAATTTCCCTCAAGGGGGATTAATAAAGGACGTGCCTCTTCTTCTTCAATTTGGATACTTCCACTAGCACACTGTAATGTTCAAATGTGTAGTGCATGAATTTCGGCAGGGTGGTGCTGTCTCAAATCGAGGATGGCCGTTGTACTCTTACTGGAAATGCCAATTGTAGCTTCTTTCTCTTCGTGGCTGAATTGAACCCGGGCGGACCTTTACTGCCACCCGCAAAAACATCTGTTGGCTCTTTTATTAATTTGTGTTCAACTTCACTTTCTTCAGCATGAACGTGCTTTTAATCTTACCTGCTTTTGTTTGCCCTGCTTTTGTTTCTTGGGAGGTTAAAAATACACCATGATCTCCGCTGACGACGGGCCTCCTACCAGCTGGAAATGCAGCGATATGTTGATTTATGTTTGATTCGCGGTAGCAGATCTGTACAAACTTAATTAAATAAATGTATTAGTGGTTTCAATCTGAAAACAGTATTTCTCATTGATAAAAATACATGCACGACTTTATATCTGTAAAATTTGGTGCTCACCAGGGCCACTGTAGTCACCACGGCTGCTTCCTTGGCCACCTGAGCCACCATGCTCACAAATTTGGGAGCTCTTCTGCTATGTAGTCAAGATGGCGACCCTTGAGATCAAGACGTGTCCAGCACTCCACACTCAACTTTCTGGCTGTTTTGAGTACTACACTCGCAGTGCACTTGGTTTTCCCTTAAATGTCAGTGTGAACACACTCAAAACAGGAAGTGTAAGTACAGAACCAGTCAAGCCAAGTCAGATTTTATTAATAATAGCCCAGAATCATGAATCAGAATTTGCCTCAGGGGACTTTACAGTCTGTGTGGTACACAACACCCTCTGTCCTTAGAGCCTTCATTTGGATAAAAGGAAAAACTCCTCCAAAAACCCTTTTAACAGGAAACAAAAATGTAAGTAACCTCAGGGTGAGCCATAGAGGAGGGATCCTTCTTCCACAGACATGCAACAGATGACTTGTGTACAAGAGCAGACCAACAAAAGCATATTACTATACCAATTTTGATGAACAAAATTTGTGCAACATTTAGGTAATAAAATGTACGTACGGCCTCCTCTCCACCACCTGGAAGGGGACAAACCACACAAAGAAAGCTAAACAGAGACTATTTCAAACCCAACTGATGGTCTTTCTGTGCTCCTGTATGTAATGGGATAATTGCTACATGTCATTTCTGTGTCTACAGTGGATACAGCAGCTGTGACTATGGGGCCGGCTCATGGCTTGAGTTAATTAGGAAAGTGGCTGTCATTCTCAATTTTAGTGAAAGCTTGGTTTGTTTTGTTTCTGAGTTTGCGTCCATGTTCAAGTGTGGAGGAGGAGAGTGAATGTGTGGGCTTATTGGCGGCTGGGTTGTTACTCTCTTAAGGCAAGACATTAGAGGTCTTACCTTGAGAGGAAGCTGGTTTTATGAGATCATGTGATAATCTTGCCAGGCTTCAAGTTATCTGTTTGTGTCCGCACCAAAAGTGGTGCAGCCAATCAGCGTCTTAGGCGGGACTACTGGCAGCTACAGGCGTGGTTTTAGGTGTGACGACAGCAAGAAGCGTCCATGGATGCAGCTTGTCTTGAACAAACAATGGCAGCTCCTGAAGAGGTTAGTGTAGATACTGTGATAGCATCGGTTATAACAGAAGTAGAGAGTATTTCTTCAACAAGAGTTTGATCTGATTGGTTGAAGTCAGTTACACATGATAGACAGATGGTTCATCCAATTACTTGCAAAGTGTTTTCTGAAAGTACCCGCCCTTTTCCAAATTGTTTCTAAGGACGACTTTGGACGTGGTTCTGTGTAACAAACTATCTGGCATGTCAGATTACTGGAGGTCTTCACGGGTCCAAAAATTTATGCCCGAACCCCGGAAATGCACTCCCCAGACCCAAACCGGACCAGTGAATTATTTGAAAGCTGGGACCAAGACCTACGTATGCAGTGCCGACAAATGTTGAACCCGACCCAACCAGAGACACAGATCTGATCAACACAGATTTTACAGTTTGTGTCGTATTTAACGTAACGCCAGTAGTCTTCTCCTCTGTGCCTAGCTGTCATGAATATAATCCATCCTCCTTGCCAAGAAAGTTGGTGAAATACATCCAGGTTTTCTGTTATTTCTCACACACACACACACACACACACACACACACACACACACACACAGGTGTTTCCATCACTTCAGGGGACATTACATTTACTTACATGGATTTCCTGGAGACTTACTGTAACCCTAACCATAACAATTACATACCTACCCTAACCTTAATCTAAACCTAACCGCACCCCAACCCTAAACCAAGTCTTTACCCTAAAATTTAATGATTTATGTTATACCAAGGACTTATGTTTTGTCCCCATAATGAAGGCAAGTCCCCACAATGTGTAAGTGTAAACAGTTGTATATCCCCACAACATGAGTAATACACTTCCAAACAGACCTGGGATCCATGGTAATAGAACAAGACCCAAGCCAGACCCGACTGACCAGATAAAACGTGTATCCAAACCCATACGGGTCCTGGATTGGGTCTTGTGTACTAGGGTTTGGCTGGACCCATGAAGACTTCTACAAGACACTACAGGTGAATAGGGTCAAATTTCAACAAACAGATATAACAGTTGCTTACTAACATTAAGACAGTTATTTTTGTCTAAGTTAGCTGAAATTTTATGTTTTGATATGCAAATGATGCATTACCTGATTACAAAATGTGCTAATATGCATACATTTCGAGAACAGAAATCTGAACTACAATACAAAGCTAAATTTGTATTTTGGATGTTTTCTTTTTTGTAGTCTGAAAGAAGAAGATGGTATAGAGGCAAAACAGCCCAAAACCTCTTAACCCACTGTCAACCCACTAGATCAGTGGTTACACAACATGGGGGTCAGGACCTCAAAAGGGGTCAATCAGGGCTGCTTTCATACCTAATTTGGTTCATTTTATTTTGGACAAGGGGAGGAACAAAATGATTGCCGCCTGTCACTGTGGAAAGTTTTGTATTTTATGATAAGTCGAGAGGTGTAAACATGAAATCATATGGACTGACAAGTAAATGATCAGTTTTACAGTTTTCAGAAATAGTGACGATCAGATGAAAGAGGCTAATTTAACTGTAACATCACAGGAGGATGGTAACTGTGCTGTTGTTTGACTTTTTATTGAGGAACAGCTAAAACACACAGGCTCAACACACATCTATTTTAACTCATTTTCACTTTATGATCGATGAGGGAAATTTTCACACTCATGCTGAAGTGCGTTTGTGTTGCCATGGTTACCTGATAATTATTGCACATATATATGGCTCATACACACTCCCTTATAGTGCTTCTTCTTATCAGAATCAGTTTTATTGTTTGGTGTTTTTACATGCAGGGAATTTGTGATGCTATGTTGATGCATAACAATAAACATAATATGAGATTGTAGATGGGAAGAAACTGTTGTCCAGGTGTGAGGTTTTGGTCCTGTGGTCCTGATGGACCACAGCTGCAGGGGAATGTCTCAAAAAGTTTGAGAGCAGGATGGGAGGGGTCGGCCACATTTCAGTCCTGGAGGCGCACAGGTCTTGGTCATCTTAACTCCCTCTTGATCAGCAGATGGACTTAACAGTAGTTATTTTTGATAACATTCTATATGAAGGTACTTGCGATAAACCTTAGTTAATAGATAATAAGGCCTATAATAATAATAGGTGCTTCTCAGACGAACACTTCTATGTGTTCATGAAGAAGAAAGAAAAGACCATGTAAATGTTAATAATAGCATTAAAATGTGTATTGTGAGATTGTAAGACATTTATAAGCCTTAAAAGTTTCTTATAATTGTTTATAATAGCATTACAAACACATTTATTGAGTTTAACTAACATACCTATGATGTCACTGTTAAACCTTTACTAAGCTTTTCTTGTTGCTTTATGAAGATGTCTGCATACTTATTATGCATTCATTAGCAGTTAACTATGCATTATTAGCAGTTAACTATACGTTATTAAAAGTTAACTACACGTTTTGGGGGAAGCAGATCTAAAGTTGGAACAATGCCTATTAGTAAAGTTAATTAAGCCTTTATTATGCACTTATTAACAGCTGACTACACATTTTGGGGTACCAGATCTAAAGTGTAAACAATGCTCATTACAGTTAATTAAGCCTTTATTATGCATTTATTAACAGTTAACTACACATTTTGGGGTACCGGATCTACAGTGTGAACAATCCTTATTCAAGTTAATTAAGCCTTTATTATGCACTTATTAGCAGTTAAATATGCATTTTTGGAGGTACTGGATCTGAGGTGTGAACAGGGCTTATTAAGGTTACTTGATACCAAGTAAGACTTTTTTTTAAATTATTAGTATATTGTCCCAAGCTGGTTTTGAACCCAAGAAACTGCAATAATGACACAAGCACACAATAAAGTGTTTATAAATGTCTTGTAATCTCACAATGAACATGTTTATTATGCTATTATGAAAACTTCTATAGTCTTATTAACACAAAATAATGTTATTAAGCATCTTATAAGGGTTGTGTCATCTATTAACTAACATCTGTTACAAACACCTTGTTATAAAGTGTCACTGTTATTTTTGTCCTATGGATCAATGTTAAAGTTACATCTACTGTCCCAAAAACATGTGGCCTGCTTTGCTTTCACACTACAAACCACTCTCACCGGGGTCTCTGTTAAAGTGGACCGAGACACCTTCTTTTCAAGTGGTCTGAGTCCCATTGTTTAGTGGACGTGACACCAGAGCTCGATTTACAGCTTCACATCAGCCCGACAGATAAACATCACTGTCACCAGATGATAATGACAACAGTCAAATTCTGGTACACAAAATCTGGATGCTCTAATATTTGCTTTTTTGTGAAATACTGCATAGAATGTGGTAATCTGAAAACTAATCTGAGTAACAATCTGAAAGAACACAAAAAAGTTGGGAAAAGACACAGATGTGAGTGCAAATTATAGACCTCAGAGAGATTTTCACAACTATTTTTGTATTGCCCATTTTCATGCATTTATTGCCCCTTTTCAGCAGTTTAGCGTGTAAAAATATAAGTAAATACACAGAAGCTCAAGAGGGAGGAGTTGAGACAGAGCCAGACACTGAGGGGGTTTAACCAAAAGGGGGTGGATTAGGTTTTTATTTAGACAGTCTGATCCTCTTGGGAATTATGTTCATATGAGATGAGACATGATTTTTTACATCCAGAGGAAATTTTCAGTTTCAGTGTTGGATGAAAGTGCAAGTGTGCTGTTTATGTAGCTGGTGAGGACATGGGTGTGACTTTGCTGGTGCTGGAGACCAACAATCAACATCACCTGTCTTACTGTTCAACCATTCCTGAACATAACCACACATTAACCATATAGCAGTGGAAATACACAGATATATGAAGGTATTATTTAGTAAGAACATAAATAAAACATTGATATTAGAGAGACTTTGCTTTCCTATTTATAAAGACCATCGACAGCAGGGCTCAGTAGAGTTGAGTACCAAACTCGAGAGGGTCAGGGCAATAGCGAGCCAAAAGCGGTTCCAAGTGTGGATTAACTTTTCAAAACTTGACGCAGACAGCACTCGCTTCAATATTTCTAATATGAAATGCAAAGCTGGTGAGGGCAACACGTCTAAAAAACACCCTGAAAGCTAAATCCCCACAGCAGCTGCAGCTAACGTTAGCATGCCTGCAGCCAGTGTTTAAACAGTGTAACTTAACCCTCCATGGACAACAACTTCAGGTGATTAATTAGCTCGTTGGATAAGCTGTTACTGGAGATAATTGGCTTTTCTACTGTAATAACTGTTCTGGTTGGCTTAGCATTTCACCAGGGTTAGCCAACACCCAGCCACTGGCTGAGCCACATGACATCTGGCACACTACAGCAGTGTGAGATTCATTAGTATGTCTGAAACCTTGGTATGAAACCAACAGTCATGACTTGAAGATTGGCGGGGAGATATTACAGTATGCAATCACAGTGGTGGTAACAACGACAACATAATGTGCTTCATCTAAGACATGAGTAACAGCATTGCCAGTTTAAGAGAGGAGAGGTAGGGATTGTATTTTCTGTGGTGTGTAAAACAACAATATATTTGAAATAAATAACAATGTTGCAATTGACCCGTTGCTAAACCCCGCCCCAAACAGTACCTGTCCAATCATAAGTTAGCAACCGTAACTAGAGCTGCCAAGCTTTCCATTTCTCTACATGTTGAATATGTGCAGGAGGCTCAGAGAAGAGCGATGCTTGGCGTTTCATGAGTCTGGACGTTGGCGTCTTTTTTGTAGTCTCGCAAAGACGTGAAATACAAGAGCACACATGTGGTGAATGGATTAAACTCTGTCTTCATCTGCTTTAACATAAGCTGCAAACATTAGCATGTCTGGCTAACGAACACTAGTTTACTAGCTGAAGTAACTTAACCTCCAGCCAAACTTGCTAGATACCACTGTGTCTGCATTTGTTCTGTGGGGGTTTGAGGAAGAGGATGTGGGCTGATGCAGAATCAAAGTGGGTCAACGACGATGCATCTCACTCTGGCTCGCTGTCTCAGGTCTAAGCCGGGTTAGCTTAGCTGTTATCCCAGCTGTCTTCCATGATCGCGGTTCGGCTGGTCCGGCAGCCTGACCCGTCTCAAGGTGTGCTGCACTCATGTAGATATACCTGCTGTATTTCACCATCCGACCAGTGTTTGCTGAGATGTAAGCTAGCTTTGGCCTCGATTAGCATTAACATCTTATCATGTCAGCAGCTGCTGGGTAACTTTACGTTTACACTTTCACAGGGTTCTTGTTTTAAAACATGTCAGATGGAAACATTGAAATGTCAGCTGGAGACTTGTCAGCTGACTCCAGTCGAGTTAGCACTAGCTTACAGTCAGCTACACTTATGAAATCTGCTTGTCAGTCATTATTTTAGCCAACAACATCCACCATCGTCAGCTAGAAATGAGAAGCACAGACCTCATGTTTCAACAATTACTCCCATTTTTTTCCCATTATCCCTGTAAACTGCATAAATGCAGTGCAAGAATGGGAAGCTTGACAAACTTAGCAAAAGTAACTAAGGAGGGCGGGATCAATTGAGAAGATTGAAGGATCAATTGAGAAGATTGGACTTACTTTTTTTTCCACAATTGAAATCACATTTTTGTTACTGCAGAGAGAGTAAAGTTTCAAAAAAAGATACCAGAGTCCAGGTCCTCTCACACTCAGACACTTTGTTCAATTTTATTTTCCTCAAAACTTGAGTCTTTGCCCGTCTGTGTGGTATTTTGGTGCCCAGTGCAAGGTGCACAGGTGTGAAGAGAAACAAACATGTGGGAGGCTCATTTAAATGAGACAGCACAAAGATAGTCGTTGGTAATTTGGCATAAATTATGCCTCAGAATTTGAGCTGACAATAGACGTCTCAGAACCACGTCTGTCTCTGGTGCGCTGTCAGTCTGCTGCCACTTTGCTGACTTTATCAACAAGAACAAACTGAATACTGTTTAGTAAAGATGCTTATAATGTGAATACGTTTATTTACACTAATTAAATGCTCCTCAGCCAGCGGATATGTTTACAAAATTTAATTTAATGTGGCTAAAACAGTCAGATTTTCATCTAAAAATGATCCTGCGTGGTTCTGACAGTATGTTTGTTCACAGCTGATTTATACTGTGTGAGAAGTTTCAGCTCTAGTCCATTAAATCCCTGCAGACGTCTGAAGGCAGCAGGACAGTGGTGATGATATGTTGGTAAATCTTCTTCCTCTGAGAAGTGCTGCGTCATTACGCACAAATGTCCACCATTTGTACCTCCGTCACATCATGTGCGGCAGCAGGCTGTAATAGAATAACCACACACACACCTCTACACACATCAGACCGGTCTGTTCAAACTGCAGGAGACGATGGATTACAGCGGCTCATCAGTCCTGCGCATCAGAGCCTCCTTTAAAACTTTCTTTTAAGCAAAAATGCCATTTCTTGTTTTATTCTTGAGATGCATAATGGTGCAAATGGTGTTGTCTCACATTGTATGATACCATTTAAAGGAGCAATATGTAGCAATTGCACATAACTGATACTAACAAGTGACAACAAGTCCTCCACTATAAGTTGATCAGCTGTTTAGAACTTTAAATTGTTGGTTGATGTAAAGTTAGACCGATATCCTGAAAACAAAAGCCAACAGCTCTGTAAATACAGTACACTCTGGAGTTGGAGTTCAGTGACTGCCTGCCTTACTGCCTGCCAAACTCCATTAACATTTTGCTCAATTTAACCGTTACAAACAACTGCTCCTACCTAAATATGACTAATCATTTCGTACAAATCATAAACAGACACTTACTCATTTGGCAAACATTCAGCATTAATTTGAACTCTAATTAAATGAAACAGATAAAAAAAAACTGTTTTTCTTCTCCATTTACATGTATTTGTTCACAGATCAGTCTTGACCTGCCCAATATGGCAGCAGTTTGACATATCGCAGCAACACGATGAAGCAGTCAATGCAGCATCTGCATATTTGGATTCCTAAATAAGCCGTTCCTTCATTTGTTGAGCTGTTGTCGTCCCTGTGATTGTCTCAGCTCATCAGAGCTCATCACACCCTCTGATCTGTACTCCACTTCATCCTGCTCTTTTGCACTCTGGCTGCTGCTCATACATGAACCAAAATAGCAGGTTCACTTGGGATCAGTGGGCCCAAGACCTACTGCTTTGCACTGGTCACTGCATTTGCATGATTAAAATAAATTAGAATAGGGTTAAAGTTTTGATGCTGTTGGCAAAGTTGGCAACTGGCACAGATAGTGACTGTGAGCAGCTGTGGTTCAGGACATAGAGTGATACAGATCTACCATTCAGAAGGGTGGTGGTGGCATAGCTGAGCTCATCATGAGTAGGTTTGCATCATGCTGTGTGTGAATGGGCGAATGCTGACATGTGGTGTAAAGTTATTTGAGGGGTTTGAAGCAGTGGAGTATTCAGGCTGCCTGGAGGGAAGGGGCAAAAAAAAAAAAAACAAACATAAAAAAAAAGTGCACCAGTCTTGAGAAAGTTGTGATGCATTTGTGATTTAACAGTTCCAATCCCCAGTTTAGTACAAGTTTAAAACTATTTTGCAGCCTATGCCGCACCCCAGAGGGCAGTTTATCGTTTTTTTTTTTATCACCCATAGAGATATCTGAGAGGGTACTTTTGCTCCATTTTTTTTAACTTGGGGACACCAAGGGGGGGGCAATCGCCCCCTGTGCCCCACCTTTATGTCCGCCAGTGTTTGGCAGACTTGAAAGGCGCTATAAAGCAGTCAATTTGGTTTCTGGTTTTTCGCTCTGGCGGTGTAACTATAAAAACAACAATTTACTCTCAGAGTGTAATTAGATGTCCCCACCGTTGAAACTTTTGTCATTGTGTAACTTTTTGTCTACTCTGCTGACCCCTTCAAGATATATGTGTTATTAAAAGTGAGCTCACCATTCAATTTTAAGCTAGCAGTACACTTTAAACCACAGGTAGATTCATGACCATTGACCAGGGCACAGATTCACTAAGGGCCTTAACACATGCATGCAAATGTACACATGCAGCATGCATGTTCTCACAGCACACATTGGACCAACACTTTAACCTACACACACCATGTATTATATTGCATTTGTGTTCATTATTTTGGTATATACAATGTGGGCCTCTACCAATACTGGATTTTTGGGGCTGATGTTGATAATGATTTCAGGGAGTAGACAAATTCTGATATTGATATACAATGGCCTATATCCTTTATACAGAATATAATATACAGAATATAGAATATATACATAAACACAATTTAATTGCAATGATATGTAATGGTAGCAGGGTATTTTACAGTTTAACAGTAAACTTTATTGTCTAAAACAACATCAGAGCACTGAAACAGTAAGTTTTCATATAAGTGCATATCTGACAACATTTATGCCAATACAGATATCGAATGATAAAGCTGCGATAGGGTAATATTGGGTCGATATTATTGTTCAACTGATGTATTGGTCGGGCTCTAATGTAAACCACTTATGAGTTCTGGTTTGCTCTTTGCACAAAATTACATTATTTTTCTGTAAGGGTTAAAAGAGAAACTGTATGTGAATAATGTAAATAAAATATTAGCCCACCAACTGTAAAAGAATAAATAACTGACAAAGTACGACTACAGTACTAATGCAGAGCCACAGCTATAACCACACAGCTCAACACAGCAGCGACAAATGTTCAACGTCCACCACCGACTTCCTGTGCAGTGAAGAGAAGTCATTGATCATCAGTTACTAGATGAGTTCACATTCATAAGCATGTTCATGTGTCTATCCTTCATTTTTAACCTGGTTTTGACATTTGAGGAAGAAGTAACATTGTCATTCATGGCTGCTGACAAGCATCAGATAGTCTGACATGTTGACTGTAATCCAATCCACAAAATAAGAGCCTGTGTCTGAAGAAGGATCTTAGCTGTATCAGGTAATCATAGACATTTGTCTTGTAAATAAAAGAAATATTAGAGGATGGATTGTTCCTTCTGTCAGTTGCAACACCGTCTACTTCTGCCTCACCTTTAGCTTCTTTTTCTCTCAGGAGAAGCCTGTTTTTCCATATTTAAATTGCCACTGACACTTGACATTATCATTACTTCATTTCTTCACAGCAAGTGATCCAATTACAAAACACCCGCACAAGCATATAATTATATTAGATTACTTACATGTTGGCCTGTTCCTGTGTGGAGTCCTTTTACAAGTATTTAAACCACTCTTAAGTCCAGGTCCCCTTTTCACCCAGCTGTCTATTGTCCTAATGAAATGTAATTTGGTGAGTTCAGGCAAAAATTTGGTTTGTAGCCATGGATACAGAACCCATTTCAACTTTGAGCTTGATAATGAAAAGTCTAGTAAGATCTTTTCTGTCTGCTTTAATCTTTTCTGTCACCTCTGCTCTCTCACTGTAGCAAGCCCTTTGGGCTGACTTGTAGGGATTTTGTTTCTGTAAAAATGTAAAAAGTCAAAACTGATTTTATTTACTTTTAATGTAAAGGCATAATATGCAACATTAGACACATAAACATAATTCTTTTAGTGTGTGGTGGTGTGTGTATCTGCAGAGACGCTGCCCTCTGCCTGATTTTGTCATCATCTTCCTGTGATCGGGACGCTTTCCCAGCCCAAAACGTCAGTATGTGACGTCCTGTGAACGAGACTCAACAATCAACTATATTTCTGGTGCATTTATGAACAGTTCAGACAAATTCTACTGATTCTGCCTTTAATTTTAGACATCAGTAATTCCTTTTTCACTGGTAAGAATAACAGTCACAGATTATCTATGACTGAATTCTCACATGTTGGAAGGACTATGACTGATTGAAATTACTGGTGGAAATGTAATTTCCACTAGTCAGATATCAACAATTGCATTTCCAGTTGTATATCAACACACCGTTTCAGATGCGTTGTCCCGATTAGCATAATCATTTCAGAAATGTTGCCCCAATTAGCATATTAATTTTGTGTGTGTACACTGAAGATATCTATAATGACATTTTGACTGGAGGAAGTTCATTTATTGATCTCTAAAATTCTATTCTGCCTAGTTGTAAAATGAATTCTAGATATCACAAATATAACTGTTACCGCTAGTACAAATAATTCTCCCTAGTTACAATTCGTGTATCAGTGAAACTAGTGTAAGTTTTTCAGTGCAAATATAGATATCTAAAATTATGTTCTCACTAGTTACAATTCCAAGCCAACATCAATAATTGAATTTTAACTGGTCAGAATTTAGAATTCCATTTATGATATCTTTAATGTAAGAACAGCTGTAGATATCTAACAATCCTGTGAATTTCTTCTGTGAATTATCAGGCACTACTAATCTCTGTAATTAACTGCAATTTTATCCCCTTTACATGATAATTATTTAGTTTTTTTTCACTTAGTAATTGCTACACACTATGAACAAGTGTTTTACATGCTTGTGCAGTTATCCTGTACAATTTCCCATTTATATAAACAGTATATGTTCATATGTCAGCATAAGTGAAGGATGTATATAGTATATTTATTACACAGCATTGTTAAATTCTCAATTCTGATTGGTCAATTACAGCATTCTAAGGTCTGTTATTTCTGTATAGCAGACCGTTGCTACGGACGCTGTTCTGATCGACTCTGGCAGATCACGTCCTGTTATCAGTCCACACAAAGACGTCTACACCCTGTGGCAAGAAGCCATTAGTTTTCTCTTGCTCCACCGGAAAAATCAATGGAATACTTTTCCTATATTAATTTTAATATATTTTGAGAGAATAAAACTTTGGATTCATGGTTATTGGCTGAGCGGGTCTCCAGTAAAGAAGAGGAGAGGAGAGGAAAACAGTGCAGGGAAAGAAAGAGAGGTGAAACAGACACAAAGCGACGGACGACAAGAAAACTGACAAAATCGAAGAAGAATGTGAATTATAATACTAAGTCGGCTAATCTTCACTATGGAGTTACCGTTGTTATGGACGCAGTTCCAACTGTAGAAACTGACTATTTTTTCAAGCAGAAGCAATGCAAACCTTTCTAAATCAATAAAATCATATTTAAATCAATATTTTATGTAAAACTATTAATTTGATTTGACCCGGTCACTCTACATTATACCTTACATACTGTAGTTTGTGTATAGATTCTTGTATATTTTTAATATTGATATTTTGATTCTTCTTTTACATTTTTTAAAATCTTATTTGTACTCTGTACTTTGTACTATATTTGACCGATTCCTTCTCTACCTGTACTTTCTCTCCTTGTGTGAATTTCCCCGGTGTGGGATCAATGAAGTTTATCTTATCTTATCTGATCTTAATGAACATTACCTATTAGTAAGAACTGCGTTGTTGATATCAACATTCAACATTTTCACTAGTGAGAAGTGAACTGTAGATATTTTTAATTAGAGTTTCAATACATTGTGAATATGTTGTTTGGAATTTTGACTCGTCAAAACCAATTGTTGATATCTACAAATGCTGTTAGCAGTACTGATTAAATGTTAAAAAGGTTTCCCATTTTCCCACGTCTTCCCTCACATTCAGAACTCAACGATTTTTCTGCATGTGTTCTTGACATACAATTGCACAACCCACCACCTGCCCATGACCTTCAGGAGAGAAAAACAGGGTTTGCCCACAGGCCCTGTGTTCAGCCCTTAGTACTTCTGTAGCTTTTACCTGAATCTCTGTGGTTTGGAGTTAAGTTTCATTCTCCAGTTTGCTTATTTACTGATCGCTTTCAGCTTTCAGTGACTGCTGGTACAAACCAAATATTTGCTGCTGCTTCATGTTAAAAGCTTTCCACCGACAAACCAGCAGGTAGAGGTAGAAATCATCAATCATTTGAATTACTTCGTTCTTTTCAGTTCAAAGATTCATGGTCACTGACTATATAGTTTGTTCACTGTTTTTTTCCTAATCCAAGTGGTCCTATCACCTTGCAAAGGCCCTTCAGAGAGTCCAGCAGCTTTCAGCACTGATTCTGTCTGCAGTTCAATCAATTCCAAGCTGTCATGTTCAGTTCAGAGCATAACTAGCCTCTACAAGCACTGCATAGGTTAACACTAGAAGTGCCACAATACCATAAATTCTAGAAGGGACGTAAGTGGTCATTTTGACCTTTGACTTCCAAACTCTCATGATAAATACCAGAATAAGAGATTAATGCATTTATTCTGTTGACTGCATATATTCACAGCAGTATTTCTCTGTAGGATAATAATCATCAGTGATCTCATTCAAATTTTAGATTAATCTAGAATTACTGGGTGAGAGAGTTAAAGGGAGTTTATAAGATTACAGTTACAGATTGTTATTTTAACAATAATAAGAAATTTCCACAGTAATCATAGCCTATGGGAAAACGCTGGAAATGAGTACAAAAATAAAACCAAAAAAAGTTGGAAACATTGCTATTTGTAATAAGTAAGGGTACTTTGTTTCAAAAGTTGAGAGCGTTAACACAAAAATTCAGTGAGTTATAGGTGCGGAGACAAAAAGTGTTACAACCGTCCCTGGTCGTCCTTGTATTTTAATGTTGGGAAATTGGAAATCGTGACCACATTAAGTTTTATTGACAGAGGCAATGATAGTTGCTAAGCAACCAAGATGCATCTCCAACTGTGCAAAAAATAATAAAACAGTGGATATTTTTATGTGGTCAATATGACCATCTATAGCAGAAATCCTTAAAATGATCATATTTTCTTTGCCTTTTGTGTAATTTATATTAAAAAAACATTTTAAATGAAAATATAGACATTTTAGGAAAAGTCAGTTACCAGCAGCATTGTATTTTTTAATTCTAAGTTATTGCACGCATTTGAAAATGGTCAAAATGACTGCCTAGGCTGTTCTAATAGCTCAGCAGGCTATTATGTTCGACAGAGTTATCAGATTATGAATGTTTCTGAGGATTTTGTGGTCTTTTACTAAACTTTTAACAAGTAACATACTGCTGAGCTGACAGCAGTGCTCTCAGTCAGGAGCATTTCCACTGCTGAAAGCTACTGATTCAGTCACTGACAATGGTGACAGAGTCAGTTCAGTTTAAACATTTGTTGTTGAATATTCATCAGTACATTTACTGAATACCTCTACCAGCAGGATGCGTATCTGAAATCTGATTTGTTAGTCACCAAGTTAAAGGGTGCCATCCATCCATCCATCCATCCATCTATCTGGAGTCAGGTTGTGGTGGTAGCAGCCTAAGCAGGGTATTTCAGACATCCCTCTCTCCAGCAACATTTTTCAGCTCCTCCTGAGAGATCCTGAGGCGTTCTCAGGCCAGATGAGATATGTAATCCCACCAGCGAGTTGTGGGTCTGGGGTCACCTCCCATTTGGACATGTCTGGCAACCTCTGAAGGAAGGCACCCAGGAGGCATCCCAGTCAGATGACTAAACCACCTCAGCTGGCTCCTTTCAACGCAAAGGAGCGACGGCTCTACTCCGAACTCCCTCTGGATGTCTGACCTCCTCACCCTATCTCTAAGGCTTCAGCAACATGTATTTGTGATCTCATTCTTATAGATCCTACAGAATATTATAGATCCGAGACCAAACTTGACCAAACTTCAATATCAGACTCTCATTCACTCAGTGCATTGAGCAAGTCTAATACCTGATTTGCATTCATTACTCTTTCTCTTATCCATATTGAATGTTAAACTTTGAGTTATGATGCAGATCTCTCATGCAGAGTAGTAGACAAAGGTGTTGGCAATAGGAACATGGAATATGTATTGAAACATGTGAAATTACTTGTGCAAAAATGAATGTGTTCACTACAGGTGTAAAATTGTACCTGCTGACAATTCTATGTATAAATGCCCATTAAAAAAGATGTAACAAGATGAAAAGGATGTAACAAGAATTAACAGGATGAAAATGACCTAACAAGACAAAAACCATGGAAAAGATATGAGATGAAAATTACATAACAAGATGTAACAAGATGAAACAAAGTAACAAGACTGAAATGGCATAAAAGTCACAACAAGACAAAAATAACGTAAAAGACATATCAAGATGAAAACAACATAACAAGACGTAACAACACAAAGAGGGCAAAACAAGAATTAAGAGGACGAAAACAACGTAAATGACATAAGATTAAAATGACACTACAAGGCCTTGGTCCCTCTTTTATTAAATGGGTTAAATTATTATATCACAATCCTAAGGCATCTGTGATAACAAATGGCAGAAAGTCCCCCTGTTTTCAGCTTTACAGAGAAACAAGGCAGGGCTGTCCTTTATCCCCCTTAATATTTGCTCTGGTGCTGGAACCATTAGCAATAGCTATTAGACAAAATGACAGTGTAGTCGGTATAAAGGCAGGTGGCAAAGAGCATAAACTGCTCTTGTACGCAGATGATATCTTGCTACTGTCCAGAAGCCCAGCAACAACTGTGCCCCATATCCTCACTTTGATTGATTCATTTTCAGGTGTATCCGGCTACAAAATAAACTGGTTGAAATCTGAGGCAATGCCCCTTTTGAGACTTTGGACAGTATATAACCCTCCAGTTTGGGCTTAAATCCCAATTTTACACATAAATCATCATGGTGGCATAATACAACCCTTAAAATATACAAAAAAAAAAAACAAAAAACATTTTTCTGGTCTGGATGGGTGAAATTGGGAATTGTGTACATTGGGGACTTATTTAATAGAGACCAAAGTATGTCCTTCGAACAATTAAGCAAAAACTATAAACTTCCAAATAAGGATTTTTGGAAGTACTTGCAGTTACGGAGTTGCATTTTGGCATGCCTTAGACAACTATCACTTATACCTGGAACTGAAATACAGGACAGATTGGAACAGGATTGGCACTTAAAAAGGAAAAACATCATGTTTTTATAACCTCTTGAGGGGCTCTCAGCCACCCAGTTTTGAAGGCCTTAAGAGATGCTGGAAGAGGGATATCGGTGAAGAGATACCTAGTGGAACATGGAGGGAAATTATTGGATCTTGGTTTTAAGTATCAAAAGAAATGCAGACACGCCTGATCAATTATAAAATTATAAATAGGATTTACTGGACCCCTAGTAAAATGGCATGGTTAGGACTTAGAAACTCTGATTTGTGTTGGAGATGCGTCACCACTTGTGGCACCCTCTTACATATGCTGTATTCATGCCGCATGATAGATCTTCTATGGTCTAAGATTATCTCCTTCATTAATACAGTGATGTCCTCTGCAATCATGCAGTCACCAATACTTTGTCTGTTAGGTGTGCTGCCGAAAGGAAATGGTCTTAATACTCACCAAATCTCATGGTGCAGGATAGCACTTATTACTGGGTGCAGGATAGCGCTGTGACATTGGAAAACTAAAGGAGATATATCAGTGAAGGAGTGGTTTGATGAAATGGCTAAAGTCTCCTCCTATGAAAGACTATGTTACAAGCTGATAGATAGGCAAGACATTTATATGAAAATATGGGGCCCTTATACAAATGTAACCTGATGTACTGATGAATTGCACCCTTTCATATAATTTGAGCTGGTCTTCATAATATGATAAGCAGCTGGATATTTATGACATGCATCATGTAGAATATGTATCATTTACACGAATATATATATTTATGTATATAATGCCCTGTCTCTGTTGTTCCCCCTCTGTCCTCGTTTCTTTTGATCTGTCTTGTTGTAGTTTGTTGTGATCTTTAGATTTATGGATTGGCTCAGCATGTTTATATATATATATATGTATATATATATATATATATATGTGTGTATATATATACATATATATGTGTGTATATATATACATATATATGTATATGTGTATATATATATATTATATATATATATATATATACACATATGTTTTGTTTTTGTTGTTGTTGTTGCTGTTGTTGTTGTTTTTCTCTTGTTTGTTTGAAAAATCAATAAAAAAGAAAAAAAATGACACAACAAGATGTAACAACACGAAAACAAAGTAATAAGGCGAAAACAATGTAAAAGACTTAACAAAACAAAACAACCTAAGATGAAAATTAAGTAACAAAACTGAAACGGCGTAAAAGACACAAGGAGATGAATGCGACGCAACAAGACAAAATGATGCAACAAGATGAAAATCAAGTAACAAGACTGAAATGGCGTAAAAGATGCATCAAGACAAAAACAATGGAAAAAGGCATAACAAGATGAAAACAACGTAACAGGATGAAAAGGAAGTAACAAAACTGAAATGGTGTAAAAAGACGCAACAAAAATGATGTAACAGGATGTCACAAGATGAAAACAAAGAAATGAGACCAAAAACATTGTAAAAGACGTACCAAGACAAAAACAACACAACAAGATGAAAATGAAGTAACAGGACTGAAACGGCATAAAAGACCCAAGAAGACGAGAGCGATGTAACAACATGTAACATGATGAAAACCAAGTAATGAGACAAAAACAGGCAAAAGACATAACACGACAAAGCGACAAAGACAAAAAAGATGCAAGAAGACGAAAGCGACACAACATGAAAGCAACACAACAAAATGAAAAGGAAGTAACAAGACTGAAACGGCATAAAAGATACAACAAAAGCGACATAAGACGAAAACAATGCAACAAGATGAAAAATGAAGTAACAAGACTCAAAGGGCATACAAGACGTAATGACAAAAACAACGTAACAAGATGAAAAGGAAGTAACAAGACTGAAACGGCTTAAAAGATGTAACAAGATGAAAACAACATACCAGGACAGGACAAGACTTAGCGAGATGTAAACGAAGCAACAAGATGTAATTAGACGAAAACGGCGTAAAAGATGTAACAAGTCGACAACAGTGTCCTGTTGACACTGCACCAATCTGCCTGTCCATCTCACCCTACATTTAGCTTGTGTGCACGAACCTGGGATACTTAAACTCCATCACTTGGGGCGACAACTCACTCGCACCCCGATTTATATTTGAGAACACCAGTGCACTTGAGCAGCGCGAGCTCAAATACTCACAGCTATTCCTGGTGTGATTTGGCACGACCAGCATCCCCCACCACCAGAAAACGACCCTTTAAGAGGCTCCATCTTTTTCCTGCTTAATCCTCCTCCGCTACATCTAAACTTCTGGGGAGTCTGTCCTATCTCTTATCCTTATACCAACCTCCACTGTGAAGACGCCTCCCGTTGATGTGGTCCGATCGCCAACTGCTGTGAAACCCTTCCAACAGATCTCAGCTTATTGAATTGTGCGCAGACAAATTTGTCACACAGCCTTGTTCGCCGCCCACCAGAACACCTTCACCTGCAATCAACAATGCCATATGACTGATTGTGGGCTGTATATTTTTCATTTTCTCCTACTGGATTTTATTAAAACTCTTGTCTGTACTTTTTTTTTACTTTGAGGACGTTGTAAGGCATGTCTGCTCGCACCATGACTTGCAAGCCTCACCATCTGGCAGGGACACATTTCAGCAGCAGCCTGAGAACACGCCAAATTAGATTTAGTTGGGAGTAAAGTGCTGTTTGTGCTGCTACAAGCTGCCGTTTTCTTCACTGTTGGGATAACATTAATCACTTGTGTTTACTAAGCAGCCTGTAGACTAAAATCACAAGCATGTGACACAAGAATGCATTGTATAACATGTATCAGTTTACTGTGGTATGAACAGGATTTCATATTGGTTTAATATTAATATTAGAATGTGTTAAAAAGACCGTTATCCCCAAAATACAAATTACATATTTTTTTTATTTACCTGTAGTGCTATTTATCCATCTAGTTTGTTGTGGTATGAGCTGCTTAATTTTGGAAATCTCAGCCATGTCTGCCTTCTCTCCAATATAATGGGTCTAAATGGCGCCTGGTGCTCACTGTGCCAAACAAAAATACATATATATACAAATAAACAAAATCAGCACCAGTGTCTCTTTCCAGAAATCATGACCCAGTCACACAAGACAATCCACAAACCTTATTGTGAGCAGTTGAATGTAGGAACTACTTTCTTTCCACTAGAAAGAAAGTAGATTCTACTGAAGATTCTACTGAAGAAATAAAGTAGTTCCCACTTGAAACTGCAACAAGGTCTGTGGATCATCTTGAGTAACCGGGTCTTGATTTCTGGAGAGAGACACTGTTGAATGTGTTGTGTTGAATTTTTCAAAAAAAATTTTTTTGCCGCTTTGAGCACCACAAACCGAGTGCCATTTAGTGCCTTCATATTGTAGAGAGGGCAGCTGATTTGTCCAAAACACTGCAACTCACAACAAAACTATTCAGACGGATAAATACCAGTACAGAGCAGGGGAAAAATATCTATTATTGATTTGGGGGTGAACTGTTCCTTTAAGTCAAAATTGTTGTTTAAGTGTTTTTTGATCATGTATATATTGTGTTATACATCACATATATCCAGTATCTGGGCCAGCAATAACAGAGTTTGTCTTTTCTTGGAAAACAAAACTGCTGATGACTCATGCAGCACTCGGGGGTGTTAATAAATTCGTGTCCAATGAAATGCTTTTTCGTTTATGACGCAGCAGACCATGGAAGGAGAATACATCTGTTCACCAGAGCAGACTGGATTATTTCTGGGGGCTGGGCCTCACTGTACAAATGCACAACTTTATAACTTTATTTACTGATTTGGGTGAAAGTGGATCATATTTTATGGAGAACATATTTGCTGGTTTCGTCCCTGATGTCCTCTGGCTGCTCAGCTTCAACTCCTGGTGATTTAATTACACTTTCCTGATGGACAGATAGCTTTAGTTTACTTGTCTGTTTGAAATAAATAAATATACTATATACGAAACACACAAAAATTGCTCAAATTTCATCAGTTTTCAAGCAAATGAAGCAATAACCCAACTGATGCTGCCCGACCAACAGGGAATACATTCATGGAGTTTCCTAGGGGAAATATAACTTTACTTTTTGCTTAAGTAACTTAGCTAACTGCTAACTGCCATTAGCTCCTATTAGCCATTGCTCTGCCCCATGGTGCTGGGAGCCAAACCCAAAAAGAAAACCACCGATACTGTAGCCTATAGAGTGTCTAAGTCACTCCCCTTCCGCTGTGCCCCATGGGACCTAAACTCAGAAAAAACATGAATGGCAGTCTATGACGAGAGACAAATCATTTCATTTGACCTGTGCCACTAATTACACGTATGTGGTTTGTCAATTTAAAACATAATTTTACAAGTCAAGAATGTTTCAGTTTGTCGTAGTTTAGTTTAGTTTTGTGTGAAACTGCTCAGTGAACTACATATCTCGTCTCACACAATATACATCACCGACATCAATCTCGCTGCCCCTTGTAACGTTACCTTAACTGAAGTGTTTTATCCAGGGACTCCTGGCGCTTTTATCGGCCATGAAGATAAAGACCCGCTGTTGTGTGACTACATCCAGGTATGAAAACACTCGTAGGCATCGTAGCTTCAGTGGTTAACATTAACTTTTGGAGGGAGAAAATCATGATGTTACTTACGTGACATCTGGGTGTGTAGTCTTTCTAATTATGTATCTTCAGAGTCTAAGAATTTCTTCTTATACTCTACAGTTCATATTTTTTCCTAAGTTAGGTTACGTGGTCCACCGGAAGGGGCGTGACTTAGGTACTCTTGTCCACAAACTGGCTTCTGCTGGTCTCGGAGGCTGTTTTGGTCCTGTTCTGGGCTTGTTCACCAGGACCTTCCTACATCCATGGACCGCTTTAGCTCATCTCAGCGTAACACTCATTCCGTGCTAATGTAAAATGCTAATCAATGTCTGTGACAAGTCCCTCCCTACCTGCCTGTTTTACAGGAAACACATAAGCAATAAGCACTCTGCTAGCTCTTTCATAGGAACTTTAAACTCAGTTCTGTAATATAAATGGTGGATAAAATGAGAGTTGTGAGTATGCCCTCCGCCACCTCCATTTTTCTTACATCTGTGTCAGGATATTCAGGATTAACACAGCCTTTACTGTGTACCAACATCCATTGGACAACATAACAACGTCCCGTTCAGCACTCAAACAGCTGCATCCACTTTAATTGTCTATTAAAGAATGCGCACTACAGCGCCAAGGTTACATCAGTCATGCTGTATAAACTTTATCCACCTGCATTTTGTTGCTCACTCCCCCGTCTCCCTCTGTCTCCCCCCTTTCTTTTCTTCAGCCCTCTTTCTCTCCTCTCTCCATCAGCCGTTGCTATTCTCATCTGAAAGAGGAGAACAGAGCGCGAAAGAATAAGCATGGGGATGCAAGGACGCGTGGCGGAGAGAATACTAAGCACCGATGGGTGTTAAACACAAAGCCCTGCACAGACGCCGGTGCACACACACACACACGCACTCACAGAGGTGTATATAAGCACACATTACTCAGCGGCACATAGACACGCACACATACACACATCACGCACTCTGCTGGGTATTAGCGGACCCCTTGGTGCGGGTTGAATAGAATGTATTTGTACCTCAGGCTTAAACAGTGAGGATTATGGGGGATACGAGGGGAATGCTAAAGCCAGGAGGGAGGCCAACGACCTTGGTATGGACTCAGAGAGAGGAGGAGGAGGTGGAGGAGGAGGAGGAGTTGGTTGTGGGTGGCACATCATTCAAAATTGCGGTAAACATGAGCGCGGAAAACAATGATGGCCTTGTGTGGTTGTGTGTGCGTGTGTGTGTGTTTGTGCGTGTTTGTGTGTGTGTGAGAGAGAGAAATCGGTGACGCTGTCATCACATATTCTGTTGTGAGGAGTTTCATCTGCCCGATATGATGCAACATGTTTGCGAATGATGAGCTTGTGCTTGCTCGAGATTAGCATCAATAATACATCCGTGCCTTTTGTTTTTCACCACTTTTCGTGTGTTTTTGTGTGCATACATGAGTGTGAGTGTGTGTGTCTCCAAGCGAGAACCACTTTTCCCATTTTGCATGTGTTTCTGTGTGCCCAATTGTGTGGAAACAGGGGATGTATCATATACTTGTTACGAGTGGCCTGACAGAATGCATAATTCATTTTCATTTGGGCTCCTGTAATAGGGTCTGTGTGTTTGTGTGTGTGGTGTGTGTGTGCGTGTGTGTGTAACAGCCGTTGGGAATGTGCTTTTTCATGGTCTAAATGTTTGAGTGTGTGTGTGTGTGTGTTGGAGAGACAGAGTTGGCACATCTGTGTAATAACCTGGGATTGGATGTGTCAGGTCATTTCTACAAGTGTTAAAGAAAGCAGGGAGGAGAGACAGGCAATCTGATGAGTGGAGCTGCATCTCAGCTCATCAGCAGGGGAAAAAGGGGGATGGAGGGATGGTGGGATGGAGGAGGGATGGGGGATGGAAAAGGTGCTGGAAGAATAGCCAGTGCAGAGAGGGACATTGGCTATTGCACCAGTCAAAGACAAAGTAAAACCAGGGACAGGCAAATTTCCATTATAGCCTGCATTAGAAGACAATAAAGTTTTTAATGTTGAAAATGTTAAAGCTCAGGAAGAAGGAAGTTAGGGGGAAAAGATGGATCAAGGACAAGAAAGGAGTGGATGAACAAAAGACAAGGAATGGCAGAAAGATAGAATACTAAGGGACAATAGAGCACTTTAGATTTAGATTTTAGATTTTATTCATATGCACAATAATAAAACAATAAAAATAACATGCAAAGGCAAATAATTGTGCAGGAGAGGAAAAGAAGCCCAATGGGCTTATATAAAATCCTCCCCTCAATGTAAAACCACTAAAACAGATCAACCAATAGAAAAAAGAAAAAGAAAAAGAAAAAGAAGCAACAAGGGAAAAAGACAAAGAAAAAAAATACCACAACAAACACAGAAAGAAAAATAACCATAGAATTACAGATCCATTTCAATTACACTAGGACAGAAGATACCTCACCAAACTAGTTCGAAACATTTCGAACACTTGAGACGACGTTGGATGGTTCTGGAGAACGGGCGACACTGGAACGGGCGACACTGGAAGTTGTTTGATATGGACTCACATTCTTGTCATATTCAACTCTTTGCATTACAAACTCTTTCTTAAATATTGGATTTCTTGTGATGGTTTGTTCTGTACACGCAACATCTACTGCATACCTGTCCATCCTGGGAAGGTGATCCCTCTCCTGTGGCTCTCCTTGAGGTTCCTCCCAATTTTTCTTATTAAAAGGGTCTTTGGGGAGTTTTTCCTTAGTCTTTTGAGGGTTTACAGGACAGGGACAGGATTGTAAAGCCCCCACAGGCAAATTAGGATTCGTGAATATGGGCTTGACTTGAGCACTCCCAACACCCAGTTCATCAAATATGGCAACTTGGTCAATTGCCCTATTCTTCAAGGTGATCCTGTAGGTACCCTTTTAGCATTCTTTCTGGAGCACTGTACTTTAATGTGCCGTCAAAGTCAGGTGACAAAGCATAAAAAGCAAGAAAAGCCACATATGGAGCAGGTGGGGCAGGTGGATGGCTCAAACAAACATAGGACTTTCAGCCAGGAGGAGGGGGTTTGTGCCCTGTGTGGCTTCTTTTTATCTTACATAACAAGGGCTGAGTATTGATACTCAATACCTTCAAGGTATTGATTGAAATAACCTAGTACCAAGTAGTATTCCGGCTTCTCCTGTAAAATAATGCCTGCATACAATCCTTTCTGTACCTAGATCCAGAAGAATAGGGGTTTGCTCTCAGCCGAGCACTGCAAGCATTCTTAGAGTTAATACGATGTGTGATTGGTCCCCTCCTGCAGCTAAAGCTAGCAGCTAGATACAGTCTATGGAGTGGAAAATTTGACTGTAGTGTATATGATGGAGTTGGCAGTACAGTGTTCTAAGAAAACTTCATCGGGTTTGCCTGTACTACACGGCTGTGGCATCTGGTAAAAACATGCATAAAACGTGGAAGAATCATTTCAGGAAAATTTTGGAATTCTATAAACATGAAAAAGCATCTCATCAAGCATGGAGAAAACTTCAGGGTGGACAACTGCACTGTGTAAAAAAAAGTATCAAATGGAGTACTGTATTGGTATTGGTATCACTTTTCTTGGTAGCATCATTTTTTAAATGATACCCAGCCCTACATGTAACATACGTACATTAAGGAAATAAAGCCCTTATACAAAAACCCACTAACATCTGGCTTTTGTCTTTAGTGGGAAAGGGTGCAATTGGCATTCGTTCTTTGGCCAAATGACTCCGCAGTGATGGCAACCCTTTTCCAGTGGAGGCAATGAAGACTTGTTTCCTCCATAAGTAACTTTTGCAACTCTTTTGCCCCGTTTCCATCCATACACATATGCTTACTTGACTTGACTCTGTTTGACCCTATAAGAATGAATAAAAGAGAAGAGGTGGAACAAGGAAGAAGAGATGAAAGATGAGGGTGGAGGGCAAAGATGGAGGAGGACTGATGGAGGGATGGGTTTAAGGAGACAGCAACATTAAGCAGGCAGTCTATAAGATAACCTTGTATAAACTCACAAACGGCTTTTTGGTAAATTGTGCTTTTTAGAACAAGCTGGAAACTTCTGCCCAACTATCTCAGGCTGCTCTATGGCTCATGAGGGACTAACATTTCAACAATGTAACTAGTAGGCGTGAAACACAATTCTATCTTATTTGTGTCAGTATCTGTTTAGAAAAATGTCTAAACTGTCGCTTTGTGGTTTACACATGTCAGCAAGTTGTCAGCTATCATGTAGGGCAGTTCATTTTCTTTGTTATACTGTTTTATATGGCTGTGTTTACTTCTCATATTCTCATAGCTTTAGCTGCTCACCAAATACACAAGGGTTGGGATTATAATATTTCTCAAAGTCATCAAAAAATGATCAGTTTTCTCTGCTCTGAAATGCTGGGGGCGTGTCTGCTATACTGTCACAGTGTCAAACTCCACTATGACCTGACAACAACCTGAAACAAGGACGCTCTGTCCTGCAGCTTTATTGGACATGTCCAGACATGTTTGAGCCACCAGAGCCAGAGGACGGTGACAGGATGGTATTTTTTCTTCTGTGTTGTTGGAACTGAAGTGAGCTGAAGTGAACTGCTGGGCTGATCTGGACTTTGAAACTGACCGTTAGGGAGGGTGAGGGGCAGTGTCATTCTTGTGTCGGTTCATGGGTTGTTGGGGGACCGTGGCTCTGGCATGTCATCAAGCCATGTTTCAGGTCCGCTCAAAAAATCACTAACTTAGAAATTGTTTCTCTGTTCTTCTAACACATACTGTATAATGTGTTTAGAAGAAAAACACCCTTTTTTTTTTTTACACGGACTTTAACCTCAATGAATCACGTAATAACACATAATTTGTGTTTGAATCCCACCTGCAGAAAAAGAGAAAAGTCAATCTGAAGTCAGTACAAAGAAGCTGTCTGTTGAACAGGAGGCTTTAGTGGGAAAATAAGTCAGAGAAGCTCACTGGGTCACACTGTAAGATTTTTATTTAAAAACTGAAGGTTGAGGTTGTGTATCTAATGGAGAGGGACCTGTGGATAAATGTGAAGTTGGTCTGAAGTATGTTTGATACAAAAAAAGAAAGCTTTTGACAAAAACTGGGACACAATAGGTCAAATGGTAAACTGACTGCATTTATAGAGCACTTTCCTTTTCCACCAACCACTCAAAGCACCTTACAACACATGCCAACATTCAACCATTTACCGACAAATTCATACACTGAGGCAGAGGCTGCCATACAAGTTGTCAACCTGCTCATCAGAGCTGAAGGACACTTCGACACTCTCCGGAGGAGTTGGGGATCAAAAACAGGAGCTTCTTGATTACTATATTACCACCCCATGGCATTAGGAAATATCGTATAATCAAAAAATGGAGGCTACTCCAGGCAAAAATAAAGTTTGAAGTCGATGAGAACAAAAGAAAAAGCTATTGACAAAAATGTGAAACGCTCTCTCGCCCGGCTTCAAAGATTGGATCATGAGGTAAAAATAACACCTGTGGGACATCAGACAGCTTTGTTCCGCACCAAGCTACTAATCTGGTGAAAACTGATGAAAAGTTATCGAGGAGGAACTTCACAGACCGACTGATTTATTGTACTTATGATGTTGAACTTAAAACTGTCTACGCCTTATTTTCAGCCTATTACCTGTTGGAATTACAAGAGGGCAAATCTGCATCATGAAAAGTCATGCTGCTTTGGCTACTAGCAGTTCCTGTTGGGACTGTACAGACTGAATTACTGTTGATATTGAAGAAAAAATCAAAATCTGATTATTATAAGATGTTTAAGTTATTAGGAGTCCCTTTTTTGACTTCTAAACAGATTTATGGATGTGTTCTCAAGGGACATCAGATTGTTCATTGTTCATATTCACTTACATGCATTATAATCGCTATAAAAACCTTTAAAAAAGATAAAAGCCAACTTTATTGTCACATGCAATAATACAGTGAGATTCAGTTTATGCATTTAACCCATCCTAATTTCAGGAGCCTTGGTCTGCTGCTTAGGGAACTGACCTAGCAAACATGTCTTTGATGGTGGGGGAAACCAGAGTACTGTAAGAAACCCACACAAACACAGTGAGAACGTTCAAACTTAACACAGAACAGCTCTGTATAAATCAGGAATCGAACACACAACCATCTTGCCGTGAGCCAAAAGTGCTAGCCACTGCCATACATGTAATTGCAAACCTGTTAACAATGGAGCATTGTGTTTTACGTTGCTAGTTGACAAATACTGACCAATCAGACTTGACCATGCTTTGGTTGCATGCAGGTAAACAGTCCATATGGACAGCGAAAAAGAAAGAACGCATTGACCGAAATGCAATCTCTAAACCCATCGGCTGTGGTCTGGCAACGTAGACAGAAAGGGATGTCTTGGCTATTTGTTGAGAAAGCAGAAGCCCAAAAACTTTGGACGTGGCCCCCAGAAGCTAAATCATTAATGTCAGACTTTAGCTGATGAGTTCCGAGTCTGCATTCCTAGTGACTCAGAGTTTGCTCACTGACAGCCAGAGGTGAGCTCATATCTCTTGATCTTGGCCAAAGTAAAGAGAAGTCCCAGAAACTAAGAGCATGGACTTCTGAAGACCTAAAGCTTTAAACAGTTTCATCTTAACTGCTGCTGTCAGCTGAAGGAAATATGATTGTACTGCCCTGGATACTTGGTTGTCAAATGATAGGTTTGAGTCAAATACAACCCCCAAATTGTGAGCAAAGCCTTTTATATTGGGATTGTAGAGAAACTGTCGAGGAGAAAAAACTTTAGATTTGGATTTGTTCTGTTGCAGAAAATTACTCTTCAGCTCTTAAGATCCCACAGACAGCCGAGGAGTCAGACGATGTTTCCAATGTCACCAGGTGCAGGTGCAACAGATGTGTTAATCTGCATAAGCATGAAAATGAACGCCATATTTGTCTAATAAAGCCCTGTGGCAGCATGTAAATGGGTTAAGATTGAGTGCAGAGATGGGATGGATGGAAAGAGGGGTTGGGGAAAAGGTAAAGGGGTGGAAGATAATGGGAAAAGGATGCTGGAGGAAGAGATAGGGATATATGGATAGACAAAATATCCTCATACCTAAATGATAGAATAGATCATTTGCTAATGATTGCCAAAAAACCCCATATATGACCGTTGGAGAGTACTGGCAACAAGCACCAGACCTTTGTTGTACCTAACCTTTATCGTCACATGGTTAACATTGTGAAACAGCTGCAGTTTGATTTGGTTTAGACACCAAAACTACTTGGCTATGTTTAGGGGAAAAAAATCATGGTTTGGGTTAAAATAAATGTTACATGAGTCAAAACTGACTTTTGGTTTTCACCCGAGACACCAAGTCATCAAATACAAGCATTTTGTAACGACCCTCTGTGACTCATAGAGATGCCCAAGGTACCCCTTAGTGTCTGTATGAGATGCACCAGGCCTTCAAATTACTTCAGTATAAACTAGGCCAGGGAGACAAAACGATAGCGATATCTATCGGCGATGGACCCATCATCAAAAGCAATAAGAAAGTTCAATAAAATGTTTGATAGTCTCACTTAAATGCAAACTACCATGAAAGCCCATGATGAATACGCCCAGGCTCATAAACAGCCCGTCATATCTGTTGATAATGAGCGAGCAACAAGAGACATGCAAACAGCCAATCACTTAACCAACAAATCTCATGTGTGCTCCCTTCCTGACTCATAAACAGCCTATCATGGTGATCTTGGTTGTGCCGTTGACATGGCAGAAACAGCGTGGAGTTAGACGTGAGTCAACAAAAGGCGTGGGGATACACAAGACAGCAGTTTGCAAAATGACTGCAGATAAGAAAGGACAAGCCGGACAGCAACTATTAGAGGGTGAAGGGCTCGGATAATGGGAGGCAGCTTGGAGTGGAAATGCTGCTGCTTGCATCGAAAGGAGCCAGCTGAGGAGCTGGAAAGCATTCGTGGAGAGGGTCATCACCATCAGCCTACCACGCCCCAACCACAGATCTGGATGGACAGACAACTATCAGAATAGAAGTGTGTATAACCTGCAGGAATATCTTCCTGACTAGGGCCGGTAATAAAACAAACTTATTTTACCACCTTAGCCACTTCCATCCTTTGGAGTACACAAGATGTCGTCAGTCAAGAGCTATATGATCGATAATTATTGATATCTACCTATATTGCCCAGGTCAAATGCAAACCCATTTGTGTCAGGAGATGTTGTATAAAGAGCAAGAAAGTCAGCATATGGAAGAGGTGGGATAGATGGATGGGTCAAACAAACACTTTCACCTTCACTTTCATGTTTTAGTTTCACCCGTGTCCTGTATGAAACCAAAATTTTATCTAAAGTTTGAAGGTACATAATATTAAGGGCAACTCGTATGCAAGATGACTTTTTTCTTGCTTTACTTATGCATCATAACACTTATTTTAACTCAAAAGATGATCTTTTTCTAAATCTAATCAAGGTGTTTTGGTGCCAAAACCACTGCTAACCACATCTTAAAAAGGCTTTCCAAAGGCAGTGTCTCATACAGCTGCTAAAATGCTTGATTATGAGAAGCTGAAGGCTATGACAAAGATGTCAGTACTTGATGAGCTGTGATGAATGAGTTGAGGACATGGACAGCAGTCTCCCGGGTGAAAGTCTGGGCATTTTTTAGCCATCCATCCATCCTGACACCGTTCCTACGCAGACTTTGTGACTCTTTGCACCACATCACTCGACTTCCTTCTTGCCTCACGTCATAATTACTATGGCCCCTAGAGGTCGCCACCTAACAATAAATCCAATTATGGGTTGTATTAATCTGCATACACAGACGATCTATATGGTGACTTTCCTGGGAAGGAAGGGCTGGGATAGAAGGTTAACAGGAAAAAAGTTAAAGGGAAGATGTAGAAGGATGGAGGACAGATGGAGGGAGCTGTGGATGGAGGCTGAAGCACAGATGGATGGAGGTTGTAGAATAGAGAAGAGGAGAATAAGAAAACATAGAAGAGGATAGAAGCAAAGATGGATTGAAGGAGGGATGGGGGAGTAGATGAGAGTAGCGAGTGGAGACTGAGGGGATCTGAGGACTGAAGTGAGTAGGAAGGAGGAATGGTAGATAACTGAAGAAGGACCTGACGTGTAACAGATAAAGTGAGGTATCTCAGGGTAGAACACCTCACTCAATGATGGGGTGTGTGTGTGTGTGTGTGCATTTGACGTTAAGGTGAGCTGATCAGTCACCGGAAACTCCCCCGTACCTCCCTCACTATGGGCTGTTTAAGGTCACTTCATCCCCGTAGCAACAGGAACGTCAGTGAACACCCCTCCCCAAAAAACCCCCGCACGACTCTGACCAAATGCCACCATCTGTGTGTGTTGTGTGTGTGCGTGTATGTGTGTTTCCCGAACTTCGACAAAATGCCACTGACCAGTGACACCATCAAACCAAACAACAGGGTCTTGGTAGGGTTTTCAGATCGTGTTAGGAGTGCTGGCTTTACAGCACCACTGAGGCCACACACGGCCACACACGGCCACACACACACACACACACACACACACACACACACACACACACACACACACACACACACACACACACACACACACACAGTGCCCAGGTTCTCTCTTCACTTGCTTTTCTTCAGAGAGGATTAGAGAAACTTTCAAACTTGCAGATCCTATCTTAAATGTTAGGTAACCATGGAAATTAGGGTTAGAACCTGATTACAACTGATTTAAGAGAACTTGTCACATTCAACAATTTTCTTTTCTGTCAGATACAAACACAATTTACAAGGTCCAGACCTGTCGTTGAGTCATGAGCAGTTAGTCTACTGTTATCCAAATGAAAGTTTTTCACTAAAGACTGTAGATTTTAGCAGCTTTATTGGACATGTCCAGACATGTTTGAACCACCAGAGCCAGATGACGGTGACAGAATGGTATTTCTTTTCTTCTGTTTCGGGTTGTTGGAACTGAAGTGAGCTGTTAGCGGACTATGGCTCTGGTGTGTCACAGAGCCATAATTCAGGTCCGCCAAAAACTCCTGGACACAGAATCATGAGCAACAGTTTGTTAGTCTAACTCCACAATTCAGTTCTACAGAGTTTCAGTCTTTTCACATGTTTTCAGCAACTATTTCCTAACATGTATGATGTGTTTACAAGAAAAACTACACATGTATTTTCTGACAAAAAAAATGAATATTTTTGAGTTGTGGACAAAAGAAGATATTTGAGAACGTCATGTTGAGCTTCGATCATCATTTTTCACCATTTCCTGACATTTCATGGACCAAACAAGTAATTGATTAATTGAAAAAATAATCAACCAACCAATCAATGATGAAGATAATCATTAGTTGCAGCCCTGAAAACACTATATTAGGCTAAACAATTTCACCATATTTTATATCAATGTAATCCAAAAATAACAGAAAGTAATCAGGTTACATTGCTTTAATATTGTGATACATGGATTAAGTTGCTGACTACATTTTTAAACAGGTAATTAGTAACTGTATTGGAATACATTTTTACCCTAGGCATGAATGTCACTTTAAACATTTTAACACCAGTACTTTCACCATTTTTGGTGAACATTTCTATACATGGTTTGAGGTGCAGAGAATAGTTTGCTGCTCTGTACCAGTGGTGTCTGTAAAAAGAGTGCTAAATGTTTGATGACCACAGCCACACATGCTAAAAACCACACATTCCAGCAGCCATGCTAACAACCACACATGCTAACAGCCATGCTAAAAACCACACATTCTAACAGCCATGGTAACAACCACACATGCTAACAGCCATGCTAAAAACCACACATTCTAACAGCCATGGTAACAACCACACATGCTAACAGCCATGGTAACAACCACACATACTAACAGTCATGCTAAAAACCACACATTCTAACAGCCATGCTAACAACCACAGATGCTAACAGCCATGCTAACAGACACACATGCTAACAGCTAATGATGTGTCCTTCCATGTCGAGGCTTCGAAGCATGTGTCGAGTGATCTAGGAAGATTTTTGTGAAGTGCGTATCGAGGCTTGTGTTGATGACGTATGTGGTGATGTTCGAAGTCTTGCGAGCCGGCCGTACCACGTGACTGATTCAGAAAACGGTTCACAGGTTTGGCATGAGATTCGAAATATGAGGAGTAGCGAAACGCAATGGATCCACCCTCACATTTTGTGGACTTGGGACTTTATTATATTATTAAGTTCATAATTTATGTATTGGCATCACAAACATCATTCATTTATTTAACTCAAAGCTTCACACACCAAAGCCATGGTGTCTATAATCACATTATAATTACTCTGCCTGTTTTACATTTATTGTCCACTTGATGGCACAGTAGAGCAAATGAAGCACCATGAAGCTTCGGCCCATGAGTGAACCAATTGGATGGACAGCTTCAATGCTTCATGAAGCTTCATCTCGCCATCACTACTAACAGCCACACATACTAACAGCTATGGTAACAGCCATGCTAACGACCACAGATGCTAATAGCCATGCTAACAGACACACATGCTAACAGCTATGCTAACAGCCACACATATTAACAGCTATGCTAACAGCCACTCAAACTCACCTGCACAGGTTAATTTCATCTGCAGTCAAACACGCCCAAACAATTCACAGGACAAAGTTTGATGTGAATCTTGTTAATTAGCTTGTATCCTCACACTGTTTAAATAGAGTGAACACATTCTCACACTGTGGGGGTAAACAAGCTCTTTTCTGTTATATTAACCATGTGTTTCTTTGTCTTTGACTTACTGTGGTTGTTGGGGGCGTTGGTTCACTTCCTGGTTGAGCAAAAGGTGCGTCTGAGGGGTGGGGCCTCTTAAATCCTAAAGCCAGCTCATCAGACCAAACCATGTGCTGCCAAGTCAGAGGGGGGGTCAGGCTTTAGGTGTTTTTTTGCCTTGTATTAGTTGTAGCTGGTGTCCATCTTGTTTTCCCCTCTTGTGTTATTTGGTTTGATTTGGTCACTATATATGTTCACTGCTGCCTCCACAACAGTTTCTTCCTTCCTCGGCCACAGAGACAGCTGCTCCATGAAAGAGGCTTTTTATGGACTCACAGGTCTGTTCAAAAATTAATTAATTAAATGAAATCTTTTTGAGTCTTAATATTAGCAGTAGAGACTTTTCTAGCTTTCAAACACTGTCATCTCCAACATGCAGGCCAGGCTCAGTTCATCTCTCCAGAATCGTTCAGACCTCTTCACTTTGACACCAATTGACAGAAGGTAGGCGCTATTTTTGATGTCAAGGAAACAGGCAGGAGTATAAGAGACATTTATGCAAATAAAAAAATTTATGCAAAGACTTATATTCCAATCCTTATGTGAACGCTTTAGTCTGGTTTTTTTTTTCACTTTGCCCTCAATTTCATTTAATTATACATGATTCAAAAGTGAAAAGTTATAAGTTGAAGTTAAAGCGATATTCCACCATTACATGATAACCCACTCAGTATGTACTCACCCCTATGCCGATGTGATGATGGGTGAAGATCTTCAGTTCACAAAACAATCCTGGAGTTTCAGCAGAAAACAGAGTAGCAGCCTCATCCAGTACAATGGCAGGGAATGGTGACCATGGATAAAACGTTAAAAAAAGAACACAAAACAAACACAAAATGTCTCCATCCTGCTCGTGTGGTGTAATCCAAGTGTCCGCAAGCCGCGACATTAAAAATTAACCGCAAAACACGCCATTTACGCCATGTTTTTAGCTGAAATGTCAACTGTAGCATGTAGCCGGTAGGATGCAAACATGGTGTCGATCTCGCGAGACTTGTATATCTCTTAATGGACGCACGTGCGGAAGTCTTGCGAGATTACATCCATGTTTACATCCTACCGCTACAAGCTACAGTTGACATTTCAGCTAAAAACATGGCGTAAATGGCGTCTTTTGCAGTTAATTTTTAATGTCGCGGCTCACAGACACTTGGGTTACACCACACAAGCAGGATGGAGACATTTTGTGTTTGTTTTGTGTGCAAAAATTAGGCACATGTATCATGTCCAGGCGTACAAAAAAGCCTCTTGGAGCCACAGCCTGAACCCAACAGGAAGTTGGCCATTTTGAATTAAGTGGTCAATTTCTGCGTTTTCCATGTGTTGTATTTTAACCAACTCCTTCGACATAATTAATCAGATTGACTTCAAAATTGGTGTGTGCCATCTAGACTAGTTGTTAGCTATTGTTGAAGGGTGTGGCCGTGGCATGGTGTCTCACCATGAAACAGGAAGTTCCTGTAATTTGAGTTTGAATGATCCAATCAGCCCCAAACTTCATGTTTGATAAGAATCCTTTCCTGATCACAGCTTTATGCTAATCAGGAGTTGCACTCGTTGCCCTTGAAGTAAGCCTCATGCGACAATCATCTGATTTACATGAAATTTTCACAGTGTGGCCTATACTTATATACTGGAACATAACGTAATTAGTGGCTGTTCTGTAGCACCACCTAGGTGAGACAGGAAGTGGCATTGAACTTCCTCCTGCCTTGTCGATGGACTGGCATTTAGTGATGGGGTTGCGGCCGCAGCGTGTCCTGATGGGTGCGGGTGTGTGGGGTTCAGTGCTGCTTCCAGCTTTAATTTTTTTTTTCTTCTTTGCAATTTGACATTTTTGAGAGGCTAAACATGCTCAGTGGCGCATGAAACTTGATAAACACGTCAATGGTGGTGAAAAATTTTGCCTGGCTCAGAAGCCAGTGGGCGGGGTCAGAGAGGGCATCAGGAAATTATCTGCACCTGGTCCTCATGGTCTCTTGGTCTAAAGATATGTTCTTTAACCATGAGGTCACAGGTTCAAATCCCCACATGAACAACTTTATGAAAGCAGGTAGACTGTGAAGTCCCCCCCCCCGCACTACTCAGGCATGTACAATGACAAGTTTTAGCAGTTCTTTCAAACACAGCTCAGCATAGACTCAAAAGTTTTCCTGATTTTGATTTTTCAAATCATCAGCGTCTGCAATACCAATTTGGAATAATATCCTGTCTTAGACTTTTCCTATCTTAAGACTTTAGACAGGAAGTTTCTGTAATACGCCACCGTTTTGCTTCTTCCGAAAGTTTATACCAGTGTGTTTATGTGCGAGTTTAGTATGGCATACGACCACACATATATATGCACACACACAGACGTCTGAGCGTTCCCCAGGTATTGAGTTAATTGGACTTTAGGCCATGCATTTGCTTCATATGCATAGATGTGTGTGCCCGCGCACGTACCCGCGCCCCTTCTCGTTTGCCTGCGGTGACAGGCTCGCCTCTCCTCGCTAATGCTAACACGCCGCCGCTTAGCTTCTAATTAAGATGTATGAGTCACCATGTCTGCGTGTGTGTGTGTTGTGTGTGTGTGTGTGTGTGTGTGTGTGTGTGTGTCTTGTCATCATAGTCTGCCACACATGAATGGTGCTGTCTGCGTTGTGTTTGGCAGGGTTGAGCGGTTTTGTGGCCAGGAACGTTGTCTAATTTAAGATGTCACACATGCTTGGTAGCTCATGTACGCGGGACTCTCACACACACACACTCACTCTGCCGTAGTAGCAGGCAAACACGCGGCGGCCCAGAGGCCACACACACATTCAGCCACACTTTTGCCACGAAACATCTTGACGGATAGACAGTTGGGCGAGGGGGTGTTGATGAGAAACACACACAAATGTCATCCGTTTGCGAACCCACACACACGAGAACGTACCACTTTTTAAAAACTGCAAACACAGTGCCTTGGCAGGGTGATTACTGCTTTTATCATCGTGCTAATCATCAATCATCATCCCACAGACACACGCACGCTGACATCAGGACACTTCAGCTTTTAAGCACTCACAGGTCTGTAACGTCCTTGTTAGTGGTTGTACACATTCATGTAAGTGTATATAATGGAGCTCAAGAATTCAAGTGCAAAATTTTATCCTGGAAGTGGCCCTGGGAAATCACATGTGCCATTCACATTAAAAAAAAAAAGAAATATATTATTAGGTGCCACTGGGTTGTTTGTAACAACTGAACAAGTGTTCAGTCTGTCTGTTTTGGAGCAAATCCACCAAAATGTCTGGGAAGTGCCAAAAGAGGATTTCAAGGGGATTCTCTCAGTTACCATTAGATACAGTGGAGCAGAAGACAGAAAGACAAAAAAAAGAGAGTTCCAAGTAAAATCTGTCAAAAGCAGAGGTGGCAAAAGTACACACATTCTTTAGTCAAGTAGAAATACAGATATTTGTGAAAAAAAGACAGATTCAACTTCTTGCAAAAAAAAAGTGAGAAAGTGAAAATGTATAAAAGTAAAAAGTCGCTCTCTGAAGGACATTTCTACTGAATGTTTCTGTGCAAAGGTAACTGAACGCCACCTTTTCACCACAGTTTTTGTCTGTTTCGTCTTGCTTTTACATCGTTTTTCATCTTATCTATTCATCTTTTATATTGTTTTTCTTTTTGTGATGTCTTTTGCATCGTTTTTTGTCTCAAAGTTTTTCGTCTTTTATGTCTTTTTTCTTTTTGTTACGTTTTTTTCACCTTGTTCTGTCTGTTACTTCGTTTTTCATCTTATATCTTTTTTAGCTTGTCACTTCTTTTACATTGTTTGTTTCATCTAATGTTGTTTTTTGTTTTTTTTCTGTTTCTTCTGTTGTTTTTCTTCTTGTTATGTCACTTACATTGTTTTTGTTATGTATTTCCCAGTTGTCATTTACATAATTCTTCATCTTGTTATATCTTGCGTCATTTTTTGTCACGTAAGTTTTTTTCCGTCATGTTACATCTTTTACATCGTGTTATATCTTGTGTCTCTAGTATCATTTTTATTCTGTTTCTTTCTGTTGAAATTTGTCTTCTACGATCTTTTTCTTCTTATTATGTCTGTTACATAATTTTTCATCTTGTTTTGTTACTACATCCGTTTTTGTTGCTTTTGTCCCCACAAAATTCTTGAGGTGCATATCTACAATTAGGTTCATTTTCTCACCTGGCCTACCAACAAAGAAATGTCTTGACAGATTGTGTAATAAAGTAACATACAATATTGCAATAAGCATTAGACTAAATTACGATTAATATTACATTAATATTACATTGACAAAATCTTGAGTAAAACAAAACAAATACAAATGACTAAAATGTGACTTAAACTTATTAAAATTCTAAATAAAAATGACTAAGACTAAAACTACATTAAAATTCTCATCAAATGTTTTTTTGTCTCACTACATCTTTTATGTTGTTTTCATCTTATGTCTCTAGCATCATTTTTGTTATGTTTTTTTCCTGTTGAATTGGACTTTCTTAGGAGCTCACCTGGCCTACCAACAAAGAAATGTCTTGACAGATTGTGTAATAAAGTAAGATACGATATTAATTATGTCAAAGATGTTGACAGTAAGTACTAGTTTAAGTCCAGTATTTCTGTTCATCATGCTCACAAATAAAGATGGAATAGTTGTCTCTGTTGGGGTGGACGACCTAATTAGATCGCAATCATCTTCCATCTCAAAGACCTAATAAATCTGGCAAAGTGCATGTCTTATCTTCATCAGGGGCCTTTTAGATGAAAAGAAAAGAAAAAAGAGAGGACAGACGACACTTTTCTGTTTTGTCCACACGAAAAGTAAGACTGCTGTATCGTTCCCAATTAGCACGAGCGCCTTGCGGATTAAAGATGCGCACCAAAGACACCTGAAAACAAGTTGTCCTGCAGTGTCTGTCAAGGTAAATATCAGTCATATCATAACAGTGATTTTAATGTAGCTTAAAGTTCTGCATGTATTCAGGGCGCGCTGCCATTCTCTGTTTACATACTGTTAAATTTAACAGAGCCAAGCTCACAGTGAAACATCTCCTCTTTCTAAAAGATCATCTATGATTTCTTCTGACTCATTAACACGTCATTAACACATTTAACACTAAGTCATTTGGCGAACGTTTAACATTTAACAGTTCGGTATCAGTTTTACCTCCATGTAGAGTGAACGTTTCGTGATGTTTCCCAGATAATGTTCGTCTGTTTTAATGATGCAGTTCACACATTTTTATCTGCTCATTTATTAAAACAGAGTTCAGCAGAAGTAATATAAAAAGTCCAGGTAATAAACATCTGTGTGTCTGATAACCAGTAGTGACGCATCAGTAATGATTTATGCATTTATTCTTATATATGATAGGGGAGACCTGGGACAGTAGTAAAACATTTTGTTTGAGCACCAGTAACTCAGTGGTTGTTCATGCTCGAGATCTCAAACTTTGATAGACAAGACGACTATATTTATCTACTATTAATAATATAAAACTCTATTGGACGTCTGCTACACACTATCACAAATTCTGTTAGTTAATATCAAGTATGAAGAGTGCCATTGTTACGACCTACCCCACTTCCGGGGGTGGGTTGTAACACTAGCTGCAGATAGATGTAACATTAATTATATCAGATAATTTGCTAATTTGAGGTCCATACTTTCCAGTTTCTGAAAGAACTTTTTTTAAGGATAAAGAATAAAGTTCTGAACAAAGTGAACAATTTAAAGTGACCCTCAAAATTACAACTAACACTGACTAACACTGTGGCTAAAACTCTGACTAAATTATGACTAATATTAAAGAGATCCACTGACTAAATCTTGTGACTAAAATGTGACTTAAACTCACTATAATTATAAATAAAAGTGACTAAGACTGACGCTAAATTTAAAGCTCTTATCAGTCTTAACACTGGTAACGTGTTCACTTCAAATGTTCTTCAGATCTGGCTGATGTGACTGTTCAGCTGCAGAGTGCTTACTCGCCAGACTGTTTATAATCCACCAGAGGCTTTTTGTTTCCATTGCTGCTTGTTTTTTTTGTTTTTTTTTTTGTTTTTTTTGTTTTTTTTTCTCCACTGAGGCATGTTGGCAGGCTGCTGCCAGGAGTCGACTCTACCCAGCCAGTACGTCACTGCCCGACCGGGAGCCTTTAAACAAGCGCGCCCACACACGAACAAACAAACAAACACACCTCCTCCCTTTCATTCCATCCTCATATCTTCCTGCAGCACGTAGGCTACGTACCCGCACTGATCCTGGACTGATTTCATTTGCAGGGAATTCTACATTTCAGAAGTAACTGCATGCAAAACAAGCGATTCAAATTCTTTGCTTCTCTTCCTGTTGTTCTCTGAGACGTTTTATTTTATCTGCTGCTTTACAGTGTTTAATCAAAAGCTCTGCTGTTCCTCAGTAGAAAATGGGGAGGCTTTGCCAGAATGACTGAAACATTTCACTGCATGATGTAACGTATTAAAATGAATCTGCTGAGGAGGAAGTTGTTGATTTGTTGAGCCAATTGATGCTCTGTTGGGCCTTTGCATCTGTTGTTTTTGGTGCTGTGTTCCCTTCCAACCGTTCAAATGTTGGGAATCAGTTTTCACACCTACACAGAAGCAAATTAATATAGAAAGTCCTTCAAGAATTATTACTGGAAAGGCTCATCATCGCTTTGGCTACTTTTTGGTCATGCTCCATGTGACAAATGCATAGGCCTACACATGGCAATATTCCAATTTATCAATTTGAGACCACACAACCACACTGTGTAGTAAATGACTGATGTGATATTAATACAGAGTTACAGCAGCGGCCACGATCATGATCCACTGCTTGTCGCTCACATATCTGGCCAGCTGCCTTTGTTGCATGCCATTCATCATCAGTCTCTTCTGGGCAATTATTTTTCATTGGGGGGGGGGGGGGGGGGGGGGCTCATGAGAAATTGATCAGGCTGCCGTGGGCCAGGCACAGATTCATTGAGAGGACTGGGTGTTACAATCCTGACGATCAGCACTATACTCACGTGGGTGGGTTTCTTGGAGGTGACCACCATATGAAGCTACCAGCATGACACATCATCAGTTGTGGACCTAGACGTCATTGGGTGTTTCGGCCTTTAATCACAAGACACCCTCAGTCAAGGCAGGCCCAACCCGGGTTGATCAAGTCTGGGTGCGTGTCTCACGGTGGTCGCTTAGGAGCACAGCCGGGATCTCTTTTCTTCAGTCATAAACTGAAACTGAAACAAATAATATAAGGTGCTAATAATGGCCAAGTCTCTCATAATAGAATGGCCGGAAGTGTTCTAAACAGGGCACTTAGACTGTACCATGCAGGCTGCATACAGGTTGCAATGATAGTAGCAGCAAAAGTAGAAAAACAACATATAGTAAACAACGTGGATGTACAGAATTGAGTGAATAAAGTTACAGTTTAATATGAAAGATACAGTCTTTATCATTAACAATGAACACAGCATTGAGCCCTTTCAAAATAAAGGTCTGATAATGGTTTAATGGTAAGCATAATGCTACTGACTGTCTTTGCTAGATTTTTTATTTTTGGTATTTCCATGATGGCCTTGCGGGCCACATGAAACCTTTCAGTGGGCGCATCTGGCCCCCAGGTTGCATTTTGCTCAGGTCTGCAATAAGTCATATATATATTGGCACAAGGTACAAATGAAACAGTTGAGAAAACCTAAAATTTCAAGTCAACTTACTTCAATAGATTTTTAGGTTAAGTTCTGAAAAAGTTTTACCAACTGAAAGTTTTATCGAGATAATTTCCTGTTCTTTTTTATAAGAACTTGAATTTTTAAGTTTTAGAACCTCCCAGAAATTTGTATTTCAAAACTTGTTGAGTAAACTCATTTACATGAAAGTGAAAAAAAAAAAAGTTAATAATTTAATATTTTCATTTGCAAGCAATAACTTTTCAAGCACCCAAATAATGACAAATCAGGTACACAGAGCACTGTGAACAGTTTTTGAAATATATGTTGTTGTTTTTTTTTTGTGGGGTTTCTGAAACTCAAAGATTAAAATTTATCTAAAGTAAATTATCTCAGCAAAACAATATTATAGGTCAGCAAAACAGCAAAAAAGTTTATTTCAAAATTTATGAGTTTGGTTTGAAACTCAAAAATCTAGTGACTGAGTGACTGACACCGTGTCTGAGCATTTCTTTCTTTGAACCTGCAGTGACCAAGGACAGTCTCAAAACAACAGATTCAGTCAGGCTGGGTACATGATGTCATAAACCTGAGGAACCAATCCCATTAATCGAGGAGTTGGCGTTATCTATATCATAAGTGGCAATGCCCAGCCCACAGGAGAAGCCTGATGTAGCTGGTTACTACGATTAGCTCGGGAGAGGGTGGCGACTATTCGCATATTCATGAATATTTTAATATTTAAAGATGTAGCGCTATAGGTAAGCCATTTTAACAAGGTATTTGAACTTATTTTGAAAAAAAAACACACATCAGACACAATTTATTACTTCTTGCAGAGCATTCTGTATTGTTTATTACACAGCATTTTCAAATGCTTGATTCTGATTGGACAATTACAGCATTCTAAGGTCTGTTATTTCTGTATAGCAGACCGTTGCTATGGACGTCGTTCTGATTGAATCACGTCCTGTCATATCAATCCGCAGAAAGACGTCTACACCCTGCGGCGAGAAACCGTTAGTTTTCTGTTGCTCCATCAGAAAAAAGGAATATTTTTCCCATATCAATTTTAATATATTTGGAGAGAACGAAACTTTGGATTCGTGGTTAATGGCTGAACAGTGAAACAGAGCAAGAAAGAGAGGTGAATTATAGTGCTAAGTAGGCTCATCTTCGCTACAGAGTTACCGTTGCTATGGACGCAGTTCCAACCGTAGAAACGAACAGACTATTTTTGCAAGTCAATAAAATCATATTAAAATCAACATTATTATGTCAAACTTTTGATTTCTTTAGTAAGTAGCTGTGTGATAAGCGGGATGCATCACGCTGTCGGGGTTTATTTCTTTATAGTGACCAACTGGCTCTACATTATCACTTACTTAACACATGACTGGAGGTGGACTTTAACACAAATTCAGCCAATCCCTGTGAGTTCTTCATGACCTTGCAATTTTGTCCAGTCACTGCAACTTTTCTGCAAATTTCATCATATCATCGTACCTTCCCATGAGTTCCACCTTCCCCTGCACAAATGTAAAGCACGTACTGCATATCTCAATGAACTGACTAAATATTTTCTTTACTAAGTTTTTGTGTGAAAAGAACACAAGGCCATTGTTGACATTTATCAATGCTCTGTGCACTTTTATGTTTTATAATTTAGTGCTTGTCTTTTTTGTTTGAGACTGAGATTTTGGTTCTTTGTGGTGCAGTTCTTCATTTACAAATAAAGCATGTTTTGTTAGAATATTTGTGATCCTGAGTCTTCTCTGTAAGAACACTCAAAACATAGTATGGTTTTATTCTCCCTGAAATAAGTTGCAGTTTTTTCTTGCTCCTGCATGCAACATGCATTAATTTTTATTTTATTTATTTATTTTATTTTATTTTATTATTATTATTTTTAAATGCTGCCATGAAATCAGGCATTTTAGGCCTCAACATTTCTGGAAACAGCCCACAAAATCCTGGATGGGCCGATTAACGAGCAGTTGAATGGGTGTACCAAATAAAGTGGCTGGTTTTACACTTTCTATTTAAGGGTGGTGAAATTTGCATCTACAAGTTATCTAATTAACCAGTTTCCTCCTGTGCATCATTCTTGTGCTTGTGTGGTGTGTTGTGTTAATAACAATCCACTTCATAAATCCAAGGTCAGCTGAAAAACATGTCATATAAGTTGTGTGCGTGTCCTTTCACTCTGGTGCCAACCCCGTGGCCCTGTCTCAATCTTTCATTGCACCCTCAAAACTCCCTCTGTCATGTGGTAAACTGGTTTCACTCGAATCAATTCATGATGTCAACTGAAGCCTCTTGAAGGCCTTAATGAGGTATGCGCATGAGAGCCAGTGTCACTTTGTAAAGAGGCAGTTGTGATGTGTTTGGGTGTTTAACATAATCCCTAATGACCTTCAGTCCCCTCTGGGTGTCAGTGGTTGTTCACAGGCTTTCAACATCAATAATAGAGAACAGGGTGTATGAATAGCATTAAAAGGATCCAATGAGTGTTAGCGGGCCTGAGTGAGCCGGACTCCCGGCCAATTAACAAGATTGACTGACTTAATAATGAAAATACATGTGTTCGGCATGTACTGGGTGTATCGGTGGACGCTGGAGACTTGGCATCAAGCTCAAAGAGATTTAGTTAGTCAGTGTTTTAAGCAAGAACACTCACAGCCTTGCTAAAGTGCTGTTACCATGTGATCCTGAAACATACCTAAAAAGTGTTACCCTTGACCAGGACAAGAATTCAAAACTTTAGACAATTTAAAAATGTGTTATTTTATATGAAAGTCCTGGCTCTTCAGAGTTATGTCCCACATTTCCACTCTGTCAGGCTTTTACAAAAACATGATTTAATCAGGCATAAAAAGGGTTAGCTATACCCTAAGGACCCCTGTCTCACTTCCTGGTTTTAAAAAAGGCGGGAATACTGCTCAAGCACTGGTAAACTTTCTATTTTTCGACAAACTCAAATAATATTTCTATCAGGTGTGTCTCAACCATAACATGTCAACTCTGTAGCCCTTCTAAAACAAAGCTAAATAAGAATTATGGTTTAAAAATGTGTATTTTGATTAACATTAAGAAAACTCTGAGCAACTTTAAAAAATAAAATGGTCGCTCACTACGACTATGATGTGAAATGAAAACTCAAGGTTAGTCTGTTACAAGATATAATTGCCAAGAGTTTGATCTTTTAAAATATATTTTCAAGCATAATTGGAGGGTAAATTCAAAACCCTCTAAGATACAATTTTGTTCCAGTTCTGAAGAATGAGTGTGAAATAATACAGCTTTGTTTGACAAGAAAATTTAAGTCGGTCAAGCGATCATTTTGAATGCCGTGACTCAGCCATCTTAAAATAATGATACCTGTGTCATTTTTCAGGCACCGCTGCTGGGAGCAAGTTTAAACAGCGAGAGAACAGACGATCAAAAAAGGTTGTTGACTGAGGAGAAGACAAAGAAACTCAAACATTGACTTTCAGAGATGGAAAAAAAAAAAAACTATAATAAGACCAGGAAAATGGTTGAAAATAAATGATACTGAGGAACGTCTTTTCTTATGCAGCATGGCTCCAGTAATGGCAAAGGTTGTCCACAACTTTGGTCCTGAAAGAAACAACTATATTTCAGCAACTATTGGGCGGATTGACATGAAATTTAATACCATCTATGGTCCCCAGAGGATGGAGACTAACGACTATGATATCCTCCAGTGCCATCATGAGGTTGACATGTGTGGCTTTGAATGAAATCTCTTGAGGTTTAGTCCAAACATTCCCCCATCTTCCACACAAGATGAATTAAGAGCACTTTGGAAATCTTTAGCTCAACTTTCCCTCTAGTGCCATCATCAGGTCAAAATTTTAATTTGTCCAAATAATGTTTTAGGATCACATAGCTGCAAAACTGATGAAAACCTCAGCTCTACTTTGTGTTAAGTGCCAGGTAGGAAAGGCAAACTATAAATATGAATAAATTATAAATCTATAAACTGTACTATACCTGCAACACATCAGCATGTTAGCAGTGCCATTGTGAAGATGCTACCATGCTAATGTAGCATTTAGCTCAAAGCACAGTTGTTCCTAAGTACAGCCTCATAGAAGTGCTAGCCTGGGCACCGCCACCTATCGGTCCCTCCAGGAAGTTGTGATGTTGCGATTGCAACAATTAATACAAATTCAACCAATCCCTGTGAATTCTGTATGACCTTGCAACTTTTCCACAAATTTTACCCATCACTGTAGCAGTCCTCCACGCAAACGTCAATCATGTGCATCTCAATGAACCGACTCACTGTCTTTTTTTTGTATCTATGTTTTTCCATTATGTGTGAGTAATGAAAATAACACAAGATTTATCGTTGTTATCGACATTTGCACTTGTTGTTTTGACTGAGTTTTAGCTCCAAAAAGATTCTGCTTCTTTGTGGAACCACCTGAAGGTGCACTTCATCATCTACAAATAGAGAATATTTTCTTATAATTTTTGTAATCTGAGCCTTTATGGCAAGGTTACTAAAAACACCCAGACCTTAATTCTCCCTGGAACAAGTTGTATTTGATTTTTAATAAATTATATTGTCTCTCCTTGTGTTTTCAAAAACTTGACCTGATGAAGGTCATTATACCAAATAATAAAGAATAATAAATCTTGGATTCACAAGTGCAGAAGACAGTGTGGGGGAGTCTGCTTTTTAATTATCAAAAAAAGATACAACTTTTTCTTGCAATTTTCTCCTGGTCGTGCACTTTCATTGCAAAGAATGCCTAAAAAATATTGCAACTTGCATCACATTTTTAAAGAAAAGCTGTCATGAAATCAAGCAATTTAGAATGCAACAGTCCCCCAAAACGCCTGTGAAATCCTAGAAGGACTGACTGTTATGGGCATCAATTGGCAATGGCTATATCCAGAGGTGGGAGCAAGTCATTGTTTTTCAAGTTACAATTAAGGTTCACTCAAGTCCCAAATCAAGACTGATAAATCTAAAGTCAAGTACCAAGTCCTAAACAAGTCATAATGTCACAGTGAGTTTCCAGCTTCATTAATTTACAAAGTTACTTAGCTAAAGGTATTATGGTATACCAGGGTATTAAGAAATGCGGACAGTGTAATTTTCAGGACCATCCTGAACACAAACACTCCTCTTTTCATTCAACTAATAGGGAGATGCTGTGTTGTAGTGCACAGCTCATGCCAGCAGGGGTCGTCTCTGTGCTGCAGTGCAGCTGAGCTGACAAACATGGCATCTGGTAGATAATATTACAGGACTGGGAAAATACCTCTGCCTTGGGAGTATCTTGGGTTTTGTCCAGATGATAAAGGTAACCCCTAATTTACACCAGGCGCGGTTGCGCCGCGTTACGGCTGTGCCGCGGCACTTGGAGAAATACGCAGCCATTCTAGTCAATGCTCGTATTTACACCAGATGCGCCGCGGCGCGTGTCAGCAGCGTCCCAGAAGCGGCTCGGCTCTCCGCTCCGCAGAGAATACGCAGCAAGTCTATTTTTGACGGATGGCGCGTCAAGCTGCGCAGAGGAGATCGAACCAGACAGGAAGTCCCGACATGAAAAGCATAGTGAATCCAGTCAATTTTCAAAATAAAACATCTCGTGTTGACGATGGATCGTATTTCACTTCATTCATTCAACATTACACCATACCTGGCAACAACAGGTATGTTTCATAATATTGAGATGATTATAGAGATGTATTTTTTAATCAAACAAAGCTTCAAAACTTTGATCCATGATTTTGAAGACTACAGCACAATAAAGAAGGAAATAACAACATTAAACACAATTAAAACATACAAAAAAAGAAACCACATAACTACATGGTAGAAGCACAAAAATCAAGGAAGAATGGCCAAAAACAACGAAGTAAACAAGTCAACAACTGCTCCATTTCTGAGACGCTCCGCTTCTGAAACGCTGCTGGTGTGAATTGAAGTCGCGGGCATGATGGAACAAAACCGCAGCGCAGCCGTGACGCAGCGCAGCCGTGCCTGGTGTAAATCCCGGGTAAGCCAGCAAATACTGCAGACCCTTGATTGGTCAGAGCATAGAGGGTCACAGTAGCGTAGCGCAGTGAGTGTGTAACTTTAGTGAGCACGAAAGAGAGCAACTGGTGGCAGAGAGCGACGGTGAATGTGCGCTGAGAGGAGGAAAACGTGAGCAGTGAAGTTGTCAGTCTGGCAGTAAATGTACAGCGACGGCGCTGTGAATGTAAGTGTAGGTTTAAGTTCATCAGTGAATAAAGCTGCAGCTTCTCAAAACCACAGCAGAGCTTCTTTGTGTGAGTGTGTGTTGTTTCTCAGCTGCGGGAACAGCGTCACCATGACGATCAGCTCCGCCTACATTCAGACAGCACAACATCAAGCTTCACTCAAATGCCACCTAATACCGTATACCCTGATAAAATGTCAGAATGGTATAAAGGTATGAAAATATAGATACCACCCAATCCTTATGCTGCTGTCGGATTGGTTCCAACAAAGTGGATCTGAGGAATTTAGTGCCAACTTGCTAAAAATGAACAGCGCTAATGTTAGTAGATTCAGAAAATAATCGATTCGTGGCACACGTTTCAAATAATAGACAGAATCTTTGGGCTCGATGTAAAATATCAAGTGTTTTTAAGTCAAAAGGCTCAGGTCCAAGTGAAATCAGGAGTCACTGGTCTAAAAGTTTAAATCAAATTGGACGTCTTTTTTGATTTTGTCAGGTTCAGAGTAAATCCAACAAATTTGTGACTGCCTCAAATCCACAGCTCTGGCTAATCCACAACAATTGGTTATTTTGTGAAAAAGATTTTTTTGTTATTATTATATTCTTCTGCATTGCGGATTAGTTACTTGTCTTTTGAATTATGCAGAACAAACTGGAAACAAACCACCTTGCTTTCAGAGCACCCTCAGGCTCTGTCACGGTTACAGCAGCTCGACGCCAGGTCTCCACAATGTAATGCCAACTTAACAAACGTCAGGATAGAAGAAACATGTCGATATTTCTTCTATCCTGTACAGCGACAAACGTCCCTGGCAGGGCCTTCAATGGGAAACACTTGACATCATCATTATGTATGCAACAAAAACACTTTTAAATAGACAGTGATTAATCCATCTGTCCCAAAAAAAAAGGTTGAACGACTTGAACCCTCCATCTGCCACAACATATGGAATTCTGAAGACGTGTCTTCAGCTCTGATAGACAACACAGCGTTTACTAGAAATAGTTGTTTGTGACTTTTTTCCCATCTTGATGAAAATACATGTTGATATTGCAGTATCTAAAAGAATTTTAAGCCTGTCATTTTATTTTTTCATATACGATATATTTTTGTATCACATTAATACACTGTGCATTCGTGAAAACTCATTGATCGCCATAGTTTTTATTTTAGAAACGTTAACGAGTATTCTTCATTGCTTTGGGGAAATTTGGCACATCTCAACCTTTTTATTTCCCCTTGTGGGAGGGAAACAGCGTGGTTATTGTAGTCTAAATTTGTCAATATAACATACAATTATGATATCAATCACTTGTTTTGGTGGAAATCAATTAAAAAGACAATTATTAGTAAGTGCTCACTTGCTAATAATTGTCTGCAACATCCAAGTGATCATTATGACACCAGGTTGCATTCATAAAAATACGTATAAATTCTCAATTTCCATTCTAAATTTATTTTAAGATGATATTTTAAGCTTTAATTTGTTTATTTAACAGTGTATGTTGGAACAATGCAGATTGTATCATGATATTCATCAGAATGACACATATTTTCAACACAATTTTACTATTTTAAAAAAAGCTGCAAAATATAGACAGGGTGCGTGTGCAACTAGGGGCCAGAAGGCAGGTTTGTCCACATGGCACAACCAGTGTTCTCAACAGATTTGGTGACTTTTAAGACCCTTTTATTGACTTTACTGCTAAAAAGGCGAGTAGCGACAAGTTTAGCTCTGAAAGATTGTTGGGGTCTCTATCTTCCTCTCCTTTCCTGGACGGTTGTGTTTAGAATGGGAACTCTAATTTACACCATGATCGAGGAGGACATCGTAGGAGGTAAAGTTGTTGCCTAAACATGTAAATAGTTTGTCTGAGCTCCTCTCTTACTCTTTCTCTCCAGACTTCGTGCTTACAGAGCACTAATTTTTTATCGGGATTGCGCTGACCGAGCAACTTTCCATTTTGTCACTGTCCCAGACCCACAAAGCTGTCACTCGTGTCTCATGTCTTGTGCAGTATGTTTACAGTAGTTTCACATATCTTTCAGATGTGGCAGGCTGTAAAGTAACCTTGTTGTGAAGACTTTTACTTTGAGTTAATTAGTTTATTGACACTAACATTACATGCATGCTCCTGATATGGTTAATTAACTGGTTAATTAGTTAACAGCCTCAATAACCAACAAAAATCAGGTAAATTGAGCAAAATTAACAGGCCATGTCATCAACCCATAATGTTTATTGTGATTCAGCTCCTTTTAGCTAAACATTTATTTGAATCGCAAACTTAGTGTTGTGATTTCATTCAGAGACCTGATGACTATACTGAGAATCAACTATTGTTAGCTAACATTTTACACAATATATTAATGTGATATAAAAGACAATCAAACCGATCCAGCACTGAAATGGCAAGTTATGGTTGTGTCAACAAGGATCTACAAAACTATGCTAAATCTAAGTTGATTGCAACTGTTGACTATAATCTTTTGACCAGCTACCAAAGCCGCTTTGCCCCCTGAAATATTCGTAACAATTTTAATGTGTTTCTCACTGCAACGTTTTCTAAATTAGCAAAGATTAACGTGCCAAAAACGTGCGAGCAACATGAAGGCAGCCATATTGGATTTTGCACTCAGAGGTTGGCTGCTGCCTGCAGTGCACTGATATTCCACCAGAGGGCAGAAGACATGCTTTAGATGAAAGTACTGATCGTATTGATGTGTAGAGGTCACCGAAACTCATGTTTCAAGTATGATACAAATGGCGTTAAAGGGTTAAACTGAAAAAGAGGCGAGAGAAAATTCCTCAGCCTGTAGAGGAGCATGTAATCCTTCAACTAAGCATGAAAATCCCTTAAATTGCAGGTTTTTACATGACAGCAACAGTATGCATTGCTGCAGTTTAATCTCCCCGGCTTGAATGAAGTAGCCAGCCTCACTTGGACCCCGTCCATTCATCCACCCATTATATGCCTGCTTAACCTCCGCAGGGTTACGCTGGACTGGAGCCTGTCCCAGCTCATGTTGGCGGGCGGGGCACACCTGAGACAGGTCACCCATCTGTCACAGAGCTACTCTGACCTTTTTTACAACATTAAAAATACATATTTAATAGTTAAGTACATTGTAATGCCACTTATGCTACTTTACAGCTTACTTGAACTTTTCTATTGCTACATGGGGTGTTGCTACCTTTAATTAAAGCAGCACTAATGGATTTTTTGGCAACTTTGGGGCAGCACAAAAAGCTAAAAACACAACATGGACATACAATATCATCACTTTGGACATCAAGCTGTTATGGAGCAAAGTTAGCATTCATTTGCAGCTGTGTTTCCAGCCACCCAACAAATCTACACAAGTCCAATATTCAACGCTCTTTTTAAGAGTAAAGTTATGTTCCTAAAAAACAAAAGATGAGCTAAAGGACACTAAAGTGCTTTGTAGCGCAAAGGAAAGTGGCAGATTTGACAGATAATTCTCGTGGGGTTGTCACAAGTGAACCCTTTCAGTCATTTGGTCCATTGTTACTGTAAAATTAATTATGTGTGCATCTTTACCTGTCAAATTTATACCCCAAACAAATAGGGGGCAGCATATCACCCACGTAACAGCAGGGAGCGAGGACATTTTCACATCTATCTCTGTGAATTAAGAGTTCATTTCAGCCAAAGTTGGTGCTTGTAAGTGCATTTTGCTGATAATACTAACTTGGTGGAATTAGTGCTTTTTACTGAAGTAAAGGATGTGAATAGGATCACCTGGTCCCAGAGTGCAGTGTTTCTTGCCCAGCTGCTGCTGACATACACTGCCTCTGTGTTCTCCACGGAGAGAAATTATCTTCCTCTCATTGTTGTTAGATTATGATGTCAGGCTGATCAGGTCCAGGTTCTTTGACTCTGAGCCTCTCTTACAATGTTCTCCTCTAAAAAGCCTTTATTTTTACAGAATTTTCTGCCTCCATTGTAGCTAGTGGTAGAACCTACTGGAACGACCATAAACGGTCATTCTGACCTGTGTCTTCCAAACTGTCTCTCATGATAAATACCAGACTAACAGATTAACGCATTTATTCTGTTAGTTTATCTTTTTACAAATTAAGTAGCACATTTGTCAGTATGCATGCCATCATGTGTAACTGTAATGACTGCATATATTCACAGCAGTATTTTTCTGTAGGAAAATAACATCACCGATTCAAATTTTTAGATTCATGTAGAATTACTCAGAGTGAGAAACAGTTAAGTGTATTTGACAAGATTATAGACATTATTGTTATTTTCACATGAAATAAACACAAATTTCCACCAAGAACCATCACAAAATATAAAGGCTGGAAACGAGTACAAAAATAAAACCAAACATTGCTATTTGTAACAAGTAAGGGTACTTTGTTTCAAAATTTGAGAGCTTTAACACAAAAATTCAGTGAGTTATAGGTGCTGAGACAAAAAGTGTCACAACCATCCCTGGTATCCCCTACATTATTTTTAATTGAGTCTAATTAATTAATTATTTGTATTTTAATGTTGGGAAATTGGAAATCAAGGCCACTTGTGGAGTGTAATTGACAGAGACAATGATAGTTGCTAAGCAACCAAGATGCATGTCCAACTGTGCAAAAAGTAACTATATTAACAGTGGCAATTTCTGCGGGGCCAATATGACCGGCTATGGCCGCAATAGGTAAAAATGATCACAAAATCCTTGCTCATTTAAAAAATATGTAGTATATATTTCAAAGTTTAGCACAAAAATTCAGTGAGTTATAGGTGCTGAGACAAAAAGTGTTACAACCATCCCTGGTCTCCCCTACTTTATTTTTAATTGAGTCTAATTAATTAATTATGGGTATTTTAACATTGAGAAATTGGAAATAGTGAAGTTTTAACAGAACTATTCCATGAGTTATAGGTAGGTAGCGCCCTCTATTGGCCAGACACTGCTGAGAATGACTTTAATCCTATTGTGTGCACATGGGTTTGCATGCCGCCACCTAAATCATTCATACTTGTAGACTGCAAAACAACTCCCACACAATGTATGCAATTACTGATGTCTGATAGGACAAAGCAATTTTGTGAACACCTCGCCTGCTTGCCAATCAAAGATCTCAGTGACAACCCTGACAAAAATTTCAATAATCTGTGAGAAATGTATTATTTATGTTGATGCTTCGGTTGGATTGACGACAGGAAATGTGCATTCCTGTGGTGATTCTGGCATTAAGGCCTCTTTTGTCTGCTAAGACAAGTCAATCAGAATGTCGTGACATGCTCTGGAGGATAAATGGTTTAGGTTTTCAGATTAATTTTCGACCCGAAAGTCATGACCAAGAGAGATGTGCAGCAGGAATAGTTTGACAGAAGTGCAATTACCTCTGATTACTTTCCTAATCATAATCAGACAGGCTCCATGTTGTCCGTGACAGGGTTGAACTCAAACAGTGTCCTTGTCAGAGAGCAGCGCCTGATAATGATTGCGGTTTCATGCCTCAGGTGAGAGAAGATGTGTTGTGTGTGTTTGAAGTGTGTTGACTTGCCACAGTAAACACATCCTGTATCAGACGTACGGATCAGAAATGAAATTATGAACTTGTTTTCTCGTCTGAAGTGATAAGGCCTGAATGGCGCCCATTTGTGTGAATCACCCACATGTTAATTGCTTCCACCTAGTCTAATACACATGTAAATTTGGTTTTGTAGTTCATTTACAATAATTCCCGACCATTTAGCATCTCATCTGTCCGCCTGGTATTACAGAATGTATCATCCGTAGCCCGCTGCAGTGTGAGCACCATGTTGTAATTTTAGGTGCTTTTAGAGATGTTGTTAAATGGCACAGTTACCCTAATGGATTCTGCTGGAGACCAGTGCACCCAGCCAACTCATCAGCCTTACGAGGCAACTCAAACTATTGTACCCAGTAGATGAGACTTTGGTTTGAAGCGATGGGCTCGGATGCAAATGATAGGAGAATAATAGCTAATGGTGCATGATGTGCATCCATTTTTACATTCTGCTGAGGTAATAATGTGGTAATCCTCAGACACTCATTTGATCTTTTTCTTTTGTCTCTAGCTTTTTCTGGGAAAAATGCACCCATTCAGATATGTATTGGAAATCTGCCCTTCAAATTAACAGAAAAAATACATCATTTGGAATTACTGCTCAGCGCAGGGCTGACACCGTGTGGTCGGTGTTTGATTGGTTGGTTGTTATGCTCTTGTCCAGCCAAAGTCTTACTGGTCAGACAGTCGCTGGTGTTACTTTAATAAGAAGAGAAGCGTTTCTTAATCCATTACCGTAGTGGGGCAGGACATATGCTGGCCAGTTGTATTTTATTTTGAAGTGCCAGGTCATTTACTGAACATTTCTTCAGCTCCAAACTAATTGACCCTTCGCTAAGTCCCACCCTCCTTAGTTACTTTGCTAAGCCTGCCAAACTTTCCATTCTCGCACTGCATTTATACAGTTTACGGTGATAATGGTGGCAGATTTTACATCAAAATTGGGAGTAATTGTTGAGGTCTCATTTCTAGCTGATGACGGTGGATTTTGCCAGCTGAAATAATGACTCATAAACAGATTTCATAAGTGTAGCTGGCTGCTAATTTGACTTGGGTCTCCAGCTGACATTTGAATGTTTCCATCTGACACGTTTTAAAACAAGAACCCTGTGAAAGTAATGTAAAGTTACCTGACAGCTGTGTGCATGATAAAACGTTAATGCTAAACGACTGAGGCTAAAGCTAGCTTACATCTCAGCAAACATTGGTCGGATGGTGAAATACAGCAGGTATATCTACATGATAGATGACAGAAATGTACTCATTAACGTGGGAAAAGGAAGCTTGATTAGTTTGGCAGACTTTGAGACAGGTCGACCAGCCCAACCACTATCATGATAGACAGCCAGGATAAGAGCTAAACTAACCCGGCTTAGACCTGAGACAGAGAGCCAGAGTGGGAAGCATCGTCATCGACTCACTTTGAGTGCATCAGACCACATCCTCCTCCTCAAACCCCCACAGAACAAATGCAGACGCAGTGGTGTCTGGCTGGAGGTAAAGTTACTGCAGCTGGTATGCTAGTGTTAGTTAGCCAGACATGCTAACATTAACAGCTTACGTTAAAGCAGATGAAGACAGAGTTTAATCCATTCACCACACGTGTGCTCTTGTGTTTCACGTTTTTGGGAGACAACAAAAAAGATGTCATGGCCCAGTCTTCTCAGAGCCTCCTGCACACCTTCAACATGCAGAGAAATGGAAAGCTTGACAGCTCTAGATACGGTTGCTAAGCTATGATTGGACAGTTGCTGTTTGGAGGTGGGAGCTTAGCGAAGGGTCAACTGACTCCACATCAAAGAACCAGTACAAATCACAAAAGAGCACGGAAGATTAAAAAAAGTTTATTTTTGATGGCAACGTGCGTGTGGATTTTACTGAGCCGGACAGCGCCGGTAACAATACGAGCTCAATGATAGATCAATAACAGCTGTCTATGACCTGACTTCAAAGTTGAACGCTGTGAGTTTTTGTGTTTCTTGTAAGTTTTAATGTTTATTTTTTAGGTTTAGTCTTTAATTATTTTGTTAGTGTGTCATTGTGGATATTTCCAAATACATGGAAATTGTAATTTTTGGAAAAAATGTCTGAGAAAACAGCATTATAATGAAGTACTGTAGTGCAGCATAGATGCTCTGGCCTACAAGCCTGGTTCTTCAGATGAAAGAAAGCATGTAGAAAAGAAAAGTAAGTAGTTCTAGTAGATTCAGCTGCAGAAAGAAAGTAGTTCCTCCATTAAACTGCTCACAGCAAGGTCTGTGAATTATCTTGAGGAACCAGGTCATGAATTTTGGAAAGAGACACTGGTTTTTAATCTTTTAAAATGTATTTTTTTTACATTTTTTTATTTTTTTATTTTTTTTTTTTTTTTTTTTTTTTGGTGCTTTGAACACCACAAACCAATTGCCATTTAGTTCCATTATATTGGAAAGAAAGCAGACTTCTCCAAAATTCTGCAACTCACACCAAAAGAATCTGGATGGATAAACAGCACCACAGGCCTGGGAGGAAAATATGTATTTTTGATTTTGGGGGAATTGTACATATAATGTAAAATGTTAAACGTCATTACTGGGCATGTGGTGAAACGACTGATGCTCCTGTTTTGTTGAAAGTCTTTATTATTACATAATTAGTTATTGATTAGAGATTGATTAGATTTGTCATCAGGTTTTATTCCCTGCAGCCAAATTCTGCTGTCTAGCTGCACTGACATATTGTCACAAAATCAACTTCTGTCAAACATGACAGGTTAATCTAATACACAGTCAAACTGTGTCAGGTGTCACAAACATTATTAATCAGAAATAAAATGTACAACTTCTGGCATACAAATATACACTGAATATAACCAATTACTCAGTGCCATGACAAATAATCATTTTTGTCCCTTCCTCCCCTCAGAGAGACAGCAGGAGCCGGGGAGCCAGCCGAGCTGTCAGACCAGCCGCAAAGAAACAAACATGTTGTTGTTGTTATGAGCTGTCGATGGAATCTAACCGTGCACCTAAACTGACAGATTTCTTTACTACCTCGGTATCAAAATGAAATTCCACTTTCCACATGTGTGCCCTCGGCAGCGGCAGGAGAAACAAGCGTGCCAGCAGCTCCTGATGCCACAAACCCTGCTGGAAAAAGAAACACCGTCTCCTCATGTTTGTCGTTCTGTTAACGCGCACAACCACCAGCTTCATGTTGTCGAAGATGCACGAATCAAAATTTCTACATTAAAATGGGCTGGATGTAATGTGAAAATGGTCACACAGTGGAAAAAGAATTGACCCTTCACTAAGCCCCGCCCCCCTTAGTTACTGTTGCTATGCCTGTCAAGTTTTCCATCCTCACACTGCACATATGCTGTTTACACTGATAACGGTGGCAGATTTAGGCAGAAATTGGGAGCGATTGTTGAAACATTTGTTTTTGATTTGACAGAGAAGTAAACAAAAGCAGCTTCTCATTTCTAACTGATGGCATCAGATTGGCATCTCTCGCTAGCAGCTTTCATAAGCATAGCTGGCTAATGTAAGATAATGCTAATGCTCAGACTACTTGAGTCTGCTGAGAAGTACGTCTCCAACCGACTTTTTAACGTTTCCATTGACATATTTTAAAATGAGAGCCCTGTAGAAAGTGTCTGAAATATGTAAAGTTACTAAAATGCTGTGTACTTAATATAACGTTAATGCTAACAGGCTGAGGCTAAAGCTACATCCCCGCAAACGTTGTTCGAATGGTGAAATACAACAGATGTATATGACAGACGACAGAAATACAGTCATTAATGTCAGAGAAGGATTTTTATATATATATATATATATTGTTCATATATAAGCTTATTACATGACCCATGGAGCCCGGTCTCCTGTGTTTGTTTGACCCATTCATCCACTCCACCTCCTCCAACTTCCTCGCTCTTTATGCAGTGTTTTTTAATGGGAAGGGTTGGTGTGTGTCCTGCAAGCAAAATTGGACTGGGTGGGGCGATTCGTCAACGCACTGACACACCGAGTCTGGTCAAAGCACAGATTCACCCAGAGAACAAGCTGCAGAGAGCAAGCCTCGCTGCGATCATCTAAAGTGTGGGAGTATTTCAGACAGAGACGCAACAGTGTGCTTCTGTTTAAGCTCCACAAACTGGACATGACTTGTCACAGCAGTGTAATTAAGTAAAATAGATTTTCTAAATGTTGCTTTATCGCCCCACACTAAATGTAATGTCTGCGCCACTGCTGTTCACTTCACACCATGCGTCTTCTAACAGTGGTATTTGACCATTTTGTACTTTCTGTTTACCTTAACAGTAATGTATGAGTGAGAAATGCTACAGGCAGTCCATAAGCCATTTTAATTATTCTCTTTGCCCCACACTGACGCACATATACTCTGCAAGTCATCATCTTACCTGCATATTACTGCAGTGATCAAATAAATCCATGTCACGGTTTAGTTCAAGTTTTAAGCCAGGTACTTGTGTGAAAATACTGATTATGATTGAATTAAATACTGAAATATTCATGAGACAAGTTATTATTATATATACTATTATATATTCTATTTATTTTAGGTCAATCAATTATTATATTAATTGAATAATAATGATAATAAAAACTTTAGAATAATCAATAAATTAATCATTAAATTAATCAATAATCACTGTATTGGTCATTATAAATGATGGTCAGTTGCAGCCCGACACTGCATGAGATGTCAAACTCTGAAGTCATATAAGAACAGGCTGCTCTAAACCCCCAGTGCTGTGTTCAAAACTGTGGATATCAAACAAAAGTTTTAAAATGGCTTTTTAAAAGAATGCCACTGTTCCTTTGTTTTATTTTTTATAGAAAAATCTAACTGTAGTAATAATCACTTGGTTCCTTTGCTCTGCTAAATTGGAAGATTAAGCCACACTGACTTCTTACCTCGGATGGCATTTCAATAACTAAAAGACTTGTTTTGTCTGTGTTGCAAATTGCTCGCAGCCCGCTCTCTACTTCAAGCCCAGTACTCACATTTATATTCAATAAGCTGCAGATTTCCTGTGGTTTCTTTTAAGTGAGTGCTTTTGTGTTTGATTCTTTTTCTTTTAATATAAGCTTACACAACTTACACACAGGAACATTTATACATCGGCTAGTAGGAGTTAGAAACCAAATTATAATTAACTTATTATGAATAAATGATGAAGCTGTGATCGGATAATTAGTGCTGCGGTTATGCTGTTTTCATATACTGTGTTAGAAATTGAATCAGATGGTATTACTGCTATAAATTCCTGTAAGCTAACACTCATACATGGAGCAATTTAGCATCAATAAGGTCCAGGAAGTATAATGATTAGGAAAGTGTGTTGCCATTAAGGAACATGACAACAGCACTTCACTGTGAATATTTCATGACTTTAAGCCTCAGAAGAGCCAAGGCGGTCATTTTGACTGTTTTCAAACTGATATGTGCAATAACTTTGTTGAATTAAAAACACAATGCTGCTGGTACCTAACTTTTCCTAAAAGTGTTGAAAAGTATTTTCTTTTAAAATGTTTTTATATAAATGACACAAAAGGCAAAGATCATTTTTACCTATTTCAGCTATAGGCAGTCATACTTATTACACTAAAATTGCCACTGTCATACAGTTACTTTTTGCACAATTGGAGATGCATCTTGGTTGCTTAGCAACTATCGTTGTCTCTGTCAATAAAACTTCACAAGTGGTTTAGATTTCCAATTCCCCGACATTAAAATACAAATAATTAATTAAATAGACTCAATTAAAAATAAAGTAGGGGAGACCAGGGATGGTTGCAACACTTTTTGTCTCAGCACCTATAACTCACTGAATTTTTGTGTTAAACTTTGAAATATCTATTCTATATTTTTTTTTAAATTAGCAAAGGCTTTTGTGATCATTTTTAGCTATGGCGGCCATAGTCATTCATATCGACCACACAGGAATTGCCACTGTTATATTGTTACTTTTTGCACAGTTGGAGATGCATCTTGGTTGCTTAGCAACTATCATTGTCTCTGTCAATAAAATTTCACAAGAAGTGATCTCAATTTCCAATTTCCTGACATACAAATAGTAATAATACAATAAATAATAATACAAATAATTAATTAATTAGATTCAATTAAAAAATAAAGTAGGGGAGACCAGGGACAGTTGCAACACTTTTTGTCTCAGCACCTATAACTCACTGAATTTTTCTATTAAAGCTCTCAGATTTTGAAACAAATAGCAATGTAACCAACTTTTTTTTGTTTTAATTTTGTACTTTTTTCCAGCCTTTTTCCATAGGATATTATTTATTCTTTTGGGATGGTTCTAGCAGGAAATTAAAATAACATATTTATAACATGTTTATAACATGTTAAGCATGTTTTTAACATGTCAGATCACTGATGGTTACTATCCTACAGAAAAACACTGCTGTGAATATATGCAATCATTCCAGTTTACTACACGAGATGACATGCATATTGATAAATATATAAATAAATGTTACAAAATTTTCATGTTCAAATTATTATTTCATTTTTTAAAAAGGTAAACTATAGAATAATTGCATTCATCTCTTAGGTTTTTATTTATCATGAGAGATAATAGAGTTTGAAAGTTAAATGACCACTTATGGCCATTCTAGTAGTTATGAATTGTGTCACTTCTAATGTTAAGTGTGAAGAAACAATGAACCGTTTCTTTGTGTTGGTCACAGTGTGGACTGCAGGGATTCTCCTCATGGCCGATTGCAGTGAAAGCGATGGATGGATGCGGCCATGTTACTGATGACTTTGTGTTGTGCTGTGATGAATTCTTCTTTGACTGGAACATTTTAAAAACTAAGGACACAGCAATAAGTTTTAGAGGATTACCGCCTTGTGTAATCGAAGGCGAGGAAATTGAGTCGGTGGACAGCTATAAATATCTGCTGTTGATAGCGAACTATGCCTCCAGAAACACACAGGAGCAATCTGTGCAGACGTTCCAGCAGCGCTCGTTCTTCCTGCAGGAAATGATCTCTTTTAATGCAGGTGATAAAAGATGACCTCGCTTCATCAGATTTTTGTTCAATATGTTTTGACATTTTGTATCGGGGGCCGAATTGACACGCAGTGTAAATCAGATTGAGGGGAAATACACAGCCGGGAAAGGTTAACTGTGACAGAGGGATGAGGTAATGACATGTTGACTGTACAGTATCTCTCTCGTCCTCAGAGGTCAGCTCAAATAGCTTCAGTGGTACCAGTAGCCGTACAGTTTTAACTTTAGAAATGGCACTTCTTTGCCATTAGACTGACTAACACAAATATTTGCTTCATATTGTGTGGTACATTAGTTGTGTATTTGCATTGTGTTAAATACAACCCCAGTTCCAAAGAAGGTGGAACGTTGTGTAAAACATGAATAAAAACACAATGCAATGATTTGCAAATCATTTTTGACTTGTATTCAATTGAATACAGTACGAAGAAGAAATTGAAGTGTTCAAACTTTATTGTTTTTTGTAAATATACACTCATTCTGAATCTGATGTCTGCAACATGCTTCTAAAAAGTTGGGACAGGAGCAACAAAAGACTGGTTGTGGAATGCTCAAAAAACACTAGTTTGCAACAGGATCAAGATTGGGTATTAAAGGAGCATCCTCGAAAGGCTAAGGGGTTCACTGCTTTGTGAAAAACTGTGGGCAAGTAGTCCAACCGTTTAAGAACAACGTAATTTATAGATTTCACCATCTACAATCAATAATGTTATTAAAAGATTGACAGAAGCTTTCAGGGGAATCTCTTCATGAAAGGGGCAGGGGGAAAACCAACATTGAGTGCCTGTGACCCTTGACTCCTCAAGCTGGCCTGCATTTAAAAACTGCATCAAAAACCCACATCATTGTATAAAGGACACTACATGGGCTCAGGAACACTTTGGAAAAAAAAAACTCTGCCATGCAAAGAGAAAGACATATATCAACAACATCCAGAAACACTGCAGACTTCTCTGAGCCCGAGCTCATCTGAGATGGACTGACGCAAAGTGGAAAACTGTGCTGTGGTCTGACGAGTCCACATCTCAGATTGTTCTCACAAATCATGGACATCATGTCCTCCGGGCTAAAGAGGAAAAAAGACCATCCAGATTGTTACCAGCGCTAACATCAAAAGACAGCATCTGTGATGGTATGGAGGTGTGTTAGTGCCCATTGCTTCATGAGTAACTGTCAAATCTGTGAAGACACCATTGTTGCTGAAAGATACATACAGGTTTTGGAGCGACACATGCTGTCATCCAGACCTCTTTTTCAAAGATGTCCCTGCTTATTTCAGCGAGACAATGCCAAGACATATTCTGCACGTTCCAACAGTGAGGCTTTGTAGTAAAAGAGTTCAGGTACTAGACTCACCTGTCTGCAGTCCAGACCTGTCTCCCATTGAAAATGTGTGCTGCATTATGAAGCACAAAATATGGCGGTCCCGGGCTGTTGAGCACCTGAAGTCGTATATCAAGCAAGAATGAGAAAGAATTTCACTTTCAAAACTTCAATAATTAGTGTCCTCAGGTCCCAAATGCTTTCTGTGCAAAAGAAAAGATGATGTATCACAATTATAAAAATGCTTCTGCCCAACTTTTCTGGAACATGTTGCAGGCATCAAATTTAGAATGAGTTTATATTTACATATATATAAGTTTTTTGCCAATTGTTTTCATTTACATTTTGCACACTGCACTAACTTTCTTGGACTTGGTTTTACATTAAAGCTGTTGAAGGTGATATTATCAATATTTCCACAATAATAATGTATAAAACAACACATGAAACCATGTGAAAGGGGGTCTCCAGTAGTGATGAACCTACAACCACTGATGGGCAGTAACGCGTTAGAAGTAACGTGTTACTGTAATCCGATTACTTTTTTCAAGTAACGAGTAAAGTAAGGGATTACAATTGCAAAAACAGTAATTAGATGACTGTTACTTTCCCGCAAGCAGGCTGCGTTACTGCGTTACTAAAACGTGATTTTGTTTTGTGAGACTGTCTCGTGACAATAGACAACATGGAGTGCGGGAGAGAGCAGGACCATGCAGCGTTTAATGCTTGGAAGTACCAACATTACTTTGAGTTTGACTCGGTAAAAGGTGACAAAGACATTAGCGTCCACTGTACCCTCTGCGTGGGAAGAAAACTTTTATCTGCAGCGAAAAATTCCACCTCAAATCTGAGCAAGCACCTAGCAAGCCGGCACAGGAATGTGAAACTCACTGAGAAACCGCGGATCCCCCCACTGACATGCCCGCTGTGGCTACCACATCCAATTCCACTGGGCGAACCTCCGAGGGCCCCTCTCCTGCTAAACAGGTGAAAATAGACTTAAGAGCAGTGTTAGTCAAGTTACGTGGAAATAGTAATTAGTTACTGATTACTGATTACTTCTCCAAGAAAGTTATATGCTGGAATATGCAGAAATATAAGTTAATGGAAGAAAGACTTGCTTTATTTTATTAAAATATGGTGGACTGTGCAGAAAATAGGTTTAAATGTTCAACAATTTTCTTCAAGTCAGAGACTGTTGCATTTAATTTAATTTTTGCTTGATGCAATGTGCATAAAGTTAAAAGAATGAAACTAATAAAACAAGTTTTTAAAAAGACTTTCATTTGATTCAATTTTATATGATGGAATATGCAGAAAGAATAGAATTAGGCTGAAAGGTCTGTTGCTTTATAACGTATTCAGGTTGTGCATCATGTTTTTGAAAAGTAAGTAAGTAAAGTAATTGTTAAAGTAACTAATTACTTTTGAAAATAAGTAATCAGTAAAGTAACTGGATTACTTTCTTGGAGAAGTAATCAGTAATCAGTAACTAATTACTATTTCCAAGTAACTTGACCAACACTGCCTACAAGGAATTATCAGCTAAATCTGTAGCTCGCCTCAGCTTTATGGAGCTATATGATGAGTTTCAGCTCATTGTTTCTCTCTTTAAAAAGCTTTAAAAACACAGTGTACACTACTTAGGATCTAAAGAGCCACATATTTCTCTCACATTGTTTCCTAACTGTATAAGTGATGTGAATGAGCATACATCAAATTGTTTCAGTTTTTCACAATGAGGATTCCTAATCTGCTCCATGCTTTTCCAACAGGCTAAGCAACGTGTTGCTAGTTTAAAAACACACTCCGCCTGGTGCCATTTTTGTAAAGTTTTGCACATTTGCTTCACCTCCAATTTAACCTGTTCTCATCCATCTCTATCAGCTAAGGTGTCCATGGCCTGAAAAACACTGAAAACCCCTGGAATAGCTGGAATTGCTCACTGCACAGTATGTTAGAAAGCAGTGTGAGGCTGATGGAAATGCCATTAGGTTTTGCTGAACCAAACTATTGGATAAACTGAAATTTTAACCTGTTTATGGTGCTGGGAGGGGGGGGGGGGGGGGGGGGGGGGGGGGGGGGGGGTGGTGAAGGTTCTCTGGATTAATCCTGCAGGGAGGCATGCCTGTGCAAAATTTCATGGCAATTCATCAATAATTGCAAAAAATATTTGTGTCTGGACCAAAGCGTTGGGCCGACAGTCTGATCCGCTTTGCCATTCCTAAAGCCACACGCTGCTGAAAAAACAAGAACTGAAATTGAATTTTTGCACAGTCTGCAGTCATATCCAGATTAATTTACCATTGCTGAAAAACCCGATAAAATCTCAAGAAAACAAGCAATTTGGCACTATTTGTTTGGCGAAGTCAATGCCGCTAATGTGTTGTGAAATTTGTAATAAATCTTTCAAAGCTTCGCTGTGTTTACCATTCCCTCTATCTGTTTAAATTGTGCCAAAATGCTGCCAGCGGTGATAAGGGCTGAACTGAACTACATTAGGGCAGGCTCCTGTGTAGCAACACCATCTGTCTGTCTCTATCGCTCTCACACACATTTCTTTCTCCTCCTCGCTGCACAGAGGTGCTGCTGTCTCTTCCTCTTTTCACTAACTCCCCCTGCGTTGAAAGGAAGATGCCCCAAAATCAATTGCATTCACTCAATTTATATCAGCTCAAGTCAACGCGGCTGAATGGAATGGAGGGACGCGCACGGCTCACGCCAGTCTAAACAGCTGCAACGCTCGGCTCATCAATAATACAGCTGATACACATCAAGTACAATGAAAGGGCACAGAAAATAAGCATAGATAACAGTATGCTTCATTCTCCTGAGCGGCACTGAGGCAATTCAAAACAGACCATTATGTGTACTATCACTTCCACTAGCGGCAGCTACTGTCCTGTAAGTGAACCCCACTGCAGTGACTGTATCATTTCAACCCAGTGGCCAGGAAGAATCACATGTGATACAGTCGAAGGAGGAGAAAAAACTTCGGACAATGGAGAACTCAGACTGGAATGTCACATATCAGCAAGTTAAATGAAAGACTTTTTAATGCCACCGTATGATTCAATTTAGGTTGAGTTAAAGAACATGCGTCCAAATATGTATGTAAGTATGAAAAAATATAGATTTATCCTAAATTATATTAATCATTAATCATTAATCATTAAAAAGCTCTATCATGGTCAAATTCCCAGTTTCGATGCTAAAAGCCATCTACACCCCTGTATTATTATTGTGCTTCTCTATTTTATAGTTTCTATGTGGGTTTTAAATAAATATAAAAAGTCTATGGCACATTGTGTAAAGTGCATAGGCATTTACTCCACTATGCTTTTAAACGGTGCATAATCTGGGTGCAAAGTGAGGCACAAAAGGGATCATATTTAGTCTTAAATCATTGGTTTGTTTTAGGTGTAACATGAATGAAACCAATCAGAATGTCATTCCCTTTAAGAGCAATTTGCGCCTGCCTCTGGTGCATTGTTTTAAAAATTCGAAGGGAACGATGATGCTGATATAACCCACATGTTTTGTGATGTGGGCACTGTGGTTATTCACAAAAGTTAACAATATTACTAATAGTGGATGGTTACAAGTGGGTGAAATACAGTGAGGCGTCTTCCCATTAAGAGAGACACTGTGTGCGTACAGCATTACTGCACACATGGAAATGTTACTATATCAGTGACAGCCGTCCTCTCTAATCATTAAACTGTTAAAGAAATCACCTGGAAAGCACTTTTAATTTAAAAGTGGGTTTAATGAGTAGAAAAGCTGCTTTCAGACATTTTAAATGTCTCCATGCATGCTGTAATGTCACTGTGGCAAATATTGTTAATATTTTAACAGTTAAACTAAAAAATGTAATTATTAACAGACAGAGCAGTGGGAAAATAGCAAAGGAAATAGAGGAAATAATTATACAGCTCTGATGGATTTAAACAGCTTTACTTCAAACAGTTTCACTGTACGAACTTCAACTGTGTGAGACCTTTTGATGGGTACAACACAGGACATTAATTAACAGATCCTGACTGATTCTGTTGGATTTAAACAATCATTGAAGTTACGTAAATGCGCACAGCATCTCTCCAGCTTCATCCCATTTCACCAACCTGCAGCCCATCTACTATTAATCAGAATGTTCATTTTTATGACTCGTGGATTAACTCCAGTGCTCACGAAGCAGAGCATAAGCGTGCTGTGAACCTACCTATGTAGGCACATCTTACTATCTGAATAATGTGTCCTGTAGATAGCAGGTAAATACTGCGCCTGTGACTTTAGGCCATGGTACCAATGTGCCAACAATGTGCCTGGCCACACCTGATTTTAAGACCATTGCACCCATTGGCGCACAGATGGATGCAAGTACATTTGCTACTTACACAACATGGATGCTGGGAGTGAAAATGATAACTGCGAAAATAGCAATGAAAGCTGGACTGTGCTGTGCACAGATGGAGCCCTCTGTTGTCTAGTCGACTTACTCGTGTAGATCGGACTGATGGTTGCCTCATTCTGTACAGGTCATGTTTTTCTCAAATATTACTGGAATTGTACTGTATGTACCTGGCAATGTTTCCGACACTTTAATTAGCCAGTATTGTTCCTCATATTTTTATTCTGAATAGGGAATGTGCGAGGTAGTGTGCTATGTGATTCACCGGGAGCAATGACACAAGGAGACTGTCTCTGAAACAAAGGAGATTAACAGCTTAACGCTGGGGAAATGGTTAAAATCAGGGGGTGTTTGCAAGTTAACATTAGCTTAACTGGCCAGCTCCTCCATGCCATCCAGGCACCATGGTGGTCTGCAGGTATAGCTGCACAATTAATCGCAATATTATTGAAATCACAGTGCGGCCAAGTGCAATGTCCAAATTGCAGAAGCTGCAGTTTTTTGACAACGGAAAAATGTGTGACAAAACACTGTCATAATGAAGTACTGTGGTGCTGCAGAGATGCCCTGGCCAACAAATCTTGTTTCTCCTGTTTGGTACAGGCCCCAACAAATGTCACATCATTGTGATTTTAATAAATCTGCACCAAAGATTAAATGTACAGGCATTTTGCACTTGAAGTGAATTTTAGACCATGCTTACAGAATTCAAGAATTAATACCTTCGCCAACAGTATTTAAGACTGTTGAATATGATTCGTTAGCAGTAAATGTGAAATTAAGACATTTAAAGACATTTTTAAGGACCTGTAGCCACACTGTCAGATTTAGTGTTAATTATTTTTTTTTAACAGACAATGAGAGCCTTGAGTCAAAAAACTTGTCAAACAAAACCAAGCTTTAAGGCAAATTTTAATGAGGCTTCTGGGGGATCCTTAAAGAAACTATCCTTGCATTAGTTATAAGTCTTGAATAACTCACTGTTGTGGAAAGGGATAAAAGTATTATACCATTAATAAGCCACCGTTCCGTCCATCTGTGGGTGGTTGATATTGATGTTCCGAAACCTCTCTGAGTAAGACAAAAGGAACCGAAGGAGAGAGATTTCTGGATCAATAACCCACCTGCTCATTTAACATTGAATACTTTGAAAATGAGCAAAATATCACAACAAGCCGTATAATCATGTGACTCTAAATAAAGCGTGTTTGAATTAATTCTGAACAGCGGTTCCTCCTCAAAGTGACGAGTGTTACAGAAAGCAAACTCCATTTTGCCTTTAAAATATTCATAGTCATAATTATTGGCAAACACAAACAGCTGACGCAAGTGTTTGCTCGGGGATATTGGGCTGGAAAGGGAGCAGCATCTTCCCCTCGCGGGAGGGAGAAATTCAATTGAAGGATTTGGAGAAAATCCTGTCGGGTGAACTGTGTCTGCTCCAGTTGCAAATGCAGTGTTCTCCAGCATCCTGTTGTTTCCCTCTGGGCTCTGTGTATGTGTGTCTGTGTTAGTGTGTGTGTGCCTGTTTGTCAGAGACTGTGAGGTGAGGGGGCGGGTTATAAAATCAAAGTTTTAAGTTCCCAAGACCTCAGAACTATAAAGAGAAGCGAAAGTAACATTCTGCTGCATTTTCATGGCTGTAAGTACATGTTCGTTTTCCCTATATTTGTGCAGCAGCGACTGACATGATGACCAGATGGCTTCTGTTGAACATTACCACTTTATTCAAACACGTACCTCAAAAGCAAGCCTGCAAGATAAGGAATATCTTTAATGAATACCATGGGGTGTTACTAGAATGTGAATCTTTACTTGGATCACGAGCCCTTTAACATTCTGCACATCTGCAACTTTGAGGAGAAACAATAAATACAAGACCATCATATATTTCTTCAGGGGGGGTTCCAGTTACTTCCAGCTACAATGAACATGTTGGAAAGATTAGTGTATCATGCACTGTATATTTTATAATAGAGTGCAGCAAGAATGAGTGCTTAAACCTGCAAATGAGTTAGCATGTTAGCACTTCTGGTTCCCTTTTCTCAAAGTCAATGGGTTTTTAGTTGGCGGCCTGAAATAAGGTCTTTGGTTAACACAAGCTTAAAGTCTGCGTAAATGAAAAATTGAGTTTTTCTTCAAAATGAATTATACACGTTAGAACATAGTTGCTGAAAACGAGTGGAAAGACTGAGAACTATTTGAATTGTGGAATTAGGCTGTTAGACTGTTGTTTTACAATTTCTGTGTTCAAGATTTTTTGAGCGGACCTGAAACATGGCTCGGTGATGTGTCGGAGCCAACACTATAGAAGCCGCACGAACGTCACCGCCCCTTCTCCCCTCACCCTCCTGAATGGTCAGTTAGCGTACCTTCAGCAATTCTCTCAGTCCAAATCAGCCCAGCAGTTCACTTCAGCTCACTTCAGTTCCAAGAACCTGACACAGAAGAAAAAAACATACCATCCTGTCACCGTCCTCTGGCTCTGGTGGCTCAAACATGTCTGGACATGTCCAATTAAGCTGCTAGACAGAGCGTCCATGTTTCAGGTCATTTCAGGTCGTAGTGGTGTTTGACACTGAGACACACCCCCAGCGTTTCAGAGAAGAGAAAACTGCTCATTTATTCATGATTGTGAGACCTATTTTTATTTACTTAGTGATTTTTTTTAATCATTCAAATTTGGCTGGGTGGTTAATAACATCTGTTTCTGTGGTGTGACAAACTGAGAACACACAGTTATTGTTGCTTTACATGAACTTTAAATAGTTCTGTATGTTGTATGTTGTATGCTAAGTATGCAAAAAAGCGTACATACACATGGGTTCTAGCATCTACTGATAAGATCTGTCTTTGTCCACCAACACACGCTACATCCTATTGATCCTAGATCATAGATCCTAGCAGCAGTCACACTGTGAGATGGTTATCCTATATTGCTGACTCTGTCGGAAGTTTGTCTTCAACTATCTTTGGCGCAAGACTGTGAGAACAGACGTCTTTAAACCTCTCTCACATTGCGATGCAGGACCACCATTTTGGAGCCAGAACAAAGATATTTGCATGGTTCTTTCATGTTGGTCATCTTTCGTCTAGGACGGCCCATAATCACACAGTGTATACCTACATTTTCAGACACAGTCCTGAGTGATCTCAGACTGTAACGATAGAAGAGACGAGTCTTCCCCACAGATTGAAGAACCAGGCATTGTATATTTTAGTGTTAGAATGGTAACACTTGTAAATGCATGAGAATTGAATGATTCCTTTCTTTAAGAATGGTTCCTAAATAACCCGGAACTGGTGAAGCATGTGAAGAGCACAAAGCTAGCAATGACTCATTAATTACTAATAACTTAAACATTACTTACTCTTTTTGTGTTCCCTAAAGTAAAAAGATACATACTATTAAGTAGTTAGTGAGTGGTTCCTCATTACCTAATGAGTACTTACCCTTTTTGTGTAAGTAAAGTGATACATAATACTGTGTAGTCAATAAGTATTTCCTCATTACCTAATGATCACTCACCTTTATGGTAATAATTTACTTTAGGGAACAGTGTTACCATTAGACCTGACAATTCAAGAGATATTCCTCAGGCACTGGAATGATTGTAGATGATATAGAGGCTACAACAAAAGCAGAGTGCAGAGGCAAGAAGGAGGTACAGCACTTCTCTTTGTTGTTTATCTTAGATAAAGTTGAAGAAGAAGATGTGAGGGGCAGATTCAGGGGTTAGAGACGTACGTTGGGGATTCTGAAGAAATGGATTCCCTCATGTACAACTGTATACAAGAGTCAGTATTTGATGTTCTTTATGGAATATTTTATAAGGCATTTACCAGCCCAACAGCTGCTTTATTCTTCAGAGACCAACCGAGTGCATGGACCGGAGGTGTCGGCCTGAATGAAGAAAACTGAGTGCCTGAACTCCTCACAACTGAGACAACAAGGAGCTTTTTTTTAACCTTTCATCTGCTGTCTTAAATCAAGCATTTCACTGACATATTGTAACACTATATCTCGTTTAACAATGCAAAAGCGGATGAACCTTCATTTAAAAGCTTTGTCTGTCTGTGAAGTGCTTTTGTTCCCAAGGATCCAAGAATTAGATTTCTTTCACATGAAAAGGTCCCTCTGTTTCCTCACTATCACATCATAATATCATCAAATACTATCCTGCATAGAAAAGATACAAAATTAAGACTCACTGGAATGTGTGATTGAATCAAAGATGCTGCTGACATTTGGCTTCCACTGGTCCCATCATCTTTCTGATCTTTTCTAACTGTGTCTTAGAGCTGGCCTGAGGCTTCGGTGAACTGAGAGGCTGCTCAAGGCTCTGTAGCCACCGCGGGCCTCCAAATGAAACATGTCAGAACCTTGCAATTTATGTTCAGTGCCAACGTTCAGGGCCAATGCAGGAAGCAGTGTGCCCTTCATGTAACGAGGCAGAAAGTAAAGGTGTGGAGGTCGGAGTGTTGTGTGGGCGTGCAGAGAGTCTGACTTTCATGCTGGTGAGGGGAGCACATCTACCGTCATGGACCCAGCGTTTCTTCGGAACTGTAATCTCTCTCTTGCCAAGTGTTTTAGTGTGAAGCTCTGACCATACAATAACAACACATCCCTAACTAACCTAAACTTCTGAATAGCCTGATTGCTAATTACTTGCACACACAACCTACTCGATTAGGTTTAGGCAATACAACTTCTTGGTCAGGGTTGGGAAAAGATTGCGGTTTGGGTTAAAATAACTACGTTACGTATGTCATGGGACGGAAGTGATGTCACTCGCTTGACGACATCTCACTGACGTTACACACTTGGTTTACATTGTAAAACGATTACCATTGGTTAGATTTATGCACAGAAAATACTTGGTTAGGGTTTAGCAATAAAACAACTTGGTGAGGGTTAGGAAAAGAGCATGGTTTGAGTAAAAATAAGTTTGTTACTTATGTCACATGACGGAAGTGATGTCACACGTGTGACGACGTGACATTACACACTTGGTTCACGTTGTAAAACGGTTGCTGTTTGGTTAAGTTTATGTGTGAAAACTATTTGGTTAGGTTTAGGAAAAGATCATGGTTTGAGTTACAATAACTTTTTTACATATACCAGGTAACGGAAGGGATGTCACATTGATAACTAAATTTTTAAGTTACTCAAAACTTTATAACTTTAAGTTTACTTCTTGTTTTACACATGACTCAAACCCCAGCCTCCTGGGTGAAAGTCCTGTATTTGTTTGAGCCATCCACCCACCCTACTTACTTTAAATGTGACTTTCTCACTCCTTATACTTCTTCTGTCATACTTACTACATCCATTAGGGAGTCCCACCTAACAATAAACTGACCTATCTGTCTACTACTTGCACATTCGAACAACACGGTTTTCTGATGAGAACAGGGCCGTACAACAACCATAGTTTTTCCTTCTTTTCTCCCAATTACCATATTTTCCTCAGCATAAAGGGTAGCTTTGGTATTTTTCAACTTGGACCCTATTTTATAGTTTTTTGTCTCTGTATCTTCACATTAAACACAGTGAATTAAGGGTTTATTTCAACCAAACCAGAGCTTGTGATTGAACAGCAGAATGACGAACCAAGACTGTTTTGGTGAGCATTGCATTTAGTTAATGTAAGGGGCCAAATTACTTCAGGTACAGGTGGAACCATGAAATACAGTCTAGGAAGTTGTGTTTGAGTAATACTGGCACAAGTTTAAAAGGCTTATCAGATGCTGAAACACTACACAATGATTTATACTATAACCTCAATTCCAAAATAGTTGGGACGCTGTGTAAAATGTAAATAAAAACAAAATATGATTTGCAAATACTTTTTGATTTGTACTCAATTGAATTAAAGTACAAAGTCACAATATTTAATGCTCAAACTGATAAACTTCATTGTTTTTTTGTAAATGTGCACTAATTCTGGATTTGATGTCTGCAACATGTTTCAGAAAAGGTTGTGACAGGAGCAACAAAAGACTGAGAAACCTGTGGAATGCTCAGAAAAAACCTGTTTGGAACATGACAAGAAACCAGGTGAATTGGTGACATAAGTGGCTATTAAAGGGGCATCCTTGAAAAGCTTGGTCGTTCACAAGCAGGGATGTCACAAGGTTCACCACTTCTTGAAAAACTGTGTGGGCAAATGGTCCAACAGTTTAAGAACAACGTTTCTTCACACACAATTGCAAAGAATTTAGAGATTTCACCATCTACAATCCATAATATCTTTAAAAGACTCAGAGTCCAGAGAAATCTCTGCACATAAAGGCCAAGACTGAAAACCAGCACTGAATGCCTGTGACCTTTGACCCTTCAAGAAGCACTGCATTAAAAAGCTACATCATTACATAATAAAGCAGTGTTTCTCAAACGTTTTACACCATGTACCACCTGAGGAAATACCACCACCATGAGGTTAAAATACAAAAGCATAGACTGACCCTACGGCTATGGCTACAGCTACGGACAGTTCATGCAGGAGGCTGATTTATTTCTAACAAGTCCCGCTCCAACTGGACTTAAATTTGATCTAACTGGAGTCGTATCTGCTTATTGTTTGCGCTGTTTGGTGCTTGCAGATTGTGAAGTGGATGCAGGTCATCCATTCCATTTTCAACATGGCTGCTCGAAATAGTCTCCTTCTGATCTACACTTCTCTTCGATAATGCTTACGTTCAGAGCCATGGTTTGAATGTTTTTGAAGCATTCTCTTCATTTAAACTCCTCTTATTATGTGCCATCACAGTTTAGCTCATAACTATTGGTAATTGAGGATGACGTATGGTTCATGCTGGTGATTACATAGCATGTTGATACTGAAACAAAAAACAAAACTTAATTTAAATTACATTTCAATCATCTTGTATTTAATTTATGTCATTTTAAAAAAATATTTCTGACATTTCTCTATGTATCACTAAAGGGAGCTCGCGTACCACAGTTTGAGAATCTAGGGTATGAAGTATACTACATGGGTTTGGGACCAACCATTATCAATTTGTTGCTGCATCTATAAATGCAAGTTAAGACTCCACCATGCAAAGAGAGAAACATATATCAACAACATCCAGAAACGCTGCAGACTTCTCTGAGCCCGAGCTCATCTGAGATGGACTGACGCAAAGTGGAAAAGTCTGCTGTGGTCTGACGAGTCCACATTTCAGAGTGTTTTTGGAAATCATGGACATCGTGTCCTCTGGGATAAAGAGGAAAAGGACCATCCAGATTGATGCTGAAAGGTGCATACAGGTTTTGGAGCAACACGCTGCCATCTAGACATCTTTTTCAGAGACGTCCCTGCTTATTTCAGTGAGACAATGCCAAGACACACTGTGAACGTCTTCCAACAGTGTGGCTTCATAGTTAAAGAGTTCAGTACTAGACTGACCTGCCTGCAGTCCAGACCTGTCTCCCATTGAAAATGTGTGGTGCATGATGAAGCACAAAATATGACAACAGAGACCCCAGTTCCCAAATGCTGACTGAGTGTTGTTCACAGAAAAGCTGATGTATCACAGTGGTAAACAAGCTCCTGTCCTTTTATAACATGTTGCAGGTATAAAAACAGTAAGTTAATCACTTTGAACATGAAACATTGTCTTTGTACTGTATTCAATTGTATTTAGATTGAAACATTCCAACTCTTTTGGAATCATGGTTGTATCATGAGAATAGATTCACAAAGTCTGGTATGACAGTAATATTTTATCCTCCATTGTGGCGACTGCAGTAGAAATACCCTGTTCACATTATGAAGTAATCTACCAACGCAGCACCGTGCAAGATGGTGTCATGTTGTGTTACAGTGAAAGTTGAGCCAGGTTTGACTTCTTTGCCGAAGCGCTCTGCGTTGGCTGCAGTGGTCTCAATGTAATGAATAATGACAGCGCTAATTACAGTCTAACCACGGCCTGATCCAAATGGATTGAAATCTGCTGCACTTATTACTCTGTTTCAGCAATTCTGTTCCTTACAATCCTACATAGACATGTAGGCTATGGTAGAGCTGCCCGGTCTACCCACAGTCCTCTGCTGATGCCACCAAACAGCTTCTCTCTCGCGTTTCTTACTCTGCCTGTTGTGTCTGTTCCCAGAAGACTGACTGACTGACTGACTGACTGTAGAATGATAAAGGATGCCAAGAAATTCTCCGACCTCCCCTTCTCATCAAACAGACAGTGAGATGAAAACATGAGGTTTGTTACAATCTGTTTTCTTCTCACGCTGCTGTGTTCAAACAGTTTCACAGTTTCACAGAAATGCCTGCAGACGTGCCGTGGCTCCATATATAAACCAGTTAAGTGAAAATCTCTATCTCTTACTGTTCCTAAAAGTAGCACAAATTGATGTACTGGCATGATTCTTGCAATTTTGGGGTTATTATTGTAAATTGCCTGGGATAAAAGTGTCAGCTAAATGAATGTAATGTAATATAATGGTCTCAGTCTGAGCAAACACCTGGGATAGGTGGATCCTGGCTGCCACCCAGTGGCTTAAGCACAGCATCACGTTTATTTCAGCTGTTTTTGGGTGTAAAAGCTGTGAGGACATTAAAACTATTTTTCCCATCTCACACCTACAGAAAGACTTGAGAATTTTAATTGACACATTCCTGAGGAACAATGTACAAATATGCCACAACCATTTTAAATCCTGAAGGGCTGATGGAATATTAAGGAATCAATCACTGAGTTTCTCTAACACAGTGCATAATACAGTATGTTATTTGCATTACAGTCAGGACTTATTAAGAGTCTGATATTTCTTTATTGAGATTGACTGATAATTAATATCAAACTAGAAGCCATAAAACAGGGTGTCGTGTTTCTCTTAGATTCAACACATTGGACATGAAAAAAATAATCTACATGGATCCTGTTTGATTATTGAAATTTTCAGTGTTCCAGACTTGAAGGAATAGTTTGACAGTTTAGGAAATATGTTTATTCATTTTCAAGTACCAGGTTGTTCTTTGGTTGGAACGGTAATTTTCCAGATGCCAGATTTAACAAAAAAAAAGATGAGTGAAGTCAGCAAGTGAGTAGTAGTGAAGGTTAGAGGTGCTGTAGGTGGATTTTATTCAGGAAGAGTCAGACTGGCTGTTTCCCCCTTTTTCCAATCTCTATGTGAAGCTAAGCTAAGCAGCTGCTGGCTACAGCTTCATGTTTACTTTACAGATATGAAAGTGCTATCGATGTTCTCATCTAAGTCTCAGCAAGTGTATTTCCTGAACAATGTTTGAACAAAGTTGAACACTTGGCCGAGGACCAAGTCATTGTTTTTGAGTCATTCAAGTCTGAAGTTAAGACTGGCAAGTCCCAAGTCAATCAGTCCTAAACTGAGTTTTTAGTCCTAAACAAGTCATAAGTAGCAGGAGTTTGTAGCCTCATTGATTTACAATGTTACTTAGCTGTTAAGCTAAGATTAGCTAAGCATTAACATGCTAACTATGTTAATATTAACCTCAATTTACTGTTCTTTGTGCAACATCAAATGTTGAAAGGTTTGGAATTTGTTGTGTCTTCATCTGTAATTTTAGACCTGCATGTTTTGTACACTGCTATGTGTTTTTAATTGACCACTACAAAGTTTTATGTGAACAAAATGATCTTTGTTATAATTTTTTCCAGCTGGTCAGTAATGTGACATTGGTATTTAGCATTAATGTTAGGTGATTCAGGAAATTAAGGGAAATGAACATTGTTTCTAAACCCAGCTGTGTCCTGAGCAGTGAACACAGACTGATACCATCCAAACAGAAATACAGGGCTTCTGCAGTTTAATAAGGTTTTGATCATCCATCAATCTTAAAATTAAATATGGAGCTCAATCCCAGATCAAATGTATGTTAAAGGTCCTTGAATGTCATCTTCTGTGTTTTTGTTCTTAAATGTAGTATATTGTTTGTCTTTTGTCTGAATTTTTGTGATTATAATGTCACGTTAATGGAGCTAGTGTGACCAAGACAAATTTCAGACTTGTTCTGACAATAAAGGTATCGATCAGTCAATCAATCAGTCAAACAATTTGAACCTTTTGGAAGGAAGGAATCAAGTCTTTTCAGCTTTCATTGTTTGATCAGATGGCAAAGCCTTTTGAACTGACCTAAAGTTGAGGCGAGTTGTAATAAAGCAATAAAACTGGATTTTGAAATATTAAATTCAAACACTAGTATCAAAAATAATTTTAATAGTTTTTGTCTGTATAATGAACTATTTTGTGGCCACCAATCTGATGTTGCTTAGAAACTTTTAATTTTTGTATCATGTTTTACTCCTACTCAACATCTGGAGCAAAGCAGAATCCTGAATGAACAAGGACAGTCCAACACGTCCAGCAGCCGACAGTAAATCCATAGATCCATCACTTTAGTTATTCCCAGTCCCAGCCTGGATTAGCTCTGTCTACTCCTGCTCCTTGGAAAGCATGGACTGTGTAAATTGTGCTGCTAAAAGACTCACTGGCTGCCAGTTGACCTCCATCAAACACTGGAGCAGTGGAGTCCATCACAGCTGACCCTGCATCCACAGATAAACAGTCCTGTTCCATTAAAGTGGCCCCGTGGCACCGCCTGTCAAAACTCTGCCAACCATTACTGGCTTTGTTTAGATTTAGATTTTTACTCAGATTACACAAATTGTGGACATGGCTGGGAGCTACAAATTAATGAGGAAATTAGAGTTTTAAATGTATCTCAAGGCAGTTAAAGGTCAGTTTCAAATCCTGTTTATACATGCCACCACTATATACCAAAGCAATTTATATGAAAATTAGACAAGGAAACTTTTTCTGAGGAAAGTTTGTGAGTTTATTTAGTGAGTGTTTACTAGAAGTGTCAAACCAAACATTGCTTGTAAGGAGAATGGTAGTATTATTTTAAGATCAGTTTTTCTTCTAAACACATTATACATGTTAATAAATGGTTGCTGAAAATGTGAAAACACTTAACTGTGAAGTTAGACTGTTAAACTTGTTCGTGATTTCTGTGTTCAGGATTTTTTGGGTGGACCTGAAACATGGCAACACTATAAAAGTCCCACGAACTGACAGATGAACATCGGCCCCGATGCCCTCACCCTTCCTAGCGGTCAGTTACGAACGTGCCTTCAGTGATTCTTTCAGTCCAAATCAGCCCAGCAGTTCACTTCAGCTCACTTCAGTTCCAACAACCCGACACAGAAGAAAAAAAAAAACATCCTGTCACCGTTCTCTGGCTCTGGTGGTTCAAACATGTCTGGAAATGTCCAATAAAGCTGCTAGACAGAGTGTCCATGTTTCAGGTTGTTTTCAGGTTGTAGTGGTGTTTGACACTGAGAACACTGAAGTGTTCAACAACACAGTTGAAACCTACCTTTTTAGATAACTTTAAAACATTTTACAGTATAGGCTTGTGCTTTATCATTACAACTGTCTTACATAGCTCTTTCAGGATATTATCACAATGCCATGCATTAACAGAAACGGCATGTCTTTGAAGTGTCACTGCTGGCTTTGAGTTGTGCCTGGCAATTATGGGAAATGTAGTTTTTCTTGATTTGATTTGTATAAAACAAATGTTATGTGTAGTTTTTGCTTTTCTAATGTTGTATCATTGCTCGTATCATTAGAGTTATTGTGTTTTCTCGGTGATAGATTAATAAAGGCCATTACATTATGTTATTCATCCTTTACAAAAGTCTGAGAGGAGGATATGAACTGATGCAGTCCCTGTCACTTGTATCATTACAGGTATGATTGTTATTAAAAAGAAAACTAACAACGATACAATCATTTAAATTAATGTTTGATCATGCTGATAATTTTATTAATGTTTTATCAAAATTGTATAAATGTTTTGTTACACTCAGTCTGCATTAAGTGTGTTATTACAGACTCATTCAGTAAAGAGATCCACAGAGAGCCGTGGCGTCGTGGTGATTTTGTGGTGTGTCTCAAACCTGCTACACAAACACATAAAGTTGGGTTGAACTGTTAGGGCCAATGTTCAAACCTTCAGCAAATCAGACACTGCTTCCCATTTAGTACAACTTTAACTTTTATGCATGCAATGACTTTGTCCCATCTGTTGTACTTTGTCTGAAGCATCAGCCTCCATCATTAAACCACTGACGTCCATTTACAACCAAGTTGTCAAAGTTCTAGACAGGAAACCACTGAGTTCATAATTGTAATATTTTAAATAAGTAAGTAAATAGTAGTCAATCACTCTAACCTCACACTTACTTTTAAATGTCTCCACCATCTCACTCCACCCATCTTTAATGCATTCATAACTACAATAAACTATACTGCCACTAACAACTGTGGTACATCAGAGGGAAACACTTAAGACTTACTTTGCACAAACTGCTTTTTTTCCCATCATTTCAGGTATTGTACTTTACTTGAGTATTTCTTTCTCTGACTGCTTTTTACTTCTGCTCCCTACATAAATATCTGCACTTTCTACCCCTTATATTTTCAAAAAAAGCTGTGGTACATTAGTTTTAATGCAAGACTGTTCTGCCCTGGTCTAGGAGCTTGACACAACATGATAAGTTGCTCCCCCATTCTTCCTACTCCAAGAAAGGCCAGCAACACCAGTAAGCCAGGTTCAAAAGGAGCAGTTTTTATTTTACTCAGAGGGAGAAATGAAGCCAAAACAACAAACAAAACTCTCTAAATCAACCCTAACTTCCCTGAAAGAAGCACAGAGCACAAACTACCTTGTAATAACTCTTCTGCTCAGCTGACACATTACAAAAACAAACCATAACTACATGCTGACACATTCTTGTGGTGGAAAGGCTGGAGGGGAGACAGAGTGCAGTCAGCTGGAGGTTCAGATAGGCCGGGACCCTCCGCCTGACCAATCCACTGCAGCAATCAGGCTAGGTTAGCCAATCACTGGGCACCACCTGTTCACAATTCACTCATGCAGGAGAGAGGGAGCTCGCTCACACACACACACACGCACACTCCACACATGATGAAGAGAGGGAGGACACCGTGGCAAAAATGACATGCAAATCTACAAATGACCCACATGGTCATAACAAAGACGAAAACAATGTAAATGAAAATATGCAACGACGCATAACAAAACAAAAATGACATCAAAAACATAAAGCAAAAATGACATAACAAAAGGAAAACAGCATAATAATACATAAGAATTGATGTACAAGATGTAAAAAAAACAAAAAACAATATGACACAAGACAAAAAGGATATAATGACAAAAAATGACCTGTGGCAAGATGTAACAATATAAAAACAATGTAACATGATGAAACAAACAAAAATAATGTAAAAGATGTAACAGGAAGAAAATTATGTCACAGTATGATTATTATGTACTCTTAAGAGTGAGCGAGCAGTTAAAAAACAATAAACTACAATGACTTGTAGTTCTTTAGACAAACAAAAATGGCTCCTACGTAAACCATCTTTATTTACCACAATCAGGTATAGCAACAGTCATGCAAATGTAATGTAAACATTTGTTGAACTGAATATTTAATCGATTAAGTCCTTGAGTTAAATTCAATTAGTTTGTTAAATCAAATGTATCCAAAATATTTATAGTCTTCTTTGATATTTTCTGGTGATGGGTGGATGAAGCCTCATGAAGCTTTGGGGCTTTCATTTCTATTTGTGCAGAAAAAGATTCAGAGCTTCGAGGCTTCAAACTCAGCAAACACAGTTTCATCCGGTGGTTTGCAGAAGCTGCAGCAGCCCTTCAAGACTGATGTCGAAGCACCACCACACCTCACTGACATGAACAGTTTTAGTCTAATATGTGAGCAATAAAAGTCAAAGAGGCCGATTTTTAAATCTGTAGGCCTACTTCTGATCAGAAGTGTTGCATTAAATATAGATGTTATTATGCAGCATGTTACAACAAAATAATTATGCATTCAAAATGCATACAATGTGATGTGATTGGAGATTGAAATTCACTAAATTAGCCTATTACTTTTATAACATTATTACTTGATATCACAAGCAAATGTTCTCATATTTCTGATGTCTTTCTAATGTAGCCTACATTGCCACATTTCTCAGTTATTCCCCTTTTCTTCTTATTCCATTTATGTGAAAACCACAAAGTTTATCTGTAAAACTTTCAAACTGATTGAAGCACTTTCTGAAGCACCTGTGACATTTGAAGCTTCAGACATTATCAAAACACTCCACAGGAGTGAAACAAGCTTCGGAGCTTCAGTGTCCGTCCATCCGTAATTTCATTTCTGAGGGACAGGCGACAGAGTTCCTGCTCCCAATTGTGCCTCTGCTGTCCCGGCTGAATCGTCACTCAAATCATATATTCTTTGAAAACACAAATCTTCAAGATTCAATTGGTGCAAACTATTTACCATTCCAGCATCAGAGAGATAACCATTGCTTATTTTCCAACGGCACTGCACACAGAACAGAATAATACATTTTCCGTCACCTGTGAGGGCAGACACTGGTGGAATAGTTACAAATTTCACACTTGAAATTGCAAGAGACCAAAAATGCTGTGAAGCATTTCAGCCCACAAACATATTATCTTTGCAAAAAACAAACAAAAAAAAAAAAAAAAAGAAAGAAAAAGAATAAAACCTCCCTCGCTGGAAACCTTATATTTTATTCCTTTTATGGTTGTTTTGTCTGCAGAGGCACTGTTCTCCAGAGGCAAAAACACTGAGCTGAGCTCACACCACATTTTAGAGAGAGTTCCAAAAGTATGCATTGTATTTTTTGTTTTTTGATCAAAAAAAAATTAACATGTACAGATTAAAATGTCCTGAAATGTAATAACAGCTTGTAGCACCTGCACTGCTGCATGTGACTGGATCACAAACACACCACGCTTTTTTTTTTTTTTTGGTTTGTTTTGTTTTGTTTTTACAATATGAAATATTATATTGTTAGAAATCAAGTGGCCAACAATAGCAAGTCTGATCAAGCGCGATCTTAATAAGTTCCAGCACCTAGAAGATATTGTTGCTCTCTTCATATTTCATATGTGTGTGTATCACATGGATAGTGTCCACGCTGCGTGTGAATTATCACCATTTCATATATGCCTGGTATTAAAAGGCCAACTCAATTATCCACATCGAACTGAACTGCAAATATTAATTGGTATCGTCTGAAGTTTCCGTCACAGTCCATGCAAAATTATAATTACCACAACAGATTAGGACACCAGGAGAGATCTAACACTGCTCGCTTTTTCCAGTTACTTTATAATTTCCCCTCATTAATAAGCATCGTGAATGCACCAGCTGCTTCTCTGTGTTTTAATCGTGTTTCTGGTGAGCAAGCTACAAATCATGTTATTAGTGTCGCTCCCCAAATCTAAATTACTTCCAAAAAACACAGCATACTAGTGCCTCCTATTATTAATGTAAAATTTTTTTTTTTTTTTAAACTGAACCTTTCCCAAGATGCAGAGGGTAAAACACATTTTCTCACTTCACTGGTGGTAGAATTTTCATTTGTGTATTATGCATTAGATTTTAATTTTAAGGTGGATTTTAAAACTCATCACAGCAAAAACGCTCTTGGGCCTCTAACAATTTAGTTTGACTAAAGTCATTAGTCCTTTTAGTCGCACTGAGGCTAAAATATGTCAGCAAACTTGATCTCTGAGGCCAAGATGCAAAATATCCCTGATATGATTTCTGCCACCTTGCATTGCCGACGTCATTTGGAGCCAGAGTGTGTCTGTGCGGTAGTGATCTGGGTTGGAGCTGCGTGATTGAGTTCCCGCCCACCCAGCCGGCTGACTCAATCACAAGCTAATAACTAACTAAAACCAAACTGATGAGAAAATGGACACTTGAGCAAACATTGGTGTGATACAAACTATCTAAAATGACAGAAACCATCTTTGGGATAAATTTATTTGATGTGTATTTTGATGTTTTAAGTTGGCCCATGTCCTCTCAGCTAAAATAGAAGGGGTGGGGTTTATAGCCTATACTGCATCCCGCCACCATGGGGCAATCAAGGTGTTTTGGATTCATTTTTGGGGTGTTTTGGGGATATTTGTCGCAGCATATTTGACCATACAGGAGCACTGTTCAAGAGAGTTGGGGAAGGTCCGCAGAAAAGCACAGCGGGAGCTGCTGTGTGCTGCTCTTTAACAGAGGTTGGGAAGTTAATCCATTAGACCCAAACAGAATTCTAGAAGGTCAGTGCAGTTCAGTGAGAATCTTTATGTAAAAACACAGCTATATTGTAAGAAAAAGCAAGAGTAATGTGGCAGTAGGAAGTGTTTTTTTTTTTTTTTTTTTTTTTTTTTTACAACTTAAATGAGAAAAATCACTGAATTTTTGTGTGGAAGAGTTGCGACCCGATCAGTTCCTGTCAGTCCCCACTGACACTGCACGTAACTCCCAGAAAACAGCGTCCATCTCCGACAGTGACAGTTAACAAGGTCCTGCTGTTTACTAATGTCATGATGTATATTTCTGGTTCCAGTTATTGATGATACCTTTAAGTACTTGTTTCCATGTTTTAATACACTGAGAATGGTTTTAAAATGAAGACTGCTCCCAGGCAAAGGACCAGTGTTTAGGATTTAGTGGCATCTAATGACAAAGACGCAGATGGCAATAAGCTGAATACTCACCCTCCCCTTCCAAATGTGATGGAAAAACTATATTTGCCATGAAACTAAAAAAAAAAAAAACACTAAAGAAAATCTTCTCTTTTTAGGAAAGTCTTTACTTTGATAATGTAGCAAAAAAAAAGCAGCAATAAATGCTGTTGGCAACAATCTAGGTCGGAGAGAGGAGAACTAATGGTTTTAATATACTTTAGTTCAGTGTAGTTGACAGCACCCCTCTAGAGCTTCTGTTGCAGTCATATAACCTGTGCACTTTATGTGAGCTTTCTGTATGAGCTACACATTGATTGTTACTACAGTAACATTTAAATAAAATATGAAAGTATTTGTCAGCTTCCACAATGCAATTCAAAACTGACCTAGGAAACAGAAAAAAAAAACAGAACATAAAAACTAATTGAAAACATATTTCAAAAGCAAAATATAAATTATGAATTAATATAAATTGTAACATATACATTGTCCAGCTGGTAAAAAAAAAAGTATTCTCAGAATAAGACCATTTTAAAAATGCTTCATGTTACAAATGTTGGAGGAATATACCTACATGAACATGTATACAGTGTGTTTTACAATGAAAGTGAATCCACTGTTGCTGAGCTGAAAGTCATGTAAACACTGCCCTCTGCTGGATACCTGAGGCATGTACAGTTTGAACTGTGTTATGTTAAAGTTGCAAGTTGATCTCCACAAGGGTTGAGAAATTTCTACAATCATTGTGTTGTGAAAAAATAAAAATAAAAAAAAATACTGACACAATTACAAACACAACACACACACACACCAGTGAGTGAAAACACATGATGAAACTTCCAATGGGAAGTTGAATTAATTGCTCATAAGAATGCGTTTAGAGTAACAAACAAACAGAAACAAATGCCTTCTAAAACCTTTACAGTTCATACAATTCTGAACATCTGTTTTATGATGTGATAATTCTATGGTTTAGGTTTAGGTTTGGTTATGTTGAGGCATAGAAACTTCTTGGTAAGTTTTGAGGAATGATCATGTTTTGGTTTAAAATTAGTGATTTGTTAAGGTTAAAGGACCTTCATGGTTAATGTTAAAATTGTATTTTCACGGGGAAGGAACAACTGCAGTCATTAAAAAAAAAAGCAACAACAACAACACTTAGGCCCAATTCAAATCCAGCAATTACACACCTCCAATTTCCCTTATTACTTACCTTAACACAGAACTAACTTTTGTGGCATTTGCTCTTCCAGGACACAAAAGAGATGCTGCACCTGAGAGCAGTGGTGGACAAAGTACTTAATCACAGTACTTGAGTCAGAGTATAGATACTCCTGGTCAAATATTACTCAACTAAAAGTGAAAGTTGCTCAGTCAAAATTTTACTCTAATTAAAGTACTAGAGTACTTGCTCTTAAAAGTACTTAAGTATTTAAAGTAGAAGTACATTTTCTAATATCAATACATTGCTGTATTGTTTTCACAGTGCATTTACAGAACCTTGTAACTCTCTGAAACAACCTAATGATGCACTGACTTGCTTGTAGAACCACTCTGCTACACAAAGGTACTGTGATTGGTTTCCTTCTGTGAGGAACACAGCATGTGCCCAACTGCATTTTAGAAAAGAAAAAACAGCAACAGCTGACTTCAAAGCTATGCTTAGACTAAAAGTAACAAGTAACAACAACCTTCCTAGAAATGTAGTGGAGTCAAAAGTACAATATTTGTCTTTGAAATGTAGTGGAATGAAAGTCATAAGTTTCCAAAAAAACAAACAAATACTCAAAAAATGTACTCAAGTACAGTTATCAAATAAATGTATTTTGTTACTGTCCACCACTGCCTGAGAGGAGTGTGGTTGGTAATCCTGCATTGATGCAGACTCTCTGTTGGAAGGCTTAAGAACCTGTTTGCCCTTAAGGCTGACTGGTTAGGAACAACACTCAATGTGGTGGACACTCCACACGTGGTGTGAGAGTTGCTAGGGACTTGATTGGGATTGGGCCTGACTCCCTTGCTGAAGTCCCACACTTTGTTGAACCATCCATCTTCGTGATCTTATTGAGAACCTAAGTATTGACCTGTCGGTAACAAAGATGCCAAACCCTAAAGCATACCCTACTTTATTGTCTATTATACTCTAAATTGGACCATAAATATACAAAATGAACATTCTGTATTGAGGAAGACTTCAGACTAGCAACTGAGACCATCAACTCATTAAGAAAATGTTAAGTTCATAATTCAAATGAGAAATAGGGTCATTTTTGCCATAAGACTACATACAATCTGACTTCTTTTTGCAACCAATGGAGTCACCCCCTGTGGGCTATTAGAAAGACTGCAGGTTTAAGGCTTCACTTCAGACCTTGAAGCTCCATCTGTTATTAATTATACATACTGTGGTTTGTGGGTACTTGCTAAAATGACTGCTGTTGTTCTTCTCATTCGATAGTTTGATAATTTGCGTATAATTATCTGTAAAACAGAAGAAACTGGGCTAGATCCCAGGTCAAAAGGTGATCATGATTATGACATAAGACAGGTCACCTCTTATGAATATTTAGGGGAAACACATAGACAGTGATCTTAGACACACTTTCATTTTTTTTGGACACTCACTTTTGGTGTTTGCAGGAACATTATCCATAATCCATTCATCCATCCATTTTCCTCTGCTCATCAGGTTAGTGTGAGAGCAGGCTAAGCAGGGTATTCCAGAGCAGAGAGTATCCCTCTGGCCAGCAATGCTTTCAAGCTCCTCCTGGGGATCCTGAGGTGTTCCCAAGCCATGTAATCCTTCCAGGATCTGGGTCTACCCCAGAGATCTGGGTCTATCCTAGAGTCTCCGCCCAGTTGGACGTGCCCAGAAAACTTCCAAAGGACGGTGCCAATGAGACATCCTAATCAGACCCCCAAACCACCTCAGCTGGCTTCTTCTGACGCAAAGGAACAGTGGCTGTACTCCAAACCCCCTCTGGATGTCGAATCTCCTCACCCTCTAAGGCAAAGCCCAGCCACCCTATGAAGGAAACTCATTTCAGCTGCTTGTATCCATGATTTTATTCTTTTGGTCACTACCCAAAGCAGCTGACCATAGGTGAGGGTTGGAAAGTAGATAAAATCAAAAGCTGTGCCTCCTCTTCACCACAACGGTCCGGTACAATACCCGAATTATTGCTGATGCCACATCCAGAATATTATACTGAACTTTTAGAGAGCTACTATAGATTATTTTCTATGTTACAGCATTACCAGCTGATTTAGAAGCCTCTCTCTCTGGTTGGGATGATAGATGATGTCATCGATCATTGCAATGGCTGACAGTCATTGACCACGTTGAGCCCTCTACCATCACAACGTCGTGATCCATTGTGAGCCTTTTGTATATGAAGCAGTGTGTCCCATCAGAGTTGCCATAAAGTTGTTGCCTAAATTCTGCTCTTGACATGTGGGTGAGAAAATCAAAAGAAGCCGTTGCTGCTGGTCATTGCACTGCATCTCTGTGTGGTATTTATTATTTTCTTTTAATCACAACAGTTACAGACGTGCTGCAGAGATGAAGAGCCTTTTAGACCCAGCAGCAACGTCATCGTCAAACCCTACCTCTCACAGTCAAATTCAAGGTTCACATTCTTAGTCTGGTGAGGGAGACAGGGAAGATTACAGGGATGCCAACACCTTATACCTCACAAGACATTTTCAAGAAAATGGGAGTGTGCAGCAGGTCATTCCGGTGTTGAACACTGAGTATAAACTAATAAATGAGAGTTTAAACTTACAATAACTTGCCTATTAAACCTAAGTGACCTGAAAAGAGCATTCTAGCAGTGCAGTACGAACTTGAGCTTTGTTTTTGGAGCACTCATTTGCATCACTCTTTGTTTTTTTCACTGCCATCTGTTTGTGATTTCTCCTCTATCGCATTCACCTGCCAGAGGACAAGTGCAGACAAGTGCAGATAAGTGGAGAGCTGGCAGAAGCTGGGAGTAAAAAAAAAAAAACCTAAAAGAGGTACTGTGGGCGGAGGTTAACTACACTGTGGATGGAGGGATGTGGGAGCTTCAAGTCCATGCAAAAATAGACTTAAACAGTGACAGACACATGCACTCCAGTGAGTACAAACACATGAAAACATGTAAAGGGAAATAGAATTATATGCTCGTTAGTATGTGTTCAGAGTAACAAACCTTTAATTGGCTCATAGATGAAAATATTAATCTCCATTTCTTGTATATTACACCTGTTAGGCTCTAATTACCATTAACCACACTATTTCATACCTACAGATTCACACCTACAGATTGCAATTATAACATCTGTCAAATTGGAGGTACATTGGTGAACTGATGAATCCAGCAGAGATACAAACTGAGGGATCGGTTCAGGTGCAGGAAGTGATAATACAGGTGAGGAAATATCAATTAAATACGGTCCTGGCTGTCCTTATTAAGGTCTCTATCCTCATTGGCCCAATCGTTGTTCTCACTTAGGACCTGAAAACCTATTTTAACCTGCAACCTGACCAACACCACATCACTCTCATCAAGCCAACCAAACTCCATAGGCAAAACCAGTAAGTTTACCTTGCAGAGCATGGGAGTTGCTGGTTTACTGCTGCCTCAATCTGTTAGTTATAGTGTGACTTCAGTGTTTCAAAAGGATAGTTTGGGTTCACCAAAGTCACACAACAACACAAATAAACTAATATCAAGGTAGCAGTAGACCAGTAACTCCTGTGTTCTATGAGATAAAATTACTATTTTTTGATATGGAGTTTGGTTGGTTTGGAGAGAGCAAGATTTGGCTTATTAAACTATGGATTCCTTTTGGAAAGGCTGTCCAACAGAAAAGCGAAGCATTGAAAATACTCTAAATATTGGGTACACTTAAACTGACATTGATTTTTTTCTAGGTGGACCTTTTTTAAGTGGTTAAAATACCTTTTGTTGCTGACCCTGTCCTCAGCATTTCATTGCTTAGCTTCTGTGCTGGTCCCACTCTCTGCATATCCTAACTGAGGGCATGCTGAAATTATACTGACTGTATATAAGTGTGTCATACAGCCCCAGTTCAAATAATCCAAACTATCCCTTATCATCTTATCCTTAAGATGCCTTTGGGAAATGAAACCTTGGTCTTTAGATAGACAAACTCCTGTGTTGTCTGATAAATTCAATATTATGTCCATCAGTACAGCAAAAGTCATCAGTTAATAAAAATAATTTCAATTTCAGTTTCCAATTTTCCCATTAAATGTCTTGCAGCCTCCCCTTTATAGGTTCACTTTTAATGTGAATGTAATGGGAACAGTATCAGGATCATGATACTGAGAGAGAAACCGAGAGCAGCAGGATGGTGAGTATGACATGGTGCTGTTATTGTACTGATGGCAGTGAAATGTATGTTGTACTAAATTCAGCACGTTGTAGTATAGCATAGGTTGTTCAAACTCTCAAGGTTTTTGCTCTGCCTTTTCTATCAACCATTCTTTGTTTGTTTGTTCTGGCAAAAGCTATTATTTGAGACTAGGCCATTATTTGTATAATAGCCTTTACATAAGAGTTTACTGTAATCTGTCTGTGGTAATAAAAGGATTAAAAAAAATCTTTGACCTTGGACTTGTAGTATTTCACAAAATGATTTGTGTTAGTGAGTGCATGCAGCACATGCTACATCACTGTTGAGGTAGAAAACATAGCAAAATGAAAGTTTTACTGCAAAGTGACAGAAAAAGAGTCGGCCCTGCACATCACAGTTTTGTATGTTGATAAATTCAAATGCAGCAAGATGAATAATTATATCCTCAAGAGCTGAGTTGTGAAAACTATTTGTAATTTTTCTGGTGTGGTGGGGGTGATAAAATGGTCAGCGTTTTGTTAGTAGGTGATTTTTGTCATTTAGAGTATATTGGTACTATTCTTTTTAGCATTCTTGTCATGACAGGAACTCTGGCTTCGTTTCCTTCCAGCCAGCTCCAGTTTTCTCTTCCTCCCTCACAACTTCCTTCCTTCATCCCTCTCTATAACTGCTTCACCCTCAGGCCAGCCTGCCCTCTCTTGGGTGTCCATCAGTGCTCCCTCCCACCCACAACCGCAGCAGGCACCTGTCCTTGAAAGGCCTGAGTCCAAAGCAGCCACCAGACGTCCAACGCACTCCCCCACCCCGACGGTGGATGGTAGTAATTAGTGTCAGCTAGCCTAATTAATGTCAAATCTCTTGGACGAGGTAGAGCCCTGAGGAAACCACACAGCCTGTTACTGCTGGATTGGCCGGCGCACAAACACTTCTGAGCCGTCTGTACAAAGCTGCGGTTAATAAATATTCTGCTGTGACAAAAGAAACTGTACAAACAGGGTAAAAATCATTATCAACACCATTCTTATGAATAATTTAAAATAGTTACATAACAGCAGCACACAGGCAGCTTATGTTTGCAGTGAGTAGTAATCTTTAAAGGAAAATCTGTCTGTGGATCTCAAATAAGTCTCAGCCCCCGTAGGTTTGTCTGTTTTTGCACAAATACTTATCGTTTGCACCTCCATGTCACCTCCGGCTCTGGAACTCCAGAGCTTCAATGGAAGGAGCAGGTTATAATTTATTGATGAAGCAACAATTAAGAACGCAGGGGTCTACTAACCTGACAAACCAGATGTTTTGTTACACAGAACCATCTGGAAAGTCATCCTTGTCTATCACGTCTAACAAGGCTAACTTCAACAAATCAGATAAGCCTCAAGCCAGTCAAGAGCGAAAACATGTTATTCATTGTGAAGAGCCTTCAGTGCCGTTGTCTGCTCTTCTTTCAAAGAAGAAATACTCTCCAGTTCTGATATAACTGATGCTATCACAGTACCTGCTAAAAGCTCTTAAGAAGGCGCCATTGTTAGTTTGAGATGAGCTTCTCGCTGTAGTCACACCTACAACCATGCCCATACCTGCCAGTAGTCCCTCCTAGGATGCTAACTGGCTCTACCGCTTTTGGTGTGGACACAAACGGATAATTTGACGCCTGGCAAGATGAATTCTCGTGTGGTGTCACAAATCCAGCTGCCTGGCAAGGTAACAGGTCTACAGGAGTATTAGTCTGCAGGTCTAGTTTAAGAAGTTTTTTTGGCCCTTTTGATGCCTTTTTAGTACGACTGTCATTGATTCAGGAACCAAAATGAAACCTTCCAGGTGTGGATTCAGACGTATGAAAACCTTATTCACAATCATACTGTCATTTGTCATTGTACAAAAAACCTAACACCCCATTTACACAGTGTTAAAATGGGATCTGTAACCGGATACATTAACTAGATTGTTGTGCAGATTGCGTTTACACTAGGGCTGTCAAAGTTAACACGTTAACGCATGCGATTAATCTGGAAACAATAATGCGTTAAAAAAAATTTAACGCATGATTAATCGCATCACGTGACTTGAGTCTGTCTGTGTATACAGTCTGTGGTCTGTGTCGCCACTGGAGTTGTCACCCGACCGCTGAAATAAGCAAACGTCCCGTATTTGAGGATTAAATAGAGCGTCCCGTTTTGAATCAGTGCGGGACGGGGTTTGTTTCGTATTTCCATCTTGAATGCAGCTTCATCCCACCCGCTGCCCGTGAAGAGCTGTCCGACTCTGCCCGTGATCGGGTAAAACTCGCTGCAATCGGTGGTTTGATCACACACGAGAGTGGAAAACACTGTTAAACTGTTGGTTTGACAGTGTCAGTGACAGTGACAATCAGACTAGTTGTAACTCCGCAAGTGTTTCCTATGACAGACGGTGGCCTGTCAGATGTACGGCAGCTTCTGGGGGACAATATTCAGGCATTTATTATAGGCATTTATTTAATACACTAATCAAAATGTAGTGCTGATGTGAAAAAATAAACAACTATGATGTGTTATTATTTTTCACCAATCTGTAAAATTGCATCTTTAAATTGTAATGGATTAACTGTATTGCATCCTTCAATACTATATAAGATAGAATAGAAGAAAATACAAGTTATATTAGTATTTATAATATGTAGTATTTTAACTGCAATTAATCGCGATTAATCACAGAGTAGTATTGCGATGAATCGAGTACATTTTTTTAATCGTTTGACAGCCCTAGTTTACACCTACCTAAAATCTGAACACATTCCAGCCACATAGCATGTACGCCTTGCTTTAGCATGTTTTTCCTTATCTGGATACTGTTTCCAGGTATAGGTTACATTTTAATAATTATTGTGTGGTTCACACCATGCATCTAAATAAGGACAGTATTATATCCGATATCTAACATGTCCTCATACCTGAACAACAGAATAGGTCATTTGCCAATGACTGCTAGTTTGGTTAGATTTAGACACCAAAACTACTTGGGTAGATCGTGGTTTGGGTTGAAATAAGCATATTGGTTATATAAGTAAAATAAGTCAACGTTGACTTGTTTGTTTGGTGTAATGACCGCTGCAACCAATAGGAGCTGCTATCAATGTCTGCAACCACCTCAACAATGGATGCAGTACAGCATTGCAGAGAAGTTGTGTGTGTGTGTGTGTGTGTGTGTACATGTCTTTATGTATGTGGGGAGATAATTATCTGTACTTCATATACTATCTGACAGTGGGAAGGGAAAAGTTCTATAATAAACTCTACATAAATGCAAAGTTCACTCACAACTGTATTTACAAAAGTTGTGCTGTGAGAGAAAACTCCTCTACAGTCTGACGGTCCTCAGCCTGTCTTACCCCGCTGTCTCTTTGGTTGACTACTATACAGGACCCACCAGCTTATCTGTCTTGTCTGTCAGGCTTTCTGTCTGGTTTCCCAGCAAGATGTCTGTCTGTTTTTTCCACCTCATGGAGCTGAAGACAACCTCACTGCTGTCAGATTAAAGTATGATTTCCTGTTGCATTTTATTTTTCCATACTAGCTGTTATGGAATTTGCCTTCCTTGCACTGAGAGGGGGGTGATAGAGTATCCACACATCACCCCCAGATCCTCTGCCCTAGGCAATCCAAGGTCATAGCCTATCCAGTAGACAGACTGTCTCCTCATTCTAAAGGAGAGCACAGTACAAACACTATGATTTAGAGTAACAAGGTAAGCATAATTCCTTGTTTTTAACTTATGTCCAATAGAATTTGTTCACGCATATAGATGGATAAGTTATATCCATCTATGGTAGTGAGCTAGACTCCAGGGCATGTCAGGAGATAGTTAAATATCTCCCCCCAGGAAGTAACCTTCAGAATTGGGTTGGCAGTCACAACACCTCATGTGTATTGCTGATCTTGAATTCTCCTCAATCGAGCTCCATTAAATACTCCTGTGTAAGTCATCACGGACTCCCAAACTCTTCTTCATTGTTTGAGTGAACCATTCTTCAGAATTTCCACCACACTAGCTTCATACAGTTTTAAGTTTTAGGCAGGTGTGAAGAAATGCTTTCAAAAATATAAAATGGAATTGTTTATTTTTATCAATCAACAAAATGTAAAGTGAGCAAACAGAAGAAAAGTCTAAATCAAATCAATATATATCAGTTCTTCTAGGTACACTTGCACACAGTTTTTAAAGGAACTTGGCAGGTAGGTTGTTCCAAACATCTTGGAGAACTAACCACAGATCTTCTGTGGATGTAAGCTGCCTCAAATCCTTCTGTCTCTTCATGTAATCCCAGATCAGGGTTCTGTGGGGGGTCACACCATCACTCCCAGGACTCCTTGTTCTTCTTTACACTGAAGATGGTTCCTTATGACATTGGCTGTATGTTTGGGGTCATTGTTCTGTTGCAGAATAAATTTGGGGCCAATCAGACGCCTCCCTGATGGTACTGCATGATGGATATGTATCTGCCTGTATTTCTCAGCATTGAGGACACCATTAATCCTGACCACATCCCCAACTCCATTTGCAGAAATGCAGCCCCAAACTTGCAAGGAACCTCCACCATGCTTCACTGTTGCACTCACTCATGGCGAACAAACTGCCTTCTGCTACAGACAAATATTTCAAATATTGACTGATCAGTCCAGAGCACCCGTTGCCATTTTTCTGCACCCCAGTTCCTCTGTTTTATGTATAATTGAGTCATTGGCCTTGTTCCAGTTGGAGGTTTGGCTTTTTGGCCACAATTCTTCCATGAAGACCACTTCTGGCCAGTCTTCTCTGGACAGTAGATGGGGGTACAAGGGTCTCACTGGTCTCTGGTAGTTCTGAGCTGATGGAACTGCTGGACATCTTCTGATTTTGAAGGAAAGTAAGGATAATGTGTCTTTCATCTGCTGCATTAAGTTTCCTTGGCCGACCATTGCATCTACGGTCCTCAACATTGCCTGTTTCTTTGTGCTTCTTCAAAAGAGCTTGAACAGCACATCTTGAAACTCCAGTCTGCTTTGAAATCTTTGCCTGGGAGAGACCTTGCTGATGCAGTATAACTACCTTGTGTCTTGTTGCTGTGCTCAGTCTTGTCATGGTGTCTGACCGGGAGTCAAACGTCTTCCACAACCTCACCTTGGTAGCAGAGCTGTTCCTCACCCAGTTTTAAGCCTCCTACACAGCTGTTTCTGTTTCAGTTCATGACTGTTTCAACCTACATATGAAATTGATGATCATTAGCACATGTTTGGTATAACTGGTTAATCATACACCTGACTATGATTCTACAACAAGGATGGTCACACCAAATATTGATTTGATTTAGATTTTTCTTCTGTTGGCTCACTTTGCATTCTGTAAATTGATAAAAATAAACAATTACATTTTATGTTTTTGAAAGCATTCTTACTTTATAGCATTTCTTCACACCTGCCTAAAACTTTTGCACAGTACTGTACACACACACACACACGCACACATATATAAACACATTTAGATACTATCTCAAATATAAGTAATTAATTAGTTAGCACTTAGATAGCATCTCAGTCCAACTTTTTCTCAACAAAGTCCAACTTTAAGTCATTTTGAGAAAGTTTCTCATTATAGTGACTTCCTTGCTCTTTGTGCTTCTACCATGGATAAGCAGGCTATGTGGTTAAATAGTTATGTTCTGTGTTACGTGCAGTGGCCTGCTCTCTCTCTCTGTCGGGTTTGTCCCCCTCCTCCCTCTGCCTGCTGCACACCTGAGTGCAATTGCCACTCAGGTAGAGAGAGGAGGAGGAGATAAGAGGGACGGGGAGTGTAGAGACAGGGCACGGCACATGGCACAGACACCAGCGCAGGTGGTGAGGTGGTTTTTCCCTTTCCTCCTTGTTTTTCTTTCCCCCAAGCAGGTTTTTTTCCCCATGCTCGTTTAGGTGCTGGGGTTTTGTTGTGTTAGTTTGTTGTTTTAGTTTGGGCTGGAGATTTCCGGTAGTTGCTTTATTCGTCTCTTTGTTTATTCTAGGTTTAGTTTCTCTTTTAGGTAGTTTAGGGGGAATCGCTGGGAGCGACGGCCCACTGCGTGGTTGGCTCAGCATCTTCCCTCCTTTTGTTTTTTTCAGCCGGGGTCTCCAGTCCCTTTTGTTTCCTCTTTGGTTGTTTGTGTTTTTGTTTAATACTATTTTGGTTACACAAATAAAGCTTGTGGGTAAACTGTTACCTCTTGGTGTGGCATCCTCTTTATATGTTGCAGCCTCCTGCCCCTGTTTGAGCTGTGATTTCTTTGTTTGTATGGAGGCCGTAACATTCTGTTATGATCATGAGTCTGCACAAGGTCTTTTATTTTGAAAATTAACCAGGTTCTCCCTGCCTTTTCTGTGTCTGACTTACTGCCCGTTTGATCTGCTCCACTAGAATGGCTGCAGATTGCTGAGGCTCTGCTGCGGCGCGGCTGTGGTGAATGGTGACCCCATTCACATGTCAGTTCTGTCTGTGGATTCATCAACTGCTATACATATGACATCAGCTTTCTTCAGTTCTTCTAACAGCGTTTCAAACACATCTGTAGCTAAAATTTCAATCCTACGAATGTCTGAAGAGTCTGACAGGGGTACCTTTTTAATGGTCGCCATTTATCACCTCATTCACAACAGCCAACATGCAGTCTTTCACGGTTTCTGAGTCTGCGAATGGCCTTTTTTTCTTTGCCAGGATCCAGGACACATGGATGGATGCTGCTGTAGCTCTCTCTTGGGTTGTGCATGACCGCACCATCGTAGTACAGCTCTGGTTGTAAATTAATGAAAATTAAACACGTCGGTTTGGTGCTTGGATTTGACGGCGAAATAAACAATGTCAGGGTTGAGAAAGACATGTTTCTAGATGTCCTACTGAAGGACTACTACTTCTAATGTTACCACTAGCAGACACACTGCTTCGCAACAATGCGCTCAATGCTGGGTCTAGTGTTGCTAGGCTATGCAGAGTGTTGCATTCATGATTTGAGCTACTGTAGGAATTTCTGAAGAAATATCTGTAGGCTCGCAGAACACGTTTTTCCTGGCTTTTCTGGTTGGGCCATGGGCTGGGGCACTTGGGGATTGCTTCTGGGCCGCATGTGGCCCACGGGCTTGGTGTATGGTAATTACCTTAAATAAAGAGGAACAGTAAGGGAAAAGGACAGAAGACAACCACATGCAGCTCTCACCTTCACTTGTCTGTACTGAGTGAGGAAGAGGAGCGTAATCCAAATACAGGAGCCTCGAGGCATTGCCAACAGATTGACGAATAATCAGCCCACACAGGCACGGACCTACATCTGTTATCTGTGTTCCTCTTTTGTATCACTGGCTGCCTGAACAGTGTTTCAACAGTGACAAATACCAATACACACTATACTCTACTAATAAAATATAAAGCCAAATATAAAATTAAATGTTCTGAACACAGAATACTAAACTGTAATAAGCTTTTGAAATGAATTACCCTTCATCACAAACTACTCGTTTTTATGAGGCCAAACTAAAGGGGCACAGCAGCCATGACTTTCATGGCCGCCGTGACGTGCCTCACAAACTTATTAAACTACTATAAAACCTTGTGAATATAGTACATGAGGGCATATTAGTCAGAGAGAAAATGTTTGTGTCTCGTGTTCTCTGGCTGTTTGGCCTTCTTGCCCCTATATATCCATCTGTCTTTCTCTTTCTGCTTATCTGTCCCTCCGTCTGGAATTCAGCGGGGCTGACAGCAATCAAACAGCTTGTTCAGTCCTTGTCACAAACTCATTGTAATGGAACTGCTAACGTATCATTCACCGTGTGCAACAGTGAAACCGAGCCACTGGCCATCTTTTAGCTATTTATCAATGGCTCTTTGTTCTCCATCTCTTTTCAGCCATCTGTCTGAGCCACAACACTCAGCGCTCGTTCTTCTTTCATCTCTGTGTCTCCAAAGCCGGTATTGCATTATTCATTATGAAAATTGACTTGGTATCAATGATGTGGGCTTTCATACAAGCACACATACACGCACGCCTAATTACAAAGTGATTATAATTCCTTTTTAGTTGAAGGAACAAGAGCAAAATCTGAAATGATGAGGACGGTGACACTGTGACCAGCAGGATGATACAAAATCTTGTATTGACCCAACTGTGAGGGCGATTTCACACCTGTGGTTCGGTACATTTGGTCCAGACCAAGAGAAGAAATGGTATATTGTCGCATTTTAGTTCTGGTCTGGTTTGTGTTCACATTAGCTTTAAAGGAATGACGTGAAGTTGTTATTAAATTAACAATTTTTGTGATGCTGCATCATCAAGACCAACATGAGAAAATCAAATTCTGGTGACTGACAGCAGGTCATGCAACGCTTAAATGCTTCTCATGTATATTTACATTCTCAGGTGTCATAAAGACACTGGAAATCAACAGCATGTTATGATTAATGACAACAGGTAGAGAAAAGATGAAGTATTGCTGTGCAATTTACTTAAAACTGTCTGATCAGGGAAAAGCCCTGCACTCACTGGCATATACTGTTGCTATGGTTACCAAATGATTAACATTAATACAGTGGGAAACCACTTATAGTGATCACAGTTACTGTGAGCATCCACTTACAAGCTGTCTGTTTCATTACTTTGTCTTTATGTTATAAACATATAAATGTCAGTTAGCTGATAATCTGCATGGTATCTTGACTGCCGGTTTGTGTTTGCAGTCAGGATGCTTTTAATTTGCTCCTCTGTAGACGTTAACAAGATCTTAGCACTTTTATTAGTAATTTGGATTTTTTCATGATATAATAACATATCTGCAAATCCTGTGGTTGGTTGGTTTGCACTGTGCCTCTCTCCTAATGTCAGTGGCGATTGGCTCCAACACTCCTCCCACCCTCCAGAGGATAAGTTAGTATAATAAAGGGATGGAGTGATGTGTTTACAGACTGTTGTGCTGCCCTCAAGTGGCAAAAAAATCCATTAATGCAAGTCTAAGATAACTCTCTGATCATAGTCATTGATGTGAGCAACAAGAAGCTTCCGTCCAGCTTAAATCCAGCAGGTTAATACAAACTTTAAACTAAGTAAGTCTCTGTAAAGGAGTTTTTCTTCTAAACATATTCATTTGTGAAAATAGTTGCTGAAACACATAAAAAGACTGAGAACTATGTACTACTGAATTGTGGTGTTATGGCTGAATTCCACCAGGTGTGGCTGCGTTGCGTTATGGCTGAGCCGCGTCAGCCGGAGCTGATTGCAGCCATTCGCGCAGAGTCTATTTTTGACGGATGCCGCATCAGTTAGCACAGAGCGTATCGAACGGACAGGAAGTCAGACACAGAAAAGGCTGGGAGAATCTGGAAGCACAAAGAGCAAGGAAAGAGGACCTAATGAACAGAATCTGAGCAAGTTAACATAATCAGCTGGGCAAAACACTCTGCTGCTGAAATGCTTTCAGAACACTGCTGGTGGGGCTTGCAGCAGTGCGGAGGACGGATCACAACCGTGGGGCAGATGTGCCGTGCTTGGTGGGATTAACCAGTTAGACTGTTAAACTGTTTGTCATGATTTCTGTGGCCTGTAACAACACTATATGAAACCCCACGAACTGACATGACGGTCAGTTACAAATGTACCTTCAATGACTTTTTCAGTCTAAATCAGCCCACTTCAGTACCAACAACCCAACACAGAAGAAAAAAAAACCAACATAGTTTAATACCATGTTTTCAGGTCATAGTTGTGTCTGATACTGAGACAGCAGAGTGGACATACACCCAGTGTTACAGAGCAGAGAAAACTACTAATTTTCTCATGATTTTGAGACCCAATTTCACAGATTTAACAATTTTTAATCATTCAAATTTGACTGGGGCGTTAATACCATGTTTCTGTGGTGTGACCATCTCAGAACACATTTATTATTGCTTTACACTAGGACTGGGGCGACGCTGAAGCGAAAAAACCTCATCCTAATCATCTAAGTGTAGGAGTATTTTAGGCAGAGACCAAATAACATGGTGCTCTGTAAACTCTGCAGTACACAGCAGTACAACTACTATGCTCCAGCACTTGAAGCAGAAGCATCCTGGAGCGATTATGTTGAGACGGAAGCCTGAGTTAGACAGCACTGCAAGTCCTTTTTACTTTTTGTCCCCACCCAGGCATAATACAGCTAACAGCAGAAGCAGTTGCTCTGCTTGCAAGTTAATGTCTGTGTCTGTGCTTAATGTGTGTCCAGTTGAGTGATGATATACCAGTTTATTCTGTCACAGTCTACATTCAACATTATTTCCATTTTCTAAATTAAAACACTGCCAAACCGCGATGGTTTTATGAGCTTTCATCTGTCCGACTTTGCTGATAAAAACATCCGGGGTTGCCTGGGTGATTGGGGCATACGGCGTACGGCGAGAGGGGCTGCTGTCTGATGGGGCCATAGCCCTGACTAGTGGTGGGCAGCTGCATAGCACCTTAGGGGCAACATTGTGCATGAATTAAATATTGATAAATAGTTTAAACGACTAGTATTTCTGGTGCCAACTAGCGAGGGTGACGACGTTTAATCGTATAGTCGACTAATCACGCACATCCCTAGTCATAACCAGTTTTTAAATCAAGTACTTAAATAATGTACTGATGCTACCAGTCCAGGGAAAGGATTTCTATGATATACAGCAATTTAATTCATCTATGTGTCACAGCAGTCTTTTTTAATTCAAGCATCTCACAAATAGGGTCTATTTATATAAGAGAAAATATTCAGTGAGCAGGTCATTATTGTGAAATAAAATGCCCAACACAACACAAATTTTTAATTTTTAAATGATTTATGGCTTTATTTCACAATAGTGACCTGCCCACTGTTACATTATCCTGCGTGTTAAATCAATCATTTGACACAAAATACTAATTTTGAAAGGATTTCAGTAGTTTAACAATGACTTCATTATTCCACCAGTTATTACGAGTTATTTTCTGCTATTCAGAAGTAACAGACCTTGGAATACTGTAACTGAACAATCAGAATTGAGTACATAAATAAAGCCATGTAACATTATATATCACAGCAGTGACATAGAAATTACGCAAATTTTATTATTCCAATGTGCTTTATGTGTCTGTTTTTCAGAATTAGATAAAGTAGTGTGGATGACTTTTTCTCCAAAAGGAGCCTAAACCCATGCACACCTCTGGAGCCCAGTGCATCAGCTGGGCGTAAAAAAAGAAGGTCTTAACTCTTCCGCAGGACTCAACTATGTCCGACGTTGTGATTGGAATGTACACCGAGGTCGTAGCTGCACCTGGTCTTACAGTGCGCGTCCACATGAGTACATGCGAATTGATGATTGTTGCCAAGCAACACACTTCTACACAAAGCACTCTCAAACTTGTCCCGACAAACAAGCCGGAAGAAGAAGAAACATGGATGATACTAATCAAAAGAAAAGGAAGGTAAATTTTACAGATGGAGAAATTAGGAAGTTAATTGAATTATATGCAGAGCAGAAGGAAGTCCTCACGGCAAGATTGAATAATACCAACACAAACAGGCAGAAACTGTCGGCGTGGAAATCAACCACTGCATCCATAAATAATGATTGTAATGGAGGACTGCGGACAGTCGAAGAGGTCAGAAAAAAATGGAAAGATCTTTTATCAGCCAAAGATCTTTTATAGAGCCAAAAAAGACTCATCTGCACTTAAAAACCCGCCGACCTGGGGAGGACCTTCCCCCAAGTTATCACTTTACAGCACCATCATCACTGAGCTGTTTGGAGAGGACTCCCCCACCTTCACGGGTCTGAACGGGATTGACAGTTCAGAACTGTCATCTGCAGCCGCTGATGTGTGTGAGTCGGACTGTTGCAGCAGAGACTGGTTAAGGTTATTAACTAAGGTTATTAACAAAGTGACTTTACCCTACAAGTGACTTTTTCCTACATATATTGTTGAAATAAAAACTTGAAATAAAATTTTGCTGTTTCACAGACTCAATCGACCTCCCCACAGAAGAGGGGACGCCCAACAGCATGCCTCACTGCACATACAGAGACGCAGGAGGGATCATAAAATCAGTCTGCTGCCCCCCTCCTAAAACAGAGCATGAAGGATTTAGCGGAGCTGCAGTGCATCCTTGTTGAGAAAGAGATCCTTTGTGTGGAGGCTGAGACTGCCAGACTTAAAGCGAATCACGAAAAGTTGGAACTTGAGACAGGGGCGCTGCCAGAAATTTTGGGCCCCATGAAAAAAAAAATCACATTGGGCCCCCCCTGCACAGCTGTTGTCACCACATCTCTAGGACCTAACTGACCCATTAAAAGCTTTACATAACGCCAACTTTGAAGGCTTGTAACTGTCTTGCTTCTTGTAGTTCAATACTACCAGTACAATATTTACTGCTAGTGAGTTGTACAGTTGTGCATACAGTATGCAATTCACTATTTGATGCAAGAGAACATAAAAAATGTGCTAAAGGCCATCTTTTACAGTCTCAATGTAATTTTTATTGTAAAATTCCAAAATGGAAAATTCTCTTAACATTAATCAAAGACTTAAAAAAAATAACTTAAATATACATTAACTTTTCAATCAAATAAAATAAATAAAGTAGAAATGGAAAATGGAATTAAAAGATGGCCTGATGGTGGGGCTACAAAACAGATCAAGTGATCACTAAATCAATAGGTTTTGAGGTTTGAAATATGGTCTTAACAAACTAACAAATAAGAACAAAAGAATGGTAAATGTAATGGTAAAAAGAGCAAGGGAGAAAGAGAAATTCCCACAGACTCCCTGCAATGATGCTAAATGGCACGTCATTGAACACAATGTTGCTCACCTTCTTCACTGGGACAGGGAGGAGTAAAGTTATGGGGAGACGAGGCTGCTGCTGACTCGTCTGTTGTTAAGTCTGATAAAAGCAGCGGGACAACTGATTTAATATGAATATCTTGCTAAACATTTACCTGCACTGATTATGTGAAGTTTGTAGGCTAACTCTAGTCTGTAGCTAGCTTATTTCACTATGGACATCAAGCTAACAGGTTAATTTCTACCACTCACAGAGTATAGGATACCCACCTGGGTCACATATTGACACCGTTTCTTTTCTTCTCCTCTCTCTCCTTTATCCCTTTCCTTTTTTGAAAACCAGATTTTATTTTAGTACAACGCAGCATTGTAGCGTTCTGGCGCAACTGCTACTAGGCACCGTCACCGATAAGTGCGCTAAGGCAGGACCAAACCATTTCATGCAGATACAGGGGGGTGGTCGGTCGATATGGATGTTTACTTTTTGGTCAATGTGGATATTTAACTTTTACTGCCAAAAACAAGTAAAAACAAAGAGATCATTAATTTTATTACTATATTTGAAAAACTCAACCCAGATAGCAAAATCACATTGAATCAACGTTGAAATATGGTCAGGCAGAAATATTTTTACAGATTTTTTGGGGCCTCTGTCAGTCAGGGGCCCGTGGAATTGTCCTAACTTTTCCCCCCTTATACAGCGCCGCTGACTTGAGAAGAAGAAACTCATACTGGAAATTAAATTACTGGAGAGACAGAAGAACAGACACAGCTTCTCTGATCAAGATGTCAAGATGTGTCACTCACCATACTTTGAGAGACTTTTTATGTATTGATTGATATAATCTATATATTTATTTATTAGTCTATTAAAATATTTATTTATTGATTTATTTGCTGGTACTAGGCAGCAAGATATGAATTTATTCATTTTCTGGCACATCTAGGTGGCAGCATATTTATTTATTTATAATAGGCTATAAAAATTCCCAATAAAACTATGTGATCACAAACATGAGCTAATAAAAAGATCGACTATTTAATGTGTCTGATTATAAAAGTTTGGTTAAAGAGGATAAAATTAATTCAGCTGAAACATCAATGTTTGATTAGGCTATAAAGGTTCGTTTTACAAATACAGCGGTCACTATTTTACAATGTTTACATCACTCTCTTACTCCAGACTGCACAAGTTATCAGTCCTACAAGTTATTGATTATATGATTGCAGGCCGGTCGTCTGCCGATATCTTCAGGGACTGCAGGGGAAACAGGGTTCTCATCCACCCTCCGGCACCACTTCTTCTTGCCTCGAAAGGGGGATCCTCTTTTTAATACAGATGTTGTGCAGCACCGCAGTAGCAGCAATGACAACACCAACACGTTCAGGATGCATTCTCATTTCGCGGTGGAGGTAGTGAAACCTAGTAAAATCAACAAAAATAGACTTTCAACACAAGAATGTCTCAAAGGGCTTCTCCATATACAGTATATTAATACATAGATTATACACAATGCATATGCCAAACAGTTATTTTTGTTTTTGTTAGTGGTGTTTGTGACCATGAACTAAACACTAACCTCAGTTTGAGCACCTCAATGCATCGCTCCACAATATTTCTTATTGATGCATTCTTCCTGTTGTAGTTGTGCTCTTGTGCCGTTCTCTGTGCGATGAGAGGGGTCATTAACCTCCGCGTCAGTGGGTATCCACTCTCTCCAAGGAGAAGACTATTCACTCTCCCTGCCTCCAACTTCTGATAAGTGGAAATTCTTCTTATTTACATACACATATTCATGTTAAGAGGGAGCTTGGATACAGAAATGAGTGCCATCAATGTGGCCAACAATACCATGTATACCTGATTTTAAGTAGAAGTCCTGCTTGGTCCTTGCTGCCTCTTCTTGGGTAGGGTAGGTATTTCCTTTGCAATCGTTGGAGGGCCAGGGACACTCTTCTAATAGCCTGGCATGTTGTTATCCAGCGTACATGTATCATGCCTGTATGCCCTCTCGTTAAGCATCCGGTAAACAAGACATCCTGCCATCCTTGTTTGTCGTTTCTGGCCTTGTGATTCCGTTAAAATTACCATGGATACAAGTCTGAGATTCCAACTTACTCCTGCTCCACACTAGGCGTAAAAGTTACACCCAGGCGGAACACACACAGGGCTTAAGTCTAACTGGTGCACTCATATTAACCTTAAACTGTTCCAAGTGGGACGTACTTCATGCAGCCCTAATGTCTATTATTGTCCTGTGATGCTATTCTCATATTAGACCTCTCTGACACTGTTGGTGTTTCATCAGACTATTTGGAGTTGGAACAGTGATTTCTCTTCTGTTCAGCTCCCTCCGGTCTAGATATTTCATCAAAGGTTTTCCTTTATATTTTATACCCGCATAGTCATGAGTGTTGTTCCATTTTTTTGGGTTTATTTTTTTTTTTTTCTGCTTACGTAGGTTTATATTTTTGTTTGTGATTTTGCTTTACATGTTTTTTACTTCTTGGCATGTTACAATTTATTCTACTTTCTATTGACTGATGTATAGTTGCTTTCTATTTTTATATTAGTATGAGATGTTGTATCTGTTGATCATGTCACCTGGTCACATGACCCAACCACTGATGATCACCGCACCTGTAATGTTTGCCTCATGCCCTGATGAAGTCCCCCCAGTGAGCTGAAACACACTGACTTTTTATCTTACCCAGTCCATGTTTGAAAACAGGATTTTTCTGTCACTCCTGTCTGACCCTGATGAAGACCTATGTTGGTCGATACACGTGTGGTCATTTTTTTTTAACCCTTTTTGACTCATTTTGCCATGTAAAATAAAAGCATTTTAACTTTATACAAACTTTACAGTGTGCCTTGGTGTGTTTTTAAGGAGCCTTGCATTTTTGATTTTTTACTAAGACTGTTTGACCCATGCAATGAGCCCTTCACCTGAGGAACAGGATTTTTATATTTTTTCACAAAGTCAGAGTGCCTCTACGCAGTGTTGTTTTTGGCAGGCATTTTACATTTAGTCTTAGTCTTAGTCTTTTGGACTAAATGATTATTGGTTTTTTATTCTGTCCCTCAGTTTTGTGTTGTTGTTTTACTCCTTTTCTGGAGGTTTATTTTCTAACAGATTTAAGCTATTTCAGTCTACAGCTAGTCTGGTTACTGTGCCTTTAAGAGAATCTAGTGGGGTATGTTGTAAGCAGGGAGTGTGTGAAGCAGGAGCTAGAAAGTGCAGCAGAGTCCTAAAAACATGTCGCTCCCGGGTCGAGTCTGGCTACTTCCTCAACTTTTGCGCTTGTCAAAGGCATAATCTGTGAGTTAAATCAAACATGCTTAATCAGGAATGTTTGTTAGCGCTTTCATTTTGCGTTTTGTGGTATTGAAGGCGGTTTGCCATTCACTCAGTATGGCTGATGTTATCGTTTAGCATTGTGCTTGCTATTCAAAGTACTATGTATTGCCAATGTTAAGACCTCAGGTTGGTTATTCTACACACAGAAATAAGTGTGAATGTATGTTTTTTCACGGAAACTGAGCATTGTTTATTCTGTTTCTGCTCTCACAGTTTTACAAGTAAAATGGATCAGTAAACTGAAGAATGCTTCACGAGTGGTTACTGAAGCCATATGTTTAGCTCGCTGCATAGGCTAAAGCTCTTAGCTGAGGGCAGAAGAGTAAAAAGATTCTCTACACATCAAGTGCATCGTCGGGGTCCTGAGACTCTCCACGCCAGTGAAAGCAGACATGTCTAACCACGGAGACACCCCACCGCTCTCCCAGCTAGAAGTCAGATCGAGGTGCAGCTCAGCTCCATCACGCCGGTCATCAGCCTGCCTTGCTGTAGCAAAAGCACGAGCCGACGCTGAAGCCGCCAGCACCAGAGCAGAGTACGCCAAGCGCCAAATAGACATGGAGGTCGAAAAGGCACGTATCGAGATGGAAAAGACTCGGCTGGTAGCTACTATGAACGCCCTGAAGCAAGAGGGAGAGGCTAAAGCAGCGCTCGCAGCAGCGAGGGTCCTTGAGGCTGCAGTTTTGGACCAAACAGAGTTGGAAGAGTCACCAGAGGTTCCTGCTACAATGGCCATGGCTGCCAGCCGCACTCAAGAATATGTAAACGCTCACTTTCATAACGATGCTAATATGGGAGGTGAGACAAAGCCTGATAAAGAACAAAAGCGGGACATAAACAGCACCATCAATGTCGAACCAAGCGGGCCAACAGCTATGACACATGCACGTGAGCACACCCCCTGTCAACCTATCAGACAACCCAAGCCACCGCCATTCTGTTCCCCCAGCTACATTGGAGCATGTAATGTCCCATCTCCATCTTTACGCCAACAAACTGATGTATCAGACCTCGCTGTGCTCCTCTCACGTCGTGACCTCCTGACAGCAGGACTCACAGTGTTTGATAACAGGCCAGAGACCTATGTAGCATGGAAATCTATGTTTCACAACGCCACTGGAGGTTTGAACTTGAAATGCTGCGAAGAGCTTGACCTACTTACCAAATGGCTGAGCGGTGAGTCCCTCCAGCATGCTCTGAGGATCAGAGCTGTCCACGTTAGCAACCCCGAGGCAGGTCTTGAACGTTTATGGCAAAGGCTCGACAGAAATTATGGCTCACCAGAAGCCATCGAGGCTTCGCTGTTCAGTCGCTTGGAGGGTTTTCCCAAAGTTGGCCATAAAGACAGTCACCTCCTGCAGGAGCTTGCAGACCTTCTCCAAGAGCTCGAGGCGGCGAAAAATGAAGGGTATCTACCAGGCCTCAGCTTCCTCGACACTTCGAGAGGAATAAACCCGATTGTGGGAAAGCTCCCTGGTGGTCTGCAGGAGGCGTGGGTCAAAGAAGGGTCGAGATATAAAAAAGATCACGAAGCTCACTACCCACCTTTCTCTTATTTCGTCCAGTTTGTCAACAACCACGCTGAAATGAGAACAGACCCCAGCTTCATCCTGCAAAACTGCGGCCCTGTACACATGAAAGCAGAAAAGACACTAGTGAGACAAACACGGTTCAAAGTTCCCGTCACAACGAACAAAACACAGGTCGGTGCAGCTAACACTGAACCAAAAGCTCCCCCTCTCCGACCCCGATAAACAGTGTCCAGTACACAAGAAACCACATTCTCTCGCCAAATGTAGAGGATTCAGAATGAAGACATTGGATGAGAGGAGAGGTCTGCTTAAGGAGCTGTCAATCTGCTACAAGTGTCTCTCATCAACAGAACACAAAGCTAAAAACTGTAAAGCTGTTATTCACTGTGTGGAGTGCAACAGTGATTCTCACACTTCCGCCATGCACGCTGGCCACCCCCATGGACAGATACAGGCCCTGACACCCTACCATTGGCCCATGGCGGGGAGCCAGATACCCCATGCCCCACAGTGACCACATCTAGCTGCACTGAGGTATGTGGACAAGGACTACAGGGGAAATCATGTTCTAAAATTTGCCTGGTGAATGTGTACCCCTGCTCAGCCCCTAATGAGAAAAGGAAAATGTACGCGATCTTAGATGATCAGAGTAATGTGTCATTAGCCCGGTCCCCCTTTTTCGACATGTTCAACCTGCATGGTGAGGCCCCCCATACACAATGAAAACATGCTCAGGAACAGTAAGCACACAAGGGCGCCGAGCTCATGGCTTTGCTATCGAGGGCATAAACAGAAATGTGTCGATAACACTACCCATACTCACTGAATGTAACCAGATCCCAGACAACAGAAGTGAGATACCCACCCCTGAAGCTGCAGCTGCACATCCTCACCTCTCTCTCGTAGCCACACAAATACCACTACTCGATCCATCAGCTGACATTCTTCTCCTGCTGGGCAGAGATGTGATTCAGGCTCACAAGGTCCGCCGACAGATAAACGGCCCTAACGAAGCTCCTTACGCCCAACAGCTTGACCTCGGGTGGGTAATTATTGGAGATGTCTGCCTCTCAGGAGCCCACAGACCCACAGTGAACTCCTACAAGACAAACATACTTGATAACGGCCCGCCCCAGTTTCCTCTCTCCCTGTGAAAACAGAATCTACACAAAGGTAAAGTTCACGGAAGACAATCCCCTTTTTGAGAGCATGCAACCCAAAGATGAGCTGAGCAAACACATCTTTAAACAAACAGCAGATGACGACAAACTGGCACTCTCTGCAGAAGATGAGTCGTTCCTGAACATTATGCACCATGGGTTTGTTAAAGATGAGGCAAATAACTGGGTGGCCCCCCTCCCTTTTCGTCATCCCCGACTCCGCTTGCCTAACAATAGAGAGCAGGCACTCACCCGCCTCATGTCTCTACGCAAGACACTAAAGAGAAAGCCAGAAATGAAAGAACATTTCGTGGAGTTTATGAAAAAGACATTCAGCAAAGGACACGCAGAAAAGGCCCCTCCTCTCAAACCACACCAAGAATGTTGGTATCTCCCAAGCTTTGGCATTTACCACCCACAAAAGCCAGGCAAAATCAGAATCGTATTTGATTCAAGTGCTCAGTGTGGAAATGTGTCTCTTAATCAAGTGCTGCTTAAAGGCCCAGATCTTAACAACAGTCTTGTAGGTGTGCTTCTCCGTTTCAGAGGCGAACTATACGCTGTGATGGCTGATGTGGAGCAGATGTTTCACAACTTTATGGTCAGTGAGGACCATCGTGATTACCTGCGCTTTCTCTGGTTCCGGGATCACGACCTGGATGGAGAAGTGGAAGAGTTTCGAATGACAGTGCACGTGTTTGGAAACTGTCCATCTCCCTCAGTCGCCATTTATGGACTCAAGAGAACCGCTGTGGAGGGAGAGAGTGAGTACGGCAGTGATGTGAGGAAATTCATTGAGCACCATTTTTATGTAGATGACGGGCTAAAGTCATTCGCCTCTGAGGACGAGGCAATCGACATCCTCATCAGAGCACAAAAAATGCTAGCTCAGTCCAATATCCGTCTCCACAAGATATTGTCCAACAGTCCTGTAGTCACCAGCGCCTTCCCGGGCGAGGATCTCGCCACAGGTCTGCAGGGACTTGAGCTCGGACTGCATGCCCCGCCCATCCAACACAGCCTCGGACTGGGCTGGAATTTGTCCACAGATCAGTTCTCGTTTCGAGTGGAGATCCAGGACAAGCCCTTCACCAAGCGTGGCGTGTTATCAGTCATCAACAGTTTGTACGACCCGCTTGGGTTCGCCGTGCCAGTCAGCATTGAGGGACGCTCCATCTTGAGAGAGATCTCCAAAGACATCAGTGAATGGGATACTCCACTGCCTAAGGAGCAACAGGACAAGTGGCAGAAATGGAAAGACTCTCTAAAGCACCTGGGACAGCTCAAAATCTCCCGCATGTATACATCCATCTCACTGTCCAAAACACAGAGAAAGGAAATGCATGTGTTTTTGTGATGCATCCACAAAAGCAGTCGGGGCCGTCGCCTACCTGAAACTCACCACTGCTGATGGACATAGTGACGGGGGCTTTCTCCTCGGCAAAGCCAGGCTAGCTCCAAAACCAGACATCACCATTCCCAGGTTAGAGCTGTGTGCCGCAGTGCTGGCTGTCGAAGTGGCAGACATGGTCCAAGAAGAGCTTGACTTTACATTTGATGAAGTAAACTTCTACACAGATTCTAAAGTAGTACTGGGCTACATTTTCAATGACAAGAGACGCTTTTATGTGTATGTACATAATCGTGTAGAACGCATCAGGCGCTCCACTCAGGCTCACCAATGGCATTATGTGCCCACACATTTAAACCCAGCTGACCACGCCACACGTGGACTGCCTGCTGAGCATCTTGCCCACTCTACATGGCTGAGCGGGCCTTCCTTCCTTACTGACTCAAGCCAAGGTCAAACACAGGAAGTGCCCTTTGACCTCATTAACCCTGAACATGACACTGAACTGCGTCCAGAGGTTGTTTCCTGTGCTACTTCCCTATCAAAAGGCATGCTCGGAGCTGCTAGGTTTGAAAGATTCTCCAGCTGGAGTCGTCTGTTAAGGACCATCGCCAGGCTGTTCCACATCGTCACATGTTTCAAGGCTGCCACTGAGAGCAGATGCCATGGATGGCACAAGTGTGACAAGAACGTCACTGAAGAACAGCTCCAGCAGGCCAAAGCCATCATTATCCGTGCAGTGCAAAGTGAGGTGTATGCAGATGACATTAGGCACGTGGAACGTGGTGAGTCTGTTCCCAATCAAAGCCCGCTTAGCAAACTGAATCCAGTCATGGACACTAGCAGGGTCCTCCGAGTTGGAGGTCGGCTGTCAAAGGGTCGACTCACAGCAGACGAAACACACCCCATTCTCCTCCCCGGTAAACACCATGTCACTCAGCTCATAATCAGACACTTTCATTCACAAGTACGCCACCAGGGCAGACATTTCTCTGAAGGTGCTATCAGAGCTGCGGGTTTCTGGATAGTGGGCGGAAAAAAGGGCTGTTAGCAGTGTCATCTTTAATTGTGTTGCATGTCGAAGATTGAGAGGCAAACAACAAGAACAGATCATGTCAGACCTGCCAGAAGACAGAATGTGCACAGACCCTCCTTTTACATGTGTCGGCTTAGATGTTTTTGGTCCTTGGCCCGTCACAGTCAGGAAAACGCGAGCAGGTCAGGCAGAAGCTAAGAGATGGGCGGTAATCTTCACCTGCATGAGTACTCGTGCCATCCACATTGAAGTAATAGAGTCGATGGACACTTCGTCATTCATCAATGCACTGCGACGTTTCTTCGCCATCAGGGGCGCTGCTAAGCTGCTCAGATCAGACTGTGGCACAAATTTGGTGAGCGCTTGCAGAGAACTTCACATTGACAAAAGGGGCTGTCACAATGACAAAATCAACACCTACCTTGGAAATAGTGGTTGTGAGTGGCATTTTAATCCCCCACACGCCTCCCACATGGCTGGATCATGGGAGCGCATGATCGGCGTCAGTCGGCGGATTCTAGATGCAATGCTGCTGCAGCACGGAAAGGCCAAGCTCACGCATGAAGTGCTGGTGACGTTCATGTCGGAAGTGACTGCTATTGTTAATGCAAGGCCGCTTACAACAGTTTCCACTGACCCGGAGCATCCTGAGATTCTCACTCCTGCCATGCTGCTCACGCAAAAAGCGGCCACGCTCCCAGTCATCCCAGGCCACTTTGAGGACCGTGACCTGTTCAGAGCACAATGGAGACGTGTACAGTATCTGGCCAATGTTTTCTGGGGACGATGGAAGAAGGAGTTCCTCAGTGGACTACAACCTCGTCGCAAATGGAGAACACCTAAACCCAACCTACAAGTGGGAGATGTCGTCCTGCTAAAAGATGGTCAAGAGCACAGGAACGACTGGCCTCTTGGTGTTGTTGCAAAGACCTTTCCTAGCCAAGATGAAAGGGTAAGGAAGATCCAGGTCAAGATAACCCGCAACGGCGAACAGAGACTGTACTTGAGACCTATCAGTGAGGTCGTCCTGCTGGTTCCGAGGAACCACAACTGAAAGACTCCTCATGTCCTTTGAAAACAGTGGGTGTGGGTTGGTATGACATCTCCTGATGTCAGACGGGGAGTATTCTGTCCCTCAGTTTTGTGTTGTTGTTTTACTCCTTTTCTGGAGGTTTATTTTCTAACAGATTTAAGCTATTTCAGTCTACAGCTAGTCTGGTTACTGTGCCTTTAAGAGAATCTAGTGGGGTATGTTGTAAGCAGGGAGGTGTGTGAAGCAGGAGCTAGAAAGTGCAGCAGAGTCCTAAAAACATGTCGCTCCCGGGTCGAGTCTGGCTACTTCCTCAACTTTTGCGCTTGTCAAAGGCATAATCTGTGAGTTAAATCAAACATGCTTAATCAGGAATGTTTGTTAGCGCTTTCATTTTGCGTTTTGTGGTATTGAAGGCGGTTTGCCATTCACTCAGTATGGCTGATGTTATCGTTTAGCATTGTGCTTGCTATTCAAAGTACTATGTATTGCCAATGTTAAGACCTCAGGTTGGTTATTCTACACACAGAAATAAGTGTGAATGTATGTTTTTTCACGGAAACTGAGCATTGTTTATTCTGTTTCTGCTCTCACAGTTTTACAAGTAAAATGGATCAGTAAACTGAAGAATGCTTCACGAGTGGTTACTGAAGCCATATGTTTAGCTCGCTGCATAGGCTAAAGCTCTTAGCTGAGGGCAGAAGAGTTTTAGTCACATTTTAGCCATTTCATATCCTTGAGAGTTTTAGTCTAGTTTTAGTCGACTAAAACTCAAAAAAGGTTTTAGTCCATTTTTTGTCGACAAAATCACAAAAGGTTTTAGTCCAGGTTTAGTCTATAGTTTTAGTCAAAAAGGGATTTTTTTTTTTCAATAAATAAATTGGGCCAAAGTATTATGCATTCGAATCAAAGTTGACAGGTCGTATTTGAAGTCATAAAGCAACAGTTAATTTGCTTAACCCTTTTGTATAATAACTACATTCCTTACCCACCACTTACCAGATTGATAGGTCTAGCCTAGACTTCCCAATTGACTGGAATCAATGTTTATTATACTCTAGAAGTGAAGAGACAAAAGATTCTTTCTTTGGTTTTATTTCTGAGAACCATCCAAAGTACAATCATGAACAGCAACAGACATTCCCAAAATATGAGCATTGAGCAATAGATGAGGAACACATACAGTATGCTCTCAGCTTGACCTCGTCTCCCACTGCACTGTCCGTGCCAGTGCAATTAAGATGCATATTATGATGTAAACAGACTACATCAACTACAGCCCCAGTCGATACTGACCTTGTGCCACTGCCAGGCTGCCAGCTGCAAAGTGCAAATATTCTTATGGCTATGTTCATTGTTGAACAACAAAAATGACAAATGAAGTCTTGGAACATAATTACAACCTTGTCCTTACAAAAACAAAGTCCTTCAATGAAATGCTGTAGAATAAGACAACCCTGGTCTGAAATAATACTATAAAACACTGTACTGGGTCCTTAGGACAAAACTTTCACTCAAACAATCAGAGGGGCTCCTTAGTGCCATCTCACTGCAAAAACATAACAAAAGTGCAAACATTCTCAATCTCAAATCAAAAATAAAACATCCTGAGTTAGTGTAAGGCTGTGAGGCTCTACGGAGCCCCTAAAGGGACACAAATTTATTTTATATAAATAAATATTTAAGTGAGCACGTGAAGTGGTTTACGTGAGCACATAAAGGTAATATGTGCGCGTGTAAACCTTTTTAGTGAGCACGTAAAGTTGTTCTACATGAGCACGTAAAGGTAATACGTGAGTACGTGAAGGTAATAAGTGCGCACGTAAAACCTCACATTTTGTGTACGTCCACCTATAACCATGAGTTTGCCAGATGTTTGTAATTGTTCACAAATGAAAGTAATTATCCGATCATAACTGGCGTAGTTCTTCCGTCAGAACAGGCCACACGACTTCAACATTCATTTTGAATGTCGCTCGGAGACAATATAATGGTGGCGTCTTGCAAGCAAAGTAGTAAAGTCCATATAATGAAGTCCATGGTTAAAATATAGCTAAACTGAGTCCTGTAATGTCATTTCATGCATAAACAGAGCAAGCAAGGCGTAATGTACTGGCTGATCTCCTCTACCAGCAATACTCCCGTGTACTTCATAATATGTTTACGCGCTCATGTAAAACTTTTAAATGAGCGCGTAAAAGTTTTACGTGCTCACATATTACCTTTACGTACTCACGTAGAACAACTTTACGTGCCCACTTAAAGGTTTTACTCGCGCATGTAAAAGTTTCACGTTCTCGTGTCCCTCTAGGGGCTCCGTATGTCTCAGACCTTTCTTCCCCTTTTATCTTTGACGTTTTGCCATGTCCTTGAAGAGCATCTGATTTTTTTCCACTTGACACTTTTTCTGACCCAGTGCAGCACTCTCCGTTTTTTCTTCTTGTGAACTAATTCATGTTCATTTCTTCTGTTCCAACAGTAAGGGCCCTATCTTACACCCGGCGCAAGGCGCAAGCCGCCGGCGCAATGGATTTAATATATTCAAGGAGTGTCCAAATCCTCTTTTGCTGTCTCCCCCCGGAGATGCGAGTGATATTTTGTCCTGCCCCGCCCACTGCGCCACCGGCGCAAAGCAGCATACACTTATCAGGTGTGCCCAAGTGCCCTCATTAATTCACCGGCAAGTTTAGGCTGAACATGCAATAAACCAATCAGAAAGCCAGCTCTCATCACGTGTAAGAGGTAGGCGCACCAGCGGCGCAAGCACTGCAAGCATGACGGCGGATTTACAAGGAGGAAATAAAGAGAAAAGATTGACAAAGCGAGGAGACAGATCTCCTGGTTCGAGAAGTGAAAGCGTGAGAGCGCGCAATATATGGAGACACGTCTCCAAAGCAGCTTCATTTGTACATAGTTTATTTTTACACCTGCAAAACTATTTCAATAAATGAACCACAAATGTCATGCAAATATGTAACTGGTTAGTTTTACACTAAAGCACCTTGAAATTGTGTTGTATTTTATAATTAGACAAAAAATTAGACACTAATATATGATCGTGAATTGTACATTTTGTATGTTACAGTTGTTTAATCCTTGTTTTTCTGGATCACAACAAACATGCAGACAAACAGCTGTCATGCTGACTCATCTGATAAAGACGATCTGACAGCCGTGATCACCTCCCGTGCGCACTTTACAGGTCTGTTTAGATTTATTAGGCTTTATACTCATAAATTACTTTGTTTTTCCTTATTAGTTAGTTTAGCTTTAAAGAAACACACGCGCGCGCGCATGGCTATTTAACATTAATGAAAGGTGTTCTGTGATTGTGGAGACGTGTGTGCGCCTCAGCCAAACGCGAGACACACGCGCACGCTGTTAACATTAATATTTACACTTTATTGCTGATGGATAATATGTTCAAAGGACACCTTAACAATCGACACTCCTGTGTAAAAAAAGACTTAACGTTAATCAAGGTGTTTTGTGATTGTGGAGCCGTTGCGCAGGTGACTTACACCCAGCGTAAGTGCCGTTTTTGCCATGTCTGCAAGATAGCAAACTCACTTGCGCCGGGTCTGATCCGCCGTGGGCGGGAGGTGTAAACATGAAGGCAAAACGAAGGCGTGGCCCGGCGCGTTTGCTATCTTGTGCTCGGCGCATTGGAGTAATTGCGCATTGCGCTTTAGACCAGCTAAAAGTGGTGGCGTGTTTGGCCGACACACACACACGTCTTCACAATTACAAAACACCTTGATTTTAGAGTGTGGATTAGGAAAGTGTCATTTAAACATATTTTCTATCAGCAATAAAGTGTAAATATTGAAGTTAAAGGCGTGCGTGTGTCTCGCATTTGGCTGAGGCGCACACACGTCTCCACAATCACAGAACACCTTTCATAAGTGTTAAACAGCCGTGCGCGAGTGTGTCTTGTAAGATAAACTCACTAATAAGGAATAAGAAATTATTTATAATTATAAAGCCTAATAAGTCTAAACAGACCTGTAAAGTGTGCACGGGATCACAGCTGTCAGATCATCTTTATCAGATGAGTGAGCATGACAGCTGTTTGTGTCTGCCTGTTTGTTGTGATCCAGAAAAACAAGGATTAAACACTTATGATCTGTAACATACAAGATACAATATTTGACCGCACAGTCCTGCCCAACCCGGAGAGAAAAGGGTATGTGTGCTTTAAACGGAGCTGGTTGGATATATCAGTGCGTAATTTTGCGCACTTCAGGTGCAGGTGGGAGGTAATGATTAATTATAAAATACAACACAATTTCAAGGTGCTTCAATGTAAAACATGACCAGTCTGCATGACATTTGCGGTTCATTTATTGTAATGGTTTTTGCAGGTGTTGATGTAAAATAAACTATTTACACATGTAGCTGCTTTGGAGACGTGTCTCCATATATTGCGCGCTCTCGCGCTTCCACTTCTCGAACCAGAAGATCTGTCTCCTCGCTTTGCAAATCTTTTCTCTTTGTTTCCTCCTTATGAATCCGCCGTCATGCTTGCGCCGCCGGCGCACCTACCTCTTACAGGCGATGAGAGCTGACTTTCTGATTGGTTTATTGCTTGTTCGGCCTAAACTCGCTGGTGAATTAATGAGGGCACTTGGGCACACCTGATAGGTGTATGCTGCTTTGCGCTGGTGGCGCAGTGGGCGGGGCAGGGCAAAATATCACTCGTACTCCTGGGAGGAGACAGCAAAGGAGGATTTGGACACACCTTGAATAAATTAAATCCATTGCGCTTCAGACCGGCGTAAGATAGGGCTCTAAGGCCCAAGTGGTTTTTACTCCAGTGCGCCGAGCACAAGATAGCAAACGCGCCGGGCCACGCCTTCGTTTTGCCTTCATGTTTAGACCTCCCACCCACGGCGGATCAGACCCGGCGCAAGTGAGTTTGCTATTTTGCAGACATGGCAAAAACGGCACTTGCGCTGGGTGTAAGATAGCAAAGTCACTTGCGCTGGCGGCGCAAAGGCATTGCGCCGGGTGTAAGATAGGGCCCTAAATCCGTTTGAGCATCATTCTATTCCAGCCAGGTGAGGATCCTGTGCTATACCTGGAAAAGCAGCCTCTCTCCTCACCGGTGCTGCTCTTTGATGGAACAGTCAGCATTGTCGCCGTAGGAAACATGCCAGTGAGCACCCTCCCCCAGGAGGATTTTTGGGAAGGAATGTTGGTGTTAATGGCATACTACTATACTTTGCACTTGGCATACCCAAAATGTGTTGCAACATCTCTGTCATTCAACGGAGGTAGTTGGTGATGCCGTCCACGATCAAGATGCCACTAGCGCATATAAGAAAGCAATAGGTGAATGCCAAGCAGCATTTTTGTCAGGACAGTTGTGCTTGTTTTGGTTTGCAGCACCTTTCAGTAGTTTGTTTTGCGCCTGGCTTGGCTAGCTACTCTGCATGTTTTGTCCAGTGTCTTATGGTTATTTGCTGCAAATTTTATATGGCACTTTAACTCAGTCAGGTTGACCATTTTATGATTTGTATTATTCGTTTTTAGTGGATCATCTTGTTTTGGCACTTACAGTGTATGTGTGATTTCTATGTGTGTGTAATTTGTCTTTGTTTGGGCCACAAAAAGGTCTTAAAATGCCTTAATTATGATTTTAAGCTTGTGGAACAACCCTGACACAGTATTGATGGTGTAGTTATTACTCCTGAGAGTTAAATAAATGTTGATGCTTATCTTACATGCAGTCCTGGTTGTGAGTTTTTGGGTTTAGTTTTAATATGGATTTATGTTTATTTCAAGATAAACCAACTTCTATCAAGACACAGTGTAATCATACTGCATTAATACTGAGTAATCTTTACTTAAATTAGTAATGTTTTTCTTGTTTTTAAACCTTTATTTGCTACAAATAAGATAATAAAAAACTTTAAAAAGAATTATTTGCTTATATTGGATATAATTTTGAACATATTGACAATCCTAGAGAAAACTAGTAAAGTGATGCTGCACATGATATTGAAAGATAACATTTTACACAAAGCTGAAATGTAGTTTTACTGAGTGAGCTCTGTCTGAACTTTTCTATAACTTATTAGCTTTTCCAAAATTCACTGCTTACTCTCATTCGGATGGCTGTCCCCCAGGCGAACTCGGTCCTTCATCTTGGTCACTATCCTCCTCAATAAACCGCCTGGGACGTTTTCTTTCTCTTGCAGATTTCCTTGACATTATTTCTCAAATGTCTGGCTTTGTCTGTTGGAAAAATATTTCAAAAACTCTGCTCTTTCTGCTCTCCGTCACCTCACCCACTTCTCAGCTCCTGCAGTTCAACTGTCCATGTGTGTCTGAATTCTGGTCTGCGATTGGACAAACTAAGATGCAATCCATATGGCCTGCCATAATATACCATATATCAATGCAAAGGTTATCTTCTTTAGTTTCAAAAGCAGTTTGAATTTTCTCTCTAGCACAAACGGTTGATGAGTTACGGTAAACTGAACTGCACATGACAAATTGTAGGCGGCGCTGATGTATTAATCTGTGATTGGACAGCGGTTGCTCGCGAAGGCAATGGCCCATATGAGAGGAAAGCTCATTTGTCTACTTTTAAGAACCGTTTGAAATTCATCTCTAGTGCAAATGGTCGCAGAGCTACGGTAATTTGAACAGCGCATGCGCCACCATGTCAGCACCGACATGAGCATTAAATAAAGGGTTAAATAACGAAACAACACGGGACTTTTATTGTGAAGAATTTAAGTAAACAGCGTGCTTGTCCGAGAGACGTGGTTGTTAGTATATGAACAGTTTAGCCACCGATTTACAGCTGCTCAACTCGAGTCTCCTCAAACTCGTCTTCAGTCAAAGATGCACCATCAAGTGGGTAGCCCTGTTGTAACGGAAATGCAAACCCCCACCGTGTTGGGCTGACGGGCCGAGTCAGATCGAGTCGAGCCAGGCCAGCTCTGTGTATGGACAAGGGCCAATGGAGGAACTGGAGCAAGCAACTGTCTTCCTGAGTGGAGAGTCTTACGTAACCATCTCTGCTCTACCTCAACTGGTAAAAGGCCTCCAGAAGTCCGCTCAGAAAACCTCCTTTGAGTCTGCTTCTGTCAACTCTTTCCAGACCACTGCAGCACAAGATATGGCTTCACGGTGGGAGGGCCAGACCACATTCGGACAAGATGGTAAAACTGTGGGCGTGATTGCCACTGCTTTGGACCCCATGTTCCGCAAGCTTGAGTTCCTGTCCTCAGATGAAGTCCTAAAAGTGCACGTAAAACTTCAGGCTCTTGCACTTAACTTCAAAATTGAGACACATCAGCTTCAACAGGAGAGTGAGCAGGATACTGTAGCTCAGCCAGGACCCTAAATGTTGATTTCGCTGCATTATATTCCTTGTACTTTACTTGAGTTAAACAAGCTTTTGCTTTAATTTTATTTTGGCGCGATTTCATGTTGGACTGTAAAACAAAGACTGCCAGTAAAGACTAGGCTAGTTTATGATGCAGAAAGAATGTATTTGTTAATATTCTGTTAAAAGGAGTTAGTGTCACTCAAATTGCACAGATTTTACAGTAAGTTAATTTTATGTTGCTACTTTACTTTTACTGCCAACTTTTTTGTTGTTGGATTGCTAAATATAGATTGCACTATATTCCTTTTACTTTAATGGAACAAGCTCTTGGATTAATTTTATTTTGGAAAGATCTTTAAAGAGACTGCAAAATACAGATTACCAGACTGGGCTATTTTTTGTTGGGGAATAATGCTTAAATAATGTTTAACATTTATTTGGGGTAAACTCATTATTACATTAAAGCTAGTGTAGGAAACATTATTTTGGTATCATTGAGAAATAATTTCAAAAACTTTATTGTAAATCAGGTGTCAAGACTCCTTTTCTCCCCTTGAACAAGCGAGTGTTGTGATACTGAGCTCGTGTGTGTGCAGGAGAGCAGAGAGACAGACCTTTTTAAAAGTCTCTCTATATTCAGCTCTCAGTGCTTCTGTAGCTTCCCACTGAATTTTTATGTTTTGAAATGTATTTTCTCTCCTCTGTCACTGTTTTGTACTGTCAGGTGTCTGTTTTATTACATGCAGCTGATGTCTGTCGGTCCGTGCTCACTCACGATTGCCTCGGTAAACTGTTGCGTGCACACATGAAGCGTGTGCTGTTCGTCTGGTAGGAGGGGCTCAGGATGGAGAAAATGAAACCTAACTCAGATGAGATTTGACAATCAACGGTTTTTAGGCTTTCTACCCAATGCAGCTTTAATCAAGTAGTAAAAAAAAAAATTGTTAGATTAATCGAAAAAATAATAGATTAAAAAATAATCATTAGGTGTAGCCCTACTTTACACAGAATTAAAACTTGATGTAGATTATCTGTCTTGTGGTCAGAGTCTTGTAATTTCTGCCAGCTCTGTGATTGGTCACTCAGCGGTGAGTTTTCTCTTTCATACATCCCCAGCTGGTTGTGATTAAAAAGATATTCCACTCTTACATGATAATCCACTCAATATGTACTCACTCCTATGCCGATGTGAGGATGGGTGAAGATCTTCAGTTCACAAAACAATCCTGGAGTTTCAGCAGAAAACATGGTTGCAGCCAAATCCAGTATAATGGCAGTGAATGGAAACCAAATCTAAATGTAAAGAAAAAGAACACAAAACAAACACAACATGTCTAAATCCTGCTTGTGTGGTGTAATCCAAGTGTCCGCGAGCCGTGACATTAAAATTTAACCACAAAAGACGCCATTTACACCATGTTTTTAGCCGAAATGTCAACTGTAGCATGTAGCAGGTAGCATGTAAACATGGCGCCGATCTCGCGATATTTTCACATGTGCATCCATTAAGAGATTTACGAAGTCTCGCGATACATCAACGCCATGTTTACATGCTACCTGGGAGGCTACATTTGACATTTTGGCTAAAAACATGGTGTATACTCATGAGTGTCGAACTCTTCCTAAGACTGTGCCTAAGTCTATGGGATCTGAATTTGGAAAAAATGTTAACATAGTCTATGACCAGAGACAAATTATTTTTTGATTCCATTTTAACTGTGCCACAAATTACATAAAAATTTATGTTGTTTGTCAATTTAAAACATACTTTTACAAGTCAAGTCTGTTTGTCATAGTTTTGATGTTGTTCAGTTTAGTGTGAACCTGCTTAGGACTCTTATCTTGGCTAATACCGAGACCAACATCAATCTTGCTGCCCCTTGTAACTTTGCCTTATCTGAAGTGTTTTATCCAGCAATTGCTGGTGCATTAATCAATCCGGAAGAGGAAGAATGAGCAAGACCCATTGTTGTGTGACTGCATCCCGGTAGGAGAACACACAGGCATCGTAGCTTAAGCGACTAACGTCAGCTTTAAGAGAAAGAAAGTCATGGCATCACTAATGCAACTGTGGGGTATGTAGTCTTTTTAATTCTGTTTCTTCACAGTCTGATCCTTAAACAGTTTTATGACAAACTGCTACTTGACAAATGTGTGATTCATGGCGCAATTCAAACGGGATCAAAAAATGATTTGTCTCTCATCACTGACCAAAGTTTTTACAAAGTCAGGTCCCATGGTGGTCTATCGGAAAGGGGTGCGACTTAGCCACTCTATTAGTAAGGCCCATTGTGATTTCATTTGCAAGGGTTTGCCAATTTTAAGTAGTGGGTCCCTAGAAATAAAGTAAGTAAAGAATAAAGAATTGCACAGATCCTGGTGTGTCTCTTGTTGTGATCTGTTTAGTGCCCAAATGAAGGTTTAAATAATCACGTAACTTGTTTAATACGTGACCTTTTCTGCATGATGTAGCACCACTGCTCGTTTTCCCTCAGGCTTAATATTGCGGATCATAAAAAATGCAATAGTTTCTTCTGACATTAACTGAAGCTTTCTTATGTAAGGCAAGGCAGAGTGCCTCCACGGTGCAAGCACAGTGCCTGCAATATGTCAGCACACTGTATGCTCAGTGTTACCAGGTACATACATAACTTATTTATTTTCATCATCATCAACCAACAGGACCTCAAAAATCCATCACGGAGATGATTTTATTGAGACCTCTCCCTGGTGGCAGTTTAGACAGGGTGTTCTTTGAATGGTAGTAGTAAATACAGACGATAATTATTGTTCCAAGAGTAACCTACACCTTTACTACTTTAATTTCACATCAAGCCAAAGCAAATAGAGATTGCAGAGCAGAGCCGTTGTTACTGAAAATATCCCTGCTGTCTCTATCGGAGGTGGTGCAGCTGTTGGCGGAGAATAGAGGTCTCAGCAGGGCTGAGAGGCAGGAGAAGGTGTATTTATGCTCCTGCTGAGAGCGGAGCTATTCTCCAGCGCTCCATCTCTTGCCGCGCTGTTCTATCCAAAGGGGAAACTCCCCCATCTGTTTCCCCGCAGGGTAAATCTCATTTGGCTGAATGAGACGACCTCAGTGATCCTGGCAGCCTGTGAGGTTCATGTGATGGTGGGTAGAATGTGTATGTCTGCCTGCGTGTGCGGTCTCTCTTCAGTCTCATAGAGATGGTTGTGTAATAGGCTGCACTTAAGATGACAAAATGCACATAAGAGGCACATACTGTGCCTTTACAGTAGAAAGGTGATGAGGTCTGTTCTATGCTGTTAATTATTGAAAGACCCTTTAACATCAGTTCTTACCATTGCGGTTCTCTGCTATATGTGTTATTTTGCACGTGTGTGTTTGTGTTGCTCATAGTGGCCAGTCTTTTAAAGAGGACATGGAACATGTTTGTTTTGGCACTGATAGTGCTCATATGCATTTGAAGAACCAGCCTGTCAAAAATCAGATTTCAAAAGTTGTAAAACCACAGATATGAAGACTTTATTTTTGTCATTTCTATCTAGCTAATGCATGCCACCATGTTGGAGCAACGTCATTGCTTACGTAATATGGTCGGTTGCCTCTGGACTGCTTAAACGCATGCCTATATGAAAATTTGTTGTTTAGTTTTCTTAAGTTTGGTTGAGTTTCAAATCTTATGCTCCACTTAGGAGCCTACAACAAGTCACAGTAAAACATGAACATTTTTTGCCATGACTATAACATTTTTAACAATTTTTTGTATAGATGGTATAAAACTGTCAATGGCAATGTGAGAAAATGATGGTTAGACCCCCCTCCACCAGTGTTGGTCAAGTTACTTGGAAATAGTAATTAGTTACTGATTACTGATTTCTTCTCCAAGAAAGTAATCCAGTTACTTTACTGATTACTTATTTTCAAAAGTAATTAGTTACTTTATTACTCTACTTACTTACTTTTGAAAAACATGATGCACAACCTGAATACGCTATAAAGCAACAGACCTTTCAGCCTAATTCTATTCTTTCTGCATATTCCATCATATAAAACTGAATCAAATGAAAGTCTTTTTAAAAACTTGTTTTATTAGTTTCATTCTTTTAACTTTATGCACATTGCATCAAGCAAAAATTAAATTAAATGCAACAGTCTCTGACTTGAAGAAAATTGTTGAACATTTAAACCTATTTTCTGCACATTCCACCATATTTTAATAAAATAAAGCAAGTCTTTCTTCTGTTAACTTATATTTCTGCATATTCCAGCATATAACTTTCTTGGAGAAGTAATCAGTAACTAATAACTATTTCCAAGTAACTTGACCAACACTGCTCTTAAGTCTATTTTCACCTGTTTAGCAGGAGAGGGGCCCTCGGAGGTTCGCCCGTGGAATTGGATGTGGTTGCCGCAGCGGGCATGTCAGTGGGGGGATCCGCGGTTTCTCAGTGAGTTTCATATTCCTGTGCCGGCTTGCTAGGTGCTTGCTCAGATTTGAGGTGGAATTTTTCGCTGCAGATAAAAGTTTTCTTCCCACGCAGAGTGTACAGCGGACGCTAATGTCTTTGTCACCTTTTACCGAGTCAAACTCAAAGTAATGTCGGTACTTCCAAGCATTAAACGCTGCATGTTCCTGCTCTCTCCCACACTCCATGTTGTCTCTTGTTGATCACTACACGTGTGTTGTTTATCACTGACGTCGCGCCACTTATACGTCATTGTCATGAGACAGGCTGTGATCGAAACCGCATACTTACCTACTACTCATACTAACTCTTTGAGTATGCAGTGTGTCTACACTGGCAGTATGCGATTTTTGAGTATGCGAGAAGTTCCCGGATGCATACTGCATTCGCCAGAAATGTTGAGTATGCATCATGAGCTTACTACTCACACTCAAATTACCCAAGATGCAACGCGACGTGACGTCACCGTGAACAGGACAGGAAAAAAAAAACAGTTGGATGAGCACTGAGCAGCAGCAGGATGGACACGCCACCCAGAGAACAATCCAAATGTGAGTAAATTGTGAAGTATTTTAGCGACTTGACGGCTTGTATGTGGTTGAGTAATATTTAGACATATCAGATGAAGAACGTATACGTTTTCTATCATTTGTTTTGGCCATTAGATGTAACGTTACGTTGCATTATCGCTCCCGCCAGTTAGCGTTAGCCCATTTAATGCCACAAAACGTTAGCAGTAGAAACTGCGGTATCAGCTAATATAATACAGTTTGCCAAGAACGAGGACTTGTAATGTGGAAATACTTATTAACCTGGTTAATGTTTAACCTAGATCCCAAGTTAGTTAGCATATCTCAACGTTATTGGTGTGTTTGTTTCTTCAAGGGACCGATGAAGGCTCCTCGCACAGGGGTGAGCACGGAGGGGGGAGAGCCCACTGCTGCCAACTGGAAGTGGTTTGGTGCCATGGATGAGGTGTTGGGGGACAGGCCATCAATAACCCCCCCTGTCCTCATCACCTCATCTGTGGCACCGCCTGCAGCAGTGGCCTCTCCTCCCTCCCCTCCCCCCGTAGCATCCACATCAGGCATCTCCCGGGGGAAACGTGACGCTTGGGTCACTTTCCTCCGGGAGCTTGATGATAGGGAGGCACACGCGGAGGAGAGGGCTGAAAGGAGGGAGAGAGAGATGCAGGAGAGAGAAGAGAGGATTGAGAGAGAAAGACGAGAGGACGAGAGAAGAAGCATGGAGAGGAGAGAAAGGGAGTGGAGAGACTGGATGGACACAAGAATGAGGGAGGAGCGAGAGAGAGAGAGTCGGGCAAGAGCTGATGGCAATACTGGAGAAATTCTTAAAAAAAAAAAAAAACTTTTGGGGGGGAGTTCAATTAAACGTTTAGGGAAAGAAAGTTTCGAGTGTCAGTGTGTGTTTGTTGTTATTTTATACATAAATGTGTGCATGATATGAGTGACTGTGAAAAGAAAATGACTGGTGCGGGCAAAAATAATAGGGTGATCACCCAACAAACCAAACTTTGCCTTACATCATGCTTCCTGTGATTACTTTGAATGGAATAGGATCAGAAAAGATAAGATTTGATCATATCACATAATATTTTACAGTGCCAGTATTACATTTACACCTTTCAAAAACTTAAAAACAGTATGGGGATGTAGAAGTTAGAGCAGAGTGAGTAGTGACAGCTTTGGATAGCCATGACCTGGATGAATAAGAACCTTTGTAAACAGATTAATTATACATTCTAATTATACATTTAAATAAAAAAGTATTTTAATTCTATAATTGTGGTAAACAGTTGCTATCATGTCTCAAGTTTCATACATTCATGTAACCAATATGTTTTTTTGTAAGCAGGTGACTGGTTTCCCTGATATTGATAATAATAATAAGAGAACTTTATCCCACACAGGGAAAACTGCACAATTACAATGCAGAAAGAGACAAAGGCAAATAATAAAAAACAAAATATTTATTGAATAAAAAAAGCAAAAACTCAAATATTAATTATAGCTGCTGCGCAGCAATGGTCGGGGCCGGGCAATTTTAGGCAAAATTAGGCAATTCTGAGCAACATGCAGAGTGTAGGAAGATGAAAAAAAAGGTGGCATTCTAATGTGCATTTTACATCAGTTGAGGCTTGAACTCACAATTGCTGGCACAAGAGACTCTGCATATTGACTGATAGTTAAGCCAAATAAACAGGGAAAAGAGACAAGGGATAACAGGGAAACGTGTTGATAAAGAGTATTTGTCTCTTCCCAAAACTCCCTGAATCATAATTATTTAAATCTTAGTAGCCTCTAATCCACATAGCATGATACCTGAACATAAGGCTTTCACATTTGAAAGTCCATCCTGCCTTAGCTGAGACTCGAACTCACAACTTCTGAGACTGAAGTCTGTCTTTTATCTCACTGAGCTAATTAGTAAGTAATAGTTCATGTGTGGCTTCACAAATTGACTAAACCAAGCAACAGGGTGCCAGACAGCAGCCATCCATGCATGGAAAAGCAAATTTCAAAGTGAAAGTTCTAAAGCTGTAGCACATATGTGATTGTTGGAATTTGTTTATGAATTTTCACCAATCAGGACTATTGTCTTGTGTTTCCATTTGAGGACATCTGGCATGGGACTGGACCTTTGTGAAAAGTTTGGGTAGATTTCTCATATGGAAATGTTTCACGAGCTGAGGCTTGAACTCACAACCTTCAACACCAAGAACCATCCTCTATCTCACTGAGCTAATTGGCAAATGGAAATGTCACTTGTAGCTTCACAAATTGACTAAGCCAGTCACCTGTGTGCAAGACAGCAGCTGTTAGCATGTAAAGGCAGATTTCAAACGGCTGTCAAAAATTCAGTTATTAAGACAAAAATCCCAAAATACACAAATTGCATCTAGACAGCATGGAGATGTTGGTCATTAGTTTTTAACAATGATTTATTGGCTCCAAAAGTGAAAAACTGATGTTTAAAAATGACATTTTTGCATTGACTCCAATTGTTCGCATGAGAGCGAAATTCAAAATGCTGTAAAAAATTCAGTTTTTGAGATAAAATTCTGATATTTTCCAAACATTATCCACCATGACTCCAAAATTTTATTTTTTTTCATGGACATTGAAAATGTATTTAGCAAGAATTTGCAAGTATATGTTTATAATACCGTTTACAGTCAAACATTTTGATGCACTGTAGGCTCAATTTTTGATAAATCAAAAATCTGTGTGGATCGTTTGTGTAGGACAGTCTGAAGATGCTCTGTAGCAAGTTTAGTGTCAATTGAGCAAAAATTGTGGGAGGAGATAGGTTTAATAAGTTTTAAAAGTTTTTGAAAAAAACAGAGTGATGGACTTCATAATTTGCAATAGATTTAAATGTACAAAAGTTTCTTCAGTATTGGGGCTACATTTTGGTGAAAGTTGTAAATCTGTAGCACATATGATTGATTTGTTGTGAATTTTCAAAATTTTGAACTTTAGAGGCTTGCTGTAGCGCCACCATCAGGACTATTGGCCTGTTTTTGCAGCTGAGGCAATCTGACATGGGACTGGATCTTTGTGCAAAGTTTGGTCATTTTTCGTGCATGGGAAGTAGGATTTCCTCGGAAGAAGAAGAAAGAAAGAAAGAAAGAAAGAAGAAAGAAGAACATGCAGGATTACAATAGGGTCCTGGCAGCTTAGGCTGCCTGGCCCCTAATTACATGGTTAGAAATCTATAGTGGATTTGGGTTCACAAAGTATTTAATAAGTTTTTTTTGTTTGTTTTTTTCCTTTAATATCATTATTGAATTGAATTAATATGTACTATTCTTTATGTATTGCACCATTAACACTTTGGCAATATTGTCATAAAACATTTTGCCAATAAAGCTTATTGAATTAAAAACAAAAAACAAAAAACAAAAACAGTGCTACATTATGAAATATTTAATATTGTAGGATACTAATATGAAATTAATATGTTAGATATTTGTGATTATTTTGTCAGGTGATAATAATTCAAAATTAAGTTGGTTTAAATGTAAACAAGAAGTTTAAATGTAAACAAGAAGGAAAAAAAGACCGGATCAGCTCTGGAATACCTATGACATCACAAGGGCATTCCTGATGACATCACAAGGGCATTCCTGATGACATCACAGAGGCATTCTACAGAGGGTAAGATACCCAGGGCTGCTTGCCATAAATCACATAACCTTTACATTTTATTCTGACAGGACACTTTTAAAGCGAGCTAAACATGGATTCCCAGAGCTCATTATGTCCATATGGACTCCGGAGCTTGGTGGAGTGTATTTCTAGAGCAGCATTCCTATCAGAACCCGAAAACATCCCAGACTTTTTGAACAACTACTTATCAGAGCTGGTCACCTTCAGAGACTCGAACAATGAAACAGATCCTAAAGTCGCCTGCTTCCTGTACGAAGAGCAGTTGGGTAAGTTGATATTTTCATTTACACATTCAAATACAAAAGTGAAGATTAAATATATAACAAGCCGAACTTTGTGTCAAATTAGTCAAAAACAAACAAAAAAAGATCTTTATTGGACAGTATTGCAGCCTTTATTGAACCCTTATTTGACTTTATTTGAGGGCAATTAGGACCACATTACAGCAGACCTGTATTGTAAACTAAAGTGTATTTACAGAGTAGTTCTACTGTAATGTATAATTACCCTCTAATAAAGTCGAATAATAATAGTGGGCAACAATACACTTTAGTTTACAGCATAGTTCTGTTGAGTAACACTATATTAAGGCACTTGTTACAGGGGATAGTTAATAGGTAATAAAGCCCTTATAAGATGCTTATGAACACATGGTTAATGTTAACAAGTGCATCATAAAGGATTAATTCATTTTACTAAGCACTTCACACTTAAGATTAGGTACACTCAAAATTTAATAAGTTTAATAAATATGGTAATATTTCAATTTTTTTTCCTAATTTGACCCAAAGTACAGCTTGTTACATGTTATCTGTGCCCTGTTAGGTTTATAGTGTCTAATTAGGGTATACCTATTGTCTAAAAAGGAACATTATTTCCATTTTTTTGTCTAATCTGATTCAAAGTATGGCGTGTTACGTTTTATTAGTGCACTGTAAAGTGTGACTTAATTTATCATCAATCATATCAGTTAGTTCAAATACACTGCCTAGCCAAAAAAAAAAAAAAAAAAAAAGTCACACACTATAATATTAATAATATAAAATCATCAATCAATCACCTTTAGCTTTGAGTTCGGCATGCATTCGCCATAGCCTTGTTTCAATAAGCCTATGCAATGTCACAATGCCCGATTCAGCCTGAATGTGCAGTTAGAACGATTTCACTGCTTTCTCCATGATACTTTACTATGTAAACATATTTCCTTATTTAGAGAAAAGGGAGCATGTTAGTACGTGGTAGTAGTTGTTTTCTTTGCGTGATGCAGGCCAATAATTTGACCCTTCTGAAACAGAGTAACATCTTTTCCACAACCACAGGATATGTCCTCTGACATGGTTGTTTAAGAAATGAGAAGCTGCTCACTGCATCAGTTACAGTTAAATAACTTGTTACCAGCTGAAACATATTAATCACTGCAGTAATTATCCAATGAAAAGTTCTTATGTTGCTTAGTTAAATACAGGTGGGTTTTTTTGTTGTTGTTTTTTTTTTTTTTTTGCCAGGCAGTGTATATCAAAACTACTTCATTATAGAACTATTTTAGCTAAGCATTGGTAGACTTGAGTAGGCGAGAGAGGGTCAACTTGTCACACAGCAGTAGGCAATTGGTTCTCTTATTAAGTTACCCACTACATATACATACTACTACTGTATAGTGTAGAGAATATTATGGATCCAAGATATAATTGGCAGAAGTGAGGGACTGAGAGAAAAAGGCACAATTACAAATCTTACTACTACTTCAGCACCACTGACAGAGCTGTGGATTTATCAATACACAGCACAGTTAGGCTACTGATATTTCAGAGCCATGATCAGGGCCATAGATTGTAACTTACACAAACCACAGTCAGATAGAGGATCAATGATTCAGGCAGACTGCTCTAACATATTCAGCTAAATCTATCTAAAATACAAGAAGACTGTGATGTACTGTGGCTGAGAAATTTAAGTGAAAGAAAAAAGTTTGACAAGATGCCTCACACACCCTACTTTGATTAAGAGTTAGAGTTATAAAATTTAAGAGAAAATAGAATTTTATTTATGTGACACACATGATTTTCAAAGTTTTCACCTTATCTAACGTGTTTTTTATGAATTTCTTTTTCCAGAGAATAAGTTATTGAGACATGTGGAGGGAACAACTAGAACTGCGGACAGTAAAGGAACCACTGCCACATGCAAAACACAATGGCCCACATGTTCAACATCTGAAGACATTTCAGCACAGGGACCCAGTATGGTCTGTAAACTGTCTGCACCTACTAGTCATTATGCACCAGTAATAGCAGAGAAGTCTCTCCCTCTGATCAAACAGTCCATAACACCTGAGGTCCTAGAGTCAGAGAGCATCAGGACACGGCCTACACCACCTAAGGCCCCAAAACCAGAGAGTGCCAGAGCACAATCTACAAGATCTATGGTGCAAGGACCAGAGAGCACCAGGGGATCTGCACCTACTAGTCATTATGCACCAGTAATAGCAGAGAAGTCTCCCCCTCTGAACAAACAGTCCATAACACCTGAGGTCCTAGAGCCAGAGAGCATCAGGACACGGCCTACACCACCTAAGGCCCCAAAACCAGAGAGTGCCAGAGCACAATCTACAAGATCTATGGTGCAAGGACCAGAGAGCACCAGGGGATCTGCACCTACTAGTCATTATGCACCAGTAATAGCAGAGAAGTCTCCCCCTCTGAACAAACAGTCCATAACACCTGAGGTCCTAGAGCCAGAGAGCATCAGGACACGGCCTACACCACCTAAGGCCCCAAAACCAGAGAGTGCCAGAGCACGATCTACAAGATCTATGGTGCAAGGACCAGAGAGCACCAGGGGACCTGCACCTACTAGTCATTATGCACCAGTAATAGCAGAGAAGTCTCCCCCTCTGAACAAACAGTCCATAACACCTGAGGTCCTAGAGCCAGAGAGCATCAGGACACGGCCTACACCACCTAAGGCCCCAAAACCAGAGAGTGCCAGAACACGACCTACAAGATCTAAGGTCCAAGGACCAGAGAGCACCAGGAGACCTGCACCTACTAGTCATCATTCACCAGTAATGGCACAGAGGTCTGTACTCCCACCTATTCTGCAGAAGGAAAGGGCTGTGCTCCCTCAACCCAGGAGTCACCAGGCACCAATAATGGCACAGAGGTCTGTACTCCCACCTATTCTGCAGAAGGAAAGGGCTGTGCTCCCTCAACGCAGGAGTCATCAGGCACCAGTAATAGCACAGAGGTCTCCCTCTCTGCATAAACGGTCCATAACACCTAGGGGACCCAAGGACCCAAAACCAGAGTGTGCCAGGACACAAGCTACAAGGTCTAAAGTCCAAGGACCAGAAAGCAGCAGGAGACCTGCACCTACTAGTCATCATGGATCAGTCAGATCAAGAGCAGAACACGTAACATTCAGCGTGCACATGCCAGAGAGAAGTACTGAACTTCGTAAACCAGTACCAGACAAGACCAGGACACAGTTCATAACACCCAGGATCCTAGAACCAGAGAGGTTCACAACACGGCCTACACCACCTAAAGCCCCAAAGCCAGAAAGTTCCAGGACACGACCTACAACATCTAAGGTCCTAGAACCAGAGAGCACCAGGACAAGACCTAAAATATCTATTGTCCCAAAACCACGTAGAAAAAGGGAATGCTGTACTCATTGTAGGGCACACGCCAGGACACAGCTAACAACATCTCAGTACCTAGAACCAGAGAGTACCAGTACATGGTCTACACCACGTATTGTCCAAACACAATGGGGCACAATGAGACGACCTTCAACACCTAAGGTCCTAAAAACAAAGAAATGTCTTCCACCAACTGAAATCCCAAAAATAGACCGCACTGGGAGAAAGACTTTAATAGGTAGGGCCGTACACTCAATGAACAACTGGACATCGCCTATTTACCTTGAAGTGAGCAATGCGCCAGAGGTTGCAGAACCTCCAATCCCGTCACCACCAAAACCCAGTGTTCTGCAGCACTCCAGAACCCAGAGTTCTACAGAGTTGGCTGTGGAAATGCCTGCGGTTGAAAGACCTTACAGACACACTTGCCCACATTTAGCTAAAAAACTCGGGATCATAAACTTTGCGCATTTGGAGGTCTAACTCAACTCCAAGACACCGTGATCATTCAGGATGTACATAGTATCAATATGAAAAATCATGATAATACCAAACTAGAGGCCCCACTTACACTTAAAATAATACTTTAAAGCGATATTCCACCCAGAATGATAATCCACTCAATATGTACTCACCCCCATGCCGATGTGAGTGTGTATCACAAGACTTAATATATCTTTTAATGGATGCACGTGTGTGTATATATATATATATATATATATATATATATATATATATATATTATATATTATAGATATACGAAGTCTCACAATACATCGGCGCCATGTTTACATGCTACCTGGGAGGCTACAGTTGACATTTCGGCTAAAAACATGGTGTAAATGGCGTCTTTTGTTAAATTTTAATGTCGCGGCTCACGGACACTTGGATTACACCACACGAGCAGGATGGAGACATTTTGTGTTTGTTTTGTGTTCTCTTTTTTTTTTACATTTTATCTGTGGTCTCCATTCACTGCCATTAGCTGCAACCCTGTTTTCTGCTGAAACTCCAGGATTGTTTTGTGAACTGAAGATCTTCACCCATCCTCACATCGGCATAGGGGTGAGTACATATTGAGTGGACTCAGAGTGGATCATTCTGGGGTGGAATACCACTTTAATGGTAATAATGATAAGAACATATAATAATAATGATACTTAAACAAGGTCTTTTTCTATAAAACTGAATTGCAGATTCACAAAGAATTGATTGTGGACACGGAAAGCACCATAAATTGCACATCACTTGCAACCACTATCTGTCTCAAGGTTTGATTTGCAAAAGATATTGTGCTAATGATATTATAGAGCAACATATTGTGTAGTTGGCACAGTGCTGCAGTGGTTAGCACTGTAGCCTCACAGCAAGAAGGTTCTAGGACATTTGGCTTCCTCCTACAGTCAAAAGACATGCATGTGTGGTTATCAGGTGACTCTAAGTTGCCTGTATGTGTAAATGTGAGTGTGAATGGTTGTTTGTCTCTTTGTGTCATCCCCATGATGAACCTGCCATAGTAACTAGTCACAATATCAGTTGCAACTAGCTCAGATCCCCTGCAACCCTGTAAATGTTAAGCAGATAGGAACAATAGATGGGTATCGGTGCAAACACATTTAAGTTTTGCAGCTGAGTGCAATTCATCTGAGTGAAGGTTTAGTGTTTGCAAAAGCAATTCTTTGTGAATCTTTTGAACTGAAAATAATTCAATAAAATTAGGGCTGTCAAAGTTAACGCATTAACGCATGCGATTAATCTGGAAACAATAATGCATTAAGAAAAAATTAACGCAGATTAATCGTGTCACATGACTTAGGCAGAGTCTGTCTGTGTGTACCGTCTGTGGTCTGTGTCGCCACTGGATTTGTCACCCGTCCTCTGAAATACGGAATCATCCCGTTTTGAATCAGTGCGGGACGGGGTTTGTTTGAAGAGCCGTCCGACTCTGCCTGTGATCGGGTAAAACTCACTGCAATCGGTGGTTTGATCACACACAAGAATGGAAAACATTGTTAAACTCTTGGTTTGACAGTGTCAGTGACAGTGACAATCAGACTAGTTGTAACTCCGAGAGTGTTTCCTATGACGGACGGTGGCCTGTCAGATGTACGGCAGCTTCAGGGGGACAGTATTCTCCATTCACAATGAAGTGACCACAGACCGTATGGATGTGACTTGTTTATGAAAGCTGAGGTGTGCAGACGGATACATAAGCATTTATTTAATACACTAATCAAAATGTAATGTTATTATTTTTCACCAATCTGTAAAATTGCATCCTTAAATTGTAATGGATTAACTGTACTGCATCTTTCAATACTATATAAGAAAGAATAGAAGAAAATACAAGTAATATTAATATATATAATATGTAGTATTTTAATTGCGAGTAATCACGATTAATCTCAGAGTAGTATTGCGATTAATCGAGTTAATTGAGTTTAATCGTTTGACAGGCCTAAATAAAATATTTGTCATGAATTACACAATTGTGCTGAAATTTCATTTGAACTCTCACCTGAAATTACAAGTATTGAGTAAGCCATTGTGGAAAGCGAGACATATGAGTTTTCTACCAACAACTTGCATTTATGAACCTTAGAATGGTGGAAGAGTCTCTGAATACTGCAAAATATAACAAATTGATATTTACTTCATAATATGTTACTATAATTCCACCACTTTTGGCAGTGAGTAGACATATTACTAATTACTTTTCTCAAATTGATAATGCAGTTACAATGACTAATATTTAAATGAGCTTATAGCTTTTGTATTACCTGAAAATAGTGGACAACTGTAGAGGACAGCAGACAAATGCAGCCTATCCCTGATCTATGATCTAACATCACTTGACCTTACGGTAGTGCAAGACAGTTTCGGCAATATCAGCTCGCTTTTCTACATAGTACAGTATGACATAAACTGCTTGTCTCGTAATTATTTACCTACTGTAGCAATGCTTGGTTAAATCAGCGTCCTCAGGGAGCAGCCGAGATATCTCCTCACCGAGTGTGTCCCCAGCTGTTGAGAACACACTTACAGATGGTGTTGAGGAAGCCTGAACGCAGAGGTAGGTGGTGGAGCTGTGAGAGAAAAGTTAGTGTGTCTTTCTTACCCCACCACCAGAGGGCAGGATCTTCTGAGGTAAACACAGGAGGGAGGCCTCTGTAGACTGACACTTCACTCTTGATCGATCAGCCCTCTGTCTTCTTCTGTGAAGAGTTCTAGTGCTGAAACTCTTGGTTTCATACGAATACGAATACGAATACGAATACGAAATACTTTATTGATCCCCAAGGGGAAATTCATTTGTCTGTAGTCTCATCTATTTGTATAAGAATTATAGAGTCTGATGGCAGTTGGTATGAAATCATCATACCAACAATATCATAGACTGAAATATGAAATTTACCATATTATTATAGTCAATTATTTTCTCAATTAATAGTTCTTTGGCTGTAAAATATCAGAAAATGTCAATCAATGTTTCCCAGAGAGCAAGATGACGTCCTCAAATGTCTTGTTTTGCCCACAACCCAGAAATTCAGTTTACTGTCATAAAGGAGTAAAGAAACCAGAAAATCGTAACATTTAAGAAGCTGAAATCAGAGAATTTTGCCTTTTTTTTCTTAAAAAATATACTCAAATCAATCAATCGATTGGCGTTTAATTTAATGATTGAATAATTATCGTTTAATCGTTGCAGCTGTAGTCTGCACTCTCGTCATCCTTCTCTGACAGCTGGGAGGGAAATCACCGTATTAATGTTAAGTACATTATATTAAAATTTAAAAGAAAAACACCTTGTCATGAATATAGCACAGATTCTCAAAGAACTTACTCTTTAATGATTACTTACTTCCCTCACTGCTGCCTCCATCACTCGCTCCCAGACTTCGCCCTTTGTCACCTTTTCTTTGAATCCATCCCATGATGGTCTAATGATCAAAACTTTCTCTCCCTCCTTTGGGCCTTGCTGGTAGGCAGGAGGATGGTCGTGTCAACAAGAGAACCCCAGACCCACAAAAAAAATATTGTGAGTGACAGGCCTAGACCATGATTGCATGAGTTTTGCAAATAAAGGGTTCCCTTCTAGACATGATTGTGGAGGACACTGCAGGAGATGAAGTTGTTCCTAAAGCCTGTAAGTAGTTTGTTTGAGCTCCTCTCTCACGTTTGTGTGTTCCTATACAGCAGGCATGTCCTAACTATTCCACAAAAGGCCGAATGGCTCCAACTGACTAACAACACACCTGACTCGGCTAATCAGCTGTTTGAAGACTGAAATCAGTCAGCGCAGTCTGAGCTACTTTCTATTGTAATCAGTGCCAGCCACTTCGTCACTGTCACGGACCTCGCTCACTGTCCCCTCGTGTCTCATGGCTTGTACGGATTCTTTACAGATTTCTTTCAAATGTGGCAGCCTGCAAAGTCACCTTCTAATAAAGACTTTTTCCTTTGAGTTAACTAGCTCATTGACACTAATGCTATGACCTGCTCCTGAGGGGTGCACTACGAAGCGAGATCAATGTGTTAGCGAGGTATGTTGAGTCTAAAGTCAAGGTTTTCAGTGTCATGAAGGTGTCTCTCTTTGAACCTGGCTGGATCACCATGGTAACTGATGCTCAGCTCATAACCTGGTCGGGAGCAGGTTATGTTCAGAGTTTCAGATTAAATTGGCTGTAAATCAGCTCTTTAACTAATTCTTTTCCCAAATAAATTCTTCATAAGCGATATAGATTGTAAACTAAAAATGAGAAATTGCTGAACAGTACATGTGTAAACAGCAGCACAAACTGTACGCATTGTGAAGTCACAGGAACCTCCATCAATCAATCAATCAATCAAATTTTATTTATATAGCGCCAATTCACAACAAAGTTGTCTCAAGACACTTTACATATAGAGTAGGTCTAGACCACACTCAATAATTTTGTTTACATCCGACAACTGAAACAATTCCCCCATAAGCAAGCACTTTGGCGACAGCGGCGAGGAAAAACTTCATTTTAACAGGCAGAAACCTCGGACAGATCCATGACTCATGGTGGGCGGTGATCTGACGGCACCGGTCGGGTTGAGAGGGAAAGAGGAGAAGGGGAAGAAGAGGGGAGGTGGGAGGGGTGGAAGAGAGAGAGAAAAGAAGAGGGGCAGAGAGAACAGTAGTACAGAACATCAATAGTAAAAACTATGTGTAGGGAATAGTAGTACATATAAATATGTAAGCTGTATGTAAGTAATAATTCTAATACTAGATGTTACAATAATGATAATAAAATAATAATAATAATAGTAGCAACAACAATGTGATAAATGTTTGATTGATTAAGTGAGTTATAATAATCCACAGTAGAAGGTGCAGCAGTGATCAGCGATCCATGTGTGGCCACAGTCCATGGGAATCTGCAGGATGACAAAGCAGAAAGACTCCGGGGAAGGAATCAAGTCAGTAACAGGCATTAATGGAACATAAACATCTGGGGAGAGCGATGAAGAAAGAGAGGAGCTCAGTGTGCCTTGGAGTCCCCCAGCAGCCTAAACCTATAGCAGCATAACTAGGGGCTGGTCAGGGCAAACCTGAGCCAGCCCTAACTATAAGCTTCATCAAAAAGGAAGGTTTTAAGTCTACTCTTAAATGTGGAGATGGTGTCTGCCTCCTGAACAGAAACTGGAAGGTGGTTCCACAGGAGAGGAGCTTGATAACTGAAAGCTCTGGCTCCCAATCTACTTTTGGAGATCTTTGGGACCACCAGTTACTCTGCATATTGAGACCTAAGTGTTCTAGTGGGATGGTAGGGCACTATAAGCTCTTTAAGATAAGATGGTGCCTGATCATTAAGTCAAGTAAAATATCTTGGCTAAAGATTATAGGTCTGCAAAACTTTAAAGTTTCAAAAGAGTTTGAATTGGGCTCAAAACTCAAATATGTATTATAGTATGTTGCCTTTGAGTTTTTGAGTTGTCTCAGCTATTTCTTTTTAACAGTGCATCATGAAAACACATTTCAGTCAGACAACTCACGTTTAGAATGTTTATTCAGCAGCAGAACATGATTTGAGTTTGGCGTCTAGGCTCCGACTTCATCATTCCCTGCAGCATAAGTTACATATAGATAAGGGGAGTGATGAGCAAATTCTTGAACCCCCCGTCAGAGCCTGCAGGTGGATGCTGGGGTGGTGGTGGGGTTAAAGAGCAGGCAGCAACGCTAGTGTGAGGCAGCGACGCATTGGCAGGCAAAGGGAGAAATGGGAGGTTCAGCAGTTTAAATAGACCGCGAGATTGGAAGTGTGCGTTTGGTATGTAGTATTGAGAATGAGGTATGTCGCGTGAGGTTGGCGTAGCAGCTCGAGTTGACTGCCTGAACTAGTTCGCAGGCGTCGCTACATTTGTCACTTTGATGTAGATTTATCTCTCTGCATGTATTCTGAAGCTTTGCCTCTGCACCAACAGAAGATCCCCACAGACAGCTGATTTTATCCGTTTTTTTTTTTTTTTTCCCCATCTGACAGTAAATGACGAGCAAACCAATTACTGCAATGCAGGAAAGATTCGCTGCCATATGTTCATCACACAGTACGTCTGAGGTATTCAATTCTCCAACATTAGGGTGTCAGTTAGTTAGATGTGTGCTGTATCTCTGCATCGACGCCCTCGGGTCGTGTCTCATTTTGCAATAAACACTAATTAGCTGGATCCGCTGCAGAGAAGGAAATGTTTCAACGGAGCACAATTATGATCTCCAGTATGTGCATCTTGATGATTCCCATTGTTTTCGGTCTCAGTGTGACAGAAGGTTGGTTTTATCAATAAAGCTTTTTGTTGTCATTGTACAGTCAGAGCATTCTGAACATTTTGTTTGTCCTGTTCAGACACCAGAGATGATGTGATGTTTATACCTCCAGGTCCACAGCTGAGAGAGAGAGAGAGAGAGAGAGAGAGAGAGAGAGAGAGAGAGCTCCGTGTTTGCTCACCAAATATGAAACAGGCTCCTTGGTGCCAGCAGCTCCCCAGGATAGATTTTAATTTTCTGTAATGCTGTGTGCTTGTACACCACGTCCCTCTGTGTGTGCATGTGTGTGTGTGTGTGCATGACTGAGAGAGAGAGAGAGAGAGAGAGAGAGAGACTTGTCCTGTACTGAAGGACAAGGGCAATCTAATCACATTGAAGAATGTTCTAGGCCTTGCTGCTGGCTGTACCCTGTTCACTGTTGTGTGTGTGTGTGTGTGTGTGTTCATGTATATGCAAGTCTTCTCATCAAACTTCAGGTAAATTATGTTATTTGTGATTTCTTATTTTCCCATAAAAATTAGCAAATACTTGTTGCTGCTTTGAAATATTTCACTATAATGATATGATATCATACTGTAGTCACACTCAGGCTTGGGGAGTAATGGATTACATAACAGAATTATGTAACTAGGATACAAAAAAGGTAACTGTGTCCTAATCAGATTACAGATACATATGGTAAAAATGGTGAGTATTAGCAGATTACAATTTCCATATCTTATCTTACAGTTGCCAATCAGATGTAAGTTTATGGCAGTTTACTTGAAATTTGAGTGTCAAGTGTGAATAGTATTATTTAACAAAGGACATTAAAATGTGTATAATTACCGTTTTCAATCCAAACGTCCATTAACACAGTGGTTCCAACTTTTTCACACTAATTTCATAATAAATTGTTGCCTGACTGAATTAGTTAGTGAACCATTTAGATAAAGAAACAAAATAAGTCAGATGAAACATGTATTAATTAATAATTAATCAATAGTCTAGAAATGGCAGTAATTGCACCTCATTTCACATTGTTTTGTCTGGTGGAGCCACTCATTAGATAAGGAAACTGAAAATTAAACTGAAAATAAGAGAAAAACAAGAGAAAAAACAATAAAAATGAAAATGAGGGAAAAAAATAGTGTTTTATATCTCATTAATTATTAATGATTCATCAATTAATCAGTTGTTAGCATTTTTAACTGCTGGTTAATGCACAAAATGCATCACCTAATAGGAAGCCAACATACAGACAGGTGACACATTTTGAAACATGAAGTTTTCTGCCACAGAATATAATTTTGGTTGATAATAGTGCAACAATGTCTGATTTAATGAAATGAAGAGGTGAAATAATCATTTTGTATATAAATATGTAATTTACCACAGCTGTAAGGTGCTGGGAAAGCTTGAAATGCTTGAAAAGAGATTTTGGAAAAGGTGTAGGAATCCTGAAATGGCGAGCAGACAGAGTCTTGGGGGCCCCCTGTGATTTCTGGTGCCCCCGTAAGGAGGGCCCAGACCCAAGGTTGGGAACCAGTGCATTAACACATAACAAATAAAGGAATATCTGGAAAAGCAGTTATTAAACCTAAAACAAATGTTAAGCATTATATTAGGCTAATCAACTTCACCATAATTTGAATTGAGGTAATACAAAAGGAATGTGAAGTTATCAAGTTACATTGATATTATCACTAACTGTATCAGAATACATTTTAAAGTAACCCTCCCAACCCTGGTCAGACCCAAATGCAAAACTTCCCAGCTGTCAACATCACCTGAAAAGGTCCTCTGAGGTGAACTCTGGATCAGTTTGTCAGTGCAGCACAGAGCAGAGCTGTCATCATTTTTTGACAGATTGAGTCTATTTGAGTCTTCAGTTCGTCCTCTTATCTAAGACCAGGCTGCACCAAGAGAGATGACTTTATTCTAAGGTGATTTCTAATCAGAGTTTAGCAAAACTAGGTTTAAAATAGAGTTAATATGGAGTATGTGTGCGTATGTTTCTTACCCAAATTGAAACAAATAAATTTGAGTGCTGTCAGAACCTAGTAAGAGAGGCAAAAACGTTTTGGTTTTGCTACTTGGTATACTTATGCTGCATAGTTTGCCAGCTAGCTAAAAGCCTTACAAAATGGTACATTGTTTACTAGCTAGCTAAAAGGTTAAAAAAAAAAAAAAGTTACATGGTAGCTCACCAAAAAGTTAACAAAATGTTACATTGTTGCTAGCTAGCTAAGAATAAAAGTTACATTGTTTATACTAATTAAAAGTTAACAACATGTTTATCGTTTCTAGCTAGCTAAAAGGTTAATAAAATGTTACATTGTTGCTAGCTAGCTAAAAGGTTTTAAAAATGTTACATTAATTGCTACGCTAAGTAAAAAGTTAACAAAATATTACATTGTTTGCTAGCTAGTTATACTTCTTGGTGTGGGCGATTTAAAACTGAGGTTTAAAGATGGGCTTAAATTTTATTTTTCCGAATTTTCATCGAGTTTAAAAGTTTGGGTCAACATAATTTAAAGTTAAACCATGATTTAATCAGGTTTAAAAGTTAATCCTTGTTGGTGCAACCCAGCCTGACTGTTTCTGTGAGAATGGTCATAATGAGATAAACACATCATGGCAGTGATGTCATCAGATTAAAAACTTGGGTTTTGTGTGCATGTGGGATAATGCTGGATGACAGATCACCAACATGGTCCAATAAATGGCTTATATGTCCATGTGACTTTTCCGGTTTAATTCATAAAAGGTTTGTAATAAATCAGTGTAAACATTGACCAGATTAATAGGCTAATCTGGTTAATCTGGCATTTAGGGTTCATAGAGGCAAAATTTATGTGGTTGGGCCCCTATTTACACCCCCAACACCATCTCACACTTTCTGCTTTGTGTCTCATGGTGACCTTTTTTTTCATCTTGTTACTTCTAGACATTAAATACGTGGACGCCACATAGACGTCTTTGACTTGACTTTGACTCTGACTTGTGATAGATCAGTGTCGCTGCCATATTGGTCCTGGCAAAACTGACCTGTGAACAAATACATGTAACAGGGGGAGCTGTTTTTTCTGGATAAAAAGCAAAATAACGTTGATCTCTCGACCGATTTCAATGAGTCATGTTATATTCAAGGGTTTATGATCTACATGGAGTAAGAAAAAAAAGTTGAGTAAGTTGAGTTGCAATCGTATTTTGTTAATCAAGTCTAAAGTCACCAAATTTGTGACTCAACAGGAGTTGAGTCTGGAGTCTGACTTGAGTTCACATCATGTCAAATGACAAATCCAGTCTACACCTGTGTGAGACTGGATTTGTTTGTGTACTTAAACTGGAAGCTGAGCATAAGAGAACAAACTGTGAAAGGTAAAATAATAACTTCACTATGCTTTTACTTGCCTTTGTCTTGAGGAAAATGTTTGATTGACACGTATAATGGATTATGTTAACAACATATTAACAACATGTTAAAAGTGAATAAGACAGTCTGATCTAATTTTGTAGCTTGACTATAACAGGTACATGTGACCTCAATGGACCTGATTTCTGAGTCAGCTGACAGGTTTACAAAACTGTCAAACAGCTTTTATTCCTCACTTCAGTCCAACTAACTATAACCCCAAAGAGTTAAAGGAGCAATATGTAGCAGTTACGCATACAAAATGAGTACAACAGTACAAACAGCAAGTTGGAGGCATAGACAGTTTATCCAATAGGTTGCAGTCCTATTTAATATACGATCTAAGATTGAAGGGAGTTGTTTCCCCCTGCCACCTCCTCCCCAGGGAGCTCTGCAGGCTGCAGGAACACTGCAGAATCTCCACAGGATGTGCTCAACATTGTAAATTGACAATATCAAGCAACATTAAACACTACACTCTTAATTGATCAGCTGTTTACAGCTGTCAATTGCCTGGCAATGCAAAGTTAAGCCTCTTATCCTGAAAACAAAAGCCCGCTGATCTGAAAATACACACTCTAGAATTTGAGTTCAGTAACTGCCTGTCTTACTGCCTGTCAGACTCCATTAACATTTTGCTCAATTTTTCAGTTATAAACATCTGCTCCTTCTACAAGATAATTTTTTATGACTTATAAACAGACATCTTACTGACTTACAACAAATATTTGGCAATTTGAACTCTAACATGAAACGGGCAAACTTAAGACAGTTATTACACCGCGGCTGTAGCGTTGTCAGAGAAGGGAGTATTTCAAATGACTATGTTAATTTTATCTCAGATGACATATCATGGTCATTTTAGGATTTATTATAATGAATATGCACTGCCAGGCCAAAAAAGTCACTACCTGGATTTAACTAAGCGAATAGGTAAGAACCTTCCATTGGATAATTACTGCAGTGATTCATATGTTTCAGCTGGTAACAAGTTATTTAACTGTAACTGATGCAGTGAGGAGCTTCTTATTTCTTAAATAACCATGTCAGAAGACATATCCTGTGGTCATGGAAAAGATGTTACTCTGTTTCAGAAGGGTCAAATTATTGGTCTGTATCAAGCAAAGAAAACAACAGCAAGGAGATGAAACTACTAAAATTGGGTTAAGAACTGTTCAACACTTTATTAAAACCTGGAAGGATAGTGGTGAACCATCATCTTCCAGGAAGAAATGTGGTCAGAAAAAAATCTTGAATGATCGTGATCAGAGATCACTTAAACATTTGGTGAAATCAAATCATAAAAAATCAACAGTAGAACTCACAGCTATGTTTAATAGTGAAAGTAAGAACATTTCCACACACACAATGTGAAGAGTAGTCAAGGGATTGAGACTAAACAGCTGTCCAGATTTACCCTGTTCCAGAGTGATAGGGGCATCAGGGTAAGAAGAGAGGCGGATGAAGTGATGCACCATCATGCCTAGTGCCTACTGTACAAGCCTGTGGGGGCAGTGTTCTGATCTGGGGTTGTTTCAGTTGCTCAGGTCGAGGTTCAGCAACGTTATGTGGCCAAAAACATGAGGTCAGCTCCTACCTGAATATACTGAACGAGCAGGTTTTTCCATCAATGGATTTTTTTTCTTACCTGATGACACGGGCATATTCCAAGATGACAATGACAGGATTCATCGGGCTCAAACAGTGAAAGAGTGGTTCAGAGAGCATGAGACATCATTTTCACACATGGATTGTCCACCACAGAGTCCAGACCTTAACCCCATTGAGAATCTTTGGGATGTGCTGGAGAAGACTTTACGCAGCGGTCTGACTCTCCCATCATCAATACAAGATCTTGGAGAAAACTTAATGCAACTCTGGACAGAAATAAATGTTGTGACACTGCATTAGCTTATCAAAACGATGCCCTGGTGAATGCATGCTGTAATCAAAGCTAAAGGTGCTCCAACAAAATATTATACTATGTGACTTTTTTTGGCCAGGCAGTGTATTACAGATTTCTCCATCAAGAGTTTTTTTTTTTTTTTTTTCACATAATTATGGGACAAATGAAACATGATCAGAATGTTTTGTTTATCTTCTTTGTCATGGATTTGTTTTCTTGTTTGTTCTTGTGTAACAAAGACAGGGAACATATCCAAAGCACAGGTGAATTTACATCAAATAGACACACACCAATAAGCAATCTGGATGACCATGAAATCTGCATTAGCATAATTTCATGGTGACGGAGATGAAGAGAAGAGAGAAGGAAGAGCACAGAACTCCCTGGGAATTCATAATTGTTCTGTATCGAGTCAATTAATCTGCTGAATCTGACAAGAATCCAGTGTTTCTTTATTTCCTCCTTCCTGTTCTCATTCCAGGAAAAACACATCTGACCTTTCACCATGAGCTGCAAAGCTCTTTTCAAACACTGGTTAATCACAGCTCACAGATGGATACCGGAGAGATCAAATTATTATTATTTTAGAAGAGACTGGCAGTCGAACTGGCCTTGCAGCAAATAAAACACAAAAAAACAGCTACCATTATAGACAGATTTTTTTGAAAGACTGGCCTACTGGTTAGCCTGAAAACTCACCTTTAGGTTACAACAAAAAGTGCAAATTTAGAAAGTCTAACTTTACAGAATATGTCCCTATGCTAGACCTCAGTTAATCCTCTACAAAACTTAATATTCAAAACACAACTGCTGCAGACATCCTCATCATGTTTGACCTGTAATGGCCCTCTTTGGTCAATCAGCTATTTTGAAAATGCCAAGATGATGTGGTGATAATTTCCTCCAGTTATATAATCATAATCAGTTAGGAATTACTTGATGTCTGCGAAATCGTATTGCTATGCATCTGTGATGTCTCCTCCAGGTCAGGTCATAACCTAAAGTCAGCTCCATTTCAACACAGCAGACATGTGCACATCTGTGTGTGTGAAAAAGTAACAGGTTCATTCAGGTCTAAATGACAAAAATATCAGTAATATTGATAACAATAAGAACAGTGTACCAGGTTTCGAAGGCAGCAGCTCCAGTCCCCTTGATAGTAAATTTAAAGGACCAGTGTGTAGGATTTAGTGGCAGCACACTATAAAATGTGTATTTCAGTAGTAGCTGAAGTAGTGTAAATTTGAGTGGTATTTAGGTATTTCTGTGGATTATAACAACTTGAAATTACACCCTGTTCCCTTAACCTGATCTTCTGAATTCAGTAAAAGCACATCACTTAGGTTTCTCTGTAGATCTCATGTCAAGACGTCCACATCTGAGCTGCCATTTGCTCTTGGTTAAGTCTAATGCGATGCAAAATTTTGTTTTGTGAACTTACAATGTATTATGTTAGCTATAAAATATCCATCTAAATTGGTTAAATTGTATGAAGTTTTTGTAAACTCATGGAAAAAAACCAGCTGTTGTTAAGCCGAGCTCAGGTCAAGTCGTGCTAACGTTAGCACTAAGATATGTAACAAACTGAAACAACACACTAAGGTTACTGTGAAAATACTTTTCCTGGACCCACAGGTTGTTAAGCATGGATGAACTTTCATTCATAACAAATCACATGGGTGACTTGTTATGAGTTTAGATGATTGCTGTAGCGCTACCATCTGGACTATTAGCCTGCAAAACCAGTTGAGGAAGTCTGATAGAGGACTGGACCTATGTGAAAAGTCTGGTTTATTTTCATGCATGGGAAGGCAGATTTCCGAGGAAGAAGAAGAACACTGACAAAAACAAGAGGGACCCCTAACCGGTTGATTTCACCGAATCAGAACCGGTCTGCGCCACGGTTCTGATCCGTCCTCCACACGGCTGCAAGCCCACCAGCAGCGTTTCAGAAGCATTTCAGCACGAGGTTTTTGCCTGACGTGATTATGTTTATTTGCTCAGATTTTGTTGATTAGGTCCTCTTTCCTTGCTCTTTGTGCTTCTACCATGGTAAGCAGGTGTGAGTCTGAGTGGGTGTCTGCACGGGGTCTTTTATTTTGAAAATTAACTGGATTCTCCCCGCCTGTTCTGTGTCTGACTTCCTGATCTGCTCTGTGCTAACTGACACGCATCCATCAAAAATAGGCTCGGCGCCTATTTGAGGCGGAGCAGAAAGCGGAGAGACGCTTCTGGGATGCACCGAGGGAGGGAGCTCTGGCTGACATGACGCAGCGTAACGTGACGCAGCCGCGTCTGGTCGAATTTAGCTGTAATAAAGGATGGACAACAAATCAATGATCTGCTCAACATGTGAATAAACAAAATTCTGCTGCATTAATTCACTCTTAGACTCTTCTCATATCTTTGCTTTTTTCTGTGAAATATTAGATAATTTCTTTGGGCCTCAAACAACTATTTTAATGAAGCCATCTGGTCTGTTTAGAGGGGACACAGTGAACTCAAGTGAAATACTTTAATTCTTAAAATTTTACTTGCATTAATGTACTAAGTATTAAATTTCCCCACTGGTTGAGAGTTTGCAGTGACTGTCCCTACTGGGTTTTGTAGTTCTACCTGTGTCAAATAACTATGTACAAGACAACATGTGCATCCAACTCTATATTGGCAATATTGAGCAGAACATACAGCTGCTTCCAGATGTGTGAGAACCAGTATTCACTCAGAAACAGTAGAAAAGTGCAGGGAATTGATTCCATTGATGAGACTGTGCTGTGTCCTCTGGTAATATGAGTATTACATGGAAAGCACAGAGGGTTCAGGACACCGTCTTGAATAATTAAAGAAACTTTATTGCAACAACAAATTTCAGTGAGTAGTTTTTTTCCTCGGGCCTCACAAAGCATGAATAAACCAATTCACAACAGTTTTGTACGTAAAGCGTGGTCAAATAAACTCACACAGTGTGATGTTAGTGTTTGTGTACTGTATGAAACCACAAGGGGGCCTGAATCACTGGTAGTGGCTCATGCTCTCATGTTACTGCTGCCATTAATCATCACTTTACCAAACACACTCAGTGACCTGCCACAGCTCCTCCTTACATAATCCAATCTATTTGAAACATCTGCAAATGGACTGTGATAGCTGTTGACTCACTCGTGCCAGAGTGACTTCTCCCTGTCCCTGGAGGGGAGGATGGATAAAATCTCTAAAGTGGGTCTTTGTGACAGACAGAGTGGTCTGAAAATGAGAATTAGAGGGTTGGAGGTTAGTTTCCCACAAAGCCCAGCATGAGAGGTGAGGAAGAGTTCACATGTGAATCATTGTGATACCGTCAGGTTTTATTTAAATCAGTGCAGCCACATTGAAGAGAAAACTGCACTATTAAAAATGGCTCACGAGGTCTGAGCAATATGATCTCTTATTGATTCTTTGTACTATAGAAGAGACGGACCAGCGTAGAGATCAAATGTATGAACGAACCACCTCTTCAACAACTGTGAGCAACCAGGGTCGTGTCCACACTTTTTTGACTGGGGTGGCCCACACACACTAGGTATGGGTATTGTATTGTATAGTCCAGTATTGGATTGGATATACCAGTACCCTTCACACTAGAGCAGCCAAGGTGGTCATTTTACTGTTGTCAAATTTATATGTGCAATAACTAAAATGCTGCTGGTATCTGACTTTTCCTGAAAGCGTCTGTATTTTCATTTATAATGTTTTTTTTTATATAAATTACACAAAAGGCAAATAACCTGTTACTACCATAGGCAGTCATCTTGACCACATGGAAATTGCCACTGTTTTATTTGCACAGGTGGAGATGCATTTTGGTTGCTCAGCAACTATCATTATCTCTGTCAATAAAACTTCACAAGTGGCCTCGATTTCCACTTTCCTGACATTAAAATACAAATAACTACTTAATTAGACTCAATTAAAAAGGAAGTAGGGGAGGGGCGGATGTTTAGCTCAGTTGGTAGAGCGTCTGACCCATGTATGGATGCTGTTGGTTCCTCTGCAGCTGCCGCTGGTTCAACTCTCGCCTTCGGCCCTTTGCTGTGTGTCATTCCCTCTCTCCCTATCCCCTTTCCTGTCTTCCACTTCAGCTGTACTATCAAATAAAGGCAAAAATGGCCAAAAAAATAACTTTAAAAAAAAAAATGAAGTAGGGGAGACCAGGGACGGTTGTAACACTTTTTGTCTCAGCACCTATATCTCGCTGAATATTTGTGTTAAAGCTCTCAAATTTTGAAACAAAGTACCCTTACTTATTACAAATAGCAATGTTTCCAACTTTTTTTGGTTTTATTTTTGTACTCGTTTCCAGCCCTTTCCCATAGGCTATGATTATTTTTGTGATGTTCTAAGTGAAACTTGTTATTATTAATGTATTAATGAATAACATGTCTATAAACTTATAAAATACACTTCACTGTTTCTCACTCTGAGTAATTCTAGATTAATGTAAAATTTGAATGGAATCACTGGTTATTATTCTACAGAAAAATACTGCTGTGAATCTAAGCAATCATTATGTTTTACTACATGTGAAGTCATGCAAATTGATGAATAAATAAATACATTTTACAAAATGTACATATTGATGACATTTCATTTTAAACTAACTGAATAAATGCATTAAACTCTTAGTGTGGTATTTATCATGAGAGGTAATAGAGTTTGGAAGTCAAAGGTCAAAATGATTTATGACTCATGGCCATTTTACTAGTTAACAGATTCCAATGAAGTATTTCACTCTGATGCCTTTTTTTTTTTTTTTTTTTCAAGATTCTTCTTTATGAAGAATGTTTCGTGGTGATTAGCTGTGAGCGAAACCATATCAGGTTTAAATGCAGGCATCGTTTGACTGGAGAAGTTTCAATACTACTTGGTACTGTGTACTGGGAGTACCAGTCCACAGCCCCAGTGCATTCTAGTGAATAATTTCCAGTGAGAAACATGCTGTCTTCACCCAGAGAGCTGAACACTATGATGTCACAGCCAACTTGACCTTTGACCTTTTGCATAGAAATGTCACATCTCACCATTTTATCCTATTGCGTGAAACATTGTCGCAATTAGCGCAGGAACTCTTGACTTATGGCCAAAAATGTGTTTTGTGAGGTAACCTTTGACCCCCAACATCCAATCAGTTAATCCTTGAGACTGAGTAGACTTTTGTACCAGATTTAAAGAAATTCCCTCCACAAAATCCCTGAATTCACGAGAATGGGACGGACGTGAGGTCACTGTGACCTTGACAATTACACATGTCAATAGTTATAGAGGGTTTTTGATAGAAGGATTCTCGCTTTCTAATATGCCTTTGGCAAAAGTTATAGGATGTACATGTATACAATTATTTGTAGGACAATTATAAATGTTAAAAACATGATTGAGCTATAAAGTATGAGTAAATAATTATTATCATTTTATAATATTACTATAAGCCATTAGTTACAACTTATAAACCCTTTATTAGGAAGTGGTATATGTTTTCAAGAATGTTGTTTTATGACAGGATAAAACAGGATTTACTGGCTAATGGCCTTGTTTTATGAAACACACCTCTCCTATTGTTTTATTTATGGTAATTATTCATACATTACTTGTTAATTAGAACATGAAAGCCATGACTCTCAAACGTCAGCCTCTGCTGTCTCCTCATGGCAACACAGCAGAGTGGCTCAGATTACCACACAGATTACCACTTTTTTGGGGGCGGCAGTAGCTCAGTCTGTAAGGACTTGGCTTGGGAACCGAAGGGTCGCCGGTTCAAGTCCCACACAGACCAAAGTACGGAGCGTGGACTGGTAGCTGGAGAGGTGCCAGTTTACCTCCTGGGCACTGCCGAGGTGCCCTTGAGCAAGGCACCGAACCCCTAACTGCTCGGGGCGCACCTGACTATATGTATGTGTGTGCAGCCCCCTCGCTCTGACACCTCTCCCTGATGCATGTCTATAGGTCCTGTTTGTGCATGTGCGTGTGTATTTCGGGCCTGTGTGTATGTAGAGAAAAAAATGACAACAGAGTGAAAAAAACTGTAATTTCCCCTTGGGGATTAATAAAGTATGACTTAAACTTAAACTTAAACTTAAACAAAGAGTATGAACAGTATTGAGGTGGAGTTTCACACGTGTCTGGTCTTTGAGGTAAAACAGTACAGTATGTTATACTCATGCCTCCAAATGTGATAAAAAGACCTCTGAGTGCATTTAAATTCCAGGTTCTTTTGTACCACATGAAATAGCAGCATGTCCAATACCGTTACTCCAACTTATCTGTGTGTGTTTCATGCTATCAGCAGCTGCTGTATTTGTTTCTTAACTGTCAAACTGTTGCACTTAATTTGTGCTAATGGACTAACAGGAACACTCATATCACATCAGGTATAAATATACAGCTGATGAACAAACACTTGACTGCTAATAAAGGAAACACAAACATACACTCACACATACGCCAGTACATGTGCATACACATTTTCATGCATACACATTTGAGCACACACACACACAACACACACACACACACACACACACACACACACACACACACACACAGAATAATAATAATAATAATGTATGTTAACCCACCCCGAAAGCTATAATATGTAACATTTCCATGTTAAAATATCGAAAAACACTACAAATACATTATATATTTGGTTAAGTTGTGTTACTTACATTTTCCCAAATGTTTTCAACAATGTTCAAACAGACAAATCTGCAATTTATTCAAGGTACCCATGTGTTTGCGACTAGCTGTTGTTGCCTGGTTGCCAGTGGTGGAAAGAGGGAGTATTGAAAATCTGTACTCAAGTACAAATACTGTTACATTGCTAAAGTATTATTCAATTACAAGTTAAAGTACTGGTGTTAGAAATATACTTGAGTAAAAGTACAAAGTATTTGTTGCAAAAACTATTCAGAGTATTAGTTACTTTTAACCGTGATGTCACAGTTATCTCTCTAAACTAGGGCTGCAAATTTTTGATCATTAACATCCTTACTCAGAATGTGTACTGCTGCAGTGTTTTGTTTTGTTTTTCATTTCTATGTCTTGGTTTTCATTGGCCTGTTTGTGATCAGATCACCTGATTGGCTACTAAAATGCAGATAAAAGATTTGTTCATTCAAATTGTACTCAGTAATCACCTATGATTTAGATAGATAGACTAAGTAGATTACATCTTGTAATGCATATTTAAGTATGAGTAAAAGTACAGGTCTGAAAATCTACTCATAAAAGTACAAGTACCTGGGGCGCCTGGATAGCTCAGTTGGTGGAGTGTGCACCCCATGTTCGGAGGCAGCAGCTGTGGATTTGACTCTCGCCTTGATTCGATTTGATTCCCTCACTGAAAAGCCCCAAAAGATATTTTTTTTAAATAAAGTACAAGTACCCACTTAATTACAGTAATTTGAGTATTTAATTAATTAGTTACCTCTACCTTTGCTAGTTGCTAAAACTTCCAGGAAAACATGGAATATGTCAAAGACATCAGAGAGTGAAGAAGGAGGTGGTGCATGCAACTAAACGTAGCGTGACTAAAACTTTATTAATCACCTCGTCCATGAATACGGCAGAACAGCTCTGGCATAACTTCAATAACTTTTCGATTTCAATTTAAGTAAGATTTTACTTAACTTGGCATATTGATTATTATTAATAAAAAAAAAGATGAACTGATTAGATCAAAGTCTTCACTACAGACATTATATGAGTCAGGACAGACATGGATGTAAACTGTAACTTGACTGGTTGATGGAGACAAACTGTGAGGCCATTGACAGCTGACTTGTCACTCATCTTAACCGACCACTAGGGACCGCAAGTGATCAACAACTGCTTCAGTTTGAAATCTTGTTTCAGCTCGAGACAACGTTAATCATGTTAGTCATGTTAATGCTGGATAACAACAATAAGTTTGTTGTTGGCACAGATTACCATGGTTATGCATCTCCAACTGGCAAGGAGGCTCTGAGGAAGTGACTTGATACACGCTGAAAAGATACACACTACTGTTCATTTACACAAAAGTATGCTGAACAATAGTCCACATTTTGGTTATGTAGTGCGTAGTATGTGATTTTGGATGCGGCAAAACTTTTTTGACTGTTCCTCCTCTTCTTTGGTGTAATTTTTGGCACTAAGTGGTGCCCTCTAGTGGATGTACTGCTTAACATCCACGCCAGCAAAAGGACGTATGGAAGTATGTGGGCAGTGATGCTTATATCATTTGAAACTGATGGAACTATTTTCATATGTAAAGGGGACATAAATGAAACTTAAGTTATATGTTGACAGATTTTGCACATTCATGCACACATACACACGGGATATGCATATATGCATACACTTGCTTTGGAATATTCACACACCGATGCACGTGCATACACATTTTCACACACATGCATAGAGATATGTACATTCATCCACCCCCCTTCACATGCGTGCAGGCTTCACACGTTCATGCAAATATACACACACACGTTATGTGCATACAAACATCATATGCACGCACGTGCAGATAGATCACAATACCAACACGCTGGTGCACATGCTTAAATGGACCTGCACACACAAGCACACACACACACATAAACACTTTTATTTACATTTTTTCCGACACACACACACACACACACACACACACACACACACACACACACACACACACGCTTTCATAGGTTTCACTACTGTGTGACAATTCTGTCAACACCAGGGGCTGGCTAAGGAGGAGGAGGAGGATGCAGAGGAGGAGGCTTGTGCTATGCCAAGTGGTGATTGGGCGTTGCTATAGCAACGAGGGAGGGCCAAAGTCAGGGATTGGTAGGGGAGGAGCTGCAGGCTGATTATAAAACCCTCTGAGCAGCAGTTTGTCCTCTCCTGAGCTGTCTCCACTGAATCTCTGTCTTTTAAGCATTTTCTGCCAGTCAGGCTTCTTGCAGCGCTCTGAGCGCAGGACGGCTGGAGGGTGGAAGGGGCGAGCTGTCAAAAGGGACTCAAAAAAGGGACAGGCCTGTCAATTTTCCCCTGTCTTCTTGCTGAAACCGTCTGTCCATCACTGTGACAGAGCTGCCTGCATCTTGTGGATTTATCTGTGTGTGAGTGACACCTGGGAAGGCGAGGGAAACCTGAGCAGAGAGGCAGGAGTGTGCTCCGTCCCTCCTGTGTGTGTGGATGACCTGTGCTCCCCTCTGTAAGTAGCTCTGCGGCAGCCACATCCGCTCACATTCTTCATTAAGACTGGTCGACCTTACAGCGAGGGTCAGGGGTCAGGGGAGGCTGAGACGGAGGTGCACGCTGCTTGATTTGAGGCTGAACTTTGTGCTTTGAGGATGAAATTTGTTCATTATTTCTTGTCATGATTCCTCATTAGCTCAGTGGACATCTCAGGGGGTGTTCCTGCGCTCCAGTGAGGTCTGCTAATTGGCCACATTAGTGGTTACTTTTCTCTCTCTTTTCACTGACATTTATTCATTATTGAGAATAGGGACAAATCATGCCTCACCAAAAAAAGAAAACTTAAAAAAAATATTAATACCAACATTCTACTTCCAAATTTTTGGTGAAACTTTATTCTTTAAGGATTTATATATGTGAAATATATGTAATTATGAAATGTTTTGGTTTGCTTCACTTTATTTAATTTCTAAATTTGCTCTGTGTCAGAAAACACCAGAATTCACAACTTCATTTTAAAAATGTATTAAAAGCCCTGATGAAATAGGTATAAAAAGGGTTTATTATAATCATCTTTGTTTTAAAATAGACTTTAAAAAAAAAAAAAGAAAAGTCACAGATTTCTGTCACCTCTGATAGGTTTTGCAAAAATATGATTTAATCAAGGATGAAAAGGTTTAGCTATACTGTAAGGACCCCTGTCTCACTTCCTGGTTTGAAAAAGGCGGGAATACTGCTCAAATACTGGTAGGATTTCTATTTTTCAACAAAATCATTAAATTAATTTAAAGTTGTGTCCCAGATTTCTGTCATTTCCATCAGAGTTTTACAAAAACATGGTTTAATCAGGCATAAAAGAGTTAGCTATACGCTAAGGACGCCCGTCTCACTTTCTGGTTTAAAAAAAGGCGGGAAAACTGCTCAAGAGCCGGTAAGCTTTCTATTTTTTGACAAATTCATTAAATAATATCTCTATCATATGTGTCTCATAACATGTGAACTCCGTAGCCCTTCTAAATCAAAGCTAAGTAAGAGTTATGGCTTAAAATTGTGTATTGTGATTAGCACTAAGAGAACTCTGAGCAACTAAAAAAATAAAATGGCTGCTCACCAAGACAATGCTGTGAAATTGGAAAAAAATGTCAACTCTGTAAGATGTCACCCTCATCCAATTTTTACAAAAACATGATTTAATCAGGCATTAAAGGGTTAGCTATACCCGAAGGACCCCCGTCTCAGTTTCTGGCTTAAAAAAAGCAGGAAAACTGCTCAGGCACTGGTAAGGTTTCAATTTTTTGACAAATTCATTAAATAATATTGCTCAGATGTGTCTCAACCATAACATGTCAACTCTGTAGCCCTTCTAAATCAGAGCTAAATGAGAATTATAGTTTAAAAATGTGTATTTTGATTAACAGTAAGAGACTCTGAGACACTTTAAAAAAATAAAATGGCTGCTCACTACGACTCTGCTGTGAAAAGAAAAAAATGTAACATTCGGTCAACTCTGTAAGACGTCGACATTTAATAAAAAGTACAATCATTAGTAGGTTGACCTGTCACAAGGTTTATTTGCCAAGAGTTTGATCTTTTAAAATATATTTTCCAGCATAACTGAAGGGTAAAAATCAAAACCCCCTTTTGTCCCAATTCTGAAGAATGAGTGAGCTCTATGTTGAGGTTGGACTTCAGTGGTGCAATGTGGGTAATGAAATTCAGAGGTTATATCACAGTGCAAAATGTCTTTTAATGGGAGAAAGCACATATTGTTCGATATAAAACTGTTGGCCACAGGCCCCTCTGATAGTTCTGTGCCTAATTAGACTCACAATTATGAGCTCATGCTGTACTTAACACTTTTAATTAACATTAATAATAGAGTGATACAGGATATGTGAGGCTGCAGTCGTCTCTTTTATCTTAATTTGAAAAGTCTGAAATGTCTGTAATAACTGTTGCTTCTGCTTTGTGTCCAACACCGCAATCTCTGGACATCTGAAACCCCCACATCCAGCAGCCCACCCACCCACTCACTCACTCACTCGCTCACTCATCCACCTCTCTCCTCTCTGATGAGCCTCATGCATTAATACTCATATGTAAACTGACACTGGAACCGTGGTAACGTAGAGGCCACTCAAAATTATACTCAAGTCTATTCCATAACCACTGTACACACAGCACTGTTTACCTTTGGTACATGGACCTGCTGCTGGGGTAATTGGGTGTCTGGTGTGTGTGTGAGTGTGTGTGCATATATATAAGTGTGTGTGTGTTTGCACTACATATGCACAAAACGGTTCCCTGTTCCATCATGTGTTGTTGAATCATGCAGCTTTCCTGTAATGCTATCACAAAAATAACTAAATCAGTGTTGCTAGTGAGAAGTTCCACTTCTGTTTAAAGTGTTACATGTTGCATGTTACAAGAATAAGTCTGAAATAATGTGTGATGTCAATATTATAATTGTGTTTTAGAGTCTTTAAAGGCATCAAAAAAAACAAACAAACCGCTTTTTAACTTCTGCTGCTAGCTGCCTTTCTCATGTTAAAACAATGACATCTTTATATAGTGTTGGATCATGGGAAAATCTATCTGACATAACTCAAATCATGTTCATGGACAAGGTAATGTGTTAAGTTTTATTCATGGCATGTTTCCTCATGTCTGCCGATTTCTGATGTACCTGAAATACCCATGTTCTCAAGGAACTTGCAGCAGCTAGCAGCTAGCTAGGAAACGCACAGTTACCTTGAATAAATGGTGGATTTTTCTCTGTGTTTGAACATTGCTGGAAACATTTGGGATAATGTAAGACAACACAACGCAACAAAATATATAATATTTTAGACAATTTAATGCAGGAGTGTTACATATTATTACATTTCATTTCGATGCAGCTATGACATTTGATAAGTACAACTGTATAAAGGTAGATTCTTAAACTGACCATTTGATAAACCCCTATTTCATGTCAGGTTTGACATTCAGCATCCAAAGTGTTTGCTGAGTTACGCAGAATTGCCACTCCATAATCAAAACTAAGAGCAAAGGGATAAAGAACAGCACAACAGTGTGTTTTACCTGCTCTGGCATGAGCAGTTAATGTTTGCATGCCTTGCTAACTAGCGTACTGTCTCCAGTACCCTAGTGTTATATCTAAGGCCACAGAGGACCATATCATTAGCTAACTATTATTTGTTGTGAATACAGGTTACATCAGAAACTCCAACACATCAGCGGTTCTGTCCTGTGTTTTATTGGATTATATGGAAAGTTTCACTCTGACATCAGCAAAACTTGTCACCTGAGGCGGTTGCACTTTTTCCCGAACTCACTGGTTTGGCTTAAATGTTTTTTCTTTTGTAAAAGTGAAATATGTTGTTTGAAAACTGAACGAAAAGGCCCACGTTGCTTGTCCAAGTATGTTTTCTGTCTAATAAACATCCAAACAGAGTTAAAAACAAACAAACAAAAAAAGTCTCACATTTCTTTCTTATCATAATATAAGGAGTATAAAACTGGGTTAATCAGCTTTAGAATATAAAAACAATGTTCGTTCATTTTTTAAATGTTTTGTAGACAGAAACTGCTGAGGATGCCAATGTTTAACTTAGATCATGCAGCTTTAGTCTCAGTCTTTTAGCATGATATCAGCCAATAGGCTTGCTGTGGTAGTAGGTGTTAACCAGTGTTACAAGTCGCAAACTGGATGTGGTTGCACAGACTGAAATCTGCTAGAAAGGCAATTATACAGAGCTACAGCACTGCCAAACTGTCATAGGGTGGCGCACAGACATATAAGTGAGAATTCTGTTGTTAACTGGCATGATGGCATTAGCCAGTGCTAATTTGTCAAACTAAGGCTAACATGGCTAACCCAAGCTTGCCAGTGTGGAAGATGTTTGGTACACCTGGCAACTCAAAACTAATTTAAACAACCTTCTAATCATTTGTTTTGTTCAAAGTAAGGAGAAGAGCTAAAGAGCTACCATCAAAGGTCAAAGGAAGCGCACTAAAGTTACATATATTGAGCGTCATTGCCCATATCTTTTCTAGTAAAATGTCTGGTGTAATCAATAACGCAGATGTCACAAGTTAATGAAATTGTAACTTAAATCAGTCAATTTAGCTTTATTTAATTTAAATAATCACCAACAATGGCCACTATGCCAACGATGACTACAAGAATGAGCCTCCGTTAAAGTTCTTCATTTAGGCAAAAAGAAGTCAGCAGGAGACAGAGCTTCCAACCAACAGAGTTCATGTTAATTAGCTAACTAGAGCTGACCAAATTGGCCAGCAACAGTTATTAGCTGGCAAAACTGAGGAAGAATTGAATGTAATATCAAGAGAATTTGTTTTTGTCTAATCCAGGGGTCTGCAACCTGCGGCTCCAGCGCTGCATGTGGCTCTATAACCCCTTTCTAGTGATTCCTTGTGGCTTTGGCAAAAAAATTAAATGAACATGAATGAAAATGTTTTTACATTTAAATTTTCATTTACACTATAAAACAAAAAAAGTTGAAAAAACTTAAAATTTCAAGCCAACATACTTAAATAGAATTTTTAGTTTTGAGCCCAACTCATATTCTTTGAAATATGTTCTTTAGATAAACTTATATCTTTTTTTTTTTTTTTTTTTTAGAGTTTTAGATACCCAATACAACTTTAATATTTTCAATTAAATTAAATTATTTTTCAGGCACCAAAATGATGACAAATCTGGTTGATTCTTACATTCTCCAACTGTAAAAATATGTAGCCTATACACTGAATTTAAAAAAGGTTCAATATTTCATCAACTAAAACGTGGTCATGGCCTACATCTGTCTTGGTGCATTTTCCTCTAAATGTTGTCATCTTCTCAAATCTTCCTTAAGTTTGTTATGAATGCCAAATTTAAAAAAAAGAAAAATTTTCCCTCTTCCCTCTACCTTTCTTTTCCCTGGAGATAAGTTTCCAGGGAAAAGAGAACATTTACTAGTTGCAGCTTCAGATATTTTTTTTTTGTTTGTTTGTTTGTTTGTTTGTTTTGTTTTTGTTTTGTTTGCTCTCAACTACATTTGTGTAATTTTACATAGCTTGTCAGGTGTAGCAACAAAATAAGGAAAATGGTGTAGAAGGCAAATGTAGAGTTGGTTAAAGGTGCTGAAGCAAAATTTTGAGGTAAATAAAATGAAATTAGACAAATAGTGAATAAAGGAACGTCTATGCCTGTAAACAGTTTATTTCAAATGTTGCTACTCTAATGTGTCAGACATCACGTTACTCCATTTCATTCCTGCTGTCCTGTTTAGCAGTCTGTCTTCGCCAGCCTTGTGTCTTGTGTGTACATGTTTAGCCTTTTGGCTCAGAGGATGGCTGCGACTGTAATTTTTGAGTCCATAGTAGCAATGGTTTGCCTTAGCATGCTGCAGCTGAGGCACAATGGCAATGTTTACATAAGCAGTTTATTATGGAGTCCCTGATTCATCCCTCAGCCCCCAGGCCTACTCAGCCATGATAATGTGAAGATAGACCCTTCCATATTCAACAATAGCCCTGGCACCAGCACTGAACACCGCTCACACATGAACAACCACATGCAAACATTTGAGTCAAACACACCAAATGGAAGGCAGTTTGCGTTTCGCACAATACCGAGCCCGCTGGCTACCGCGCTGAAAGGTTAAATGGTTCAGCAAGCAAGCATCTTCTGTGAAAATAAATCCCATCACGGGTCCTTACTATGTGAGGAAGCCTACCATGGCTGTATTCTAGTGGTTCACCAACATCTGACATGTTGGCTCAGTCACTGCTGTAGTGTTTTTGCGTGAAGAGATCCAGACTGGCTCTGTGTACAATGTGTGTGCTATTTGCAGGTTAACCAATGTTACAATATTTCTAGGCAAAGCAGTTCCCTCTTATCGCTGCCATTTTCAAATGCCAGCATGCAAAATTACCAGTTTTACTGAGGAACACTGTGTTCCCAGTGTGTTCTTGTTCCACACTCTACTGTTATTTGCAAAAATGCACCACTACTGATATTGTATTATTGCTTTATTTTCATTGGACGGTACTTCTCAGTAGCTCCGTGCACAGTTGAATAAACTGACATAAAACCACAATTAAGCAAGAGGGAGTACAATACACACGGATAAAGTAGTAACCCTGCACTAGAGTGAACAGCACACAACTAGCCAATGAGTGGAATACATTCCTGTAAAGGTCGCTGTTAAAATGCATACTTAATCTATCCCAAAATTCAACCCACACACGGCAGTTATACTTACCTCATTCCCGAAACCTAAAAATCATGAGTCTCCGTAGCGAATAACACATTTCCTGTTAAATTGTCGCATGGGCTGTTAAACATGCACACTTTTTATCACTCCTGTGTCTTTGTTGGACACATTTCCTAGTAACTTCATTGCACGCTAACAGTGTTACGGCTGGGTATCAGTGTGCTCAAATAACCTTTACCTTCATGTATTCCTCTACAACAAAGGAGTCAAAACTTCAAAATCTAAAAAAGGTCACTCAAATGAAGTACTACCACTGCGTATCTAGCATGTTCCTAGAACAATTAACACTGGCCAACTATGTCGAAGCCGTGTTGATATTTCATTTGCTGTGTGAAATTTTGTAATTGCAGAGTATCAAGATGTTAGATGAAAACGCAGTGCTAATGGTGACAACAACATAACAGGAAGAATATCCAGTGTGTTTCCACCATGGTTACAGACTGACAGGCTGTAGGCCGGAGGGACGGTTTGAGACGAAAGAGGGAGGGATTTTATTTTGTGTGGTGTGTAAAATGCTTTAAATAAATAACAAAGGAATCTAAATAAAAAACAATGGTTTAAACTTATTTTTTATTAAAGAAATTAAATTTTGTTATTACAGAGAAAGTAAAATCCCAACAAAAGATCAAACAGACAGGAATCAGACACAGAAAAGGCAGGGTGAATCCGGTTAATTTTCAAAATAAAAGACCCTGTGCAGACAGAAAAGCTATTTAACCACGTAGGGTGCTTATCCATGGTAGAAGCACAAAGACCAAAGAAAGAGGACCTAATCAACAAAATCTAAGCAAGTAAACATAATCAGGTGGGCTAAAGCTCTGCTGCTGAAATGCTTCTGAAACGCTGCTGGTGGGGCTTGCAGCTGTGCAGAAGACGGCTCCGAACCGTGGCGCAGACTTGCTTGGTGGAATCAACCAGTGAGGGTACTGGTATTGGTTTTGGTATCATAATTTTTCAGACGATACAAAGCCCTAATGCTCGTGTAACAAAATCATCTTAGCACAAGTTCCACTTACTAATTTTCAAAGTTTTCAGAATATCACAAGGAATCGGGGACTGCCCTTTGCTCCAATGGCCCATTATTCTGAAACTCCAATACTTATCGTATTTCGACCAAACATTTGAATGTTCAAATTTGTGTAACGGCCACAGGTGTCACAAATAACAAGGACTTTCTGAAAAGTCCACATAGTGCCCTGAAGGAACAGTCAGTCCAAGATAAGTAATGCTAATTGTAGCTGCTAACACTATTTCCAAAGCCCAAACCGGTCAAAGGCAATAACTGAAGCCTCGAGCTATTTTATTTACAAGGACACGCTACTATGTAGTGTTGTTGAAAAAAAAAAAAAGCTGCACATGGGCTGTTGGAACAATGGCATGGCACAGAGGAATCACCATTGGTACATTTATATATTGTTTACATGGTCTGGTTTCAGCTTCAGCACCAGAACATGGTCTGTTACTGTCTTTGTGTGCAGGAGCAGCAGTCATATACTCCCTCCTGTGCCTCTGTTGCTGCTGCAGGGACGTATTAGATTGCACAAAAAAAAAAAAAGACCTAAAGGGCCCAAAGTGTTGCTGGGCATGCTTTCCTCACTCACGCCCAGTAGGTTTCAAAAGCTCTTTGCAGGTGGGCGGGCGGTGCATTCACAGCCGAGCTATCCAGCTCATTTAAAATTACACACCCTATCTGAGATTGCCAATGCTTTATATAGGATTGTGTTGTTTTCAAGGAGCACAAATGTTGTGACAGGCACTGTCTGATGGAGAGAAGCTGCGTGACGACTGGTTGGGCACCCTGACGTCCAGGATTTGCTTCTGTGGGCAGAGGGGCAGCCAGTGTGTTCACTTTTAACTCTCGCTCTCAGCGGTGTGTTTAGGAGCTTTACATAATTGCAGGCCTCTTACTCCCAAGTTGCTAGTCTAGTGCTGCAGCGGTGATAGTTTATTAGAGCTTGGCTTGCACTCTTACACAGGCAGAGGCCACCTTGGGAAATGTATAATGTGTTGTGCGCGAACGGTCTGAGGTAAACTGTGAGTCACAGAGCTGCTCCTGTCAGAAGCAAGAGCATAAGCCAAAACCCAGGGATAAGTCGTAACAACCAACACATCAGAATAATCACACACATAATGTGATGTAACGAAACCTGACAGATGTAAAGGTCTAAAACACTCATGCATGTTCCTGACATTAAACTGACAACGGTTTTTATCTGCACCACTGAGTCTTGTGTAGCTTATTTAATAGTCATAGTTTAGAAGAACCATGCAGGGATTAGCTTCATGTAGCAAACTTTGTCCAGGTTTACTGTATGTGTCTGCATTAAGACATTTACATAAGCACACAATGATAATGTCATGAATTAGCATGGGATCTTGGGAGTTGTTGTCACAACCACTATTGCCAATGAAAATTTATCTGACATGACTCAGGTAGAGGTAATATTAAAGTTTTATTCATGTTACATTTAGTCAGGTTTACCGACTTCTTTCCTCACCATCTGATGTATCCGGTGTTTAACAGAAGTTATAGCAACTAGCAGCTAGTAGGAAAGACACAGTTACTGATTTCTCTGGCTTTGAATATTCAAAATATTGGGGATAATGTAAATACACAACAAAACACACAATAAAAACATATTTAACAAATACATAAAGCAAAATATATGACAGGTTTAGCATTTTTAGACATTTTAATGTAGAAATGTGACATACAGTATTATAGCTTTAAAGGTACTATGTGAACCAGTTTACATGTATTCATTGTTTTGTGTTGCCAATATGTGAACAGAATGTAATGTAACTTTTAAAAAACGACACCTTCCCCGACTTTCTCAGTTGTCTATGACTGTGGATTGATTCTATGTAAAGGACTCGGGATGGTTTTCCGGAAAAATCCAAAGGATGTGACGCGTATTGTTTATTTGTGCCGTGGTTCATCTCTCCTACAGTGTCAACAGTGTGCAACACTAGCTAACGTTAGCCTAGAAATGTCTGTTAATGTCAACAAATAACCAACACCCACCACGACACAAACCTGACTTAACTTGCTGTACTATCAACATCAGAGTCCTGCACGGGTCCAGTTTTGCAAACCCTACCTGCAACTACCTCTAATTGAAATCTGCACCCATCAAGCCACACCCATGTGTTCTAAAACTGGCGCAGCGCCTGTGCTCCTGCAGCTGTAGCTGTGTGTTTCCATAGTGACAACAAGCCTAGCTTGTGGCCATCAAAAGCTTTTTGTAACATTTAACAAGCAGCAAAGCCACTGACGTTATTTTCAAAATCCACCCAAATGTCCAACTTGGCCTTCGACGATGTATTTGGTGTCCTCCACTGACTATTTTTGCCTTTATGTCACCTTTTTAGCCTAGCAGCTAGCCTAAATCAGCTAGCCTAGCAAACAGTGACGTCCCATCGTATAGCGGATGTGGGGTCAACGGTTTTGTTGTAGGCTTTCACAATAAAATCCTGCCAGCTAATTTGGCTTGATATTGCTGGATTAGCAGATATAAATGTCAAAAATTTTTAATTTTCAAGTTTTCATATCTGATTTCTCCAAAGAAAAAACATATTATTGTTATGTACAGTATTGGTTACATTATTGTTCTCAACTGATGCCCACCTACAATTAGTTCATTTTTACTTGTGCTCGCACCTGTGAATTTATATAAATATATATTTTTACCCAGTACAGAATGTTTTGGCAGTTCACCCATCTTGTGTATGTCATGTCACTGTTCTGGCTTGCATACAGTACTGAGTGCAACAGTTCCTTTAATGGCCACCGGTGCCATCAATAACAAAGACTTTATGAAAAAAAATTCCACATAGTACCCCCAAGGTAAAACTATCAACAGAAACAGTCAATCCAAGGTAAGTAATGCTAACAGTAGCTGTAACACAAGGACACGCAACTATGTAGTGCTGTTGAAAAAACTGAATTTATGTGTGTAGATCTGTACCAAACTGTGTGAGAGGGAAAGATCAGCAGAAGCAAAGTTAGCAGGCAGTGATAACATCAAGAGTTGTGCTCACATGATTTGATGCTGAGCCCCAGGTTACATACAAACAAACACAGTCATTTCTACTTCAGTGTTTACAAGAGTGAAGAGTGAAAACAAGCTTTGAATAAAGTATGGACACCTGCAGCTTTTTTAAATTGCACTTCAGAAAGCTGTGGCTGAACTTAATACTTCTTTTAGTCAGCAGGAAGTTCCCCAAGCTAATTTTACAGTGTGCCCTTTTAGCCTCGCTTGAGTAATTTCATGCTTTTAGTCACAACAAACAGACGTCCATTAGACTGAGCCCGTCTGAGGATGATAAGCGTCTCTGTTGCTGCTATTTCCCTCCCACTGTCTTCTGGTTTTTTTGGTGTTATTCTGTCCTCCTTTACCCCTGAGCCGTCTCCTCCTCTGTTTCCTCATCCCCATGAGCACAGTTGGGTTTTTTTTTCTTTTTTTTTTTCCTTTGTTTTTTGGGGAGTGGGCGGCTAAATCATCAGCAGAGACATTTTTAATTTGAGTCATGCCTCACGTCACATGGCAACATATCTCACCTTCTACATCCTGGCTCCCTAGGAGTGATGTCACTCTGACATCAACAATCAGCGTGCACGTGCATGTTTCAGGAAGTTGAGAGGCAACGTTGTCGGAATGAGTAAACCAAAGCCTCATCAGACAGTCAAAGACACTGTATTTTCTTTATTTTCTCTTAACATGTGAATGCCCAAACGTGTAGTAGTCAGTCCAGTTTTGAGCTTTGTCCTGGAGCTATGCAGGTGCGCTTCCGTCCTTAAGACAGCTTCAGATGTCACCAGAGAACTGTAGGCTACGGCTGAGACGGCAGGAAGGTTCATTCAAATCTACTCAGCTGCTTTTGCTTTTAAAGATTATGTAAAGCAACAATAAATGTGTGTTTTGAGTTTGTTACAATACAAAAGCATGTGTTATTATCCACCCAGGCAAATCTGAATTATTTAAAAATCACTAAAGATATAAAATTACATCCAAAATATTAAAAAAAAAAAATAGTTTTCTCGGCTCTGAAATGATGGGGGCGCTTCTACTCTGCTGTCTCAGTGTCAAAGAACACTACAACCTGAAACATGGAGTAGTACCTTTATTGGACATGTCCAGACATGTTTGAGCCACCAGAGCCAGAGGACAGTGTCAGGTTGTTGGAACTGGAGTGAGCTGAAGTGACCTGCTGGGCTGATTTGGGCTGATTTTTTTTTTTTTAAGTATTTAACCCTAATTGAGGATGTGCTGTGTGAGTGCAAAAGGCCAAAAATGGGCATGTTACCTGGAAGCAACATTGTACCATAGATGGATATACATACAGTGGAAAAATGAAATTCCTACTACGTGGACATATGTACAAGACTGTGTGGGTATGCTGCAAATAGAAAGGTGAAAATATGCGTGTTGTGTCAACAGTAACAGTGTTAATCCACAGTGACCTGTTAGCACCACAGATTGAGTATAAATAGAGTCTTGCCTGTGTGTGGTATTTTTTCACTACACTTCACTTAACTTTTTGATGTTTTGACATTTTTCTCTTTGTTCTGCCCTGGTGACTTCTGCTGCTCATGCTAACTATTCACTTGTACTTCTACCTCTACAATCAGACATATTACAGGGACCTACACACTACTTGGAACATGTCTCTTTAACACTGTATGTGAAATTTGTGTTGAGTTTGAGACCTTTGGTTAGAATCTATAGGTGCTTTGTGGACATCAAGATTCCCATAAAAGATTTGTGATGGGGTCATTGCTACAAGCCATTTGTTTATAACAGATTGTGATCTGAGTCTGATCTGTGTCAAACATATCAAGTGTTGGGCTGCCAGGGTTGTGTCCTTTCACTAGCCTAACGGCTAAATCCCACTAGGTCCGGCTGTGTTGCATTAAGGCTGCACCACGTCAGCCATTCTACACAATGCTTGTGATTCCACTAGCAGCACCTCGGCACATCCCAGAAGCAGCTCTCCACTCTACTCCAAATATGCGCCAAGTCTGTTTTTGATGTCATGTCAATTAACAAAGAGCAGATTGAACAGGCAGGAAGTCAGACACAGAAAAAGCAGGGAGAATCCGTAGAATTTTCAAAATAAAATGCAGACTCATGATCGTAATGATAGACAGAAAAGAAACTATTTAACCACATGGACTGCTTATCCATGGTAGAAGGACAAAGAGCAAGGAAAGAGGATCTAATTAACAAAATCTGAGCAAGTTAACATAATCAGGCAGGCAAAATGCTCAACTGCTGAAACACTTCTGAAACACTGCTGGTGGGCTTGCAGCCATGTGGAGAACGGATCAGAACCGCAGACGGGCCATGCTTGGTGGAATCAACCGGTAATTCTGTTTCTAGTCTTCACTGACAGAATCAATAGGTACGAGGGTTGACTGATGTCTCCCAAAATGGCATATGATGATGTCCTCGGTAAAACATCACAAATGGACGACGATATCATTGCTGGGTCTAAAGAGTCTTTGTCTTGGCATCACATGCCCATAAATGAGCTGTGTTTAATAAGAAAATAATGCAGACAGAAGACTTTTAAATCACGATGTTACAATGCTAGAGGGCTCAGTGGTCGATGACTGTCAGCCATCGCAATGGACAAGGGCATTGTTGATCAGCCCAACCCAAGGTACAGCCACAGATCGTAGAGCCGGGGTCCTCAATTAGCGGACCGCGGTCCACGACCGGACCGCGGCACACCTCTCTGCGGACCCAGGACAAATGGCACTTTTCAAAAAAAAAAAACGAAAAAAAAAACCCCAAACTTTTTTTTAACATATATTATTTGTATTAATCGCCGATCTATCGCTAAATTCTGTTTCATTTTTAGTCAGATATCTCCCATGTTCCCACTTCTGTTGTATTCAATCACTGAATGCGCTCTGCGCGCTGCGTGCTGTGTGTGTGCGTGCATGCATGTGTGTGTGTGTGAGAAAGTGTGTGCTTCGGGAGACAGCGCTGATTGGCTGTTGCCTGGGTGACAGGGTATTATGGGCTGTCATCTCTATGACAACGATGTGCTGATTGGCTGAGAGAGCGTGCATGCTGCCAGCTAGACTGGACGGACCGCAGCAGTGTGAAACACGAGTCGTACCCGGCACTTTGCAATCTGTTTGTTTACATGCCCCTTAATGACAGAGCTTGTCATTTATGTTCTGTACATGTGAACATGTACTGTACTACTTGCACATGTTTTCTTTTTTGTCCAGCAGTGTTTTACAGTTACAAAATGTACTGTCAATAGTTGTTTGCACCTTAATGACAGATCTTGTCAATTATTTAGTGTACATGTGTAAACATTGTACTTGCACGTTTTTTGTTTTTTTTTTGTATTTTTATTTTAAGTCAAGAAAATGTTTTGTTAATTTATTTTTATTTAATCAGAATGTGCATTGTATTTTTGTTTGGACAAAAGAAAACCACCTTTACCACCTTCGACCTGCCTTGTACTTGACCGACATTAATAAATGGACCCATGCTTGTATGAAAAAAACAATTGTGGACCTTCAAGATTTGTATTTGAGGACCCCTGTCGTAGAGTGTCTAGTTAAGTAGCTGCAGGCAGTGGTGGTCAGGGATGTTTTGGTGCCTTAAGTAAACCCTTATTCTGAACACTGTTTTTGGGTTGATCTCATTTCTACTTTAGGTGTTCCCCCTAAAAGTTTATGATTGGAATCATAAGTCAGGAAGTTCCCGAGTCGACTTGCATTTTATCAGTCAAGTCAATTTAAGTTCTTTAGCTACGTCATTGTGCACAGAGCAATGCAGGGGCAACAGCATGGCAGGCTGTAAACTTAACAAACTGAATCTCAGCCTATTTACTGTCCTGTCCAGATTCAGACTTTTGCGTTCATGCATAAATCTTCTCCAGGTTTAGTCTAGGTAAGTGCAGAGTTGTATTTCTTGTTTGAAAGTGGCTTAACTGTTAAGATTTTAGGTGGATATATAGCCATACCAACAGGTGCCACTGGCCACAGGATTACATCTCTGCTTTTTGCATTTGTTGCAAATCTGTTGGCTTCATCAGGCCGTGATCACCACTTTGCCTGATGGCAAGTTGTATAGACGAGTTTCAAATAGCAGCTGCTTTTGTGTTGGGAGTGAGTCAACTCTGCAAGTGAAGGAGGTCAAGTATCTTCGAGTCTTGTGTGTGAGGTCAACAGGCTGACTGATGCACGTCAGCAGTCGTGCAGACACTTTAGTGGACTGTCATGGTGAACAGGGAGCTGAGCATGAAGGCAAAGCCCTTGATTTCCCAGTTTGTCTCTATTCCAACCTAAAAGATCAAGATTGTCAGTCCAAGTGGCCAAAATACGTTTTCTTTGCCATGTCGGTGGGCTCACACTTAGAAATAGGGTAAGGAGGTCACATGTTCGGAAAGAGTTCAAGTTAGATGAGGTAGTTTGGGCATCTAATTAGGATATCTCCTGGATCCCTGCATGCCGAGGTGTTCCAGGCACATCCAACCAGGAGCTGAGACCCAGAATATGGTGGAGGGATTACACAGGAAGAGGTGGACAATGTGGTGAAGGAGGAGCACTTCTTGGGTACCTTGCTGAAGTCATAAGACAACAAAATTAGCTCTGGTTCTTGAGCTGTTTCCGTTAAAGATTCTTGGAACCTTTGTGCTAACTAGTGAAGCAGCTCACATTTCAAACCACTTTTGAGCAGAACCATCATAATCATGGATGCCTTATCGATGAACGGCATTGCACAATGCACGACTTGTTTGGATATTGGACACTGGTTCTTAATTCAGGTAGGGTGACCAGGTGTCACTTTTCTGTGGGACCGCACAGCATTTTCATCCCTTGTCCCACCATCAAACATACTGAAATGATGTTCCACATTTTGATTGGCTTTAGTTTCTAAAAAGTCTAACCACTAAGATAGACATGGAAATGGTGAACTGGAAAAATTGTGGGCCCATCCAAAGCCACAAGCTATGCAGATTTAGACAAAATATGACAGAAACGACCAAAAGTAAAAGATACCCAGAGAACTACACTGTCCCACACTCTTTGTCCCACATTAAGTTTGATTGGATATAGTCACCCTAACTTCAAGTCATGGAAAACCTGTTATTTCTTGGTTCTCAACTTATTTGGATCCGAATAAATCTATTTTGGTTGAAATGCTTGGAATGGTTGAAAATTGGGAGCATTAGCTGTAACGGAACTGGTTCCATGTTGGTGATAAAGTGCAGCCTTATTATTCATTTACGGTTACCGCTATGACACAGTGGGGTGCCAATGCAGTGGGATCTGGCAAAAAATCTCAGGGTTGACTTGCAAAAAAGTTAAAACCTGGCTCAACTTTTGCTGGAATGTAATGTGACATCATCCAGCATTGCACTGCGTTGGCGCACATTCCCAGTCCATTACTCTGTAGTGTGAAGGACATATTTTACAGGTTATCTCAAGATCGTTGTGACAAGAGATAACATGTCTCATCAGCATGAAGCTCAAACTGGTTTTCATTATCTCACTGGTACTTGAAGTAACACACCTGGGCCGACTGAGTTCCTGAAATGCTGAATGCAGAGCTGCTTTAAGTCTGAATGTCCCCTTAGTCTGCTGCCAACATTCAGACTGGATAAGTAGCAGGAAAAAGAAGCAGGGATGGATGATTAGGATGAAATCTTCTGCATCAAGTGCAAGGTTAGATTTCTCCAAACATATGTATGAATGCTTGTAAATCTCCAAACAAAACAGCCACCATGACATGTGTGGCCTGTTGCACAAACCACGGTGGCCTGTGATACAATAGGCCAGTCTGATGTTGACCCCACCGCACTGTTGTTGTTCACGCACAGCCAGTGGACACAGTAGGCCTACTGTTCACACGGGGGCAGGGGGTGACACATACAGTAGACAGACACAGAGGGAAAGACAGAGGGATTTATTGTTGCTGTCAACACTGTTGTCAATTTTTATGCTAACGATAGCTCCATTATTAGCACATCTCTTAAGCTATTCTGTGCACATTTCTGAGGAGAAGTGAGATGGATGAGGAGCCAAAGACAATGAGAGATAAACAAGAGAAGAAAAACATTTGTTACGTCAGGCAGAGCAATAGTGGGGTGTGATTTGTAGCCACTTAAGTGAGAAAATAAGGACATGATTGTTGTCTAGTGAAGCCTGACTCCAAGGAAAGATGGGATGAGAGGAAACAAAAGGTCATCTTTATTACAGCTGCAGCCGGGACACAAAGAGAAGAAGAGCAGAATGTGACATCATATTTCTGACTACACGCTTTGTGTAACTTGTCTCGAAGATGTCAACAAGAGTATGCTGAGTTTTACATAATTTATTAGAGGGATGTGTTCTGTCTGTCTCGGCCAAACTTTTTTCTCTAGAACACTGCATAGAGAGATGTCTGATTGATTATTAGTGCGGGACAAGTGGGGAGAAAACTCTTCTGAGTTTCTTCCGTCTCTTAAACCGATGACACTCAAGGGCAGATTTACACACATTCTGTACTAGGGATGTTCCTGGTGACTAATTTCCCTGTCAATTAAACACAAAATTTAATTCAGACTAGTCGACTAGTCTAACAGTAAGAAAACTTTAAGAAAGCAGTTAAAATTGAGCACAGTTTATTACTTTATAATGTTAATCACTGTCCGAAAAAATACTGTTTTAATGAGCCTGTTATAAGGATACAAAGTACAGACGGAATAAAAGTTAAAAGCTCAGTCAGTCACAAATTATTTGTACTTAGTTACTACCCACCTCTGCTCAGTGGTGTAGAATTGTGTAGGGACATGTCCTGAGCAATAATTTTGATCAAATATTTAAAATATACCCACTGCTGTCTGTCAGCTTCTAGTCAGTGTTAGTGAGATTCAATATTGTGACAAGTTTTGAAAGATTGTGTGCTCCCCCTAATTATGCCTCACATTGGTTTGGTCCACTTTACCTATGGCAAGGGGTCTCTTTTTACTGCCCAAAATATTTTACCATCAGGGGGAAAGTGAGAAATCTACATAGATGTACTATATTTAAATTTATTCCATATGTGCTGCAATCTTAGTCAGCGCTCCTCTGGCAGCAGCAAGTTACTGAAACTTAGTAATTAGTTAAAGTTATTTCCCTTTCCCCTTTACTGGGGAAAAATGTCTCATGCCCACCAACTTTGGCTTGAAATATCCGACTTTGCACACTTGTCCCAGACAGGCTTAAGTCAAGCCTCTGTAACATGACCTTTTTAGAATAGTGTGCAGAGTGAAGCTGGTGTTCACTGCAGCCTGTAGGAAGCTCAAAACTGGCTTTAGTCTATACCAACTTCCGATTTAGTTGAACAGTGTTGTTTAAGGCAACAATCAGACTGGTGAGAGGACAGTCTCCAAGATTTGTGTGTAGTTCATAAGAATACAATCTGACATTGATCTGACTGGGCTACATAACCATCTGTGTATTATGGACTAAACACAGATATGATCATCCACACGCTTACCTCATACAAGTGACTATGTGTAAGTCTTGTTTTGCACAATGAAATCTTCATGCAACTTCAGTTGGTTGAAACTGAGTTGCATTAGAATTTCATGCAGCAAAGCTTTTTGTAACACACTTGAAACATGTTTGAAACTCAGCAGCAACAGTTGCAAAACTCTCAACTTTGTGACACAGATAACGTGTCACATGATGACTTCAAACATTCCACATTCCAAACATTTCAACTGGTTTTAACTGATTGATTTCAACGTGGCAACAACCAAAATGAATAAGATGGTTTTCAGATGGAAATTGATAACACTGTCAACAGACAAATGTGAGCTTGGGCAAGTTAGCTTACATTGCAGTTATCAGGTTAGCAGGTATTGTAACTACCAGCTTAGTTATAGCTATTCTTTAAAGTTTTGATGAGACTCACAGCTGTCACATAAAATACAGTCATACATCAAGCTACAGTTTCATACTAATGTCAGAAGTTGGCAACAAAGAGCAATCTTTTTAAATTTTCCTTTAAAAGAGCAAATGCTTTCACTGGAGGCTAATGGTAGCATGCTTCTTGAATGGAGTGTGAAGTGATCCACTGGTCTCGCTTTGGATAGCCAGTAGCTGGCAGTGGCGTTTTTTCCCTCCAGTATGTCAACAAGCATTAATTTACTGACAGCCCTTTTCCTATTCTCTGGGACAGCCATTCTGAAAGAAAGTAGCTAAGCAGCACCTGATGAAAATGTCTAAACTGATATTATCCAACGAGAAAATTATACAAAATAAGACACAGCGATGCAAATGTAGTTACAATGACACTTGTTAAATTGTGGTGCATAAAAGCTTGATTACTTTTTATTGCTTTGTGTGCAGCTGTCAAGTTACATGGCACTGATGTTTCAAGCAATTTGCAACCTTCAATTATTGAGAGGTTCACTGTGTAGAGCCAGCCTAATGGCTATTGCTTGTAGTGATGAACTCACTAAAAATAATAACCTAACCCTGTAGTCTCCCCCACATCCTTTTAGCTTCTTTGTTTGGTTTACCGGCTCGCAAAGTCCGCTCTCATCAACCCTGTTTCCAGCAGCAGCCTGCCCAGCACCAAACAGTAGTCTAACAAAGTTAGCTAGCTGATGAACACAGTCGGGCGTAGCAGCTAGGAGACAGCTATTTTTCTGATTGGTGTCAACCAGAACCCAGCTAGAAGTTCACTGGATTTAAATCCATCATATATATGGCCAGAAATACAATTCGATACATGAATCCTAATGCTAATATTGCTCTAAATTTGTAAGACATTTAAATAGGAAATTGGTTGCTAACAAGTTAGCCATAAAATCTTAGGTAATTGTGGCAAAAGCAATTAATTAACGCAGTTTCAATTTTTGTTATTTTAAGTATAGTAAGATCATAGAAGAGTAAAAAGGCATCCTACAGCTTATTTACTATCTCTGGCTACTTGTTCTGCTTGCCTGGTTGTAACCAGACTTTCTGAACAAGGCAACTACTAATTTACAAGTTAAGCAAAAGGGAAAATGTATTGCTGATGATTTTGTATTGATGCAACAAGTTTTCACTTGTCCGTCAAGAGTGAGATGAGAAAATCAATATCACTCTGGTGTCTGTAGCCTCAATATGAACCTAGGGCCTTCAGGCTATTAGCTTGGCATAAAGAGTGGAAGCAGGGGAAACAGCTAGCCTGACTAGCTGTCCAAAGGTTAAACTGAATCTGCTTACCAGTACCTTTAAAGTTCACTTATTACTTTCTATCTCATTTGTTCAACATTACAAAAAATGACAAAGCCTGGCTAACTCTTTGGTCCTGCTTCCACTCTTTATGCTAAGCTAATCTTGCTAGCTTAGCTAGCTTATATATAGGTTACAAACATATGAGTGGCGTCAGTCTTCTTATCAAATTGTTTGTAAGAAAGTAAGTTAGTAAATATTAAGCCTACCTCAAACCCCGTGTTAAAGTCCTGAAGCCTTTGTAAAAACAGAGAAAGGGTAACTGCACATTTGTTACTATGTCCATAAAGTCTAACTGAAAAATTCTTAATTATCTTTTTTTTTTCTTTTGGCTCTCAGTGTCAGTCTAACTGTGGATCTAATCGAATTGGGGACAAAGCCCTAATCTGTAGATCTAATCTGACTAGGTTTAATCTTATTTGGTCTGGACAGAGAGAAAAACATGAATGTGCAGTTGTTTCTATTTTCATAAATTAAGTTTTGTCAAATCTGGAACAGACAAAGAAGTCTTTTGGATCTTAGTGTGCTGTGTTGTTCCTGTTAAACAGATAGGATTGTTGTCGGAACTGTGGCAAACCAAAATTCAGCCTTTCAGTTACCCACGGAAACAGCTTGGACAGCACCTCTCACTGAACAGTTCACCTGCTGGCTTAATGTGAAAATAATGCCTGAATTCAGGTCATGCTAATGTAAAATACCCATTTTGCAATGGATTTCACCAAGCATTCACCGGTGCAAAGACCTGTATTACCTCCATTAAATGTGTGTATTGTTGTTGGGCTGTGGCTGGATAATGGCAGCTAAAATTGGATTAGCAGCATTACAGGCGAAACACACCAGCTGTTTAACAGTGATTCTTTCTCACCACTGTGGTTTCTGTGAAGCAGCACTGTCACCACCATTCATCTCCTTTAGGGAAAATGTGTGTGAGCATGTGTGTGTGTGTGAGCATGCAGTTGTGTAAGCGACGCTGTATTTTCGGCCCATATGAACTACTGGAGCACACAGTAATGTAACCTCAGGCCCAAGGTCAGTTTTAGCGCATATGACCCATCCCACACATACACAGATGACACAGACAGATGTGTGTTTGTGTTTCTATGTATCTCCCTGTCTTTCTCTCTCTCTATCTCTCTCTCTCTCACACACACACACACACTCTGTCTAACAGTGTGGACAGACAAGCATGGTATGAAAGAAATGACAGAATAAAGCAAAGCAATTTCCGTCACATTGTATATTTATTGCATAAATGTAGAATGATCAAAATGGACAGCTTTGCTATTTTCCCTCGCAGAGGAAGCATTACATGACCGAGCTGTAACCTTCTCAATCACTAGCAGGCTAGCATTTCTTGTTGTCTGAATAGCCTTGGTGTGACTTGTGTGTCTGTTTCAGGCATCATCGCGGCATCACATTCCTTGGGCGCACCAAAATCCTCCCAAACATCCGACTTTGATGTTCTATGTGGTATCCTCCTCTGGCTATGTGCCTTTATGTCATCAGCTGTCTTATGGTGTCGTAAGCTTTCACAATAAAATCCTGCAGGCTTCTATTAGCAAATATTATTGTTAAAAATTCTGAACAATCATTTTCATTTCTGAATTATTCAGGGAAAAAAAACATATTGTACTCTGTGTGTGATATTATTGTTCTCACCTGCTGCCAATCTGCAATCATTTCATTTTTGCCTGCACCTGTGCCTTTACACGAATATATTTTTTACCCATTACACAGTGTTTTTGCGAATACCGACCTGGTCCAGAACTCGATTCTCCACTGCTGAGCGCTGTGGAGAGACTAGATCAGCCTACACAAGGTACCCTGAGGAACAGTAGGTTTCACTGCTGCATCTCATTTCCTTGTTTAGGGTAGTTTGTCATAAGCTGTTATGTATGAAAAGACCCAAAAATGAATATTGCACACTACTTTACCACTATAAGCAAATTTTTTGACTTGTTTTTTTAATAGGAAATATTTCGTCTCAGGCTTTTTGAACTGTATAAGAGGTTGATCGCTGTAACTGTGGTCAGTATAAGCAGTTCCCACTGTAGTCTTATGTGTTTTATTTCTGAGGGATGGAAAACACTGTTCTCAGTTTGAAGAGGCTCCTCTTTGCTTCATGAAGCTTTGCAGCTTTGTTTTCAAGCCAACATGCACATAACATAGCAGATTATTTCATAAACCACATACATTATGGCCTCACTTAGTGTCTTTGTATAAATACGGTATGACTGTCTAAAGTAATGTTGCATGAAAAGGAGTGCTGTTGTACTGAGTATCAGCATGGCTGTGATTCGGTTGTAGGCACAAAGCCACACCATGTGTTTACAGTTTACAGTTATGAGTGACAACAGATTATGATATGTTTGTTTATTTACTCATAGTTCTGCCACTGGACTGGACTGGACTGTTGCCAAGCAACACAAGCATTTTCAATCACACTAACGTTAGCTTGCTAACTACTTTTTGTAGGTCTGTGATACCACAGTGGAGCTGCCCAGCTTAGTTGTCTTGATGGATCAATAAAACTGCCTCACGACTGTTTTCAGCTCAGACTTCTCATGAAATCTTGATCTTATTAAATTCTTATTTACTTAGTGTCCACATTTAATTTTTTGAGACTCACTCACTTAGTTATTGTAACATTAATGTAACGGTTATTAGAACGCCAAGCATGGTGATACATGGAGTTCAAAGTACCGGCGCTGTTGTACTCTATATCAGCACTCATGGAATGTCTCTTATCCAATGAAATTACTTGGTTTGAAGTAACTGTTGTGTAACAATGTTTGTTGTTAAGGTATTACTCCATAGTTTGTGTCACTTGATGCGAGGTCACAATAACAGGCTTCTGTACTTTTGTTTCAAAGAAATGTTCTTGCAGTTTTGAAATTCCTTTTTTATCAGCAACACAAGTGGCTAAAGGTTATTACTATTAATGGGATTTTATCAGCAACGTAATCAGAAGATAAGAAACACAAAGCGTTTTGACTGCATCACCTGTCTTGCCATTTCATTGGGTTGCTTTCTGCATGTCTGCTGTTGCCCCCTCCATCTTGACCCTCCCACAGATCACAGCTTGTGTGGCAGCCCCTCCGGCTGTCAGGAACAGGAAGCTGCCATGCAAGCTTTCACTGGACAAACACGGCGGTCGGATGGAGCCGCGGTCTCACCGTCAGCGGGCTAATGGTCCGCCCTGACACTGTGCCAGAGCTTCTCTTTTCACCGACCTCTCAGAGTCATTCATTCATTCAATTTCAGCAAACTGGACGTGGAAAAAAAAAGACAGACAGGAAAACATTTGCCCGGAGGTTTGAATCTGAGCGTGTGCACGTCACATTTGTGTATCTCCATGGCTGTGCTGTGGCCATGTCTTGTATGGAGATTGTTGAATGTGTGTCATATTTTCTGATGAGTGTGCCCACTGACCCGTATCAAACCACGAGGCCCGTCCAAACACGCCCCGCATCTTTTCCATCAGCTGGCACCATTCTAAATGAGTACACATGAGGGGAGTTGTGTATATTCATTTAACCGGAGCTGACATGGGTCACTGGCCACTGACATATGGCTTTTTGCTGAATCAAACACACTCCTCATCAACCCCCCACAGGCAACAACCACTGAGCTGTTCCACTGGGTTTGGTCACTGGCCAAAAGGGCAATATTGTGTTTGCACTGGGCAGCTCGTGTTGTTAGCCTTCCTCCCGCTGCAACAGCTCCACAAGTTCATCAGTGTGTTAACATGTGCTTACATAACTGCAATAACATGGTTTCTTCAGTGACTACGTTCACATACAGTACACACTTATTTTCCACGATTATTCAGAATGTGACAATATTCAGAGGTGGCAAAAGTGCACACATTCTTTACTTGTGTAAAAAAAATGATAGGTAAAAGTAGACGTACTGATTCAGCTTCTTTATCAACTTTTTTGTTCCATTGCCTCATTTTTGTGTCGGTACATCTTTTTCTTCTTGTTACGTGTTTTACGTTGTTTTCGTCTTCTTACATCTTTTATGACCTTTTTGTCTCGGTACTTTTTTCTCTTCTTTTATTTTTTTGGATGTTGTTTATGTCTTGTCACGTCTTTTATGTCTTCTTTGTTTTATTAAGTCTTATACAAAGTTACATATTTTCTGTTATTTATGTCTTGTTATGTCTTCTGCGTACTTTTTGTCTTGTTATGTCTTTTACATAATTTTTGTCGTGTTACGCCTTTTACATGTGGTTCAACTTCTTACGTCTTTTGTGTAGTTTTTTCATTTGTTTTTTTTTGTCTTGTGATGTCTTATACAAAGTTTTCATCTTGTTACATCTTTTATGTTTTTTCATTTTATGTCTTTCACTTCATTTACATCTTATGTCTTTTACATCGTTTCAGTTTTATGTCTACGTTGTTCTTCTCTTGTGTTTTCACGTGTTGTGTCTTTTACATCTTGTTCATCTTGTTACATATTTTATGTAGTTTTTCTCTTCTTATGTCCTTATGTCTTCTTTTGTCTTGTTGTGTCTTTTTGTTTGTGTCTGGTGTTTCTGAGGTCACTTTGACATTTGACCTCTAAAATCTAACCAATTAATCCTTGAGTTCATGTTGTCATTTGTGCTAATTTTAAAGAAATTTCCTTCAGGTGTTCCTGAGATATTGCATTGTAGCAGAGTTTCCATTTCAGTGGTGTGAGTTGGCCCCACCCCCTTCACTTAAGCCATGCCACTTCCACAATTCATTATCTGTTTGTTTTAGGCACTTGTTGGAGGCATTATTTGACTAATCTGTCGTTCATGATGGTTTTTTTTCACCCAGTATACTTTAGCCATTCCCCTTTTCATAACTCATGAACCTTTTGTTGGAGACATTTTGTGAGAGGCATCACTGGACAGTTCCTTTGTCATTCGTAAAGGTTAGCCTAGGTTGCCCCCTTTCATAACTCATGTTATTTATTATTTCCATGGATGTGACTCAGTCTGCACTCCTTATATTTTAGCCACAGATCAAGTGGCTCGCAGCTATTGCGAATTCTTGCTTGTTTAAGATCATTTCTTGACAATCTGGTCGTCTTGGCTACGGTAACATTCTTCATAATTTAATTATTCATCTCTGAATAAACACATCAAATGACTTTGGGCTCCCATCTGTAATATCATCTTATGAATGTCCTACTGTGCACTGTCTGGATTTTGAAGGGTTGTCTTCTGAATATTACAAGAAAAGTTAAAAGATATAAACCTTCATGTAGATGCATGAGAGCAGCTGAGGAAGACAAACAAATCAAAGAGGAACAGAGATTTAAAAAAAAAAAGAGGAGAGAGGATGCCGCAGTGACACGAGGTGTGTTTGTGTCCAGGGAGGATCGCAGCTACCAGATTTGTTGGCACCTCGCTTGGAGCAGATGCACTTGTGAGATTGTGTGTGTGTCACACTGTGTCACACAACCTATACAACTTCCTGCCTTTGATGGAGTGGCTGTGAGAGTGATTGGCTGAAAGCATCCCAGACCCTCAAATTGTTCTCCAAACAGAGGAGACTGTTGTCCACGAGATAAATGAAGCACACCGCCGGTCTTACACACACACACACACACAACACCACACTGCTCATTGGAATCAGGAATTTTCTCATTCACAACCCATGCAATTAAATTGTTGAAGAGGCCAAATGAGGGAGCAGCAGAGTGAATAAAAGAGAGGCTCCCAATCAGAGTGAGGGCCAGCGGATTTCTGTGTCCGCCTATTTAGAAAAGAAACACTTTGGATTCTATTTCAAACCAGAGTGACGGATGAGAGAAGAAAAGGCAAGTGAGAGCGAGAGAAACTGAACACACTTTAAAAACAGAACTGCAGTAGCGTCTCTCTCCTGGGCGACAAACCGGCAAACAAGTTACATCTGTGTCTGTCTGAACACAGACACTCTTGGAGAAGGGCATGTCGGTGATTTTCAGCCATGATTTACGGTCTGAGAGTCCAGATTCGGAGTGGACTACAGTCTGCACTCTGGACCGTGACTCTGGTCTGAACTGTAAACAGGAAGGAATGCCTGCACTGAAAGTTGCTACATTTTGAGCCATTTTTTAGTGACGTCCGACAAATATTTGGGAGCAAAGCTATTTTGGATGTGCATGTAGGCCTTGGGATTTTACTGCACTCACCCAAGACTGCAAAGAAAGCTCTATTTGTTATCCTCACTTATTCATATTTGCATTTGAAACATCTTACTGAAGCTCTGATTTAGAGAAACTTCAACTGAAGTCAAGTGCAGCTTTTCATCATTTCTCAATTTTCCATGCTAAGCTCTCAGTGGTGTGCTGTGTGCTGTGCTGTATTTGTCCTTGGATTATTTGTTAATAAAGTTATGTTGGTTGCTCTTTTCTTTGTGTACAGCCACAGTTGGTTTTCTTTGCTCATAACTATCTGGTTCCTATTCCGTTATGTTCTCTATTGTTTTGGCGGGGTGCAGAGGGGAACCCTCAGAGCCTATCAACATTTCAAATGTTATATTTAGATATATTACATTTGGTTTCTTTTATTTAATTCCAATTTGAACCTAGTATTCTAGCAAGTTTACTTCAGAAATGAAAGGCTTAATGCCCTGAAAACAGTAAAATAGTTGTTGTTATCCAATCAGATTTTTTTTATTGTTGTCTCTAGGCAGAGAAATGTTAGATCTGGCTCACTCATTGGTTAGGATTTCAATCACTTGGCCAGTGTGTTTGTTTAGAAAGTGACAGGTGAGACCAAAAACAACCTCTTAGGCTTTCCTGAAGACTAGCACTTGTAGTCTGAAGACAAAGCAAGCAAAGACTGATGCTGTTGCTACATGGCTAACTTGATAGCCCGCTTTTCTCAAGGCGGGATTTAGCAGCATAGCTTAGGATCTGCAAAGGACTGTATTCTTTTGAAATAATAGGACCACAACTGAAATTGAGTTTGTCCTCAAGTCTGTCAGAAAACAATTTGAATCTTTATTAAAGTAACTTTCAGTAGTGCAGCACAGCAGACAGAGCTATGTCTGTAGACAGAAAAAAAAATATTACTGAGGATATATGCTACATTTCTGATATATGCTACATGTGATGTTCATGAAAACTGACGTCTCACATGTCAGTTTTCATGGACCGGGTGTATGGGATGATCCACCGTAACCTTTGCAAAGTGGTGTTTGTTAAGACATGGGGCAGATGATACTGCTGGTATCTTCAGGTTCACTTAAGTACAGATTTTGAGCCACACTGGATGGCTCTCAGGACGGCAGTGTTGCTCAGCCAGTTAGTTGCTTGGTCTGATTTTTACCTTGGTTCAGACTTCAACAAATATTGAATGGATTGCATGCAACTTACCAGAGGTTTGCTTTAAGCACAGTCACATTTTTCAGCAATAGTTGAACCTGACAGGGCCACTGCTAACCATTTGGGTGCCCTAAGCATAAGTGCTTTGAAGTTTCTGTTGTTAAGTTTCTCATTATCATCACTTACAAGATCTTTTTTTTTTTCCATCATGGCAGAAATGTGCTTCCAAAGATGCAGACGTTTCATATAGTACAAGCATTTCGTGGCTCTATCTGTCTGTCATTTGCTTTTTTAATCTTTTCACGTCATTTACATTACAATTTGTCTTGTTACATCTTTTACATCTTACTACATCATTTCATCTTGTTATGTCTTCTATGTTTATTTTTGGTTTGTTGCATCATTGTTGTCTTTAACATCTTTTGTCTTAATAATTCCCCTCAAATGCATTACAACTAAAGTAATGAGCCTGTTTTGAAAATGTAAGGAGTAGAAAGTACAGATATCTGTGTTAAAATGTGGGGAGTAAAAGTAAAAAGTTGTTAGAAAAATAACTACTCAAGTAAAGTACAGATTCCTGAAAAATCTACTTACATATAGTAAGGAAGTATTTGTACTTGGTTACCTCTGGACATTAATAGCATGTTATGGCAAAAACAGTGACATGTGTCTATGAAATCCTAATCCCAGATACAATAAGGCTTATTTGAGAGCACTGAAAATAAAATACAGCGCAGCATCAGTGAAAAGACACTGAAACAGGTCATTTTTCATCACATTATATCAATAAACACCGTCCTCCTCCTGCTCAGACAGATCACAACAAAGCAAACTAGTAAAAGGACCAGGCGCTGTCGCTCAGCTTGCGACACAAAGAGCTCTTTGTACTGTTGTTTTCCGAGGTTTGCGCGTTTGTTTTAGAGCGCGGTGTCAACTGCGTCGTGCTTTTGTTCATTTGAACTCCCGTATAAGTGCGGTGGAGGCTCTCCCGTACTGTAGAGCTGTACCCTGCTGAGACACCGGGGAAGTCTGCCTTCACAAAGGCTGCCTCACAAACTCTCAGATGGAAAAACATCAGCCACAAGCACAAACACGCCAGGACTTAGTGGTATTGATTTCTCTCTGCAGAGTAAGCCTCTTTCCTCCTCCATTCTTAACCCCTTAATCAGCTTTATATCTGATCGCTTTCATTTATTTAAGTTTCCTAACCATATAGGCTTCTCTGATATAGTGTACTGTATATTGTTTGACAGTTAAAAATAAATTCCCATTGATTGTTTGGTTTTCATGTTGATTCCAGCCCATTTCATCATATAATATGGCAGATATTTCAGAATAAACATCTGTTGTGATGGATGAAATTGCATGCGACTGAGCCATAAGCATTTTCCAGCTATAGAAATATAAAGCTGAGGTCTTTGTTGCCGCTTCAGCTGCTTATTAAACATGACTGTGTTATGAATGCCATATATAAGGTCGGCATTCCTGCTTTTAGCGGCGCTTTGCCCTTTTGTGCTACCTAGAGGGTGTTTCCCTCTCCATGGGAGAACCACATGAGCTGAATTTCATTGATTTCTAAACGCCTCTTCTTTTCCGAATCAGAAATCCTCCCTTTTCTCTGCACCAATCTGCGGATAATTTGCTTTCACCGTCGCCTTTTGAGCTGCTTCCTCTTCTCTGCTGGCTGTTCAATTTATGGCTGCCACCCACACTTCTCTGAGAATGCCTTCATTGTTTTTTTTTTGTTCGTTTTTTTTTTCTGAACTCCCAGGCACATCTTACACCTTCATATGTACAACACAGTATATACGTATTTCCCATCGAGACGTGAGACCGCGTTATTACTTTGGTGTTTTAATTTGATTTCAAAATCTTTGAAGTTTTTGAAGTTAGGCCGCCTGTGTTTGTGAAAATAACTTAATAGGATTTTATAGAACCCCGATTTCAAAAATGCTGGTATGTAAATAAAACAGAATACATTGATTTGCAAAAACTTTTCAACCTATATTCAATTAATTACGGTACAAAGACAAGACATTTAATGTTCAAGCTGATCGAGTTTGTTTTTTGTAAATATACACTCATTCTTTGAATTTGATGCCTGCAACATGGTCCCAAAGAGCTGGGACAGGGGCATGTTTACTACTGTGTTACATCATCTTTTCTTTTTTTGTGAAATTCTTTCTTGTTTGATATATAGAATTTCAGGTGCTCAACAGTCCGGGGTCTCTGTTGTCATATTTTGTGCTTCATAATGCATCACACATTTTCAGTGGGAGACAGGTCTGGACTGCAGGCAGGTCAGTCCAGTACCTGAACTCTTTTACTACAAAGCCACGCTGTTGGAACACCTGTAGTGTCTAAACATTGACTTGCTGAAATAAGCGGGGACGGCTCTGAAAAAAAACATTGTCTGGATGTCGTCTGGCAGCATTTGTCGCTCCAAAGCCTTTGGAGCATAGACGTGACAGTTACCCATGATGCCATGGGCACTAACACACCCCCATACCATCACAGATGTTGTCTTTTGAAGTTAGTGCTGTTAATATCTACTAAAATAGCACCTTTCAAGTAAGCAAAACTTTTGATTATTTGTATCTGTCATTTGCATATAAAGATTTGTTCACCAAAAACAGCACCTGGAGTGGAGTCTCAAAACTTGTGACATGTAAATCCCTGGTTTCTAACAAATGAATCGTGAATTTTCTTACATATATAACATTTGCAAAGCAGAATATTATTTTAAATTCATCATGGTATAAATCTGAGTGAGATGGACGGGTGGATTAGTGTGGCATCAGCCATAATGTGGCTTTACTCAGGACCATTGTGGTGAAAACAGTTGAACTAGAAGGCAAAACTTTCAGTTTATTAGTTGATCTACAGTATGTTCCAACCCTTTACCTTTGGTCATGAGCTTTGGGCAGAGACAGAAAGAATGAGATCACAGATTGAAACAGCTGAAAGGACTTTCAGGCCTAAGACATCCAGAGGGAACTCGGAGTAGAGCTGCTGCTCCTTTACGCTGAAAGGAGCTAGTTGAGGTGGCTCGGGCATTTGATTAGCATCCCCTCTGGGCACCTTGCTTTAGAGGTTTTTCGACCCCAGAACTCGCTGGAGGGATTACTTATCTAATCTGGTCTGGGGATGCCTCGGGATCCCCAAGGAGGAGCTGGAAAGCATTGCTGGGAAGAAGGACATCTGGAGAACCCTGCAGTCTGATGCTACAGTAACCCGATCCTGAATAAGCAGAAGAAAATGGACAGATGGATGGATGGTTTATTGGTTTATATCAATCTTTGCCAGCCAGAAGTCTTCTTCTTCCCTGCCTTTGTTGGCACATTGCAGCATATTTTGGTGTGTTGCCACCACCTGTTGGTCAGTAGAATAGTGTGATTGGTATTGGTAAGACAATGCATGTGCATCCTTGCACACAACATTAACAAAATGGGGATGCACTCATATAGAAAAACAGCTCCAGAGTGCTCATCGAGGTCTAAAACTCCACAGGGAACCTTTAAAGTTCATTGTCAGCTAACCCAGAGCTGACTGCCTGTGCTGAGGAAGCTGCAAACCAAACCACTCTCTTATTTCTAGTTTCAGAATTGACCAAGGCCATGAAAACAATAATTCAGTAAACCTTGCTGTTTTTCATGGAGACTTACTGTAGTCAGGGTTCATGTTCGAGTCTCTCCATGCTGCAGCCCATGCAATTTATTCACTTCTTTTGTGTGATCAGAGGGCCAGACAGAAGCTGTAGTCTCTGCAGAAATGAAGAAATAATGAGAGGGAGAAAACTTGTGTGTTTGCTTGTGTCTTTACTTTGTGTCTTTTTACTTGTATTTTTTGTAGTTGTTATTTGATGGTTTGCTTCAGAGACGGGTCTCCCACTTACAAAAATCATGGATGTGACAGCAGCTACACTGCTATCATCTCATGGTGGTTTAAATATGAACAGTATTAGTACTTACAAATGAGGCACTTTGGTAGAAACCAATAAAATTACTGTTCATTAATGATGCTAGCACCATATATTTATCCATTTATTGCAAACTTGCTCGTATGCAGATGGCTCAGCTCATAACAAGCTCCCTGGATTAGCCATGCAGCATGCTAAGCTAAAACAGGGGGCGCAATGCAAATCCTGCCTGTTATACAGGAGAGGGCCTAAGCAAGACATGCATACCATTTAACCTTTGAGCATGTCAGGACTCTGTTTAGACAGGTGGAGGTGGAGTAGGAGAGAGTCATATTTAAATTAACTGCCACAGCTGCCATTGTTGTGAGAATCAGCTCTGATTTACTGACAGCTGATAACAGCAGGGGGCGCATGAGTTCTGTCACCTGCATAAACTAATTCAACACCTCAATTTTAGAAGAAAGTGGCACCCATCCTCGTGTTTTCAAATCTTTTCTATAGCACATGACACTATGATAGACACGTTGGCCCTAGCTAGCTAACATGACATATAATAAGAAAACTAGTAGTTAGTAGCTAGTAGCAGTGAAAACACATACCCAGCTACACAAAGTTAGTAGCATCCCAGATCATCAACGGGTGGGCACGTTAAAAGCGGGGACCATTGTTCCAATAGCCCATTATGCCGAAACCCCAATAGTCTGAACAAATGTTCCATTGTACCAAAGCCCATTTTTACAACAGTCTTTGTCCCAGCAACAAAAGCCCACCGCTCCAAAAATACAAACTCTGACTCTTCATGGAGATTTTTGCCCTTAATATCTTAGTGTATTTCGATGTGCAAACATCAGGTGATCTTTGTCAGGTGACCTTCGTTTTCATGGTAACAACAGTCTGGTGACCTTCATCATCACGGTACAACAACAAACGTGGTTAACATTCTGAAACAGTCACAGTTTTGTTAGGTTAGGTTTAGGCACCAAATCTGCTTGGTTAGGTTTAGGTTAGGTTAAAATAAATACATTAGTCATGTCAGTTAAGTTACGTACGTATGTTCGGAGGATTCGGCATTGTTTTTGGGATTATGGGCTGTATAATGTGCTTTCAGTCCAGTGAGACATTTGTCGGACTATTGGTGTTTCAGATTAATGAGAAATTAGCACAGTGACATGGCACCTAAAAGCACAGAAGCTGTGCCACATAAATAAAATTAGCATTAGCATTAGCTTGTATCAAATTCCTGTTTACCTGTTTACACAAGTTAAGGGCATAGAACCTCCCCCATTCTCCCTCATTCTGAGTGTATACGCTGTCAGCGTGTATGAAAATCCTGCTTTTTACCATCAAAATATACAAGTCTACACTAGAAGATATCTGCCAGATGTTTTACATCGGCATAAAAACTCATATTAGATGAATGCAGTCCAGACAATTAACTCAAATCAAACTGTCAATTCCTGATTTAATTATATTATTACATCAGCCACACAAGATTATGGAAGGAGACTCTGCGCACCTGTTTGTAATTATTCTTCTCTGAACAATATACAAGTGTAACAGTTTGATGCATTTTACACCTAATTCCATCAGTCTGCACCAGCTGGCAGCAGGTCCCACAGAGAAACTCTGAACACACATCAGGCTGACAACTAAAGGATTTATCACACAGTCTGACAAACATTTGCAGGATTAAAACAACTGTGAGCATACGGTAACAGTGTGAGCTCTCACTTTGAAACAAGTGTTTTCTTCCCTGCGAAAATCTGTGTAAAACTATCCACCGCCTCAAAATCCAGGACTCTGACCTGAGGACAGTTCACAAAGGTATTTGTATTATCTTCTCAGCTTTAAAAGTCAGCCACCACACCCTCAGGCTAACTCTGAACTAAGAACCATGTTTCCATGGTAACAGTCAGAGACACCTGCTGACCAGTGGCTCCAAATGACAAATAAAAAGGGAAATATTGCTGATAATTTGTAGTTTGGTAATAATCTGAAGTGAGCACAGACGGGAAAGCTTTTTTTCGAGACCAGTGTAGGACACGTCAGTCTGTTTTGTTTGCCCACAGAAAGAGCCTGAGCCTGTCTTTGATGCTCCTGTCAGCTGTGGGATTAATACTATTTACAGTCATGGAAGATTTTGTATTTTCTCAGTAAAATGTCCTTGTTTATCTGCCAGAGCGTTATTTGTGGGAGGTTTATGTTTATGTCTGGATGATGTTGATGTGTTGTGCTGCTGGATGATGGAGTGTTAACATGCCAGAATGTTTGGTTTGTTGTTTTTTTAGCTTGAAAAAAAAAAGAGCCCAGAATTTACCCAGAATTCATTGCAAATTACATTGCAATTATCAAGAAAAAGACAGCTTTGTGCAACAGATGCATTTAGATACTTTTTTAGACTAACTAGGGAGGTTTTCCTCTTGGGAATTTTTGGTTTAGAAAATCACTGCTGACTAGAGTTTTAGTCCACCAAAAGAAATATTGGTTGACTAAAATTCTGCCAACTATTCAACTGGTTGATAAGGAAAAAATCTGCACGCTATCTCTAGATTAAATAAATCATCCAGCATTCTATGAGCTAGCCAAATCAGACTTTCACGACATTGCCAAGCAAATGAACTCCTTCAGCTTTTTTTTTTCACAAGTAGCTTTATCGTCAGAGCATGCCTATCAAGTAACTTTATATACCGCAGCAACACGCACACACACACACCAGCGATGAGGAAATAACGCTAATGCTAGTTGAGCCAGTGCTGCAGTAAGTGTCCACAAAAAGCTCTCAACTTGTCCTTGGTGTCCAATACATCAGGTCTGCATTATGTCCCTCCAGCCCTCAAAAACAAAGGATTAAGAAGTGCATTTCTCCTGAAAGCAATCAGACAAGAGCATATCGACCAACCAATCAACCACCCAACTAGAAAGTGTCAGCCCTAAATGCTACTGAGAAACTTTGGGTGGATTGCAGAGGTGGGAAGTAACTAAGTACACATACTTTGTTTCTGTACTTAAGTAGAGTCTTCTGGTATCTGTACTGTAGTTGAGTATTTATTTTTCTGACAACTTTTACTTTTTACATTTTAACACAAATAATTGTACTTTCTACTCATTACATGTTCAAAAGAGGCTCATTACTTCAGTTTTAATGTATTCGAGGGAAAACTTTATTCTTATTTTACGTCATTGCACACCGCCCTCCCAACATCGAGATCGATTTCAACCTAAATGGATGAGACAGTAACACATAGAAAAGACAATTCCTTGGTGTGTCAATCTGTGCATATCACACACTACAGACATAAGAAGACACAAAGGATGCACTAAGACAGAAAAGATGTAACAAGACAAAATACAACAAAAATGAGGTAAGATGTAAAAGACGTGACAAGACGAAAAAGAGGTAACAAGATGAAAAATCATTAAACGAGACCAAAAAACAATGCAAAAAGGAGGCAACAAGATGAAAAATGATATAACAAGACAAAAAGAGGGAACAGGAAATAAAAAGATTCCAGGATAAACATAGCAAGATGAAAAATGCCCTAACAAAATATGACATGAAGACTCAGCAAGATGAAAATGAAATAAAACACGTAACAAGACGGAATAATTAATACAAAGATGAAAATGATACAACACGACAAAAAAGATGTAACAAGACAAAAAACAATGTAAGACACGACGAGACAAATACAGCGTAATATGACAAATAAGACGTCACAAGGCGAAGAGGTAATGAGATGAAAAAGATGTAACAACGAAAAATGATGTAACAAGGTGAAAAAGACGTAGCGAAGACCAAAAGCAGTGCGAAAAAGATGTAATAAGACAAAAAAGACATGACAAGAAAAAAAAAACATAAAAAAGGTAACAAGACTGTGCAAAAAATTACATTAAAAATGTTGAGAAACTGATGAAAAATGCTGTAACCAGACAAAAATGATGTACAGACGTAACAAGACGAAAACAACATAAAAGACATAACCAGACAGAGAGGGAGACTTCAGAGAAAAGGTGAGGTTCAGTTAGCTTGAGACAGGCAGTAGAAATGTCCTTCAGAGGACGACTTTTTTACACAAGTATCTGTTCTTCTACTAAGTAAAGAATGTGTGGACTATTGTCACCCCTGGTGAATTATCACTTAGATGTGGATGCACCCAGGCACTTTGTGTGTATTTTAATGGAGTTTGTGTGTATTTCTCTGCATATATTGTGTATATGGATGTACAGCATGTTCAGGCATCCATCTGATCTGCACTGCGCAGGTACTGCAGCAGTCAGGGTAATCTGACAATACCCCGATCGCTCCGAGACAGTAATATCCTGATGGGTTGCTGAGGTTTAAAAATAACAGTAGGCGATGTTGGGTCTCGCTGTAATTGAACCCAGCGCACACATCTCTTAGACTTTCACAATAATGAGCAGAAACACACACACATCTCTGACAGTAAAGGAATCGTGCAGACCCCATGACACCAGCGTCTGCAGCACACAGACCAGAGAGAAAGAAGAGAACAAAAAGTTGAAGGAGAGTGACAACTAACTAGTAGGGCTGGCTGTGGTTGTGTAACCTACTGAGGGAGTGAGTATATTGATCAGATGCTTTCCTGCTGTTTTCTGCCTCATTATCAGATGACACACAAGACTGTCTTTGGTCAGGCCGCACATGAAGACCCATCGCAGCTGCACGCCATGCTCTGCAGCTCGTGTGATGCAGGCAGTGATCCACAGAGTGTTTACACTTCACTTTCTTTGATTTATGGTGTAGTATTCCCTACATTATTCAGTAAAAACAGCTCCGATCTATTTTTGGGCATGCTTTGCATTCAGAAAACCTTCATTTCTGTCTGTAGTAACATGGATGTACATAGCAAAAGAAAAGCTTCAGAACGTGTCGCTGCACATACTGGAGGATTGATTGTGTATTCTTTGTGAATCTCATTCTCTCTGTCTTCTGTGTGTCTGTCTCTTTCTTCTCCCAGCCTCTGCTCCTCAGCACCATGAACAAGATGAAGAACTTTAAGAGGCGTTTCTCTCTTTCTGTTCCACGCACCGAGACCATCGAGGAGAACGAGTTCACCGAGCAGATCAACCAGCTCAACATACGGCACACTCAGGGTAAGAACAGTGTTCCCTGTTCAGCCATGAGGAACCTGTTATAATGTTAAAGATCTGCTCCCAAATTTTCTTGGGGTCCTAAATTTAAAGACCACAGACTCCACAGACTGGAGAAGATTTGAAATAAAACTGTGTTGAGTTCTCAAACTAAAGCTATAGTTAGGCAGAACACTCATACTGGAGAATGTCTCAAAACCTAAAACTACATTCAATTTTGAACATATAAAGCCAGTTTTGTTAAAAATACTAAAAATATAAATATATATGTATTCCTACAAAATCCATGCATGGCTAGTACAATGCTTAAATTAAACCTGTGCTAATCTCGTTCTTGAGAACTGGGTCAAAACTGTATTTTGAGTGGTTTTTGGTATTTACTCTTTGATTGTGCAGGAAAATAAATTCAGAAGATCAAACTCGGGTGTTTAAACATTTTAACAGGAGTTGATGTTACAGATTTGACAAAATCTTAATTTTTTTCATTTCGCAGCATAGACGTAGTGAGTAATCATTTTATTTATGATTAAGTTCGCTTAATGTTAATCAAAATACACATTTTTTAACCATAATTAATATTTAGCTTCAATTTAGAAGGGCTACAGAGTTGACATGTTATGGTTGAGACAATCTGTGAGCAATATTATTTAATGAATTTGTAGAAAAATAGAAAGTTTACCAGTGACTGAGCAGTATTCCCGCCTTTTTAAACCAGGAAGTGAGACAGGGGTCCTACGTATAGCCAAACCATTTTATGCCCACATATTAAATGATGTTTTTTGTAAAAAATCAGACAGAGACACAATATTTTTTTTTCATTTAAAAAAAAAATCGCTTTTAAAACAAAGATGATTATAATAGCACATTTTTCACCTCTGTTATCAGTAGGTATTGTTAGCTTTAGTTTTTTAAGGCTTTTATTGCATTTTTAAATTGTTGTTGCAAATTTAAAATTTTCTTTTAATTTAATCTTATTTAAAGGGCTTTTTTTTAGGACATGAATTGCCCAGTTCTCTAGAATGGGTGACTGTCTGGAGTGTGAAGGTGCCACTCACAGTGACAAACATGCCCAGAATCATCACTTTACTCTGGAGTTCCCCTGACAAGTGGCACCAACAGGGCCAACAGGGCATATGCCCTGTCTCAAGTAAAGTCACTCAAAACTTGATGGTGCAACTGGTACAACCTAACAGTTGTACCGGTTGCACCATCTTGGCTTAAGCCTTCCTCTTGCCAAGGAGCAGATGTAAAATCTTTGCTCAGGGGGTCTGTCCACTTCTTCTATACTTCATTTTCTGAACAAAGGCTGCCCGAGTCTGAACAGCAGAAGATTGCTGACAATATATCCTCTGAGCAACGCACACTGCAATAGCCATGGTCACGTAGGCATTCACATGGATGCACATCACTCAGACTGGGCGTAGTTGAGACTAGGCTTAAGTTTGGTTGGTGCAACCAATGTGAAGTCAATTCTAAAGTCTGATCTTAACAATGACTGACTTGGCAGTTGGGACTAGGCGTAGTAAAGATCAGTTGGTGCAACAGGCTTTAAGTGCTTTGGCATCTTTCAGCTCATATTTTTGGGGTTTTGGCCCACAGCTTTCTGTTTTGCTCCTCTCTCACCATTCTCACCAACTGTGTTTCCAGGCAGCTCTTTTCAGTGAAGAGCTCAGATAAGCCCACTGTGCACTTCCTGCCCAGCACCAAGCGGCTGACAGACAAAGTTAGTGACTAGCTGGTGAACGTAATGGAGCATTTAGCGGCTAAACAACCAGACATTTTCTCAGTGGTTGATGGAGACCAAAATAGAGCTAAAAGGACAGGAAATAGCTAATGGGTGTATATTATATTCATCAGGTGGCCAGAGACATGACTCCAAATGAATTCTAATGTTATTTGTCCATGTCTGTGTCATCCTGGTTAATGTAAGGGAAAGATCAGGGTAATGTGATGTACAGCTTTTTACTTGTAGGTCTGAGAGTCTAACAGGCTAGTACACACCCATCCAAAAGCCCACTTCCACACCTGTATTTTCCAGCTATTATCAACGACACTGTGTTTTGACTGCCATTGAGTGTTGGTCTTGGACATGAATTTTGTGCTGCAGTATCATCCCAAACATGATTCCAAGGGATACAGCATCCTTGTAATTATGGGCTACTGACAACAAAATCTGGGATTGTACCTTTAAAGAATAATTTTCACAAACTTTAACCACTGATATGTAGCTGTTAAACCAGCCAAATCTCTCTACTGTCACCTTTTGCGGGTATGTTGGTTCTGTAGGTTGCCTGATATGAAAGATATCTGACATGAACATGAATAAATGTCATTTGGTTCAGTGATGAAACTTTTAATGGAAACTTGACATTTTTTGAGATGTCTTTGCTATGATAACTTGACATTAGCAAAGACAACTTAACTTGTCATAAAAATGCCATCAAGCCTAATTATCAAATTTGAAGAGCTAGTTTTATATTTTAAACTGTCACATGTGATTGGTTTTGACACTGGCTGTCATGAGACTATTATAACTGTGTCATGAATATTTTCGTTGACCTCAGCTATAGTGCTACAATTTGGACCAGTCATCAAACCGTCATTAAGTGTTATTACACTGTCAAATGCTTTTCCAACAGTGTGATGACTAATTTCTTTGACCTTGACCCAGATATTTTCCGTAGCTCCGCTCCTGTCTGAGGGATTTCAGCGACAGGGTGGCCACAGTGACTAAACCATTTTATAAGCACTGGTTAATTAAGCATGTTCAAAGTCCTGAACCCTGAGCTTTATGCTTGTGTCTTTTGGCGTGTGAATGAACAGCTCATTTCTAATAATAGAGCACAAACTGCAATCTGGGTTTTAATGCCAAACACAAAAGCCTTCCTTCCTTCCTTTCCGTGTCTGTAGCAGACCCTCACAGATTAACTGGGGTTTTTCCGGCTACGACTGGTACCACCACCGGCGCTGAGCCACAGAGGATCAGCGGGCTTCAAAGAGAGACGAGGGTTATGGCGGGATAAGTAGGAGTAGATAATGCAAAGCAACTGAATGCATTCAGAATAGGTTTTCAAGTGTCTCTGCTTTATTATGGAGGGTTTGACTGTGAAGATCGCACAAAGAGATGAAACAACAATGAATGGGGTGAATTCATAGTACGCACCTTTAGATTGTAGAGCTGCTAGGATAGTTAACACTTTGATCCTACACAATATCACCACCATGCATTCATATCTTTGGCTATTTCCTTTACGGTGGGAAATAAAGCTTGGCTCTGATGCTTTATATTGAGATTTAATGTAAAAAGGCACTTAAAACCTGCAAAGAGGAAGAAGGAGAGAAGTGGACTGTGTGGGATGCAAGGTCTCTCCAGTGCACAAGCATCACAATGTAAGCACCAGATGTGTCATTTACAGTGGAGACACTGGGGACATGTCCCCACATCTATTTGAAATGGCTTTTTGGATTTGGTCCCCATCAATTTTTAAAAGCTTAATTTTCTTCTTCTATTGCTTCTTCACACAAATTAAAGCCAGCAATGCAGTTTAGCTCCCATAGTTTGCCTCCTTCATCCTTTTCCACTTTTCCAACTATTCATACTCCTTTAACTGTTTATTCATACAAATTAAAGCCAGCAATTCAGTTTAGTGTCAGCTTTTCAACAATTCTTTAAATATTCCTATTTTTTAAATAGATTTTTGATATTGTTCAACTTTTAAAGAACAATGCAGTTTAGCTACAGCTTTTCAACATCCAACATTCACACCACAACTTCTTGAGAAATTGCTTTCTCTAGTTTGTTAGAAATGTACTTAATAATTGCTTGTGCCAAGAAATGTTGCTTCGAAACAACAAGGTAGTTTAAATTATCGTCTAAAATTGAGGCTGATTTATTATCTCTAGCTAACATTGTTAATAATGCATAATGTAATACTGAATATTATTTTAACTGGACTGACTGACATGCACTGGTGCTAGCAGATGTGATATTGGTATTGTTTCACTGGTTGACATTGTGTTGCTGTGGTGATGTGATGATGACTGTCACACCACTTGTGTTATTATGTTGTTTTTTCGTTAATCAGTTTTTAAAAGCATAATTTTCTTCTTCAATTGCTTCTTCATACAACTTAAAGACAGCAATTCTGTTTAGCCCCCAGCTTATTCAGTTTGCCTCCTTCCCACTTTTACAACTTTTCATACTCCTTCACCTGCTTCTTCATACAAATTGAAGCCAGCAATTCAGTTTAGCATCAGCTTTTCAACAATCCTTTAAATATCCCCCATCTTTCATAGATTATTGATGCTATACAACTTTTAAAGAACAGTGCAGTTTAAGGTCAGCTTTTCAAAATCCAGCATTCACACTACACTACAATTTCTTGAGATGCACTGCATTCTTCAGTTTGTTAAAAAATGTTCTGTTCTACCAAAATACAAACACATTGAAACAACAAGGCAGTTAAAATTATCATCTCAAGTTGAGGTTGATTTATTATCTTTGGCTAACATTGCTAACGTTATTCCTTCAGTTGTTTGTATTCTGTCATATTGTAGGACAGTAATATTGAATATTGTTATCTCTGGGCTGACTGGCAGTAGATGTGATATGAGAATTCTTTGACTTGTTGACATGGTGATCAATGTGTTAGCTCACTTGAGTTGTCAGTGTTGTTTTGCATTTTATGCTGAGTATTTTCACAGTGTTGACTCTATGATAGGCTAGCCTAGGCTGTGGCATTTTGTTGTGCTGTTATGCAGCCTGCGACCCACTGTGATTATCTAATAATGATTCTCCCATTACATCACTTAAAATAACATATGTTGAAGAACTTTTAAAAATGTTTTTTCATCTGAGCCCTTATGTCCCCACCACTTTTCAACGACTTGGTAAGGACGATGTACTGTAATCAAGTGGTTTCATCATACGTAACACTCGAGTCAACAATGAAAATCAGACAACTAAAGCTTCCGCCTCAGCTCGGTAAAGTGAGGCTGCTGTTCGGCTGCCTGATGGAGAGAAGCAGCTGGCTATGTAGTTTAACCCCCCAGAGTACATCTGTCTGCATCCCTGTCTGCTCCTGAAGGTCAGGACAGAGGTAGGGAGAGGGCGAGGATAAATGGAAATGAAGACAAACAAGTGAGTGAATTCAGAAAGGAGACACAAAGAGAGACGGAGCGTTTGACCCAAACCCAGCAGCCTTCTGATGTTTACACTCCTCTGTAATCTTTTCCCGTTCATCTCTCTGTTCCATCTCGCTCTCCTCTCTCCTACGTGAGGGATTATGTCACGCTCCCACTGCGTTATACACAGCATATGCTGCTGTTTAGACTGAAAACATCATCTGACATTTTTGCAAGGATACAGTCATCACATGCCTGGAGCATTTCTGTTGCAAGAAGATATTTTACAAATGGCCTATATATGTTTTATTATCGGAGCCAGTGAGCATTAACAGAGACAGTTCACCCCAAAATCAAAATACATATTTTCCCTCTGGCATGTAGTGCTATTTATATGCCACAGAGATGTCTGCCTTCTCTTGAATATAATGTAAAGGAGATGACACTCTGCTTGTGGTGCACAAACTCAACAGCAGCGTCTCTTTCCAGAAATCATGACCAGGTTACTCAAGATAGTGCACAGATTTTGTTGTGAGCAGGAACTATCTTCTCTCCATCAAACTACAGCTGCTCAGTTTACGGCAAGTTTTATCTGGTTTGTTTCATCCAAAAAAAACAAATATGATTTCTACAGTCCGTGGGTTTGGGGCCAGTTACATGCTGTCAGGATTTCTTAAACTAATACTACAAATTAGTGTTTTTTTTTTTTTTTTTGCTAATCTAAGCTAATTACACCCTAGTACTAGCGTCACACTCAACACACAGATATGAAAGTGGCATCAGTCTTCTCATCTCCTACTTGGAAAGAAAAGGAAAGTTATCATGTAAATGTGTAAGTACATGAAATGGTAAACTTGATAGGAATCCTCCAATTCAAATAATATAACCTACATTCTCTATCAATATGTCAGAAATGTAATTTCATACTGTAATATTATTAAAATTATCAATGTTACCATATTGTCCTGATCAAAGTTGATCAGAAGATACTTAATACTAGGGTTGGCTAATATGATGATATAAGTTATACCATGATCAACATGTCCTCGTACCTAAATGACATAATAGGTCATTTGCCAATGTCAGCAACAGGCATAACGGACCTCAAAGATCATTGTTCGGGTATTTAAAAATTGTACATGAGATAATGTCACATTAAATTACATTTGGTGATGTTAAACAAGTGGTTAAAGTTATGAAACACGTGCAGTTTGATCATCACCATGAAAGATCATGGTTTGGCTTATAACAAGCACGTTATGTGACGTAAGTCGCACACATAATGTAATTTAAGTAATTTAAATTGTGTACTTTTGGTTTAACATGGGACACAAATGCTGGTCTTTCAGGTGAAGGTCCTGTGTTTGACCCATCCATCCAGCCCAGCCTCCTCCTCATGAGGACTTTCTCGCTCTTTATTATGCTCCCATCAGAATTACTACGGCCACTAGAGGTCGCCGCATATCAATAATAGTAATAAGCTGCTTGCATAGACAAACTATATATATAGAATTTTTTCAGGTGAGGGCGAGCTGAGCTTGAGACATTGACATATTCTTTACACCATGGTATTTTTCCTTTAATATTTCGGGGTGTACATGTTAGGCTGTTGATCAATTAGTATGACGCCTTTATGGTAATCAATGTACCCTTCAAGTACCTTCAGATGTCGGGTATTCACTAGATTAACCAAAAACTGACTTTGAGGACTTCAGCTACAATCCTCACTCCTAGTGACTACCGTGAAGGGAGATTGTGAACATGTGCGTAACTGTGCACAGAAATCTTATTAAATATACAGCTCATGCTCAGATGAGTTGAACTTCTTCAGTCTCATCAGATTACTGGATTCTCTGATGTCCTCTCTCGCACTTAAAAACAAGAGCAGCTGGATCAAACTGGCAATCACAAAGAAAGTCAATCAGTCTCAGATCACTGAACACAATGAACTCATTAGCATCCCCCAAGGCTGGGTATTCACACAAATACACACATAAGATACACAATAACACAGAAACACCAACATACACACACAATTTCATTACCGCTAAATCCAGTCAGATCTTAGAGATTATTTTAGATTCATGCAAACACAGGTATGTGTGCATTGTGCGTGTGTTTTAGTCAGTGTCCTTTGGGGTAGCGATGACTGACAGCCTGACTTAGCGCTAATATTTCACATTAGGCAGTATCCCCTTGTTCATTTTCCATATATTAGTCCATTTAAAGCCGTTTTGCTGAGCTCCCATACGAGCGTGCTAATGTAATGGTGAGAGTAATCACATAAGCCACCTTGACACATCGGCGCTCTGATGAGAGCTTCTCCTCGAACAGAGTAGAAAACCAATTGTCTCTGCGGGGAAAGTGCTGCGAGAAATGAGTCCCGATTAAAGGAATAACAAACAGATCATTCAGGTAAGCCGTTTTAAATCACTTCTGTGTGACTGAGTTGGTGGAGTCTTCAAAATGATCACACCTCCTCTGGCTCACACGTGCAACAAAGCTTTTATTACCGTGCAGGTGATATTTTCTTATCTTAGTTATGTTGACTGGCTGTTGTCCAAAATACACTGCAACGCCATTTGCTTTTGCAGGAAAAGCACCATTAGCCCCTGTTCCCATCAGTCTACCTCGCATAACCTGTTTGAGCACATAATAGCTGTTAGCGATGGAATTGCGGCTCGTTCAAAGGAGCCAGATCCTACGGCTTTGTTCCTTTCCTTTTTAGGGTGCAGGGTTTACTAGGTTTATCTGCAAAATAATCAAAAGAATATTTGGAGTAGATTCAAATTCAGACAACCCACCATACATGTTCATTGCACATGTGTGGATTAGGTTTAGCAGAACTAAATTACTCATATTGTCAGACCCAATGTCAATTATCTGCACTGTAAACATTATACAAGGTGATGTGTAGTCAGTGAATTTACCCTCTCAGTTCATTTTTGGTTATCGACACAGGCCAAAATGCCTCTGTAGATCTACAGAGCAACAGTCGCAGGCTAGGTAAATGGTGGCCGCCTGGTTACAACCTGTCTCATATTACAGCTAAATGGTACACTAAAATAAATTTCTGAAAACTTTTTCTGCAAGTAATAGGCAATGGATTAACAGAATCTTGACCTATATTTATCAGCACCGCCTAGTTTCACAGTTTGATCAGAGATTCGGGAGCCTGAGCATTATGCTGGACAGAACAACTGACTGGATGAAACTGAGTAGACCTACAACCAATCAGGGCATCGAAATGTGTTTAACTTTTCAATCTGAATGGGTGATGCTCTGTCCCATATTAAATAAACAGTTATGATTGGCCTGACCGGACCCATAGCTGGTGGAATTCTGTCTGTACTGAAGGGGGGCCAGACCTAGCTGCCACAGCAAATGAAAAGATGAGTCTGGCAGATTTGTCTGGTTTTACTTTTTATGATCCCCAATGTCAAAATTTGGATGTCTGATAGTTTGATTTATGACAAAACAAATGATATTTCCATCATCATCAGCTGTATTTTGTATTTAATGATAATTAGCAAATGCTAGCATGCAAACACACTAAACTGTGATGGTGAAATTTATACATGCTAAACATCAGTGTGTTAGCATGTAATACTGTGAGTATATTAGCATGCTAATGTTAGCATCTGACTTTAAGCTCCACTGTGTCTAAGTACAGCCTCACAGAGCGGCTAGATAGAGTTGCATTTTTCACTGTGGAAAAATAAGGAACACCTTGCTATTGACCCCATGCTCTGCTACATAAATCACACATCATATGTAATAAAAATGTACAATTGTGGCAGCATAAATGAAAAACGTGATGTACTTGTCAACTTGTAAAATTAAAACCTGCAGTAAAGTAATAAAAATCAAGTGGCCCTTTTGAAACTTTGAGCGTTAGACACTTTATTTCTAGCCTTCTTTGAATTTTTATGCACCAATTTGTGCTTTTTATGCATTTTGTGCAGTTGCAAGTCCTCTGCTACTCTCAACATGAATATAAAGAGTAAAGCACAGGTGCATCAGTTATATTAAAGATTAAAACATCAGGTTATAGACATGGGCAAAATGTTTGGTCTGTCAAAATAACTCCATTCTGTGTCCTCTGCCCTTGAAATGCTTGGACATGGTAGTCCTTTGCTGAAATTGCTTCAGGTCAGATAGTCCACCATGGGCAACAGAAACATGTCTACATCTTGTCATTCTAACTATATAGAAACACATGCATTAGTGTAGAGTGTGCATGGAAAATGGGAAAACAGCATCCTGAATTGATTCAGTAATGGACAGGGCATTTATTTTCCATCACAGGACGATTCCATATTAGATGGAGCGGGTGGACACCCTAGCTGTAGACTCTTAGTCTTGTCTAGTTTAGTATTCACAGCATTTTCCATCCAGGTTTACAGTACTAATAATTTCATACCTGTGAAGACAACTGAAAATCTGTACTTATTAATCTAATCAAGTACATGTACTGTTACATTACTGAAATATTACTCTGTTACAAGTAAAAGTACAAAATATTCTTCTCAAAAACTGCTCAGAATATTAGTTACTTTTTAACCATTGATTTTGCATTAAGAGGTTTCTGTTTCTCTAAATCTTCTGTCTAAATCACTCTCAACTCCCGTTCTGTTCTGTTCAGGTGTGTTTTTTAATGCAGTCTTGGTTAAACTATTATAATCTGTGTCAAATGGAAGAATATACAGTATCTATATAGGCGATAGGCTATAGACATTATTATATTATATCACTGACTCTCAACTTGGGGGTCCTGACCCTGATGAGGGTCTCAAATGCTTCACAGGGGTTAAGGGTTGTAAGAAAACTTTTAAAAATATGCCAATATCTCAGCATTTCATCCAATTCTGTAAAGAAAATTAATAAGATTATTATTTTTATATGTCAGACTGTTATTTAAGATATAAACTTAAAAAAAAAAACCTCACAGGGTAAGGACACGCTGAAGACCTGAACACAAGCTACCTTCACAGAGCCATCACTCTCTGCTAAACAGCCTCGTCCTGCATCAGAAAAGTACACAGTTCAAACAACCAAAGAGCCAACAGAACAATGGCCAAGTGTCAATCAAATTTAAAAGTAAATTATAATAATAACATAGTAACTTTTTAAAGAAGACAGCACATTCTTCCTCTTACATATTGGCACTTTAAATTATAAGTCACAGATAAGCCCCCTTTCTCAGTTCAGGAGTTTTACTGCTGCAGTCTAGCTTGTGATGGCTGATGTCAGTGAACACGTTACTTTAGCTAATTCCTCTCCAAACCTGTTTGGATATTAACAGTTTAAAAGTTTATATCCAAAAAGTTTGGATATTAATTCAAATTGTATTGAGTACTCGATTATGATTTTAAAAGTTACTAAGTAGGTTACATAGTGAAGTGCATACACTGTAAAAATGAAAAAGGTGAGAAAACTCTGAATTTCAAGATTTTTGAGGTTTGAGCCCAACTCAGATTCTTAAGTTTTGAAAAAGTTTTACCAACTACTGATCTTTAGTTGAGACAATTCAACTTTTATTCTTTAGATATTTTTAGAAACTCAAAACATTGTATTTTTAAAAAAGTGACGTGAAAGTAAATGTTAAAGCGATATTCCACTTTACATGATAACCCACTCAGTATGTACTCACCCCTATGCCAATGTGAGGATGGGTGAAGATCTTCAGTTCACTAAACAATCCTGGAGTTTAAGCAGAAAACAGGTTTGCAGCCAAATCCAGTACAATTGCAGTGAATGGAGACCCAGTTTAAAACGTTAAAAAAAAGAACACAAAACAAACACAAAATGTCTCCATCCTGCTCGTGTGGTGTAATCCAAGCGTCGATCTCGTGAGACTTCATATATCTCTTAATGGATGCACTGTGAAAATATCGCGAGATCGGCGCCATGTTTACATCCTACCGGCTACATGCTACAGTTGACATTTCAGCTAAAAACATGGTGTAAATGGCGTCTTTTGCGGTTTAAATTTTAATGTTGCGGCTCACGGACACTTGGATTACACCACACGAGCAGTATGGAGACATTTTGTGTTTGTTTTGTGTTCTTTTTTTAACATTTTATCCATGGTCACCATTCACTGCCATTATACTGGATTTGGCTGCAATCCTGTTTTCTGCTGAAACTCCAGGATTGTTTAGTGAACTGAAGATCTTCACCCATCCTCACATCGGCATAGGGGTGAGTACATATTGAGTGGTTATCATGTAAAGTGGAATATCCTTTTAAAAGTTTAATATTTTCAATTAAAATGATTTAATTAGCACTAAGAAAAAAAAGTTAGTTTCTAAGACTCAAAGATTCAAGTTTATCTAAAGAAGGAAAGTAGATTATCTCAACAAATGATTATAGGTCAGAAAAACTTTTTAAAGTTTATTTCAAAACTTAGGAGTTTGAGTTGGGCTCAGAACTCATAATCTATTGAAATTTTAAGTCATCGTGTAAAAGTACAGACTTGAAAATCTACTCATAAAAATACAAGTACACAAAAACCTACTTAATTACAGTAATACAAGTATTTGTAATTCGTGACTTCCACCCCTGGTTTTTAAGTTTTTGTAAAATGTGTGTCTGTCCTTGAGGATGGATCTTAACATTAAGCTGTTTGTACTTTTAAATGTTTGTAACTCTGTGAATCTGTTGTGTAAAATGTACTAAAACACAGCTCTGGGGGTTAAATCTGGCGTTATTTGTGTAGATTATTTCCCGCCACACATTCTCCAGTTATTTCTGTCCTGACTCTGTCTCTGTCTCTGTCTCTGTCTCTGTAACCACAGCTTCAGATGCAAACGCTACAAAAACATCATGCGGCGTACCATATTGGATTGTCCTTTCCCTAAGAAGATGTCTTGCGGGCATTCATCCATATCTCACAGCAATCAGACGGCGTGTGTGTGTGTGTGTGTGTGTGCGTGTGTATGCACGCTCGTATCAGTGTCGCCTTCACTGACCATAATTAGCATCGGGAGATCAAAGGAGCACTGTAGCTGTGATATTCAAATGACTAGCGAACAGGTTGCCCCCCCCCCCCCCCCCCAGCCCATTTAGACTGTCAATCAATCTGACACAAAGTGGCCTGTTAGCCGCCTCGCTGCAGCGCTGTTAAAAACAGCCTGTTAAATTCATCCAGGCATTTAAAAACCCGAGAGCCACCTTGGCCTTATCTGTCTGCCTTCCTTATCTTTTTATCTTTTTATTGGCGTTCATACACGAGCAGCCTGTTGTATGAGGTGTGTGTGTTTAATTGATACAACACTGTTGAATTTCCTGTGGTATGAGAGCGGCCTGCAGTTAATATTAATGTTTGTGTGTATACAGTGTGTGTGTGTGCGTTGAAGGGGAGGCGTTAAAGAGATGCCAGACTTCCTCCTTAACACCTAGACCTGCTTCCTTGTTAGCCATTGTCCCCATGGAAACAAGGAGTTAAAGCAATCTGTGCTTTAACCCGGCGGGGAGCGGTTGTAGCACACACAAATACACACACACACCAGCGGGGTGCCGATAAAATGCAGACACATGTCCACTTCACATCGCTGCGCCCGCCATACCGGTGAGACGGCCGACGCTCATCATTGAAACGGGAGATCAAACTGCAGCTGAGACCTCACAGCCGGTAGCATTCAAAAGACACCGACCGGGCATCAAACACGCATCGCGTACAGTGTCGCATGATGATCAAAGTCCTGTCACACTGCACTGGTGGTGCGCTCACGGTTTACTGTAACTGTCTGACACGATTGCTTCAGCTGCCTTAAAGGAGTATATCTAAGATTTGTCCACCTGTCAACTCCAAAGAAACTGGGGGGGCAGCATATCCCCAGAAAGTTCACTGAAACAGATGATACTTGGTGTGTTCACAGACAATCCATGAAAAGTTCTGCATTAACCTTGTTGCTCTGTGCTGCAGCTTGTCTGAACTTGAAAACTAAAAGTTAGTGTGAGAAAAGACATGTGTGGCATCAAAGTGTGAGATCTGTGAGATCTCTCACTGTGTGAGAGTTGGCAGCCCTGCAGCTAACTTAGCAAACATTTGAACACTGTCAGTAATGTTATAGATGTTTTGATTTGATTTGAGATTTCCTTTTATTTTCGTGCCGTGCACAAAAAGTGCCCATCCCTCATGGCTTCATAAGACACCAAATACAGCTGCAGTGTTCAAACGTTTCCCTTTCAATAGAAAAAAAATCACAGTCCATTTTATAGCTCAGACTTAAACAGAATACTCTGCCTTCTCTCCCAGGCTTGACAAATAAAATCTGCTACAACAAAGGTTCCCTTTGTAAAGCACAGCTCAAGTTTCTCACACTCATCCAGCCACAAGAAGTCAGCATAAAAAGAGGACATTTTAGTAAAAAGTACATCAGCACGTAACAAACAGTCTTTCCCCTGGAAAGGCACTAAACCCACTGATCTCAAAGGCCAATGGCAATGCTACCTAAATAGCCAATGTTAGCATTAACAGTAATTTACTTACCAGTGTAGGAGAAACATTACAAGTTCAGCATCAGCTCTTATTACTTTACATTTACTTGCCAGAAGGTGTCTCCAGCAGTGGAAAGCAACATCAAAGTTAACTCTTGTAACACTTCTGTTTCTGTCACTGTCTTTGCTGTTGAATGTGGTTTCTTGCTCTCAGGGCAGCGCTACTTCATCAGCCTCTCATGTTGGACTGAAGGCGGCAGCTCTTGAGCTAAGAAAGTGGTGTTGCGGGACACGACGGGCCGGGGCTAGCTGGTTAGCATGCTAACTTCAGTAGATATCTCTGCATCACAATATAGATATCTTTGACAGTCACGTCAAAACTGTTTTCTTTACATTCTGTTGATTATTTTTGTAAATTTTCAAATATTTTGAAAACTAAAATTCTTGCTAGAATGGCCATAAGTGATCATTTTGATTTTTGACTTTCAAACATTATAATTTCCCATGATAAATACCAGATGAAGAGATTAATAAGAGATCAATTGTAAAATTGATAAAATGTAAAATGTATTTATATATTTATCGTTATGCATGCCATCGCATGTAGTAAACTGTAATGGTTGCATATATTCACAGCAGTATTTTCTTGCTGGAAAATAACCATCAGTGATCTGAGTCAAATTTTAACAAACAGTTAAATGTATTTTATAAGATTATAAACACGTTATTTTAACATTAATAATAAATTTCCACATAGAACCATCACAAAAAATAATCATAGCCTACAGGAAAAGGCTGGAGTACAAAAATAAAACCCAAAAAAGTTTATTTACACCATGTTTTTGGTCTGAATCTTCACTGTAGATCCTTAACTTGGAGCCGCGTTCACACGGACGTTTGAAAACTGGTCACCATACACTTCCAGTGTTTGGGAGATTCTGCAACACTGTTGACTGAATTTTCATTTTTGGGTGACCTATCCCTTTAAGCTGCTGAAAGATCCACTTTGTTTTTTAGCTGTTTGGCGTGGGCAGGTAGTGTTTTTTTTTTCCCTACTGAAAACAGCTGGCAGCTGCTGCTGAAAATGAGGATGATATGAGCAGCGTGGCTTAATCGAAAGTAAAGTTAATTACAAGTTTAAAAGTAAGAGTTTGGTGACGATTCTCTTCACACTTCGCACGCTTTAGGTTCACACTGCTCATCATTTGTCATTTTGCAAAATATTCTGTTCACTTTCTTGCCAAGAGTAAGATGAGAAGATTGATTTCAGTCCGTATGATAATTATGAAGCTGGAGCCAGCAGCCTGTTAATGTAACTTCACATACAGACTGGAAACAGGGGGAAGCAAAGATAGACCAAAGATAACAAGATTCACCAACCAGCACTTTCAAACCTCACTAATTAAACATGTTATATCTCATTTGTTTTATCTACACAAAACTGAGGTGTAAAAATTAAAAGATTGAAACTGAAAGAAAGACTTGATTTCATTGAAAGCTGAAGGTTAATTGAGATGTTATTCACTTCATCTCTACATGGATGTCAGGATCAGATATACAGCTTCAAAGGTGGTTAATGATTCGCATGGACCACAGATGGATGTTTGCCTTGGATGTTTAAACGTCAGCTCCAGTTCTCTGATTAAAAAATGGTCTCTGTAGCAACTAGCTATGGGAAATCCTAGTGGGGGGACATGACAAATTGAGATGTTTCCACACAGGACCAGGGTGTCACTGAATGATTGAGGAGCATAAATATAATGTGACTTTTATGCCATGATATTCACAGTTAACCAGTCAAATGCAACTGCACACAATTTTTTGGAATGACATGTTGAGTAGAGATGTCTTCCCGTCCGATTATGCTTGCCAACCCTCTCGATTTTCCCGTTTTTCATTGCCTTCTCACGGTTTCCTCCCGGGGTCACAATTCCCTTGTATTTCTCCTGATTTATGGCAGATGTCTGGCACTATACAAGCTCATATAGGATGCAAGACTCTGAAAGTCTACTGTTTCCACTTCGACAACAATACAGATAAACCAAATGTAGGTTTGCGATGCCAAAGAGAATTGCTCACACCCGCTGTATTGGGTTTCCCAGCTAAGAAGTGTCAGTTATAGGTCATCTGCAGGCATCCATTGGCTAAATAATGTGTAATTATTATTCTGTTATTTTCAATCTTTAAAAGTCATCAGAATTCAGAAAACAAAGTCTCTGAAATTCAAATGTTTCTGGACCCTGAGTCCATCCGCTTTAATTATGAAATCCTCCCTATTTTTGAAGTCTCAAGGTTGGCAAGTATGCTTCCGATACCGATTCTGATACCTCAACTTTACGTATTGTTCAATATCAAGTACTGATCAGATAGCAATGTATTTAAAATATATATTATTATTATGATTTTTTAACAAATGGATACTACTAAGGGTGGAGATATACTTTTAACTAAGCGTTCATGTACGGATGATGTCTGCCTCGCGTATCCTGCATCCATTTGGAGCGTCGGTTGTGCACGTCCTCAGAAATTAACGCTATGCATCCACAAAATGCAATACACACATGACCAGTAGGGGCAGTGTAGGGGCAGAATGCAGTGACAGGGTCAGGGGTCAGGAGATACTTCACCAGCAACGACAATGGCAGAAAGTTTTGAGGACAGGCTCATTGAACAAGTCCACAACTACCTTCATCTTTATGACGTATCGTTGCTGCTACCCAGTGACAAACATGCCTGCCACAACAGCTGGCGACAGATAAGTTCAGTTTTGGAAGACGACGTTGAAACATGTCGAAATAAATGGAAACTGGCTCAAGACTGCTATGTACGTGCAGGGCGGGAGATGATGGAAAAACGGAACTCCTTTTCTTCTTTCTTTTGTTTTTACAGGTGGTTTATGATCTGAGTTTTCTGTTGTGCCCTCTAGTGGTGTTTTGCAGTAACATGCATAGACAAGCAGCCGCATCATGAACAGTTCGCTTCACTACACAGCCGGTTGTCTACGTGAACACATGGTCAAACAACAAGTATATGTCCAGCCTAACTCTGTATGGATGTGACATGATTGCTGACATGATTGCTAACATTCTTGTATGGCATGGCTCGAAAAAAATTGGCGTACAGGACACTGCTAGGAAGGAACAGCCTCCTGGGGCTAATAAATTACGTGATATTGTACTGGTGCATCTTGGGCACTCGGTTTTTAGGCCGTATTGGAGGCATTTCCAATACTGGTATTGGCATTGGAACAACCCTAATGTTGAGTTCAGGAGAATTTCTGCCACTGATCATTGAAGCTGATCTAAAAGCTTGTGGCGTTCCTACATGCCGATGGGTTTTTCTTTGTCATCTATGCGTCTGCAAATGTTGAGTGATTATGTTTCTCATTCCTCTGTCAGGCCTGACTCCAGACAGGCTGGGTCCTCCATCTCATGATGTCAGTCCAGTGAGCCCTGAACCAACAACACCGGGAGCTCAGTCTCCGTCCCACCTCCACTATCACAGCAAGGCCCAGCACAGACGTTTCTCCATGGAGGTAGGTAGCAGACGCTCAAAGAGCAGCTATAGGAAGACACAGGGTAATATGACATATGTGTTGCTGATTAACAGAGGTGGCAAAAGTACATGCATTCTGTATTTAAGTAGAAGTACAAATACTTGAGTAAAAAAAGTCATCCTCTGAAGGACATTTCTATTGGCTGTTTCTGTGCAAAGCGAACTGAACCTCACCTTCTGTTTTTGGTCGAGTCTACCTTGCTTGTTTGTTTAGTCTTAAGTCTTTGATTCCATTTCAGTCTTGACGTGATTTTCACTATGACATCATTTTCTTCTTGTTATGTCTTTTATGTTGTTTTTATCTTGTTGGGTCTTGTACATTCCCTCTTGTCTTGTTAGGTCTTGTTATGTTGTTCTTGTCTTGTTACATCTGTGAGTTGATTGTCATCTTGTTTCGTCTTTAACGTAATTTTTGTCTCATTACATCTTTTTGTTGATTTTGTCTTGCTAAGTCTTTTATATAATTTTAGTTTCGTTACATCTTTCACGTCCTTTTCATCTTGTTAAGACTTGTTACATCATTTTTGTCTTGTTATGTCTGTTAGTGATTGTTGTCTTGTTATGTTGTTTTCTTCTCGTTATGTCATTTTCATCTTGTTGCATCTTTTATGCCATTTTTGTCTTGTTATATCTTGTTTTGTTGTTTTCCACTTCTTACAGCTATTACATCCTTTTAGTCTTGTTAGGTCTTGTTACATCGTTTTTATCTTGTTATATCTTTAAAGTCATTTTTGTCTTGTGTTGTCTTTAATGTCTTGTTGCGCCATCACCATCCATTTAGAATGAAATCGGTCTTGATGTTGCAAATGTTGCGCACAATGATGCAAAATAAAAACAATAAATAATTCCCTCAAATGCATGAAAAATAAGTAACTGAGTAACAAACCTGTGGTGAGAGCAGCAAGTACGGATATTTGTGTTGGTTCAGGTTGCCATTAAAAGCATTAAAAGTCACTGTGACATGAACATCAACGGTGGCACAAGCAGTTCGTTCTCCTGCTTAGACTCTTCCCAGGAGTCATTTCTCCGTTTCAGCCTCCGTCAGCTCAATGAGATGAGTCACCTCGAAGCCTTTAAACCCTCCCGAGAGCACCAGACTTTTTATTGGATATATGAGAGTGCACAGTTCCACCTTTTCAGAAAAAGTCCCCATGGAGTGAGTGTGATTCACTTGGAGTCTTTCTCATATACTCCACACAGCTCGTACCAGACAGTCAGGTGAAGCCATGCCAGAGGGAAGTGAGAGCTCAGGAAGGACTCGGTGCTGTCAAGACAGAAATAACAGTGTGACAGAGAGAGGGTGGGGAGCATAGACAATCTGGTTATCTTCATTCAACAAGCATAAGAAATGTGTACTTCTCTCTAATACAACAGTTTACAAGTTGTAATAATGGCTGCCTGGTTATTGAGTGCTTTACTGATCACCAGAGATGGGAAGTAACTAAGTACAGATACTTTGTTGCTGTACTTAAGTAGATTTTCCAGGTGTCTGTACTTTTCTTGAGTATTTATTTTTCTGACAGCTTTTTACTGTACTTTCTACTCCATGCATATTCAAAACAGGCTTGTTTTCATGCAAGATGAAAAGATGTAAAAAGACACAACAGGACAAAAACAGTAAGACATAACAAGACGAAATGGTGTAAAAGACAGCAAGACGAAAACGGTGTAAAAAGATATAGAACAAAGACAAAAACAACATAAAAGAACAAAAGACAAAAATAACATAACAAAATGAAAAGAACATAAAAGATGCAACACAAATACAACATAAGATATAACAAGATGAAACAAGATAAATGTGACATAAAAAGACAAAAACGATGTAAACGACAAGATGAAACTAATGTAACAAGATTAAAATGATGCAAAAGACGTAACACGACAAGTACGACATAAGATAAAAATTCTGTAAAAGACATAACAAGATGAAAACAACATCCCAGTAAACCCGCAGATGCAAACTCCAAGCTGTTCCAGCTGTCACGTGACTGATCTGTTAAAGACGATCTGCCACCTGTGATCCCGTCCAGTCCAGGCTTTATAATTATAATAAATAATTCCTTATTAGTGAGAATCATTTTACACACACACACACACACACACAGGTGCATGCATGCTGTTTAACATTAATGAAAGGTGTTTTTTTGATGTGTGCGTGTGCCTCGGCCAAACACACCGGGTGCTTTCTTGTGTGAACAGAGATGTACCACAGACTTTGCACTTCGACCAGGCTTTAGCCGGTCTAAGGCGCAAGTGGTTTTTACTCCAATGCACCGAGCACAAGATAGCAAATCGTTTTGCCTCCATTTTTAGACCTCTGGCATGCGGCCGCACAGACCAGTTGCAAGTTCATTTGCTATCTAGCAGATGTGGCAAAAATGGCAACTGCACCAGTGTACAGGATAGCAAATCCACCTGCACCACCTGCAGAAAGGCTTTGCGTGGGTGTAATATAGGGCCCTGAAATGGAGATGCTCACGTGGGGAAAAGGTGAGGTTGAGTTAGCTTTACAGAGAAACAGGTGGTATAATTGTCCTTCGGAGGGCCACTTTTATGTCCTGAGCACATTTCAGAGCCTGTACTTTTCACTTGAGTAAAGAAGTTGAATCAGTGCCTCTATCTTTAACAGACTCTTTTTACACAAGTATCTGTACTTCTACTTGAGTAAAGAATGGGTGAACTTTTGCCACCTCTGTCAACCAGTAAATGATTAATAGAGGCCAATTCATGGGTGCCAGAATGTGAAAATCTCTTTCTCAGGTCTACGTTGATGTCTTTTTAGACATCTTTTTTGCTAATTCATTAAGAAGACCTTTCCAATGGACAGATCAACCACTCACCTTCTGGAGATGAGCTACAGAGCATTCAGACCAACTCATTAACATTTACAAGCTTGACTTTTATTGTAGCGGAAGAGCCTTTCATTAATTAATGACTTCTTAACATTTAAAGGCGTGGGTACACCCACACAGGTGATTTCACTTTGCACTGATTAGCCTCCTCTCAGATCTGTGCTGGCACAAACAGGACTGTGACCTGTAAGTCTCAGCATTGCTCCACCAACCTAAGCAAAGGTCCAGTCAGGTGAGAATGTCATGACACTTTATTGATCTACTCACTTTTTAATAAGCCGTTTGCAGCGAGGTCATAAGTTGTGTAAATTACTCAGAGAATAAAATCAATTACTTGTTACTTAAAGGTCCAATGTGTAAAATTTAAAGGGATATATTGGCAGAAGGTGGCAGACATGGATTATAATATTCATAAGTATGTTTTCACTATCATCGTGTATAATCACCTAAAACGCCATAGACGTAAAATAGAACTAGACAGGGCATTGCTGCTGAGCCTTACCACCATCCATCCATCCATTCAGTCATTATCTACTCACCCTCATGTCGATTAAAGATCAGGTTTAGTTTTTTAGTCCATAAACACTGCTGGAGTTTCACAGTAAAACAGTGTTGCAGAATCTCCCAAACAATGGAAGTAAATGGTGACCAGTTTTCAAATGTAAAAAAACAACAGAATAAAAACATAAAATGCCTCCAAACTGCTCATCTGGTGTAATCCAAGTCTCCTAAAGCTCCAACATGCCAAACTGACTTAAAAAACGTTATTTACACCATGTTTTTAGTCTGAATCTTCACTGTAGATCCTTAGCTTGGAGCCACGTTCATGTGCACATGCGCACTGTCTGAACTGGTGTGCAGACAGCATGTTGGGGCTTTAGGAGATTTAGGATTACACCAGACGAGCAGTATGGAGCTTGTGTTTTTTTTTTTACAGTTTTTTTTTTTTTTTTTTTTTTTTTTCTAACATTTGAAAACTGGTCACCATTCACTTCCATTGTTTGGTAGATTCTGCAACACTGTTTTCCTGTGAAACTCCAGCAGTGTTTTGTGGACTAACAAAATAAACCTGACCTTCAATCGGCATGAGGGTGAGTAGATAATGACTGAACTTTAATTTTTGGGTGAAGTATCCCTTTAATGTTTGCACTTAAGACAGACAGACAAACAAATTTGTTATAGTGTTAATACAGTAACATAATGTTGTAAACTCGGTGTCTGTTGGCTTCCTGCAGGACGTCAGTAAGCGCATGTCCCTGCCCATGGACATCCGCCTGCCTCCAGAGTTTCTCAAGAAGCTGCAGCTGGAGAACGAAAACTCACCGCTCTGCAAACCTGTCAGCCGCATGTCTCGACGTGCTTCACTGGTCAGTATATCACGGGCCTATAAAGTGTTATCATGACACTGGTCGATATTTCATCTCATCTTGAGCACTGCAAGGTTTTTTGTTTATCTAACTCTCATATATAGCTCATTTTTCCAGCCTTAGTGGCCTCTTGTTGATTTTACAATCCATTTGCTAGATTAATCTTGAAGCAGCTCATGTTACAGAGCATATTTCCTCTCTGCATAATACTAGTCCTCTTATCTTGCCTCGCTGTTATTTTTATTTTGTGACTTTGACACCTACTCTGGCATCTAATTCTATTAATTTTGTAATGGGTGCATTATTTTCCTTGATATTTCCCCCAGTTCTCCATTAAGAGACATTTGTTTTCTGGCAGGCTGGCAGAGTACACACAGATTTAATTAACTTAAGAAAATATTAACTCAAGTATGTGGCTGTGATCTTTTGACTGTTCTGAGGTATAATGAGAGGAATGAATCATAACAGTAAGCGCATAAGATTAATCTGTCTTTTTCTCTCTCCAGTCTGATATAGGCTTCGGGAAGCTGGAGACGTACGTGAAGCTTGGCAAACTGGGTGAAGTACGTCAGTTAATCACTCACACATTCACTTTTTAACTATTGTCAGGCAGTCGATGGAAACAGCTGATGTTCAGCTTGGTGACAGATGGGTGTACAACTGCTGCACCCACTGCTGCCACTGAGCGCTACACTCTTACGGTACTAACTCCTATGAGAGGTTCTACAGAGAACCCTTCTATGGTGTAATGTTCCACCCAGAACCTCTCTGGGGGTAATATCCAGAACTGTTTCACCTCAAAGGGTGCTAACAAGAAGTCACCCGGGGGGCTCTACCAAGAACCTTTTTAGATTTCAAGGAAATTATCTAGAACATAGTCATGGGGTTCTGATGAGAAACCTTTTATATACTAAGACTTTTATCCAGAACACAGTCAAAAGATTCTACTAAGAACATTTTTATATTCCAAGGGTCTAATCTAGAGCCCACCAAGGGTTTTATCTTGAACAACCTCAGGGGATTCTAACGAGAACCTTTTTATATTCCAAGGGTTTTATCTAGAACCCCACCAAGAGGATTTAACCCTAAAACCTTTTTAGATTCAAGTGTTTTATCTGTAACCCACAAAGGTTATACGAAGAATATAACTTATAACTCTTATATTCCAAGGGTTTTATCTAGAACTGCCCAGGGGTTCTACTTAGAACCCTTTTGTATTTCATCTAGACCACACTCAAATATTTTATCTAAAACCCACCAAGGGGGTTCTACCAATAACTTTAAGTAAGGGTTTTGCCTTGAACACACAGGAGGTTCTACTGGGAACCCTTTTGTATCCCAAGGGTTTTATCTAGAACTCATTAAAGGGGTTCTACCAAGAACCCATTTCTAGTACAAAGAAGTCTCGACAAAGGGTTCTTCAATGATTTCAACAGTCTCTGCAGATTTCAAAAAGGGTTCTTAATGGAACCTGTATCTTACCCTCGACAAGCCCTTTCTTCAAAAGAGGGCTCTTCAGAAGCAAATAGTTCTGGGTAGAACCTCAGCCCTTCAGGAAGAACCCTTTATGGAACCCTTATTTCTAAGAGTGTGACTTGAAGCTATAGTGGAATGTTATCAAAGACAAATGAAGCGTCTCTCTGGTGAATAGTATCGATCGCGCTGACCACAAATTGTCTGCGAGTTTTCATTACGCTCATCAGGTTTGCTGTGAGTCAAACCTCTCAGGGGAGATATGAGTCTGTCTGAGAGGGTACAAACACACAATCTCTGATTACAAGACCAACTACAGTATTCCCATGTGTCCACTTTCCTGCCTTACTTGTGCTCGGCTGGCACAGCTTAACAAGAACAATGAGTCTTAAATCTGCATTCGCAGTATGTACTCTGTAGGATCACAGAGTGCTGCGGATGAGAGAGCTTTAATATGGCACTTAGATCCCTCAGCATCTATCTGAGGACCGTTATTGCCTTAAGAAGGAAGTAATGATTAGTGACAGACGCCAGCTGCATTAGTCTCAGTCACAAGGCTCGGCAGCAGATAACAGTGCTGGTGAGGATCAAAAATAGCTGCTTTTGTTATAAATGGCTCTAACCTGTGGTTCACAAAGGCATGCTTTATTTTATATGACATGGATCAAAGTGATTTGCGCATGTGGCTAAAAAAGTATCTCAATAACTTTCCTTTTCTCGGTATCAATAATTTCAGCCTGCATCGGTTGATCTCATCTGTTATTAGAACGCAAAAAAACAAACCAACACAAGACAACAAAACAGCAACTACATTAATGATGACATATTTTTTGTAGCAGTTCCCTCAAATTTCTTTAGCATTTTCCTTCCAGTTTGCTGAGGCTCCCTTTGCACCCCTTGGTGACCCCCACTATAAAAATCCTGGAACTTATATAATGATGGATGAATTGTCAGTATTGCAAAGCCAGAATAAATGAAGGTGTATCATGGCAGTGCTTGTGCCCAGTATCATGGCAGTTTGTGAGCTTGTCACTTAGATATACATACATTGATATGAATTGGCAGTCAGCTTGACTTTCAAACAAAGGATGAACATAGTATAAAGAACAAGAAGTATGTCACAGTGGATGCATGGATCAAACACAGGACTTGCACACAGGAGACCAGGGTTTGGTTCTAATGTAAAAAAACAACAATCAAAGTTGATTGTAACCCAAACCACGATTTTTCCTAAACCTAACTAATTGGTTTTAGTGCATGAACTTACCAACACCTTTATTTTTTAAAGTATAAACATTTGTGTAATTTATTATTGCTATATATTTTATGAAATATTATTGTCTCAGTTTGCTCAACACAAGTATGAAACACAAAAGCAACAGAAACAAATATGATGCAGAAAACAGTCATGTACAGACCAGTGGTCAGGTGGAATTCCAGGTCTGAAAAGTGAAGCCAATGCAGAATTGGGTAAACCTGCATGCTTTGTAATGGCCAGCAGGGGGCGACTCCACTGGATGCAAATATTAGTCTGATTGTATGTACTCTTATGGCAAAGTGAGCCTACCTCTCGCTTGATTTATGACCTCAGTAAACAGTCTCCTAATGGGTTTATGGTCTCAATGGCTAACTGCAAGGCTTGTTCAACACAGCGTGATGTTTACTTTATAAATTATGGTCCCATTCAGAGTAAAATAGATGATAAAGCAGGATATGCTTTAGGGCAGGGCACAGATCATAGACAATGCTAAATTATAAAATATGAATCAAGACTCTGTTACTGCACTGGCTATTTCTTGCCTAAAATGTTTTTAGTAACAAGTTTTAGTGTCATGTTTAGCTGTAGTACGAGATAGATCGCAACCAGGTGGCTGCCATTGTGGGTCTAGTTTTTAACACTAGAAGTCCAGAATTCCATAACAACTAGAATGGCCATAAGTGGCCATTTTGACTTTGATTCCCAAAGAACACAGCCAAAGTCACAGTGCGCCACCCCCCAGCTCCACGCTCTCGTCTGTACTGTGCTAAAAATGGTGACCTCCATAATGCCGAACTCGAGGCTTCAAAATGGCAGCCCACAAACCAGTGGGTGATGTCACATCACTAAAGACCGGTTCAAAGTTCTGAGCATCTTCAAATATTTGAAGAACCATGAATAGTGTGTGTAGAAAAATGGCATAAGAAATAAAATGTAGACCTGGGTGAAAGTAGAAACCCCCTTGCAGAGAATGTGAAATGTATTTTAATACCCTTTCTTCTTGAAATTTAAGAATGTGAGGAAGCACAGGATGGATTAGTAGATAATTTAAGAAGGTTATCCTGACAATGATTAAGTTCATTACAAGTAGAATAACTAAAATGTGTCTGTGAAGAAATAATCAAGTTTGCTATGATTTCTTGAGCGATTGTGATTAATTTATAATTGTTTGACTTCAAGACTACAAGATGGCCTGTTTTGTTTTGTTGTTTATGGAGCTGTAATGTGTGTAGGTGTGTATGATGGAATGAGAACAATGGTGGATGATACATTAGTTTGAAAGTTGTGTTGAGTGTCATGAAAAAATAGAGAATTTGTGTCCATGTACATGAATATAATAGTCAGTGTCAGTGATGAGAAATCCCAATAATCACATCTCAAAGAAATAAATAAGAAATTCATTAATAGATTAATCCAAAGCCTGCTTGAGATGCTTGCATTACGTTGATGTAATGTTTTGATGCTGCTCATGTATGATAGCAGTTAAACCTTCTCACCTCATTTAGTTCAGTTAGAAATAATGTCTGTGTATGTGTCAGGGATGATGATGAGGAGAAAGTAAACAAAGTGAAAGTACACGGACGAATCAAATTAACTTCATTATTCTGTTGCTATTAATGGAGAGAAGGCTGAATGTCAGAATGTCACCTACAGTTGTGTCTGTGTGTGTGTGTGTGTGTGGTGTGTTTGTCCATAGGGGACATACGCCACAGTGTTCAAAGGGCGAAGCAAACTAACAGAGAACCTGGTGGCGTTAAAGGAGATTCGGCTGGAGCACGAGGAGGGAGCACCTTGTACTGCTATCAGAGAGGGTACATACAACACACACACACACACACACACACACACACACACACGTAGATTTTGCAGCAGGTGTGCCGCCCTCAGGTGGATAATAATTCTATTTCAGGTATTTCAGTCTTTATCTACTCACCCTCATGCCAGCAGTGTTTTATGGACTAAAAAAATAAACCTGACCTTCAATTGGCATGAGGGTGAGTGGATGATGATTGAATTTTTGTTTTTTGTTTTTTTGGGTGAGCTATCCCTTTAAGTTTCATTTAAATATTACAGTCAATTGATATCCAGCTGTACAAGTGTCTAGTGTTCAGGATCAGTATGTAGTATCAAGCTGGTGGGTAGCACCTGCCTGCAGTAAGTTAAACATCAGATACGATGACCTCTAGTGGCATTTGAAGTGACAGCAATGAGGTATAAGTGATTTTGTTTCAGACGGCTTAAGTTTAAATGGGCAGTTCACCCCCAAATTAAAATACATATTTTTCCCTGGCCTGCAGTGCTGTTCATCCATCTAGATGTTTTCTTCTCTCCAATATAATCGAACTAGATGGCACTGGGCTTGTGGTTCTCATAGCTAAAAAAACTCCATTTGAAAAATCAAAATCAGTAGAATCTGCTGCAGTAGACTCTACCAGAACTTCTTTCTTTTCTGCTAAAAAGAAAGTAGTTCCTACATGAAATTGCTCATGACAAGATCTATGGATTATCTTGAGAAACAGGGTCATGATTTTTGGAAAGAGACTCTGGTTTTGAATTTTTCAAAAGTTATTTCTGATGCTTTGAGTACCACAACCCGAGTACCATTTAGTTCCCTTACATTGGAGAGAAAAACAACTCTGCAACTCACCAAAAAAATCAAGGATAAACAGCACTACAGGCCAGGGGAAAAATATCTATTTTTGATTTGGCAGTGAAGTGACCCTTTAAACCCTTCTTAAGCTGGATGTCAGAGCTACAGCTCTGGGGTCTCAGTAGACAGCACAGCTCACCTGTCCTTCCTCTGTCCACCCAGTGTCTCTGCTGAAGAACCTGAAGCACGCCAACATCGTCACGCTGCACGACATCATCCACACCGAACGCTGCCTCACTCTGGTCTTCGAGTATCTTGTGAGTACATCGGCAGTTCAGCGTGTTCAGAAGGTGTTGACCTCCTTCACACACATTGAATGTGATTCGAGCTTGAAAATTGGGGCTGTTTTGTCTTTCAGGACAGCGACCTCAAACAGTACTTGGACAACTGTGGGAACCTCATGAGCATGCATAATGTCAAGGTGAGTCACCAGCAAGAGAATGAGTCAGCAGCAGCAGGTGTCCAACACCACTGACTGTATACCAGAGAGAGAAAGAGGAGGATTTTACATCTGTGCAAAGACATGTTATACAATCCCAATTCCAGAAAAGCTGGAACATTGTGTAAAACGTTAATAAAAACAGAGGGCAATGATTTGCAAAATTTTTTCGACTTGAACACGGTACAAAGACAAGATATTTAATGTTCAAACTGATCAACTGTATTGGTTTTTTTGTATATATACTCTCATTCTGAATTTGATGACTGCAACATGTTCCAAAAAAGTTGGGATGGGGCAACAAAGAAAGTTGGGAAAGTTGCAGAATGCTTAAAAACATCTGTTTGGAACCTTCCGCAGGTAGACAGGGTATTAAAGCGGCATCCTTGAAAGGCTCTTCATTCACAAGCATGGATAGAGTGAGGTTCACTACTTTGTGAAAAACTGTGTGGGCAAATGGTCCAACAGCTTAAGAACAACAAATTTAGAGATTTCACCACCTAGAATCCATAACATATATACGCTGAAAAGTTTTTGCCAGTCATTGCACTGTTTTACACAGCGTCCCAACTCTTTAGAATTGGGGCTGTATGTTGGCTTTAATTTCATTCTGCCACCACTCACACACACACACAGTTTCAGCATTTGCAGTTTGTTCTCAAACCAAAAAGCAAATAATCAAACAGAACTAGTTGTTCATGTTAAACATGGAGACCTGACATTGTAAGAATGGAATTAATTCACATTCTCAAAACAGATGAGTTGTTAGAGATTCAGAGAACAAACACCAGAATGATAGAACGAAAAGGTAGTCTTAGTTTGTGCCACCTTTACATTTGAGTGCCACTGACAAGCATTCGATTTTGTGAAAAACCTTTGAAATCCCAGAATGTTTAATATTTAACAACACTTACTGCTGTTCTGAAGGTCTAAAATTTTAAACGTCTGGATGAGGAAATATTCTGTCTGCTGCTAAGAAGATTTTCAACCAGTTTCTCAAGTTGCAGCTGTATTATCACACCAGGTAGCTGGAACATGTTCTTTGGTAAATCACAAAGAAAATATTAATATTATCATAAATAATATGTTACTTTGTATTAAAATATAAATATTGAAAAGAAACATTCATTATATATCAATATATATGAAAATGTTGGCTTTTGGATGACGTCATACAAACTTAACAAAGACATGCAGTATAACATCACCATCTTTGATTGGAAGAGTCGCAAATTGGGAAGTGGGTTGAGAAAGTATACCTTCAGAACAGCAGCAAATGTTTAATGAGCTTATGTGTTTTTCAAATTTCAACATGCATGCATTTTTAGCTAAATCAAATTCTTAACTCCATGATTCAAGTCTAACAAGTGGCGCAAACTGGGACTAAGTAATATATTTAATATTTTACATTCTGTGATTCTGTTGCACTAGTAACTCCTCTATTCTAAGTCATTACGATCAGAAACTTAAATAAAAATAAATAATGAAGAAATAATTAAATGAATAATGAAAAAAATATGAGTTAGTAAATAATCAAAATAATGAGAGACAGTTTTCTAGTCCTTGTATTTATCTGTATTGCTCCATATATTCCGCCAACAAGTTTTTTTCAAGGAAGGAGGAAAAATTGGAGCTTCCCTAACTAACTCTTTAGCTTGCTAGCAAACAATGTAACATTTTGGTAAATTTTTAGCTAGCTAGCAAATAGTAAATCATTTTGGTAACTTTTTTAGCTAGCTTGCAAACAGTGAAATGTTTTGTTAATGTTTTAGCTAGCTAGCAAACAATGTAACATTTTGTTCACTTTTTAGCTAGCTAGCAAACAATATAACGTTATGTTAACTTTGTTGCTGGCTAGCAAACAGTGAAATGTTTTGGTAACATTTTAGCTAGCTGGCAATCAATGTAACATTTTGCTAACCTTTTAGCAAGCCTGCAAAAAATGTAACCTTTTGTTCACTTTATAAGTAGCTAGCAAACAATGTAACATTTTGTTAACTTTTTAGCTAGCTAGCAAACAATGTGGCATTTTGTTAACTTTACAGCTAAATAGCAAAAAAATGTAACGTTTTCTTCACCTTGAAGTTGGCCAGTCGCGTTAAGAAAACATTTCATTGTTTAGATCAATAAACTTGGATTTACTAAAGGGAGATTAGTTTATAATCACGCAACAGAGTTTTGGATTAAATCTGGATTTACACATTTTAAACCTATTTTTTTTAAACTCTGATTAGATTAACTTTTGATGATGCAACCCAGTCATTACTTTGAGAAAGTTTCTGATTGTTAATGACTTACTCACACTGGTGGAAATGGGCTTCCATAATTCCCTGCTGTACCTGCTGTGATTTTAAAATACCTATTCCATAATTGTTCATGTCTAGTTTTCATTTTTCTCCTGCAGATCTTCATGTTCCAGCTGCTGCGTGGTCTCTCCTACTGTCACAAGAGGAAAATCCTCCACAGAGACCTAAAGCCTCAGAACCTGCTCATCAATGACAAGGGCGAGCTCAAACTGGCTGACTTCGGTGGGAGAAATAGCACGCGCTCATATAACATATATCAACAGATGCAAATGTGCTTGTAAAGATGCATACGCTTGGGAATAGAATAGCACCTTTCCTGCCACAATCGCTTTCCAATTATATTTTACTGCCACTCTGAGATCTTCTGTCCTGATTACTTTAGCACCCTTACTTCCTGTATCCTAGCAACTGTGACCCTCTCTCTGAGTTTTCTCAGTTTTGTGTTGGAAGTGGGTACATAAAGCCAACAGTTCTTCCTCACTAGTTTTAACTAAAAGCAGCAATGAGCTGACTGAGGAAGTATTCTACTACATGAGGCTTACTGCATCATCCTGTTTCATGCTACATCTGATGAGAAACACAATAATTTTGACATTTCAAGGAAATCTTGGCACAAACGTAGTGCTGCTGCTGTTACTGAGGTCTCACGTCATTAAACCCTGACCATGTTTCGTTGTCCAGGTCTGGCGAGGGCCAAGTCTGTCCCCACTAAAACCTACTCCAATGAGGTGGTAACTCTATGGTATCGGCCCCCCGACGTGCTGCTGGGCTCAACAGAATACTCCACACCCATCGACATGTGGTGAGTACCACAGTATCGACATTTGATTATCAATATTCTAACATGCACTTGCCTTTCAGCACAGTACACTGAACCACAGTAACACGACGAATGTCTGCTCACTTTGATAGACTAGACCTACTACCAGAGGTGGGAAGTAACAAAGTACAAGTGTTTTGTTAGTGTACTTAAGCAGAGTTTCCAGGTATCCCTACATTTGAACACAATTATCTGTATTTTCTACTCCTTACATTTTCAAAATAGGGTTGTTACTTTAGTTTTAATTCATTTCAGGGGAATAATTGATTGTCTTTATTTTGCATCACTGCACGCTGCCTTCGCAACATCAATACTGATTTCAAACTAAATGGATGGTACAATAACACATAGACAAGACAATTTGTTTGTGCCATCAGTGCATATCATGTAAGACAGATGTAAGAAGACAAAAAAAGACATAGCAACAGAAGAGATGTAAAATATGTAACAGAGCAAAATATGTTGTAAAAGACATAACAAGACAAAAAACAACATAACAGATATAACAAGACAAAATAAGAAAAAAACACGTAACAAGATGTACAACAACAGCAACAAGACCTAACAAGATGCATAAAACAAAACAAGACAAAAAAGGCATAACAAAGATGAAACAAGACATGAAAGACGTAACAAAATGCAAAAGACGTAACCAGACAAAAAAGGCGTAAACAATGTAACAGGGCAAAAAGCATTGTAAAAAATGTGACAAGACATAAATGGTTTAACAAGACAAAAAAGACCTAGCAAGATGAAAAAGACCTGACAAAATGTAAAAGACCTAACAAGACGGAAAAGACGGAACAAGACTTGTAAGGCATAACCAGACAGAAAAGGCGTAAAAGATGTAGTGACAAAAATTACTTTAAAAATGAAAAAACGTAACAAGACGAAAAAGACGTAACAAGATGATGTAACAGACAAAGAATGCTACTTTTTGCTTTTATACTTCAAGTACATTTCAGGCACATATTTAGAAGTTGAATCAGCACTTCTACATTTTTCACACAAGTACCTGGACTTCTGCTTGAGTAAAGAATGTGTGTACTTTTGACACCTGTGCCTACAAACTGTGACAACAGCAATATGTAGAAGAGCATGTTGGAGCAAAAAATTATGTACTGCACTCTGCATACTGTGGACTGGTATTTACTAAGCCTCCTTCTCTGGGACAGGTTCTCTGGGACAGATTGTTGATCCCTTAAAATACACAAAATATGAAAGAGACACCATGTTGCCCAGTCCTCCTAACTCAGGACCATCATATACCATGGAGTCAGGGGTCCCCCTAGTCTTCACTGGCAAAATATCACTCAAATAGACACAAGTCTACTACAAAGAGACACTTAACAACCATGTGGAGACACAAAATGTCCACAAAGAGATGTAAAAGGAAAATAAAAGAAACCAAAACAACTTCAAGAGACAGAAAAAGACCACAAAGCAAAACAAAATGACCATAAGAAATGCAAAATGAAACCAAAAGAAACTACAAAGAGAGGCAAAATGACCAACACAAAATCAACACAAAGAGACACAAACAACAGAGAGATGAGCCTTAAAATGAAACAAAAGAAACTACAAAGAGAGGCAAAATGACCAACACAAATCAACACAAAGAGACACAAACAACAGAGATGCTTAGCAACTACAAAGAGATCAAAATGAAACAAAAGAAACAAAGAGAGGCAAAATGACCAACACAAAATCAACACAAAGAGACACAACAACAGAGATGCTTAGCAACTACAAAGAGATTCAAATGAAACAAAAGAGCAACAACTAAAAGCACAACATGAAAGAAAGACAAACAACTAAAAAGACAAACCACAGGAGAACAAAAAACAGAGAGTGTAAAAGGAGAACAAAAGAAACCAAAACAAGTACAGGGAGACAGAAAATGACACATAACAACCACAAGGAGACACAAAAGAACTATAAAGTGATACAAAATGAACACAAAGACACACAAAACTACAGAAAGATGCATAACGACTATAAAGAGGTGCAAAGTAACAACAAAAAGGTGCAAAATGATGACAGAGGTGTACAGCAGCTACAAAATGAGGCGAAACAACCAAAGTCTGTGTGTCTTGCTCCTTTGTTAGAGAGACGTTGGGGACTTTTATATATCTGTGCCCAGGGGGCCTCTGTCCATAACGTTGACATTTCAGACGCTGAGTGCCTCATAGAATTCATAATGGGAAAAATATTGAAAATATGGACTCACCAGAAGGTAGGCAATCTTCTTGGCAACTCATAAGGTTGGACAAAAAAAACAACCCCAGGCAGGGGCAAAGTAACACAACATCCGACTCTTTCTTCACTGGCTGCCTCACAGTACTATCTCAGTACTGCCAATGGGGCAAGATATATTACAACAACACCTCTGAATACATGGTTTCCTTTATAGATCTTCTGACCACCTTCTGCAGCACCGGTCACACTGTTGAGCAGGGGATGAGGAAGAAATCTGTCTGTCTTTGATTTTACGAGGTTTATAACAACTTTGACGGAACAGAACTTTGTATTTTCTCTTCCAATAACACATTTTATGACCTGCAGTTCCATAAGATAGCTATTCAGGACTGTAACTTGTTGTATGACAGCTCTGGGTCAGGGCTAATTGTAGCCACATATATAATATCTTTGTATTGTTGTGTCAAATTGATGTGTTCTGAATCTGAATCTAAAAGTCCATATGTGTAGATGTCTCACATTTCTGACTCTACTGGTGGTATTAAGTACAAATGGGTTGATTATGAACAGCTTTGTTTTAAAATATATTTTTATGAAAATGTTGGCCCATTAAAGTTGTGTCCCAGATTTCTGTCAACTCTGTCAGATTTTTACAAAAACATGATTTAATCATGCATGAAAAGGGTTAGCTATACCTTAAGGACCCCTGTCTCACTTCCTGGTTTAAAAAGGCAGGAATACTGCACAAGCACTGGTAAGCGCCAGACATTTCAGAAAACAACAACTTTCCACAAACCATTGTTGCTCTGTCACTTAGAACTGACAGGAGCCAGCTATGAAACACACGAGTACATGTTAACTTTTGATACAGTCACTGCAATGGGTCAGCAACTCTCTTTTTCAAGGCACTGTTTCCAAACAACAGCTTGGTGGCTGCTGAAACCCGGGATCGAACCAGGGACCTTTAGACTTCAGTCTAACGCTCTCCCAACTGAGCTATTTCAGCACAAAATTCAAAACAGCTTGGCCCTCAGGTGAAAACATCTCAAAAATATTAAATAGACACTTCAGGAAACAACAATTTTCCACAAACCAAACCAACAAAGGCTCGCCTCTACACCGCCTTTGTTTTTTTACACTGAGCCAAACAGTTTTTTGCAACTAGACGTTTTATAACTAGACGTGCAGTTTTACTTTCTCTGACAGTGGGGAAATCTGAAGTTTTCACACTGCAGATGAGATAGAAAGGCATTAAGACTTGAGATAAAAAATTAGACACCTGTAGGCTGATATTGATCGACCAATAGTGTGTACGAAAACAAAAGGACCAGTGAAAGAGTGGAAAGCAATGTACACCTCCACCTCAGAAACCACGGTGAAAGTTCAGAGGGTGAAGCTAACACAGGCCAACATTAGCCATTCTACAACTGCTGCTGAGTTAGCAGCAAAGCTCAGCACAAGCAAGAGAAGACAAGAGAATATTCAGTACAAGATGTAGCAGGTGGTCCCTGCTCTGTATCTCTATCAGCTAAAACTGACTGTAGTCTCAACTTGGATCTGAAGAGAGCTCACAAGTTGAACCCAAAAGCACACAGGGCCACCCAAACCACTCATGTCAGCCCCGGTAATGAGCAATTAATGCTGTTTACTTGGTAAATTAGATGGATGTTTAACAGCTTGAGGATGGTCCAGGATTTCCATGAATCATGCATTTCTATTAAAATCTCCCAGCTTATTAGCAGAGAAATGAGTCACTAGTCATACAACAGAGTTTAATTCATCTGCATTCACTTTCCCTTGGTGTTGCTCATTAGCAGTTTGCTATGGTGAGAAAACCCTCACAGCTCTGAGGATTAAATGTGGCTCTCTAGCGAATACACCAATGTCTTTTATGAGCTCACCTAGCTACAGCACATGTCCTCTTATCACACCACGGGGCGCCTCTTCAACACTCCATCCTGTGCTGAACAAAAGGCTGCACTGTGCCCACTCACACCATACATGTTTGCACTTCTGATCAGCGCTCTTTGAAGTGAGCGTGTGTTGGTTGAACACGACCTCACCTAGAGTTTTATAATGGCAGAGGACTCTTTGGTGTCTCCTCCAGGGGCGTGGGCTGTATCCTGTATGAGATGGCAACCGGTCGTCCCATGTTTCCCGGTGCAACAGTAAAGGAGGAGCTGCACTTAATCTTTAGGCTGATGGGTAAGACAGCAACACATTGTGATATCTGACAAGTCAGGCTAAAATCAAGTAATATATGAAGTAAGAACATGTTGTATAAGTGACGCAGCAGATGATCCTACATGTCTCTGTTTCTTTGTCTTCCAGGCACTCCAACAGAGGAGACTTGGCCCGGTATCAGCAGTAATGACGAGTTTAGGTCTTACCTCTTTCCTCAATACAGACCTCAAGCTCTCATCAATCATGTGCCCAGGTAACTCTAACAAATATGGCAGACTGTTCAGCTCAGTGGTATTTGAAGGGAGAGCAGCAGACCTGCAGACACTCCGTTTTTTTCCTTTGTTTCTCCTGTATTTCAAAGCCATCTCCCCAGGGAAACCTCCGTTATTTGCATGGCCCTCAAACTTTATTATGACTAATTATCACACACAGATCCATATGTATGTTTGTCTGACTTCATCCAAGTTGCTAGATTGTCTATGAAACACAGTTTACATGCAGCCCATCTGTCATCGCAACCTAACAACTGCCAGTGAGTCAGCAGCTCTAACCAGGGTCAAATGTTCCCAAAAGACAGCTCTCCAGTTACCAAACCCACGATCAAACCAGGGACCTTTAGATCTTCAGGCTAACACTCTCCCACGAAGCTATTTCGGTACAATACCCAATTTTTTGTGGCCCTCAAGAGAAATGAGGACATTTGAACGCTCCGGACAAAAAGGACCTGATGAGCTATGACATCAACTGCAACAGCAGAAACAAGGACAGATCAGTCACACACCATGCAACGTCATCACTTGCTCACTGAGAACAATGACCTGCTCTACTCACCCCCGGACTTTGGACTTGGGTGATGGCAGGGTAAAGGTCCAGGGCCACTGATGCTGACATTTGCATTAAGACAAACAGCTCCTCGGGGCTTCAGACTTCTATGAGTCAACAGCTCTAACCATGGTCAAATGTGTTCCCAAAAGTCAGCTCATCAGCTGCCAAAACCCAGGATTGAACCAGGGACCTTTAGGTTTTCAGTCTAATGCTCTCCCAGCTGACCAATTTCAGCACAAAAGCCAAGAGTATGGTGGCCCTCAAGTGAAAAGCAAAACATCTTGAAAAAATACACTCAAATTTCATAAAAACCTCAACATTTTGGAGACCATTAGGAGCTTTGTTGCTTTGGACACACAGACAAATGGACAAACATGACCCAGTCACCTATGATATCACCTGCATAACATATTCCAACACATATAAAACTTTGGAGGTAGATAGACCTTTCAATGAGTCAGCAACTCTAGGCAAAGTGTTCCTAAAATTAAATTCACCAGCTGCCGAAACCCGGGATTGAACCAGGGACCTTTAGATCTTCAGTCTAACGCTCTCCCAACTGAGCTATTTCGGCACAAAAAGTAGAAATATGATGGAGGACACATGGACAGAAAGGACAGTATCAGCTTTAACAACTGTAACACATGTAGGAGATTCAATACAGATAGACCCTCCAATGAGTCACCAACTCCCAAAACACAGCTCACCAGCTGGCAAAAACCCAGATTGAGCCGGGGACCTTTAGACCTTCGTCTGACACTCTCCCAACTGAGCTATTTTGGCACAAAAGGCAAGTTTATGGGCCGTTCAAGTGAAAATGTAACAACTTGAACATGGACACCATGAGTATAGATAAACAGGAGCAGTCAGCTATTAAAGCAGATACACACCATACCATCAAGACAATGACCTGCTCTACTCACACATGGCTCACCCAGACTTTGGACCAGGCAGGGTTAAATCCAGGTCACCTGAGGCTGACATTTACATTCACAATGTAGCTCCGTCAGGCTTCGGAGTTATGAGTCAACAGCTTGAACCATGGTCAAATGTGATCCCAAAATACACAGCTCAGCAGCTGCCAAAACCCAGGATTGAACCAGGGACCTTTAGATCTTCAGTCTAATGCCCTCCCAACTGAACTATTTCAACACAGAAATAAAAATATGGTGGCCCTCAGCTGAAAATTAGAACAATATCTCAAAGATATTAAAAAGAAATTTCAGAAAACAGCAACTTTCCACAAATCATTAGGGTGCTGTTGCTCTGTCACTTAACACTGACATATAGGAAACAATCATCTGTGAAACACACCAGTACATGTTGAACTTTTGATACAGTTGTGGCAATGGGTCAGCAACTCTCTTTATCAAGGGAATGTGTTCCCAAAACCTAGCTTGCCAGCTGCCAAAACCCAGGATCAAAACAGGGACCTTTAGATCTTCAGTCTAACGCTCTCCCAACTGAGCTATTTCAGCACAAAATCTAGATCATGTTAGCCCTCTGGTGAAAATTTGACATCTCAAAAATATTTAACAGAAATTTCAGAAAACAACAACTTTCCATAAATCATTACGGTGCTGTTGCTCTGTCACTTAACATGAACAGACAGGGCCAATCAGTTGTGCCATCAACTACGAAACATATGCCAACACCTGTAGGATATTCTAAACAGAAGTCCTTTTTATGCAGAGATCCCACAATATGGCTGCAACAAAGGCTCGCCTCTACACCGCCTTTGTTTTTTTTATCCTGAGCCTTGCAGTGGAATCAAAAGAGATGTGAAATAACACAACAGCCTACCTGTCAACAAGTGATTCTGCTGCTCTGCTTTTTTCACAGATGATAATCTCATGAATTTATCATGTAAAGCTTTTTATGTGTCCCTGGATAAACAGAACATTGCTTCATCTACAACAGATAAGATTGGAAAAGATCATCTTGTGTGATGATCTATGTTGTTGTCCTAAATAACTCATACAAACCACTAAAGAATTAATCTTTTTCGTACTGGTGGTTCTTGCATGAGGTCTATTGTCCAAATTTGCCCTTTCACACATGTAGCACAAAACTGGACATTGTCCAGGTCAGAAGTGTCCTTGCATGTTTTAAAGTCTTCATTTTATTCAGGTGAGTGATTTTATAACTGGTTGTGCAGTTTTACTTTCTCTGACTGTGTGGAAATCTGAAGTTTTCACATTACAGATGACAAAGAAAGGCATTAAACCGTGGTAAAAAATTAGACTCATGTAGGCTGATACTGATCAACCAACAGTGCATATGAAAACATAAAAACTACATACTGCAACGTCATCGAGATGCCCACTTTGGAGACTGACCTGCTCTACTCAGACTCACGGCTCACCCAGACTTTGGAGTCAGGAGTTGGCAGGGTTAAGTCCAGGGCAACCAACGCTGACACTTGCAGTCAGACATATAGCTGCTCTGGGCTTCAGACTAATGAGGGTCAACAGCTCTAACCATGGACAAATGTGTTCCAAAAACATGGCTGTCAGAGATGTAAGGATGCTGAAACACAGAATCAAATCAGTACCCTTTAGATCTTCAGGCTAACACTCTCCTAACTAAGCTATATCCACACACGTTAGCTTCACAGTGGCCCTTAAGAGAAATCCAATATGTCTTGAAAAAAATTGCACAGAAATTTCAGAGAACAGCATCAACTGTGCAACATGTGCCCACACATATTCAACATTTACTCATGAATGTGTTCCCAAAAAACAGCCTACCAACTGCCAAAACCCGGGATCAAACCAGGGACCTTTAGATCTTCAGTCTAAGCTCTCCCAACTGAGCTATTTCGGCATGAAAGAGATGGGTCAGGTGGCCCCCAAGTGAAAAGCAAAACATCTTGAAAAAATACACTCAAATTTAAGAAAAAACTCAACATTTCAGCAACCATTAGGAGCTGTTGCTTTGACACTTAAAATGGACAAACATGATCTAATAACATCAACTACATATTCCAACACATGTAGGACTTCGGATATAGACAGACCCTTTAGGTGTTGCGCACCATGTGTTCCTAGATAATCACCAGCTGCAGAAACCTATGGTTGAACCAGGGACCTTTAGATCCTTCATCTACCACTCTATCAACTGAGCTATCTCAGCACAAAAGTAGGAAGTGTGGTGGCCCTTAGGTAAAAATCACAAAAGTGAAGAAATGAAAAAGACAGAAAACATTTTGCTGCCATTGTTCAAGATCACAAACTAATTATTTAATTATCTCAAGAAAACAAGCTTTGTTACCTTGAGATAATGAGATAATCAAGAGATGATCGTTTTCACAAGAAAACAAAAGCTTGTTTCCTCTTATTACATGCGGTTTATCAGAGATCAGGAATGCCGTGCCAGCATGCACAGGTGGCGTATGACAATTGTAGCAACTGACTTAAGCTGAAAATGTCCGATCAAGGAGTTGCCTACCCATTATTGATCAACGCATCAGACTGATCAAGTTTCACAGTATACATCATCCCATTAAACCAGCTAACTTTGTTGAAAAAAAGTCTGAGTTTGCAGCCAACAGATGTCTGGAGGCTCTGTGCAGAACCATTTTAGAGTTCTCCGTAATTATCCTGTGGTGTCAAGAAAACAAGTCATTTTTCTTGTGATTAATTATCTACTTATCTCGCGGACCATATTTGTTGGATATGTTACATGTTCTAATGATGCTGTTGTGTTTTGGTGAGCTGAAAACAGATTTCCACCTTGGTGGATAATTAAACTGTAATTCTATGGAGGCATGTTGCTGCTACACCAGAAAAAGAAAGACTGATCAGTGTCTCATTATAACTCAAAAAGATATTGTTATAACAAATTTTTCACGTTATTACAACATACAAACTTCACATGTCATAACAAGAAACTTTCCTTATTATAACAATATACTTTTTATCTTGTTATAATTTGAAAAGCTTCATGTTATAATATGGTAAGTTATTGTTATAACATAATGGTTTAAAACTACTAGAGGAGTGCACTGAGTAGAGTGCAGATGGTGAAGCACCTACTGCAATATCACCACAATTGTGTGATGCAACCAGTGGACATTGATAAATTTCTGCAAACATTAACATGACCTCCACATATGTTGTCCCGAGCTGAAAAAAGTTGTCATACTGAAGCAGTTGTTGATCACTTGCAGCCCCTAGTGATCGGTTAAGAAGAGTGAGAAGTCAGCTGTCAATGGTCGTATAAAACAGAGCAGTCAAAAAATAGAATTGCCCTGTCTGGTGGAGCCATTCATTGGATAATGAAACTTAAAATTAAACTTAAAATAGGAAAAAACGAGAGAAAAAAAAACAAGAAAAAAATGAAAAAAAAAACCCAAAAAAAACAAACATGTTTTATTATTAATTGTTAATGATTCATCAATTCATCAATTAATCAGGTGTTAGCATTGTCAACTACTGGTTAACACATTTTGAATTAAACCTTCTGTCACAAAACATAATTTTGGTTGATAATAGCACAGTAACATCTGATTTAATGTGAGAAATAAGAGTTGAAATAATCATTTGGTATATAAATATGTCATTTTTCACAGCTGTAAGGTGCTGAAAAAAGCTTGAAATGCTTGAAGAGAAGATTTTGGAAAAGGTGTACGAGGCCTGAAACTGTGATTTTAGTTGACACAATCTAGGGGAACCCCGTGTGATTTCTGGTGCAAGCGCCCCGGTGTATGAATTCTTCCAAGAGTTCAAGTGAACATTTTTGTCAAATTTGAAGAACTTGCACCCAGGCATTCTTGAGATATGTAAGACAGATATGTATATATGAGATATACAGTATATGTGAAAATGATGTGATACTGATCCATTTTTGTCTTCTGGCGGGGCAGCAATGCACTGCCCTAGTATTCTATTCTATTGTATTAAAGAGCTGAGAAATGTTGGGTATTCTGTGCTCCTTTGGTTAGTTACATTTAGCTTCACCTTAAAGCTGAATATTGCTTTTAGTTTTTAAAAAATGGGGAAAAAAACACATTAAAAAAATTCACTCCCACTTCATTTCCTGTCACCATCAGCATCAGTGTGTAATTTTCTCTGTGAATAGCCATAATACAATTGGATCTTTTTCTCCGTCAGGCTGGACACGGAGGGGATCGACCTGCAGATGGCTCTGCTGCAGGTACGAGACAAAAGCACAGTGACCTTCACTCAGTGGGATGTGAGGCAGAACTGAACTGTCACTTCGGAGACCGTATAATCAGCTGCTTCTGCTCTCTGATTTCAGTACGACACCAGGAGCAGAATCTCCTCTGAAGCCGCTCTGCGTCACCCCTACTTCTTCAGTCTGGGGGATAACATCCACAATCTGGCGGACAGTAAGACATATGCACACAACATACACACACACACCCACACACACACACACACACACACACACACACACACACTGTGAACACAGCTTGAAAGACTCCTGGGCGTATTTGAGGTCATCCCACCGGCTGTGAACAGCGGGCTGTGTTTCTATTGTGCATGTGCTACTGTGGCCTTTCTAAAAAAAACATGGTGAATCAGTGTTTTTGGTCCGTTTGCACAATTTGACCAAAAATTGCACACAAAGTGCACATTGCTAACATACAGAAAATGTCAGAAAAGGTCTGACAGAAACACAGTCCAAAAAAGCTCTGGGTTGCACTGAACAATAATACAGTCATACATCACTCATTCTTGAGAACTGAGGTAAAACCATATTTTTAGGGGGTTTAATTATGCTGGAAAATATATTTTAAAAGATCAAACCCTTGTCTATTAAACCTTGTAACGGGTCAGCCTCCTTGTGATTTAATTTCTAGCGCTTTTTGTGGCTCAGGACTTGAAAAACTCTTTTTATGCCTGATTAATCATGTTTCTGTAAAAATCTGATGGAGCTGACGGACATCTGGGACTCCCAACATTTTCATATAAAATCTATTTTAAAACAAAGATTATAATAACAGCACATTGTATGTTATCAGTAGATATCGTTAGCTTCAGCTTTTAAAGGCTTTTAACGCGTTTTAAAATAGTTTTAAGTTGGTTCCCATTATTAGCATGTAGCCTGTTAGCTCTTTGTTGAAAACAGTGCCTCTCTGTGTAGCATCACTCTTAAATACTGACAGCATTGAAGTGAGCAGATGAAAACAAAATCTCCCTTTTATGACAGAGTTTGGCTTGTCAGTAGAAATCCAGGTGGAACTAATTACATTAACAATGGCTCTGTTCCATTTAGGTGTCACTGTAAGTCCTATAAGTGAGCCACCATGCAATTATTAGTATTATTAATTACACCTGTGCTTTTTCTACCATGACAGGTAAAGATGTCAGTAGTGCAAAGGTCTTTAGAAGGCCTCTATTAAATAACGTTAGCATAATAACTGTATGAAGCTAGCTAACAGACAGAGAAACAGAAACCTAACTATCTTTTTAAAGCTTCCTGTCTGACCTTTATGTATTCAGACCTTCTTTAGACATACTGTATCTCTTCTTGTTAGCTGTGGTTCAGTTGAGCATGTAGAGCGAGATAAGCACTGTCTGTGGTTGCATGTCTGATGTGCTGAAGCCACCAAATTTAGTTGTACTTCTGATGTGTGTGCCAATGTAACTTAACTTGATTGCAGCAAAGATGCATGAATACGTACATATATATCTGTAGGTGCATTGAGATCACTTTGCAACACAACCTGGAGTGAACATGTGGCAAACCAGCAACCAACAATGAATGTTGCCACTGTCTCACACACATTTGGTTGCTTGGTTGCAATTTATGATCTTAAGCCTAAGTCTGACTATGTCCCGAGGCCACAGGTTAATCTTTTTTTTAAGTTTTTATTATTATCTAAGATATAAACTTAAAAAAAAAAATCTCTCAGGATAAGGGCATGGTGAAGACCTGAACACAAGATATACTAACAGAGCCTTCACTCTCTGCTTAACAGCCAGGTCCTGCATTAGAAAAGTACATAGTCAATATAAGACAATGTCCAAGTGTCAGAGAGAAGACAACACTGAATGGAAAAAAGACCTGTACACACTTTTAACAATTACTAGCTGAACTATTATTAACATAACTAATTAATCATAAGCCAAGGGGTCATAGTAACAATCATTAGTATGCTTTTTAAGGTTTAGGATGAGGGTGTGTGTGTGTGCATTGCAAAACTGTGTCTCTAACATCCTAAGTTCATAAATAACTGAATGTAATCTCTGGCCGTTGTGAAAACTAAGGACAGATGCACTTTGCACTTTACTGTAAAATACTGCCATTTGCACTATTATACCAACTGCACTTTGTTATGGTTTGTATTGAGGCATGTTGGCACTTGTTTGGATGTATTAACTAGTGTATTTGTTCTTCTGTTATAATAATGTGATTATGTGTTTTTACTATGTTTTATATTTTGTAACTTAGGGAACGTCTGCCAGGGGACAACAGATGGAAATTAGCCTATGGCTACAATCTGGCTTGTTTACGTGTCTGCACTTTGTATATGACGTTCATCAACTTGCACTGTCCCTTCAAATAAATAAATTGAAATTGAAATTAAATTGAAATTGAAAAAAAAAAAAAAAAAAAGCCTATTACGTATATATGATTGTCAGAAACAAAAAATACATACGCAGACAGAGAAATATCAGGAAAACTCATCTATTATGCAACATACACAGGAAAAATCTACTTAAAATTATTTAAATCACCCGTTTTGCATACACTTCCAGCATTTATTGCATTTGGGTTGACCGTCTGTACTGCATCGTTATTGTTATGCACTGAATATAATATGAAATATCCATAAAATATGTCACTTAGTCAGGGGTCATCAGTTTACTGAACAATAGAGAAGGGGTCCCTGAAGGAAACAGTCTGGGGATCACTGCTCTTGGCCAGTGCTAAACAAACATTTAACCTCATGTAACGTTATAAAAGTCGAAACATTAATAAGAAAGTAAGCCTCCAGTACAGCAGAATTGTTAGAAGTGATGCACACATTACAGATACATAGTTACAGTGCATCTATAGAATCTGTTTTACAGATTTTGGTTTCAAAATATATCAAACTTTGTCTTAGGAGGTTCTCAAATTACAAGTAGAACCTCGGGGCTGTATGATAAGGCATCTCATACAGCCTCAGTGAATGTGCCAGTCTTTATGAGGATTTTTAAACAGTGTTAATAGAGCAGTAGTGTCTATTTTCTGAGCTCCTGAGTCCTTCTCTCTGTCTCTTTGTTTTAGCTGCCTCAGTGTTTTCCCTCAGAGAGGTGCAGCTCCAGAAGGACCCAGGCCACCGCAGCTCAGTGTTTCAGCCTTTAGGTAAGTTTCCTGCCTCAACATCTCACTGTATGACTTTACTACAAACTTTGGTCAAGTTAACATTTTTGGAAGCCACTCATAACTGTGTGTGTGGACTGCATAGCGTTATGGTAATGAGAATGTGGTGCACAAGATGCAGATCCTTTACTTGTTTTGTGCATTCATATTTGTTTTTTATTATTTTTCTCATAGTCATTTTATATTACACATAAAAAGACTAATTAAAAGTTTCAAAAGAGAGAAATATGAGATAGATACTCCAGCGCTGTAAGTTTCCTGAACTGTCTGGAGTGAAATGGAATTAAAGCCAACTCTGTTTTGTTCCTGACCACAACATCTGATATGGTGTCTGCAGATGTACGAGCTAATTAGCAAAGCTCTGCAGGATGGCAGCCTGCTGATTTTGTTTACTCTGACACCACTAAAAATACCAGAGCCAAGAGTCTCACAGGAACTGAAGACAAACAAGAAGTTGTCTACAAATTCAATGTGATTACTGTTGCCCTTTTTTTTTATTCTAATAAGCTCTTCATCATAAGTCTCATTAGGACTTTATTTTTCCCCTATAAAGCTTCAAGGTCTAACTTCATAATAATTAAGTCATGCTAACATTCAGCTGATAAAGGTTACATGTGGAGTATTTTCAGGTAAAAGCATCTTCTCTGAAAATATACTGTAACATGTTTCAAATGACACTTTGTTAACACTGAATAATCATCACTTGAACGTTGTTTTGAGTCTCTTTGGAGTTGTTTTGTGATCTTTGTGATGGTTTTGTATCTCTTTATGGTTGTTTTGTGTCTTTTGGCAGCTGCTTTGTGTCTCTTTGTGGTTTCGCGTTTCTTTGTAGTTGTTTTGCATATATTTTGTTCCATCTTATTTTGCATCTCTGATCATTTTGCGTCTCTTTCTTGTTGTCTTGTGTCTTTCTGTGATGGTTCTCTGTGGTTGTGTTGTGTCTTTTGGTAGCCATTTTTGTCTCCTCATTCTCATTTTGTGTCCTTTTGTGGTTGTTATGTCTTTCCTTGTGGTTATTTCTGTCTCTTTGTGGATGTTTTGCATTTCTTTCTAGCTGTTTTGTGTCTCTTCTTGATGATTTTGTATCTCTTTGTAGTCTCTTTATAAGAGCATTTCGTTTTGTTATTTTGCTTTTCTTTCTATTATTTCTTGACTCTTTGTGATGGTTTTGCATCGGTATGATTGTTTTGTGTCTTGGTAGCTGTTGTGTGTCTCCTTTGTAGTCATTCTTTGTGGTTGTTTTGTGTTTCTTTGTGGTCATTTTAGTCTCATGGCGGTTTTATGTTTCTTTGTGGTTGTTTTCCATCTGTAGTTGTTTTTGTCTCTGTGGTCATTATTGTTTCTTCATGGTTGTTTTGTGTTTCTTTGTAGTCATTTTCTGTCTCTGATCATTTTGTGTCTCTTTATGTCTCTTTATGGTTGTTTTGTGTCTTTCGGTAGCTATTTTCCGACTCTTTTCAGTATTTTTGGATAATTTCGTGGTCTTTTTTGTTTCTATGTGGTTGTTTTGTGTCTCTTTGTGGTTGTTTGGTGTCTTTTGGTAGCCATTTTCTGTCCCTTGGCAGTCTTTTTGCTTTTTTGGTGGTCATTTTGTGTCTCTTTGTGGTTGCTCTGTGTTTCTGTCTTGATATTTTGCTTCTCTTTATGGTTGTTGGTTATTTTGTTTTACTTTGTAGACATTTTCATTCATTAAGTCATTAAATTTCAGTTTTGATGTATAGTAAACTGTTGGCCTGACACTTTTTTTAAAGCTATATTATTTTTTCCAACAAAATGATGATTCATTTTCCGCTCATATGTATGTTTACTCATTTTTAAGTCAGTGTAGGAGGTTGTTGCAGTTTGGTTTAAGAACACTGGTTCAATCAGTGTATCTGTAACATTACTGAAAATGTCAGTCCCTCATCTGAAACAGTCCACTTGAGTTGGGACATACATGTTACTCGTATTACTATCAAAATAATCGTTCAGTCTCAATTTGTTTCTCTTCAGGTCGAGGAAAGAACCGAAGACAAAGCATCTTCTAGAGGTCTCCGAGGAGGACAGGAAACACACAGAAAAAAGACGAGCTGCCTTTTCAGACCACAGCACAAAGGCCAACACAGCTCAGTACCATCACAAGCATGCTCACCTACGTGCACACGCCTGCATGTACACAAACTCATGTGCACTCACTCATTTCCATGGCAGCCGACCATGGAGACACAGGGTTTCTGGAAATCAACTCGTACTGCACTTGAAATGACTGAGCTGAGATACACTCCCTACACACACACACACACCACACATACACACACAGAGGACATCTTTGCACAATCTGCTGCCATTACTTAGCTACACACACCAGAGAGTCATAAGTATCCTGCTGACACACACACACAAAAAAGGTGCGCTGCTCTGTTATAGACTACACATACAGTGTACACAAGCTTGTATAATCGCCATTCAGAGCACACCCAGAGCTCTGGCCATCTAAAGTAGCTACCACATCTGGAACCATCATACAGCTGCAGGTGTACAGAAGTAAAGGTTGTGGTGTGACTGGAGGTCAGTTCAGTTTCCAAATTTTCCAAAAAAGTTTGCCTTACTTACGTTCAGGCTTGTCTCTACACCAAGATGTAACTTAAAGATGCACTCTGTGATTTTGTCATAGCATTTGGAACGTAAAATTTTTCATTAACGGGACAGTTTACTCCAAATTCAAAAATACATATTTTCCCCCTAGCCTGTAGTACTGTTTATCCATCTAGATTTTTTGGTGTGAGTTGCAGAGTTTTGGAGATATCAGATGTCTGACTTCTCTCCAGTATAATGGGACTAAATGGCACTCGGCTTCTGGTGCTCAAAACACAGAAAAAAATACATTCTCAAAACTCAACAGAAATGTCTCTTTCCAGAAATCATGATCAGTTACTCAAGATAATCCACAGAACTTGTTGTGAGCACTTTCACGTAGGAATTTTCTTTCTTGTCGAAAAGAAAGTAGGTCCAGTAGATTCTAAAGTGGCTTTGGGTTACGTTGAGTAAACAAGTGATGATTTCATGAGGAATATGTGTTGTTGATTTTGGGTGAACTGTGCCTTTAAATTAGAAATACTACATTCCCAAAACATATACCTCACTACCTTTAAAAAAATAGAGTATGACCAGAAATCAAAGAGAAAGTTTCTGCTTTCTTTTTGTCATAAGTATTGAAAACGCTATTAGCACCCAGATGTTCATAGCCAACAATACTATTTGCACCCCAGGTGGAATACCCAATGTGCTATTTACACCCACATGGCAGAAATCCTAACCCTTACCAAGCAGTTTTGCTGCCTAAACTTAAACAAACTGCAACTGCAACTGAAATATTTAATTAAAAAAAAAAAAAAGTTCCACGTGTGACTCAAACCCAAGTTTCTTTACTGAAAGTCCTGTGTTTGACACATTCATCCCCCTTACATGAACTAGGGGCCGGGTGCAAATAAATGAATAGCTGCTGTGTGACTATTCTCATCTAGGTCTGGGTGCAAATAGACTCTCCGTTTCTTTATTCGGTCAACTGTTCAGTTGTACTTTATGTAAATTTTATTTCCAAGCATGAAAATCTAATTCTGGGGAGAAATGCTGAAAATTTCATTTATTTACTATTTTGGCCTACAAGTAGTCAAATGTAAACATATTATCAGGATATAAAAAAAATTCCCCCCAGTTGCTAAAACCACCAAATTCAGACAGAAAATGGTAATGGTGGCTGACAGTGGTTAGTTCCCTTAATATGTCAGCTAAACAAAATCAGAATTATCCTTTATAAAACAATTACATCCCTGTAACAGAGTCACCAGTATGGCAGCTATGGGTGTGTTATATCACGGATGTGAGAATCAAGCCTTTTGGGCTTTCTGCCAGAAAGGCTTTCTAACAAGTAGTTGACATTTCAGAAGAGTTTGTTTTAACCCAAAACACGATCTTTTCCTGAACCTAACCAAGTAGTTTTGGTGCCTAAACCAAACCAGACTGTGTTTAAAAACTGAAAATAATAAGTTAATTAAAGGAACAATATCTAACCAAAAATGAGCACAACAGCCTGAATAGCAAGTTGGAGCCATAGACTATATATTAAATAGATTGAAATTTTATTTAATAGCTCCCCCTCCTCCCCAGACATAACAGGCAGGCTGCAGGAGCTTTGCAGGAGTGCAAGATGCGCTCAACCTGAAATTTACATTAACAAGTGACGACAAATCCTCCACTTATTAACTGTCAGTTGTCTGTCAATGTAAAGTTAAGCCTGTTATCCAGAAAACAAATACCCACTGCTCTGAAAATACACTGTGGATGATGAGTTCAGTGGCTGCCTGTCTCACTGCCTGCCAGACTCCATTAATATTTTTCTCTAAATATCTACACCTTCTGCAAAATTATTAATGATTTCTCATGACCCATAAACAGACAGTTACTCATTAAACAAAAGTTCTGCATTCATTTGAGCTCTAACTGATGTGAAACGGGCATACAAAACAGTTATTCCAGTCCAAAATAGAAATTTCAAAGGTTAAGTATTTCAACTTAACATGTTTCCTTGATCTCTGATGACACAGTAAATCTATCACAGAGTTCTCCTTTAAGTTTGAAAATAAGTTAAAATTGACTTTTGTAATCACCCTGAACATGAAACTCCCTGTCCTTGGTGAAAGGCCAGTGTCTGACCCTCTCATCCACCACAACCTGCTTCCTACAGACTTCCTGACCTCCTAAGGACTTTCTGCAAGAAAGCCTTTCTGGCACAAATTCTTCCTGGCAGAAAGCCTTGAAGGCTTACTTCTCTCAATACCTGTTATGTCACCTGACAGTCTTGAAGTTGTATATACAAGTGGTCTGCACATTGGAATAGTAGCAACACACTGTTCATTTACGGTACCTCGACTCACATGACACAAACAATGAACCTTCCGTAAAATCTGACGCCATCATAAATATAAACCTGTTAAATGGATTCATGTCGACAGACTTGCCTTGCTAAAGCGCCCCTGCGTTTCAGCTCAGCATGGGGTTGTGTTCCATACAGTGTTAACAGCTGACTTTCACTCCAAGTTTTTGAAGTTGCCTTAGTAAACTGTGCATGATATTTTCGGCTTGTGAAGAATCTATATTTGATCTTGTGTAGCCAATGTGTTAGGAGGCATTTGCTTTGTGTGTATAAATAACTCACTATGAGTATGTGTACTTCTTAGTCTCCTATTTGCACAAACCAGAAGTGTCCTCTGAAGCCTGCTCCCTTTCCCTTTGTGTCTTACCTTACATGGTTCCTAAATATGACCCCCTGTATTGTACCAAAATCCCTCAACCCTAGACCAGAAAACTGGGAAAGTATGATCTACATGTACTTTCTAGTAGCAAATTACAGTCACTAGGACTCACCGCTATCCCTTATATTTTGCACAGCTCCGTTGCACCTGTCGCCAGGACCACAGTAGGCAGTGTATAAAAGTACATACAGTGTAACTTTAGAAAGTATATGTCTCCGCAGAAGTGAAACTTCTAAATCTTCCTTATCTAATGTCCTTCACAGTTCTGTTGTGACTGAGACTGAGCCCAGAGGTTATGCTTATGCGCTAGAAGATGAGATGATCTGCAATGATCTCCTCCCTATTTGTCCAGTGCTGCTGAGATCCAGCAGAAAACAAAATGGACGAGGGATCCTCATGTAAGCCAGTGACAAGGGGTGGAGGCCACATTAATGACTCGGGAGGTGTGATCACAGTTGTCTGTTGAATTAACAGAGCAATATGTAAGAGACACTAAAAGTCTGTGTGGAGTACAATAGTGGCCAATTACTGCCATCATTATTATAGGGGTAGGGCTGAGACAAACTTGTTCACACCTTGTCCCATCTATCCACATCTGAAGGCACATGTTTTGAACAGCCATACTTGAAAGCTGGGTGATAAACCATCATCGCCAGGGTACCAGACGAATTTGCTAGTGGGCAACCCATCGGGGTACTTTGCTCCTGTGTCATGCTTCTCTCCCTTCTTGCGTGAAAACAACCACTCTAATTTGACAGGTGGTGAATACAAATTCTAAGGCTTTTGCCAGTTTAATCGCCTTTAGGAGCCCAAATCCTATGACCAGTCAGGTAACCAACTGTGCTATGTCTTTGCCGATCAACGACTGGCATAGCAAAACAGAAAGAAAAGTGCCCGCTCAGTCTTCCTCATTCAAAATGGAAGAACAACACCACCAAGTGGCCGGAGGTGGTATAACCTGACATATACAAGTACCTTACTGAATCTAATCTGCTGTATTTCTGACATCTGTCACTTTTTAAGATGCTATTTTGCTGTTTTAGTGGTTTGTCCACTGTGGTGTTATGGTAAACTAATTACATTGCCACAGCGCTTGTTTTTACCAAAAAGGAGGCGTGGTCGAGGGGAGTGATGTATGTCTGCTCTCATCTGTTTGCTCTGGCAGATACATCTGGCCCCTTCTTCCATTCAGGCAGATTTCCACCAGCCTTAGACGAAAAAGTGGCCAATCACCATTTATTTAATATGGAGAGGTTCTATATGATGACTGACAGACGAACGTCACCGGTCCATATTTAAAAAGTCAAATGTCACATGTTTCACTGCTCTGATCGGTTGAAGGTTTATCCAATTGCGTCCAGCCAGTAGGTCAGTCTGGCAAAACACCTCAGACTCCCGAAACACAGATCAAACTGTTGAACCAGGTGGTACTGATTCAAGATTATGTTGGTGCGTTGCCTGTTTTTTTCGCCTCAAAAGTTTTCAGAAACACATTTTAGTGTACTGTTTAGCTGTAATACCAGAAAGATTGCAACCATGCAGCTTTGTGTCCTGCTTGAAAACAGACCAAGCACGTTCTGTTAATCCGATTGGTTGTACTGTAGATCTGTCAAATTTCATCCAGAGGAATTTTGGTCTAATGGCCTACTGCTGTCACAGAGAACAGAGAGAGGGTAAGTAGAGAGTTTCACTTGTCTGTAGACACAAAGAATAAGTGTGTGAAGAAGGAAAATAGAGAGCTTAGGAAAGAAGTTCAATTCTTACACGCTCTCTCATGTCCGCACATCAGATCAATTACTGCATGAGTCATACTGCTTCTCAGGTTGTTAGCTTTGGAGACTTTCAAAAATTGTTAAAAAGCAGCTTCTGACCTTAAAAGCAAGTGGGTGTTTCAGCAAGGATTTTTTTTTTTTTTTTTTTTTTTGAAAAAGAAAACTGCCCTGCTTTCCAGGCATTTAACCTCTATGTTCAGGCTTTTATAACTTAGCTAAGTTCACATGTGGGGGACTGACAGTTCCAGGACAAGATCCAGCAGCTTACCTACATCTAAAGGATGTGGGTCAGTGCTTTGAGGACAGTATTTTGCACATGAATAGATGTGGACAGATGCATTGAAAGAATAGTGACAGATACACTTACAATCCTGTGTTAACATCCATTGCCAGGCAGCTGAAGACCCACTCAGCCCTCGAGTCATGTGACTATAAAGTTGAAATTATACTTTGCGTGCTGTTCCAAGTAGATTCGGGTCTGTGTGACGAAAATTTCATCATCAGAGGGTGTAGACGTGAGCTTTGTGTGGATATCTGCACACCTCCCACTTGTTATGACTGTGCAGACTTGACTGCAGCTTGTCCTTGTGGCCACTACACTACAACAAGCTATGGAATACTGTGTACGTGGGTAGAACGCATCCTCCAAGCACACTGTGTCTTGTGATGTCAACAGCTGTCCGTATACATGTCCTTTTGGGAGTATGTTAAGGCCTGAAAGGGGTCAGTAATTTCAGATGAAGTGATGAAGAAGTGCTTTTTATCCACAAAAAGCAAGTGAAGCCCCCTTGCCCACACCTTTACATCACCATAACTGATGGACTGACAATCTAACATGCAGTGATTGGAGTCCAAATGACTGTCCAAAAGTTCACGCAGTTACCCCTAATTCACCATACTTCACCCCTCTCTATTGCCTCACCATTCAGAACACGTTGCTGTGGAAAACAACAACTTCCAAACTAGCACCCTACACACTGAAAGTGGATAGTCACTGAAGGTATGAACATGAACAAGCTAACAGCTTTTTCTTTTGCGAGGAGTAAACTGCCACTGCCAGTGTACTACCAAAACAAGTTCCCCATGCTGTTTGCCCCAGGCCAAGAGCTCTCCCAGCCTGGGGCAAAAAAGCTTTTACACTGGCACAATCCTGACCCATTCCAAAGTGGGCTAACCCTGACTTTAGCCTAAGGCTTGTTGGCCCTGCTCCAGAGCATGGTTAGCCTTGAGTTTGCGGGTTAATCCCCTGAATCAACTGAACGCAGAGCCCAAAAGGTGCCAGTGTCAAATGGGGCTAAAAGATCCAAGGAGTAGTCATTGAACATTCTAAAACGTTCACATCAGTTGGTGTACCAATGGACATTTAACCCTGGATTAAGCCCTCTGAGCCCAGGGTGAAGGATAGATGGCTAAGAATGTGCGGTGTGAAAAGCCCTAATTTGTGCCGGTTGTGTAAGTCTAATGTGCACGCGACCACAGAGTCAACAAGGTTGCTGCACGGACCATGTTGAGAGCTTAAAACCTCTCAGGACTGCCATGGTGCAAAAAGCTTCACATGCGAATTTAATGGCTTTCAATATGGGAACGCCAGTCCACAGCAGTTGTCTTTGATGTAAGACTTGTAGATGATTGGAACCACAGGATTGAACAGGTCATCCAGTAAGAGTGTGACTGATGCATTAAGACTGTTAGGGGAAGACAGAGGTAGAGAAGCTAACCAGTAACCAGTTGGTTTGACCCTCAAAGGCAGGGTGTGTTCAAGTGCCCGTAAGCCAAGCACTGAACCCCTAAAGCACTCCAGCGCCAGACTGATTTGTAGAGTTGTATACATGCAGGTCAGAGGTGTTTATGTTTGTGTATGAGTGACGTAACAAATGCCAGTGAAAGTTAAACGGCCGCTGAAAGTTTTTCTACCTCTAAATGTGAATGAAGCCAATGAAAGAATTATGTCGTGACCACCCGACCCCTCTGTTCACTTGCCAGTTAGTGCGAGCAAAGGTGAAGGCAGCGAGGAGAGACATTCAGGGCAAACCTGCTGGGCTTCAGAGGGATGTATAGCTGTGGATGTTACACTTCCAACCTCCCTCCCCCCTCCTTCCCTCAGTGGCAGAAGTATTACTGTGTGTTTTAGTTGTGGTAAATGAAGCTATTTTAAATACTGTAATGAAAAAGAAATAATATATATGTATTTTAACAGATGTTTTCATCTTTCTCAGTGAGTTTTATGCTGTTAAAAAATATAGAGCACTGTATTTAAAATAAAATAAAGAAAAAAACCTGCAGATGATATCTAAATGTTTTATAAAAGATAAGTTTAGATTTTGTATGAGATGTGATATTTTGTGTGATTTGTCTACAATGTTATAAAATGAGAAATTGAATGTACTGTGACTGCCAACAGGCATTAAAACTGATTGAATAATTGATTAATTAATGAATAAATAAACTATTGAAATTCTGGAAAACATCTACCTGTTCAGTGTCTTTTTTTGTCTCCGTAAATTTAATTATGAGTTAATATGTGGTGTCAGTCTTATTCATAGGGGCCAGGGGCCCATATTGTGACAAAAAATGACTATAAAGAGGCCAAAATGATTACAAAGACACACAAAATGAACACAAAGACAAAGAGAACCTACAGAGAGACACAGAATACCACAAGATAACCATAAAATGACCACAAAGAGAAACAAAACATCTATAAAAAGCCACAAAATCACCACAGAGACACAAGACTAGATACAGTGGCATTAAAACTACAAAGAAAAAAATATATTTAAAAAAAAACTACAAACTGCAAAAAACTGCTGAAAGCCACAAAAAGACACAAAACAACTGCAAAGAGAGGTAAACTGGATACTTAAAGAGGCAGAAGAACCACAATGTCTGCCACATCATCTGTCCATGTTCTTGTTGACACAGCACAAAAGAACAGGTACAATAACATAAGTGAACAGAAGATGGCGCTATTGGCCTACTGAGTGTCAGTGCAGGCTGTCAACTGCAGCTGGTGATCGAGACAGCAATTCAAAATGTATAGCAGCACCAGTACTTACATCATAATCCACTGTTTCGTAATCTTTTGAGGACAGTGACAATACTGAATTCTGCATTCACTATTATATTAAAAGAGCACAAACAAGGAAAAATAATCTTGTACATTTCCCATAGCTTTTAAATTACATTCAACATTATTTAAGGCTCATTTTTGGGACTTTTTAGCCTTTATGTGATAGCACAGCTTTAGACAAACAAGAAATGGAGGAAAGACGTGCAGCAAAGGGCCACAAGCTGGAACTGAACTCATTGCCACTGCTGAGTGGGCGTGTTCTACCAACTGAGCTGAGGCGTCACAGGAATTTAATATTCATGTACATTTTGTGTTTGTGCATAAGCCATCCTGCTGGAGGCCACCATGTTAAACCACCATGTTTGTACAGTAGCCCAGAACAGACAAGCCAAACACTGGCTATAAACATGACCTTTCATGTTAAGTTTCACACTGGTTCTTTAATGAGCTGTAGTATTTAATTTTCAGATTAAGGCTGGGTTGTACCAACAAGGATTAAATTTTAAACCTGTTTAAGTAAGCTTTAGCTTTAAATTATGTTACAAACTTTTAAACAATCTTAAAATTAAAGATAGAATTTAAACCTTTCTTTAAACCTCACTTTAGTTTCTACTCAAAGCCTAGATTAAATTTAATTCTGTGGCACCAAAACTTTGAAGTGTGATCCAATATTAACTTTAAACTTACACTTGAGGAGGATGGATTGAGCCATTAGCTAGCTAGCAAATAGTGTAATCTTTTGTCAATTTTTTTTGTTAGCTACAACATAAAAAAACTTGCTAGCTAGCTAGCCAGCTAGCAAACAATATAACTGTTTTGTTTGTTTGTTTTTTTAACTTTTTAGCTAGTTAGTAAACAATATTTTCTTTTCTTTTTGAGACAACATACAAACAGCTAACAACATATCCTTTTAAAGTTTTTATCCAGCCAGCAAATTAGATTTTTTTTTAGCTAGTTGACATACAACATTACTTCTTTTTCCCTACTTTTTAGCTAGCCGGTGTTACCTTAATTCATTTTAAATTGTGCAGCAGAGCTCTGCTTAATTTTTGTGCTAATCTTGAATTATATTAATCCTAGCTGGTGCAATCCAGTCTACATTTTTTACATTATCAGTTTTTAAAATATGACATATTTTCAGATTAAACTACCCTGCTGTAAATATGAAGTAGTTAAACTGATCTCCACCCCCACAAGCTACAACCTTGAAGTAGCCTTATGGTGCTCACATGTTCATGCATCATTAATGATTCATGTGAGTTTGTTATTGAATGTCAATACATTCTCATTTACATCACTGAAAATATTAATGGTCTACTGACAAAGATGCAGTGGTGGAAAGTACTGAAAATCTGCAACTACAAGTACTGTTATATTGTAAAAGTCCTGGTGTTAGAAATATACTTAAGTAAAAGTACAAAGTATTTGTGGAAAAACTATTCAGAGTATTAGTTACATGTAACTGTTGATGTCACCTCTCCAAACAAGGGTTCCAATTTTTTCAATTTTTATCATTTTTTTGTCATTTTTTTTCTCATTTTAAGTCTAAGTTTGCCATGCCATTATTGTCTATTTATTAAATATCCATCATTACATTTTTAATTGGTTAAATTCTCAACAGCAATCAATCAATTAATGATTGATCATGAATATTATTTCTCCAAATGTGCCCTGCTGCAGCATTTTGTTTTGTTTTTTATTTGTATGTCTTTGTTTTCATTGGCTTGTTTGTGATCAGATCACCTGATTGGTTACTAAAATGCAGACGAACAGTTTGGATATTAATTCAAATTGCACTCAGTACTTAACTAAGATTTTTTTTTTTTAAACTAAGTAGATTACATCTTGTAATGCATATTTAAGCATGAGTAAAAGTACAGACTTGAAAATCAACTCATAAAATTACGTCAAAAAACTACTTCATTACAGTAATTTGAGTATTTGTAGTTAGGTCAGCTGGTTTTCTCCTCCTGTCTTTCCATTAATTAAGTTTCTAAGTAGAAGCTATTGACATTTTGAGTATTTGTACAGTAGTGTTGTATTAATACTTTAAGCAAACGATCTAAGTACTTCCACCACTGTCTGTGCGCTGGTGAAAAACTGGTGTGAGACCATTCAGAAAGTGGGCTGTACCTCGGGACATCAGCCAATCAGCGTCTCGTCCGTCAATATGATCTGGCTCTGAAACAGAGAGTGAAGTGAAGTAACTCCGGAGGCTGTGTTTACTTTCGCCGATTGCAGTGTGGGTAATTGAGTGTGTCAGAGCTCCGCGAGCCGCCTCAGTCTGCAGCTCTCAGTCAGGAGTCAGCCTCACCTCCTCCACCTCCTCCTCCTCCTCCGGTGAAGGAGCGACATGAAGCTGCTGGACGAGCGGATCTGGTCGCTGCTGAAGTGCCACTGGCAGCAGACCCTCACGTACTGGAGCGTGTTCTTCAGCTTCGGCCTGTGCATCGCCTTCCTGGGACCCACCATCCTGGACCTGCGGTGTCAGACCCAGTCCACCCTGCAGCAGATCACCTGGGTCTTCTTCTCCCAGCAGTTCTTCCTGCTGGTGGGCAGCAGCCTGGGAGGACTCTTCAAGAAAACGTGAGTTACTATGAAAAACTATTACTGAAAAAACTTTTAAACAGTCAACAGTTAATTTATTGACCCTATTATCTATTATCTTATGAACTAAAGTAACTTAATATTTCTGCATTATTTTTCATGTGTCTACTTAACATAATAGGCCTTTTCCCCAACAGCCATGTTGACATAAAACAGCGGGTTAAACACAGGTGTTATCAATGATGCATGATGGGTCATTCCTGTCTATTTCTGTCCCCACGAAATATTTCACTAAAAATAAATGAAACGTTTATTATCAAAGACTTTCATTATAGATTGGAGACCTCTTTATGACATTAACACAAAAGAATTAATGTTTTGGTTTTTTTTTTACATTTTATGGCACATGCACTCCTTTTTGCCATGTCCTCAAAGCAAATTTTCAGTTTCACTGCAACACATTTGCAATATATTTATAAATAAAACTTATTCTATTATTTTTACTTGTACAATTTACTGTGTCCCTGAAATCGCATTCCACCCTGTTAGCTTGTGGGATTTTTTGCCTTATAAACAAAAACAACTACAGTTCCCATAAATCACTTCAGCAGCACTTCTGCAGCTCTGTTTTCCTGTGAAACTCCAGCAGTGTTTTGTGGACTAACAAAATAAACCCGACCCTCAGTCAACATGAGGGTGAGTGGATAATGACTGAATTTTCATTTTTGGGTGAACTATCCCTTTAAATTCAGTTAATACAAGCTGAAACTGAAACTGACTGGAAGGAAGGGTGCACTATGTTTACGACACACAAATTATATTTTGTAACAGACATTCATTACCACTTCAATACTTTTGTACATATTGAGCTGTAATAAGGTTAGATAGGCCTGATAGGCTGATTTAACAATTATTTTTACTAATCTCACATGTACAGCAGTGGGGTTTGTGTAAACCCAAACAATATGGAAGTAAAACCAACAAAACGTTGTTAAAGAACAGTATCATGTTATCTAATATTTTTACATATGGCTATATTTCTCTGTATTTTAAAGTCAAAGAAATATTCCTATTCCTATTTGTCATGCAAAATTTGTATAGTATATGAGAGCATGATGGTGCTCATTTGTGTTCAGCCAATAGAAGGCCTGGGGCCATAGCTATAAATTCTGACCATTTAAGGCAGTAAAATAAATCGTGCTCAGCGTTCTCCACCAGAATTACATACCTGGCAGTGTAGAAGATTTTTTATAACACCATTTAGACCATTACATAGAGAGATACAATTGCAAAAGAAAAAAAAAAATTATAGCTGCTGCGCAGCAATGGTCGGGGCCAGGCAATTTTAGGCAAAATTAGGCAATTCTGAGCAACAAGCAGAGTGTAGGAAGATGAAAAAAAGGTGGCATTCTAATGTGCATTTTACATCAGTTGAGGCTTGAACTCACAATTTCTGGCACAAGAGACTCTGCATATTGACTGATAGCTAAGCCAAATAAACAGGGAAAAGAGACAAGGGATAACAGGGAAACGTGTTGATAAAGAGTATTTGTCTCTTCCCAAAACTCCCTGAATCATAATTATTTAAATCTTAGCAGTCTCTAAGCCACATAGCATGATACCTGAACATAAGGCTTTCACATTTGAAAGTCCATCCTGCCTTAGCTGAGGCTCGAACTCACAACTTCTGAGACTGAGGTCTGGCTTTTATCTCACTGAGCTAACTGGCAAGTAACAGTTCATGTGTTGCTTCACAAATTGACTAAGCCAAGATCAGGGTGCCAGACAGCAGCCATCCATGCCATGGAAAAGCAAATTTCAAAGTGAAAGTTCTAAAGCTGTAGCACATATGGTTGATTTGTTATGAATTTTCACCATCAGGACTATTGTCTTGTGTTTCCAGTTGAGGACATCTGGCATGGGACTGGACCTTTGTGAAAAGTTTGGGTAGATTTCTCATGTGGAAATGTTGTACAAGCTGAGGCTTGAACTCACAACCTTCAACACCAAGAACCATCCTCTATCTCACTGAGCTAATTGGCAAATGGAAACACCACTTGTAGCTTCACAAATTGACCAAGCCAGTCACCTGTGTGCAAGACAGCAGCTGTTAGCATGTAAAGGCAGATTTCAAATGGCTGTCAAAAATTCAGTTATTGAGACAAAAATCCCAAAATACACAAATTGCATCTAGACAGCATGGAGATGTTGGTCATTAGTTTTTAACAATGATTTATTGGCTCCAAAGTGAAAAACTGATGTTTAAAAATGCCATTTTTGCATTGACTCCAATTGTTCGCATGAGAGTGAAATTCAAAATGCTGTAAAAAATTCAGTTTTTGAGATAAAATTCTGATATTTTCCAAACATCATCTACCATGACTCCAAAATTTTGTCATTTTTTAAAATGAACATTGAAAATGTATTTAGCAAGAATTTGCAAGTATATGTTTATAATACTGTTTACAGTCAAACATTTTGATGCACTGTAGGCTCAATTTTTGATAAATCAAAAATCTGTGTGGATCGTTTGTGTAGGACAGTCTGAAGATGCTCTGTAGCAAGTTTGGTGCCAATTGAGCAAAAATTGTGGGAGGAGATAGGTTTAATAAGTTTTACAGTTTTTGAAAAAAACAGAGTGATGGACTTCATAATTTGCAATAGGTTTAAATGTACAAAAGTTTCTTCAGTATTGGGGCTACATTTTGGTGAAAGTTGCAAATCTGTAGCACATATGGTTGATTTGTTGTGAATTTTCAAAATTTTGAACTTTAGAGGCTTGCTGTAGCGCCACCATCAGGACAATTGACCTGTTTTTGCAGCTGAGGCAGTCTGGCATGGGACTGGACCTTTGTGCAAAGTTTGGTCATTTTTTGCGCATGGGAAGTAGGATTTCCTCAGAAGAAGAAAGAAGAAGAAGAAGAAGAAGAACATTGAGGAAAACAATAGGATCCTGGCAGCTTAGGCTGCCCGGCCCCTAATAAATAAAATCTTATTTAACAATGAAATAAATAAAGAAAATGTAACATTTTGTGATAAAAAAAAAAAAAAAATCATGTGATAATAAAAAAAAGACAAAGAAAACAATAGAAATACATGAAAAAGGATATTAAAACAAACAATAATATCAGTAAAGTTCAATGAATACTAAACCTGTACCACAAACTCAATAGGCAAAAACTCAAGCAACACAAATTAAATCCTTCATGTTCAAAAAGGAGTAGAACTTTAATTGGGCCTGAAAAGTTGGGCCCGAAAAAGCCCAAGCCCAACAACATTCTGTCTGAACCTGACCCGAACCCGTCCCTCATTAGCATATTTCCAATTATAGTCTGACATTTTTCTTAAAAAGCTTCCCTCCTTGTACCAAACAGTCAGAGTTTTCAGTGACAGGGACAATACGTGGGGGGAATTTGAATTGGCAACGACTAAATTAGGGAGAAAAATGAAAAAAAAAAAAGAAGAAAGAAACCCAAACTCAACGTAAGCCTATTAAATATGTGAGAAATACGTCCCGACCCGACCCAAACCCATCGAGTCCCGTCAGGTTCGGGCACAGATCTCAAGCTTCAAAAAGGAGTAGGAAGACATACCCACTTGTCTGTTCCTACCTTCCTTTTGCAGCTATTCATCTATTCAGCTTTACCAGTTCTATATGCAACCCAAGGCAGTATAAATATAAACAACTTTACCAGTTCTATATAAACAACCATGATTTCCACCCTTGAGGTTGAATAATTAGTATGATTGACAAAATGTATGTATCTGAGGTATTTCAATGAGGACATTGAGAATTTGATCTTTGACAGTTACACTGTGTTCTAAATTTGACTGGCAAATCTGCAACATGCAAATGGACGACGTATGTTTCAGACCTGTGCTTTCCCTCACACGCTGAGCAGCTAGCTCCACCTCACGCTATGACAGTAAAATGCTGCTTAGACAGTGATGATGATAGTTGTTGAGATATTTCAGTCTGGTCCAAAGTGGTGGACTGACTGACTGACTGACAGACTAACATTGCCATCCCCAGTGTCTGATTGGTACGTGGATCTCAGAGACATGTGGTATTGATGCAATGGTTCATACTTTGTGAAGCTCTACATTGCTGGACTGAGTCCTGCAGACTGTCTTTAGTGTTAATTTCACAATTGATATTGGTTGATATATTATTTATATCATTATATAAAGTATATAAAGTATGTGGGAGTTCAATACAGTTCATCTAGTCGTTTTACCCACTGGTGGTTACTGCCACTGCTGATTACATCTACTTTCCCTGATGTTTTTGTATCCCTATACCCCAGGCACATTGTGAAATATGCCCTCAACAAGCTAAACGCTATGTAGGACAAGGTTAAAAAGAGATTGGAAAGTTGGCAGGACAGGAGGAGAACACAAGGTGAAGATAAAGTGGAGGTGTGCTGCTGCCGGAGGGCTGTGATAAACCTACTGGGTAAATAAAAGTTAGTGGAGTAGCAGACCATCAAGGTGACTTTACTGCAGCAGCAGCAGACTGGAAATCCCCCAGAGAGTCTGGCCTGAGTCACAGCACTGCTCAGCTTAATCACAGCAGATTGTCATTCAAACTAGAACTAAATTTACACCTCTCAATGAGTGACTGCATGTATTTTATTAATATGTCATAAACAGTCTGACCATGCTGCATAACGCTGTATGTTATCTTCTCTTTGTCTCTTCTCCAGACTCCTGTCCTCCCTGTTAGCCCTCCTCTTCTGCACTTTCATCATCTCATTCGTGTTTGCCATCATACCGCTATGTCACCACATCGCACTGTTGGCCGTCGCCATGGCGCTCGCTGGCAACGCCATGGGGATCATCGACACCATCGCCAACCTGCAGCTGGTCAATCTGTACCAGAAGGACTCTGCTGTATTTCTACAGGTCAGAAAGCAGAGTTGTGTTTGTCCTGCATGCCATTTCTTCCCCTAGGATGACAAATGAATGACCTGCCCTGCTCTGCCTCTGATTGGCTAGTACTTGCTGCCTTCACGGGTTGGGTTGGTTACATTTAGTGATGAAAAGTGAGACTAGTCAAGGTTAGGGTAAGACTATCATGGTAAGTCAGTCAGAGGCAGAATAGGGCAGGTCATTCCTTCGCCATCCTAGGAAAAAAGTCAAGCAAGCTTCCCATACATAAAGGGGAAAGGATGTCACTGTGGATGTGCATGTGGGCCAGAACAATACACATGAAACTACAGAAGGTTAAAGCTGTAGTAATCAATATTTCTGTATGAACAATAGGCCACATTACTTTGTGTAATGACCTTTACAATCTAATTTGCTTACCTTTGGTTGATTATTTAGCTTGGTTTAGTTTCAATGGTCATCAGAAAACCAAAAAACAAACAAAGCAAACAAAAAAAATTAGAGTGAAAAGGAAAGAGAATGGCATGCAGCGAAAATGCCAATAGTGTGTTTAGGCTGTGTCAGAATCTCCCAACTGAGCTATTTCAGAATCGAATTTGGTACATGGTGGCAGTCCATTAGCATGGATAGGCAGGACCAGCGCTGGATGGTCCAATTTGCCAGCAATTCTAACCATCAAAACAAAAAAAAGGAAAGAGAATATTCGACTTACGTCACCACAAACACAACTCCATGTCAATGCTAATGTTCAGTGTGTAAACAGGTGCAAAGTAGCCTTAAACCTTGTCAAAATTGTCAACACAACATTGACGTATGACCTTTTCAGCTGATATAGCTAAGGTGTTTGCAAACAGTTCTGTATTTACACAGCTAGCAGTTATAGAGCAACATTATTATTCATTTGGAGTTGTGTTTCTGGCCACCAGATGAATAAGAAGTCCAGTTTTCACTCTCTTTTAGCTCTGTTTTTGGTCTCTACCGACTCCTGAGGGAAATATGCAGCTCTTTAGCTGCTAATGCTCAACAGAGTTCACCAGCTAGCCTCTAACTGTGTCTGTCTCCTGTTTGCTACTGACCAGGTTTAGTGTAAAGTGGATTTTTAGAGCCTTTTCTCTGAAAACAGCTGCTGCTGTGTCTGAAAACAACTCTGTGGGAGCCGTGAGCGTGAACAGAAACAGTAAAGTTGTGGCCAGACAGCTAAACAGTGAGCTGTAACTCACTGTAAAGCTCCTTCAAGCTGATTGAGCTGAAAAGAAATTTCTCTACAAGAGCTGATGAGTATGAGTGACCTTTTTCACATTGTCACACATTCATATTCTTATTAGACTAAATATCTGTTACAGCTGATTTAAGAAAGAGGAATATAGAACAATATATAATATAGAAAGAAATTCAGAATTGATCCATCGCTCAAAATTTTTGATATAATTATTGGAACTCTTAACCTAAAAAAGATACTGACACCAATATTGGAAAATGCCTGTGATACTACTGAAAATGCTGGCATCAGTATTGGTGCATCTGTGAGTCTATGAACCAATCAGATGCCATGTAATTTATAACCGTATCATTACTCGGTATTGGCCGATATGCAAAGTTCAGGTATTGGAATCGGTATCTGGAAAACTGTAACCTTTCAACTTAGGAGTACCAAAATGGACACAGTTTCTCTGTCATATATTGAAAAAACTCATGAACCAATAGTTGCAACAAAACCAGGGACGCTGCAGTTATATGGTAGAGTGTCTTACCCAGTAGGCTACTGGACACCACCAATATATGATGTTAAGGGTGTTTATGTCCATGTCTCGCCCTAGGCTTTGCATTTCTTCATAGGCCTGGGAGCACTGGTCAGTCCCTTGGTGGCTGACCCCTTCCTGGCAGAGGAATGCTGCGTCCTGGGTGCCAACTGGACAGCCAACTCCTCCTCTTCCTCGGACCTACAGCACCTCCGCAGCAGCATGGCCGGGCACGGAGCCGCGCTACACAACATATCCCAGTATCCTCTGCAGACCGAGGGTGTCGTCATCACCAGGGTGTCGTACGCTTTCTGGATCATGGCTCTTATCAATGTGAGTTCTTGCCAGTATTACATGTGTTATACAAATGATGATGCAGAACTGTTTACAATGATTACAATGTATACAAAGTGATCTATTTAAAGTCTGTGTAAAGGAAAAAGGGTGTTTTTCATCTTAAGACATAAAACAAGTCAGAAAATAGCTGCTGAAAACGTGACAACACTGAGAACTATGTAGTACCGAACTGTGGGGTTTGACCGTTAAACTGTTGTTCACCATTTCTGTGTTCAGGATTTTTTTGGTGGACGTGAAACATGGCTCAGTGACATGCCAGAGCCATGGTTACCCAGCACCATATAAGCCCCACAAACCGACACACGACTGACACTGCCTCCCCTCCCCCTCACCCTCCCTAATGGTCAGTTACGAATGTACCTTCTTGGACTCTCTCAGTCTAAATCAGCCCAGCAGTTCACTTCAGCTCACTTCAGTTCTAACAACCCGACACAGAAGAAACAAAATACCATCCTGTCACTGTTCTCTGGCTCTGGTGGCTCAAACATGTCTGGACATGTTGAATAATTGTGCAAACTTGGTACCTTCAGGAGTAGAAAATGGCGGCCAAGCTAGCTTAACTGTCAGCTCAGACTGAAAAGGGGCATGACTTAGGAAGGGTCTATTATTATTGGATAATTGGTTGAACATGATTTAAAATCAATCAAGTGCCGTCATTAGAGGAATGATGACATGTCCAGATCATGCAGGCCAAAGAGCTCTGCCGTGATAATAGTGTGAATCTAGTTTTCCTCCCTTGCAGTGCCTCTGTTGCCTCACTCGAGTGACAAACTAACATTACTGTAAGGCTGTGTGCACACCAAATCAGGCATTGCAGCAAAAATCCCGATAGAGGGGCATGGGCAGACAAACCATTGTGAGTGGTTTGTGGAAAGCTGATGTTTCCTGAAGATTTTCCCCTAGTGTGGACAGACAGGACCAGCATTAGACTGTCCAGTGTGCCAACAACTCTAACCATCAAGGCACCATGTTCCCAAAACACAGCTCACGAGCTGCCGAAACCCGGGATTGAACCAGGGACCTTTAGATCTTCAGTCTAACCGCCTCCCAACTGAGCTATTTCGGCACAAAAAGCAGTCGTATGGTGGCCCTCAGCTGAAAATCAAAATATCTTGAAAATATTAAAAATCTACTTCAGAAAACATCAATGTTCTTCAGAGGGACATGGGCAGACAAACCATTGTCCGTGGAAAGCTGATGTTTTTCTGAAGCTTTTCCCTTAGTGTGAACAGACAGGACCAGTGTCCAGTGTGCCAACAACTCTAACCATCAAGGTACCGTGTTCCCAAAACACAGCTCACGAGCTGCCGAAACCCGGGATTGAACCAGGGACCTTTAGATCTTCAGTCTAACGCTCTCCCAACTGAGCTATTTTGGCACAAAATCCAGGAACATGGTGGCCCTCAGCTGAAAATCAAAATATCTTGAAAATATGAAAAATCTACTTCAGAAAACATCAACTTCCTTCAAAGGGACATGGGCAGACAAACCATTGTCAGTGGAAAGCTGATGTTTTCTGAAGCTTTTCCCTTAGTGTGGACAGACAGGACCAGCATTGGACTGTCCAGTGTGCCAACAACTCTAACCATCAAGGTACTGTGTTCCCAAAACACAGCTCACGAGCTGCCGAAACCCGGGATTGAACCAGGGACCTTTAGATCTTCAGTCTAACGCTCTCCCAACTGAGCTATTTCGGCACAAAATCCAGGAACATGGTGGCCTTCAGCTGAAAATCAAAACACCTTGAAAATATTAAAAATCTACTTCAGAAAACATCAACTTTCTTCAGAGGGACATGGGCAGACAAACCATTGTCAGTGGAAAGCTGATGTTTTCTGAAGCTTTTCCCTTAGTGTGAACAGACAGGACCAGCATTAGACTGTCCAGTGTGCCAACAACTCTAACCATCAAGGTACCGTGTTCCCAAAACACAGCTCATGAGCTGCCGAAACCCGGGATTGAACCAGGGACCTTTAGATCTTCAGTCTAACGCTCTCCCAACTGAGCTATTTCGGCACAAAAACCAGGAACATGGTGGCCCTCAGCTGAAAATCAAAATATCTTGAAAATATGAAAAATCTACTTCAGAAAACATCAACTTTCATCACAGGGACATGGGCAGACAAACCATTGTCAGTGGAAAGCTGATGTTTTCTGAAGCTTTTCCCTTAGTGTGAACAGACAGGACCAGCATTGGACTGTCCAGTGTGCCAACATCTCTAACCATCAAGGTACCGTGTTCCCAAAACACAGCTCACGAGCTGCCGAAACCCGGGATTAAACCAGGGACCTTTAGATCTTCAGTCTAACGCGCTCCCAACTGAGCTATTTCAGCACAAAATTTTGAATTATGGTGACCCTCAGCTGAAAATCAAAATATCTTGAAAATATTAAAAATCTACTTCAGAAAACATCAACATTCTTCAGAAGGGCATGGGCAGACAAACCATTGTCAGTGGTGTGTGGAAAGCTGATGTTTTCTGAAGCTTTTCCCTTAGTGTGGACAGACAGGACCAGCATTGGACTGTCCAGTGTGCCAACAACTCTAACCATCAAGGTACCGTGTTCCCAAAACACAGCTCACGAGCTGCCGAAACCCGGGATTGAACCAGGGACCTTTAGATCTTCAGTCTAACGCTCTCTCAACTGAGCTATTTCGGCACAAAATCCAGGAACATGGTGGCCTTCAGCTGAAAATCAAAATACCTTGAAAATATAAAAAATCTACTTCAGAAAACATCAACTTTCTTCAGAGGGACATGGGCAGACAAACCATTGTCAGTGGAAAGCTGATGTTTTCTGAAGCTTTTCCCTTAGTGTGAACAGACAGGACCAGCATTAGACTGTCCAGTGTGCCAACAACTCTAACCATCAAGGTACCGTGTTCCCAAAACACAGCTCACGAGCTGCCGAAACCCGGGATTGAACCAGGGACCTTTAGATCTTCAGTCTAACGCTCTCCCAACTGAGCTATTTCGGCACAAAATCCAGGAACATGGTGGCCTTCAGCTGAAAGTCAAAATACCTTGAAAATATAAAAAATCTACTTCAGAAAACATCAACTTCTTCAGAGGGACATGGGCAGACAAACCATTGTCAGTGGAAAGCTGATGTTTTCTGAAGCTTTTCCCTTAGTGTGAACAGACAGGACCAGCATTAGACTGTCCAGTGTGCCAACAACTCTAACCATCAAGGTACCGTGTTCCCAAAACACAGCTCACGAGCTGCTGAAACCCAGGATTGAATCAGGGACCTTTAGATCTTCAGTCTAATGCTCTCCCAAATTAGCTATTTCAGCACAAAATTTTGAATTATGGTGACCCTCAGCTGAAAATCAAAATATCTTGAAAATATTAAAAATCTACTTCAGAAAACATCAACATTCTTCAGAGGGGCATGGGCAGACAAACCATTGTCAGTGGTGTGTGGAAAGCTGATGTTTTCTGAAGCTTTTCCCTTAGTGTGGACAGACAGGACCAGCATTGGACTGTCCAGTGTGCCAACAACTCTAACCATCAAGGTACTGTGTTCCCAAAACACAGCTCACGAGCTGCCGAAACCCGGGATTGAACCAGGGACCTTTAGATCTTCAGTCTAACGCTCTCCCAACTGAGCTATTTCGGCACAAAATCCAGGGACATGGTGGCCTTCAGCTGAAAATCAAAATACCTTGAAAATATTAAAAATCTACTTCAGAAAACATCAACGTCCTTCAGAGGGACATGAGCAGACAAACCATTGTCAGTGGAAAGCTGATGTTTTCTGAAGCTTTTCCCTTAGTGTGAACAGACAGGACCAGCATTAGACTGTCCAGTGTGCCAACAACTCTAACCATCAAGGTACCGTGTTCCCAAAACACAGCTCACGAGCTGCTGAAACCCAGGATTGAATCAGGGACCTTTAGATCTTCAGTCTAATGCTCTCCCAAATTAGCTATTTCAGCACAAAGTCCAGGAATATGGTGGCCCTCAGCTGAAAATCAAAATATCTTGAAAATATGAAAAATCTACTTCAGAAAACATCAACTTTCTTCAGAGGGACATGGGCAGACAAACCATTGTTAGTGGAAAGCTGATGTTTTCTGAAGCTTTTCCCTTAGTGTGAACAGACAGGACCAGCATTAGACTGTCCAGTGTGCCAACATCTCTAACCATCAAGGTACCGTGTTCCCAAAACACAGCTCACGAGCTGCCGAAACCCAGGATTGAATCAGGGACCTTTAGATCTTCAGTCTAGCGCACTCCCAACTGAGCTATTTTGGCACAAAATCCAGGAACATGGTGGCCCTCAGCTGAAAATCAAAATACCTTGAAAATATTAAAAATCTACTTCAGAAAACATCAACGTTCTTCAGAGGGACATGGGCAGAAAAAACATTGTCAGTGGTGTGTGGAAAGCTGATGTTTTCTGAAGCTTTTCCCTTAGTGTGGACAGACAGAACCAGCATTAGACTGTCCAGTGTGCCAACAACTCTAACCATCAAGGTACCGTGTTCCCAAAACACAGCTCATGAGCTGCCGAAACCCGGGATTGAACCAGGGACCTTTAGATCTTCAGTCTAACGCTCTCCCAACTGAGCTATTTCGGCACAAAAACCAGGAACATGGTGGCCCTCAGCTGAAAATCAAAACATCTTGAAAAAATGAAAAATCTACTTCAGAAAACATCAACTTTCTTCAGAGGGACATGGGCAGACAAACCATTGTCAGTGGAAAGCTGATGTTTTCTGAAGCTTTTCCCTTAGTGTGAACAGACAGGACCAGCATTGGACTGTCCAGTGTGCCAACAACTCTAACCATCAAGGTACCGTGTTCCCAAAACGCAGCTCACGAGCTGCCGAAACCCGGGATTGAACCAGGGACCTTTAGATCTTCAGTCTAACGCTCTCCCAACTGAGCTATTTCGGCACAAAATCAGGAACATGGTGGCCTTCAGCTGAAAGTCAAAATACCTTGAAAATATAAAAAATCTACTTCAGAAAACATCAACTTCTTCAGAGGGACATGGGCAGACAAACCATTGTCAGTGGAAAGCTGATGTTTTCTGAAGCTTTTTCGCTTAGTGTAACAGACAGGACCAGCATTAGAACTGTCCAGTGTGCCAACAACTACAACCATCAGTACCGTGTTCCCACAACACGCTCAGGAGCGCTGAAACCCAGGATTGAATCAGGGACCTTTAGATTCGTCTAATGCTCTCCCAAATTAGCTATATTCAGCACAAAGTCCAGAATATGGTGGCCCTCAGCTGAAAATCAAAATATACTTGAAAATATGAAAAATCTACTTCATAAAACACAACTTTCCAGAGGGAAATGGGCAACACAAACCTATTGTCAGTGGAAAAGCTGATGTTTTCTGAAGCTTTTCCCTTAGTGTGACAGACGGACCACATTAGACTGTCCAGTGTGCCAACATCTTAACCATCAGGTACCGTGTTCCCAAAACACAGCTCACGAGCTGCCGAAACCCCGGATTGAATCAGGGACCTTTAATCTTCAGTCTACGCACTCCCAACTGAGCTATTTTAGGCACAAAATCCAGGAACATGGTGGCCTTCAGCTGAAAATCAAAATACCTGAAAATATAAAAATTACTTCAGAAACATCAACGTTCTTCGGGCCCATGGGCAGAAAAACATTGTCAGTGGGGTGAAAGCTGATGTTTTCTGAAGCTTTTCCCTTAGTGGTAGAAAGCAGAACCAGCATTAGACTGTCCAAGTGTGCCAACAACTCTAATCATTCAAGGTAAGTGTTCCCAAAAAAAAGCTCAATAGCTGCCGAAAGGGATATGAACCAGGACCTTTAGATCTTCAGTCTAACGCTCTCCCAAATTGAGTCTATTTCGGCACAAAATCCAGGAACATGTGTGCCTTCAGCTGTAAAGTCAAATACCTTGAAAATATAAGAAAATCTACTCAGAAAACATCACTTTCTTCAGAGGGACATGGGCAGACAAACCATTGTCAGTGGAAAGCTGATGTTTTCTGAAGCTTTTCCCCTTAGTGTGAACAGACAGGACCAGCATTAGACTGTCCAGTGTGCCAACAACTCTAACCATCAAGGTACCGTGTTCCCAAAACACAGCTCACGAGCTGCTGAAACCCAGGATTGAATCAGGGACCTTTAGATCTTCAGTCTAATGCTCTCCCAAATTAGCTATTTCAGCACAAAGCCAGGAATATGGTGGCCCTCAGCTGAAAATCAAAATATCTTGAAAATATGAAAAATCTACTTCAGAAAACATCAACTTTCTTCAGAGGGACATGGGCAGACAAACCATTGTCAGTGGAAAGCTGATGTTTTCTGAAGCTTTTCCCTTAGTGTGAACAGACAGGACCAGCATAGACTGTCCAGTGTGCCAACATCTCTAACCATCAAGGTACCGTGTTCCCAAAACACAGCTCACGAGCTGCCGAAACCCAGGATTGAATCAGGGACCTTTAGATCTTCAGTCTAGCGCACTCCCAACTGAGCTATTTTGGCACAAAATCCAGGAACATGGTGGCCCTCAGCTGAAAATCAAAATACCTTGAAAATATTAAAAATGTACTTCAGAAAACATCAACGTTCTTCAGAGGGACATGGGCAGAAAAAACATTGTCAGTGTGTGTGGAAAGCTGATGTTTTCTGAAGCTTTTCCCTTAGTGTGGACAGACAGAACCAGCATTAGACTGTCCAGTGTGCCAACAACTCTAACCATCAAGGTACCGTGTTCCCAAAACACAGCTCATGAGCTGCCGAAACCCGGGATTGAACCAGGGACCTTTAGATCTTCAGTCTAACGCTTCTCCCAACTGAGCTATTTCGGCACAAAATCCAGGAACATGGTGGCCCTCAGCTGAAAATCAAAACATCTTGAAATATGAAAATCTACTTCAGAAAACATCAACTTTCTTCAGAGGGACATGGGCAGACAAACCATTGTCAGTGGAAAGCTGATGTTTTCTGAAGCTTTTCCCTTAGTGTGAACAGACAGGACCAGCATTGGACTGTCCAGTGTGCCAACAACTCTAACCATCAAGGTACCGTGTTCCCAAAACGAAGCTCACGAGCTGCCGAAACCCGGGATTGAACCAGGGACCTTTAGATCTTCAGTCTAACGCTCTCCCAACTGAGCTATTTCGGCACAAAATCCAAGAACATGGTGGCCTTCAGCTGAAAGATCAAAATACCTTGAAAATATAAAAAATCTACTTCAGAAAACATCAACTTTCTTCAGAGGGACATGGGCAGACAAACCATTGTCAGTGGAAAGCTGATGTTTTCTGAAGCTTTTCCCTTAGTGTGAACAGACAGGACCAGCATTGGACTGTCCAGTGTGCCAACAACTCTAACCATCAAGGTACCGTGTTCCCAAAACGATAGCTCACGAGCTGCCAAAACCCGGATTGAACCAGGGACCTTTAGATCTTCAGTCTAACGCTCTCCCAACTGAGCTATTTCGGCACAAAATCCAGGAACATGGTGGCCTTCAGCTGAAAGTCAAAATACCTTGAAAATATAAAAAATCTACTTCAGAAAACATCAACTTTCTTCAGAGGGACATGGGCAGACAAACCATTGTCAGTGGAAAGCTGATGTTTTCTGAAGCTTTTCCCTTAGTGTGAACAGACAGACCAGCATTAGACTGTCCAGTGTGCCAACAACTCTAACCATCAAGGTACCGTGTTCCCAAAACACAGCTCACGAGCTGCCGAAACCCGGGATTGAACCAGGGACCTTTAAATCTTCAGTCTAATGCTCTCCCAACTGAGCTATTTCGGCACAAAATCCAGGAACATGGTGGCCTTCAGCTGAAAATCAAAATACCTTGAAAATATTAAAAATCTACTTCAGAAAACATCAACTTTCTTCAGAGGGACATGGGCAGACAAACCATTGTCCTTGGAAAGCTGATGTTTTCTGAAGCTTTTCCCTTAGTGTGAACAGACAGGACCAGCATTAGGACTGTCCAGTGTGCCAGCAACTCTAACCATCAAGGTACCGTGTTCCCAAAATACAGCTCACGAGCTGCCGAAACCCGGGATTGAAGCAGGGACCTTTAGATCTTCAGTCTAACGCTCTCCCAACTGAGCTATTTCGGCACAAAATCCAGGAACATGGTGGCCTTCAGCTGAAACACTGATCTAGAACACTTTCAGTGGGTTCTGCTGCTTTTTATATCCCAAGGGTTTTATCTACTGTTTAACACAACAAGTTGGTTCTGTTAGAAACCTATTTATATTCCAAGGGTTTTATCTGGAACCCCTCCGTGGGGTTTCTACTGAACATTTTTATATTCCAGTGGTTTTATTTAGAACCCACCTCTGAGGGTTCTATTGAGACCCATTTTATATAATGACATAAAGAAACTTTGACAAAGGAGCTCTTCAAAGATTTCAACAATCCTTGAAGAACTCTTTCTTCCAAAAATGGTTGTTTGGATGAAAAGGGTTCTTAATGCAACCCTTAGTCTTACAAATAACCACTGACAAACAAAAAAAAGGGGTTCTTCATAGACAAATGATTCTGGTAGAACCTCAGTCCTTCAGGAAAAAAAACCCTTTTGGAACCCCTATTTCTAAGAGTGTAAAAATTTGCCATGACCAGAAACTCTAATAATAAGATAAATAGTTCATAATACAGTCAAGAAATGCTCAACACTGATGCACCTTTATCCTGGTAAGGCCTTTCCATGCAGTGCTGCACAATTTCACATGAAGATGGCACAAATGAAATTAAATGATCTCATGGGATTTCCAAACAGCTCTTCAGAGCCACACAGAAATGTGCCCTCGTTTTCACTTTTGTTCTTTTCAGAATTACTTGCATTTCCTCAGATGGCTATCAGCCTTTCAGATAAAACAATATGCTCCACTTCAGCAGAAATACCACCGTGTTTTTCTACTGTTTGAACTGGATCCGTTTCTTGCAGTGGACAAGATAAGACAGCCTGGATTCTACTTTTACGAGGGCAGGCTGACAATTAGAATCAGCTGACAGGAAGTGTTGACTTTTAACTTAGTTAACAATAGTCTGTTTGTGTGTTTGTGTGCAGCTCCCTGTACCAGCGGCCGTGCTCTCCTTGATGTACCACGAGAGACTTCTGCCTTGCTTCAGCAACAGTCCACGTCTGCTCGATAGAAACTCTCTGTCTGGCAGCAGCTCCACCGGGGACAGTGATCATGGTAATGCATTTGTGTGTGTGTGTGTGTGTGTCTGTGTGTGTGTGTTACCACTCTGCTAAGATGAATTGAGAGGAAGACCTCTCAGTGTCCCTGTATCTCTCCAGGTCACGGGAATTTGTTAGTTTGCTGCAACCTTGCCAAACTCCGGGGCCGGCCTGCTACTTTCTTCATCCTCCATGCTCTGGGTGGGGCCATCCTCTTCATCACTGATGGGATTATAGTGAGACTTCCTACTAACTCTACACACATAGAACCAATCACAGTTTTTGTTTACAAGGGAAAAACCTGTCACATACATCCAATTTAGAGAATATAGCAGAAATGGAATATAATATTCATGTTTTCATTAGTGTATAATCACTTTAAAAATAAGAATTGTTGTGTTTTCATCAAAGTTTATACACCTCATTCATCTAAAATGCATATTTATTCATACTTGCCAACATTTAGGTTTTAATTTTTGTTTTGTTTTTTTGCAGTTTGTGGCTGTTTGTTTGTTTTCTGGGATATCTGTTGTCAAGACGTTCTCATTTTTATCTGAGGACCACAATACTTTTGGCTTTTGGGCCGAAATAGCTCAGTTGCAGGGCTGTGTTTTGGGAACACATTGCCTCAATGGATAGAGTCCGTGACTTTCTGGATGGTCTCTCTGTACTGAATGGGTTACCTTGTGGATTTGCGGAGAATCCATCCGTTTGTGTCCGCACCAGAGGTGATGCGAACCAGTCACCGTCCTCAGAGAGACTACTGGCAGCTACAGGCATGGTTTTGGGTGCACAGACAGTGAGAAGCATCTATGGAAACGACTCGTCTCAAACAAACAATGGTGGCTTGTAAAGAGGTTACCATACCTGAATGGTCCTGAACATCCCTGGAGGCCTTTATTGATGGAAAAGATGTTTTCGCTCTACTTCCGCCCAGCTTTGGTTTGGTGAGTTGATCTGATTGGTTGAAGTTAGCCCAGGTTAGACGCGACAGATGGTTCATCCCATCACCTGCCAGGTGTTGTTTGAAATTGCTCGTCCTTTTCCAAACAGTGTCTATGGACAGCTTCCCAGATGGTTCTGTGTAACAAACCATCTGGCGTCTCAGGTTACTGAATGGGTACCAAGGTTCACTTTTTTGAGACACTGTTTACATTTGGTTCAGTTAGTTTTGGTTTCACATTGCAGTTATCTAGGTGGACTAAAGAACTTTACATGTCATACCTAGGTCCTGTCATCATCCCCTACATGGGACACTGATCGGTCTGTCTGACATCGGCATGTTTACAATTCGGTAGGTAGCCTGACTTCAGTGGTGGTTTATCGAGAGAGATGAATGAACAGAATCGCACACAATCATGGCATGACTTCCAGCAGCACCATAGTGAAACAACAACTGAAAACATCTGGTCTCCTCTTGTCCCCATGTGGCCCTGCAACTCATTTTGTTTTGGTGATAAGTGGTCTGAAAGTCCAAACCATCCAAAACAAATGTTCTCACACTAGAAACAAATCGCACCACGGCTGAGTTTGATCCGGACAGAGACCACCTCTTTTTGCTGGACCAAAGTCCGGCTTTTAGGTCCTGACCGTGGTCTGGGGGAGGTTTCACACCTGCAATTTTGGTCATCAAACTGAAAAGTCTGAAAGTCCGGACCAGATGAGATGGGCGTATGTTTTCTAAGCTGATGTCATGGCTCTTCTGATAATGTCTGTCCATGCTAAGTGACAGAACAACAGCCCATAGGTGGTCTGCAGAGGCTTGTTGTTTTCTGACATGTCTGCTTAATTTTATCGAGATTAGGGCCATGACAGCCTTGAGTTTTGAGCTGGTGAGATGTGTTTTTGGAGCACATTTGACCATGGTTCAAGCTGTTGACTCACAGCAGTCCGATTGGGGTCCCTCTGTATTGAATGTCTTGAGATTTTAGATGTGTTTTTTCATTAAGGTAAATAAGGTAGTTTGAGGGCTGTACTGAATCTTTAATAGGTATGCTGGGCCTCAGGTGCAGAGCCCAATGTGGGATGGGATGTCAGGTTTCTATATATTCTACTGTATGTACATATGTCTTCATTTATCATGAGCAAGTGGTTTCAGCTTTTCTTCAATCTATTGATTCTCCTCTGATTTGATGAATATCACTGCTGATGTTGACAGAGCAACAACTCACAAATGGTTTGTGGAAAGTTGTTTTATAAAATGTCTTTTTCATTCGCCCGAGATGTTCTGATTTTACACTGAGTGCCACAACTTTTGGAACTTTTGTGCCGAAATAGCTCAGTTGGGAGAGCGTTCGACTGAAGATCTAAAGGTCCCTGGTTCAATCCTGGGTTTCGGCAGCTTGTGAGCTGTTTTTTTCAAGAACATGTTACCTTGATGGCTAGAGCTGCTGATTCGTTGGAGGTTACAGTGACAGATGGTTTGTGTCTAGATTGTGTTTCAAAAATGACCTGGCAGCATAATTACAGAATGATTATTGTGATGACTATTCATAATGAAGTTTGAGGGCCGTGCAAATTATGCATGTTTCCAATAAAACAGGAGGGTACTCGTTAATGGGCTTGAAACAGAGGAGGGAGAAATAATTTACCTCTTGGGCCACAAACTACAGAAAATGACAGCTTGAGTTTTCCGACAACCGACCAATTTGTGTACACGCCGTCAGAGTTGAAAAGCTCTGCTCTGTGCTAGTGCTGACCAGCAAATCATATGCATAACAAGCACATTGCAAAAGACTGCCTGACACACAAAGAAAAAGAAAATATTGCCAACATTTGACCTATCAGATGGAGCCCCAGCTAGCCATCGACCACCCTCAGATTCATTTTTTCAGATTGACTTAAGTTTGGTGGCGACAGCAAGGTTAGCTAGCATGATGGCTGGAGAAGAGCAAGGTCAACGAAGACTTTGGGGCAAGAGCACAGATCCAGTTAAAACATAGGGGGGACAGTGGTGATATCTTAGCTTGCAAGGCAGCTGAATTCGCAAGATCACAGGATCACATGAGAATTCATTTTGCCAGGCTTCATTTGACCTGTTTGTGTCTGCACCAGAAGTGGTGCAACATCAGCATCCTAGGAGAGACTACTGGCAGCCACAGGTGACGCCAGCACGAAGCGTCAATGGAAACGACTCATCTCTAATAAACAGTGGCGGGTCCTGAAGAGGTTAGCGGAAAAGATGTTGTTGCTCTTTGTTGGCGGCTTTGGCAAGAGTTTGATCTGAGTGGTTGAAGTTAGGATATGTTAGACGTAATAGATAGGTGGTTCATCCAATCACCTGCCAAGTGTTTTGTGAAAGTTCCTGCCCTTTTCCAAACAGTATCTGAGGACAATTTCCCAGATGATCCTGTTTAACAACCATCTGTTGTGTCAACTTAGTCAATGCTGGTTTTTTTTTTTTTGCATCTGATGGCCACCATAGTGATAACTTCCTGTGCCGAAATAGCTCAGTTGGGAGAGCGTTAGACTGAAGATCTAAAGGTCCCTGGTTCGATCCCGGGTTTCGGCAGCTGGCTGGGCTGTGTTTTCACAACACATTCCTTTGATAGCCTCATTGGGGTCTGTTTACAGGGTCCTTTCTCCAGTTCTTCCTACATGTGTTCACATGACTGTCCTGCAACACATCTGTGTTAGGGACATAATAGCTGCTGTTGCACCTCTTGGATGATGAAATGAACAGGCATCAGTCATATCAGAACTGGAGACAGTGACAGAAGAGCAAACAATGGCACTGAAGGCTTTTCTCCGTGGAAAAGATGTTTTTGCTCTTCTCCCTCGGCAAGACTTTGATCTGACTGGTTGAAGTTGGGCCATGTTAGATGTGATAGACAGATGGTTCATCCAGTCACCTGCCAAGTGTTTTTTAAAGTGCCTGCCCCTTTCCAGACAATTTCTAAGGAAAACGTCCCTGATGGGTCTTTGTAACAAACCATCTGGTGTGTCTGGCTAGGTGATATCCCTTATGACTTAAATGCTCAGACCATGTGTGTGTGTTTATTTCTAAATAATTTATTGAAGGGCACAACTTGATGTTTATCGTCCCTGCTACTGCTATGCATACTTCTTTATATTATTTATAATTTTAATATTCATTTTTTATCATTTGGCTTGCAGGGTTCCTACGCTGGCTTCGTCTACACCTACGCCGTGTCCCCGCCTGTGCTGATGGGTCATAAGACGGCCGGCTATCTGGACAGTGTATTCTGGGCCTCCATCACAGCAGGAAGACTGGCTTTCATCTACCTGTCCTACAGATACCCAGCGCCCAGGCTGCTTATCGTCAGTCTGGTATGAACACACATTTAAAGGACAAATCCACCTTAGAGTGATTGCAGTAGCTGACATCACAGTGCAGTGAGAGCAGAGCTTTGCAGATGAAAATCAGGGGTCGGCATCTAAGTTTTTGACACATTAATTTGTGTGTCACACTGAGCTGTAATTTTCAGTAAAACAATAAAGCTCATACATAGCTGTATGGTAGCTCTAACCCAATATTTGAACTGGGTGGGAATGCATGTGACAGGATCATTCAGAGGAGTATTAAGTAAACAAACAACAGGATCTTTATTGCTCTGCACTGCATTAAGGCACCTAAGAACAAACAGAATATTGTCACCAACTGAATTTCTGTTTGTCAGCTTCTGTCTCCCTTTGCCTTTTGTCTGTATTGCCTTGACTTTCAGTGTGTTTACATGAACTGTACTAGTGATGGCAGTAATCTATTATCAGAAACATACTGCAGGCAAAAAGTTAACTGAGAAAGATTATGCTGCAGAAATCTGGTTACTTGAACATTAAGTATATATAGTTTTTAATGTGACTTTTAAAATAGCACCAGTTATTTTTTTTTTTGGCCACTTGTGGGCAGTGGAACACAACACAACATCTGACATATTAGTGTCTTAACCTATGATGATGTCTTAAACATCAAGCAGACACAGAGCAACATTAGCATTCATTTGGAGCCATGTTTCTCCGCCACCTGATAAATACAAGTTCAATATTCATTCTCCTTTTTGCTCTTTTTAGGCCTGCACAAACTCCTGGGGGAAATAATTGTCTCTATAGCTGCTAAATGCTCCATCATGTTCACCAGCTTGCTTTATCTGTCTTCTGTTTGGTGCTGTATAGGAAGCTTTTTTGGAAAACAACTAATTAACTTAACTACAGCGTGATCACATTATGAAACATGATCAGTTTGTGCAACTTGAACAACGAAGATACAGCATGAATGAGTCTTGTAAGAGTTTTGCAAACCTGGGCTTACTTTGGGCCAAGGGCGCAGATTCAGTTACAACTTAGGGGGCAAAAAAGAGCAAAGAAGGCTTTTCTTGATTGAAAAGATATTTTCACTCTTCTACCGACTGGCTTTGGCAAGATTTTGATCTGATTGGTTGAAGTTAGGACATGTTAGATGTGATAGACAGGTGGTTCATCCAATCACCTGCCAAGTGTTTTGTGAAAGTTCCTGCCCTTTTCCAAACACCTTCTAAGGACGATTTCCCGGATTATTCTGTTTAACAAACCATCTATTGTGTCAACTTAGTCAATGCTGTTTTTTTGTGCACCTGATGGCCACCATAGTGACATCTTCCTGTGCCGAAATAGCTCAGTTGGGAGAGCGTTAGACTGAAGATCTAAAGGTCCCTGGTTCGATCCCGGGTTTCGGCAGCTGGTGGGCTGTGTTTTCACAACACATTCCTTTGATAGTCTCATTGGGGTCTGTTTACAGGGTCCTTTCTCCAGTTCTTCCTACATGTGTTCACATGACTGTCCTGCAACACATCTGTGTTTGGGATGTAACACCTGCCATTGCACCATTGTACTCTTGGATAATGAAATGAACACAGGCATCAGTTGTCTCAGAAATGGAGACATTGACAGAAGGGCAAAGAATAGCACCAAAGGCTTTTTTTCCATGGAAAAAATGTTTTTGAATTTCGCAAATCTGGGCTTACTATCTTAACACCACCCTAAAACATTATGTGGAGCTGAGGGGGGGCAGCAGAGTTTTGGTGATATTCTGTGTGGGTTTGTCGCTATGAGCTGTACTTTTCACACTGCATATAGTTATTTGATCCATTGTTAATATAAAACATACTGATTAATGAACAACTGAAGTTTTTAAAATGTAATATTTGCATAACAAAGACCCAGAAAGGCATTTGTCATGGCAGACATTTTGGTTTGTCATAGCAGAAAAAGCACAGGTGAAACTAATTTAATGATGACTTAGTTTTACCAAGTGTCACATGAAGCCATTACAGTGACCTGGTGAACACAATACCGGTGCCTGGTTGCATAAAACCACTTAGGCTAAGGCTGACCTTAAATTTTCATTTAAGGATGCCTTAGAAAAAATGAGTTGCATAAAACCACAACAAGGATTTCCTTACAATGTTGTTAAAAAAAAAAGATCTTTAAGTGTTTGCCTTTAGTTACTGAAGTATTCCCATATGCTAGAAGATCCTTAGTGGCTATTTTCCACAGAAAATTTTCTTCAAAGTCAAATAATGTGTGGAACATCAGATAATGGCTGATTTTATGGTGACTGAAATGGAGCAGGAGATATCAAGATATAGTTTTTGGACAGAGAGAACTCACTGGACACTGAGTGATGTGGAGCTTGTTAAAGATTTGCACTAGCAACTAGCAAACCTAGCCAAATATTAACAAAACTCTGTCTCATATGTTATCTTGAGCTATGTGGTTTTATTGAAACTGATGTCTTCATCAATAATTAAAGTCATTTTTTTAATGTTATCAATTACACCTGTCCTAACTCTAATTCCACTTCATGTTACACCCCATCTGGGGGTGGCAGAGGCCCAACATGAGTGAGCTCCATGTTTTCAAAGAAGTGAACATACCCATATTATGTTTATTTCACAAAAGAACTTTCACAGATCTTCTTGCAGAACAGTCCTACCTGCACTCTACCTGTATGCACTGGCATATACTTTTGATTTAAAGTGATGCTATGACAAGCTAAAATGTCTGAGTTAAAACGGGTCTACAGGGGCCAGTCTGGTCTCAGAGGTACTAACCAGACTCCACACCTGGCAGTGGCTCATTATCACCTTCTGTGAGAGGGTTGGTGCCTCGCAGTTCAGAACAATGTAATATCTCTTCGTAGAGAATCTCCTCAGAGTAAATGTGTGACTTTTCCTTCACCGCTCAGATCCTGTCACCATGAACAATGGCATTTCACATTCAGAAGTTCAGTAAGTGAAGTCAGTGAAGATTCTCAGTCATCCAGATCATGGTCATCCAAGAAAAGTTGAATCAAGGACAACTGGACTTGGTTATAGATCCTTGAAAAATGAATGAGCACAAAAACATTGTCATTCAACACATGTCTGGAGTATTGAAGGTTTTCAACAAATACAGCATCTCTGTGTTTTTCAAACCCAGAAAGACTGCACACCCAAAGATATGAAACGTAGTCCTAGTGTATGTCCAATGCAGTGAGGAATGCACAGACTTTTAAGAAGGGGAAACTAAACAAATGTGTGGCTCAGCAGAGGAAGGCCAACTCCTCAGGTCAAGACTCAGCATTTAACCATCACCTGAAAGATATGGACATATTTCTGACACTCTTTTGAAGACAACGCTGTACATATTTTGGAATGGGGGGACAGATGATTTGAAAGAGGAGTGAAGGAGGCCATCTACGTGAAAATATGAACCATCCCTTAACAGGGGAGGAGGTCTACAGCATCACTTATCCCCCACCTATAACGCTGTCCTTTCATCCCTTTCCCCCATTCAACAACCATTTACACTCGGCCTCATGCGGAAAACTCCCTTGTAATTACGGTTCTTGAATTGTGCCTTGCACTCTACATGACTGATCAACGATGGGGAGTCACACATTACAAGATCTTTCACCTGAGCAATCCCACAAGAGTCTTTCTGCGCTCCGGCCTATGTTATGTCACAAAACACACCCTAGAAGTGACATTACATTATTAGTACTGAAGCACCAGCATGCAGCATGTTCCTGTCTCACATAGACAGAGGTGTCTGTCTTCACAGCTCTGCATCAGCACTGCTGGAGGTAGAGCTTGTTTTAACTACTTTATAACTTTATAGCCACTATTAGTTTGTAATTACTTTTTGCTCATTTTTGATATAAACATATGTATAAAAGTTGTAGTAGATCTATATTTGGATTTTCTGGCTGATGTTCCGAGCTCTTCTATCTCTCCCTTTCTGTCTCGGCAACCCAACCCCTCTCCTCACCCAGCCAGTATCTGCTCTCATTCACCAGATATTAAACTTGTTTGATATCTGTCTAGGCATCGGTGAGGCACCAGTGAGGTCTCTGCGTGTTCTTTAATGAGCCAAGTATTATCAGTGACTTTGGTAATGACCCCACAAGGCTTAATACCTGTCGGTTAGAAGTGAAGACACACCTTGAATAAGAGGCCAAACGTTTTCAAGGATCTACAACCAAGTCCAGTTGCCCTTGATTCAACCTTTCTTGGATAGTAGTTTGTTAAATCTTCTGAGTAACCCGCTACCTGACAGTTGATGACAATTATATCCGGATATTTTGTACGAAGGGTCCAGTAAAATGCAGCGGGTCTGTTAGCAGAATATGGTAGAAATGGAATTCTTAAGTATGATTTCATTGGTGTATGTTCACCTAATTACAAGAATCGTGTGTCGTATCTAAAGCCCATCTACAGAGGGAGCCGGTCCTCTTCCAGGTCCACCATGTTGGACTGCCATGTTTCTATAGCAGCCCAGAAAGGCCAAACAGGCAAACAAAGGTTCCCTCTGCCCATTGTTGTCTGTGTTTCCACTGTGGTCTAAAGACTCAAGTTAAGCAAATTAGTCCTCTGACATATGGAAATGTCTGTTTTTACATGTCATTGTTGCCTGTGAGTATACAACGACAATAGGGCCATACAAAGCGATGGCCAGGCATCATTATTTGTGTGTTTATGTAAATGTTCACCGAGGCCTGGACTTCATCATCGGTCCATATGTTGTGTGCTTCTTCTCTAACTCAATGTGTTGAAGCACAGTGAACAAAAAACAAACTGGGTTGTGGCTGCAGATTCTCTTTAACAAAGGGTAAACTGAAATAAAATTTTGTGAGTACTTGACCGATCAGGAATATGCAGCGCTGCGAGCCCCACCCCAAAGTTCTTGTACCTATGGAAAGTACTGCCACCCCAGCAGGGACTTTTTGGGGGGTAAAATAATGTCCCCAGAACTTAACTTAATGATTTTCGACCCTTGCCCCCTTGGTGGAAACGCACCAAGTTCCTCCAAAGGTTCCCAGTCCCTGGCTGAAGTTCCTGCAGTGGAAACGCTACAATTGGCTCTGAGAAGGCCTTTCGGTATTCAGTTGTCACAGTCTGCAGCCTTACTGTTAGATGGCACTAAATCCAACACATTGATCATTTACATAAGTAACCACAATGAAACACTGTACAAATACAGTTGTTTAGTTTTCCATTTACTTTCCCTTTTATTGTATGTGCGGCCAACACACTACCTTTATTCTTTCTCTCACTGAGCCTGTCTGTGAGGTACTTGTCTCATCTGGTAATGAGAGACTCCGTGTGCAGACTGTGCAGACTGATTGGATGTGAAGACGGCACTTTCATTTCTGCCCGATGGACATGTAATGTGTGCTGGACCAAAGTATCACTGTGGCAACAGTAACTACAGGATTTTGAAGTGAAAGCCAGCATATTCAGTACTCATCTAATGACAGCCAACACACTCTGTGACACTGTGTCTGCAGGCTGTAGGCTGCTTGTTTTGTGTATTGCTGTAATGATACTTTAATTGTCTTCATTGATCTTCTATTTCTTCCTGCCATCATACAATCTACACAGAGTGTTGGTGCTTGTAATCACACTATGATTTTTTTTTTTTTTACAAATAACTAAATAATTGAAGATAAAACACTACATTATCTATAAATTAATTAATACATGTACAAGTAAATTCAGTGGTAGAATTATGAAATATCATTTAAGCGCCTCATATCCAGTCAATAGCAGCACCAGCTGTTGCAGAGCCATGCCCTCTAGTGGTCTGGAATGTGAACAGCACTGAAGGATAAAACTAATCAATAGAATTCAGTTCATTTAGTGGTTCTGGTTTTGTGTGAACAATGAATTCAGACTTTGCCATGTTTAGATCAATAATTGATTAATCACTGAAAACCCACCACCATGTATGTTTTCCTTGAGTAAATTTGTATTCAATAGATGACCAAACCAAATTTGGATGATTTAACATAACTTTAAAAAAGAGGGAATTATTTATCTGAGGGAATGAACTGCACAGCCAAAAATATTAACCTGTAGTCTAGAAAAGCAATTTAGAAAAATTAAATGGCCAACCTCAATTTCCTTCATTTAAGGTTTTAGGCATAATAAAAGTATGAGATGCTCAAAACACCCACGCAATGACATCCTCTGTCCATTGTTGACTAATATCTTCTTGATCAATAAGATTCTTAATGATAATCAGCAAGCATTTCAAGATTCAGCAAAGTAGTTGTATGTAGGTTCATCCACTTTGATGGAAGCAGACTGAAAGGACCCTTATGTCTTTATTTTTTTGCTACATGGCTTATCGTTGATCGGCAAAGACAAAGCTAAAATGTGATACAGTTTTCATATTTTTTTGCATTTAAACTGGCAAAGACCTTGGATTGACAACCAGTCAAATCAGAGTGGTTGTTTTCACCCAAACAGGGGTGGAAGCATGACGCAGGAGCGCCCGGATGGGTTGCTGTCATCTGTGTGTCCGTGCTGTGACAGAGCAGTAGGCCCCTAATAGTTTAAAGATGTCGTTTTCTGAAATATCTAATATTTTTTGAGAGGTTCTGATTTTGACCTAAGGGCCACCGTACCTTTAGATTTTGAGCAGAAGAAGCTCCGTTAGGACAGTGTTAAACTGATGATCTAATGGACCCTGGTTTGATCCTGAGTTTCAGCAACAAGTGAGCTGTCTTTTGGGAGCACATTGCCTTAATGGACAGAGGTGCTTACTCACTGAAAGGTTTCTCTGGACTGAATGTCCCATATGTTTAGGTATATGTTTTGTACTGATGCCATAGCTAAGTGGGTCCTACCTGTCTGTTGGTTTGTTGAAAACTTGTTTTCTGAAATATGTTAATTTTTCAGTATGATCTGAATTTCAGCTGAGGGCTGCCACTGTGCAAAATTTTGTGCCGAAATAGCTCAGTTGGGAGAGCGTTAGACTGAAGATCTAAAGGTCCCTGGTTCGATCCCGGGTTTCGGCAGTTTGGGAGCTGTGTTTTGAGAACACATTGCCCCATGGATTGAATTGGAGGAATTCAGTGTCCACCATGTTTCGTAAGTGATACCATAGCTGATTGTGTGGTGACTGTCCATGCTAAGTGACAGAAAAATGTTTTCTGAAATGTCTGTCTGCTTTGTGCCAGAGTTCCTCAGTTGCGAGCACACAAGCTGAAGATCTGAAGTTTCTGGTTCAGTAGTGTGTTTCAGCAGCTGTCTTTTGAGAACGCATTTGACGTTTGATGTCCTAGCTGACTGGGTCCTGCCTGTTGAGAGTGCCCATGCTCTCCTGTGTGGGTTTATACCCAGAGAGCAACACATTTGTTGTTGAGGGCAAACTCCACTTGCTTAGAATTAACACACCTATCCTCACAAAAAGAACAATAATGATTCATTATCACAGAACGTGAGAGGTCACTACTGATTATTTTCATAGTCGATTAATCTGTCAATTATTTGTTGATTAACTGATCAGTTGTTTCATCTACAAAATCAAACAATGATGAAAAATGTCAACCAGTGCTTCCCAAAGTCCAAAATGTCTTCAACAAATGTCTTGTTTTGTCCACAACTCAACACAAATATTCAGTTTACTGTCATAAAGGAGTGAAGAAACCAGAAAATATTAAATATTAATGTTATATATTAAAAAGCTGGAATCAGAGAATTTTGACTTTTCTTAAAATATTAATCAAACTAATTAAAAGATTATCAAAATAGTTGATGATTAATTTTAATAATTGATTAATAATCAATTATTTGATTAATCGTTGCGGCTCTAGTCACAGGCCGTATGTCTGTGAGTGTTTCCTCTGAGATTTTAGCTGTGTGTTTTTGTTCAGATGAGGTAGTTTGAGGGCTGTGCTGAATCAATAATAGGTATGTTGGCCCTCAGGTGCGGAACATAACAGTTAAAAAAAATTCATCAAAGTTACTGAATTTTGAGAAACAACATTTAAAAACACTATCAGGCCATCAGGTTTTAATATAATTTAGTTAGATTTTTATTTGTCATGAGTTTGTAGTCTCAGCTTTCTTTTCTACAGATACTTTCAGTGACAGAGCAACAGCCCCCTAATGGTTTGTGGAAAGTTGTAGTTTTCTGAAATGCCAGTTTAATTTTTTAGAGATGAATATTATTACGTGGGTTTCCTTTGAGATTTTAGATGTGTGTTTTTATTTGAATAAAGGTAGGTCGAGGGCTGTACTGAATCTTTAATGGGTATGTTGATTCTCAAGGGCAAAATACAGCAAACAAATAAAAAAAAACTTGTCAACCAAAAAGAAAGCACAACATTTTAGAGAGAATGACAGAATTTTGAATATTAAAAAACACCACACTGGAATGTCAGTTTTTATATGTTGTCTGTTTTCATTTGTCGTCAGCTTTTCTTTTCTGTAGATATTTTTCTGATTTGATGACTCAATATGTCTCTTGATGTTGATAAAGCAACAGCCTCCTAATGATGTTATGCATTTTTTCTCGTATTTTGTGCCGAAATAGCTCAGTTGGGAGAGCGTTAGACTGAAGATCTAAAAGTCCCTGGTTCAATCCCGGGTTTCGGCAGCTTGTGGCTGTGTTTTGGGAACACAATGTCCTCATGGTTTGAGTTAGGGTTTCTCTGTATTCAGTGTCCTACATGTGTTGACATACAGTATGTTTCATAGCTGGATGCTAAGTGACAGAGACAGCCCCTTAAGATTTGTAGGAATTTGGATTTCACATCAGTTCTAAAGATTTGTTCAAGATGTTCTCATTGTTGCCTGAGGGACACCATGCCATTCGGCTTTTGTGCTGAAATAACTCAGCTTTGAGAGCAAGGAACACGTTGCCTTGATGGTTAGAGTTGTGTATTTTCATTTGTCATGGACCGATCTTTAAACTTGATACATATGATACTCAAGAAGTGGATTTAGGGGGAAGGATGATGTAATATTCAGTAAGGGAACCGGCTCAATTCTGGCCAGAACTCAGTATAATCTGATATGAATCAGTAGCCTAAGCTGTAAATTCTCAAGTAAAGTTTGAATGACATGCTGTAAAGAGAGATGTGTCATGATAAGTAACACATATGAGCAGCACGTGTCATAAATAGAAGCTCATTTTTGTCAATGTAAACTTACATAAAAAACAATACAGAAAAGGCAAATTAACACAACTTCCTCATCTGTCCAGACCTGTCGTAGAGTCATGTGCAGTCAGTCTGCTGTTATACAAACCAATGTTTTCACTAATTACTGTAGATTTCATTAGTTTGAAAACATTTTGAGTTTAAAAATAGATTACACTTCATAATCATGTTGACATGATCCTGTTTGACTGATATTCAAATTATAATATAATTGTAAATTTACACATAAAGCCTATCATCATTAATTTAATGACATATTATTACTTGCTGTCAGGTGTATTGGCCATTTTTCTTCACATGCAGGTTTATGAAGTCTCTCCATTGGAACATCCTCACTTATTCTGTCCTCCGTCTCTGTGATGGAAGCTTCCTCTTGATTTTCATATCAAGACATTTTTTCTTTATTTCAGTGACAATCTGACCGTCAGGTGACATGGGACTCATTTTTCCCGCTTCTTTGCTTTAGCAGCCCTCTTCATTCCACTACTGACAATGTAAAATGGCAGAATTTCCTTTACGGATCTCCAAAAGCAGGATGTCAAACTCAGAACTGTTAAGTTCTTCTTTTTACTCTTTGATGACATTTTCATGAATGAACACTTACTGACATATGGGGAAGGAAGCGTAGCCCTTTTTTGGTATTATTGGACTATTAATTATTCTAATTGACACGTCTCATGCATGTGCACTCAAACATGCACAAATCATTTACATAGTTATCTTAAGTGTCGTGTTCATATGAGCCCTTCATATGAAAAAAGTAAGAGAAACTTAAGATAAAAGTCTGAAAATGTTGTTGCATGAGGCCCATTGTTTATTTTTTCCAAGTTTTTTTCAGACATGTTGAGCCGAAATAGCTCATTTGGGAGAGCGTTAGACTGAAGATCTAAAGGTCTCTGGTTCGATCCTGGGTTTCGGCGCTGCTGAGCTGTGTTTTAGGTGCACATTGTGTTGCTGACTCAAAGGAGTCTGAGGGTCTTTCTCCAGTTCTTCCTACCTACATACACTGCTGGGCCAATAAAAAGTCTCCACCTGGATTTAACTAAGCAAGCAGGTAAGAGCCTTCCATTGGATAATTACTGCAGTGATTAATATGTTTCAGCTGGCAACAAGTTAATGAACCCTAACTGATGCAGTGAGAAACTTCTCATTTCTTAAACAACCATGTCAGAAGAATATCCTGTGGTCGTGGAAAAGATGTTACTCTGTTTCAGAAGAGTCAAATTATTGGTCTGTATCACGCATAGAAAACAAGGAGATTGATGAAACTACTAAAACTGGGTTAAGAACTGTCCAACACATTATTAAAACCTGGACGGATAGTGGTGAACCATCATCTCCAGGAAGAAATGTGATTCGGAAAAAAATCTTGAATGATTGTGATCAGAGATCACTTAAATGTTTGGTGAAATCAAATCATTAAAAAAATCAGCTGTTGAACTCACGGCTATGTTTAATAGTGAAAATAAGAATATTTCCACACTCACACAATGTGAAGAGAAGTCAAGGGACTGAGACTAAACAGCTGTGTAGCCTCAAGAAAACCAATTATCAGTGAGGCTTCAATTTGTTAGGGAGCATGAAGATGCTCCACATTACTGTGGAGCAATGGAAAAAGGTCATGTGGTCTGATGAGTCCAGATTTACCCTGTTCCAGAGTGATGGGGGCATCAGGGTAAGAAGAGAGGTGGATGAAGTGATGCTCCCATCATGCCTAGTGTCCCACTGTACAAGCCTGTGGGGGCAGTGTTTGATCTGGGGTTGCTTCAGTTGCTCAGGTCGAGGTTCAGCAACGTTATGTAGCCAAAACATGAGGTCAGCTGCACTACCTGAATATACTGAATGAGCAGGTTTTTCCATCAATGGATTTTTTTCCTTCCCTGATGACACGGGCATATTCCAAGATGATAATGTCAGGATTCATGGGACTCAAATAGTGAAAGAGTGGTTCAGGGAGCATGAGACATCATTTTCACACATGGATTGTCCACCACAGAGTCCAGACCTTAACCCCATTGAGAATCTTTGGGATGTGCTGGAGAAGACTTTACGCAGCGGTCCAACTCTCCCATCATCAATTCGAGACCTTGGAGAAAAATTAATGCAACTCTGGACAGAAATAAATGTTGTGACACTGCATAAGCTTATTGAAATGATGCCATGGCGAATGTGTGCTGTAATCAAAGTTAAAGGCGGTCCAATTAAATATTAGAGTGTATAACTTTTTTTTTTTTTGGCCAGGCAGTGTACAGTATGTTCACATCTGTGTTGAGGACTCCTGCCACTGCACCTTTGTACTCTTGGATGATGAAATGAACGCAGGCAGTTTTGCTGGAGTGGTTCCTTTGTGATTTTTCGTGTGTGTTTCTATTCTTGGAGTCAGACAGGTTGAGAGCTGTGCTGAAGCTCAAATGCGTCTGCCAACACTGAGGCAAACACAGCATTGAACACAACACTACAAACTGATGATTATTGGCATTAAGAATTACTTTTTTATTTATTTTACAATTAACCAATGAACTGCTGATTCATTAAACTGAAGATCTTAAGGTCCTTGTTCCAACTCTCTCGGCAGCTCTCAGGCTGAACACATTCAGTGATGGTAAGAGCTGTTGACTCATAGCAGTCTGAATGGGGTCTTTCTGTCGTCAATGTCCTACATGTTTTCATAAGCCTGTATCACACAGATATTACATAATTCTGCTGCGATAAAGGCTGATATTCCAAAAAAGCTGCCAAACGTGGAATGAGTAAATAAGTAAAATTCCACAGTTCAGCTCTGTTGCAGTAGCCGAGCCACTGTGGGTCCATAACGTTAATACATATGAAATGGACTGTAATTTTGTATTGTAAGGAAAATGTCTGTGCACTGGAATTGTATTTGGTGTCTTATAAACCCATGGGGGTTGGGCACTTTTTGTGCATGACACGAAAATAAAGAATCAATCAATACAGACCAGTAAGGCAGAATAATGGTGCAACGATTCCTCCCTAAACAGGCTAGAGTTGATATCATAGCTGCTTGGGTCGTGTCTGTCCATGTGTCCAAGCTTAGTGACAGAGCAACAGTCACCTAAAGGTTTTGTAGTGGTTAAATTTTGTTTATTTTAACTTTTTCAAGCTGTTGTTCTGAGTTTCAGATGAGGGCCACTATACTACCAGTACTTACTAACTTCAGAGCTGGAATAGCTCAGTTGGGAGAGCGTTAGACTGAAGATCTAAAGGTCCCTGGTTTGATCCCGGGTTTCGGCAGCTGGGCAGGAGTGTTTTGGGAACAATGCTGCCTTCGTGACAGGAGTCAATGGAGGGTATGACACATTCAGTGGGACCTGTCTGTCTCTATGTGTGGCAGACAGAGATTTCACATGTGCAGAAACACTGTCACACCACACACACACCCAGTTCAGACAGTGTGCATGTGAACATATCTCCAATCTAAGGCTTTACAGTTAAAATTCAGGCTAAAAACATGGTGTAAATGATGTCTTTCAAGTCAACTTAGCATGTCGGGGCTTTAGGAGACTTGGATTACACCAGACAGGCAGTCAAGGAGGCATTTTATGTTTTTATTCTGTCATTTTCCATTTGAAAACTGGTCACCATTCACTTCCATTGTTTGGGAGATTCTGTAACGCTGTTTTCTTGTGAAACTTTCATTTTTGGGTGAACCATCCTTTTAAGATGTGTGTGTGTGTGTGTGTGTTTCTGAAATATTGCTTTTTTTGCACCTGATGGCCACCATCTTTGTCTATGATGCATTTTTGGTGCACATTTGCTTTGAGCTGTTGTCTTGTAGCAGGCGTGTGGATCATGATCTCTCTGTGTTCACCAGAACACAGGCATATTGGAGAAGGTCGCCTTCCTTTTCTATATGTTTAGGTTGACAAAACGAATGCAGGCAGGTTTTGTGAAATGCGAGGTGTATTAGCGTCAAGATTTGTGATGTGTCTGTTTTTGCTTGGGACAAACAGACTGAGAGCTGTAATGAAGCTCAGCTGCAGATAAGGGTTCATTTCATTGTTTCATTTTTTGTTTTGATAGCTACTGAATATATGAGCGAAACTCTGCACTGCAAGTATAACTGTGGTTTGCTGGATGCTGCAGAACACAGGATCGTCCTCTCACACTCACTGTCCGTCTTTGTCTCTGTCTCTGTGTCTCTCTCAGGTGGGGGTCATACTGGTGCAGTGCCTGTTGATGATCTTCTACACCAGCTGTGTGTTTCTCTTCATCGGTACGTGCGTGTTGGGACTGTGCATCAGCAGTGTGTTCCCCTCCATGCTGGCCTTTACAGAGGACGCACTGGACTACAAAGGTAAACTAAAGCTACGTCCACACTAATATGAATTCATTTTAAAACAGCGTTTTAAGACAAAAACACATATCATTACATCAGAGATGTAATGGTGAGGAAGGCAAACATGATTGCCCTTCAAATCCTCCTGGATAATACTGTTAGCATAGTTTTCTGTCTTTCTTTTCTTTTCCTGTGTCTTTCTAAACGTAGATAAAATAATATACATTGTGTCAATACACAAACTCTCTTACTTCGCATGAGCAGATAGGACCGCATCCGCTATGACATCTGTTGCGAAATCTATGTGACCACATTACAGAGACTGTAATGAGTCCACAGCTTGAACCATGTGTTCCCAAAACACAGCCCACCAGCTGCCGAAACCCGGGATCGAACCAGGGACCTTTAGATCTTCAGTCTAACGCTCTCCCAACTGAGCTATTTCGGCACAAAATTTTGAGTTATGGTGGCCCTCAACTGAAAATCAAAATATCTTGAAAATATTGGAAGTCTACTTCAATATTTACACTGGCTCCCAGTCAGCTACAGAATAGATTTTAAAGTTCTGCTACTGGTCTACAAATCACTGAATGGTTTAGGTCCAGAATACATGAAGGACATGTTAGTAGAGTATAAACCCAGTAGAGCTCTGAGATCTACTGACTCAGGTCAGATAGTGGAGCACAGAGTACAAACTAGACATGGTGAAGCAGCATTTAGCTGTTATGCTGCACACAACTGGAATAAACTACCAGCAGAACTGAAATCAGCCCCAACTGTAAGCACTTTTAAATCCAGGTTAAAAACATTTCTCTTTTCATGTGCGTATGGCTGAGCTCTTAAGAGTTATAATTTTTGGATTTGCACTCTTTCTTGTACTTCCTATATTCTTTTCTCTTTCTTTCTTTTAACTGTATTTTTAATATTTTAAATTTCTAATTTTTAAATTTTTTTAATGTTTTCTTTTTACATTTTCTGCTCTTACTGTTAAATGTTCTGTCTTTATGTAAAGCACATTGAGTTGCCTATTGGTATGAAATGCGCTATATAAATAAAGATGCCATGCCATGCCATGCCAAAACATCAACTTTCTTCAGGGGGACATAGGCAGACAAACCATTGTCAGTGGAAAGCTGATGTTTTCTGAAGCTTTTCCCTTAGTGTGAACAGACAGGACCAGCATTGGACTGTCCAGCGTGCCAACAACTCTAACCATCAAGGTACCGTGTTCCCAAAACGCAGCTCACGAGCTGCCGAAACCCGGGATCGAACCAGGGACCTTTAGATCTTCAGTCTAACGCTCTCCCAACTGAGCTATTTCGGCACAAAAAGCAGTCATATGGTGGCCCTGAGGTGAAAATTAGAACAAAATCTTGGAAAAAAAACAGACCTTTCAGAAAACAGCTGTCCACAAACCCTTAAGGTGCTGTTGCTCTGTCAACATCGGCAATAAAATTAAGTATTTATTGAGATAAAAAATGTCTATTGTGATTGGTGGGAATTATCATTTTTGCATTACAATTTTCATTTTTACTGAAAGAAAACTATTAATATTCTGGTTCTGTGATTTGGATATTACACTTGGCCATATTGCACAACAGGTTTTTGTGGACCTTAAGTCATAGCCTTTTATACTGACCCGTGAGGCTTTTTTTTTTTTGGGACATTCAGGTTTGGTTTTGCTGCTGCCACATGGCAGCCTTGATGTGAACCATGATTTTTTAAACTGACAAAAAGCAAAGTAATATCTATAATCACAATATTTATTACTATATCACTGTTACTGTTTTTTCAAGGGCTTGTGTGATAATCTGAGAATAGCAATAATGAGAATGAATTATTAGTTTTATAAGGTTACATTTTAGCACAGACAATATCAATGTGATCCTATTTGCAGGCCTTCAACCTGCGTATGGACCAGCTGTAGGATGTTCCCTCAGCTGGAAAAAACATTGATAAGTAGAGTAGCTTATATACTCACATAACCAGTTAACATTTTTTATGAAACATATTCATCTATTTTAGTTGCTTATTGTATTTAATTGAGGTTATCTTATGAAATCCACAGGAGCAGCTCTGAGGTCCTCTCACAGGGGGCGCCTGTGCTCTCAGCTTAAGAAGACAGTCCTCTATCTGTAACAAAATGTATAATTACTGTTACTACAAGTACAAAGTCTATCGGAGCACATGTAGGACATTCAGTACAGAGAGATCCCAATCGGACTCAGAGTCAACAGCTCTAATTGTGCCAAATGCTTTCCAAAAAGTCAGCTCATTAGCTGCCAAAACCCAGGACTGAACCAGGGACCTTTGGATCTTCAGTCTAACACTCTCCCAAATGAGCTATTTTGGCACAAAAGTAATGGAACGGTGGATTTGAGCCAAAAATCAGCACATCTCGATGAGAATTAACAAATATTTCAGAGAACAAGTGGAACCACAAGGTCATGACAAATGAAAATATACATTTAATGAAAATCTGATGTGCCAATGTAGTCTTTCTGTTATCGTTTCTGAAATATTTCTTTCTGTTTTTTTGTTTTTTAACTGTTGTTATGCACCTGAGGCCCATCATGTCCACAAGAGTCTACTGGAATCACCAATTTTTAGGGGACAGCCCTTGTCTTTGCTAAATCAGTCCTCTGTCCTCTGTAACTGAGGATAACTTCTGTTTTACGTCTTGTGTTGAAGGTTGTGCCACAACTGTCCTGGTGACCAGTGCCAGCACGGGAGAGATGATGCTGCAGCTGCTCGTTGGATCCGTAAGAAACCTTACATGGATGCTCTTTCTTCTTGAAAGTCATTTTATTTACCATGAGGACTAAATTCACATCAATGCTTCCACATTCAGTAATTATATGTGATTAATTTCAGGGTTATTTCTACACCCTTTCCTGGGAACAGGGACAAATAATGTTCTTCCAAAAAACTATAAAAATGATTAATACCAAAACTTTAGTTCCAATTTTTTGGTGACAATATGTTCTTTAATGATATACTATATGTATATATGAAATATATGTCATTTATTAAACATTTTGGTTTACTTTTTTTTTATTTCTAAACTTGCTGTGTCAGAAAACAAATTCACAGCTTCAAACAATTTAAAAACATGTTAAAAGCCTTCAAAATCTAAAACTAACAATATCTACTGATAACATAGATATAAAATGTGTCTTTATTTTAAAATATATATTTTTTAAAAATGTTGGCCCTTTAAAGTTGTGTCCCAGATTTTCATCAACTCCAGATTTTTACAAAAGCATGATTTAATCAGGCATAAAAAGGTTTAGCTATAGCCCGAGGACCCCTGTCTCACTTCCTGCTATAAAAAAGGCAGGAATACTGCTCAAGCACTGGTAAACTTTCTGTTTTTTTGACAGATTGATTAAATAATATTGCTATCAGATGTGTCTCAACCATAACATGTCAACTCTGTAGTCCTTCTAAGTAAAGCTAAATAAGAATTACTGTTTAAAAATGTGTATTTTGATCAGCATTAAGAGAACTCTGAGACACTTTAAAAAATAATGTTCCCGTTTGTCATGTATCGTGTATCTTGAAGCACATTGAGTTTACGCTTGTTGTATGAAATGTGCTGTATAAATAAAGTTGACTTGACTTGATTCACTCCGACATACGTGAATGAAAATGTAACATTTTGTCAACTCCATCAGATGGAAATCTGACATACAGCCTTTTATGAAATCTATATTTAATAAAGAATTTAAGTACCAGGAGGATGGCCTGTTAGAAGGTTTAATAGCCATGAGTTTGATCTTTTAAAATATATTTTCCAGCATAATTGAAGAGTAAAATTTCAAACCCCACTCAAATTCTCAAGAATGAGTGTCTACATATTGCATTTTCTATTTTATTAATTAATATTTGCTTCCCATTACTGTATAACCAGTTGATTAATTATTATGAAAGAAGCTTTTCTGATAACAGAAAACCCTGCTGAGGACATTGACTCTGACGTCAGTTAAAAAGTGTTTCAGTGTTGTTGCCAGCAGCAGGACATTATTATCCACAAGAATTAGTGCGGTGCCTCGCTGTGTCTAAATGAATGAAGCGGAAACACTGCCATTATAAACCTGTTATGTGGCTGCGTAGCTCTCCAGTGTTGATTGCTGAGTTGTTTGAAATTAGAAACTCATAGTGTGTGTGTGTGTGTCTCTCTTACTGCAGGTGATCCACAGTCAAGGCAGCTACTCTTTCCTGTTGGCTTGTACAATATCTTCATTCATCGGCCTCTGCCTGTTCCTGCTCTTCCTCTATGTCCAGCGCGTCCACAAAAACTGCCACATAGGTAAACACACCATCAGGTACACACACAGTGTAGGGATGTAGGACAATGTTGTCATGTCAACAGTATCAGCCAGTGATAGACAGATGGTTCATCCAATCACCTGCCAAATGTTTCTTGAAAGTGCCTGCCCTTTTCCAAACAGTTTCTAAGCACGACTTCCCAGATGGTTCTGTGTAACAAACATGGGTGGGGGAAATATTCGGTTCATAGATGCAGCACAATGTGGACGTGGAAGATTCTAAATCGATTCATTAAAATTCAGAAATTGATTTTATAAATGTCAGTTAACACGATGTTGACATTCCATCTCTCGTGCCGAAATAGCTCAGTTGGGAGAGCGTTAGACTGAAGATCTAAAGGTCCCTGGTTCGATCCCGGGTTTCGGCAGCTGGTGAGCTGTGTTTTGAGACACATTGCTCTGATCATTGGAGTTGTTGCCTTTCTCATTGGGGTCTGTTTGCAGGTTCCTGTCTCTAGTTCCCCCTACATGTGTTCACATGGCTCTCCTGTAACACATCTATGTGAGGGCCATCACAACACGTCAGTGTTGAGGACACAACTCCTGCTGTTCCACTCTTGGATGATGAGATGAACATGGGCAGCTTTGCAGGGAGTGTTTGCTTAGAGATTTTTCATGAGATTTTCTTTTGTTGGGGTCAGATAGGTTAAGAGCTGTACTGAGAGGGCATGACACCATTAACCTTAGGTCTTGAGCCGAAATAGCTCAGTTGGGAGAGCGTTAGACTGAAGATCTAAAGGTCCCTGGTTCAATCCCGGGTTTCGGCAGCTGGTGAGTTGTGTTTTAGGAACACATTCCACCATTGCTAGAGCTGGTGACTCCCTGGAGGGTCAACAGCCAATAAATGTCATAGCTGATTGTGTCCAGTCTGTCTTGCATGTCCATGTTGTCCTTCATGGGTTTTCTCTCCACAGAGCCACACATGTAGTTGGCTGAGGACAACCTCCCGCTATTAGATCTTGTTTGTCTTGACCGATGAAATGAACACAAATTCAGTGGCTGCAAGCGTTTCATTTGAGATGTGTTTCTTTCTTCTGATTAGGTATCTGACTTTTTTTGGAGAGCAGGGGATATTATTTTATCATCAATTAATCTGTCAGTTCTTTTCCTAATTAACTGATAAGTTTGTTGGTCCATAAAATGTCAGAAAATGGTGAAAAATATTGATCAGTGTTTCCCAAAGTCCAAGATGACATCTTGCTTCGTCCACAACTCAAAGATATTCAGTTTACTGTTGTCAGAGAGGAGTAAAGAAACCTTAATATTACTTTAATTTAGCCTCCCTTTGTGAGATTTATATTATATTACAACAATGCCGTGAGTCCAACTAATCCACACATTTACCCGTTTCAGACTCATCTACAAACACAACCATGGAAGAGAAGCCAAAGACAGGAGGCTCCTGATCTGAGCGTCCCTGACAGGCTGACCAGAGGAAACAAATGATGGAAAGGAAGCATGAGAGGAGCCGTCTCTGACATTCTGACATCTGACCCCTGTGTCAGAATAGGAGCTTTATCCTGGCATCCTCCAACTGAACATTATTTATGGACCTATAGAGAAGTCTACTTTCAAGCCCGATGATCAACAAGCAGCTCAATGCATGACTGGTGCTCAACTTGATTCCATTTTTGGCACAATCATCTCTTGCAGCACATCATAATTTGCTGTAGCTAGATTCAAAAGACACTTTAATGAATAAGTATTGTCTTTCCAGTGTGAATGTGAATGGACTGTGGAAGTTCAAGTGTTGTATGTCTGTTTATGTCACAACACCTGCAATATATTTGGTCGCTACTGTTTAAATATGACCCATATCAACCTGTGTAAGTACTACTGTTGATTGAATGGGCATTAATTACACTAATTCTTGGCTCCTGGTGTTGCTGTTTGCAGTGTTCTCAAGAGCCACTGGTCTGATTGACTTCACAGCTGACAATGCACTCCCTCAGAGCCTCATCAATACACCCGCCATGTATGAAGTCGATCAAATGAACTGTTCTATAGATATGTGAAGGACAGTCATACATACATACATACATACATACAGACCTGCAAACACATCAGAGGTGAAAAATGTGACATGTTTGTATAACAGTCCCCTGTAGGGGGTCTGGGGGCATCCTCCCCCTTGTGCATATTACTACTTTTACCTTTACCTTAGTACTAATGTAAAAAGTACTAAGTATGATACTAATGTAAAAGTAAAGTAAAAGTAATTAGTAAGGTATTGAAGTAACGGTAAAGTAAAAAAGTACAAAGTAACAAGTAAGGTACTAAAGTAACAGCACTTTTTCCCATCACTGTAGGTCACAAAATCTGATGGGTCACCAAATATGGTGTAACACCGTCACCAGTTCACATGCAAACTCATTAAACCAGAACACTGGTGGGTCTTGTTTCATTACGTGTTCATGTTTTGAACTTCCCTTGTAACTTACGACAATGGTGGACGTTAAAATGGGATAACGATACGGATGCAGTGGGAGGTAGCTTTAACTCTGTAACGTTGTAAGCTAATACGCAATTCACTGAAGTGAACGTTAGCTGACATGCTTTTAATTATAAACAGGTTGGGAAAGGTTACATAGGTACAAGATTACATTAGGACATCCTTCAGCACCGCCCACCCTGACAAGTAGTACCAAATTTGTCACTCAAGACATCACATCTGCACATCATTAAATTAAATGTGGTTGCAACAGCACAAGACATTCAGGAGATATGACATTTTTAAAAAGTATAAACTGTCCAAAGCATTTAAGCAAACCTTGTGGGCCAGCTATTGCAAAACTATATGGAATATCAATAATATGAAAATAACCTTTTCAGCTTTGATTTGAGGTATTTGGTACAGAATTTGGTGATGATTGCTTAAAATCTGTAGAATAAGTAATGAAAAAACACATTAAGAAAGAATTCAAAACAGCAAAAAAAATAAATAAATAAATATAAAAAAGGATTTGGTTTTGTGAATTATGGTTTTGAAGTTACAGACCAAAACATAAAGTTTGTTGTTATATCGCCCCCATCTCATCAAACTGCACCGCCGAGGTCCTCAGCAATACACCAGCCTATTGTGTAGTGGAGCAAATGATGCAAAGGTCCGTTTTTGCATAGAAAAACATGTGATGTCATGTGTTGACTGTGGATTGACAGGAACGGGACGACACAGGAACATTCTGCCAGGACTGTGATGGGACAGCATTTTTTTTTTTTTCACTCTATCATGGATTGGGATGGAACAGGAGTATTTCGTGGGAGTGGGATAAGAAGGAGCGAAAATACACTCCTGTGTCATCCTCAGGTGTCCATCAGAGGGTGCACATGACATACCTTTCATTTGTTGTGACTTCACAGACTCCTCCTCAGACTTGCCAATGTGGCCACTACAAAAGCAGATCTACGCGGACATGTGGAAGGCGTCCTCCACGCACACTCCAATAAACAAAACTATCTGGCGTCCTTGGGGTTCGCAGCTCTCCGTGTATGTTCTGGACTAGAGCCCAAACAGAGAGATTCCTTCCTTTACAGTTAGATTTGACATGACAAAAATAGAGAGACGTGGTTAGTTAGAGATCTTTTATTATTGGTCTCACCTCTCTCGTCTATTATAAACACCTCCTCGACGCCTCTCACACATCAATACGCCACTTAAGACAAGCAGCTTGTAAACATTTGAAAAAGCATCAAACAAATAGAAAACTGGACAGAACAAAGCAAGAACTGTGTCATTTCCTTTTAAAACCAGATTTTACATTTCAAGGTAAGTCGAGGGAAAAACATCATCAGAAGATACAAATGAAGAAATATGCAAACAAGACAAGTCCCAAAAGACTTGATGGAGGAGAAGTTTCAAATGGGGTTTTGGGATTATTATCCAGCTATTTTATAGTTTTTCATAAAAGTTGCTGCAAAAATGCAATATAAGCTACCAATTCTATTGGGCTCTGTTATAAATTCAAATAAATAAATATCGTGTGGTTGTCCCTAATCACAAATTATTGTAAATGACTTGATTTATATTGTAAAAGATCAGTTTTACTGTATAAAATACGAAGTGCATCATTTTATCCTCCCTTTGGGAAAATATACATTTCTCAGTAAGCAAACAACAACATCTCAACAAAGAGGAAATCTGAGTCATAGAAAAGCGACAGAATCCAATACTACAGGAACCCCGAAAAGTTTAAGTGCAAACGTTCCATCACAACATCTGCATGTACAATATCAACACTATATCAAAACACTTTACATATAAAACATAGATTTAGATTTCTCCCCATAAGGCTTTGATTCCCAAAAATAGCCGATGCCACCATGGGGCAGCCGCCTCCCAAAATACACAACATAAAGGAACAACATGCACAAAGAGAACATTAAATCAGAAAACCCAAAATAGCAGACATCTAACTATCTGGCCGTTACAAAAATAGAAATTAATCTTAAAATTCTATTGGTGTTACAGGAAAAATGAAAGGAGATTACACAAAAAATAATAAACAGGTTTTATATATATATATATATTTATATACTTTCTGAGTTAATTTGTTATCACAAACATTTAGAAGCAGGTTGGAAAAGAGATGTGGCCACCAACTCAAAAACATGGCCTGATTAGATTTACGTGCTCTGCATATTAACTCATGTTGCTGTCTCTATGTACAGTTATGCATCCTGGAGAACACCGCGTGTCAGACCGCATGAGCTGCAGTGTCACTCGCACACAAAACATCCCCCGTGAAGTTTGACTCCAAACGTCTGGAGCTCTGGTTTGGTCTACGCAAAGATATGGCAGAAAAACAAACAACAAACCTGTCGTGTATATCGTTAGCTCTACGCTAACTTTTAAATGATACAACTCCATCCACTTTTGGGAGATAAACTTGGGCTTGGCTGTGGTAAGGCACCGTATATCAATGTGACGGACTGCAGGCTGAGGGGGCAAACGTCTGTAAGTTGAGTAAAAATGAGCATCGTGAGTCCCCCCACCCCAACAAGATTCGCTGGTCATCCATCCCTGGGTTAGAAAGGGACACTTAGGTATAGAAACACTTGAGCGTGTTCTATCCAAGCATCATGTAAACAAGTGTGATGTACAATTTCCACATTTAATAGCATAGAAATGTGGCATCTACCTCTTGAGTCTGTGTCTCAGACTTATGGCTTTAAAGTCATTTACAAAAGAGGTGTACACCTTTCATGGCTGATCGTCTAGAGGAGGGGTCTCAGGGCAAGAAGAAAGGTGCTTCGAAGCTCCAGAAGGTTACAGTCCTCTGGATTAAAGGTGGGTGTATTTTGGATGGCTAAGGCTCGGTAAAGGTTAAGGCTGGACTGTTCAGAGTCCAGCCACTAAGATGTGGAGGTTCAGAGGGAAATAAAATACCTGCACTGACACTGCAAGCAACATTCATCAAAGCCCACTCACTTACAACAAAGAAAACAGAGCTGACCTGTGGACAGTTAACACAGTCTCAACGTCTTATACGAGTTTGTCTGGCTTTTGTTCAAACTGACCCTTCCTAAGTCCCGCCCCTTTGCAGTCTGTGCTCCAATAACAGTTGAGCAAGCTTGGTTCAGGCAGAACCTCTGTCAACTTGTACTTATTCAAGTTAATAGCTAATGTCTCGCTAATGTTAGAAAAACCCTTGCTAACCAGCTAGCTAACAACAATGTAGAATAGCTAGCTGGCTAATTCTTTGCTAACATTAGACTAGCCTAGCACATAGCATGTCTACAGTAAGTACAGGGCACAGGTAAGGAGAAAATTGACAGATGTTATGCCAGGTATCAAGCTTGCTTGACTGTTATTGGAATACAGAACAAAAAGGGGCGGGACTTAATAATAAATAATAATTTGACATTCTGGAACAATATTTGCATAATTGCCAAATGTTAGGAGAGACAATTGATACCAGTCTCATGCCTGTATTGTAAATTTGTAGTTGGTGCTAGCAGCCGGGTAGCTTAGCTTAGCAGGCATAACAGCTACCCTGGCCCTGTCCAAAAGCAACAAATACACTAACAAATCCATCTAAGGCTCAATAATTAACATGTTAGATGTTGTAAAAGTATAAGCAGTTGCTGGGCAACCAGTGGAAACTGGTTGAAGAAACTGTCTGCCTCATAAAAAATGTTTTTACACATTTTTGAACAGATTAAACTCATGAAATATAACAAGGTTAATTAGTGCAGTGTTTTCAAACTGGGGTCCAGGGATCAAAAAGGGTCTCTGAGAGGGTTGTGGGGGGTCCCCAACAAAAGGAGCAATAGAATGTTCTAAATTTTCTCACATTAGTGGAAGTTGAAACAACAAGGGCAGAAATAAGGCTAGATGTTTTGATTGACTGTAATTTATCATAGTTTATAGTGATCCTAGTTTGATCACTGATTGATACTGCGAGGAGATTACTTAAAACAAAATCCACTCAAACGGGGGTCTGTGGTCTAATGTGCATCTATTTTGGGCTCTTTAATGAGAAAAAGTTTGGGATCCCCTGCATTAGTGAACATCAGAGGTGTTGGCAGGTGGATTTTATGATCTTTGGTCAGAGCCAGGCTAGCTGTGTCCCCCTGTTTCTACCCTTTATGCTAAGCTAAGCTAACCCAGCTGCTGGCACTAGCTACATATTCACTGTACAAACATTAGAGTGGCACCAGTCCCCTCAAACATTTGGCAAGAATGTGAATAAATGTATTTCCCAAAATGTCAAACTATTCCTTGAAAAATTTCTTTTTCTCTTCAAACTTAATTTGAAAAACTTAAACTAAGTGTCCCTAACATAATGCTGTAGAGTTTGGTTAAAAAGGCAACATCAGAGCAGTAACATATCCAGATTTTATGTGTTGTTGCTTGCAGAGTCGATGCACAGAAAAAGTTATTATGGCTTCTCTTTCTTTAATCCCCACCTGAAAGCTTACCAGCTGGAGGCAGACCAGGCCACTCTGGCTTTCTGGGTTATTCTGCTGTATATATATATACACACACACACACACACCACACACACACACACACACACGTCAGAACAGTTACATAGAGGCATGATTCAAGGTTCAGCTCGGATTATGGCCACATGTCACGATAAGACAGTCAAGGTACAAGTCCTGTTGGATATGGCTATAGTCAGCCGACTTTTCAGAGCAGCGAACAGTACACACTGAGGCAAGGTGAGGCGAGGTCGAGAGCTCGGTCAAAGATAAGTAAGTTGCAGGTAAACATGCAGGTTATCAGGTTAAAGCACTACCCTTCAACAAGGGTAAAAGTTAAGGAGAGAGCACAAACGGAAACATAATCATCGCCAGCAGGAGACAACAGGTTAGAAACCAACTGATGACAGAAAACTTGTCTGTTTTTGGCAGTAACACTGTCACAAGAAAAGAAAGAAATTCTACAAAAGGAAAGATCCTGTTATCTGCGATCTCACTCGTCTGTGTCCGAGTATGAAGCAGATTGTCGCAGCGGAGGGTCCAATCCACATGCATCAGCCGTTGCCATGGAAATTCCTCCCTCCTTCGAACTGTTGTGACTGAGGATCCCAGAGAGCCAGTAGACATGAATCCATAAGTGCATAAGGAGCGATGGCATCAATGTGAATGAGTACAGGAGAGCAGTCCGCGGGGTGTAAGTGCTCAGAGACAGACCCAATGTGTTCATCCATCAAATCTGGACATGTGTCTTAGATCGTCCGTCCACATGTCTGACTGTAGTGTGACTTCTGTGACAGTGAACTTTAAAGCACCGGAGTGATGAGGAATGGCAATAAGTCCCACATAAATGTCCCGGATGTGGGAGTAGGAGATGGAGCAGGGAGGGTTAGTCTGACTGTCTGGGTCCAAATGTAATGCTGTGTGTGGGGGGGTTAATCCTATGTCTTCTGTGGGTCTGGAGAAATGGGGCCGGGCGTGTTGGTCCCGTCCATACTGTGTACAGGGATCTGGAACTGAGGGGTGAGGACAGACGGGAACTGGAACAGAGCAGGAGGACGTGTTAGGACACTTAAGACAAATATATCAAATATAGAGACAAAGAGGCAAATGAAACAGTATTTATACTCTGATGTACTGACTTGGAACAGGTGTGCTCCCTGGCGGCGTGTGGCCGGGCTGAGGGGAGCGACCGGACTGAGTGTGCTCCAGAAGTGGATGTTGGACAGCAGAGGACTGGGAGTCAGCAGCAAAGTTGGAGTCTGAAGAGGAAGACAAAGGATTCAGTGTTACTATATTAGAGCCCGACCGACTTTAAATTTTCAGATATACTGTACGGAGTCACTGAAACACCATAAAAAATAAATCTGTAAAAGAATAAGAACATAAATGTAAAATATAAAAGGAAATATTTAGAGGAATAAATAATATAAATGTGTATTTCTTTAATATAAATTAATAGGGCTACGACTAACAATTATTTCATTGTCGATTAATCTTCAAGTATTTTCTTGATTATTCGATCAGCTGTTGTCTATAAGTGTCATGAAATGCTGAAAAGGCCCAAAATGACGTCTTGTTTTGCCCACAACTTAAATATAATCAGTTTACTGTCAGAGAGGAGTAGAGAAACCAGAAAATATTCACTTTTAAGAAGCTGGAATAAGATCATTTTTATTTCTTTTTCTTAAAAAAAAATTTGCATTACAATTACAACAATTTAAAAACCTCATCAATCAATTATTAAAATAGTTTGCAATTAATTTTATCATAGATTAATAATCAATTCATTGATTAATTGTTGCAGCTCCACAAATGACTATTTTTTATATTTCTATTTATTTCTGTGTAAAGTTAGGAGTTAGGGTTATTTCCAGATTTACTCTAATTATTATTTATTTTATTATTATTTTTTATTATGTCATAATAAAAGAAGGCAATTAGTCTTAATTGCCTTCACAAAATGTTTACAGGAATATCAAGGAATACAACATGTTGGATGATTTCACTCTCAAATATTGACATTGGTATCAACCTCAAAGATCCTGGATCAGTTGGACTCTAGCGGCTTTAAAACATCTCAAGACAATTATTAGCCTTTGAACTGCCGCAACCGCAATGACTATTTGTTCAGCAGCTCAAACGGGTCTGGCATTGTGCCCACTGATAGACAAAACCAGTCAACCAATCAGAGTTGAGTAGGTGGGATTCAGAATGGGGATGTCATCTTCCCACGTACAATAGCTACCATGGCAACAAGCATGGATGAGTTCAGCGGGGGTATACAAGTTGTTTTAAGTCCATGATGAATGACTGAAGTGAAAAGAGCTCAGTCAGATCATCATTATGCGTCAACTCCTGATTAAGCCTGTGCTTTACATTGTCCTTGTCCCTTTATTGTGCTTATCTGCCAACACTGGAAGGTTTGTGTTTAGCGAAGGGTTTGTCTTTTTAGTCTAAGCACAAGGACTACTCTTAATGGGATGTTAAATCATTTGCAACAATGATGAAGAATGTTTCTCACATTGCAGCTGCTTGTCTATGCATATATGTTGGTAAAAACTAGATAAACTGCACTAGGTCTACGATGACTTACTAACAGGCTTAATACTCTGGGTTTCAGAAAAGACTAGATAGTGTGGGCGCAAATTCAAAGATACTGAACACAAGGGCAGTCTACAGGTTATTAAAAGCTTTTAGCTAATCCATGTGCATCTGTACTGCCCACCAAAAACTAATCTGAGCCCTCCCATACAGTGAAGAAGTAATGCTAAGAGTCAATTACTGAGAGAAGAGAGAGAAAGTAGAAAAAAGAGGAGCTGATTCATGTGTGAGCTGACCGGCAGCCTGATACTGGATCTCATGATCAAGCCTGACCTGACCTTCTGTGGGGAGACGAGATAAAAAACAGCATTGTCTGAACAAGCAAATCTAATAGACTCCCAAATTCTTTGCAGCTGCACACATGGTCATGTGGTCTACTAACACCACAAAAACAGGACCAAACAGTTAGGCATTAAGAGATTACTGCGCTATTGCTGCCACCTGCTGGTCAGGATGAATAAATGCTGGACCTTCAGTTAGACAATGAGCTTTGTCTACTGGCGTCATTTCTACATAAACGCAGTCTCTGATACAAACAATATGTAACTTAGTTGCTTAATCATTTCAGCACATTATGGGACATCCTCATCATACTGAAATTAGAGAGGACATAATTTATGAATAAATGAAGATGGAAATAAAGTATCACTTCAACAGGCAGCACCAGATTTCTTTGATGAGAAATGTAAACAAACTATAACTGGTAACCTACTTTTAATGTTGATGAATGAGGATGAAACAACATGCATACTTGGAATATTTCTTAAAGGATGGCCAACAGGGAGTGTTAAACACACTTCTTTATAACTTCATTATAGATCTGATTTTTATTTATCTTCTTCTGCAGCAGTTTCTGGGGCATGAATTGATTTAATGCACACTGAGACCCCATTTTTCACCTAGTATTAAAACACAATCTGTATCCAGACTCATTATCCAGATAAGGAAAAGTGAATGTAAATGTGGTACATAAGACTGGGAAATTAATGACATATAGTAGGAAATAACTGTGTGCGCGACAGTCTGTGCGGCTGATCTGCTGTTAACAAGGCGATGATTTATCTATTACAGAGCAGTCAACGCTGCAACACACCGGGGTAAACTAAGAATATTTTTATACAAAGGAAGGAATAACTTCCTGTATTACATTTGCTGAAGTTACAAGAGGGGGGAAATAAATAAGAATTTGTTGTTTCACAAAGTTTATAAAGTTCCCTGTAACTCAACAACAGATCTGATCTCAACGAGGGTAATGTAAACACATTAAAATACCAAGTGTAAACACAAAGGCCAGATAAGAATGTTTATTATCTGGATAATGTATCCAGATACAGATCCTATTTTAATACCCTCTGTAAATGGGGTGTGAAGGCCAATTAGATCAGTTTCAAGGTTTTACTTGCTGAACATTATTCATCCTTCATACTGCTACCATGATTTATTTTATACTTGAAACAGTCCTATTACTGTATATCCTAATGTCTTATCTATCACTTATTGTTAATGGTTCAAGTCTGTTTGTACCTTCTGATTTATACTGTCATTTTTTGTATAAATGTTTTACTTAAATGTGTTTTTGCCCCAATCAAACTGACTTCACTTCCCAGTGAGGCTGACTCCACGCTCTCACCTGTAGCATTGCTGGTGTAAGAGAGGCCGTAGGTAGGGAGGGGCTGCAGAGGTTCATGGGGGAGAAGTCAGACGTGGTGACCAGCAGAGTCGGTGGGCTGATCTGCAGGACTTTCGGTGGCTTGCGTGTCTTTCCTGAGCTCGGAGTGCTGACTGTGGTGCTGCTGCTCACTGAGGACGAACTGGTTTCAGCGTCCACCAAACTGGTCTCGTCTCCTGACAAACCAATGCCACTGTCCACCTGGTGAATGAGAGACACACAATGATTTCTACATCCGTTTCCTTTCTTTTTTTTTTTTTTTTTTTACATCAGTTTTGAGCAGTATAGTTTAGAACAATGTGAAACTTTTTACACCATGTACCCCCTCAGAAAATATTAGGCTCTCTTGAGTACCACCATTATGACTGATGTTACAATACATTAGCTTAGAACAACCTTCTGGGGCTGGTTTCACAAAGATAGACTATGACTGATAGTCAGATTTCAGATAGATGTCTACAAAGCAGTGTAGTTCTTGACTATTTTTAAGTAGGACTATGGCACAATGAATTCTGGGTAAATTAAGACCATTTTCAAGATTAAAAAAATGGCAGACCAAGTAACTGCACCCAATCACTCAGCTCCATTTACCCCAGCAGAAAATATGTGTCTCTTGGAGGAACTCAACAGCTACAGGGACATTTTACTTGTAAAGTTTAACGAAGAGTGTAACAGTACAAAATATATGGTAAAAATTGATATTCAGATGCCCAAAAAAGAAAAATATGTTACAAGATGCAAAGAAATCATTGCTCTCTTCATATCAGTGTTAGCAAACCACAAATTATGAGCCATGTGTTCATCTTTTTTGTTGTTTGGTGCTACTGATCAGTTGGTGGTGCTGACTGTTACTATGGTAACATGGGTCTTAAGCCTGAATCAGCCCAAAGTAAGGCTTACAGTCTTTATTTTTGTGAAATGGTCTAAATTAAGACTACTTTAAATCTACAGACTAGTCTAAAATATATTTCTGAAACTGGCTACAGCTATGGACAGTTCATGGCAGGGTCTGGTTTATTCACACTCCCCTCATTTCTGAAGGTGGGTGTCAGAAGTGTGTATGATGGATGATGTATGTGTTCACTATGTACATGAACGTGACTATGTAGCAGGCTGATATTGAAGGAAAACTATTACAGGAGAGGCAAAACTTATTTTATATTACATTTCACCAATCACGTAGTTCAAGTTTTTCATAGTTAATTTTTTTTTGTATTTTGATTATATGTTTTTTCATTTATTTATTTCATATTTAAAATGTTAGCAGATTCCTCAGTGTACAACTTGAGGAAGTTTGAGCACCACTAGTGGTATTAGCAGTATAGTTTGAGAATCTAGGCTCTAGAATGTCTGGATCAATATGAGAGGTATGAATGTGCATTACATAGAATACACAGCTCATTTAATATGTTCAGAATCAGACAAAACTAAAATACTTAGTGATTCTGGATAACTTTGCATATGTAATAATTAACCACTGGCAGTGTCAGTCCAATGAAATGTAACTTAAAAAATATACCAACACCAGTATAATTATAAATATACCAGCTGTGAGAGCAGAACTGAAGTGAATTAACAAACTGGTTTTGTTTTGTTTTGTCTATATAAAACTGAAAGTGTGTTGAATTTTACTTCAGTTTACTTCCTGCTGTGCTGGTGGTTTTTAAGGTGTGTGCCACATGACTACTGAATGAATTATGCGTATTTGAATACATACTGGCAAACAGAATCAGCCGACACTTGCAATCACAGGGCCGATAAAAAAAAAAAATGTCTGCAGAAACATCTGCAGGCAGCCTCGTCAGTGTGGCTGCTGTGTAACAATGTTAGCGCTCTCCCTTGTGAGTTCTGGGAGGGTGGTGAAAAAGTCAGTTTGGAGCCACCACAGAAACTTCCTAAGTCTGAAATTATATCTTATCTCAGTTTTGGATGATGTGACATTTTTTGGGCTTCTGAAAGGGGACATGTCAGGACAAGTCTGGGAACCTGAGTCAGGGAAAATAAATAGGGGAGAAATGCATGGAGAAAAATAATATAGAAATAAATAAATGAATAAAATAAAATGAATAAATTATAATTAATGGAAAATTAAATAAAAGTAAAAGAAAAATGGGAAATAATATATAAAGACAATTTGTTGCTTTTAATGGTATATTAATTTATTTATTTATTTTTGATTTTGCCAATTTCAGTCCTCCATAATTGACAGTGTTCTGGCAACGTAAGCAAACAAGCCCACAACTGTCATCAGATTCTGATTCAACTGAAAACTGTTGCTCTGATTGGTGCGCTGAAGTATGTGAAGAGGGATTCATTCAGAGTGAGTCTCTCCCACATGAAACCAGTGACAAGAGCATAGACAAAAACATAATATCATGTGAAATTAATGATAAAACTCACTGAGAAAATAATTTTTCAGGGCATGTCCTAAGTTATTTTCTTGTTCCTGTAATTTAACTTACATTGTGTGAAGTGTGTTTGTGTGTTTGTGTGTGTGCTTGCCTTCTCTTGCGCCGGAGCATCTGTGGGCTCCGGTGCCTGAGCGTCTGCGGGCTGAGAAGATCCGGACTCCATGTCGCTGTCGATCACCAGCTCCTGGGAGGAGTCAGGCACTAAGCTTGGGGCAGGGCTGGCCGGGGTCAGGTCTGGTAGGCTGAACGTCGCTTCCGATGGGCGGATGTGTTCAAATAAGTAGACGGACTGGGGCGGCAGGGCGGAGTGTGTGCTGTCTTCGGCCCTCGGGGGTGCTGCTTGGAGAGGATCCAGGTGGTTGGACATCAGCTCTATGTCAACCTGAGGGGGCGGTGCTGGTGCTGGCTTCGGAGGCGTGTTTCCGAACTTGATGACGGATGGTAGGCCACTCGGTGGCTGCGGCTGAGGAACCTGCTCCTGGCTCTGGGCTGTGGCAGGGAGACCTCTCTTCTCAGCCATCTTCTCTCCCGGGTTCTCAATCTTGATTGACTTAAAGAGCTGCCGTCCGTTTTGCAGCGAGTGAAGGGTGAAGGACGTGTACAGGCCGGAGTGGATGTAGTCGTTACGGTTTGACTGCTTGGTGCTGGAGCTCAGAGCTGCTGTGCTACCTGCTACCTTGCTGCGCTCACCAGACTCACCCTCTTGTAGGGTGCTGTCTCCCCTCTTTGAGAGGGGAGGGATGCCCCCTGCACCCACATCCCCACCCTCTGTTCTGGTAGCAACATCTCCTTTCAGGATATCAGGATAGGACACAAAGCGATAGACAAACTTCTGACCGTTCACCTTCTTAATGATGTTCTGTAAGACACAAAAAAGCAATTGCAGAACAAGATATGTTAGTTTATACTTTTATAAAAATAAATGAAATAAAAAACTACATCATCAAAGCAGAAAGCACCCAATGCAAACAAGACATTTCATTGTGTAGTATGTCTCTACCAAACAGGCACTGGGAGTAAAAAATAGAAGAGCGAGACCACAGAAAAGCCTCATGCGTGGGACAGCTCTGTCCTTCCTGTCTGTACCAAACTAGCAGCCACTAATGCTGCAGCCAAACATACCAGAGCAGCCCTGCCCAGAACGCCCACAGGGTCAGGCTGAGCTTCTGCCAAAACCACAAGCAGAGTGGGAGACAGACAGACAGCTCTCTCTCCCCCTCTTCCGCACGTCACTGCGCTGAGCAATGGACTTTAACCGTTCTGAGATGCAATTAACTCATGTTTTGATATTTGCTGGTGCACTCATCGTGCAGCTGTCTGGAGGAGACGGTCCCCTCTGAGTCTCTCCGGCTGCCGCTTCAAAACATGTTATGCAACTTAAGCATCCTGTAATTGGTTTAATTATGACTGACAAACATCTGATCTCATACATATCTGCATGCCACACAATCTGATCTAACTTGTATTGATGCTCATTTTGTGGAACCCAGGAGTGGGCAAAAATATCAGGGTGTTCAAGTCCCTCAGCACCCGTAGAGCTGTACATCTGTGCTTAGTTCATTCATTCAGTGTCAATAGTAACACTACATCTCCCAAAAGAGTTCAAAAAGAGAGCAAGACTATTCTGGAAAAGAGGTATTAGCTTTTGTTGTTTTCTGCAGATTTCACTTCTAAAATTCATCATTCTGTAAAAGATGAACAATGAAAATAACTGTAGCTCACATAAGGATGTGATTGTGATATGACAGAAGTTGAACTAAGGGATTCAGGCTATTTGCTAACATCAGCTCTTGGTCAGTGCCTATCCAGCTATCCAGCTACAATATACAAGTCTCATGCACGCATATTAGCTCTCATATTACATCAATGTTTGGGCTGGGTTATGGCATGTGGAATCAGGTCACTAGAGCAACATTGATTACTGTTTGTTTATTGTTGACAGAGACTTTGAACACTAAAACGTAATGATTATTGCGAACTTCTTAAAAATCAAATTGGTACAAAGAGGGGAGTTTCTCTTACCAGTTTGCAATCCGCGTTTACTACAGCCAACAGTTCATTTTGTAGTTTGGCTAACTCGAGAAATAAATGATGATACAGCTTCTGAAGAAGGGTGTAAGAATGCACCAGTACCACTGGCTGCGGCCTACAGGTGCACACTGTGAGGTTGTTTCAGTTTTACATGGGCTTACATGGAATTTCATGAACAAGTTGCCAAAGTCCCTGCGATCATTAAGTGGATGATGTTGAGGACAATGAGTCTCTCGCTGTTAATGACAGTGCGACAAAAAAAGGTCAACATTGTGTTGGATCTTTAGATGATTGCTTGTCTCAAGCACGTTTTTGTATGATGTGGTATCAGGTGTGGGGTATCAAGAGTAGTTTTATGAGTATTAGTATGTGTACGTGAGGACAGCACTACACCAATACCTGATGTTGGATTGTTATTGGTACACCCCTATGAGGGTGCAAGAAAATATTGATGCACTTGTGTATTGTGATATTATGTATTATATCTTCACTATTCTGTGAACTTTTTTGAACTCAGATTCTATACATAAGATGGTGTGTTCTTTAGACAGTTTTCCAAAATATTCGATTAAAAAATAGCAATATATTACCATGCTTACAACGTTGCATATACTGAATTGTAACCCCTGTATTGTGATGCATATCACATTGCCAGATTGATACCAACACACAGCCCTACTTCTGAAATGTTTGCAGCTGTTTATTTCATTTAACTGAGTTGACACTGTATGAGAAATGTGCTTTGTAATACAGTCTGTACTCACTGTAACTCTTGCCAGTGCACCCCCACTAATTTGAAAAACACCCTCTGATTTACTTTGGAACATGACAAAACTGCACCTCCAGCACTGCCAGATCTGTGAAAATGTTCCACAGCAACAAAGCAAGGAGTGAACTACCTGCATAACACCATACCCACCACATTGGCACATCTTTTCTCAGAATTTCACTCTGACTGGATGTTTCTTTGTTGTCACAATATGAAAAAATGCTCTACAACCTATCCAAGAATATTTGGAAACTTATTTAAATCTTTTATCTGCCAGGCTGAGCAGGCTGACTATAGCAATGGATGGCAGACTGAATCAATAAAATAAAAATAAGAAGCATAAACAAGCCTTAATTTGAGGCTCCAGCCAACCAACCACAATATGACCAATCCCCGAGTCAGGGGCACATTTTGGCCAAACGTATTCTGACATCATTTTGCCCACAGAGGCCAACATCAGATGTTCGAAAACAGCTGGAAAGGCTGTAATTGGTCAGATGTTTGACAATGTCGAAGGACAACACATGCTTATGGTTTGGGTCTGGGAGTACTGGGGAGTTAGGGAGCATATCCAACCAGGCTTCCGATGGGAAAGACCACCAGGAGATGTGAGAAAACCCACAATGTGCGATGTGGTTGATGGTTGACCAATTGTTGCTGCCAACTATCAGACAGCGGTCTGTGTGTCCTACAGGAGAGAAGAGTTGTGTTTACCTTGTCATAGTAGTATCTGAGAGCCCGGCTCAGTTTGTCATAGTTCATGTTGGGCTTGTTCTTGCGGGCTCCCCACAGCCGGGCCACCTCCTCTGCCTGCAGCAGCTTAAATTCCCCTTCCTCATTGGTCCAGCAGATCAGCTGCTCATTACTGGGATCCAATAGAAGCTGGAGAAGGAACTGCCACAGGGTGACAGAGTTGTCCATGTCTCTCACTGGAAAAAAACAAGCAAAAGAGAAGTCAGAATGGAGAAAAGTCATCATCACACCATTTGCGTGGTTTTGCTTGTAGCCAATCACTGTGAGCATTCTTCAGTTTAATGCAACGTGGGATTGGCCCACTACTGCACCAGCTACAACCCATAAAGTCTGTGGTGTGGTGAGGTCACGTGTAGTGTATGTGATGGAGTTGGCAATATGGCTGAACGATTTTAAAGAAGTATCTAACTGCAGTTATTTTTACTGATATTGCAATTGTGATATGATTTGCGATATTAGAGTAAAGGATCATTTTTACATCTTTATTCTCATTTTCACACATTAAAACGATTATGGTGTGTCATTTCTTTCAGGGATCTGTATGAAACAAAGATGTTTTTTGAAGTCTAGAAAATGATGTGTTGGCCAGGACACTTCTGCAATACTACAATATTTAATTTAAAATGGTATTTTGACACACATTTCGCCTTTAACAAATACTGCACATTGCGAGATTTGAAAATTGCAGTAGACCATATTGTGATTTCGATAAAATCTCAGTAATTGTTCAGCCCTACAAATGTTTGAAACTATGGCTATAATACACACCTGTCTGATAAAACTAATTGCACTACTAATTGCATTGCTGGTATTGGTACTGGTCTTGTCATTATTTAAATAATACCCTGCTGTTATTATCAGACAAGTGAACCAATAACAATATGGATTTCCATAAACCTGTGGAAAATATCCCCCTTGGGCACAAGACTTTAAAGCTAGGGTAGGCAGCATTGTTTTGGTATCACTGAGAAATAACTTCATAATAACCTTTCAGCATATTGTGAATCATGTGGTCTGAGACAGAACTGGACTTAGACGGTAGACTTAAACCAATCACAGGTCTCAGACCGGGGGCTCCTATTGGCTGTTCTTCTAGTGCAGCTGCGTGTGCAGGTTTCTTCGGTGAGACCCTGAATCAATAGCTGGTGACCAGAGGAGAAATGGATTTGAAAGTCATGGAGTGAAAGTAAAGAGAGGAGGGATGTAAAGGACAGAACAGGCTTTTTCAGGTGAGCACTGAAACACACATGGGGCTGACACTGGCATTTTTTGGCCGTGCCGAGTCAAACTGTTCTGTCGCTGATTTGCACTTCCGTTACCACTTATATCGTGACAAGACGCGTCCGAGATGGACCCACTCTGGAGTGGGGACAAAGCGAGCCTGACTCGCCTCCAAGCGGGCTGCGTCACGTCACTCCGACCGCAGCCAAACCGTGATGAGCCTTCTTTTCTCCCCCTGAAGAAGCGAGTGTTGTGATACTGAACTCGTGTGTGCAGGAGAGCAGAGAGAAAGACGATTTTAAAAGTTTCTCTCCTCTGTTGCTGTTTTGTACTGTCAGGTGTATTTGTTTTATTACACACAGTTGATGTCTGTCGGTCTGTGCTCGCTCACGATTGCCTTGGTAATCTGTTGCATACACGCATGAAGTGTGTGCTGCTCGTCTGGTAGGAGGGGCTCAGGACGGAAAAAAACAAAACCTAACTCAGATGACTCAACAATCAACTGTTTCTAGGCTTTCTACCTACTACAGCTTTAAGTCTGTTCAGTTTATTCCAACAATTACATTGTGATGAAGTGCTGTGACTGAGTTCTTCTTGTATCCACTGACAATGTGTCCTTCAATCATTCAGCAAAAGAATAGGCGGAAGCTCCTGTATTCAATATGTGCATGAATAGCAGCACACAGAAACAAGACCAAATGAAGTACGTGTGTCAGTCTTATCAACACTCAAAGTAGTGCTGTATTTTAACGAGCACAAAATATGATCCCAATTGAAGGAATAAGAATTAAGTATTCAGGGTTCAGAATTAACCGTGGTCCATGGCCACAAAAAGTTACTCTGTGGCCACCAAATATTCTGTGTATGAGCCCCCCTTTTATATATTTTATTCCCATACTGCAAGCTTTCACCATCACATTCCAGTTCTACAAACATCCCGATTCATTTATGCCTTTTAGTTCAATGTTCTACGAAAACAGTGAACAGTACTCGATGTGGGCTAGCTACTGATATGTCGGGGCTACTGAAATATAGGTTTACTAAGCCTCCTAAAACTGCTGACGTGATCCTTACAGAAAAACAACAAAACAGCCTGAAAAACAAAAGGCAGACTATGCAAAAAACAATCAGCAACAAAAATAATAGAAGCAGGAGTTTAAGTGGCTAGAATATGACATATTGGATGTAATGTACTGCATTTTGTGCTGCCAGTTTCCTCAACTAGCTAACAAGTCTAGCTCTTTTTTCACAATTCATGGGAAAAGTGGACAATACAAGCGTTACTGTTTAGGAAGGCTGTGTTAGCCTAAATTGCCTTTCTGTATTGTGCTTAAAAATATTAGCGTCTATCCCTGTAGTATTGATCTTAGTCATCCTCAGCTGTATTTTTAAAAAGCCAACGAAACCCTTCAAACCACAAAACCTGTTGGATACCTTGCAGAAATGTGGTGTAATTGCTTTAAATGGTAATTTCACTGCCAAGGTATAAAGAGGCTGTTTTACAAGACCAGGTGCACCGTCTAGCACAAACACTGTTCCCTCATGTGGTCCCCACATTCCAGGGGGATAATGCCACCAGACTCCCTGCTGAATAAATTCAAGAGTGGTTTCATTAACAGCTGGTTCAAGTCAAACACCTTCCATGCCATTCCCTTTATGTGAAGTTCTGCAGCCAAGAACGTAAAAGTAGACTTGCACCTTCTTTACCCAGTGGTGAGTTGGAGTTGACTTCGTACACAGATTTCTGCCTGAACTTTCCAAGGACACTGTTCAAACAGCAAAAACTGGCACTTTTTGTGATAGGTCGATGAGAAAATAATTCATACATCTAGACATTGTGCCACAAGGCCAGTCAGTCAGAAATAAAAAAAATTGTGTCTAAGCCTAATCATAAATACTTTTTTTCTTTTCTTTTAAGAACATCTATAAAATGTGACACTGCGATGTGGCTAATGACGAGTTCTAGCCAAGGCCAAACATCTTGTTCGCACACAGCTTTAAAAGAGCGGCAAAACACCATGACCAGTGAAAATGAAATGCCCCTCACAGTGAGAAGTAAAGAATGACATTCATGTTGAGTTTATTCAAACAGTGGGGGCAGAAGACAGTCATTCACAAAGCACCCCACAAGGATAGTGACCCTGACATAAGGCAAATGTTATCCACTGCAGTGAAAATACTTTCTGCTACTTTTAAATACTGTATTATCACTGCTACAGCTCAAAATAATTTCACAAAGAACATTTATCGCACTTGACTGTTCAGCATCAGCAGCTGTTCTGAATTAAATTAAGTGGGTAGGTACAGCAAACCTGCCAATGTACAACTTCTCCTATGGATTTTTACTGTAGAAATTTAAGATGGATGTGATGTATGCTGCTCTGCCTTTTGTCCCTTTTTTTCTTTTACACTTACACTGGCAAAGATCACCAACCAAATAAAGCAGTAAATGTGAGGTGATTAGCCTATATTAAAATGACAAAAAAGTTCCTGGTGAAGTCTAGACTAATTAGATAATTAGTTTAAAAAAAAAGAGAAAAAAAAAGCAGACTTTTGCTTATGCTTGTGTTTTGCTGCAATGCTTTAATTAACCTCAGCTAATGTACAGCCCTCATCTGGCATTCTTTGATATTCTTGAGTGGCTTTGCTGCAGTCTTTACATGGTTTGAAGCGTGACATCGTATGCCGAGATGAAAAGCCACAAACAACGGTGGTACACCCACACAGGCACGATGCAAAATGAACTTGTTGTCCACTGGCCAAATAGCTAGTGAATGCTCACATTCTACAGCCACTGGCAGATTTTACCAGCATTTGACTGGTGGCTGGTGCTGATTTTGGACTCTGCTGAGAGGTGTTTTCACTTTGGCTCTCCTAGATGAGAGCAACCCGTCCGGGTTTAAAGCAATAGGTGTCCTTTCAGTCCATCAAAGTAGAATTTGACATACAACTACCTGAATCTTCAGGCAACGTATTTCAGACATCTGTCACTTTTTTTTATATCATTAAGACACTTTATTTTGAAATTTTGGTACTATTGAACCAATCTCCATTCTCAAAGCAGGTGTTTTATATAGTAGGGCCATTTTTTCTGTGTAAGAACTTTAGTTACACCATCACTAAGACTGTTTTTAATTCACTTCAATCTACAGACCAAATTGGCACATGCCATTTACTCAGTAATTCATTAACTAAGCAGTGATTAAGTGTTTCTCACTGACACGCAATATCAGTATATTTTTTTTAACATGATAAAAATAAACATTCATATCATGATAATGGTGTTGTATTGTTACACACAGCAACAACAAGCATGGTTCAAAGTGAAAGTAACATTGCTACGGGCTCCACAAGTGTGTTCCAAAGAGGGAGGAGACTTCAGTAGTGTGGAAGTGGTTTGGTTAGAAATGATCAGAAGTACAACAAAAGACAGTAATATATATATTAAAAAAAAGATGCAACAACAAAACAGGGCAATACAACACAATTATTTCATCACCTCAAGCAGAAGCACATGGTTGAGTACAGGGAAAGCCAAAAATCATGTGAGGAGAGCTCAACACCTGCTGTGAGTTCTAAACCAAAATTAATTTTCAATATTTTGTCATATCATCAAGAATATCATTATCGCAGAAATACACTGTCTATTTCAGGACTATATCGCCCAACCTTACTTTTAAGTAAACAACATTTTGTGACCTAAACAGCTTGCTTATATTCTTGTAACCTAACCAATTTGATTCACTACTAGGGGTATAGGTAGTAATAGTAGGTTGAGAATCGCAATATTATATTTTCTGATGTTGTATCAATTCCGAAAAACACTATCATGATATTGTGATACATGCAAATATTGGTGGTGGTGGTACATTTTGTGTCGTGTTTAAACCACTGTGTTCTTATCTTCACCTTTCTGACTGCATTAAAAAAAGTTCTCTAACTCAGATTTTATGCATATGGTGGTGTGTCTTTATAGATTTACTATAATTACATTAAAAAAAACAGCAATATGGCCTTGGTCAGAGGATCGCAATATATTGCAATATATTTAGTAGTAACCCCAGCATCATAATGCCCATTGTATCACCAGATTCCTGCCAATTCATTGTTCTGTTCACTAGATCACAAAATCATGAGCGACTCCATCTTCTCCTGACAGCTATGGACATGGGTAGGGGAGACAGAGTAAAAAGTGACTGAAAACAATGGTGGCTCCTAAAGAGGTTAGCATAAATGCTGCTATAGCATGAGTTACATCAGAACTGGAGAGTATTTCTTCATTGAAAGAGGAGCAAAGAACGGCAGTGAAGGTGTTTCTCAACGACGAGGATGTGTTCAATATTTTCCCAACTGGCTTCTGCAGGAGTGTGATTTAGCAACTGGCTACACTCTCTTAGTACGTCATACAGTATTGTTTGTTGACCGTGATAGGTAGATGGTTTATCCAATCATGTGTCAAGTACTTTTGAAAGTTCCTGCCTTTATACAAAAAGTTTCCAAGGATGACTTCACAGATGGTTGCGTAACAAACCATCTGGCACGTCCGGTTAGTTGCTACCAACTCTCAATCTGAAAAGAGGCCTTATCAGACAGAATAGTAAAAACACCTGATTTACATATTAACTGTTACAACATTCCAATCTAATCCATTACCTCTACTGACCAGTGTAGACGATGAGTTTAGTAAGCTTAAAACAAAATGTTCCTTTCCCCATCATAGAACTTGAACATTCCACAAAGACAGAAAATCTTTCACAGCACAATCCAGTCTGCACTTGGAATAGGTCTACCACCAGCATAACTGGTGCATTAGGGCTGCGCATCTTCACTGGTCTCACGATTCGATTCGATTACGATTATCCAGTCAACGATTCGATTCGATTCGATTCCACGATGCATCACGATGCATTGCATCCTCAATTTTTTATATTACTGCATGTCTACTTTTTCTATCAGTGAATACAAGCAGTCAGATAAATCTGAACTCCCTTTTTATTGTTCCTAAAGTGCTTTAGAACATGACATGAAAGTCTTCAATGCCAGAACGCACTGCAGGCTTCATTTGACGCGCGTCAAATGAAGCTTCTATAGCGCACTGCAGGCTTCAGATTTAACATTCCATCACCACAAAACCAGCAGTATTATAGGAAAAGGTCGCTATTTATATGCATCTGTTTATTTATTTAGTATTACTATTAATTATAGTTTATTTCTTTAATAAAAATATTGTCCTCTGAAAGAAAAAAAATCCTCAACCTTTTTTCACTAAACAGACTAAACTGTGCGCGATATTCATGTTTTTGTATTAAGAAAGCAGGATAATTTACATCGGTGTCATCTAGTTAACATCAGTGAGGATGTTTTAGACCACAGCGGATAGCAAACTGCACACCGACACACACTGAGGAGATAAAGAGGGAGAGGCAGCGTCTGGACAGTTCAATGATTTATAATAATGCAGCGAAGTGACAAACGTTTCATGGAGGAGACGAGCGTCTGTCTGTCTGAGACAGATATTTTAGTCGGGGAACTGTTCAGTAACATCAGGATTTATCATCAAAAAGTTTTATATCAGTCAGCACTTCACATTCGCTCCCCCTCCCTCCTCTCTGCTCTCTCTCTCCTCCTTCGTAGTTATGAATAATCGGCGGGGAGTAATTAAGTACTATTTAAAAACAAATCGGACTTGGAGCAAAAAAAAAACTCCACAGAAGTGTTCAGTAATATTATGTTTCATGATCATAAAAAGTTTTTATATCAAGTTGGCGCATCTGTCCGTATTCACACGCTCTCTCTCTCCCTCCCTCTGCTGCGGGTCGTTTTTTTTTTTTTTTTAAATTTAACGTGGTTTCAGGTGGAGCTTCAGCTCATCAGCATCTCCTCTCGTCTATGCCTTTTTTATTCCATTTAACTTAACTCAACTTAAGGCAGAGCACCTCCTGACAGTGCTCAAAAACAAAACAAACACTTCTGCAGTCTAGCAGTCTAACGTTGCTACGACGCTGGTTGCTACGGCGCTCGTTGCGAGCAGGAAGTTATTTTGAATTTTAGAACTTTATTGTCCAGCCGCTGCCCGAAAATTAAGAAGGAACATCTCTCTGCTATAATCGATTATGTCCTGTCACTGCATCAATGCAGAATCGTCCACGTCCGAATCGCGATGCATCTTAAAAACGATTAATTTTGACACCCCTATGGTGCATCCTACTTGAGTGTCTCAAATAAGTCAATCTAAACCTCTAAAGTGATTACAACCCTTCCTGTCCGTCAGCTCAGGTGGGTGCATCTCTGAAGGCTCACATAATTACATGTTGTCCAGACAAAAGTGACAGGTTCCTCTTTTCCACAGAGGAAGGGCTTTTCTGCAGATAAAAACAGATGAAAGATGGGAGGGCTCATGCTGGGAGTGACAAGAGTGTGAACCTAAAACAGGGTGTGCATAAAGGTGTATATAGTGTGGGTGAATATTATAGAAACATCAAACACTATAACTATCACATGTCTGATTGATAGTAGGGTCACTCTTTGTGTTCAGAACAGCTTCAGAGCTCCCTGTCCTGCTGTCTGTCTGCATCCTGATGGCCTGGAGTTGTTTGAGAGATGAAAGAGGAGGAAACCTACTTCCCATCAAGGATCGGGAGTGTTTAGATCTGGTGAGTCTGACCATATCCTGCGTTTCATGAAACCTTTCTTCTATATGGAAGTAGTATTGTCATGATACCAAAATGATGACTTTGATAGAATATCTCGATACAGATACTGAAACGATACCATGGCAAAAGCCTAAAACACCAGTAAAAAGTAATGGAATAATATATGAGATAACATTCCTGATGTGACAGAAATAAATGGCTTTGAAAATGGTCAACAGTGGACAGGTATTCACACTAAGTTTGAGATGTTTTATTGTCAGTTTATTAATATTATTCTTGTTTGACTTGAACAGGAATCTGGGATTTTGTCTTACCTTGAATACGAACTTGTTTGATAGCTTATACAAACAACAAACCAACTGTGTATAAATTGATAATTCACTGTGGTATTGATCTGCATAGATTTTTAGCAGATTTTGGCAGCTTGCATGTTATGATAAAGTTAAGATTACAAGTGTGAATGTTGTGCGAACATTAGAGATGTTTGCCACATTGGTAAACTAGCTAAAAAGCTAGAGCCAAACAATTAATTGCCTGGTCAAACTGTGATGTGAAAAGGTTTGCTTGTCACTAAATAAATCACTCATTGGCTTATATTTTGGGGCATGTAATTATGTTATTTATCACACTTGCTAACCAATCTGTTGCATTCTTTGAACAGGTCAGCATGTATGTCGGTGAGATGCTTTGCCAAATTGGACGTGCTGGCTTCCTTGATCTTCATGGGTTTAAACCAAAATCTTTTACAGGCGGGCTTTGCGGTGTCCCTGGGGTTGCCCAAACTATGCTCGTAAAATAATGCCATATTTCACTGAGTGCGTCTGCTTTGTCAACAAGCCGTGGACACTTTGGAATCTCATATCAGATCTACTTTATGTCAAACGTTTTGGCGTAATGACACCTCAGTTGTGCAGGACTACAACTCTGCTGTATTTGCAGTACCAGAGAAATGTGCTGCCTCGAACCTAGTGCACCTAACAGGTCTTTTCCACACCCTGTTAGGAGCAACAGCCACTGTGACAGGCTTGTGGGCCTCTGGCTCAGAGTTCTAGATTTGTGGATGCAGTTTATCTGTGACTCTGTTTAGTATAAATTATCATAACATGTATAACAACATCTACTATTTCACCTGTTGATATGACTTACAACTTTGTATATCCAAAACATCTGTGCTTTCCCTCTGATATTTGCAACTTTGCTTATGTATGTCAGTCACACTTGTGGGCTGGGTATCATTTGAATTTTCTACACTGGTGCCAATACAGTAGTTGTATTTCCTTTAAAATACCAAAACACTATGCACACTAAGGAATACAGAAATAGTTTTGTACAAACCTTTTTTTGTATCTGCAATAACTGCTATTTTTGGCATTTTGTTTTTGTCTCTACCAAGTTCTGAGTGAAATATCTGGCTGCTCGAGCCGCTAAATGTTCCACTACTACTGTATGTTCAGCAGCCAGTCTCTGACTGTGTCTGTCTGTGTAGTGTACAGTGGGTTTTTAGAGCCTTTTCTGTGAAAACAGCTCCCAGCTGTGGTTGAAAATGATGCTATGAGAGCGGTGAGAGTGAACCAAAACAGTAAAGTTGTGGCCAGACAGCTGAACAAGGAGCTGAAACTCACTATGAAGCTCTGAAGCAGAGCTGCAGATTCAGCTGATAATTCTCTGTAGGCTCATCACTAGCAAAGACCCCTTTCACAATGTCACACTGTTTTCACATTGTAATTTGATTTGATTAATATGATAACAATATTAACTGAGTAATTGTTTGGTCTAGAAACAGAGGAGTGAAGAAAGCAGAAAATATTTACATTTAAGGAGCTGAAATCAGAGAATATGACTCAAAACAATTATCAAAATAGTTGGTGGGTAATATAATAATTGATTAATACTCATAAATCGTTGCAGCTTTGAGTCTTACTAGCCTATATATTCAATGTCAGCTTTCAGCAGTTGACAGTTTACGGTGCTCAATGCAATGACACACATTTGCCAGAAAAGTCATGAAGTTTGATACCCAGCCCTTGAGATCACTACCTCTATTGCTGTTTCATGCTCCCTACACCAGAGTGTTGTTCCAGAAGGGAGGAAAAACAACCACACAAACATCAAACTGTTAAACAAAAGCAACTCAGGCGAAATGTAATGAGACTTATTTAGGCTTGGGATGAACTATCAAGATAACTGCATGTTCACGATTTAAGATACTGTATACCAAGATGTTGAGTACAGAGCACTACAGCAATTAACAACAAAGGCACAGACATGCAGTGCAGACATGTTTTCTTGGAAGAAGCTGGTTAGCAGAGGTGGTAAGCTGGGATCAGAAGGCATCCCAAACAATTACACCTCCCCCGCCAGCATGTACATTTATAATCATGAATAACAGATCTTATGTTTGTACCATTACCCTTCCATCAAGGTGGAATACGTTGATACATCAGAGCAGTTAACTTTAATCTTTGGGCCATATAATAGAGGTGGTTGTTAGCTGTCACAACCCTATGTAGGCATGAGTGTGGCACAGAATTGCACTGTGTCTGATGATAATTGCAGCTTGAATATTACTTGTTATGGCCTGAGCCTCCAACGTCAGCCAATGCTCATCTATGAAGAGCTTCCTCCTACATGACAGACGTGCCGATGAGGTGTCTTGTGTTCTGGTCCAATTATTGTACACATTGGAGATCGAGGAGCCCAGACCTTCTGTTTAGAGCCAGACAGATCAATCACTCAATATTGGCCTGTTACAGCTTTATCCACAGGTGGGAAGTAAAGAAGTACCTAATACGTTGTTACTGTGTTTAAGTAGAGCTTTCAGGTGTCTTGAATATTCATTTTTCAAAAAACTTTTTGCTTTTACTCCCTACATTTTAACACAAATATCTGTACTTTCTACTCCTTACATTCTCTTTCCATAAATCACATTGAGCTCCTACATGAAACTGTTCACAACAAGGTCTGCTGATTATCTCGTGTAACCGGTTATGGTCATGGTTTTTGGAAAAAGACACTGCTGTGAATTTTTAAAATGCATTTTTTGGTGCTTTAAGCACCACAAGATGTGACAGACATCTCTACGGCCAATATCTCCAAACTCTGCAACTCACACCAAAACAATCCAGATGGGTAAACTACAGGTGCTACAGGCACTACAGGCCAGGAGAAAAATATGCTTTTTTTTATTTTTGGGTGTACTGACCCTTTAAGATTTGTGGGGAATTGTTGATTATTATTATTTTGCATCACTGAGCACTGCCTTCCCAACATCAAGACTGATCACAACCTAAATGGATGGGACAATGAAACACAAAAAAGACAATTCTGAGGTGTATCCATCACTGCATATCACACACACAACAAATGTAAGTGTAAGAAGATGAAAACAACATAACACGAGAGGGAGGGAGACTCAGCCTTGGAAAAAAAGTGAGGTTCAGTTAGCTTTGCACCAAAACAGCCAGTAGAAATGTCCTTCGTAGGGTGTCTTTTTACTTTTTCACTTTGAGTTCATTTGAGAGCCTGTACTTTTTCACTTTTATTTGAGTAAAGAAGTTAAATCAGTAGTTCTACTTTTAGCAGTCTTTTTTTAACAGTATCTGTACTTGTTCTTGAGTAAAGATAGTGTGTATTGTTGTGTTCCACTGATGGTATGCAAGTTCCCTCGAGTGGTTCAATGGAATGTCGGAAATATTTTTCTAAAACTTAAATAAAATAATCCAAAAACGTATATTACCATCAAAGTGTTACAAAACTTCTAATGAAAATTCATACAATATCAGATTACTAAAATGTTTCAATATCAGCCTGCTGTAGCCATGATTAAGTACGTAGCAAGCGTATACATCACACATCCGCTAGTACAAGCTAAACTGTGATAGCAAGATAATAGGCAGAGATAAAATAAAGAGAATTAATATGAAAAAAAAAACACTGCAATCGTGGCTCTACACAGGAAGAGTGCAGCTCAGGAGGAGAACATTTATGGCAGCTGTGTTGAAAATGAAGTGGACGACGATTAACCAAGCACAAGAGCTAGAGGCTTCTTAAGAAGTGACAGTGAAGTGTTCACACACCTGCCGACACCAAGCCATGCAAAATACTTAGGAGGTTCTTGAAGAGCTCAATATTTTCTGAGGTGGTACATGGTGTAACAAGTTTGAGAGACTCTGCAGTAGGCAATGCATAAAGAATATTGGCAGATATATTGATATGGGAATTGTTTTACTCGCTAATACTGGTATCAGACTGGGGCTCCACAATATGGTAAAAAAAAAAAAAAAAAAGTCATATTGCAGTTATTTTCTTGACTGAAACTGTGATTGTAATATGTGCTGCAATTAGTGGGAATGATCATGTTCACATCAAAATTTTCATTTCCACTGAAAAAATCAAATCAAATCATGATGATGTGACGTGTTGGAGTCGTCTATCTGGAGGACACGATTTGTAGGCCAGGGCATCTCTGGAGAACTACAATACTTCATTATAATGGTGTTTTGTCAAACATTTTTCTATTAACAAAAACTGGCAGAGTTCTGCAATTTGGATATTGTACTTGGCCATAGTGTGGTTTCAAAAAATATTCTCATTAATTGTGCAGCCATTCAGTACTGGTCTGACTCTACTTCGGTCATCCACAATAATGCCTTTACCCAAAGCGTAGTTTTAGATCACGCTTGGAGCCCTGTCAGCCCACTCTCAATCATGCGTCCACATGCAATGCGAGCGTGGAAATGGGAGCTGTTGCACGCATGAGTTTACACAGCGACACACACTTCTTTTGCCAGGTAAGGATTTCATTTTTAAGAAATCTCCCTTGTCAGGTTTTGTGTACAATATCCCTGCAATTCACATCCCAACTAATGAGCTTTTCTCATATTACCTTGAAGAGCCACACAAGAAGTTATTGGCACTAAGTTGACACACGCTGCTAAGTGACTTTCATCCTAATAACGACCGGTATGTGTGCTGGATTTCATGTGGCATTTTTGGCTATTTTGTCCGCTGCATGTTACAAGCTGAATGTGATTTGTGCTCTCCCTTATCAGTATCTGTCAACAAGTGTGTGTGTTAGTGTGTATAAGCTTCTTATGGGGACGAGTAAATCTGCCCTGACTCATCCGGACCTGCTGGGTTGGAGACACACCCCACCACACACACACACACACACACCACACACACACACACACACACCACCACACACACAAATCTGTCCCAAACTGTCATGTTAAAAGCGCTGATATTGGGGCAGAAATAGGACAGTGTAAAAACTGCTGCCAAGGGAAAAGATTAGTGATGAACGTGGTTATGTAACGTCTGACATGAGCAGCAAACGTTATCTACACTGAGCACTGAGATAACGTCGGCTGGGTCAGATCAGTCATGTAACACGGGTTATTGACGCGTTATAAACGCTCTGACTGGAGTGACTGCTTTCTGCTGTCCGACAGGCAGCCAGGCACCCACACAGCAAAATAAAAGACCACTTGTTGATGAATAACGTTAGTTTCGTTACCGTAAACACAGCAGACCAGTTATTCCCCGACAGTCTAAAGTCACAGTGTCGAGCTCGGACGCTCCCGTCGTGTTCAGCAGGTGTGTAAGCAGCCGAGCAGACACACAAATCAAAGCGTTAACGTTAGTTTGCTAACTGTGAGTTAGCTGTTAGCTAGCTTCGTGTTAGCTTGCCTGCTAACGTTACCTCGCTCGCAGAGCCCGCTGAATTTCCGAGTCGTCGAGCCGCGTCGAAATATTCCCAAAACATCGCTGGAAAGCTTTCTGTTATGCCATTACTCAGGAAACAAGTTTCAGGCAGAATGTCGCGGAAATGCCTCGACATAAAATACATTAAACTGCCTTTGGCTCGCGCTGACGATATATCCTTTGAACTGACAAAATGATGCGTTCAATGTTCCTCGTGCAGCTCAAAATCCACAACTGTCGCGCCTCTAAGTGCGTTTGCACGAAGACAAAATAGGGATTTTGTATGTTAGTAGATGTTTTTTTTTTCTAATGTAAAATATGCAGTAAAGGCTTTATTTGATTTGCGACGCTTAGATTAGTTAGATTATTATTAGATTATTCTGGTTTCTATTATATTTTTATTGCAACACAAAGAATAAAATAAGAAATGTAAAAGATTTTCACTGAATATTAAAGGTTAGGCAACATAAGTTTTAAAAAATCCATAAAACAGCACGCACATTTAAAAACGATAAGTCCTGGGTGCTCGACAGAAATGCCAATACAAAGGTATAAAATTCCAAAAGTCCACACACCATAAGCTACTCCTTAGCATTTTTTTTTTCCTGCTTTGCAATATACATAACCTTTAACGTTTCACTCTTTAAGGGTGTTTGCATGTTCTTCTATCTTACACCTCAGCACCTCCCGAAGAGAAATCGACCACCTGTTGGCTCATTGTGTGTATCGGTGAAATGTCCGACACCTCCGACAGCACGCAAATGTATCACTAAACTCGCACTGAGATCACTTCCTCTCTTGTTTCTCTGGTTGTTATGTTTATTATTCTGTTGCTGCTTTAACTCACTGTTGCAAATTTCCCCGAAATGACAATAGCAGTGCGTGTTGTGTCCAAGTTACACGACTTAGTGTTTATTTCTCTAGAGTAGGCTTGTGGTTCAAAACGTGTTGCTACAATCTGAGCGTCCAATTATATAATTAGATGAAAAATCAAAACAACGATTTTAGGGTGCCTTGTTAATTAAAAACACTTTATCAAAACCTTTCATGAATATTGCTCTGTCGTAATTACTTTAGGTAATAAAAGATGAATGGTTGTACTGTCAAATAATTTGTGGTGCCAATAAAGGAGAGAAGCAAAATCATTGTGGCGATGTTGTTGGCACCTGTGGATGATTAAATTACAAAAAAGAATGAAAGCAAGAAGATGTGTGGTAGAAACAGCCTAAATTCTGAGCAGCATATTCCCACACTGCACGTCTTCTTTATCCCAGCATTGTCCAGAAGAAGTGTCACCAGAGCAATCACACACATCATTTTTTTCCTATCCCACCCAGCAAAATTTGGATGAAAAGACGTTGCAAAAATGGCTCTTGTAGTCGTCTAAGAAACATTTGATTTTGGTTGAAAGTGAAAGGTGGGGAGATGTCTTTTTCATGTCTTTCATGTCTCATGAAAAGACAGCTATTCAAGGATGTTCCATCTACATCCTGCTGTAAGTCGCAGGTGAAAAGACATCTTTTTTGGGACTATAATTGAACCAAATCAGATGGACTGAACACAGTCCAAATTTCAGCATCTATTTCAACATCTACTTTTGGACTAAATTTGAACTAGACTTTCATCAGGCAATCAGGTTCGCCTGATGAAGGTCTAGAGCTGAAACGTCATAAATAAATGTCACATTGCAAGTTAGACAGTGTGCAGGAGTCCTTTTGCATCTTTTTGGTCTTGTCATCCTTCTCTTATGCACCTGTCTCATCTAATATATGTGCAAACTGTTCCTTTGCAGTAAGGGGAGTTAAATGATCAAATTATATATAAAGATATATTGGGCCTCGTTCGACAATATTTCAACTTTTTTCTTAAGAAAGAGTCCAAGAAATATCTAAGTCAGATTCATGAAGTCACGCAAAGAAGTGGACTTTCTGCACTATCCTGCATTTCTTTAATCTGGCTGCTACAAACAGCTGGATTCAATACAGGTCAGACCACCAGGTCTCTGAGAGACCTGCAAAGGACAGGTTACAGTATGTGCCTCATTGAAAAATGGTGCAGGAGAGAGGGATGCACTGAGAGGTTTGTGAAATGTGTAAAGTGCAACATGTGTCTCAGAGACCAACAACTGCTACCTAATGTAGCATCATGACAAAACAAACACGTTCATCTCCACCATCAAGATTTACGCACTAGGCAGAGTTTAAATGAAACAAAACACTACTTTATTGTTAAAAATGTTTGTTAAAATGACAAATGACAAAATGTGTTTTATATTTATTTCTGATATTAATCAAAAAAGAAAGAATGAAATAGAAACCCAGAGCAAATGAAAATATTATCATGACTAATCTGATGCCTTGTTATGTGTTTTTTATGGAAAATATTAACCTGATGTCCACTACAAGGGACATGTAGTAAACAACAACATAAACAAATATCATTTTGGATGAAAAATAAAATAAAATCTATTTATTAAAATTTCCTTTTTCTCCTGGCTCTCTCACTCGTTGGAAATACTAGGGGGAGAGTTGAAATGACATCTCTCAAAAATAATAATAATAAAGGATTTATAATAACAATAATAATAAAATAGGCCCATGATCAGAACATCTCCGGAGTTTGACAAATAAAATCAGGCAGTTAAAACAAAAATGAAGCAAGAACGGAATAAAAACAGAATAAAAAAAACTTGAAAAAAAAAAACAGCAGTAAAGATAAATAGTAATAAAAAACAAACAATAAAAAGAACATGTTGACAATAAACTGGTGTGCTTGAGTTAATGAAAAGCTTTTTTTAAAGGGTAAGTTTAGAGAAGTGGTTTAAGAGAAGTTACCTCAGACCCTCAGCAGGGAATTCCATAACTGAGGAGCTTGACTGCGTCTGTTTTTTCATTAAATTCTCTCTAAATAATTCAACTGTAACTCTGTTTTTGCTGGTGTACCCAGACAAACAATATAGGGAGGCTCAGGCTCATTTAAAGCAGAGCAGCAGGTTACCCACTCACTGACACATCATTTCACTGGCTCCCAACAACGCACAAAAATTTCTACTATTAATCATTTCAAAAGTTTGGCTCATCATTGCATTTCTGGCCTGCTCACTTCAATCCAGTCTCAGGCGATCACGGTTTATGTTTTTTTTTGTTTGTTTTTTTTGTAAATTTGCTGCTAATAAAAACTAAAACTGCAGGGCTCAGCATTCATTTCTAGTCGGGCAAGTGGGCCAGAAATCTACTTTCCTGAAGTCAATTTTTACTCGTCCCTGTATAAACCGCTTTATTTATTACCAGTAATCAAATAATGACAAAGACTAAAATTAACTGTCTGCTTAATCTAGGGCTGCAAGGTCTATAAAATGTCAGAAAATACAGAAAATTGTCCCATCAGAGTTTAGCAAAGTGGAAGAAGATGTCTTTAAAGACCATGTAAAGCAACAATAAATGTGTGTTCTGAGTTTCTCACACCACAGACACGTTATAAACCACCCAGCTTGAATGATGAAAAAATCTCCAAGTATATAAAATTAGGTCTTGAAATCACGAAAAAATGAGCAGTTTTCTCTGCTCTGAAATGCTGGAAGCATGTCCGCTGTGCTGTATCTGTGTCAAACACCACTATGACCTGAAAACCACCTGAAACATGGACGGTCCGTCTAGCAGCTTTATTGGACATGTCCAGACATGTTTGAGCCACCAGAGCCAGAGGACGTGGCGTGACATGGTGTTACTTTTCTCCTTCTGTGTCGGGTTGTTGGAACTGAAGTGAGCTGAAGTGAACTGCTGGGCTGATTTGGACTGAGAAACTGACTGTCAGGGAGCGGGAGGTGGTGGCGATCGTGTGTTGGTTTGTGGGGCTTATATAGCATCAGGGGACCATGGCTCCCGCACATCACTGAACCATGTTTCAGCTCCGCCCAAAAAATCCTGAACAACAGTTCAATGATCTAACTCCACAATTCAGTACATAGTTCACTGTCTTTTCACATGTTTCAGCAACTATTCTAACATGATAACAACAACAATAACATAATGTGTTAAGGAGAGAAAGATATTCATTTTAATATGGTAATAAATGAGGAAATATTTGAGAAGCTAAAAAAGCATTTTCTGCCATTGTTGCAAGAAAATCTACTGATTAATTGATTATCAAAACTGGTCATTCTTTATTACCACTTGTTCAGTCAGGCAACTCAGTTGCCAGATTTACCCAACATGGCATTTTACCTGCCCCAGGCAAGCTGGAAGTCCTTACTGTTGAGCCCTGATCTGGTGAGGTTGCTTAGTTACTTTGGTCAAACAAACAAACCAAAAAAAAAAAACAACAAAAAAACTGATGACTATGCTCACTTTCAAATGCAAACTGACAACTCTTGTCAGAGTAATTATTGAGTTGACTGTTTAATGAAACATGCTATGTCAATAAAATTGTTTAAATTGATACGTTTGGAGCAATGATAATTTGATTTTCCCCCTTTTTTTTTCCCAGTTCAGAATGTTAAATTCCTCATGTGTAGCAGCCCTTGTAAATGGCAGGCTTCAACAAAAAGGATTGCCCACGGCAAGTAAAAAGTCGAGTAAATATGGCGGCTAAAAAAAGTAAATAAACTATTAAACTAGTTTGATAATCAAATCAAAATAATGCATTTTGCATTGAAAATGGCAGAAAATACAGTTGTTAGCCTCCTAAATGTTCTCTACTTTTCATCATATTAAACTCAGGGTTTGAGACTGACAAAATGAGACATTTAACATCACCTTGAACTTTAATTTAATGGACAATTTCTGACATTTAATAGACACTGCAGCCCAGGATTAAACATGACAATTAACTTTAGTCTTTGGTTTTGTTTTTTTTTTAATAAAACAATTACGTAAAAATTGACTTTGGACAAGTTGATTTCTGACCTACTTGCCCCACTGGTCAAGTGAAGAAAAACATAAATGTTGAACCCTGATGGTGTGATAAAAGTATGATGTAATGATAAAACTCATTAATGTGATTTTCTTTTAAGGAAGCCTGTCATTAGTAACATGAAATAACAGCTTCTCTAATAGAACCTTTATGTATGTTTTCAGATTAACCACCAGGTGGCAGCATATCACAACAGCAACATTGAGTAAACGGATGGCTAATTCCATGTTTACCATGTTTTGGTAACAGAGATTAAATAGAACAGATTGAATCCATGCAACTCACATGTTAAATTTGACAGAGAGAAGGAGGGAGAGGGGAAGAAGGAATAAAGGAGGGAGGGAGAGACGTCTCAAAATAAGTTTCTTATTAAAACTATCCATTGCGACAGAATAACAAAGTTCCTCTCTATTCTATAGCTTTATGAGGGAGCTGTTCACATCACACTTACTGAGCAGAGAAAATCAGTAGCAGCACCGTTCCACATGATATTATATTATCACTGAACAATATCACTCAATGGCAGCCAATCAGAGCATAGTATCAGCCCTAATAGGATTCTGACATTAAGCCAAAAAACATAATGACATTCCAGCTCTTAATGACATACAGTCAAACAGCGGAGGGTGATTATTTATAGAGTGGCGCTGCTGGATTGACTTGCTGAGTGACTCATCACAGCCGAGGGAGAAATCTACAGTATTTGGATTCCCCTTATTAACGTCTTCTCCTGCAGCTCTACAGTGTGCTCATGTTTTACAGGTATACTGTGCATTTGCCGGAAGCCGGCATTTCACTAGCTTCAGGCTAAAGAATATACAGTAAGCTATTATTAATTAATGGGAATGTAAGGTGTGTGAGGAAATGGCTAATTTCATTGTTAGCAGTGGCGGACTCCAGCTGTTTGAGGGGCAGGGGCGAAAAACATAAAAAGGGCACCAGGTGTATTTTATTTATTTAACCTTTATTTAACCAGGTTAGTCCCGTTGAGATTAAAAATCTCTTTTTCAAGGGAGACCTGGCCAAGACGGTCAGCAGCAAAAAGAGAGGGGCACCAGAGCATTGAAAGTCGTGATGCATTTATGGTGGAACAGTTCCAACCTAGTTTAGATTAAAATTGTTTGATTATGTGACATAAAGTATAATAACTACTACACCTCATTAACACTTGAACAGCCAAGTAATCATTTTGACTGTTTTCAAATTTATATGTGCAAGAACTTTGTTGAATGAAAAAATACAATGAGGGCACTTTTGCAGCGTTTTTTGGAATATGGGGCCACAAGGAGGGGCCCCCCACTGAGTCAACTAATGATTGTAACTTATCTGAGTATAACTTTCGGTTCCTGTGTATCTTAATCCTTAATGGTTTTAGACATAGGACTTGACAGAAAAGTAATTGATGTTAGAAAAATCAAGCTGTTTTAAAGTAATATTCATTTATTTTTGTCCACTTGAGGGCAGTGAAAGAAGCTGTAAACACAACATTGACCATTTTATCATTTTGTTGTCATACTAACATTTTAGCAAAACTTTTCCCAATCACACATCCAACAGGCACAGAATATTAAAGTTCATTTGGAGTGTTTTCTGAACACTGGACAAATGTCTACGGCCTTGCTCAGACTGCCAGCCCACATCCATTTTTTTGGCATATCCAGATTGTATCCACATTGACTGTAGAAAGTCTTGACAACAAAGAAACACATGAAATGTGATTCTGATTTCTACAGATGCATCTCAGTCTAGTTGCACTGGACACTCGTATCAGATTTCAAAATGTCTTTTGCACCACTAGCAACGCAACACACAACAGCAACGTCAACTCCAGAGTGATGGAAGTGCAATAGAGCGGCTGAGCATTGCATTGTATACCAGCCTCCTCTGTGTCTGTGTTTGTGTGGTGAGACGGCGGAGCTCTGCACCACAACTTGACAGCACAATTGTTTGGAGGGCGGGATTATGAATATCCATTTTCACCATCGTACCAGTGTACGTAATTACCAGAGGTGTGAACTTGAATCACATTACTGAGTCAGAGTCCAGTCACAAATTTGATGACTTTAGACTCGATGAGGTAAGAAAACAGAATTGCAACACCAATGACTTGTGACGTCACTTGGACTTGAGCCTTTTGACTTGAAAAAACTTGATACCTTCTCTCAAGCGCAAAGACTAAAAAGACTGTTATTTAAAAAGTGCCACATATCAATTCATTTCTCCTCATTTCCTGAATCAACTAACATTAACGCATCCAATCAAGCTGAAGGACAGAACCATGAAGAACTAACGTTCCATTGCTGAGCTCCAGAAAAAATGATACAGAAGAAAATTTTGTGATTTGCTTGAACTGATTTGCCTGTTGTCAGAACTAAGCTTTGCCTAATCACCTTTTAGCTCTGTTTTTGGTCTCCACCAGCTCTGAGGTATATATCTCACTCTTCAGCTGCTAAGTGCTCCTCTATGTTTGCTAGAAAACTTCATCTGTCTGCCAGATGATGCTGGACACAGAGCATATAGTGAGTTTATCAGAGCTTTTTAGCAGCCTGACTGAACAGAAACAAGTTGCAAGCCATACAAACAAATCAATGAGCTAAAAGACGCTAAAATGCTTTGTAGAGCTGAAAGGAACTGCAGAGCTGGGTGCAAACAGTTTTTTTTTCAACTATATTGGATCCATTGTCAAGATAAAAAATATTTATGAGCAGCTTTAAGCTTCTTCTGGCTGTTTTTTGTACATGAATGCAGTTTGGTTCATACATTTGCAAAACAAGTTTCTTATGAAATGACAAAGGAACCACCTCAAACTATGAGCTGAAGCAGAATAACAATGTTCCACTCTGTCCCATAACTTTAGGAGGGAGATGTTCTTGTCACATTTATGAATCTGAGAAAATCTATAGCTTTGTAAAGACAGTACTGTTCCTCATTAGAGACAGTACAATAGTCTGTTGTACAATAACCTCTGGTCACAACTGTTGTCAGCTACTCTTATTACATTACAGCCTGTGGGCACATTTCATTTCTAAAAGGAAACACCCTTCGTCCCTCTGTCCTCCTGCTCCGGCCCGCTTTCTCCTCACACACGAGCTTCAGCTGCAGTTTATGGCTCAAAGTGGCACGTCAGGAATCAGACGTTTCTCCTGACCACATCATCTCAGATTAGCGAAAGCATCCCATAGCGTGAAAAAGCATAGCAGGAGAGGAGGCATCGCAGATTTTTTGCTTTGAAGCCGGCCCCAGTTTCCTCCTCGCGCTCCCTTCTGGCCAAACACAACTGGAAAGCACCAAGAGCCAGAAATTCCAGCCTGATATGCGTGCAGACAGAGCTGCAGCAGCTTCCTCTCTGCTTTCTGGAGTCTTGCACGAAGAGATATTGCACCATACTGCAGCAGTCAGATCAGTATCGGAAAGTGATTACAGGAATGAAACCTGCCTGCAGCATTTTTATATTCAGAGAGTCACTGAAGAGGCCTTGATGTGGTTATCCTGCCACCCACTCTGTGCTGTAATCCCTGCTGTCGTTCAGAGCTGCAGGAAATTCAGACTGGTGTCGTTTCACTGAGACACTCACTTGGTAGATTAGAGAGGTGACTACAGACAGGGTTGGGAGGGTTACTTTAAAAACTTATTTCAATACAATTACTGATTACCTGTTAAAATACAGTCAGTAACCTAATTCAAGTATCTCGATATTAAAGAAATGTAACTTGATCATTTTTGCGCACATTTTGGATTACCTCTGATGTTAGCTGTCTGTATAGCTAATGATAGTGGTTGGCCTGTGTGGCTAACATTAGTGGTTGGTCTCTGTAGCTTAAGTTGGTGGTTGGTCTGTGTAGCTGAAGTTAGTGGTTGGTCTTACCTGTAAATATTTGTTTAAATTTGATGTTGAGACAAAATCATTGCAAATTTTTCACCTAGTGAATGCATTTTTTTCAGGGATAATGAATTGGCAACCGTCAGATTCGCTGGTTTCACTGAGACCAGAGTGGTGTTGCCCATGGTGATACAACATTCTTATTTTAAAATGTACTTTGAAACTGTAATCATGCTAATAATCCCCATTTTTTACTAAATGAAACTGTAATCTGCATTATGTCAGATTTTTTGTAACTATAATGGAATACTGTTAACTTTTGTTTTGTATCCTAATTTTATAATCCCCCTACATGTAATCTGTTACTTCCCAAACTTGACTACAGACATAATGAGCAGGCCGCAAATTCTGGCTGCCAAGATGGCAAAGCAAAGCTTTATTCATGGGTATTTTCTTTATTTATGGCCGCTACAGTTATTAAATTAAGAGCACTAATGTACATTTAGACTCAGCCTTACTAATGTAAAGTGTCTTATACAGTTATATAACAACAGGATCATATGATGGGATTCCAAATGAAATTCCATATATTTTTCAGTTATTATCTATGATGCATATACATGTAAGCAGCATTTTAATGTTGTAACTCACTGAGGTGGAGTCATAGATAAACTATTGGATAGTTTAAAGTTCTGTATACCAATGGATTTCACCCATTCTTGAGAATTGAAAATCATGTTGTTTTTTTGTTGTTGCTTTTTAACATAATCAAAAAAATCACATAATGTGTGTTCTTTGTTTTATAAATGATTTTGTGTGTCTGATGGAGTTGGCAAAATTCAAGCCCTCAGCTGCAAAAATGCTATTTAGTAAAAAATTAAATCAGTAGGTTGGTCCGTTACCTGGTTTAATAGCCAAGAATTTAATCTTTTAAAATGTTTTCCCAGCGTAATTGAAAAGTTAAAATCAACCCCCCCTAAAAATATGTTTTTGTCCTTATTCTCAATATGAGTAATTAATTACTCATCACATTTTTTTTTATCTTAAACCTGTGCTATTCAATATTTCTGTGAATAATGTGTTAAATGTCTGTGTGTAATGTCAAAGAGGATGCTTGAGTCACTTGACTTTGCAGTTCCCCTGTGTTGTGGTTTTTCCAGGCCACAAGAGTACCACTGTGGTTCAGTCTCTGTCCTCATCGATGTTGTAATGTAACCATTTAAGCAACTGTAATTACCAAAGAAAGATTTCATATGACGGTCAAATAAAGGTACTTCTCTGTATGCATTGAAATAGAAGTGCAAAGTGGTGGAAAATGTAATACTTAAAGCAACATTATGCAAGAAGTGTAATTTTTTTTTGTAATTTGGCACAGTTATAGTTTCTTACTGCAATTCATGGACAGTTGTGCATATGCATTTGCTGTAATTATATTACTCATGAGTTGACAACTTTGCTAACAAGGCTGAACATCAAGCAAGTGCAACAACGCAAGAAAAAAAAACAGAAAATATTACATACTAGTTCAACAGCAGGAAGCCCAGTTTGACATCTTTCTTCCAGCTTTGTATTTCACGAAGCACTCACCAACTAAAAGGCAGTCCAGGACTTACGCTTGTCTGTAGCTTCCTCCATCAACGTCCACTTTGGTCTCTTTACCTCTGCTGTTCTGTCCAAAGATCGCTGCTGAGCCCAGTTAGCAGCGTGAACATCAACACTCCACCCGTGCTCCGAGCTCACCGTCTGGCCCAGGTGAATCCTCTAGCTGCACGGATAACTGAGCTAACTAGCTAACAGCAGCTACAGTTAGCAGCAAGGATTACTTTAACAACAACTAAAGCCATCTGTCCATCGGGAAACTCTGTTAATCACAGAGCACCTGGGGGACATCAGAAAATATTTTCTCCCAAATATATAATCCAGTTTCACCAAAACCAGTGACATAGCAGGTGGGGTGTGACTAAAGCTGCAAAGTGTTACACACAGGTTTTCACAGCCAGCAAACCAAGTTACATAGTGCAAGACAGGCATTCAGGGCACAGAGTTGGAATGAAAGAGACACAGTTCCCCCAATTACAAGTCAGTGTACCATCAAAATGATTCTGAAGATGTTATTTTTAGGTAAAAGTTACTTAACATTACTTTAAGTAAATAAGTATTTACAGCTGCATTCATAGATTTATGATTTTAGATTTTGTGGGCAACAGCACAAACTTACCAAACTATATTCAGCAAAAGAGAGTAAAATTAACATTCATTTCAAATTGTGTCTCTAGCTAGTTAGTGATTAAAAGTGCAGTATTCGCTCACTTTTTAGCTGTTTTGGTCCCCACCGACTCTTACTAACACTTTCTGACTTTCTGTGGTGCAGGGCATGTGGCATGAATTGAGTTTATCAGAGCTTCCTTTTGCCAAAACCAACTTTCAGGTGCTTTGCTGTTTATTTTTCAAATTGTGTTTAAATGTTTTAAACTAATATTTTTACACCTTGTTCCTTTCAAGACAGTAATTAAGTAAATGTACTTTAAATGTTTCCACCACTAATTTGTGTTGCCCAATCATTTACTGGCAGGATGGACCATATCATTCACCACAATGAGATCATTACATTAATACTTACATGAACAATTATTTTTGCAGTTGATAAATATGTCAATTAGTCGATTAGTTCTTTTGTCTATAAAACTATAAAAATAGTGAAAAATATCAATCAGTGTGTCCCAAAAACCAAAATGACTTCCACAAATGTCTTGATTTGTCCACAGCTCAAAAATATTCAGTTTACTATCATAAAGGAGTAAAGAAACCAGAAAATATTCATATTTAAAAAGCTGATATCAGAGAATTTTGACTTGTTTCTTAAAATACTACTCAAACTGATTAATCGATTATTATAATAGTTGATGATTAACTTAATAATCGATTGATAACTGATTATTGAATTAACTGTTGCAGCTCTAATGAATATATTATATTGTCGACTTTCTTGCCCTTGACACATGAACTCGGCTATTAATTTAAGTCCCATTCTGTCCTCACAACACTGCTTTTCAATAGGCGTCCCTCAAATAACAGCCAAGCAAAGAACTCGTGTTTTCATTTTTTTGCTTTTATTTTTGCAAATAGGAAAATAGCATTTCTGGTATTCCAAAAAAAATAAAATAAAAACACAGCCTGCGTTCAACCAGATCCACAGGCAGGACTGAGAGAGAAACAGAGACACGAGAGAGAGGACAGAGAGAGAGAGAGAGAGAGAGAGAGGGAGGAAGAGAACAGGATGACGATGATTAGGGAATACAGGTCTGGATGTAGGTCAGTAGAAGCAGCCTGGGGAGGCTCAGACACAAAGACAGCGCTGGTTCAGACAGATAAACACGTCTGCCTGCCTGCCTGCCGTGCTGTCTGCTCTGAATGGGTTTCTACATTAACTGAGCATGGTTGGGTTTTTTTTTAAAAAGAGTATCCAGTATATACGATGCTAGGAGACACAGATATGAGCATGATTGCTGTGTAAATGACCGTGCATGCAGAAGTGCTCTACTTTTGAGTTTATCCAAAAGCACCAATGTTGCTCGAGCTGCGGTTAAAGATTGCTTACGGTTCGTACTGTGGTAGTGAGCGTCTGCTGGTTCGACAGAGACAATCCAGTTTTACATGAAGCTTTACACAGTCTCTTCACGTGAAGCACTGGTGGGTTTAACAAGCACCAAGGTGTCGAGATCAAACAATAAATGATAACCGTGACTGCACCGCGCGGCGCAGCATCCTTAGAAAACACGTTTTGGCATTTCACCGTTCCGATTACATTTCGCGGAACTGCCATGTAAGAGCACAATGACTGTTTCTCGCTTTTCCGCTAACACAAGTGCACTTGAGACCAGCAGACTCAGCTTAATGGTTTTGTGAATGGGCAGAGTGGGACTCCAAATCCCAGATCATAATCAGTCTGACATTCCACAGATTGATCACGCTACAATCAAACTCACAGAACAGACCAAAAAAACCTCTCCAGAAACAACGACTGAATAGCTTAATGCACTGATTGAAAATCCTCTTTGATTAAAAAAAAAACATCTATATAAAGGCTACAAGCTGTACACGTTCAGTACATATTATATAGAGTATGCTAATACAGATGATTGAGTAGATGTTAGCTGCCTTTCCAGCTGTTTTACCTATTAGCTTTTCTTGCTGCTATAACCAAGAGTAATGTTTTACAGTAAGTGATACTGTAAAAGAGATAAGAGCAGTGTTTCACATCACTTTTGCACCGTTGAGCCAAAGACGTAACATATAGTCCGAGGAGTTCTCTAGGCCACGTACTGTTAAGTCGGCTGCACAATGACTTCAAGAGAACAAAGAGCTTATAAACTGTCACGCACCAAGGATGTTGTTTTCATGCTCTCGCAGGGCCAGAACAGGGATTTCTGGTTTGGCAACCCCCAGTTCAGAATCACAGTTAAATAAGAGCAGTCATATGATAACAGTAGGATCAAGTAAGGTTCTCTTTTTCCTTTCTTTTTTTTTCTTTTTTTTTTTTTTTGTGTGTGTGTGTGATATGGACAAAGGCATCGATAGAGATTAGGGCATACCGGGAGCTGAGAAAAGGCATACAGGTCAAAACAGGGTGGATTACGATTGGACGAATGCAATAAAAGGCCAGGGTTGGATGCAAAACACATCGGAAGTCTTTCCTCAGCTCGGCCAAATTGTGAGCGGAGCCACGGCTTTAATCTGGCAGAGTCACACGGTTCAGTCAGGGTGAACTGCAACTCTGAAAATCTTAGTATCTAGAGATTCTGCTGCTTTAATCATGATTTCATCCTCCGTTAAAATGTCTTTCGCAAGCCTTCTGATTCGGAACAAATGACACAAATGTGACTAAAACTTTCACTTGAGCAACGTACAAAAACCTCAGGAAGCTTTATGCATGTGGACCCTTTGGCTTTGAGGAAGAAGGGTGATCACATAAGTAGAGATTATAGAATTACAGACACTCCTGTTACTGGCAGCCACCCGACCTCCAACAGCACCTGGTGGTCTGGTAACAGGAACAGTAATGGGAGCACTGGTTGCAGGAGGGAGCTCTGTAGGGCTGTCTCCTGCTGTGGGTTTTCTCTTGTGCGAGTCTGTAAAGGCCAGGAAATCCACTTTGAGCTGACTTTTTCCTGAGGTGGCTGTTCGCTCAGTATAAGACAAGCTGCTCAGAAGGAACAGTGACAGATAAACAGCAGGGAGGAGAGAAAGGAAGGAGAAACTATGGGGGGGGGGGGGGGGCACAGCAGCCGGCTCTCAAGATTCTTCTGATAGTTCTGCTTGTGAAGCACCAAAAGTCCTGAGGGAGAGTCCCGGTCCCCCCTGGTCAAAGCCAGGCCAGGCCGGGCCAAGCTGAGCCGGGCTGGGCTGGGCTGGGCGGGTGCAGGGCAGGGTTTTAGGCCAGCTGAAGGTGTCACACAGTGGCTCTGATGATCCTGCTGGGCCTGGAGCTGCGGTGGACCTTCGTGTGTTTGGATAAGTGGTCGCTGCGGGCGAACTTCTTCTCGCACAGCGAGCACTCGTACGGCTTGATGCCGGAGTGAGAGCGGCGGTGGCGGGACAGCTCGTCAGATCGGGAGAACCTGGCGACACAAGAGCAGGCGGGTGGAGTCAGGAACACAGGAGCACAGTGACATACACAAAGTTTTACACATTAGCCCTCTGGGCCAGACATGACGGAAAAATGAGAAAATGAAATATTTATTTAATTTTGAAAATGAAGTTGAAACGTCAAAAATAAAGTAGAATGTAGGGAACAAAGTTCAAAGTGTTGACAAGTCGAAATGTTGAGGATAAAGTCTGTAGGCTGAAAAGATCGAGTTGACTCAACATTTCAACCTTTTTCAACATTTCGACTTTATTTTCATCACTGACCATAATCTGGACCTTTGACATTTCAGCTTTATTCTCAACATTGACTTTATTCTCAACATTCTGACTTTATCCCCGACATTCCAACTTAATGCTCAACATTCCGACTTCATTCTCGACCTTTCAACTTCATTCTCAACAATAATTTTATTCCCGAAATTCAAAATTAATCAACATTATTCTCAACATTTAAACATTTTTTGACATTTCAGCTTTATTCTAAACATTGGCTTTATTCTCGACATTTTGACTTTATTCTCAACATTCCAACTTTATTCTTGGCATTTTGACTTTGTTTTTGACCTTCCAACTTCATTCTCAACAGTTTTATTCCTGAAATTCCAAATTTATTGTCGACATTTCAATTTTATTCTCTACATTTTGACTTCATTCTCAACAATGACTTTATACCCAACATTCTAACTTTGTTCTGGATATTTCAACTTTAGTCTCAACATTTCAGCTTTGTTCTCAACATTACAACTTAATTCTCAAGATAAAAAATAAATAATCTTCTTTCCTCCTCTCCTTTTGTCCCCTTATGCTTGATGAGGCAAACAGGCACCAAAACTATCCACAGTGTTCAAGAGCAGAGCCAGGGGTTCTAGGGCCACAGAAGGAAAACTTCTCTTGGCCCCTGTTAACATAATTCACACATCTTAAAGGGACAGTTTACCCAAAAATCAAAAATACATATTTTCTCTTTGACTTGAAGGGCTAATCATCCATTTGTACTGTTTCGGTGTGGGCTGCAGAATTTTGGAGAGAGAGATTTCTCTGAAATATAATTGAATTAGATGGCACTAGTCCTGTTTTTTTGGAGCTTTGAGCACCACAAGCTGACTGCTATTTAGTTCCATTATACTTTAGAGAAGGCAGACATTCCTACAGCTGATATCACCAAAACTCTGCAACTCACACCATAAAAATCTAGATGGATCAAAAGGTCTACAGGCCAGGGGAAAAATATGCCTTTTTGATTTGGGGGTGAACTGTCCCTTTAATGGGCTTTCTGTGCACCCCTTTAATCACCATTTCTTACCATACTAATGATGGAGCTACTGGTCAAACTTTCTCAACTTTGTCTGGAATTATGCCCCATTTACTACAATGATTACTATCTTTACTTGAAGCAACTTGCCCCATCAGTGCAGCCCTTTGCATCATCAACCAGTGGGAAAATCTCCCAAAAACTTGGTGTACTCCTTTAATTTTGATCTTAAACCTGGTACAGAGCTCATCATGCCACATACCTCCAGCCACACTCAGGCCAGCTACACGTGTAGGGCTTCTCTCCCGTATGCCGGCGGAAGTGAGCCTTCAGATGGCTGCTTTTGGTGTACATCTTCCCACAGCCTGGGTGGGAGCACTTATGGACCCTCTCTGTAGGCGGCACTCTGGTCACCCTGGGGGCCACGGCCTTCAGTAGACCACCGCCCTGGCCCCCGACCCCGGTCACGCCCGTGATCTCTAGAGTCCTCATAGTGATGGGCAGAGGGGCGATCTTCACGTACTTCTGGTCAGTTGACTTGTCTCCGCTGTTTAGTGATAACAGGGTGGTGGGGGTGGAGGGCACCTGCGGGGCCAGCAGGGTGAGATTCTGTCCCGTTCCTCCCTGGAGCCCCATGACCAGATGTGTGAGCCAAATGCTGCTCTGGGCCCCGGGAGGAGAGCTTGCTGCCGGGTCTGAGGCTGGGCAGGTAGGGGCTGGAGGTGGAGTACCAGTGGACCGCCCAGGATCATGGGCGGGGTTAAGGTGGGGGTGAGGTTCACTTGGGCAGAAGGGAAGGGTCAGCTGGACTGGGGCTGTTTTGTTCGTCCTTAGGGGCGTTTTGGGCTTGAAGCGCAATGGAGGCACTATCCTGGGTCATTGCAAGACTCTGAGAGGCAGTTGGGGTGCAGCGGAGGATGGAGAGTCACTGCAGGTAAGAGGGGAGTTCCTCCTCTTTTGGGGTCAGCAGCCCCTCTTTGACCAGTACATCTTTTCCTCAAGAACTCCTCGATGTCCTCCTAGGGTCGGCTGAGACGGGGAAGACGGGTTGGAACGGGAATTCGGCAGCTCGGCTCCTGACTCGCAGGCTCCTCTCTGCCTCCGCTCGAGAAAATATAAGCAGAACCGCCCGTCTCTTCATCTTCTTCCTCTCCTCCTCGTCTTCCTCCTCGCCGGGACTGAGCTGTGCATGGCCCCCAGCTCGCCGCGTCCGGGCTGCGCATGAGGCCGAGCTGCCCCCCTCGCTGTGGGCTCATCTCCCACGCCGAGGAGAACAGGCTGCTGCTGCTGCCACTGTCCCTGAACAGGTCATTGTCCAACTCACGTTCTGCTGCTGAGAGACACCATTGATCCAGCCGAACACGGAGCGAGAGGATGTGAGAAACGCTATCCAGAGGTGGATTCACAAAACCTGCAAGCAAACTGTAGATTAGATTTATTACCCAGCAGAAGTAAAAGTCCATGACGAGCCATTTATTTGCCTCAGTGCCTGATTTTGAACGTTTTAAAAGGTAGATGCTCCAGGATACCTTTGTACCCATAGTCTAAAACAGCTGTATGCTAACCATGTATGGCTGTGATATGATTGCTGTCATTGTGGTACGACCTGGCTCTAGTTAACTTAAATAAATTTGTTGTTATTACATGTTATTTATCTCATATTATTCAAATGTTCACAATAGGTAATGTACATTTTGAATTTCATATTCCGCTAAGTTTGTCTCTTCTGTGTGCAATATGATCATGAATATTCCCTCCGTGCAGTGGTGTAAATTCAACTGTATAAACTGTTCCTATTTTTATATTTCCCCCTGTTTGTAGTGCTCTTATTTTTATTGAGTTTTCACAAGAAGGAATTTAATTAAATGGAACACAATTCAAAACAATCTACTCTGTTGAATAAGTTGCCCAGGAACTTGCAGCTGGTAAAAACAGCCACTACAGTTGTAGTAGTGATGTCATTTTCCCAACTTACCAGACTGTTCTATTATTTGCCTTTTACCCACTTAGTCATTATACCCACATCATTGATGATTATTTGTCAAAAATCTTATTGTGTTAATATTTTGTTAAAGTATTAATAGTCATTGTCACATGTCACATTTTGCGTATGGTCAATTTGCTTAAAATGAAGCTTGTGGGTTTAAAAATGAATCTATTTGTCTTGATGTTCGTTATGTTTCGGCCTCCAGTGGAGCCTCTGTTTGTTTAGAGAGGCTGTAATGTATCTGAGAGCTTGTCCAGGATCTGAACCCAGGACTTCATTGCACCCTTACAATATTATTGCAAATTGATTTCTCAGTAAACAATCTAAGATAGGAATGCTACGTGGGGTTTTTACAAACAAAACAAGAGGTGGGAAGGGTTAGATGAAGCAATAGGAGGAAATATGTTTATGTACGTTGTGAAAAAATGCTGTAGAGTAGATAAAGTTAAAAAAAAAAATCACCATACTTTTACTTTTTCGACTTTGTTTCTTTAGAGGGGCTGTAAAGCATCTGGAAGCTTGTCCAGGACTTTCACACTCGTACAATGATGTCGCAATATCGATTTCAAGGTAGTCGGTCAAAAATATTGTGATCCTTGATTTTTATATCGCCCAGATCATCATATGTTTGGACTATCTGAGAATTTACAGTTAGAGAAAGTTTATATATACCACGGAGTTAGAACTGCAACAATTAATCGATTATAAACTATAATTAATTGCCAACTATTTTGATAATTAAATATTTGGTTTGCATAATTTTTTAAAAGAAAAAAAGGTCAATTTTCTGTTTCCAGCTTCTTAAATGTGAATATTTTCTGGTTTCTTCACTCCTCTGTGACAGTAAACTGAATATTTTGGGGCTGTGAGCAAAACAGGACATTTAAGGACGTCACCTTGGACTTTGAGAAACACTGATCGACATATTTTATCATTTCTGAAATTTTATAGGTAAACAACTATTAATCGATTAATTGAGAAAAATAATCCATTAATAAAACATTGAGATATTATTTATAAGGAGTATCGTCCAGCCCTGTTACATAACAGCTCTTAACATACAGTATATTAGGGCAATAGTAAAAGATTTTTTTTTAAAGTTTTAAAAACATACAATAGAAAATTCTTTGATGATGCAGATTTTAAGTGTACTGAAAGTTAAACTTAAATAAGCTGGGAGTCTGGGGGCAGCAGTGTATGTAGGACCTCTATCAGGTCCGCAGACCTCAGATCTGTCACCAAACAACTCGCGCGCCGAGAACAGAAAGTCCCATGTGCTTATGTAAAGGCTGTTTGTTGGTGCTGTCACCCCGTCAGGCACATGTTGCAGCAGGGCCTCACACTTCACACAGTGCGCGAACAAGGCGCTGCTGGGTAAACACGGCCCGCACTGACGCGCCCATTACCGCACGGCGAGGAGGACTCCCCGGAGCCGTAAAAAAAACGATTTATCCGTGAAGGAGGAGCGGTCGACAACATGGCAATCCGCCTGAGTACAACTGCGTCTGTACAGGAATCCACGAGTCTCAAGTTCGGCTGGGTCAAAAAAAATGTTCTATTTATACTCCTCCGTGTCTCCGGAGGGTCGGAGCAGGAGGTATCCCGGACATCTGGCTCGACCTACCGTGTGCGGTCGGGAGGAGGCTCGGTGCAGAGAGGCAGCGCCGTCGAGCTTTTTCTCTTTCCCTCTTTTCTTTCCTCCTCCGTCGTGTTATTGTCGGAGCGCACTCACATCCCGTCCTTGCCACGGGTCCATGTTGGCATTCCTTTTCCCAGCGTCACGTGACCGCATCGCTGCACAACTCGGAGGCACGGGTCCTGTTCCGCGGCTCCGATTGGCCGAGCGCGGCGGAGGCTCGCCCTAAAAGCAGCGCTCCCATTGGCTGCCGCTCGATAAATTCTGACTGCCATGTGTTGATGGAGGGATCACTATAACCACGACTGAACAGGACACAATGTGGCCTTGTGGTGACGGAGGTGTACACAGGGGGTGGACAAAACAATGGAAACACCCGTTAATGTAACAACTTTTAATATAAGAAACATTTTCCAGCAGCTCGTTGTCCTGCATCCTGACAAGCTGCAGCTGATCTAAGTCGAAAGGGGAGGACATCTTCTTAAAGGGGTTCTGACAACATCCTGCTGCTGGAGAAACTACTCCTTAATTGCACAGCACTCAGTGGAAGCCTTGTTCAAATTCAGTTATGTCAAGTGAACAGTATAAACACCCTGGCGCCTGATAAGAATCAGTGTCAGGAATACTTTATTGATCCCCAGCGGAGAATTAGGTCAGATTACAATTGTTCCCATTCAAGAAAAGAATATATCACCCATTCATGAGAGTTTGGATAAATCGTGTCCTACCAAAAAATACCTTTAAAAATTATACCAAGTCATAAAACAAGTAACACCAACACTCTAATTCCTTTTCTTTTGGGTGAAAAAAAATATTCTTTCAGCATTTATATATATGAAGTATTATGTAATTTATGAAATGTTTTGGTTTGCTTGATTTGTTTAATTTCTAAACTTGTTCTGTGCCAGAAAACACCTTTGTCCCAGACAAGAATCCACAAATTCAAACAATTTAAAACTATCCTCAAAATCTAAAATCTAAGCAGTGCCTATCAATAACATAGATAGAAAATGTGCTATTATTAGCTATTATCATCTTTGTTTTAAAATACATTTTAAAATGAAAATGTTGGCCCTTTAAAGTGGTGTCCCAGATTTCCATAAACTCTGTCAGATTTTTACAAAAACATGATTTAATCAGGCATAAAAAAGGGTTAGCTATACCCTAAGGACTTCTGTCTCACTTTTAAAAAGGCAGGAATACTGCTTAAGCACTGGTAAACTTTCTATTTTTCGACAAATTTATGAAATCCTATTGCTATCAGATGTGTCTCAACCATAACATGTCAGCTCTCTAGCCCTTCTAAATCAAAGCTAAATAAAAATGTGTATTTTGATTAACATTAAGAGAACTCTGAACAGCTTTTAAAAATAAAGTGGCTGCTCACTACAACTATGCTATGAAATGAAAAAGACATTTTGTCAACAGCAGGTAGAAATGTCCTTGAGATGGACACTTTGCTTTTACTGTATACTCTGAGTACATTTCAGAGCCTGTACTTCCTCACCTTTACTTGAATAAAGAAGTTGATCAAGTATCTGTAGTACTTGAGTACACAGTATGTGTACTTTTGACACTGGTGCACAAATCTGAACAGGACAAAAACTACATGTGCATCTATTACTGCAGCAAACACTGTATAGTTGCTCCAGTTCATAAACCTATAGTCTATAGTTCATGTAAAACAGAGTTATAAACTGTACTGATGACTCATCCGACCTTCATGTTTCGTTCATGTCTTATTGTATACTTCTTGTCTCTGAAAGGCAGTGCCTCAATGAGGCCCTGTTGACCTTCTTTCTGACTGAGTCACTCAAGGAGGGTCCAAGGATGAAAGCAGTGGTGAAAACAAATCTTTCAAGAAATAAAAACAGGATTCAAATATACAAGAGAAAGTATGAGTGATACACAACACAATCCCCACTGAAAGTATGGAGTGTGTCTTTTTTATTTTCTATGTTCTTCAAACACATAAACTCTAATCAGTTTTACTCTAACAGGCTGTGTTTTTGCCAGAGTCTCTGCTTGAGTGTCAAGTGTAACACAGTGCTAACAGCCAAAACACAACTCACATTTGGATTTCTGTTAGCAGGAGTTCTAACACAGATAACAAGGTGCCATCAAGTTTCTACAGTCAAACCAACGCATCCAGTGAAATATGATACAGTCAGTTCATGCATACAGTAGACTGCAACTATATTTTCCGGGAAATGGCAAGTAATTATTGCTGTTTTATAGAGCTTGTTGAGCAGATTCATGGAGGAACGATTTTCTTTCTGCAGTAGAATCTACCGGAACTACTTTATTTTTGAGTAGAAAGAAAATACACTGCAAGGCCAAAAAAAAGTCACCACATGGATTTAACTAAGCAAATAGGTGCGGGCCTTCCATTGGATAATTACTGCCGTGATTAATATGTTTCAGCAGGTAACAAGTTATTTAACTCCAAATGATGCAGTGAGGAGCTTTTCATTTCTTAAATAACCGTTCCATGTGTACAATGTGAAGAGAACTCAAGGGATTGGGAACAGCTGTGTAGCCTTAAGAACACTATTTCAGTGAGGCTAATCAGAAAAAAAGGCCTCAATTTGCTAGGGAGCATAAAGATTGGACTCTGGAGCAATGGAAAAAGGTCATGTGGTCTGATGAGTCCAGATTTACCCTGTTCCAGAGTGATGGGGGCATCAGGGTAAGAAGAGAGGCAGATGAAATGATGCTCCCATCATGCCTAGTGTCTACTGTACAAGCCTGTGGGGGCAGTGTTCTGATCTGGGGTTGCTTCAGTTACTCAGGTCGAGGTTCAGCAACATTATGTGCCCAAAACATGAGGTCAGTTCACTACCTGAATATACTGAATGAGCAGGTTTTTCCATCAATGGGATTTTCCTTCACTGATGACACGGGCATATTCCAAGATGACGATGCCAGGATTCATGGGGCTCAAATAGTGAAAGAGTGGTTCAGGGAGCACGAGACATCATTTTCACACATGGATTGTCCACCACAGAGTCCAGACCTTAACCCCATTGAGAATCTTTGGGATGTGCTGGAGAAGACTTTACGCAGCGGTCCGACTCTCCCATCATCAATACAAGACCTTGGAGAAAAATTAATGCAACTTTGGACAGATATAAATGTTGTGACATTGCATAAGCTTATCAAAACAATGAAATGGCAGATGCATGCTGTAATCAAACTAAAGGCGGTTCAACGAAATATTAGTGTATGACTTTTTTTGGCCAGGCAGTGTAGTTCCCACATGAAACTGCTCACAAGTCCTGTGTATTTTCTTGAGTAACCGATTCATATTTTTTGGAAAGAAAAAAATACATATTCCCCTATTTAGCATTTATAATTAATATACAAACATTTAATAAAGGGTTACTAGTGGCCAAAGTCTTCCATCATGCACCAGGTTTTGTAAAGCCTAAAAACAACCAAGAGGAGGTGCAGAAGTCTAGTTTTTCCTCAGGTCACTGGAATTACGATATGCTGTCAGATTATTATGATTGAACTGCTCACCAGACCTTTAATACAGCAGCTTCCAATCATCAATGTCCACAGGAGGAGTTACAGTTATTAATAAAGACATTATTCATTCATTCATTGTCTGTAACCGCTTATCCTTGAAGGGTCATGGGGGGCTGGAGCCTATCCCAGCTGACACTGGGCGAGAGGAAGAGTACACCCTGGACAACTCGCCAGTTCATTGCAGGACAAAGACATTAATAAAGACTTATCACCTCTTACAACTACAATATATTTTTTTGTGAATTAATTATGCATATGGATTAAAGTCTTTGTAAAGGAAAAAGGGAGTTTTTGCTGAAAACTTGAAAAGACAGAACTATGTCATACTGAATTATGGAGTCAGAACGTTGATATGTTGTTCACGATTTCTGTGTTCAGGATTTTCTGAAACATTCCTTGGTGACATGCCCCAACACTATATAAGCCCCTTGAGCCAACACATGAACGACAATATAGTGGTAAGTTCCATACTAAATTCCCTCAAAGTCTTCATTACAGGCATTATATGAGTGTGGACAGACATGGATGTAAACTGTAACTTGACTGGTTGGTGGAGACAAACAACTGTGAGGCAGTAATTCTATTTTTTTGGCTGCTCTGTTTTATACGACCATTGACAGATGACTTCTCACTCCTCTTAACCGACCACTAGGGGTCGCAAGTGATCAACAACTGCTTAAGTTTGAAATCTTGTTTCAGCTCGGGACAATGTATGTGGAGGTCATGTTAATGCTGGAGGAACTTTGCAAATCTGGCAGTTGTGGTGGCATTGCAGTAGGTGCTTCACCATCTATTGCCTGGCAGGGATCCGCGCTCTACTGAGTGACCTCTTCTAGCTGAAGCTGTGTTCCTTGAGTCTTCACCATTAAAGTTTAGCTCAGTAATGGATAACTGATCAACAGCTTCTGCAACATACAGTACACGAGTCTTCCGCAGTGTATCATTTACAGAAGAGAAGAACAGGTGCAGCTGTGGACTGGCCAGACCAGTAAACTACTGTACAACAGTTGATGCAGTTGTAAAAGCCCTTTGCCAGTAAGGGCCTGTGCTGTTTTATAAGATGAAATGTAACATTACAAGTTTGTACTTTCACATTTTATTATAAAAGGGGGAACATTGTGGTACATTATGGGAAGAATTTGTTCAGACAAGATACCCACACAGTCCCACGTCCTTGGAAATGAATTACCCACATCTGAAATAGCCCTTGTAACTGGCTACTTTATGACATACAGGGTTAGACTACAGCTTGTGGTGCTGCCGCACACTCTGCTCTGTCTGCCAATGACAATAGGAAAAAGAGCAACATGGTAATTCATGTTGGGACAAATGATGTCAGAGAGAACACTTGTAGAAGGGCTGTGTGGCCTCGAGCAGAGAAGTACAAGCAATCATCCTGTACAGACTTCCTCCAATGAGTCTCTTCTAGATGCAGGGATTATTATTAAAGTTGGATTGGACTCCAGTTGAAAAGTGGAATGTATAAAAAAAAACAACAGCTGTCCAACTGCAGTCTCCCCTGTAGGAAGTAAAGAATATTAAAAAGTACAGGAGCATGACATGAAGGTGTGGTCTACAGAAGCTTAAAGCTCCATCAGCGTTGCATTTTTACAATTTGAAAAGTTGACAGTTGTATTTTATTAAAAGGGGTAAAAAAAAAATTTAATTAGTACTTTTACTTTCACCTGTCTTTTTTTTACACAAGTATCTGTACTTCAACTTGAGTGCAGAATGTGTGTACTGCTATCACTTCTGCTTCACATGTCATAGTAAGCAAATGCCATTTGAATGATTGATGGGTGCAATGAAAAGTGCATTTGTGTTTATCCTCTGGTTTACTGTCTTATTCAAGATTGAGTAAAATGAATAATCATGTGAAAGTATAATATTCTCGTGTAATTATTTACTCATCACTGATTCCCTCTGGGTCGATATAAAAAGCCCACAAAAATGTGCTAAAAGAAAATAGATGGGCACAGATCTGTTGCACTTCCTGTTAAAATCAGAGGCTCAAACACAAATTCAGGCTGAACATCTTATGATTTACACAACCAGTACCAAACTGAACATGAGTTTTATACCAAGGTGCTCTATGAAAAATCTTTATCAGTCTTGATTTGATGAGAATGTGCTGCTGGTCTGTTGTACAAAGGTGCCCTCTGGTGGGCCAGTGGTGCCACAAAAAGTCAACTGCAAATTAAGAGTCTTGTCATGTTTCAAAAGGAGACAAAGGCTGTTTCTCAGGAGCCCAATTTGGCTGAAGTATGAGAAAATGGTCAGAGTCTCATATTGGTCCTAAACTGAGCTCATTTAAGTCTAGGAGACACAGGCTAGACAGAAATGAGATCTTATTTTGACCTTCTCATTTCCTCTGTGTTACCCTAACCTGACCCACAACCACTACTTCTAACCTCTAACCCAGCATTCAGTCGAATTCAAACTGTCTTCTAGCATTTTCAAGGTGCATTTTGAAGGTTTTCCAGCACCTTATGGCTGTGGGAAATGACATATTCATACACATACACATGTTCTAAATGTTTAAGTCAGATGTTATTGTTCTATAAACAACCAAAATTATGTTTCATGACAGAATTCTACAGACAAATAAAAGCAAAACACAACAAAATAAAATGTGACACCTCTTTGTAAGTAGACTTGGCGTCCTCTTAGAGCTGCAACAATTACTTATGTAATCAGTTATTGATTATTAAATTAATCTCCAACTATTTTGATGATTGATGATTTTTTTTTTTTTTTTTTTTTAGAAAAAAAGTGAAATTCTCTGATTTCAGCTTCTTAACTGTAAATATTTTCTGGTGTCTTTACTCAGTAAACTGAATATCTTTGGGTTGTGGACAAAACAAGACATTTGAGGACATCATCTTGGACTTTGGGAAACACTGGCCAACATTTTTCAATGTTGGCCAAACAACTAACTGATTAATCAAGGAAATAATAGAAAGATTAACTGACAATGCAAATAATCATAAGTTTCAGCCCTACATCTTATATAACTTGGCCGAGCCAATAAAAAAAAAAAAAAAAATCAGTAACTAGACAAATAACTTCAATTTTAATAAAATCCTTTTTAAAAATCCTTTTGTTTTTAATTTTCAAGCCAACACTCAGAGACAGTGACCTCCCAGCATGTTGTGAATGTTGAGGTGCAAGCGTGGCTTGAGTGCCTTTATTTTGTGCAAAAGGCAAATGAAATCAGGCTCTCTCCAACTTCTTTTATTTCTTCATCGAAAAAGCAAACTATTCAGTCAGACAGCGATTATTGTGAAAACAATGCAATTACAATTTCAAGCAGTTTGAAGCACTTTATACAAAATCCAAGCACTTTTCAAACCTTGAAAAGACTATGTTAATATTCAAGTATTTTCAGGTTTTTCCAGCACCGGTAAGAACCCTGCTTACCCTGCTTGTCCCCATAAGGAAAGTGAGTCCCCACAATGTGAGTGTGTTTACAGATTGATGTCCCCACAATGTGAATGTGTTAACAGATTGATGTCCCCACAATGTGAGTGTGTTAACAGATTGATGTCCCCACAACTTGTCAGAGGTGGCAAAAGTACACACACTCTTTGCTCAAGTAGAAGTACAGATACTTGTGTAAAAAAAGACTCTGGAAAAAGTAGAAATACTGATTCAACTTTTTAACTCAAGTGAAATGTACTCGACGTATAAAAGTAAAAAATCTTTTGTCTTGTTTTCATCTTGTTACGTCTTTTACATTGTTTTCATCTTGCTACATTGTTTTGGTCTTGTCACGTATTTTACATCATTTTTGTCCCGTTCCATCTTTTGTTTTCATGTATTTGTCTCGTAATGTTGTTTTTTTTTCACTTTCTTTTGCATAATTTTCATCTTGTTACATCTTTTATGTCAATTTCATCCTCTTGTTTTCGACTTGTTACGTCATTTTTGCTCATGTTTTGTTATGTATCATTACACTGTTTTCATCTTGTTACGTTGTTTTTGTCCTGTTACATCTTTTTTACTCTGTTTTCGTCTTGCATGACAACTAAAGTAATTAGGCTGTTTTGAAAATGTAAGGACTAGAAAGTTCAGATATTTGTGTGAAAATGTCAGGAGTAAAAGTAAAAAGTGGTCAGAGAAAGTTTTCACAGGAGACACACACCAGCAACGGCTTTGTGTACAGAATATTGCAAATAAAATGTCACAGGAAACATTCCCTTGCAACATTTCCAAGTAACTTTAATGAGAAAAACTGACAGTGCAATATTTGACTCTCTTTGGTCATATTATAGCTGCCTATGGACTCATTGTTGATGAGAAACTCTGACAGACACATTGTAAACTTTAAAAAATCAATGTCCCTGAGATGTTGACCTAATCTGGTCCAAGAGGTGGAACAATAAGGTGTGGAGATATAATGATATCTCAGACTCCAACATAGCTCATTATTCATGAGTACAGTACAGCTCCAAACAACTGGAACACCTTAAAGTTTTTTTTTTTCCTTCTAATTAGCGTCATTCACTTATGACATGCCGGCTGTAACCCATCCTCCACAGAAGCCAAACAGGGCATATGGACGAGGAGACTGCAGCATAATGCAGCACACAAGGAGTGTCAAGACTCCAGTGTGGTTTCTTAGCAACAGTACACAGCAGGATATCGCTCCCCATCATTGCCTATACAAGAATATGAAAAACAAACTCAGTTTATACACGAACATACAGTAGTTTCTGTGCACTGTTTGATTTTTCACCCACATTAATTACTTTGACTGCGATGAAAGCAGCGCATTCATCCACATCTCATTACCGGCATTGAGAGTGTGCCGCCTGAAACAGATGCTATGTTTGACATGCAGAATGTGCCTTGAACTCACAATGACAATACCACACAGATCTGCCCACGTTGCCGTGCCTCTGCGAGCACCTCAAGGACACTGTAACGGTAACCACTTCAGCATCAGAGGCCATACTGCAGCCGTGTCCTCTGCTGATGTTCTTGAAAGAGAAGCGGTCGGTGTTGGAGGTCAGTGTGGCTGTGTCGACCCTGGTAGAGAAAAGCTGGCAGGTTGAAGCAGTAAGCGGAGGTCATGTAAGGACCTCAGGACCTCACATTGTCAGCCAGCTGCACTGTCAAGCTAAGGCACCCTGCTGGCAGCATACAGATATGGAATTACATTTTAAATGTGTGATCAGGATAATTTCTTCCATTTCTCTACCAGTTAGTTTTACTAGATAGATAGATAGATAGATAGATATGATCAAAAATACATCATCATGGATTAATGTAAAAACTATATTTTGAAACAAAGGTCTTTGTAGCAGCACATTTGTATACCTATGTTATCAATGGGTATTGTTTTAGATTTTGGAGATTTTTAACACATTTTTAAATTGTTTGAAGTTATGGATTCTTGTCTGGGACAGAGCAAGTTTAGAAATTTTTTAAAAATTCAAGCAAACCACGTTTCATGAATTTCATGTATTTCATACATATATAAATCCTTAAAGACTAATTTTTCACCCAAAAGAAATGGAATTAGGGCGGACGTTTAGCTCAGTTGGTAGAGCATCCGACCCATGTATGGAGGCTGTTAGTCCTCTGCAGTGGCTGCTGGTTCGACTCCCGCCTTTGGCCCTTTGCTGATGTCATCTCCCTCTTTCTGCCCTGTTTCCTGTCTACTCTCTGGCTGTCCTATCCAATAAAGGCAAAAGTGCCAAAAAAAAAAAAACCTTTAAAAAATAAAAGAAATGGAATTAGAGTGTTGGTATTATTTGTTTTATTAGTTGGTCTAAGTTTTTTTTTTTTTTTTTTTTTTTTTTGGTAGGACATGATTTGTCCAAATTCTTATTTAGCTTTGATTTAGAAGGGCTACAGAGTTGACATGTTATGGTTGAGACACATCTGAGCAATATTATTTAATAAATTTGTCAAAAAATAGTTTACCAGTGCTTGAACAGTATCCCCGCCTTTTTTAAACTAGGAAGTGAAACAGGGGTCCTTAGGGTATAGCCAACCCTTTTACGTCTGATTAAATCATGTTTTTGTAAACATTTGACAGAATTGACGTCTTACAGAGTTAACAAAATGTTTTCAAATTTTTTCATTTCACGGCATAGTCGTAGTTAGAAGCCATTTTATTTTGTTGTTAAGAGTTCTCTTAATGCTAATCAAAATACACATTTTTAAACCATAATTCTTATATACTTGCAACAACATAAAGATTTTTAATCCTGCCTAAACCTAGGATAGTTTTTCTAATTGGCAAAAATAATCAAATCAGAGATGTGGGCAGCTGATAGAGGTCTGGAACCAGGTTATTCTTTAGTCTTGATTTGGGTTTCCATTAGCTTCCGCAAAGTGGTCGCTAGTCTTCCTGGTGGTTTGTTAAAAAGAACCATCTGAAAAGTTGTCCTTAGAAACTGTTTGGAAAAGGGCAGGCACTTTAAAAAAAAACTCTTGGCAGGTGATTGGATGAACCATCTGTCTACCACATCTAACACAGGCTAACTTCAACCAATCAGATCAAACTCTTGCTGAAGCCAGTTAAAACAGAGCATTAACTACATGTTAGAGAGACTTTCTGGGAGAAATCTTCCCGCCAGAAAGGCAAACTTCTCCCATGTGCAGATCCTGTTCATGTATTAGATTCCCTGTTGCAGTCAGTGGAGGTTTAGGTCATCGCCATCAAGATGACCCAGACATTATCAGGATTTATTCTGTCTCCTTAAATTCCCAAAAAGATTTAGTGCAACATACTCACAGCTGGTGTCAGAACACTTTCACCCACACCGTGATGTTGAAGAGCTTCCGGGCAGAGGTGTCTAACACACTCTCTTAAACTGAGCAGAAACCTCCAGGCGTAGCACACACATTTTGTTGTCTGCTGTTGGGCAAATGCTATGAGAGTTCACAGATGATAGTAGCTGTAAGCTGCTTTGGCAGCCAAGAGACTGACTTTGATGACTTGTAAGATGCACAGAGAAGTTTCTCAGCACAAACTGTTTTAGACTTGCTAAACAGCAAAAGAGCTGCTGGGTTATTCAAGAGTTATGTGACATGTCTCCTGAACTATCAAGCCCATAGATGAATATATTCAGCACTAAATCGATAAATAAATTCAAATCTCTTCTCCAATGGAAACTGTAATTTTTTTTTAGTGATTTTGCATCTGGTGTTCTTGCTATAGCTGATTAATACATACTGTATGTATGGACTGTACTTGGTTTGATTACATATTACAACCAGCTTCATCATGTATCATTAAAGGGATAGTTCACCCAAAATTAAAATTCAGTCATTATCTCCTCACCCTCATGCCAATTGAAGGTCGGGTTATTTTGTTAGACTGATTTGTTAGACTTTCACAGGAAAACATTGTTGCAGAACCTCCCAAACAATGGAAGTAACTGGTGACCAGTTTTCAAATGTAAAAAATAACTGGGAAAAACAGCATGCAATGCCTCCATACAGTTCGTCTGGCGTAATCTAAGTCTACTAAAGTCCAGACATGCCGTTTGCACACCGTCACAACACACACACCCAGTTCAGGCAGTGTGCGTGTGCAAACTAAAGTCATCAACATTCCCTGCTAGTGTTATGTCTTCATAATAATAAGTCAACAGTAGCAAGGCCAACATAAAATGCTGCGTTATAAAAAAAGTTGTTATGCTGCTGCCTGTCAAGCGATAAAGAAATATCCCTCCTGGAGCACCACACTGCAGCGCAGCTTCTTCTCTCAGGCTGTCAGACTGCTCAATTCATCCTCCACACTCCAACATCGTCCTGTTGTTTATGACTTTTCATTGCATTAGATATTACTGGATGTCTACTTTGCAGCAACAAAAACGCAATATGCAAGCAGTGTCACCATAGCGATTACCTCGTAATGGGTAACCAAAATGTGCTAAGCGTGCTTCACATACTGGTCAAGTCTGCTCATATATATTTTTGTCACTTTAGTGGTCAGGCCTCTCGGCTTTATACAAACTACTTAAGTAGATTTTTCATTTGTCTGTACTCGTTGCTGTACTTAGTATTTATTTTTCTGACAACTTTTTACTTTTACCCCCTACATTTTAACACGAATATCTGTACTTTCTACTCCTTACCTTTCCAAAACAGGTTTGTTACTTTAGATTTGATGCGTTTGAGGGGCATTGTTGATTATTTTTATTTTGTGTCATTGTTCACCGCTCAGTCATTGTCTAAGACTGATTTCAACCTAAATTGATGGGACAATAACAAAACAAAAAAGATATAAAAAGACAAAAAAAAGACGTAACAAGACAAAAAAGACATAACAATACAAAAAAGATACAAAAAGATGAAAAAACTAACAAGACAAAAAAAGATAACAAGACGAAAAAGACCTAACAAGTGTTCGTCTAAACCCAACATAAAAGGCTGTACCTAGAACAAACTATGAAAAGTTCCACCCAGGACCCCCTATTAGAGGGGAGAACCTTTCTGTGGTGTGATGCAGTGTGTTGCGTGCCACAGTGTATGTGTTGCTGATCTCTCCTCTGCCCAGGTACTGCAGAGGCAGGCTAGACTGCTGGTAGTTTTGTGTATGTGCTTTGCTAGCTCCCCAGCTAGCGAAAGCACTTGTGTTTGTGTACTATGTGTCTTGCTAGTCTCTTCAGTTAGCAAAGATACTCGTTGTGTTTGTGCTTTGCTAGCTCCCCAGCTAGCAAAGGCACTCGTGTTTGTGTGTACTATGTGTCCTGCTAGCTTCCTCAGTTAGCAGGATACTCGTTCGGGCACCCGATGTGCCTTGTGAGCTTCTCCGGCTCCAAAGAACTCGTTATCTTGTGTGTATTTGTAGTTTAATTTAGTAGGTTAAGTTAACCTTTTGTTTTATTTAATTTGGCGTTAACTTAAATTTACCTTTAATTTGTTAATAAAAAGAACCTTTGTTTACAGTTTTGCCTCAGTCTTCCCTTATTCCTTTTTCCACCCAGTTAAATTTATTTATTGTTACACCCCTCATCCCCTAGCCTAGCCTAACCTGAGGGTCGTCACACAGTTACTTTCTCAAACTTTTTACACCACATACCACCTCAAAAAATATTGTGCTAGGCAAGTACCACTTAACTGTTGTGTGCCGTTTGTTGCTAGCAAGTGCTGTGGACACTTAACTTTAGCAGCTAACTTAGTTCACTGTCAGTGAACTAAGCATAACAAGCACTTAGTTTGTGGCTGCTGAAAATATTTTTTACATTACTCCGCATGAAGGAGCATGCGTACCACCAGCGGTACTTGTACCACAGTTTGAGAATCTAGGGTGTCATGCTTCCAGCTAGAATGAATCCTGGGGGTTCTATCAAGAACCTTTCCACCTACCAAGAACCCTCTTATATTCCAAGGGTTTTATCTAGAACCCATGCACGGGGTTCAACTGAGAACCCTTTTATGTTACGGTAGAAAGAGCCCTTGACCCTTACGGAAAGTTAAGTTGTTAAGGGTTAAGTTGTTGAAATCCTCTAAAAAAGAGGGCTCTTAGGATAAAAAGGGTTCTTAATGGAATCCTAGTCTAACAAATAGCCCCTGATGAAACCTTTCTTCAAAAAGCAAAACAAAACAGTTCTTCAGATGCAAATAGTCCTGGGTAAAACCTCAGCCCTTCAAGAAGAACCTTTTTGGAATCTTTACTTAGTCTTTACAATAAGCGAACCACATGCCACATCCTGGTATATAAGAGTTGTATTGATCCTCCCATCTAAATCTCAGCAAGAAAGCAAAGTGTTAAACTTCTTTACACAATTTCATCCTGAAAAAATTAGTGGTGAGGGTGTAGGTTGAAACAAACTGAATAACCTGTCCTGCAGGGGAAACTATGGTGACCATGGAACTTATGAAAAATGCAAAAAGGCCCTGTTTGGTTTGTTTGTTCTGGTTTACTGTAGAAACATGGTGGTTCAACATGCTGGCCTCTGTGGAAGAGGACTTACATCCTCTGTAAATATAAAGGGCTCATTCTAAGGTAACGAAAACACTGATAATTTTTAGGTGATTAGAATGAAAACATACTTATGGATATTATATTCATTCATTTATTATATTTACTAAATGGTGAATCAGGAAAACAGGTATCTGTACTTTTCTTGAGTATTTCTTACTCTGACTACTTTTTACTTGTACACCCTACATTTTAACCCAGACATCTGTAGTTTCTACTCCTTACATTTTCAAAACAGCCTCATTACTGTAGTTTTAATGCAAGATGAAATCAATGTAAAAAAGACATTACAAGACATAAATAGTGTAACAAGACATAAGAAGACAAAAACTATGTAAAAAGTGTAACAAATGAAACAATGTAATAAGACAAAAAATAGCGTAATGATACAAAGAACAAAAATGACATGAAAGAACATAAAGCAAAAATTAATCAATATGAAAACAATCTAACAACAAGACGAAACTGATATAAAAGATGCAACAAGACAAATATTACGTAAAGATTTACCAAAAAGAAAATTATGTAACAAAACAAAAACATGATGAAAGATGTAACAGTACGAGAAGGAACTTTGACTGTGAAGAAAAGTTGAGGTTCAGTTAGTTTTGCACAGAAACAATCAGTAAAATGTCCTTCACAAGGACACATTTTACTTTTATACATTTCAGAGCCTGTACTTTTTCACTTATACTCGAGTAAAGAAGTTGAATCAGTACTTCTACTTTTCCAAGCCTTTGTTTTTTAGTATCTGTACTGTACTGTAGTGGTGTCTGTACTGTATTTCTACTTGAATACACAATATGTGTACTTTTGCCACCTCTGAGAACTTGTGTCCTACACTTGAGTTTAATCTATAATCTGTCTTCATTCATGTAAGAAACTCCAGTGAATGTTTTGACGTATCAGACAAGTCTGATCAGCTGCAGCGCCTAGTCAGTAACTGATATCCAGTCATGGGGCGTGTCAGCCGACTTCCACGAAGGCTGCTCTCGTGTGTCCTCCCTCATATCTCGTCAGATGTCACTCCTTGCTCCTGGCTCCTCCTCCGACTGGGCTTGTCGATTAAAAAAAAGGACAAGACGTAATCTGCGATACGCTTCAGCAGGGCTTGTCTCTGCATCGATTCCAGCTCTGAGATTTCCTGTCCCAGCTCTTTCATGAAGCCTTCAGCCTGTCTAAATATATTTTCCAACTTCTCTTTGAACATGTCGTTAAGCTTGGCCTGGGTCTGTCTCAAGCCCAGAAGACCATCTCCTATTCTTACCGAATCTTTCTTATTGGACTGCACCGAGCTTTTGACCTGCTCAATTGTCTTTCGACCCATCTTGATCAAATGCTGAAGTTCAGGGTCTAGCTTCTCCAACTTGGCGCTCCTTTCCTCAAGTTCTCCTGTCTTTGGGTATTCTTCAGCATCATGTGTCTTGTAGTATGAAACAGAGCAGGCAATCAACACCAGGCAGATCATCAGAGCCACTCTGGTCCTTGTGCTGCTGTTTTTTCTGCTGAGCGACCATCTCAGAGATCAAAGTATTGACCCTCAACTTGGGTTTTGGGTAGAAAACCTCTTTACAACTGGAACACTGACACTGAACGTTAATTTTCCAGTGCTGGGTGATGCAGGTTTTGCAGAAGTTGTGTCCACATGGTATGGTGACTGGATCGCTGAACACATTCCGGCAGATGGAGCACAGGAAGTGATCTTTGGAGCTGTCAGCAAACATGCGTACACTCTGAAAACATAAGTGAAAGTGTGAGAAAGCAAAACTGCTGCTGGATTATTTGTTCCAAAAATAAGTGATTTCTGTAATACTGGTGTAGTAATGTTGTATGATCATTACACTGCAGCTAAACAAAAGCTCCATTTGATAAATTACAGTTTAAAATTTTAAAAAGGCTACTTCCTGTCTGAGAAGAGCTGACTTGTGTTTATGTGGATGTTGAGACAGTAAATATTATCAGCTGTACTCACCGGTGTTTGGCAGGAACTCTGCTGAGTCGTGAAGAAAAAAACCTGATGAAATGAAGTTGAACTTTCCTCCACACACTCACCGGGACAAGTCTTGGGTGCAGAGCTGAGGAAATACAATGCTTCCTCCGTTTCCTAGGTTGCTCCCTCTCCTGCTTCAGCTCTGTGGTCACGGCTTATCTCAGGCCTGTTAGGTTGCTGCAGAGCCAAATTCAGTCCAGCCCCACTTCTCTGCACAGGAGTGTGATTGGTTAGGGTTAGGGCAAGAATATCAGGGTAAGCCAATCAAACAGTCCTCCTGTGGGTCATAGGGTGGGACTGGTTCTGCAGTGACTGTGATGTACAACCCCAGTTCCAAAAAAGTTGGGACATTGTGTAAAACATAAATAAAAAGAGAAAGCAATGATTTGCAAATCTTTTCAGACTTGTATTTAGTTGAATACTGCACAAAGAGTGTGTTTTTGTAAATATACACTTATTCTGAATTTGATGCCTGCAACACATTTCAAAAATGTTTGGACATTATACCATCACAGCATCTGTGCTGGTATGAGGCCCCGTTAATGCTGAAAGGTTCATGCAGGTTTTTGAGCAACATATGCTGCCATCCAGAGGACATCTTTTTCAGAAATGTCCCTGCTTATTTCAGTAAGACAATGTCAAGACACATTCTGTTCACGTTCCAGCAACGTGGCTTTGTGGTAAAAGAGTTCAGGTACTAGACTGACCTGCCTGCAGCCCAGACCTGTCTCCTATTGAAAATGTGTGGTGCATTATGAAGCACAAAATACGACAACAGAGACCAAACAGGACTGTTGAACACCTGACGTTGTAAATCGAGAATGAGAAAGAATTTCACTTTCAAAACTTCAACAATTAGTGTCCTCAGTTCTAAAACACTAACTGAGTGTTGTTAAAAGAAAAGCTGATGTATCACAGTGGTAAACATGCTTTTTAAATATAACTGATATACACACACTGAAACATTGACAATCAGACAAAGACAAAAACAAGATGAAAACTATGTAATAACACAAAAATAACGTAACGATACAAACAAAGAGGACGTTTAGGAACATAAAGCAAAAATGAAACAATATGAAACAATGTAACAAAAAGATGAAACTGATGTAAAAGATGTAACAAGATGAATATGACGTCATAAGACGAAAATGACATAAAAGACGTAACAAGACAAAAACAACGTAAAAGATGTACCCAGAAGACATGTATGTAACAACACAAAACAGATGTAACAGGAACAGGAACTTTGACCGTGAAGAAAAGTCACAAAGAGAGAGAGTCTGGCTGCAGACCTCCTGTGTGAGGCCGCTTCCACTGCAGGCTCCTCTCTCAGGCCGCCTCCAGCGTCAGGACGCTCAGGACAGGAAGTGCATGCAAGAAACTTCAAAATAAGATCATGTTGACACTTTTGGAGGAAGCAGCTTTGACGTTGATTTATATTTCATTAATCAACACTGTAACACGAAAAACATTGGTTTCTTAAATGTAGAATACATGTTGATTTTGCCTATTCTTTATACGAAGCATTTAACATGGGTATACGTCTGCCAGCAACATTACTGCATTACGTCAACTGTCAAAATGGGGTATAACTCCAAGTGCACACAAAAAGTTTCAAAACAAAATCACATAGAGACTTTTGGAGGAAGCGGCTTTGTTGCTGAATTACGATTAATCAAACAACACTGTAACGCGAAACCATTAGTTTCTTAAATGTACGTGCATGTGTATGTAATTTCTTAGATGTACATGTTGATTTTTTTTCCAATTCTTTATTACGTGGCATTTAACATGGGTTTAAGTCTGCAAGCAACATTATTGCATTAAAGTCAACTGTCAAAATGGGGTATAAACTCTGTCCATATAGCTGTAGCTAAGTTCATAGAAAAACATAACGGTTGTCGATTGGACAGTTGGAGCCTCTCTTACGGTCAAAAAACAAACACACCTCTCATATATAATTTACCGTTGAATAGTTTAACGTTAATTTATTGCAAAGATCTGAACTTAATGTGGAAAATATATTCCATGACAAAGGAAGCTTATGCATCTGCTTACACTGTGAACCTGAAGCTCCTTTGAAGAGTAGTTACATGAAACCATCAATCAACATAATAAGCAACATAATTAATCAAAGCTTTTTTTCCATAGCCTCAACATCTCATGTATAATATTTATTTAAGTTAAATACATTATTTTGTCTACAATTACATTAAATAATTGCATCTTTGTCTTTTATATGATATACTTTACACCTGAAGATCTTTAGAAGACATAGAGGCCAATCAGATTTTCAGCTATGCTTAAAATTAAAAATGTCAGCATGTGTGGAGGTGAGGACTAGTTCAAACTGTATTCATTTTCTTAAAATGTTACCTGTGTTCTTCATGATATAATGAAACAAATTATTAGGTGCATGATTTTAAAAAAAAAACACATATGAAAATACATAAAATGACAAATTTTCATTCTGTTTATTCTGCTTTTTATTGAACATCATTAGTCCTCAATTTCACATTCAATGTATGCCAAGTACCCTCATTTGTCAGCAATCTCCTCACAAAAGATCCACATGTCTTCCATTTTGTAGAACTTGAATTTAAATGGCTCCAGGATTGCTTCTCTCTCCAGGTCATCAACCATGGAACTTTCATCTTCAACCCTAAGTCTGTCATACTGCTGCACAGCCTCCGCCAGTTCCTCTTCTCCCACACTGGGGAACTCCACCATGTCTGAAAACAAGTGCTGGTTTGTTTCAACCCACTCTGCTGTCTATTTGCATTCATAAATTACCCTGGCCCCAACTTTGACAGAGAAAAGACAGAGAGAAAAAAAAAGGTAGTCTTCCTATAGCAAAACTGCTGTGCAAACAGTGCCGTAAACTTTATTATTCACGTAAAAATAAAAGCACATGGAAAGTAGCGAAAGGACACTTCAAAAGGAGCTTTTTGTCAGAATAACTTCAGTATAAAACAGGGAAACATGTATACCACTTCCACTTTATGCCCTACACTTGTCTGAATAATTGAGTGATGCATCTACATAACACAGAAAAAAGTAATGTGAAGTTCATAGTATATACATATTTCAGTTAGTAAAAGTATAAACCGAGTGAATGATAGCAAGACATTCCATGTTCATTTAACAAACAACAACAAATAACCTGAGCGTCGTAGTCAACCGCTAGCCACCTTAGCGTAACATATGTAACATTCAGTAATTTACGTGCGTAGAGCGGCTAGTAAAACGGCAAACATATGCAACCTGTGCATTCGTTTTTTGGGGTATATAAATGGTCATTGTCACTTACTGTCACGGTGGTAGTCAACTGGCAAAAGTCGGACACGGCGGCAGTCAAATAGCAAAAGTCCATCACTTGTAGGCAATCGACGAAATTGCCGGAGTCCTTTTGGAGACGCACAAAAAGTTTGTTCCGGGCCTGACGCTGGAGGCGGCCTGAGAGAGGAGCCTGCAGCGGAAGCGGCCTCACACTGGAGGTCTGCAGCCAGAGGTTCAGTTAGTTTTGCACAGAAACAACCAGTAAACTGTTCCTCACAGGGACACTTTTTACTTTTATACATTTCAGAGCCTGAAATGTATAAAACTTACATTCAGAGCCTGAACTTTTTCACTTATACTCAAGTAAAGAAGTTGAATCAGTGCTTTTTTTTTTGTATCTGTACCGTATTTCTACTTGAGCACACAATATGTGTACTTTTGCCACCTCTGAGACTTGTGTCATACACTTGAGTTTAATCTATAATCTGTCTTCACTCAAATAAGAAACTCCAGTGATGTTTTGACGTATCAGACAAGTCTGATCAGCTGCAGCGCCTAGTCAGTAACTGATATCCAATCATGGGGCGTGTCAGCCGACTTCCACGAAGGCTGCTCTCGTGTGTCCTCATTCATAGCTTGTCAGAAGTCACCTTGACTGGGCCGGTCGATATACAAAATGAGCAACCGGGTCTTGACTCCGCATCCTTTCCAGCTCTAAGATTTCCTGTTTCAGCTCTTTCACAAAGCCATGAGCCTGTTCAGCTATATTTCGGAACTTCTTCTTGAGCATGTTGTGAAGCTTGGCCTGGGTCTGTCTCAAGCCCAGAAGACCATCTTCTATTCTTACCGAATCTTTCTTATTGGACTGCACCGAGCTTTTGACCTGCTCAATTGTCTTTCGACCCATCTTGATCAAATGCTGAAGTTCAGGGTCTAGCTTCTCCAACTTGGTGCTCCTTTCCTCAAGTTCTCCTGTCTTTGGGTATTCTTCAGCATCATGTGTCTTGTAGTATGAAACAGAGCAGGCAATCAACACCAGGCAGATCATCAGAGCCACTCTGGTCCTTGTGCTGCTGTTTTTCTGCTGAGCGACCATCTCAGAGATCAAAGTATTGACCCTCAACTTGGGTTTTGGGTAGAAAACCTCTTTACAACTGGGACACTGACACTGGACGTTAATTTTCCAGTGCTGAGTGATGCAGGTTTTGCAGAAGTTGTGTCCACATGGTATGGTGACTGGATCGCTGAACACATTCCGGCAGATGGAGCAGAGGAAGTGATCTTTGGAGCTGTCAGCAAACATGCATACACTCTGAAAACATAAGTGAAAGTGTGAGAAAGCAAAACTGCTGCTGGATTATTTGTTCCAAAAAAAAAATTTTTTAAATGAAAGTATGATTTCTGGAATACTGGTGTAGTAATGTTGTATGGTCATTACACTGCAGCTAAACAAAAGCTCCATTTGATAAATTACAGTTTAAAATTTTAAAAAGGCTACTTCCTGTCTGAGAAGAGCTGACTCTTTGTGTTTATGTTGGATGCTGAGATAGTAAATATTATCAGCTGTACTCACCGGTGTTTGGCAGGAACTCTGCTGGGTCGTGAAGAAAAAAACCTGATGAAATGAAGTTGAACTTTCCTCCACACACTCACCGGGACAAGTCTTGTGTGCAGAGCTGAGGAAATACAATGCTTCTTCCGTTTCCTGGGTTGCTCCTCCTCCTCCTTCAGCTCTGTGGTCGTGGCTTATCTCAGGCCTGTTAGGTTGCTGCAGAGCCAAATTCAGTCCAGCCCCACTTCTCTGCACAGGAGTGTGATTGGTTAGGGTTAGGGCAAGAATATCAGGGTAAGCCAATCAAACAGTCCTCCTGTGGGTCATAGGGTGGGACTGGTTCTGCAGTGACTGTGATGTACAACCCCAGTTCCAAAAAAGTTGGGACATTGTGTAAAACATAAATAAAAACAGAAAGCAATGATTTGCAAATCTTTTCAGACTTGTATTTAGTTGAATACTGCACAAAGAGTGTGTTTTTGTAAATATACACTTATTCTGAATTTGATGCCTGCAACACATTTCAAAAATGTCTGGACATTATACCATCACAGCATCTGTGTGGTATGAGGCCCCGTTAATGCTGAAAGGTTCATGCAGGTTTTTGAGCAACATATGCTGCCATCCAGAGGACATCTTTTTCAGAAATGTCCCTGCTTATTTCAGTAAGACAATGTCAAGACACATTCTGTTCACGTTCCAGCAATGTGGCTTTGTGGTAAAAGAGTTCAGGTACTAGACTGACCTGCCTGCAGCCCAGACCTGTCTCCTATTGAAAATGTGTGGTGCATTATGAAGCACAAAATACGACAACAGAGACCAAACAGGACTGTTGAACACCTGAAGTCGTAAATCGAGAATGAGAAAGAATTTCACTTTCAAAACTTCAACAATTAGTGTCCTCAGTTCTAAAACACTAACTGAGTGTTGTTAAAAGAAAAGTTGATGTATCACAGTGGTAAACATGCTTTTGAAATATAACTGATATACACACACTGAAACATTGACAATCATAGCAAAAAGAGAGAAAAAAAAGAAAAAACAGAAAAATCCCACCCCTGACCAACAAGAAGCACTATAGTATTAAAAAACAAATTAAAAAACAATAAAAACACTCAGATGTATAAATTGTACAGGAATATGTATATGTACTGTGTCAATAAGAGCATTGGAAATACAATACTACTACTACTACTAATGATAATAATAATAATAATAATAATGATAATAATTTTCCACCACATTAGCTCTGGTTCTTGAACCAGTTCTGCTCAAGATTCTCAGAACCTTGGTGCTATCTAGTGAACCAGCCCATGTTTCCACCAGTTTGTAGTGGAACTGCACAATGCACAATGATCTATAGAATATGACGCACCCACTTTAGCTCCCAAGGAAAATCAGTTATTTTTTGGTTCTAGCTGGTAAACAACTTTTCAGGTTCCAAACCAATTTGTTTTTGTTGGAAATTCTCACAACAGTTCAAAATTAGCTGAGCGAACCAGATGCTGGTTCCATGCTGATGGAAAAAGCCTGTGAGTGGATGGGGTTCTAGAGTGCAATCAGAATCTGGTAGGCCTTTTCCACCAACATGGAACTGACCCCGGTCTGGTTCAGTCACCTAGTTTTTAACTGTTCCAGGAATTTTCCACATATAAAATAAAAAGAATTTGGTTCAGAACCTGAAAGTTGGTTCCCAGCTAGAACCAAAAAAATGGCAGTTTTCCTGGGAACCAAAGTGGGCGTGTCATATTTTACAGTATGGTGTGCATTGTGCAGCGCCCTCTGTTGATGACATTCTTGATTACAGTGGTTCCACTCAAAACTGGTGGAAATGTGGGCTGGTTCACTCGATAGCACCAAGGGTCCGAGGATCCAGAATGGAACTGGTTCAAAAACTAGAGCTCTTTTCCAGAACTTTTCATTGCATATGTATCAGGCCCTTTTCCACCAACTTAGCTACAGTTCTTGAACCAGTTCCGTTCAAGATTCCCAAAATCTTGGTGCACTCTAGTGAACCAACCTGTGTTTCCACCAGTTCTGAGTGGAACCAATCAAGGACTTCATGAACAGAGGGCACTACACAATGCATAATGATCTGTAGATATGGAACACCCACTTTGGTTCCAAAGGAAATTTTGCTATTTTTTTTCAGCCTTTCAGGTTCCAAACCAGTTTATTTTGGTTGGAAATTGTCACAACAATTCAAAGTTAAATAAGGGAACTGGAACAGTGCTGGTTCGATATTGGTGGGAAAGACCTGTGAGTGGGTTAGGTTCTATAGTGCAATCAGTCTGGTAGGCCTTTTCCACCAACATGGAACTGGCCCCTTTCTGGTTCAACTTTTATGTTCCAGCTGGGAATCAACTTTTCAGGTTTAGAGCTGATTTAATTTTGATGGTAAAGCTCCAAGGTACCTGAACTCGAACAGGACTGGTTCTACGTTGGTGGAAAAGGTCTAACAGTGAGCCTCACAATGGCTGATGTCACAGACACATTCACTAATTATTGTTCTGTGTGTGGGACTGACTTGCTTTTGGAGGCAGCCTCAAGTGGCCATTTGAGGAACTGCACTTTTTGCCGCTTCCACGCTGGCTTCATTTTTCAGAGGTTGCTGCTTGTTCTTGAAACACCATACGATAGTCTACTGAAAATGGCTGGCTCTGACCATGATGCCGTTTTCTGAAGCCATCGCAAATCTTACAGCCACATCCTGCTAATAAAACCCGCTGTGGAGGGACAATATTGTCACTGAAATAGCAGTGTCATAAACAGTAGTGACTGTGTTGGGACTGAACAGCAGATGGTGATGAATAAAATCAGATTTACTCACTTTGTTGTCGAGCGAGATGGCCAGGTTGCCGGCTGGCTTCAGGACGTTTATCTGTCCTCGAGTGAGCTAAGATATCACCACTGTTGTGTTTGTAACACTCAGAGTGAAGTGTTAACTCGCCAGAAATAAATCTTAAAAAAAAAAAAAAACAAGACAAGTTGTAGAAAAGGAAGCCGTGGAGGGCAGACACGTTCACACCTTCACACCCTATGGATGAAGAATGTCTGACTATTTCATGTCAGTGTGGAGGGTGTGCATGTTGGGCAGAGGAGACGTTACTGTTCATCACTGTTACAACAGTAAAAGTGAGTTCTCTTACAGGTTTTCCACTGCTGTGATCAGTCCCTTAACCTGAAGAAGTCTGAGTTACCATCTGACTTGTGTAAGTACTAAAATATTTGGAATATTGACAAGATTTTATATGAAAACTGAGGTAAAGCTCATCATCATGCTCTCCACCCTGACCTTCTCAGTGATGGCGGTGTGGGAATTTAAATGTATGAAACAGGAATCAACAGAACAATGTTGTCTAGATCAGTGGTTCCCAACCTGGGGGCTCCTAAAGGAATAAGTCCTCTTGATTTTAAAGGCACGCTATGTGGGATTTTCCCCCATAATAATGCACAGCCTCATTCAAAAATAATCCTGCTCAATCATCCCCCACAACCCATCAGAAGTGCGTGGTGGCGCAAAGACCCCATCCTCCGCCCGTATCTTTTTATGACCTCATTATTTCGCTGCTCGAGAAGCTTTAACAACCCAAGATGTTGATATTTGACGGCCTGAGAATGAGACTTACTGGAGTGTTATGCTAGTAGCGGCTAATGTAGCCTTAAGCTGAGCCTCAAGCGGAGACGTGGAGCCGCAGAGGTCTGGTACATTCACTTCTTATTAACTTCACTCCTCCAGATTTCTCATTTTCAAACTTGTGACACTACTTGAGGACATTTGGCTTTCTTCAACTCTTTTCACACATGCAGTCGTACTTACCAACACCAGATATTTTTATTTTACTGTTTTTATCCAGCTCTGCTTCTCTATTCGTGCTTCTTTCCTTCTGCAGACATACTGTGTGGAAGGCCTCATGCTGAAATGCATTTGTCATTCCATTAGTTGTAAAATAAATTACGCCTAAATGATTAAGACGAGGTGATTCTTTTACTGTTTTTGACCTCTGCCTTCACGCTGCCTTCACATGATACAAATACAATGGATCGATTCTGTGGGACTGACACTTCAGTGCTCACAAGCTGCTCATTTGGTATCGATTCTGTTGAAAAATATCAATAATAAAATTGCATAACTACAAAACGTGGGCAGCTGCATCACTTCCACATGTTCTCAGTACTTTTGTGCTGCAATGTTTGTGCCAATAAACAGGCCTGACTGTGGGTACCTGAGACACATGAGAACCGAGCACACGTCAACACACTACTGCATCAAAAACTTGCGAGAGACTAGCAGAAAGGAAATGTAGCATGTGGTGGTACTTTTCACAACAATAATTAACGTTCAAACTGATTAACTTCATTGTTCATTCTGAATTTGATGCCTGCAACATGTTGTGACAGGAGCATGTTTACCACTGTGATACATCACCTTCAGTGTTTGTGAACTGGGACATGAATTGTTGGAGTTTTGAAAGTGAAATTCTTCCTCTTCTGGTGCTCAACAGTCCCGGGTCTCTGCTGTGCTTCATAATGCACCACACATTTTCAATGTGAGACAGGTCTTGACTGCAGGCAGGTCAGTCTAGTACCTGAACTCTTTTACTACGAAGCCAAACTGTTGGAGCACCTGCAGAACGTGTCTTGGTGTTGTCTTGCTGAAACAAGCAGGGACGTCTGGATGGCAGCATATGTCGCTCCAAAACCTCCACGCACCTTTCAGCATTCATGAGGCCTTCACAGATGTGAGTTACCCATGATACCATGGGCACTAACACACCCCCATTCTGAAGTTAGCGCTGATTACAATCTGGATGGTCCTTTTCCTCTTTAGCCTGGAGGACACGACATCCACGATTTCTGAAAACAATCTGAAATGATGGACTCGTCAGACCACAGCACACTTTTCCACCTCCAGTCAGCTCGGGCCCTTGTTGACCTTCTCTTTGCATGAATCTTAACTTGCATTTGTAAATGCACTGACAAGTTTTCTAAAGCGTTCCTGAGCCCATGTGGTAACATCATTTCCATAAACATGTTTAATGCAGTGGAACGTTTGTTTGCGGCCTCGCCCTTTACGTGCAGATTTCTGATTGTGTTAGTGGCATTATGGACTGTAGATGGTGAAATTCCTTAAATTCCTTGCAATTAGGTGATAAGAAACATTCTTAAACCGTTAGACTCTTTGCCCACGCAGTTTTTCACAAACTTGTAAACTTCGCCTCATCCGCGCTTGTGAACGTCTGAGCCTATCTAGGACGCCCCTTTAATACCCGATCATGATCCTGTCACCTGTGGAACATTCCAACCAGGAGCTCTTGGAGCACTCCATTACTTCAGTCTTTTGTTGACCCTGTCCCAACTTTTTTTTTTTTGAAACGAGTTAGAAACATCAAATCCAGAACGAGTGTATGTTCACAATAAACAATAAAGTTTTTATCAGTTTGAACATTAAATAGCTTGTCTTTGTGCTGTAGTCTTTTTAATATAGGTCAAAAAGGATTTGCAAATCACTGCACTCTTTTCATTTTTTTATTTGCCTTTTACACAGCGTCCCAACACATCCTGAAAGTTATGAGGAAGCTGAACCAAAACAAGAAGGTAATTATTTTTTTTATTATTTTATCATATTATTTCTGTAAAATACCAGACTTACTAGCACATACACTTTTATTTAATTGTTCTCACATTTGCTTTTGTTATAAATTTGTTATTAATGGCCAGTAAAAGTCATGAATTTTCCATGTTTTTTTCTGAAAATGACCATTATTTTGAAAAAATTACATAGACATTTAAGAAATGAGCATTTTGTGTATTGTCACATTGTAACAAAACGTATCATATCGAATTTAAAAGGTATCGCCCATCCCTATGACACACGTCTGGGTCCAGACTTGAACAGAAGTATTGATGCTAACTCTCATTGAGGGCACACACAGTATATCCAAGTTAAGCTCCGTACAGTCTGGATATAACCTTCTTGGATCAGGTTCTTCCAACTTAAACCGATCTGACGTTCATCAGATCAGTGACTGCATATAAAAACACAGAGCCACTGAGTGGCAGACACTGCAAAAGCAAAAGCACCACCCGCACACTCCACAGAGCTCAACGTCACAAAACAAGTAGTTAAATCCGTATAAAAAAGTAGGTTGCCTTTATTAGAAGCTGGGAAACCAAAACATTATCAACATCGTCGTTGTTAATACTTTTTTTTTTTGTAAGACCACAATATTGCCATCACCAGCAACATCATCATCATCATCATCATCGCTTCGCACTTTTTCCACAACATGCAAAAGATTCAAGAGTTCAGCGTTCCTTTTCCACACTACTGACAAAAAGCTTCTCCACTTGGTCTCCTGTAGGAATCACAACTTGGCTTACATTTACATTGCCAGTACAAGTGAAGGTAGATAGAAAAAAAACATCAAAAACAGTACAACAGAAGAAATCGTAGAATGGATGAGAGAGGAGAAATTCACAGCCTTATGCCATGTGCCCCCTTGTGGGATGATGGGAGAGGACCCTCGTTTCAAGCCCTCCACGCTGTGAGCTACAGACAGCTTCTGATCCTACTGCAAACAGAGCTCTCTGCGCTTTACATCGGTATAAACAAACGTTTTTCGTAGTTATTTTATTATTCGTATCCAATCGTCTTAAAATGACATTAAGGATTGGGTGCCAATTCAGGACTGGAACGTACAAAAACACACTAACCTGCTAATAAGGACAGTTGTAAAACAATTGAATGTGCTTCTGAACCGACGATTAGGTTCGAGTGTGTCCTGTTACACATCCAGGACTGATTTCTATTGCAGCCTTGGGACCAAATCAGAATTTCTCCTGACAGACGCCTAATAATGAATTTTATGTTCCCAAGATCACAATAGCAGCTTTTTCTTATTTTTATCTTTTTTTTTTTTTTTTTGCTTTGACATCAAAACACTACTTATCGCAAAAAAGGACAATCTCACAAGTGCTGCACCTGATCTCTGAGTCACTAGTTTTGAGATCGTTTTATGGCTTTGGATGGTCTGCTGATCATACAAATTGTTGACTTGTTCTAAGCCTAATTTGCCGCCTTGTAGCAAAGACCTAAAACATGAGGACAGGTTACATTCTCAGGCCTCCAACGACGTTATCAGAGCCACTACTCAAACTGAACGCAATGAAGGAAATTAAGGCATTAAAAGACAAATGAATGCCGGATATATTTACTGAGCTGCTGATCTTTTCCGCGCCTCAGTACTTAAAGAATTCTGAATTGGGGACAAAAGTATCCGCTCGTGAAATACTAATGGATGAACAAAAAGCTCAGAGGAACAAATGGACATGGATACTAACAGTAACCATTAAGCTGATGGGACTGGGAGACGCGGGGAGAAGAGAGTGAATGATAGGACAGGAGTAAGTATGTACGCCGGTACCGCTGCCACGCCAGAAAAAGAACGGATCAGTATCACTTTACGACATGAAAAGTCTGTTCTAACATGTTTTTCACGTTGCAACGTGTACGTTGCACAACATACAAACAACATATAAACGTTACAAAATCAAACTTTTCATATTTCACGTAAAAAGTTTCGTTATTACGTGATAAGTCTGTACCTCGTAATAACATGACGTTAAAAACAAATGTGAAACTTTTCACGTTACAAGATATATAGTGTATTATAATGTACATCGTAATCACATGAAAATATCTCATTATGTGACAAACTTTGTTTCAACCTGAAACTTTTCACATTTTAACGTCATGTTTGTAAGTCGTAATACTGTGAAAATCTGTTATAACGTGAAAAGTTTCATGTTTTAATGTGGTAACTCTGTGTGTCATAATAACAAGAACATATCTTGTTACATGAAAAACATTTGAAAATTTAACTTTTGGCATTATAACGTGATAAGTTTGTATGCCGTAAGAACATGAAAATCTCATAACGTGAAAAACTTTGTTTTTACGTGAAACTTTTCACATTATAACGTGATATTTGTTAAGTCGTAATACTGTGAAAATCTGTTATAATGTGATAAGTTTGTATGTTGCAATAACAAGAAAATATCTTGTGAAAAACAAATTATGAGAAATCTTTCATGTTATAACAAAATAGTGAAAACGTGAACATTTGCGTTGTGATATGTTTGTCATAACACGAAAATATAATAAGAAAATATCTTGTCACATGAAACACATCTTGTTACAAAATGAAACTTTTGTCATTCTAACGTGATGTTCGTACGACGCAAGAACATGAGAATATCGTTACGTGAAAAACGTCACATCGTAATGTTATCCTTGTAAGTTTGTTAGTATATTGTTATAATGTGAAAAGTTTCATGTTATAATGTGATACGCTTGTATGTCGTAATAACATGAAATATTACGTGGAAAACAAATTGTGAGAAACTTTTCACGTTATAGCAAAATAGCATAATGTTACAACGTGATAAGTTTGTATGTCGTAAAAATGTGAAAACGTCACAATAAAGTATTGTTTCATAAAATGAAACTTTTGACAAAACGTAGCAATTTTGTATGCCACAATAACGTGATCTGGTCATAACGTGAAAATGTCTTGTTATAACATGAGACTTTTCACATTATAACGTGAAGTTTGGAAGTCGTAATATAACAAGAAAATATAACAAGAAAATACCTTGTTACAAAAAAACACTGTTACAGAATGAAACTTTTCCCGTCACACTTACATGTTTGTTAGTCGTAATAACGTGAAAGTATCTCATGATGTGAAAAACATCGTTATAACATGAAACTTCACGTTTTAACCAGATAAATATCTTGATTAGTGTGTTGTTGTGACGTGTGAAGTTTGTATGTCATAATAACGTGAAAATATCTTGTTACAATGTGAAAAACATCTTGCTCTAACAAACTTTTCATGTTATAGCGTGGCGCTGATCCATTTTTCTTTTTCTGGCGTGGCAGCAACACGCTGGCGTAAATAAGGGAGAGATGGCTGGTCCAACCATCAGGCAGAACAGATTGGATAGGGTCGACTTTTTTTCTTTAAAATCAAGATACATTTTATTTCTTTTCTTAAAAAACAAACATTACAAAAAAAATCTGAATAGAGAATTAGAATTAAAAAACAAAACCAACAGGAGAAAAAAACGACATTCATTTTTTTTAACTCTCAAAAGAAAAAAAAAAAACATCTCTTCTTGCATTTTTTAAAAATTAAAAACAAAACAAACAAAAAGATTTAGAGGTGCTGCCAGGGTTGAATGTTGAGAAGTGCTGTAGCCATGCAGGAGGCGGGGTCATGTTGAAAGGGGGTGGGTTGCTTCACGTAGCATGGTGCATCGGTAGAAAGCCCAACATACAACAAAAACCGTTTCACACAGGCAGCTGATGGGCTGAGAGAAAGTACCCCCACCCCAACAAGCATACAAATTTAAACAAGTACATAAAAAACACACACATGCTGGCTTGAAACGTGTGATGGTGACCCACCACTCCGCCCGTCTACAGAAGACACCTTTAATGGCTCCAGCTGATCTACGAAGCAGCAGCTACAAGTGGAATACTTTTCAAAATAACACGCTTTAGTTCATTCTCCACACAGCCACACGACAAGAGCTCAGGGCACCAGTATTTTCTGAAACAAGCAGGGTGATTATGTTTAAAAAAAAAAAAAATTAAAAGACGCTGCTTTAACTTAAAGAACCGTTTTAAAACAAGCTAACTAACACTGCCCTGTTAAAACATGCTCCTGGTTTAAAAAGCACAAAGTACCAAAGAGAGGGTGAAGGCTTCAGCCCTGCGCGTGTTGACTTAATGTCGCTTTATAAATACAGCGCTTTAGTTACTGATAGTGAGAAGCTCTGAATAATACTCCCCGTAATCATAGATCAGTCAAATAAAACAAGAAAAAAAATAGTGTGGCCAGTTAGGTCAGATCACTGATAATCCCAGGGGAGGAAAAAAAAAAAAAGTTCACACTGAGGACGGATGCTCACTAGCACTGCTCTCTAGAGAAGGCAGAGACTTGTCTGGATTTTTCACACCAAAACGCAGAACGTAAATGCGATAAAGACGGGAGGGGAGGGGCGAAGGCTGAATGACGTGTGACTCTTTCTGGTGCTGAAAATGAAAAACGCACACCGTACGGTCACATGAGCACAATGTCTTGGTCGGAGAGGGGGCGGGGAAGAAGCGAAACAAGAAAAAAAGCACACGAAGTCCAAACCTTTGAGCCAGGCCACCAGGAGGAAAAAAAAAAACAAAAAAAACAAAAAAAGAAAACAGGAGAAAAAAACAAAACAAAACAACTCTAAACGCAGAGCAACGAAAGAAAAAACAAAAACGTCGAGAAGAGACAGAGAGTGAGACATGGAGGATGGGCTTCAGCGGGTACCATCTTCTAGTCTTCTCCAGAGGGTGCCTCCTCTTCCGAGCCGTCCTCCTCCTCTTCCTCCTCCTCCTCCTCCTCTCCTCCTGCTGCCTCCTTCGTCGTCTTGGGGGCGGGGGAGCTCTCTTTCTTCTCAGTGGCGGCCTCCTCCTCCTCTTCCTCCAGGGGACTCTCGGGCTCCTCCTCTTCCTCCTCTTTGGGTGAGCTCTTCTCCAGGGCCTTGGCGCTGGGGCGCCCCTTCCCCTTTCCTTTCACTGGGCTGGGGGTCACTGAGGGGAGAAATCAGTAAGTCATCGTCAGATTAGGCTTCAATATTACTGCTGGCTACTTAAAGGGACGGCTCACCCCAAAATCAAAAATACATATTTTTTCCCCTGGCCTGTAGTGCTGTTTATCCATCTACAATTTTTTTGGTGTGAGTTGGAGAGTTTTGGAGATATCAGCCGTAGAGATGTCTGCCCTCTCTCCAATGTAATGAAACCAAATGCTTGTGTTGCTCAAAGCACCAGAAAAATACATTTGAAAAATTCAAAACCAGTGTCTCTTTCCAGAAATCATGACCCGGTTCCTCAAGATAATCTATAGACCCTGTTGTGAGCAGTTTCATGTAGGAACTACTTTCTTTCTCTAGTAGAGAGAAAGTAGTTCCAGTAGATTCTACTCCTTTGCATCAAACTGTGTTACTAAATATCAGACGTGGAAGTCTGGAGTCTTAGCCAGGGTTTAACGGTAATGTCTGAAATCTACTAGGGTTAAATGACTGTGAAAAAATATCTAACTGCGATTACCTTGACTGATATTGCAATTACAATATGATTTCTGATATTAGAGGTAATGTTAATTTTTACATCATCATTCTTATTTTGATTGAGAAACATGTTAAAATGTCTATAGTGTGATAGTTTTTGCAGGAATCTGTTCCAAATGAAGATGTTTTTTTTTAAGTCTATAGAATCTAATTTGTAAGACAGGACATCTCACAACATTCATTAATTTTAATGGTTTTTTTGACACACAATTTGGCCTTTAACAAACAGAGGCAAACTGAACCATATTTTGATTTGGACAAAATTTCCATTAATTGTGCAGCCCTTACATCTACTTCATCTACAGCAAAGACTAAAGTTGACGGCTGTGTTTAATATCACATCAAGTCCAAGTGATGTCTTTAAATGTGTTGTTTTGTCAGAAAAAAAAAAAAAAAAATCAAAGATAGTCACTTTAATATAATGATAAACTAGAAAAGTAAAAATCTCCATATTCGAGGGGCTGTTAAGAGCATTTTTGCATTAAAATTACTTGAACCATTAATCTATTATCAAAATAGTTTATTAGTTTAATTCTTTTTTACCACTTGCCCAGTAAGGCAAGTAAGCTGCTAGATTTTTAAGCCCAATCCACTGCAGGATTCAAAAAGACTATGTTAAACAGATGTAGTGTAGTGCTATTTATACATTTTGATTGTTTTGGTGCAAGTTGCAGAGTTTTGGAGATGTCTGCCTTCTCTCCAGTATAATGGGACTAAATGGTGCTCAGCTAGAGGTGTTAAAAGCACCAAAAAAAAAAAAAAAAATACATTTGAAATATCTGAAACCAGTGACCAAGAAAGTAGTTGTGGTGGATTCTACTGCAGAAGGAAAGTAGTCCCTACATAAAACTGCTCACAACAAGTGGATTATCTTGAGGAACCATTTAGTCCCATTATATTTGAAAGAATGGCTGATATCTCCAAAACTCTGAAACTCACACCAAAACTATCTAGATGGATAAACAGCACTACAGGACAGGGGAAAGATATGGATTTTGATTTTGGGGTGACTGTCCCTTTAATGAGCTTAAAGTAGTGACCTTATATGACTTTAAAGTTAACTGTAATATTCAAACAATCCAAAAATATGCAAGTAGAGATTTACAACGGCACGATTCCTCCCTGAAGTGTGAGGCTGTAGCAGCAGAGGGGGACTGGATATCTCACCTGTGGCCTTTAGTCGGGGTTTGGGGCTCTTCTTCTCCTTCTTGTCCGGCCGTCCCCGTCGGATCACCTTCTTGCCTCTCTTCTTGGAGTGACCGTAGTCACTGTCATCATCATCCTCCACCATGAAGTCCTCATCGCTGCCAGACTCATCGGCTGCACACACAAATGGGACGAGTAAGAATCTTGTCAACATAGTTGCTGTCCTGCCATCTAAAGCATTGCAGCATTGTGACTTAAGTTCCTGTTATACCTGGAATCATATTGTGACATTATTTACATATATAGAGGGAGGAGGAGGTCCAGCACCAGGTAGAATAAAGAGCTCATTTAAATTTCAGAAATCATTAGAAATATTTAAAAAATATTATCTCTCTTTTAACTTTTAAACTTGTATAATTTTGCTGCTAAAAAAGTGTTACTGTAGAGAGAAAATCATAATCAGTAATCCCATTTTGATTTGCACTACTTTATACTGGGGAGATGTGTGATAGGTCTTGTAGGCTTTTAGTCTCCCTTGCATGTTATTATTATTTATATTGTTTTATGTTTTTAATGTGTGGTAAATAAATGAAATCAAACACACAGAGACCATTTCCTTGCCTTCATCTCATCACACCAGGATTACTTTAACAGTCTTTTTACCTGCCTTAATCAAAAATCTATCAACTGATTGACTCCAGACTGTAGAGAACTCAGCTGCCAGGCTTTAACCAGAACCAAGCAGCATGATCACATCACTTCTCTTTACACTGGCTCCAGGTAGAATTGATGACGCGAGTTGCAGAGTTTTGGAGATTTCAGCTGTAGAGATGTCTGCCTTCTCTCCAATATAATGGGACTAAATGCCACTTGACTTGTGGTGCTCAAAGCACCAAAAAAAAAAAAAAAAAAAAACATTTGAAAAATTCAAAACCAGTGTCTCTTCCCAAAATCATGATCTGGTTCTTTCTGTACAAGGGTCTACTGGAACTACTTTCTTTACTACCAGAAAGAAAGTAGTTCCAACATGAAACTGCTCACAACAAGTAACTTGAGTAACTGGGTTATGATTTTTGGAAAGAGACGCTGGTTTTGAATAAAACTGACACCTCACGCTCACAAAATCTATCTATATGGATAAACTGCATTACAGGCTGATTTTGGAGTGAACTGTCCCTTTAAGAACTCTAAGAACATTTTATCAATACCTGAAATAACAATATAGATATTAATTGCTGTAAAGCAAGTGGTTCCGGACCTATTTGTCCTGCAGGCCCTTCAAATTAAGTAGTGTCTGCCTGTGATGTCTCATGAGTGACTTTTTTCTGAGATTGTATCATTTGAAGGAATTTTAGAGCCTTACAGAGGGGAAGAAAAATACAATCAGTTTGAGAAAAGTTGAACAAAATAAACCAAATATTGTGTAACAAATATATTTTTCTTACCCCTTAAATCATCTGGGGACCTTCATTTTTTTAATAGACCTTTGCGAGGGTCCTGACTCTCTCTATGGGAACCACTGCTCTAAATCGTTTTTTAATGTGGAAAGAATTTTCAGTTTTCTTTCGGGAATCAGCGATATGTGGCTCACAGTGTTTTCTTGGTTCGTACACAGACAAACAAGCTGCCTTCCACTGGTAAATGTCTAATGTGTTACGGTTTATCTGGAACATTTGGTGAAGGCGTGTGTTGACGTTATCGGTGGACGTACGGTCCATGTAGGATTCCTCTTGGTCTTCGTGCTCCTCGTCCTCGCTGCCTCCGTCGCCCAGCAGGATCTCCCTCTGTTTGGACACCGCCTTGGAGGCTGCCTGGCGCACTGTACGCTTTCGACTCACTTCCCTGTCATCATCGCTGTCATCTGCACGAAAACAACACACATGGTTACACGATGATTCACAACATGATGACGCGTGAAACAGAAGAAGACAACAGTCAACAGTGAGGGGTGTGGAGAGGGCGGGGACCATTTGCATAATAATGAAACCTTGAATACTAAATGAAGGCAAGCGTAGAGCTTTATGTAGGACATTTTAACAAAGTATTTGAACTTCATCAAATCATTGATTAAAAAAATTTGTCGATTTGCCTATCGTGCGTCGACGCATCGCTACGAACTGCTACGTCAGAGCATGGATTCACCCGGAGAACAAGCTGCAGAGAGCACGCCTCACTGCGATCATCTAATGTGTGGGAGTATTTCAGACAGAGACACAACTGTTTGGCTCCCTTTAAGCTCCACAAACTGTACGTCACTTATCACAGCAGGACAAACTGCTCCACACACGTGCTGGAAGTGAGGTACCGAGCGACCTGTCGTCCTCCTGCAGCTGCAGCATCGCCCTGTTTACTTTCTGTCAGCACCCAAACACCATATATGAGGATTATCAACACGTGGAACATGTTTCTGTTAGCAGAAGTCACTTCAGACAGATTTTCTAGAAGTTTCTTCATGACCCCCGTTTTAAAAGTGACGTCTGCACCACTGCTCTTAACTTTACACCATGAGTCATCTGATGGTGTTATTATGCCGTTTTGTACTTTGTGTTGAGACAGAAATGGCTGAAACTAATGTTACAGACTGCAATTCATTTCATTCAGCAGACAAACAACAAGCATTTTCTTTGGCTCACACTGATGTAAAAACACACTGCCAGTGATGATCTTACCTGCGTATGACTCCAGTGATGAAATAACTCCATGTCATAACCAGTTTAAGTTTGAAGTCAAAATACTGATTTTTCAGTTCAGTGAAGGTCTGACAGTGATTAGTGATTAAATTAACATGCATCACAGCACCTTTTGATTTGAGGTCCAGTATTTTTCTCCTCAGGCATCTGACACGGAGTCTATTAAATAGGGTGGAAATCAGACTAGCTTTAAAATATGCCACAATTATGATGATTCTCATGTGCTTTATGTGTCTGTTTTTCAGGATTATGATGAATAAAATATTGAAATTTTAATGAGACAAGTTTTTGGTATGTACTTCAGGTCAATTAATTGTTATATAATTGAATAATCACAAAAATAATCGGTAGATTAATCGATAAATTAATCAAAATATATTTGATAGATTAATCATTAAAAATAATCTTTTGTTGCAGCCCTAATAAAAACAGTTGGCGATTATTTTAATAATAAATTCATAATTGATTGATTGTTGCAGCTCTACTGGATTGAAGTGTTTTTAAATGGAACATACTGCTATTATGTATAATGAAAACCACAGTGAAGTACTGCAGGTGGGTTGTTTTTGCTGTGTAGGACATCTGACGCCCCACACTGTCAGGTCTATTGCAATTATGATATGATAGACACACACACACAGCAGCTGTGTTCCCATCTAGTTGCCAAGTGAACTTTTGAAATGTTGCAAGCGTGATATGTCAGAACTTGCCAGTAAAGGCTATGATAATAAACAGTAAAAGTAGTAAGTAGGAGAAGAAACATTTTTTTCAAAATTTAAGTTTTTTCTGATTTTGCAATTTTTCAACCTTGTCTAAATGATACATCCAAATAAAAAATTAAAAAATACATTAATGGAAACACGGCTGGTGTGCCTGTAGACGTAAGGTAGAAATATAAAAACTTGGTTATTCCTGTCACCTGACAGCTTTACATTAAAACCTATGACACCTTCAGGGAAAAATGGGCAGAGGAGTATACTTGGCAGGAAATTATTTACATCTTCATCTAGTCACCACAGTGATCACAAAAGACAAGTTGCCATCAACAGACTCCGCTAAGCAGATGACAGTGATTGATCGATCGGGCTCATCAATCAAACTTTTGCCCCACAGTGATAAAAATCAAAGCAGAGTGTCACAGTGTTGAGGAATGTTGGAGGCGAACAACTCAATCATTCACCATCAGCTGGAGCTGTGGGAGAAGAAAATTCATCCGGGAGAGCGCACGCAGCGCTGCCCATCAACCACCAAGCTGAAGTTATTTTGGATATTCTCATGTCAAAACAAGAATATCAACGGCACGGATTCCTCTCATCATTATTTTAAATAGTAGCAAGTGTCCCACTGGAACCCCAGCGGATCCCACAGATACAAGAGATCATCTGTCTGCACAGAACAGAACTTTTACTGGTTAAGGTCATATTTAATTAAGTTACAGTACGGTTAAATCTGTAGCAACTTTCTCAGTGATTGGCTCAAACAATTTTTGAAATTAAAACACACTGCAAGACAATAACATTGTTTTGTATTTTTTTTAACATGTAAATCTCTGTAGTAGTAGTGTTTTGGTTTTTTTTGGTTTTTTTCAAGAAATGTATTCAGCCAAGCGCTCCAACCTGTGGAAGAAGTGTGAAGTCTGGCTGAATGCTCATTGTTTTTAAATTCATATTTAAATGTAATCTAATTTAAATTTGAAAGACCAAAGCAAGTGCTGAGATTTTGATTCTATTCAGCACTGAATATTTTCATTTTAAATCGCACACATTCCTCTTCCTTGTCAAAAAAGATTTGTGCAAAGTTATCTTTTGTTTTTTTTAAAACACATCATCAGTGAAGTTTACTCATATGTTAAAGGGACAGTTCACCCCAAAATAAAAAAAATATATATATATTTTTCCTCTGGCTGGAGTGCTATTAATTTAAGTTTTAAATTAAGTTTTGGTGTGAGTTGCGGTTGAAGTTTTGGAGATACTGTCCGTAGAGAGGTCTCCCTTCTCTCCAATATAATGGAAGTAGATGGCACTAGTCCTGTGGTGCTCAAAGCGCTAAAACATACATCTGAAAATGCAACAGCAATGTTTGTTTCCTGACCCCATTGCTAAAGCTAAACCACACACCTTGTTGTGAGCAGTTTCATGTAGAACTACTTTCTTTCTGCAGTAGAGTATACCGGAACTACTTTCTTTCAAATAGAAAGAAAAGTAGTTCCTACATGAAACTGCTCACAACAAGGTCTATGGATTATCTTGAGTAACTGGGTCATGATTTTTGGAAAGAGACGCTGGTTTTGAATTTTTCAAATGTTTTTGGTGCTTTGAGCAACACAGCACTGGTGCCATTTAGTCTCATTATATTGGAGAGAAATCAGACATCTCTACAGCCGATATCTCCAAAACTCTGCAACTCACACCAAAACTATCTAAACTAGATGGATAAATAGTCCTACAGGCCAGGGGAAAACCATGCATTTTTGATTTTGGGGGTCAGCTGTCCCTTTAACTCTTCTCTGACTGACTGCAACAGCATCGTTTTATCTGATTATGATTGGAGACCATAAATATAGGCCTCAAGTTAAAATCAAAATATAAAAGTAACTTAAATTAAACTTAAATTAGGATCATTTACTTGTATTGTTCAGGCCTCGTGTGAATTTTTACACCCCACATGTTGGTATCAGGGTAGATGAACACAGGAACCGGTGTTCACTCTACATCAGTGTTTCCCAAACTTTTTTTTTTTTCTGGGGACCTGCTTTTTAGAAATGACAAACCTTCATGGCCCACTTCACAACTGACCTTATCAATAAATCTTCAGGGATTTAGTTTCTGCATAAATGAAAGTTCCTGACCATTTCTACTACCAATTCTGCATTACATTACATTATCTTGACGCATGCATGTACACATGTTAAATACTTAATAAATGAGGGAAAAAAATTGATTTAGGCTGAGTTAACAGGCCATCTCATTGTTTTTATTTCCTCTCATCAAGAAAACAAACCTGAAAAAGTTGAGACAACTCAAAATTTCAAGACAACTTCCTTCAAGAGATTTTTGAAACAAACAAACTCTGAAATTTTGAAATAACCTGAACTTTTGCTGACCTAGTTCACTGTGAGCTGTGAACCTGATTTGTCATTATTTGGGTGTTTAAATATTTTTAACTGCAAATATTAAAATATTAATTATTCACTTTCTTCACTTCAACAAGTTTACTCAATAATTTCTGACATAATTAATAATTTTGAGGGTCTCTAAAACTCAAAGATTCAAGTTTATCTAAAGAAGAAAATTAAATTATCTCAACAAAACAGTTTGTAAATCTTTTTTAAAATGTAAGAATTTGAATTGGGCTCAAAACTAAAAAATCTATTGAAGTAAGCTGCCTTTAAATTTTCAGTTTTCTCAGTATCTTTGTCTTTATAGTGTAGGACATTTTAGCCTGCTTCCTGTGACAAAATAAGTGCATTTTGGTGGAATTAACTCGCTCGTTTTTTCCTCTCATCAATGAAACAATAAACACCTTTTACATACTTTATAAAAGATATACTGCAGGTATAAATCTCACATTTTGCAGAATCTCATCTCGTCTTTTATTTATTTGTGACCCAAATAAAATCTCCAGTGACCCACCTGTGGGTCACAACCCAGTCTTTGAGCATCACTGCTCTACATCCTCCACAAGTTGAAAAAAACCCAGCTGATTTGATGTAGAATTTATCCACACAGTTTAAACAGTTTTGCGTCGGGTGCCAGTTAGGTCAGCGTCTAACAATAGTTTCATCAGATCATCACAACATGATTGGGGAAAAGAAATTGGATGGTTACCTGCAGCCCGTTTTCTCTTGGGCCCTCTCTTGCTGGGCTTCTCCACCTTGGCCTTCTTTGCCTTTTTCCCTCTTTTTTCTTCATAGTCGCTTCCTCCATCTTCATCCTCCTCCTCTCCAAAGTCATTGTCTTCATCATCACTGCCAAAGTCATCTGCAGCAGTGACACAGAGGGAAGTCAGGGAGCTCGCTCTCCACTGTTCACTCTCACAAACCTCCTCATCTAAATCAGACAATAGACAGACTTACCTGCTGAATCATTTTTGGATTTAGAGAGCTTGTCATCAGACTCCTCGCTGCAACAAAGATCAGGACAAAACAAAGGCTTAGAAACTAGAAGAAGAGTGGCCAGGGGATGATGAACAAGGAACAGGTTTTAATCTGCATTTCATTTGGCAAATAAACACAGTAAACAAGGAACAGATGATGGGTACAAACAACTTGCCAGAAATGTGCACCGATAAGCTCCTGAGCAAAAATGTCAAAGCAACTGTTTTTGCTCTCACGAGATGAAGTAAACAATCACAGATTACACGTCATTTCAAATTTCTTGATCCAGAAAAAAATCTGATTTAAAACACAATTATTTAAAGCTTATTTATTAATTTACATTCAGTCACATACTTTCTCTGTTGGCCAGAGCACAAATCTGATTGCAACTATTCTTGGTATTTCCAGTCTGCATTAATCGGCCTCAATGATTGGTTTGGTGTGCCGAGGTGTGAAAGTGGGTGGGGTTTGATCTTCTCTCTCAAGCTCACCACGACAAAGGGACAGTTCACCCAATCAAAAATACATATTTTCCCTGGGCCTGTAGTGTTATTTATCCATGTAGATTTTTTTGGTGTGAGCTGCAGTCATACAGCCTGCCTTCTCTCCAATATAATGGGACTAAATGGCACTCGGCCTGTGGTGCTCAAAGCACCAAAACATACATTTGAAAAATTCAAAACCAGTGTCTCTTTCCAAAATTCATGACCTTGATACTCAAGATAATATACTAATAATAGAAAGAAAGAATTTCCAGAAGATTCTACTGCAGAAAGAAAGCAGTTCCTACACGAAACTGCTCAAAACAAGGTCTGTGAATCTTGCATTTCTTACATATTATCATGGTTTATTAAACATCTTAACTTTTCTAATAAAACCATTTCCACACTGCTGAAGTCTCTTCCCTTTTTGGGACTAATTAACCATAATACTGCCATCATCACAATCTGAAGTTTTCTTATCATGAAAAAAAATAACATACTGCGAACTATACAATATCGCACATCCCTAGATACGCATACGGAAACCAAGCCTTCCATCCATACTCTACATTCATTTCATCCATACTTCTGCACGTTTTCTGAAAGCTTAAGGATACGGACTAAAAACAGCAGTACCTGCAGCAGTCATAGGGGCAGTGTAGTCACTAGTTCAAGTGAGACCATAGACTGTATATAGAAGCGGACGGAGCTTCCGGCTCTGAAAAATGAAGCCGGAAGTGCGAAGTACGTCGTGTATTCTCACCGAAATCCAGCAGGGGGCGCGTGAGCTGGTTGCAAAAAGAAGCCCAGTCCCATTGACACCCGTTCTTAAATGCCGAACTTTACAGCTGAAATAAACATATTTATAGCCCATGTCAAAAAACGATTTTGGTCTCTATCGCTAATATCCCCCACCATGTTCACTGAACCAGACTTGAATTTTCATATAAGCCATTCGTTGATTTTATATTAAGGCTTAAAGTTCTGTATAATTAGGGGCGTGGTTTCGTGATTGACAGGCGTAGTGCCCTATGGTAGTGCCACTCACTCACTCCATAGACTATACCGCCTATGCCTCGCCCACACAGTCTATGGTCCCGCCCTGCTCCACCGTCTCAACCAATCATATTCACATCCAGTTTCAAAACTGTCAAAATGGCGCTGGCCAAATCTGAAACTCAAAGGGTTCAAAACGGGTGTTCAGAAACCAATGGGTGACGTCACGAAGGCTCCGTCCACTTCTATATACAGTCTATGAGTGAGACACAACCACAGGACACGACAAAGTTTTAAAAATCCAATAGCATTGTAAATAATGTTCTCATCAAATATGTAGTGAAAAAGATTCTCTGTCCACATGTGATGTATTTAATGGCGCACAGACCACCTCAGTCTACAACTGCTGCCTCCGCTTTTGCTTTTTCTCAAGAGGTCCATTATTACAACCTCCTCCAGCATTGCCATGTTCGCTGTTGTCAGAAACTTTTGACTCTTCTTCTTTGGGGCAACTTTTGACAATTCTTCAGGGTTGACTGAGCACCACCCTCTAGTGGAAATACTGCTTAACATCCACGCCAATGTAAAGGACGCATCTAAGTATGTGAGCAGTGAGTGGGAATATGGTTCAAAACATATGTCTATTTTTGCATGTAAAAGGAGCATAAATGAGCCTTAAGGGGAGTAGTTCGTCATGGGTTGGCAGCACAGATCCCCTATATAGACAGTATACCCCCTGCTGTGAGGCGGTGGTGGAGAGCAGCTAAAGCGGGCCGGCTCAGGCCCACAGAAAAACCCTATAAGATTTTAGAGAGGTAGTACATCACAAGTTGTATCCATGATGAATTGAGTGCAGCTCTTGTCCTTCCCCCACAGTTTCCTCCAGCTGAGTTTCTTTCTTTCTACACTCTTCCAGCTCACCCACCAGCCCTGCTCTGCCTGACACACTGCTACAGCACACCTGGCTGTCTCCACTCCTTCACATGGATTTGATCAACTACCTACTTCCCTCCCCCCCCCCCCACCATAAACGCTACTTTCTAACCAGGACTAACCACCCCACTCCCCCAGCCTTGCTGCACCTGTACTATTACACACTGGTGTCCTCGTGCTGAGTCTGCCTCTGGAGGGTTAAATTTCCCTCCTGCGCATACAGAAGCTGCTGTGTTTCTCAAGAACAAATATTCTGCTCCTCTCTGTGTCAATATGTTGCAGGAGTTAAATCGTAGATGGCACAAGACTGATTTATATCAATGAAAGCCATGTACATGTGCCGTGAATTAAAGAGCCAAACCATGCACAGTGGTTCTAGAGAGCTTTTGGCTTGGTACCAAGGCAGCAAAGCAGCCCCAAACCATGATACTGCCACTACAGTGCTTCACAGTTGGATGAAGTTCTGTTCCTGGAATGTAGCATTTGGTTTTTGACAAACACAACTCTTCTCATTTAAACCAACGAGTTCTATTTTGGACTTCACAGAACGGTTTTCCAGAACCCTTCTGGTTCATCCACGTGGCCTCTAGCAACATCTAGACGGGCTGCATGGTTCTTCTTGGAGAGTGGTGGCTTTCTCTTTGCTATCCTGCCATACACACCATTCTAGTTCAGCGTTTGTCTGATGTTGAACTCGTGGCCAATGACATAAACAGTGCAAGACAGGCCTGTGGATCCTTGGATGTTACCCTGAGGTTCTTTGTGACCTCCTGGAATCTGAGGTGTGGGACTTAAATCACATGACTTGATTTAAATCAGACTTAAGTTGGAAATTTGAGGACTTGAGACTTGCCTGTCTAACACTGATAAAAGACTTGCCTTGCTAGTCATGACTTGAGACTTGACTTGAGGAAGATGACTTAAAAGGACTTGACTGATAAAATATTTGCATTTTTCTAGGCAGTCCGGCAGAGGTCAGTGCATGAGGCAGCTATCATGGAGCGGGCTAATGTTAAAATAAAAGAAATAAAATGTGTATTCAAGGACTAATCTGTAATTAATGTGATGTTGTTAAGGGAACAGCGGCATACTGTGTCATAAGTAGCACCTTAGACAGATGTGTTAATAAGCCAAGATGAAATGGTGTGATCCTCCTGAAGGGGAGGCAGAGCGGGAGGATTGAACATTGTGATGCACATTTTTTGACGTTCTTCCATTTTCACTTTGGAGCTGTTTAAAGCTATAAGGCTATATTCTAATCTTTGAACCCCACTCTGCACTGTTGCTCATTTAGGAGGCTTGTGGTGGATGCCATAAAATGTCACATATCAGTAAGATTCAAACACAAACACTAAACTTTTTTTGACCATTGTCTTTAACCGATTTAAATGTTGAAAGTGCGGGGGAATCATGAGAATTTCATAGGACTTGTGGCTTGCTTGACCTGAGCAATGACTTGACATGCTTGATTTTCACCACAGTGGCTTAGACTTGCTTGACACTTGAAGATTAAGACTTAAGACTTTCTTGTGACTTGCAAATGTGTGACTTGCTCCCACCCCCGCCTGGAATATTACACGGCTTGCTCCTGGAGTACTTTTTGTTGGACAAACACTCCTGGGGAGAGGAACGATGCTGAAATTCCTCCATTTGTATGCCTGACAGTGGGTTGGTGAAGGCCAAACGCTTTAGAAATGGTTTTGTAATCTTTTCCAGCCTGACCATCTACCACTTTTTGTCAGAGCTCGGCAGAAACCTCCTTTGATCGAGGCATGGCACATTTCCACAAACCTGTGCATTTAGGACCAGACTGTGACAGTAAAGACCTGGATTTATATTCTTTCAATAGGTCAGGGGCTGCTGCACTCACACCTGACTGCCAGTCTATTGATCCAAACAACTGACTCCAATTACTCCTTAAAATGAACTGATAATCCTAAGAGCTTTACACACTTTCAACAAACACATTTAATGTCGGATCATTTTGCTAAATAAATAAACTCTAGAACAGCCAAAGTGGTCATTTTGACCATTTTCAAATTTATATGTGAAATTGTTGAATTAAAAAATACAATGCTGCTGGTATCTGACTTTTCCTGAAAGTGTCTGCACTTTCATTTAAAATGTTTTTTATATAAATTACACAAAAGGCAAAGAAAATGTGATCACTTTTACCTATTTCAGCCATAGGTGGTCCCACTGACCAAACAGAAACTGCCACTGTTATATTGTTACTTTTCGCACAGTTGGAGATGCATCTTGGTTGCTTAGCAACTATCATTGTCTCTGTCAATAAAACTTCACAAGTGGTCTCAAGCACCAATTTTCCGATATTAAAACAATTACAAACAATTAATTGATTAGACTCAATTAAAAATAAAGTAGGGGAGACCAGGGACAGTTGCAACACTTTTTGTCTCAGCACCTATAACTCTCTGAATTTTTGTGTTAACACTATTAAATTTTGAAACAAAGAACCCTTACTTATTACAAACAGCAATTTTTCAAACTTTTTTTAGGTTTTATTTTTGTACTCATTTCTAGCCTTTTTCCATAGGCTATGATTACTTTTGTGATGGTCTGAGATGGAAATTTGTTATTTTTAATGTAAAAAATATGTTAAAAATTTCACTTTTAAAAAGATAAACTAACAGAATAAATACATTAATCTCTTAGTCTGGTATTTATCACGAGAGATAAAGGTCAAAGTGACCACTCATGGCTGTTCTAGTAGTTATATAATTCTGCCACTTCTAGCGTTATTAAGTATAATTTTTGTATTATTTGTTGACTTGTGTTGTCTATCTAGTTTTGGGACTTGAAAGAAGGTCTGTTGTGATTAGGTCACATTTAAGCAGAAATATAGAACATTCTAAAGGGTTCACAAACTGTCTGGTAGCACTGTAATCAACAAATTTAGGAAAAAAAGTCACAGCACTGAGCAAACTATAAAGGCTGTCGACAGTGCCAGTCCTGCCAGTCTATACTGAGGGCTCACCTGTCATCCTGTGAGTTCTTTGAGCGCTTGTGCTTGGGCTCACGAGGGGCTGTGCGCACCTTCTTCGGCTTACTGTCACCATACTCCTCATCGCAGAGAAAGGACAAAGTTTTAGTCTTTCACTCACGTTCACCCATATACAAGGACACCCTCTTATTCATATATTTTTTATTTCTTTATCTTTTATCTGATCAGCCTTTATAGAGATCACAAATTCAACTACTTAGATTGAATAATGAATCAGTCACAGCACCTTTATCAAATTCTACATTTTTTAGAGGTTTTGGACAACAACTAGTAGAAGAATTGTCTGGTATGTAATCTGTTCAGGTATTAATATATTAATATGGATGACACCAGAATCAGCATCCATAACAACACAAGGTTAGCCAGTATTACAGTGTGTACCATGACAAGACATAAATTAGTCTTTGATCAGAGATTTTGCCATGTTGTTTAGGTAGCAATGCCTTAAATATCTCTGGATAAGAGCTGCAACAATTAATCAATTATTAAATTAATCACTATTTTGACAACCAATTAATTGGTTTGATTTCTAAAGAAGTAAAAATTCTGTGATTCCAGCTTCTGAAATGCAAATATTGTTCTGGGTTCTTTAGTCAGTTCTGACTGAATAACTTTGGGTTGTGAGCAAAACAAGGCATTTGAGGAAGTCACCTCAGGCTTTGGGAAACACCGATCAGCATTTTTCACCATTTTATGGACCAAACAATGAATAGATTAATTGATAAAATAATCAACGGCTTAATCGACAATGAAAATAATCATTAGTTGCAGTCCAATTCTGAATGTAAGACTAATATTTGATTTTAATCTTTTCATCAGTGGAGTGAGGTGTCTTCATCTGTCAGGTGTTACAATGGCGGACTAGCCAAAAGTAGACATTAATATCTGTTAATTTGATCCATTAATTGACTTTTCAGAAAATGTATTAAAGAATAATATACATGAATATCATAATATAAAAGATTATGCATCAATAATAGAGGATTTTATCAATATCACAAGAGCTCGACCAATATTACTGATCTGATATTGGCAGCTTTATAGTACTCCCTAAAAACTCAGTATTTTGCCCAGATGGGCGTGGTTTTGCAGGACGTCATGGTGCATGTTTCAGTGAGCTCATAGGCGAGCTCCGAGGCTGTTTCAGCCCATGCAAAGTATAGGCTTGTTTTATTTCTAAAGCTTGGAAAAGTAGGCAAACCAAACTGAAAAATACAGAATATGAGATCAGCTTATTTAATGTTTGTAAGCCCATTTAGGCAAAATACTTATCTGATATCAGAATTCAGACCCCACATCTTAGTACGTTTTTGATGTAGCACATAATTTATTCCATCATGTCTATATGTTTCAGCACTTTTAAGTTCAGGGGCGTAGTGGAGGGTAAACCCAAGTGAGCTCAGTTTATCCACCTCTTTGAAATGAGGTTGTGAGTTTACTCACCTATTTTCAAGTCAACTTGTATCAGTCATTAAGGGGAGACCACAGTTTACCCATCTCAGTATTAACCACTACATCCCTGATTTAATCATATTTTGCAGAATAGCATTATGATGAGCAATTTGAAAATTCATCTACAGTTAGGTAAAAGTCATGTGAAATTTAGGGAACTGTAATGTCAGTCACGGTTGCAGCTGTGCCAGCAACACAAGGAACCAAAATCCAAGTGTATCTTTGTAAACTGAAGGAAAAATAATATCAAAAATATATAGGTCTCCTGCAGGTTTCATCCTGGGGTTAAAGCAAAGATCAGGTTAACAAACATCTTTTTTATGTTTTGCTGGTTTATCCAGAAAGTAGGAGATGACCCAGAGTGAGCCGATCAGAATGTGTATCGGGCACACAACACCTTATGTGACATAGGATGTAAGACACCCATACAAAATACCAAGTTTTTAGGGGGTCCTCATCAGTACTGGCCTATATGTTCTCAGATATGCACTGATATGAAAATCTATTTTTACAGATTGGTTTTATTCTTTAGCTTTATAGGCAGCATTTATGTATATTTGATCCTTTTGAAAATATTCACATTTAAGAAGCTGAAATCAGAGAAAATTTACTTTTCTTAAAAAATTACCCAAAGCGATTACTCAATTATCTAAATATTTGACAAATAATTAAATTATCGATTAATTGTTGCAGCTTTAATTCCGTATATTATGTTTTGTTTCCAAAAATCCAGTATCGACAGGCTCTACATATCACCTGTCACATGTATTGAAACACATATGATCTCTCTTACCTGCATCATCAGACTCGTTGAATTGTGAGTAGTTCACCACCTTCCTGTTCCTGTGAAGAAGTATACATACTGCATCAGATTACAATTAAATTGGATCAGTGCACACATAATATTAAACATGCCAATGAGTGGTGGAGGGTAGGGGGGCTGGAGGGTGGGCAAGCAAGCTATTATATGTCACATCCAGCATTTCTACAGGCAGAAACAAGTCAGCTGTGTATGAATGTCTGGATTGTATTAGCCAGTTTGAGAAGCCACAAACAGCCTCTGGCTGGGGGCACTGAACTGGACACTGGTCTACCTTCTACTGTTTCCAGGGCTAATTTGGCAAAGTGTAGGAGGGAAGCCTCAGGTAACAGCAGCCAACTACAGTTCAGGTAACACACAACTCTAGAAGCTGCAATGGTGCAGGTTTAAACCACAGAAAAAGCCTTCCCTCACCCTAATAAGCAGCTTTCAAACATCATTTAAAGTGCTTTACAGACAACAGAAACACACATTAAAACATTTAAAAGGAAATAGAAGTTAGATAAAAACAAATTCAAATAGAATATAGATGATTTGACACACAAGTATCTGGTGCAGTGATCATTCTGAACAACTGGTGGCACCAAAGATCATCTGCAAGCACTGCCTGGAAACTACGCATCTGTGGATCCTAGCCAGGGTGAATACCACGCTGGAGCAGTGTTTGTTTGTGTGTGTTTGTGGTGGGGTTGGGGGTGGGAGGGGGAGGGTAACAGAGCCATAAACTTTTACAAGTACTTAGATTACAACAACACGCGCACACAGTGACGCTCACCACAGTAAAAGCTTCAGACATGTGCAGCAGAAGCAGCAGCAGCCATTGGCGAGCCCGCCAAGCTTTCCACACATTATCATTCACATCTCGGGGGTATCATAGAAAGATACTATTTTTCCAACCAGCTCCGCTCTAGTGAGTCACCAAACTGGGGAAGGGACAGTGTGTGAATCTGAAGATACAATTCATGACGTTGGAGGTCGATGTACAAAGCGGGTAGCCTCATTTACAATCTGCTGTGTTATGACTACTTTCTAGGAAGCCTGTGATCATTGTGTGGTTTTCTTGCAGGGCTGTGATTCGTTCTCACTTCTGAAAGAGTATCACCTCCTTCCCAACTACTGCTTTCGACCAGAAACTAAAATAAATGAAGGGGAAAACACCACGTGTATTCATTATTCATGAGGCTGTTTTGAAGTAGCAATTGCAGTTCATTAAAGCAGCATAGATCAGTCGATTTATCGATTGACAGAAAATTAATCAGAAATTATATTGATAATTAAAGAATCGTTGGTCATTTTTGAGCAAAAATCCAAAACATTTGTTGGTTCCAGCTTCTCCCAAATGCTTTCTTTGTTGTACGTGATCACAAACTGAATGACTCGAAGGGAATTTCAGGTTTTGAATCGTTGTTTTGGCAACACAAGACATTTTGAGATCCACCCTGAGTTGAGGGAAATTACAACAGACATTTTTTTACTAGCTTCTCAGATTTTTTCTTGGGCAAAATGATTAAATGAAAAGCTAGTTGTTAGATTGCTCAAGAATGAAAATAGCTGTTAGCTGTAGATCTGAGTCATTCGTTTCAAACTGGGGGAAAATACCAGCTGCTGTTGCCCAACAAGATCTTTCCTGATGAAGTTACCATGTATTTTAATTTAGAAGACTAATGTCTAGGTCAGGGGTCTGCAACCTGTGGCTCTAGAGCCGCATGTGCCTCTTTTGTCCCTCTCCAGTGGCTCCTTGTGGCTCTGACAAATCAAATGTAAATGAATAATGGTTATTTTAATTTTTACTCTTTACTTATTGTTGTAGGTGTTACGTGTAGCCTGTATGTGTAATCTGTACACTGAATGCAAATAAAGTTTTGATATTTCATCAACTAAAGTGTGCGTTACAGCTCACGCTCCTTTTCCTCTAAATTCTGCCGGTGGCTAGTTCTGAGTCTCACTTGGATATGGATGCCAAATCAAAAACAAGAAAGGTTTTGGAGGAAACTTTTGGCTAAAAATGTGTCTTTTGATAGTAAAGGACCCCTGGTGTAGGTTTGTTCAGACTGCAGGAAAATCATATTTGATTTCTCAGATCAGATCTTTAAGACAGACTGTTTGCACCGTGATCAGGTCTGATTTGTGTGTCCAGACGTCACCCACCTATCTGTCTGGGTTGCTGTGGTAACAACCTAGCCATCTTAACCACATACACTGGTGACACGACTTTCAAGCACAGAAGCATGAGAAACGGAGAGAGCCTGTAAAGAAACGTCCTCCCAAAGCGTCAGCAGACAATTTATTTGCGTGTCTCAATCACTCTGGAGTTGCCGTTGTGTGCTGTGATGCAAGTGACGCAAAAGACACTTAAAATCAGATTTGGGCCTTGAGTGAGACTGAAATCAATCCTGCAGGAGTCACAGTTCAAACCAGCTCCAAAATGTGGCTTGGATCCAATTTGGAAAATCACATTTCATGCGTTTTTGCTGTCCAGAGTAAAATAAATCTAGATGTGCTAGAAAATGAATTTGGGCTGACAGCTTGAACAAGGCCTTAGTGGTATCTCGCAGTGAGCTTGCAGATTACAAACACCTCGTTTCACTCTCCCCTTCCAAGCGTGTTGGAAAAACTATTATAATTATATTTATTTGTTAATAAAAGTCTAAAATTTTATGCCCACAACGTCGAGTTAATTTTTCCCTGTGGTATCAGAAAAATCTTTATTTTTCCAAGTATCATATTGAAATGAGAAATTCCAGCATCGTGACAACACTACTGTAGAGATGTCTGCCTTCTCTTGAATATAACTGAACTAAATGGCACTCAGCTTGTGGTGCTCAAAGCACAAAAAAGCAGTGTCTCTTCCTTTCCAGTAAATTTTAAAGTAGATCAGGTAGATTCTACTGCCTAAAGAAAGTAGTTTCTACATGAAATGGCCCACAACGAGGTCTGTGGATTATTTTGAGCAACCAGGTCATGATTTGTGGAAAGAGATATTGCTGTTCAGTTTTTTTAAATGTATTTTTTTTTGGCACTTTGAGCACCATAAGTCAAGTGCCATCTAGTCCTATATTGAAAAGAGGGCAGACATCTCCACAGCGAACTCTGTGACTCACACCCAAGAAATTTAGATGGATAAATAGCACTACATGTAAGAGGAAAAATATGTTTTTGTAATTCTGGGGTAAAACCATCCCTTTAGGAGACAGGCTAAAAGATGTAATATTTGGCCTTTTTATTTCAAAAAATAAATTATTAATCAAATACCAAAGTTGTTGCTATTTAACTTTCTGCCAACCGATTTATTGACCAATTGTTTCAGCACCAGTCAATTAATATCCTAACTTTTTGCTTATTTGTTCTCCACACATCATGGGTTTCTATTGTAAAATAATTTAACACAAAATAAATAAAAAAGCAAATATTTTCTAGCGCTGACTAGGCAAATGTGATCATTTGTTTGCTTTTCTTTGTTTCACATCATTCATGTCAGTATCTGTTGATTGCTTTAGACAGCTGGTCAGACAAAATAAGCAATATAAAGACATCATTTTCAACCATTTTAGGCTCTGCTAACTTGACTGATCTGTCTTTTTTAATATTAGTTATTTTTAATACATCATGAAGGCAGTTAATTGTGAAGCCTGATTATTTTATTACATCAGTTCTTATAAATAAATACTACAAACAAGATTGACAGTTTGCAGGTTTAGACAGTATTATTTAAAACACTACTCAGCAGTCTGAGCTGCAAGTCTAAATTGGACGTTTAAGGGAATATTTGAAAATTATAAGGCAGAGGGCTGGGGTTATTATTTCCTCATGATGAGGGGGAGAATACATAGGCTAGGCTCTTTGCCAGTCAGTTCTTCATAATTTCATTTCAGCTTGCCCTCACACGTTACTGGTAGTTTGCTCATTGTGTTGTCCTTGTCGATTCAGAGTGATGTGCACAAAAGGCTTGTGTTGAGTGGAGTATAAAACAGCACATGTGGCGATAATCATTATCCTCTCAGCCAGTCACACGACCCATTTCAAAACTTTTAAACAGCTGTTCCAAACCAGCTGGCACATGTAAAAGATGGCTGACCAAATGTGGAGAAGCACGCTCCTCTTCAGGCGGGAGAGGAACCTGGCATTCAGACTGAAAACAGCACTGCATTTAGAAAAAAAAAAAAGGGCCAGGGACTGTGCGTTGGTTCAGGCACAGGCAAGTTTTAGTAATACACTGATAAGCTTGAGTTTGAATTTACAACTCTTGATTGTCAGACATTTTATCAGGGCAGACGGCCAGTGCTGTGGATGCCCCAGAGTGTGGTATCTCAGATCTAATGGGTTAGTACTTTACCAGCACCAAACAGGAAGCAGCAAATTGGGTAGTTACTTTGGTAACAGCAGAAAAAATCTCAAATACCATGACACAAACATGATAGATAGTGGAAAATAGTGTAATGAGCCTGTGTTTAATTTGGCATGTGTCTGATCCACTAATCAGCACGTTTTATTGGGAAATCTTAATTTTTGAAAAGGTTCATTTCTTATTCCCATGCTTTTCTCCCACCAAAACAGCCTTTTGGAGCTTTTCCAGTAGTTGACGCAACAAAATGTAAGTTTGTACAGAAATATAGTTTATCTTCAAGGTATACTGATGCTGAATTGACAAGAAGAGTGTCAACATATGACCATTTTTACCTTGCTTTTATAGAGTTACATGCTTTGTGGACAAGGACTTATTAATGTGTCATGTATATATTTTTTTTAAGATTATTTTTGGGCTTTGGGCTGGACGGCGTGTAGACAGACAGGAAAATGGGGGAGAGAGTGGGAGGAGGACATGCAGCAAAGGGCCACAGGCTGGAACTGGACCCATGGCCGCCGCCGAGGACTCAGCCCTTGCATGTGGGCCACACGCTCTACCAACCAAGGTACAAGGGGGCCCAGTATGTCTAATTTCTTGAAGGGAATCTGGCTTGGTATTCTTCCTGGAAAGCACAGTGTGCTTCTGTTTAATTCAAACTGCTGAGACCATGTGTATATTTTTTAATGTTTTGTTGCCACTTGGCCACAGAGACAAAAGGTAACTGCTAAAGTATGGTAAGGTTGTCGGATGTTGACTGCAGTTAGTTGGTTTGATTAATGGTTCAGTCTAATAATTTGTGTTTGTATTGATTACCGACTGCAGCTGATCGGGCTAATTATCAGCTGACTGTACTAATACTGTTTTGTCTTATTACAATGTAAATATTATTGTTACTGCACTACTGGTTTTTGGCCTCTGTGCTCTACACTGTGGGCATGATGCCCTCATAAATTTGTATTTACCAAGGGCCAAAGTGGCCTTGCCCTAAAAATGACTTAATTGCGGACTGGATTTATTCTGCGTCTCCGTGATTGCGAGGACAGTAGAATTACATCTGTCATGTTACAAAGTAACTACCTGAAATGTGCACATATTGACTGCATGTGAGCTGCAGGATGATGTAGCTTTGCATTGTGAAAAAAGTTGAGCCAAGCTCAACTTTTTTGCTAAGGCTTTTGCTCTGCATCAGCATAGCACTGGCCCTAACGGAGATGAATGACTAGGCCTTGTTTTGTTTTTTTTTTTGTTTTTTGCCACAAAACTCAGTTGTCTGTCTAAACTGGCCTTAAGCTCAATGTGTGTGGAGTGGCAGTCCGTAAACACGTGTGAACAATTGGGACTTCTATGCAGCAGATGATGTTTTTTTAAGCTTATTTTATGTTTGCCTGTTTTCCTTGTGCACATTTCCAATGACATAATTACCACAAACTTACACAATCTGAAGTAAAATCAAATTTGCACAATTAAAGTAAACATAGACACAAATTGTGTCTTTATTTTGCAGCATTGCGGAGATCAGTCACACTTTACTCCAAGTAACCACAACAGATCAGTGTTCTTCAAGGTTTTGCATACTGGGGAAGCATTTTTCCATGAGAGGCTACAGATTTAACATGTATCCACCTGCAACATATTCACTAGACAAGAAATCTAAAAGATGTGACTTCTAAGACTGCTGTTGGTGTGTGACCGGAAGTTCAGTTTGGGTGAGAACTGGTGCACTGCTAATGATGCAAGCTGCAGCCATTCAGCCTATAACCAAGCTGTCAGAACATCATCACACAATATCTCTTGTGCCTCTGCCCTATATATGAGTTAGGGCTGCAGTAGTCTGACTCAATGAATGTAGACTGTCTGTCTAAGCCTGCCATCTGCCATATCCACTTTCTGCCTTTCCAAAGTCCCCTTCACTACAGGAAACAACAACAACCTCCAAGCTAGCAACCTACTGAAAATGGCAAATTAGCACCTGGTCACTAACGGTACAAACATAAACAAGCTAGCAGCTGTTACCTTTTCTTTTGCAGGGATTTAGCCATTTTAATGCCAGGGCTTGCGCTCCTATGTGCATGTTCCACCAAAACAAGTTCCCACTGACTTGGTTTTGTAAGGGCATCATTGCTGCATCCTGGGTCGAGCACCGCCCAAGACAAATGTGAATTAATCGATTCATCGATCATTGGTCAATTTAAATAAACGAATCAATTAATGGATTAATTGTTCTTTAAAAAAAACACATTAAAATTTAGCATATGCCAAACAATACCAGGTGAGTTTTTTTTTCTCAAAGATTTATTTCCACAGCAACATACAGCATATTCCAGAAAACGGCGAAAAATGTTGATCAATTTTCCAAAGCCCAAGATGACATCCTCAAATGTCTTGTTTTGCCAAAACCCAAAGATACTCGGTTTACAGTTTTAGAGGAGTGAAGAAACCAAAAAATATTTACATTTGAGAAGCTGAAATGAGGGAATTTTGATTTTTTTAAATTACTCTAGCCGATTAATCAATTATCAAATAGTTGGCAATTAATCTAATAACTGATTAATCATTGTAGCTCTAATTACCTATATATTATGTGCAATAAAAGTTGCATTACTTACATATTATGTGGTTATATTATTTTTGGGATGTCAAAGGGGAATGGTTCACTCCTAATTCAAGAGGTTCCAAAAAAACATAACATTACTGACTTTCCTTTCATTTCTTATTGAAGGTATTAATCAGATCTCATTCAAACCTCTATCATTTTTATGAAGCCTCTTAAGACTTGTCTAATACCAAATAATATGAACTCAATTTTGCCTCGTAGAAAGAAGAAACAGCTGAGTAAAACATCCCATTTAGATGCCACAAATGCGCCATCAAACGCCCAGAAACCGCGAGATTTCGAAGATAACCTTTATAAATAGATCTGACGGCATTAAATGACTTCTAATCAAGCTAAAAGACGTTTTAATCTGTATTAAAAGGGCCAGGAGACACCCCATGCGTTATAATCACGCTGGGGATCTTGCATTGTGGGGGTGTGGTGACTTTTTGTAGTTCTCCGCCTTCCTCTGACATCAGCCAGCAGTGTTAATTTACTGCCAGCGCTGAAAAAAATAGATCCGCTCTCCCAAGGTTTTTTTTTTCTTTCCTCCCAACGACGACATTTTCGTTGACCGATAGATAGGTTTTCTATTGTTCTGAAACGACTAAAATGTTTACCCGCACTGAAATACGATATACAGCAGACTAGAGCACAGACGTGCCCAGTCTGCGCGGTAACAAGATCAAATCCCGAGGCCGAACACCACCTCCTCCTCCTCTGGTGGGATTTTTTTTTTTTTTTCAGTTTTGGTGGTGGTGGAGTGGGGGGGTATTAGCGTTTCAGAGCCTCCCCTGGATGAATGGGTAGCCATATTCTCATTCTCAGTCTGAGAGGGAAAAAATATTATCAGGCTTGGCAGAAGCGAGCTGGTTAAATCACACCGCCTAATTTTCCGCTTGGCCTACATAGCAGCCAACAATGCACATCATGGACGCGTTTAAAAAGCACGCGAGGCAGACACGACACAGCGGCGCGAGACATGGCGAACAGTCCCCCCACACCGCTGCTGCTGCTGCTGCTGCTGGGATCCATGTTAGAAACACAGGCTGCACACACACGCGAGAAGGGAAACACACGCACACGTTCACATTATTTTTTCATGAAATAAACAAATTCCCCAGCTCATAAAACGCAGCATGGTCGAGCCGTGCATGTTATCTGCGATGCCTGTCAGCGCGGTGTCTTATTATTCTTAACGTAGCGGAGAGCAGAGGACAGATTTAGCACACCTACCTCACTGGTCTTGACATTTTGCAGGAATACTGTAGAGGTTAAGGATGTAAGAAAAGGGGGAGAAGAAAAAGCACGGGGGGAAAAAAAAGAAATATAGATTCCCGCTCTGCAAAACACCGAGGGGGAGCGAGCCTGACGCACAACTCCACCGTCCGAGCTAAGGCCTGAAAATAAAAGTACGGCAGCGGCTCGTCCTCCACACGCAAATATTCTTAATTTTTTTTACCTTCAGCTACTCAAAATGGTGAATAAAACAAACTGAAACTGCAGCCTGTGTGCAACCAAACCCCGCGGCCTTGAGGGGTGGGTCCTCGACGACAAGCACCGCCCCCGCGGGGCCCTGAGAGGAGCAGCGCGGCAGCCCACCGCGCTCATTGGCTGGTTTGAACGACGACTTTCCTTCCTATTGGACACAGGAACTGCTCGTCAGAGCACTTTTAGCATATAGTTCCCCGCCTTCGCTAGCAGGCTCGGTTGATTATCACTGTTAAGAAAACAAAAAGAGGCCCTCAGGTTGGATGCAAACATTGAATTCAGTGTGGCTCCCAAAAGACCATAAAGCAACATTGCAATTAAAGGTTACAGCGTGCACAAACATCATGTATATGTAATGATAGAATATAATGTATTCTGGTCATCAGACGGCTGTTATAGTGCAGACACTGAGACTAACCTTCTGTTTCACCTGGCAGACTGCTGCAGCATGAGATGCAGGTAACAGGGAGTTGCATCTACAGCATTACAGCTGCAAAGCCTATAACATTACAGCTACAGGTTATACTGTTTATTTCGGTGATAGATTTCACACAATTATACCTAGAGACGTGCACCGACATTTTGAGGTGCTGTTGCTGTAACCTGAAAAAAAGAGCATGCTGTCCCTCACTCTCTGGTCTGGAGGCTTGTGGTTGCACCTCATCCTGACTTGAATAATTAGAATCAGAAATAAGAATACTGTTGTCTGCAGCATTTTCCATTCAGACCAGCTTCAGAATGGTAGAACTGCTAAAAAAAAAAAAAAAAGTACCTTTTATATACTTTGTCAGTTCAGCTCATTTCAGTTCTTCAATTCTTGGACAACCTCAGTGCAGAACTCTTACCAGGCAACCTGAAAAGAATATTTGGATGTAACCCCTACGTAATCACCAACATTTTGCTGAGTAACTTATATATATTTTTTTTGTCAGTAAATGTAATGGATTGCAATGATATTTATTGTGTAATTTAATCGCTTGTAACTAGCATTAGCATTGTTTACAGAATTTCCATTCAAAATTGCTTGGACATGGTAGATCCACTATTTAAAGGGATAGTTTGGATTATTTATTGTGGGGTTGCATGACGAACTTATCAATAGTCAGTGTATACTAGATGCCGGTAGGCACACCCCCAAATTCAGTATCAGTTTAAGTCTATTTAGAATATTTTCACTGCTTTACTATGCTGCCAGACAGCCATTTCTGACTGGAAACCTCCGTTATGTGAGCTAAATATTTCTCTCTTCGAGCCAACCAAATTCTATGGGTGTAATCAGTAATTTTACGTCACAGAACACACGAGCTGCTTCACTCCTGCTGCCTCGATCTCTAACTTTGTTTGTGTTATTATGTGACTTCAGCGTTTTATAAGGTTAGTTCGGATTCACCAAAATCAGACAATAACGCGAGTAAGCTAACAAATCAAGGCAGCAGACCAGCAACTCCTGTGTTCTTCAAGGTAAAATTATGCCTATGGAGTTTGGTTGGTTTTTGAGAGTGTTATATTTGGCTTTATGTAACAGAGGTTTCCCTTCGGAACAGGCTGCCTGATACCAAGGTAAAGTGATGAAAATATTCTAAATATAGCGTACACTTAAAACAATACTGATTTTTTTCTTGGGTGGACCTTTTGTAAGTTAGGGTTAGGGTTTTTACTGCAAACCCTGTCCACAGTTGTAGATTGCTTAGCTAGCTGATCAGCATCTCCTGGTCAAAGACAGACTGCGGACAAGAACCTCTATGCAACCCCACATCAGATAGAGTACAGTGGTCTGAGTTGTAAGTATGGCTGCTCAAAACATGATTGAGTCCCTCATCCATACACTATTTTTAAAACAGTTACACACACAACCGTCACACAATGATGCTTGTTTTCATTTCTTAAAAAAAAATTCTCATTACAAAACATTAAAGGGAAAGTTCACCCTAAAATCAAAAATACATATTTTCCCCTGGCCTGTAGTCTTATTTATTCATACTTTTGGCGTGAATGTGTTTTGGTGTGGTGTGGTGTGCAACTGAATGGCACTCAGCTTGTGGTACTCAAAAAAAACAAACACATTTGAAAAATTCAAAACCAGCGTCTCTTTCCAAAAATAATGACCCAGTTACTCAAGATAATCCACTGATCTTGTTGTGAGCAGTTTCATGTAAGAAAAACTTTCTTTCCTGAGTAGAATCTACCAGAACTACTTTCTTTTCTACTAGAAACAAAGCAGTTACTGGGTCATGACTTCTGGAAAGAGACATTAGTTTTGAATTTTTCAATTTGTCGCTGTCGGTTAGAAACTTCGTATGTCCAAAACTGTTACTTTTCAGGAAATGAAAAAAACCCTGTGTTTTTGGACCAATTGAATACTGCATAGTCAAAGTAAGTAGCTCTTTTTGGTGCTTTTCAGTGGTTAAATATTTGTAAAACTCACAGACAGACATAAACAGTGACCAATAGCACCAATTTATGAAAAAATAAAAATAATTAAATGTCAAAATATGGAGATACAAGATTTGTGCCCAACGGCGACAAAATGTATTTGAGCACCACAAGCTGAGTGCCATTTAGTCCCATTATACTGGAGAAAAGACAGAAATCTCTACAGCCGATACCTCCAAAACTCTGCAACTGACACCAAAACTATCTAGGTGGATAAACAGCACTACAGGTAAGAGGAAAAATGATTTAGGGGTCGACTGTCCCTTAAAAAAATGCAGTCATCACTAAGTGTCAAGAGGAGGAAGAATTTAGCTGATACTATGATAGTGAGATGTAGATGCTTCAAATTTGATTTTATGGTGTCAGGAACACAGTTTGATAAATTTGCTGGCAAAGCACAATCACAACTGTGTTTTCCTTCATTTATTCATGAATAAATGTCAAACATTTTTGTTGTTGTTTGTTTTTTTTTTTTAAATACAGACGGATTTCTGTACAAATTGACTTATGGATTTGCTGACATTTGTGTATTGAGGTTGGACAATTTTTCCTGCTGGTGGAAAACTCAAAATGTAGCTATTAAAGGTACAGTTGACCCAAAAATCAAAAAAGACATATTTTCCCTCTGACCTGTAGTGCTATGTATCCATTGAGTCTCCCTCTCGTCTTTTACATTGTTTGTCTTGTTATGTCTTTTACATCTTCTTACAACTTTCTGGATCATTGTTTTTTGTCTTCTGTATTTTTCTAATGTATTTTTTTTTGTCACGTCTTTTATGTCTCATGAGTTTTTTGTCTTGTTACGTCTTTTATGACTTATGTCTTGTTACAAATCTTATGTCTTTTATGATCTTGTTACCTCTTTACGTCATTTTTGTCCTGTTACGTCCTTTGCATCTTGGTACATCTTTTTCTTTTTGTCTTTTACATCGTCTCTTTTGTCTCATGTCTTTTGTCTTTTTTGTTTTGTCACTTCTTATGTCTCATGTCTTATATCTTTTATATCGTATGTCTTTTATATCATGTATTTTTTGTCTTCTGTCTTTTACAGTCTTGTTATGTTATGTTGTTATGTCGTTTTATGACTTGTTACGTCCGTCCTGTGTGATTTGCGTGGATGGACACATCACAGAATCGTCTCTTCTACGTTATTGTCCCGTCCATTTAGGTTGAAATTAGTCTTGATGTTGGGATACAAAATAAAAATAATCAATAATTCCCCTCAAATGCATTAAAACTAAAGAAACAAGCCTATTTTGCATATGTAAGAAATAGAAAGTACAGATATTTGTGTTAAAACGTAGGGAGTTGAGTAAAAAGTTGTCAGAATATAAAATAAATAAATCTAGAGTATTGAAAAATCTACTTTAGTACAGTAACAAAGTATTTGTACTTAATTACTTCCAACTCTCCACGAGTAGATGCACACTTCTTTCTGCGCAGTGATATGAGACAAACTGACCATTTTCTTTAATAGCCAGGTGAACACAACAGGTAGTTTTTCTTCATCCCATTAGGAGACATGATGCCTTTAAAAATATGTAAAGGCAGATAAAAGCATACGTATATTCGGGACTGGATATTGTTTGACACCACTTCTGTTTCACCTCTCCTCAGCTTGATTTGCTGTCCAGTGTGCAGGACAACAGAGAAGATCAGGATGAGGAGGGTTTTGACAAAAGTACAGAATCACAGAAATCACACCAGCGCATTGTAACGCACACATTCAGTACTTTTTGTTGGGAATCCTGTGGGAGTCAGTTTCACTGTTCATCACATGATGAGGGACAAAAAGTCATTGTTATGGGAAGGGTGTGAATTATATAAAAAAACTACTTTTTGAGTTATTTTTTAAAAAAATCTCTGATTTCAGCTTCTCAGATGTGAATATTTTCTTATTTCCTCACTTCTCCATGACAATAAAAATGAATATCTTTGGGTTGTGGACAAAACAAGAGTTTTGAGGACGTCATCTCGGGCTCTGGGAAACATTAATCAATATTTTTCATAATTTTCTGACATTACGGACCAAACAACTAAATAATCAAGAAAATAACTGACAGATTAATTGATTGTGAAAATAACAGTTAGTTGTAGCCATATATGATGCACATTTTAGTTGATAAAATATTAAAACTTCTTTTAATTTGGTGTTATAGGCTACATATTTTTACAGTTGGCAAAAGTAGGAATCAGTTTACAACTCAAACTTTCAAGGCAATGTACTGCAAGAGATTTGAGCTTTGAGCCCAACTCAAACTCTTATGTTTTCAAGTAAACTTTAAAAACTTTTGCTGACCTATAATCTTTAGTTGAGAGAATTTAGTATTCTTTAGATAACCTTGAATCGTTTGAGTTTTCGAAACTCAAAGAAATAGTATTGTGAAATTTGGTCACAGTGAACAGTGAACTTCATTTGTAATTATTTTGGTGCCTGAAAATTAAATGTTTTTAATTGAAAATATTACAATTTTAACCATCATTCACTTTAATTAGATTTTTTTTTCAATACAATTTTTGGGGGGTTCTAAAACTCAAAGATTTAAGTTTATCTAAGGAAGAAAAGTAAATTTTATCAACAAAAGATTAGTAGTTGGTTAAACTTTTTTCAGAACTGAAGAGTTTGAGTTGGGCTCAAACTTCTAAAAGCTACTGCAGAATGTCGCCTTGAAATTTTGAGTCTTAACTTTTTCGCAGACCTACAGCAAGGATAAATGAAAATTAAAATAAATTAAAAAGAAAACCATTATTATTTCCATAGAATTTTTTGCCAAAGTCTCAGGGGCTGGAGCAGGGCTGAAGAGCTGGACCCAGCTCTGGAGCTGCACGTTGCAGACCCCCCGGATTTAGGCTGATGGATTGTATAAGATTAAACTCTTTCTTCCCCTCTCTGATCTGATCCAGTGGTTTTGGTCAGTATCAGACTGATACCAGCACCGGGTATCTAAGTGTGTTCCTCCTCCTGCCAGGGAACACAACCTGCAGGTGAGACAAAATAATCTGACAGAACGTCTCGTTGCGTCTTTGCTTTATCTGTTGGGTTGTGTTCCATTCTGTGCTCCACGGCCTTTAAAGCCCCCATCCCCCGACTCCTCCAGGTACCCTCAACTATGCGGTGGTCGGCGTTCTCCCAGTCTGCGAAGCCTGGAGGTGTGTACGCCTCAGACCTGCGCTCGCAGAGGAAGTTATGGATGCACAGGGAGGCCATAGTTACCTTCACCACCTTGTCCGGCTCTAAGCAGATAGTGGACCTGAAAACCCTGAACCTGTTTGCAAGAATGCCAAATGCATTTTCAGCCACTTTGTGCGCCCTGGCGAGGCGGTCGTTCAGTACGTGCTGACTGTGGTCCAGCTGCCCGTGTGGATACGGCGTCACGAGGTCGGGCCTTAAAGGATACGCCCCATCACCTACAAACATGTACGGCATCGTGATGGTGGAGTTGGGCAGCGGGTCAGGTGGAGGAATGTTCAGCAGGCGCTGATCCATCGCTGTGCACAGGTCTGAGTGAGCGAACAGTCCAGCCTCTGGGACCACACCTTGGGTATCCACACCGGTGTAGAGAACTTGTAGTTTGCATCTACAGCTGCCATCATCGTCACGGAGACCTTGCCGTTGTGATCGTGGGGAAGGCTGCCACTTTTCGCTGGAGGTTGAATATGGATGCGCTTTTCATCAAGGGCACCAAGACAGTGTGGAAGCTGACATTTCTGTTCAAAGTCCTGGGCTATTGTCCGCCACTCTGCCTCTGTTGATGGTGTCTAACAAAAGAACAGAAGGACAGTTAAGGCTCAGAGTTAACAAGAGAGGTGCCGGAACTCCATAACTACTAGAATGTCCATAGGCGGTTATTTTGACCTCTGACTTTGACTTTTTTGACTCTATTATCTCTTGTGATAAATACCAGACTAAGAGATTCATGCATGTATTCTGTTAGTTTATCTTTTAAAAATGAGTGAATTTTGTCAAATTCATTTCTATATTTATCAATATGCATGCCATCACATGTATTTTGTTGTAGGAAAAAAAGTGATCCGATTCAAATTTTAGATTAATCTAGAATTACTCAGAGCAACAGTTATATAAATAATATTTTAATATTTTAAATAAATATATTTCATATATGTATTATAAACATGTTATTTCAACATTAAACATAACAATTTCTGCAAAAATAATCATAGCCTATAGGGAAAAGGCTGGAAACAAGTACAAAAATAAAACCAAAAAAAGTTTGAAATGTTGCTATTTCTAATAAATAAGGGTACTTTGTTTCAAAATTTGAGAGCTTTAACACAAAATTTCAGTGAGATAGATGCTGATGCTCCCCTACTTTATTTTTAATTGACTCCAATTAATTAATTATTTCTATTTTAATGTCAGGACTTTGAAAATCAAGATGACTTGTCAAGTTTTATTGACAGAGACAATGATAGTTGCTAAGCAACCAAGATGCATCTCCAACTGTGCAAAAAAGTGACAATATAACAGTGGCAGTTTCTGTGTGGTCAACATCACCTACAGCTGAAATAGGTAAAAATGATCACATTTCCTTTGCCTTTTGTGTCATTTATATAAAAAACATTTTAAATGAAAATAGCTGTTATCACACATAACACATTTGAAAATGGTCAAAATGACCGCCTTGGTTGTTCTAGTGTTACTCTTCAGAAGTTCTGTGAATGTGGTTCAATGACTTAACACTTTGACCTTCATGTTAGAATATAATTCCATAAAAATATCAATAAAAGCAGTACACTACTCAAAATGCAATATATTGTGAGAAGATGTTTTGGCCATATTGCTTACCAGGACATATTGTCTTTGTGTTTACAGTACTGTTAACAGTGATGGAAGAAGTATCCAGATCTTTGACTCAAACAAAAGTACTAATACCACACCATGGAAATACTCCACTACAAGTAAAAGTACTGAATTCAAAAGCTAACTAAAGGAAAAGTCTGTGTTATCAGCAAAATGTACTGAACGTATCAAAAATAGAAGTAGAAGTACTCACTGGCAGTAAAAAGGTCTCTGTCAGTGTTTGACTGTTACATATGATATTTCTGAATGATTTAATGTATGTCCTGTGAGAACCTCACATCTCTACCTTTTCATGGTGTCACAAAAACAACACATTCTATTTTCTATTTAGCTTAAAGCCACGACAAGGAATGTTCATATTGTGTTGATTTTGGAGGCCCCTGTTGACAAAAGTGGAAACGTTTCCATCGCCATAATCACACGTTAAAAATAAAATTATGCACATAAAAATGATCTCTCGTTTCATTTTCATTTGAACTGGTATACTCACTCGCAGCAGCTTTGCCTGAGAAATGTAAACACAGACTCTTTTCATACGATTTTACAAAGAATCTGACCTGGTGGCAGCCATTAAGAATACCTTTACAGAAATAACCAATCTTCTCACTGCTGGCCTTGTTTGCTCATGTAGGTCAAACAGAGACATTACAATTCAATTCAGACGCTTTCATTACCAGTTAAAAACTCCTTGTAGTAGTTCTGAGAAGGAAGAGAATTTTCTCAACCCACATCCTTCAGTTTGTCACAAACAGGGAAAATCACTACATTTGGAGATACGTGGTTCCACCTCTCCTCATAACCTAGAACTAGAGCTGCAACTATTAATCAATTAATGGATTATTTTGATGATTGATTTATCAGTTTGAGTAATTCTTAAATGTGATTTTTTTTTGTTCCTTTACTTCTTTATGACAGTAAACTAAATATCTTTGGGTTATGAATAAAACAAGACATTTGAGGACTTTGGGAAACACTGATCGACATTTTTTTTTACCATATTCTGACATTATAAAACAAACAATTATTTATTAATTAATTGAGTAAATAATTGACTAATTAATTAACTATGAAAATAATCATTAGTTGCAGCTTTATACGGTTTAATTACTTTGAAATATATGCTGCATATTTTTCAAAATGAGCAAGACAAATAAATATAGTCAGTGATTTAAATGCATAATCTTGTTGGTTTTATTCTTTTGTGTTAATTATGTGCTGTCACGCGAGGAAGGGCGGGACGAGGAGGCGGGTCAGGGATCATCAACATCATGACTGTATGTACTGTCCTCTGTCTGGAGGGAGCAATGTCACTGTGTTTCCCTGCATTATCAAAAAAATACTAAGGTTATTTAAAATGTATAATCTGCAGTAAAATGTTCCACATTGTCTAAAGTTAAATGAACTGCATTTATAGAGCATTTTTCTAGTGATCCAACCACTCAAAGCGCTTTACAACACGTGTCACGTTCACACATTTATACACTCACACACGCACACACATTCATACACTGATGGCAAAAGCTGCCATGCAAGCCTGTGCTCAAAACTAATCGTTCACACACTGAGGGCTATGCCTTTGGCGTTCAGTATCTTGCCCAAGGATCATGGTTCGAATTACGGGGGAGCTAAGGGGAGCTCAGCTCATCTGAAAAGGACACGAGTTCCCCTGAAAGCCTCCTATGAGAAATTTAGGGAAGCTCTAAAACATGAACCGAACATTTATCTGCATTAATTAACACAATGGGGTGTGTGTGTGTGTGCTTTGTTGTGTGTATCGCCGCGGCAGCCGCGCTGTCTGTGGCGCTGACACGGAGCGGAGGTGACTGACAGACGAACAGTCACATGTGGGAGTATTTTAGAACTTTTGGCCCTAATTCCTGATTCTGTCCCCCCCCCCCATTAGAACAATCGACAGACAGACGGGAAACGGCAGGGAAGCGAAGGAACAGTCAAGCTGCAGAACATCTGTTTCTGCATGCCTGTGATACGTTGTACTTTATGTAAAAACAAACGTCTCAGTGAGTTAACTTCAAGAAAAGAACTCTTCACATTAGTTTACATTCACAAAGCTCAGATGAGGATGTTGATACCCGATACCGGGCTCAGCAAAAGCCTTAAACAGCGCAATTCTCTTTATTTCTCTGTAGTTAACAAACACAAGTTTGCCAAACAGCGTGTGATGTGGGCCCCGACTCATGAAGAGGTGTGTGTGACAAGCAGAAAAATGCTGCCTGTGTCCGCCTGTGTGTGCCACAGGTGTTACCCAATCAGCAGCCATGTATGCGTAAACACCGCTGTATTAAAAAGGCGTTGCATGCACGACAGGGTGTTCAACGCAGCACCATTTCTGTTTTTGCTACATTTTGTCGGGGCTGAGCGCAGCCCTAACTGCAGTGGCTGTTTATGGAGAGAGATGACTGAACAGATTCACATCATTATCACCATGATATTATTATGACACTGCTACCAGCAGCACCAAAGTGAAAGTAAAAACTGAAAAGCGTTGGCATTTTTATGAGCTTTTCCAGTCGACTCTTTATAAAGTCGTCAGACCAGATGTCAATTAAAAGTGCGAAAATTAGAGTGTTTGGTGATAATCGGAGCCCTACCTTCAGGAAGTCTTTCTTCATGACCTGCTGCAGAGCTCCACACGTCTCCAGGACTATCTGTGAGATAGTGCTGGCCCCGATCCTGTACCTGAAGCTCAGGGACCTGAACGTCTCACCTGCACGGGACACAAAAAGTCATTACAAAATACACAGTAACAGCAGCGGTGGGAAGAGTTCTGAAAATCTGTGCTCAAGCGAAACGGCTGTCCATCCTTCCAACGTCCGTAACTGTTTATCCTGACAAGTCGCGGGGGCGCTGGTGCCTATCCCACAGGGATCATCACAGGGCTGACACATAGAGCAAACAACCACTCACGCTCACATTCACACCAATAGGTTAATTTACCTATTATGCTGCGTGTCTTTGGACTGTGGGAGGAAGCCAGAGTACCCGAAGAGAAGCCACGCAGACACGAGGAGAACATGCAAACTCCAACAGGAAGGTCCTGCCGCTGCCACGAGCTCCCCAGCCCCCCCTGGAGATTTAAACCCTCTTGCTGTGAGGCGACAGTGCACCACTGTGCCGCAGTTTTAACCGATTATGCTTAATGCATTATTAATAGCAGACATTCAGTCAAAGGAGTTTCTGTTCCTCCAAATCTTCACTTTAAATCACTCCAGCTCTTTCTCAGTTCTGCTCAGTGGTCACAGCCACCTCTTCACACTAGGTTTGTAGATTTTGTGCATTTTCCTTAACACACAGTTACAAATACTAACAATCTAAGGCTGCAGCTAACGATTATTTTCATAGATGATTAATTGGTTGATTATTTTCTCAATTAATCAGTTAATAGTTGTTTGTTTTAAAATGTCAGGAGATGGTGAAAAATGTCAATCAGTGTTTCCCAAAGCCTAAGATGATGACGTTTTAGTCACAACCCAAAGATATTCAGTTTCACTGTCAGAGAGGAGTAAAGAAACCAAAAAATATTCACATTTAAGAAGCTGAAATCAGAAAATTTGAGACATTTTTTCTTAAAAAAAAAATTACTCAAGGGGCACCCCTAGAGCTCAGGTGGTAGAGCGTGTGCCCCATGTACTGAGGCTGTCTGTTCTCTGCAGTGGCTGCAGGTCAGATTCCTGCGTGCAGCCCATTTGCTGCGTGTCATCCCCTCTCTCTCTGGCCCTTTCCTGTCATATCTTCAGCTGTCCTATCAGAATAAAGGCAAAAAAGACCCCCCCAAAAAAAATAAAAATAAAAAATACTCAAATAGATTAATTGATTATCAGACTAGTTGCCAATTAATTTAATAACTGATTAATAATCGATTAATCATTGCAGCTCTACACAAAACATGTAATTATTAATCATTTGTAAAATGCAAAAAAATGTTTCTATTATTTTTTTTTTCTCATTTTAAGTTTCCTTATTCCACTAGATGTTAAATGAGATGCAATTATGGCCATTTCTAGACTATTGATTACATTTCCATGAAAACAGTTTTAATTGATTAAATTCTCAATGACGAGTAATCACTTAATGATCAATGATAAACATTCTTACTCCAAACCTGTGCTCCTAGTGTTTAGTTTTTTGTCCATACGTCCTGGTTTTCACTGGCCTGTTTGTGATCAGGTAACCTTATTGGCTACAAAAAGTCGGGCTGCACAATTAATTGCACTTTGCAATAAAATGGCAATATGGCCAAGTGTAATATCCAAAATCACAGAACCAAATCACATTTTTTTTTGAAAAAGGAAAAATGTGTGACAGCATTATAATGAAGTACTATAGTGCTGCAGAGATGACCTGACCTAAAAATCTTGTTCTCCTGTTGGTTCAGACTTCAAAAGATATCACATCATCACAGTTTATTAGTTCAAAATTGATCATTTCCATTAACTGTATCGCATATCGGAATTTCAGTCAAAATAATCGCAATATGACTTCTATACTAAATCGTGCAGCTCTAACAAAAATGCAGATGAAAGGTTTGGATATTAAGTCAAATTGTACTCAATTACTCAATTGTACAATTTAGCCTAAAATTGTCAAAGTCAAACTAATGCATAAAAGTACTCCTACAAGTACAAATACACCCCAAAATACATAATTACAGTAACTTGAGTATTTGTAATTAGTTACTTCCACCCCTGAGTAACACACACCTACAATGAGCAATGGCTAAAACCAAGTGTGGAGGTAACTAATTACAAATACTCAGATTGCTGTAATTAAGTAGTTTTTTGGGGTACTTTTACTTTTAGAGTAGATTTTCAAGTCTGTACTTTTACTTGTACTTCAGTATGCATTACTAGATGTAATCTACTTAGTTACTTTTAAAATCATAGTTGAGCACCGAGTACAATTTGACCTTAGATCCAAACCGTTCATCTGCATTTTAGCAGCCAGTCCAGTGACCTGATCACAAACGGGCCAATGAAAACCAGGACACATGGACGAAAAACAGAACAAAACACCACAGCATTAAAAATATATTCATGGATATTTAATCAATAATCATAGCGGCAATTTACACCTGATTTGACATTGTTTTGTCTGGGGGAGCCATTTGTTGAATAAGGAAACTTAAACTTGGACTTAAAAAAAAACATGCTTTGTATCTTACAAATTATTGAATTATTGATTATTGATTAATTGATTGTTAGCGCTTTCAACTATCGGTTCAGGAAAATGCACAAAATTTGCAACCCCAGTTTGGAGAGCTGACTGTGACAGCAACAGTTAAAAGTAACTAATACTCTGAGTAGTTTTTCAGACAAATACTTGGTACTTAAGTATTTTTCTAACTCCAGTACTTTTACTTGTAATTGAGTAATATTTTAGCAACAGTACTCGAGTACACATTTTCAGTACTCTTTCCACCACTGGTTAAACCACTGTGCCATGTTTTTGACTGACCTGTAGCCAGAAACCTCAGTGTCAGAGACAGGCGCTCTCTCGGTGTTGTGGCTCGTCTCATCTTAGTGTTCTGTTTGGTGATGAGGGGTCCGACCATCCTCAGCAGGAAGTCAAACTCCTCTGCGGTCATCAGCTGTCTGTAGCCGCTGTCGTCATGCAGCTGTTTGGACACAGTAATAACAGGGTTTGTATCACAATAAACTGACGTACACACTCGAGCTTTTTAAATGGTTTGACACACAAACAAACGTCCTCGTCGAGCCCTCAACGCGACCGGGCAGCTCACTGTAAAGTTGCACATTTACCTCCAGCTGTCTCTGCAGGACAGACTGTCCCCGCTGTCCCCGTCTCTCCACGCACTCCCTCTTCCAGATTCTTTTCTTTCCTCTTCGCTGGTTTTTCGCTGCAAATCAGCGCACAAACTACTTGAATCGCGAGCTTCTGACGGGCATCCATTGTTAGAGGAGAGAAGTCTCGCGAGAGGTCTCGCGTCTTTCCCCTCTTCACTTCTCGTTCAGAGAACAGACAGGCAAATACAAATAAAAGTCAGAGCAGAATACTGTAATAAATTCATAATTTTAGAGAAGGAGATGACAGTGACAGTGCGTCCTTGGCTCTAATAAATATGAAGCAATATTTTTAAGTAAAATTAAAGTTTAAAGTTAAAGTTTATTTATCCAAAAACATACATAATGTGAATATGCTCAGCAGAGACTGAATGTGAACTCAAGTAAAACTCAAGTTAAATGTAAATTCAAGTAAACTTTATTTACTAGATCACTTGAGGAGGCTTTGTGCGTTTATGTAGAAGTTTGCATTAACTTAATCAAATCTGTCTTAAGGTATTTAATTCATTCACAGTGACTCAACGTTAAATGCAACATTAAACTTATGTAATAAAATTACATGGAAAATTTACATGTAATTCAAATACATAAAGTCAAGGCTTTTGGGTTATTTTATTTTATTATTTTTTTTACTTTTTTTGGGGGGGGACTCATCTGTCAAACAGACATAAATAAAACACATACACGCAGGTACACACACAAACACACACACTGGTTTAAACCCATTTCTTGTGCTTTTTCTTTATATCTTATTATTTAACTTAATGAAACATTTTTAAATGAACATGTTTTTTCTCTGAAATCATTTTTGAACTGAATTAACTTGTACTACCTTTTTTATTGTATCATTTAGGGCCGAACCAACTATATTTTCACAGTCGTTTTTGTCTCGTTGTCTTTTTTTGTTCGTTATGTTGTTTCTGCCTTTACCTCGTTTTTATCTTGTTACGTATTTTTCATTTTATCTCTCACACACAATATTACAGTAATAAGTGGATGTTCAGTCTTTGGATTCATAAATTATTTCAATGGTGGCAGTCTTTGAGGGTGTGTGTGTGTGTGTGTGTGTGTGTGTGTGTTTGAGTGTCACAGTCCTTGGATGCGTGTGTGTGGGGCTCACAGTTCCTGGAATCTGTATATTTCACAGCATTACATACCACCACTTGAAAGGGAATATCTGAAAAGGAAGAAAGAAACAGAAAATGAACCTGCCTTACAAGGTTATAGAACCTTTTCACAGCAGCCATTTTGATATGAAATAGTAGGAAAAACACAGCTGTTACCAAAGATACTAATCAAGGTTCTGTTCTGTTCGGGTCAAACAGAGTCAGGGTGCTGCCATTGTGTTGGCTCACTGGAGAGGCTCTGCTGTGGAACGGGACCAATTAGTGTCATTGGTAACACCTGTGTGTACCACGCTATTTCATGTCAAATGGCTGCTGAGAAAGAGGTCAGTTGTCAGCGTAGTTGAAGTGAGTATTTAAAGGGACAGTTCACTCCACAATCAAAAGTCCATGTTTTCCCCTGGCCTGTAGTGCTATTTATCCATTTAGATTTTTTTTGGTGTGAGCTGCAGTTTTGGAGATATCAGCCTTCTCTCCAATATAATGGGACTAAATGGCACTCGGCTTGTGTTGCTCACTGTTTATTGTGCTAAAGCACCCCCCCAAAAAAAGAAAAAAAAAATGCATTTAAAAAATTTAAAATCCAACGTCTCTTTCCAAAAATCTTGACCCAGTTACTCGAGATAATACACAGACCTTGCATCCAGCAAGATTTGGTTGAAAATGAAAGGTGAGAAGTCATCATTGAAAAGACAGACTGCCTGAACACAGCCCAGATTTCAACATCTATTTTTGTGTTATATCTGGACAGAATCGGACAGACTAAACTAAAAAAATTCAACGTCTATTTTTGGGCTACATTTGGAAACATGGCCCAGATTTCACCATCAATTTCATCATCTATTTTTGGGCTAGATTTGAACCAAATCGGACGAACTAAACATGGTCCAAATTTCGATGTCTGCTTTTGGACTACATTTTGACCAAATCGGTCAGACTAAAAAAGAGCCAAATTTCAAGGTCTACTTTTGGGCTACAGTTGGACCAAATCGGTTGGACTAAATATGGCCTAATGATCTTCTTTTTGAAGCTAAATAAAAGCAACCATGGACCAACCGATTTAGCTCAAAGGACAACGTTGAAATGATGCCAGGTGCTTGGTGGGCTGGTTGTAAACAGTTTCATATAGGAACTACTTTCTTTCTGCAGTAGAATCTACCTGTGCTACTTTCTTTTCTACGAGAAAGAAAGTAATTCTACACGGAACTACTCATAACAAGGTCTGTGGATTATCCTGAGTAACCAGGTCATGATTTCTAGAAAGAAACATTACTGTTGAGTTTTTCAGATATATTTTTTCGGTGCTTTGAGCACCACAAGCCGAGTGCCATTTAGTCCCATTATAATGGAGCGCAGGCAGACATCTCTACGGCTGATATCTCCATGCTGATAACTCTGCAACTCAACTATCTAGATGGATAAAAAAGGGGAAGTAAACTGTTCCTTTAACATTCAGTGATCAAATACTCAGCAGATATACAATTAAATATAGTTGTACTGTGACCATCTTATGTTTCAAAATTTCAGCAGAGTTCAGGAGGCTCTGGTGGAAGTAACCTTTGTTTTTTAGGCTCATTGAATTTCAGGTCCACCCACTCGTGGTGAGTTCGAGTACGTTCTTGTCAAATTGTAGGCTTTGCTCAGGGCTGTCTGTGTGTGTCTTTGTGTCGGTGTTGAACTGTTAGCACTGATGTAAAGCTGGATTCTGAGAAACAGGAGAATATGAATAGAGTAATGGGAGGTATTACTCGGTTGGTATTTTGTGTGCACCATGATGAGAAACATGCCTCTCTGCGTGCCTGTTTGCTCTGTGTCTCTTTCTCTTGCTTCTTCCACATCAGACAGACTCATGTCTCTGTGTTCAGGGATGATGCTGTAGTGAGGAGCAGGTATGTTGCCATGGCAACCAGGGAAGTGTCTGTCTCTCTCTTTCGCCTTTCTCTTCATGGCTCCGCGTTTGCCTCTGGATCATTGTTCTGTCCGAGCCCTGCATTCTTCAGCCTGACACAACGAAAAAGTCCTTGGAGCTCAGAGACATATTTCTGTCACACCTCTGGGGCGGATGACTAATGCTCAGTTTGTGCACCATCGCTGTCCGGCTGGCAGGGAACAGAACTGACCTGTAGCTAAAAGAGTCAGTGCATCACATTCAAAGATAATGCTTCATTTTATTCACTGAAAATCCACCCGAAATGTTTGATTCGCACTGATTAACATAAAATGTTGAGGAGCAGCCAGATATGATGACCAGCTGGCTGAGCGCCACACCATCCCCCTCACCTGTGTGGCACTGCCACCTTGTGGCTCACATGTTAAACTGCAATGCAGCAGGGAGAAATGTCTGCAAATACAACCTCATCAAACCCAGATGCTCCAGGAGCCTACAGGACTTTTCCAAGAGAACAAGAGACTTCCAAATTATAGTCACACATCTGGTGTTTTGATGATGGTGGGGGGCAGTGGTGAAGCAGGGCTCAACACTTTTAAAAGTGGTTGTTAGGCAGTTATTGGTTGCCAAAACTGAAAATATGGTTGTTATTTTTTAGTCTTTTAGACTAGTAATCAAGATACTATGCAGCTGTACATCAGCTTCATAGGAAAATTAATGTTTTAAGATAGAATGTTTAAAAGCTTTAATCAAACTAAATTCTCTCTATTTTGTGTTTTAGCTGATAATTTACAGAATTTGAATCTTAAAGGGACAGTTCACCCCACCACTCCAAAATACATATTTTTCCCCTGGCCGCAGTGCTGTTATCCACCCAGATTTTCTTGGTGTAGGTTGTAGAGTTTTGGAGAGATGTCTGCCTTCTCTCCAGTATGATAGGACTACATAAACTGTGCTCAAAGCACCAAAAGATAAATTCGAAAAATGTGAAAATCAATGTCTCTTTACAGAAATCATGAACCAGTTACTCACAATAATCCACAGACCTTGTTGTGAGCAGCTTCATGTAGGAACTACTTTCTTTTCTACTAGAACGAAAATAGTCCCTAAACACACTAAAAAAATCTAGATGGATAAATAGCGCTACAGGCCAACTACAGGCCAGAGGGAAATATGTATTTATGATTTTGGGTGAACTGTCCCTTTAAGTGTTAAAAGTTGTTAAAACGGGTTCACTATACAAAATACCAGCAGTGCAGCTGCTGCAGCTGATGTTCTTCACAGATCCCTCAATGAAAAGAATCCAGTAAGTTGTGTTTTTTCTCATCCGTTAATTTTTAGACCTTTTTAGACCTTTGTGCTAATTTCCATCACATGTACACTGGCCCTTCAGCATTGAAGTCTTGGATAGTGGGTCCCTCTTAGTTTTTAAACATAATTTTTGAGATTTATTGTATTTTGAATCATTTTTTTTCTGTGTCAAGGACAACATTGATCATACTGATTTAAAAGTTAGGGATTATTACACAACATACACAAACCTAACACTATCGTAACATCTGATAACTCAGTATACTTTATTTTTGACAAAGCGTCCCATGTTTCGGTAGTGAGATGAAAATGCAGGACAGCATTTTTAAGATTCATGACTTACAGAGAAAATACAAAGTAAGTAAACACGTTTTTGCACTTTGAAATAAATCATGAAGGTCTTTTTAGACACAGCAATGGAAAAATTGCAAAAATCATTTCAGTATTATTTTCATACATTTAAATTTTTAGGGGTTGTATAGCAGGTCCCTCAAGTGGCACCAGCATCCGCTTGTTCATCATCTTTAATTTCATACGTTAGATTTGTTTGTGATGTTGTCAGTGAGTCAAACTCTCCACCTTCAACCACACTCCAACTTCATTTGTTTCTCCATTGTGCACACGCAAGTAAACACACCAATGCACATGAATCATTGTCTTGTTCTGCCTCCAACTGTAACAGCAATATTTAATATTATTATTGCAAAAAATATTAAAATGTTTTTATTTTGGGGTGCACATTTAACAGTTTGCTGTCCCCATTCTTTATGTGTGAACAAGTCTTTCCACTGATGGCAACCAAGGGCCAAGAACTGGTTGCAAGCGTCTCAGAATTGTTGCCAATGGCAACCTGGAACCATTATGTTCAATCATGTATTTGACCCAAGTCAAGTGTTCTGTACTGCTCTGTAACACTACGATTTTGAGGCACTTGCTTGATTTTTGCTTCTTTGCTTGTTGCTTTGTCTAAGCTGCTTCACTTATGAAAATTTCAGCTCTTGTTTTTTATCTGCATCATTGTAAACAGAGCAGTGCAGCAGCATGGCTGTAACCTTTACACACCGAGCCTCTAAATCACACACAAACCACAAAGAGGAGGGTGACAGAGATGCAGAGCAGCGTAACGCCTCTCCAGACGCACCTGCGGCGCGCACAGAGCAGGTGACGCTTGCTTCTTTGCTTGTTGTTTGTGCTTGTTTTAGCCACTGGCAGGCTCAGATTGTTATTGTTAGTGTCTGACAACATTATGGAAAGGAGAGACCTTATTTTAAAGAGTAAGATACGTTTTATTTAACCAGAAACAGCTGTCTAATTGATCCTGCAAAAACTCACCAAAATCCCTTTGCATCATTAATCAAACTTTACAGAAACTAAATAAAACTCAACAAAAACGACTTGGTTCTCTTTCCATTGTCCCAACCATTAGCAGCTCTGGTTTAGTAGAAATAAATCCTGAATTCACGGCCTAAAGGAGCGCACGGCGTGCTGCAGCCTTGGAAGAGAGGTTCTGCAGGTCCACCAATTTAATAACTGGACTACGGGAGGATGCACACTTTTAATTTCTCTGACTGTGTGAAATCCTTATACATACATATATCTACCTTATTTCATTAATGCTGTCAGAAAATAAAGACAAGCCCATTTCTCAAAGATCATTTATGAAAACAAACAAACAAACAAGTACCCAGAATCTTTTTCTCTTCAGTCAACACTCTCTCTCTGGCTTTAGCTCAAATGATCGAGCCTCGATTCTTAAATTTCAGGAATTTGCATCACTTAAAATAAATAAATAAATAAATAAATAAATAAATAAATAAATAAAACTCAGAGAGTTAGATCCACTATTACAAATACAGATTCATCAGCTCTTCATGATCTACCAGTGAGTGAGCCTCACACCTACCATGAGACAGCTTCCAGTGTCTTTCTCATGAAATAATAATCATCAACAATCAATAATCATCTGATCATAATCTGATGCTGCTGCTTTCTGTTTTATGATATGAAGTGTTTTAATGATATGAAAATATCATTTAAATAACCTGCTAACATTCTAAGTTTACGGGTGTTTGCATTGTTCATTTAAAAAAAAAAATCATAATTTTATTAGTCGGCTGATTAGCCAATTCATCGGTTATGTCTTCTGTAAAGCAAAGGGATAATTATTTTAGTTTTAACTCAGGCTGCAGTCAAACTGAATGAAAATATCTGTTAAATGCAACATCGTGTTATTAAAACAACAAGCTGCTCCTAATCTAGGATTATAAAATGCTTTGTTTTTCTTGTACTTTTGTACATAATGTTTTTTTTTTTTTTTTCCAATTGTGACAACTAAGGAAGTGGAGTAAAATAAATAAATAAAAAAAAGGTGCATTATTTAACACATTTAAATTCCTATCTTTTTACAGGTCAGACATAGGAAATGTAAACATCCCATCAACAACAATAACAACAACAAAAACAGGTTAAAGACCTATCTTTTTGAATTTGGCTTTTTAATTTGGTTATTTATTTTATTTTAATCTTGCTTATCTCTTCTTCTTCTTCTTCTTCCTCTTCTTCTTCTTCTTCTTCTTCTTCTTCTTCTTCTTCTTCTCTTCTCCATTAATATTAAAATCATGGTGCAATGAATGAATGAATGAATTTTTATTACTGTATCATGCAGAAGCAATGTGCTCAGCCCAGACAGGCTTAAAAGACAACTCATTTCATCAGATTATTCATCCTGGCCACCTTATAAACATTAAAATTAAACGACCGTTTCATTCTGACATCATCAGAGCACCAGAACATTTCTGGATTTTGAACAGACATTTAATTGAATATCGGTATTCTTAACTCATTGTAAAAAGGAAATTACAGAAAAAAAATATGATTCATATCTAACTTCTCCTAAATCACAAAATTCGCACGACCTGTCGTCCTCCTGGATGTTTTTAAATCTGTGCCAGCCTCCTTGTTAAATTTGCTGTGACATAAGATTCAGTGCTTGATTTTAATATGTTTGTAATTTTGTTTTTAACAAAATATCATTTAACCAGTTTGCTTCAAATCTAACAAGTAACTTCTTCTAATTGCGTTTATGCTGCATGTAAAATTATTACTACACATAATTGTAACTCAGCTTCCTCAAAGATATGATGAATCTTTTTAACCCATGAAGAATTGTGCAGCAAATCTTCTTACTGACCCTGTTTTCTGTCATATTAAGCAGATGATTCCACAGTCTGATCATTTTTGACAGATACTGTGATATGGTTCTGGTGATTGGTTTATAAGGCTCTTAATGATCTCAGTCATACTTATTTATCAGATTTGTTTTTATTGTGTGAACCCTCTAGAACCCTCAGGTCTTTGGGTAGTGGCCCTTTAATCATCCCCAATATTAGAACAAAAACCCACTGTGAGGCATCATTTCATAGCTGTGGTCCACGTCTGTGGAACAGCCTGAAGACCTGAGTGAGGGCAGCAGAGAGTGTCGATGTTTTTAAAAGCAAAATCAAGACCTGCCTTTTTAGCCTGGCTTGGAAGTGAACTTTATTTCTTTATTTATTGTGTATTTATTATAATTGTGTATCTAATTATTTATTTATTTATTTGCACTAATCAGTTTTTCTTGCAGGCATATTCTTCTATTTTATCTATGAACTTATTTATTTACTTATTTATTGATTGATTATAAATGATTTTCTGTTTTGAGTTTTCATCCTGGCTCTGGTGTTTCTTCACTTACGATAGCGTTTCCTCAGTTCCTGTTTTTAATGAGAGCTGTTCTTATTTTAGTCTTTATCATTACAAAGTCTTCTTGTGTCTGTTGTGTGTGTGTGTGTGTGTGGTGTGTGGGGTGTGTGTAAGTGGGGGGGGGGGTATTGTTTTTGTTTTTATTGTGCGAAGAACTTTGTGTTGCATTTTGTTTGTATGAAAAGTCCTCTATAAATAAAGTCTGATTGATTGATTGATTGATTGATGATTCACAATTAGTAGGAATAACCATTTTCCCTCCATTTTTTTTTAACATATCATTATTATCATCATCTGATCTTGATTTTTTAAACACTTTGGGCAGTCTTTGCATTGAAGGTGCTATAAAAATGATAATGATGATGATGATGGTGATTATTGTTGTTGTTGTTGTTGTTGTTGTTGTTGTTGTGGCTGCACGAGGTCATTTAAAATATTTGGACAGATATTGTGACTAGTGTGATTAGTGGTAATGATCATTTTTGCATGACAATCTCCTACTGAATTGAAAAAAAAATATTGATATCATGATGGTGTGACTTTTGTTGAGGTCTGTACCACACAAACATGTTTTCTTACATCTGGAGAACTGCAGCATCACAGTGCTTCATCATGAAGCTGTTTTGACCCACATTTTTCCTTTGTTGAAAAATTGCAGCTTAATTTGGATATCGCACTTTGTGAAATTGTGATTTCAATCATATTTTGATACCATATGTAAACATATACAAAGTTAATGTGAAATTCTACTGCTGACATGTAATTAATATTTTTTTTCAGTCTTTTTTATTGAGTTTTACATATTAAATGTAAAGATTAACATTTTAGCAAAGAAAATCATTATATCAACTAACCATTAACTAACCACAACCTCGGCAAAAAAATTAAAAATAAATAAATAATCAAGAAATAAAATGATAAAATAAAATCAAACAATACTATTTGAAAAAGCTTCAAATTATTCAAAATACAAGTTTCCAAGGCTCCACAAATGAGCAGAGCTCTCGTCACTCCAAAGTGAGACAGGCTGTCAGTTCCTTTGTTCACATTTCAGTAGAAGGTATATCCATGAAGGTACATCCACTATAATGTGTAATTATTCTTCAGCTTATAAAAGTCCAAAGTCAACGAGCAGTGACTGCTGCAAAGTTACAAGACAGTCTTCAGGGATTATTTCCCAATACACAGAGTTTCCAGAGTTTCCAATAATGAGACTTAAACAGCCAATCGCACTCTTCGTGCACTCCTGTAAATTCATAGTCAGAGTGATACTGTTAATCTACACTCACCAGAGAGTTATGAACTATCATGTTAAAGATAACAGATGATGCTGATGAGATTAGTACCACCACCGTCCTGTAGAGGGCACTGCAGGACTGTATTTGGCCCTCTGGTCTGACTGTCTGACTGCTTGCCAGCACAGAGCACATTGTTAATTCCAGTCAGCCACTCGTGGTGGATGCCTGCTGGCCAAATGTTTGACTCAGTACCTCTGTCTGTGTGTGTGTGAACGTTTGATTAAAATGTCTCTTGACCTGGCTGTGACACCCGCAGTTGGTGAACTCATTGTTTGACAGTGTGCAAACAAACCCGCTGATGCTCTGAGAGAGAAACAGAAAAAGCAACAGGGTTAAGAACTTCCATAAATGAAGCTCCTATTCAAAGGCTTATCGTGCCTCCTGGCACAATGATTGTTCTTACACATCATCCTCCTCCACTTTGGAGTTGATTCCCTCATTTTCTCTGCTCTGTTCTCAGATGAGTAGCTGCAGGCAACACTGTGGATAAGTGGAGCAAGAAATACAGAGAGTGTGAGAATATAGATGGAGAAGAGGCTGTGCTGCTGCAGCTTAACTTCATTCTTAACTCGCTCATTTATGGAAAACATGTGTGTGTGTGCAGATAGTTGCGCAAACACACAAATAAAACAAGTCTACCAACTATACGTTGGTCTGCTCCTGTCAGGTGCATCATGATTTAAAGGATCAGTTCACATGAATCACAAAAAAATCTAGATAATCCACAATAATCACTGGTGTAATTGCTGTTTTCATAGGGACTGTTTATTGGATAGAAAATAGTTCCGGTGAAAACTGGGTCGCACTTTATTTCACAGTACGCTGCATCACAAGCCGTACTTTGTATCATATTAGATGAAAAGTAGAAATAATGAGTTCTTGATTAGACAATTGTTAAACCCTCGTTACACCACACACCTAACAGTACACCTTTATTTAAAAAATCAAATTAGGTGAAAAGTAGAAATAAAATGTTCTTTATAAGACAGTACCTGGAGCCTTTATTGAACCCTTATTAGACTTTTTTAGAGGGAAATAAGGGACACATTACAACAGAACTGTAAACTAAAGCGTATTATTCCTCCTTATTAGACTTTATAAGAGGGTAATTATAGGGACACATTACAACAGATCTGTAATGTAAACTAAAGTGTATTATTTCCCGTTATTAGACTTTATTAGAAGGCAAGTAGAGACACATTACAACATAACTGTACAGTAAACTACAGTGTATTGTTCCCACTGTTAGACCCTTATTAGACTTTTCAGAGGGAACTGTGGGACACATTACAACAGAACTGCACTGTTAACTAAAGTATAATTCCCCCCTTATTAGACTTCATTAGCAAGAAATTAGGGACACCTTACAATATTAACTGTACTGCTAAATAAAGTGTATTATTCCCTCATTTATTAAACTTTATCAGAGGGTAATTAAGGACACACAGCAGAACTGTACTGTAAACTAAAGTTTGTTGTTCTCAGTGGTAGACCCTTATTAGACTTAATTAGAGAGTAATTTGTGCCACATCATGACATAGGCAAACTGACTGTCTGATAAAATCTTTTTATTTGTAGTTTTTGTCTAACTTGATACAATTACTGCTTGTTAGGTGTTATTAGTGTGCTGTAAAATAAAGTGCGACTGAAACCTGTCCAGAGAAACCTGAGTGAAGTTGGTGGTTAATCCACGGCAGTGGTTCCCAGATGTCTGTCTGACAGGTTTGCTTGATGAGCTGTCTTTGTTTTCCTCCCTGTCAAAAGTTTGTCCATCTCGTACTTTGCTTGTCTTCTTGTTGTCTGAGTAAATCATGCTCTTCTGAATCTTAATAAGCTTAATAACATCAGAAAAGGCATCGTTCCCAAAAGAAGCACATTCACAGACCATCTTTTCAGCTTTTTATTCAAAAAACAAAATACGTTAATGATAACGATGCTCCAGCAGTCTGTCATGTTAAGTAACTACCTTTACTCAAGTATACTGTACTCAAGTACAATTTAAGACACATATTAATATTATATCTAATAATAATAATAATAATAATGATAATAATAATGATAACTTTATTTATTAAAGAGGCAAAAACATAGTATAGAGAAGATAAAACAATAAAAGAGATAAGACCAATTAAAAAGCATTAACAAAAATAAAAACAACACATTAAAATAATAAATAGAAATAAAAAGATTAAAAGAATAAAAATAATTTAAAATAAAAAGTTAAAAGACGTACTTTTACTTTATTTTAGTATTTATAGTAGTGTCTATTTTGTGCTACTTTATATTTCCACTCCATCAGTTCATAGGGAAATATTGTAGTTTTGACTGTACTACATTTATCTGACAGCTGTTTTACATAAAAAAACTTATGATCATTTTAAACAGTGGCTGGTATAGTTTGTCATGTCTCAGATGTCTGTGGCTTTTCAGATATCTCATTAAAAATCAAATATTAAAGAAAAAGTCTAAAACACTGACAGAAATTTTTATATCAGAAGTTTATTTTTCTTCTTTCGTTTCCTGTTGATCGTCTCATGAACCCTCAGATTTATTCTGTGACCCTCTGGAGGAGCCTGATCCATAGTTTTAGAACCACCTGACAGAATTTTACTGAATGAAGTAATTAAAAGTTGCTCCGCTGAAAAGTAGAAAAAATGTTTTCATCAGTATTAATCATGCAATAATGTAAAGTATAATAATGTATTATTTGCAGAACGAGTGCTTTCACTTTTTAAACTTTAAATACATTTTGATTGCAATACTTCTGTACTTTCACTCAAGTAAGATTTTAAGTGAATGACTATAAATGAATGAAAGTAAAGAGTGTTTCTCTCACCACTGTCAGCAATCACTGCGAATCCAACGCAGAACATAATCATGTCTTCTAGAACTGAAACGATTAGCTGACTGATCGATCAGCTGACTGACACAAAATTAATTTGTCATTTGTCAAGCAAAAATTTAAGCAAACATCTGCAGGTCCCAGCTTCTCTGTTTGAGGGTTTGCTGCTTCTCTCTGATGTATGGACAGAAAATAACAACAATCGTTAGTTGCAGCATTACTGTTATTAGTGACACCAGAATTGTGGAATACATTGATTTGATTTTAGTTTCTGGATCCTTGAGATCCTGGGGTTTAGCCCTGACTTGCTTTCATATGGGAACTGTGGTGTTTATTATAGGTGAAACATCTGAAAAACACATGTGTCTGTGTGAATTTATCACATGTGATAAAGTCATGTAATTTTATATAGAAAATGAATGTTTTCACATTTCACATATTTTACTTTGAACATGGAAAATGTATGAAAACCACATCAGCATCAGGCTTGGGGAGTAACAGATTACATATAACAGTATTACATCATCTGGGTACAAAGAAAGGTGATTGTATTCATTACAGATACAGATTAAAAAAATATGTAATCAGATGACAATTACATTTAATAAAAATGGGGATTATTACCACACACTGAGTAGAAATTTTGCCGTTTTTGTCTCTTTAAATCAATCAATCGATCAATAAATTGCACGCAACAAAGGAAGGAACAGCTGGACAAACCAACAAACCTAACAACCAACATAAAACTCCTGGAGCTGCAGAGATTAATCTGTAATTAATCAACTATTAAATTAATCTGCATCTACTTTGATAACTGATTGTTTTAGGTCATTTTTTAAGAAAAAAAAGGTCCAAATTCTCTGATTTCAGCTTCTTAAATGTGAATATTTTCTGCTTTCTTTCCTCCTCTCTGACAGGAAACTGAATATTTTTGAGTTGTGGACAAAACAAGACGTTTGCGGACGTCGTCCTGGACTTTGATCAACATTTTCAATCAAACGATTGATTAATTGAGAAAATAACTGACGAATTAATCAATGATGAAAATAATCTTAAGTTGCAGCCTTAAAAACACTATATGAGGCTAAACAGTTTCACCTTTTTTAATACTGAGGTAATCCAAAAGTAACAGAGAGTAATCAAGATACATCACTTTAATATTGTGAAACTTGGATTACATCACTGACTACATTTTTTAACAGGTAATTAATAACTGTATCAGAATACTTTTTTAAAGCCACCCTCCCAACCCTGATCACAGGTAACATTCACCTAAAGTGCAAAAGAAAACAAAACTTTTTCTTCACCAGATTTTAAGCACTTACACCTTCTCCACTCCCTAAAGTAGTAAAGGAAAAGGTCAGAGCAGTGATACTCATGCAGCCCATGAGTCAAATCTGACCCCTGATTATTTTCACAATGAAAATACATGGACTCACACAGACTTTCCCAGGAAGGAGGGACTGATACGTCAGTTTTGTATGTTGGGATAAATGAGGCTGTTAGTAACAGAGAGAAGACTGAAGTGCAGTGGGAGCAGACGGTGAGCTGCGAGTGAAGACAACTGTTAACTGCAGAGGAACAAAAGTTACACAGAAATGAGGATAATTCTGATCTCTCTGTTCATTGTGTCCCTGTTAGGAGCAGCTTATGTTCATGTTTGTGAATCATTCCAACATTTCAGTGACTGTATAATAGAAGATGTTCCAGCTACAGTATGTTTATATAAGTATCATATATATAACAGAATAAGTGCTTTCAAATTTACATTTAAAATGTAAATTCACAATCAAAATGCAGCTGCAGTTATTAAATAATATCTTATCCATCTGTCAAATTTAGTTAATAAGTTAAGTTGAAAAGTTCAAAGAATTTCAAAGAATGATGAGTGATGGACCCTGGAATGTTTATTGACTTTATTAGATGAATAATTTTATTATCATTAATATCATTGTTATTATTATTTGTTTATTAGCAAGTCTGACTTGATTAATTTTTTTCCATAGACTGCACTGAGGTTGAACCCAGGCTCATTTCACTTTTCTCCTTTTATTGTGTCCACATACACACACAGAGCACACATACTGCATGCTTATGCTTCTCTGTGTTGCACAGGTATTAATTAATATTAATACTTGCAGGCATGATTATCAGTGACGGTGGTAGTTATGTATGAGGTGTATAATAAATTTACTTCTTAGTAGCGTATATGTGCGTGTGTGTGTGTGTATGTTTTTTTTCACATTTCACAAAGAGCTTAGAGGGATAAAACTAAACCCAACCTTTAAGCAGCATAAAGGTGAGTAGATAATGACTGAATTTTCATTTTAAGGCGTTCTATCCCTTTAAAATGATTAGTATCGGTCTCGGGCCGGGTTCAGAGGACTCTGTCAATCTTGGGCCGGGCTCGGGCTGGAGTTTTCAGCCTGCGCAGGACTTTCTGACATATACAGAATAAGAAATGTTTATGTTTATGTAACTACATGGGCCCCCAAATAGAGGGGGCCCCTAACAGCCATAGATTTATTCCGATATTTAGATCTAAAACATATTATTTCTATGAATATTCTAAGTCACATATATGAAATAACATACAAAATGCCCTCAAAGCACTTCTTTTATCATTTGAAAAAAGTACTTAACTCATCAGGGTTTAACAAAGTGAGGTGCAGCTGCTGCTTCTCGTGCGAGATTCGAGTTTGATACAATTACTAATTACTTTAAAATGTATTCAGTAGCCTAGTAAAATTATCTCAATATTAAAGTAATGTAACTTGATTACTTTCCGTTACTTTTGGATTACCTCAATCTCACATATGGTGAACTGATTTAGCCTAATATAATGTTTAATGTTCTTTCTTAGGTTTGTTAATTTTCTATTCCTTTCTATGTTGTATGTGAATACACATTTAGATTTATAGTGGTAATTATACTCATTTAAATGTACTTTGTTTAGTAGTTATTCACACTTCAACTTAAAGTCAACTGACAGAAACTTATTCTGACCATTCTGGTCACCACGTGGTAGTATATCATTCATTTTAAAATGTATTATAAAATTGTAATCCTGTTACAAATCTCCATTTTTATTAAATGTGTCTGTAATCTGATTACATCTTTTTTTTTTATCTGTAATTGTAATGGAATACAGTTGCATTTGTATCCAAGTTACGTAATCCCGTTGCATGTAATCCATTACTCCCCAAGCCTGTGTCTGTGTCTGAGCCCATGCATGTGTCATTCTCGATGGCAGATTGTGTGCAACTTAATTGCAGTTTAATTAAAATTGTTGCAGTATCTCTAATAGCATCTGAATACGCCGCTGTCACCATGGCAATGACTTTAAATAGGTTATGCTGCTTTTTTTTATTTTTTTTTATCAGGTGTTGGGGATTGGAGGCGCGTCCACCTGCTCGGGATGGGGAAGGGGGAACATGTCGTAAAAAGTCTGGTAAGTGCCGTCTCAGACGATGGGAGCACTGACACCCTCTACCCGACCCCCTGACCCTCATGAAAACACATGACAATAATGATAAATAGTCTACTAGACAAAACCACATGGCTTAAATTACATACTGATAAAAAGAAGAAATACATCTTTTTTTCATTAATAGAAGAAAACAGTGGTCCTTCTGATCATTTTCATATTTATATGTGCAATAACTTTGTTGAAGTAAAAAATACAACGCTGCTGACTTTTCCTAAGTGTTTGTATTTTCATTTAAAATGTTTTTTTAAATATAGATTTCATAAAAGGCAAAAAAAAAAAAAAAAAATTGATAATTTTTACATATTTCTGCCATAAATGGTCATATTGGCCGCACGGACATTACTACTGTTATATTGTTATTTGTGCACAGTTGCAGATGCTTCTCAGTTGCTTAGCAACCATCACTGTCTCTGTCAATAAAACTTCACAAGTGGTCTCAATTTACAATTTCACAACATTAAAATACAAATAATTAATTAATTAATAAGATGCAATTAAGAATAAAGTAGGGAAGACCAGGGACGGTTGTAACACTTTTTGTCTCAGCACCCATAACTCACTGAATATTTGTGTTGAAGCGCTCAGATTTTGAAACAAAGTACCCTTATAATTATTACAAATTGCAGCGTCTCCAACTTTTTTTAATTTTTTTTATTTTTGTACCCATTTCCAGAGTCTTTATCTGAACTGCCAAACATGCAACTCTCTCGCAACCAAGCTGAATTTCAGCCAGTCGGCCTGTATGTGACATTTCAATCATAAAAGTTCACAGGAAAAAAAAAAAAACATTACTGAGTCCAAGAAATTCCAGTCGACTAAAAAGAAAACTGCAAAGAGGAAGAGGCAGCTGGTGGCCTGTAAGAGAAGAGAAGAGCTCTCAGGAGACAAGATGAGGCAACATGCTGGTCACAGTGCAGAGGAGAAGTTTTCACATCCTTACAGTAATAATACTGCAACAGAGAAATACTGCATAACAAGACAACATTTCACTTACATTATTCTGTATTATTATTATAACAAGTGCATTAACGTGTAAAAACTTTTAATGTGTAATTAAACTGAACTGTTTGGTGGTTTAATCTATAATGATGCTTCATATTTTTTTCAATTAATGTATTTTGTATCTTAAATCTCAATCTGCAGATATAGCATAGCAGAAATATAAAATAGCATAAAATGAAAATATTCAAGTGAAGGACAAGAACCACTCTTGAGTAAATGAAGTTAATGACTTTTCACGGATGGTTTAGCGAGCAGCTCACGTCAGGGGAGCAGAGAGAAAAAAACATCAGAGTGAAGGAACGATGCACTGCAGTCCACATATAGCTGAAGCTATAGACTGTATATTAGGTTGAAATCCTATTTAATATACGATATACGATTGAAGCGAGTTTCATCCGTCCTCCCCAGACTCGGGGAAAGCTCTGCAGACTGCAGGAGCAGGAGCGCAGCAGAGATGTCAAAGGAGGACAACCACAGCTGCAGCGCTGATGTCAGAGAAGCCAGTATTTCAATCAGCATGTTTCCTTAATCTCTGATGATATATCAGGCTCATTTTATGAGAAATTACTGTAAAGATATTACAGATTTCTCCTTTAACTATTTACTTACTATTTACTCACGTGTTATGTTTATTTACAGCTAAGATGTGTTTGTTCTGGGCTCAAAGTGAGCTCCACTATGAAGAGACTCATAGTTAATATGTATTGACAATACTTGTGTACTTTTTGCCTTAGTAAAATACTGACTGCAGAAACTTTACTTAAAGTGTTGCATGAATACTGCACATATCTTATGTATGTGCAACAGTATTTATTTGAATTTGTGTATAGGAAATTTGTCTTTTGTCTCATAATTATGTGCATTGATTCCATTTATGTGACATATTTCTCTTTTTATCTTGACAGCCATTACAGACATGTATACACAAGAGTTAATAGACTTTGAAAGACTTTTTCAAAGTCTGTGTGTGTCTCACATGTAAAATTTCACATATATGCTGATCAGGGTGGTGTTACTTTGAAAATGTATTCTGATACAGTTACTGATTACCTTATTAAAATGTAATAATGTCACTTAATTACTTTCTGTTACTTTGGATTACTTCAATATAAAATATGATGAAACTGTTTAGCCTCATATAGTGCTTTTAGAGCTGCAACTAATGATTATTTTCATCATTGATTAACTGGTCGATTATTCTCTCAGTTAAACAATTTGTTGTTTGGTCCATGAAATGTCAGAAAACAGTGAAAAATGTTGATCAAAGTCCAAGATGACGTCCTCAAATGTCTTGTTTTATCCACAGCTCAAAAATATTCAGTTTACTGTCAGAGAGGAGTAAAGAAACCAGAAAATACTCACATTTAAGAAGCTGAAATCACTGAATTATGACTTAAAAAAAAATGTTTGGACCTATTTTTCCAAGTCTTTCCTGTAATGATTATTGATGATTATTATCAATTAATCTGTCAACCATTTCCTCTATTAATCAGTTAGTTGTTTGGTCCATAAAATGTCCATGACGACGTCCTCGAGTGTCTTGTTTGGTCCACAAATCAAAAATATTCAGTTAACTGTCAGAGAGGAGTAAATAAACCAGAAAATATTCACATTTCAGAAGCTGAAATCAGAGAATTTTGACTTTTTTTTAAATAAAAAAATGACTCAAAATGATCAATCAATTATCAAAATAAATGCAGGTTAATTCAACAGTTGATTAATTAAATATTAATCCCTGCAGTTCAAAGTGTTTATGTTGATTGTTTGGTTTATTAGTTTGTCCAGCTGTTCCTTCTTTTATTTTGCGCAATTGATTGACTGACTGACTGATTGATTGATTGATTGATTGATTTAAAGACAAAAAATGGCACAATTTCCACCCTGTGAAGCAGTTTTTGCTGCTTTGCTGCTTTTGAACTGGCTACTTTTAAGAAGGTATTTGGTCCATAAAATGTCAGAAAATGGTGAAATATGTTGATCAGTGTCTTGTTTTGTCCACAACCCAAAGATATTCAGTTAACTGTCAAAGAGGAGTAAAGAAACAAGACAATATTCACATTTAAGAAGCTGAAATCAGAGAATTTTGACTTTTTTTTGGATGCAAAACAATTAATTGATTATCAAAATAGGTGCAGATTAATGTAATACTTGATTAATAACAGATTAATTATTGCAGCTCTGAGTGTTTTATGTTTGTTGTTGGGTTTATTAGTTTGTCCAGCTGTTCCTTCCATTGTTGTGTGCAATTTATTGATCTATTGACAAAAAATTGTGGAATTTCCACCCAGTGAAGTATTTTGGTTCACTAGAGGTCATGATAATGAAACTTGAACCCTGCTAATAATCCTTATTTTTACTAAATGTAACTAATCAAATTTCCTCTTTTTATCTGTCAGTGTAATGGAATACAGTCAAGTTTTTTTTGTATCCAGATTACATAATCCCATTACATGTAATCTGTTACTCCCCAAACCTGCCTGTGATACATAATTTATGTATCCCATCAACTGACAGGATCAGACAGTGAATCCAGAGCCGCGATGCTGCTCATGGTGCAGCCGTCTCACCTGTGAGCTCAGACTGATTCCTGCCAAGCAACCATCTATTCACCGACATCTGCTTTCTGACTCGATTTTACTCGCGGCGTCCTCTGAGTGCGGCGCTGCTCGAGCTTTTCTTCTGGCGCGAAGGATGGCTAATGAGAATATCTGAATAGGTCTAGACTTTGAAAAGCTGCACCATTCACACACACACACACACACACACACACACACACACACACACACACACACACACACTGCTTTTAGTGGGTCAGTCTGACGCAGCCAGGCGACGCGGGAAGAAATGCAATGAAAAGAGACCAAACTTGTGGCGGTTTTCTCGGAGGAAAAAAGCAGCGTAAACACGGGATTTGTAAACAAAATGAGAGATGAAACAGTGGCTCCCCACGTCTGACTGAAGTTTCATTATCAGCCTTGATGCCAGAGTATCCCGACATTATGTTGCGGGTTTAAAGGTTGGAATCAAACTAAGAGCCGAGCGAGAACTGTGTGTTCTCGACAATTCCCCACTCTCTCCCCGAACAGAGATGTGCTGACAGTCGTACGGCTTGAAATGTAAATAGGTCCGACATTAGTATTCAACCGGCATCCCATGCTCTGTTTTCGTGTCTGTGCATGTGTGTGTGTGCGTGTGTGTTTAGGCAGGAGGGGGGGGTAACAGTGGGGAATTGGAGTATTTGATCAGACTCCCCTCGGTTTAGTGTGAATCTCAGTAGCAGGAGTTCATCTGCGGGACAGTAGTCAGGAGCGCTGAGCACATCAGCTTCATTGCAGTGTTTGTCAGATTTTGGGCATCACGCATGTGTGTGTGTATGAGTGCGTGTGTGTGTGTGTGTGTCAGTGTTTGTGTCCCTGCGAGCTCCAGCATCTGTCTCCGCACATGTAGCGCTCCTCCATCCCACACATTCAATACACGAGATATCACCGTGACATGCAAACGCTAAGCCGAGAAACTCCTACGCATCCAAGTCAGCTTGTGTGTGTTTTTGTACACGTGTGTGTATGTGTCTGTGTGTGTGTTTCTGGGGCTCTTTGTCTGTCACATTCACCGGTAAGTGAACCCTTGTCCCTGAAAATCCAAATGACACAGTAAACTGTTCCTGTCACCCATAAATCCAGGCAATTATCCTGACACACACACACACACACACACACACACACACCAAGAAGACACTTCGTACACACTAACGTTTGCGGTTTATGTGTGCCAGTGTGTTAATCTGGCACCTTTTATGCCAGTTGGCAGAGTAAAGAAGAGTGAGGAGGACGAGGAAGAGGAGGAGGAGGAGAGGAGGGCTGCAGGAGTTTTTATAAACTCAAGGCCAGACGTGATCTGTAGCAGCTCTATAAATCCTTTAAAACTCCTCACATGAGCTGAAGTCACACAAACACAAGACTTCATCAAAACCTCAACACTGGTTTACATTTTCACTGAGCTTTAACTTTTACCACGTGGTTACAGTGAAAATTGTGGCTAAAGTCAAATATGCAAAAACACATGCGGTGCAATCGATGACATTTATGGTTCAGGCATTGTATTATTTTAATGTAAAATGAACTGTTTACACAAGAAGCTGCTTTGGAGACGTCCTGCTGTCTCCATATATCGCAGGCTTGCTTCAAGAATCTTTTCTCTCTGTTTCCTCCTGGTAAATCCACCATCATGTTGCCACTGGTTGCACTCGTGATGCACCTGCATCTTAAAGGTGATAAGAGGTGACATTCTGATGCATGCTCGGCCTAAACCCACTTGTGAATTGATACCCCTGCGCCCCTGGTGCAAGATGGCAAAAGCAGGTTTGTACACACTTTGCACCTCACGCTTTCACTTGCGCTTTAGATCAGCGTAAGATAGGGCCCTTATTGTTCAAACTTATGAACTTTATTGTTTATTTTTAATTTGATGATGTGATACCAATTTGGTGATGTGATACCGTGGTAAACCACAGTATCGCATCACCTTTTAACATCACTAACACACACACATACCCATGGGTAAAGTTTGAACTTTAAGGTTGGCTGTTCACGAAAAAAGAAAAAACAAAAGCTAGAGGAAATGTAATGTGTACAATAAAGGGTTTGTTTATACAAAAAATTAATAATCAGGATACCAGCAGGATATACCAGTGATATCCTGACGAATATGCCTGATGAGTGATGGAATATTCTGAGAATTCCCACAGAATCTGAACTCACACAAACCACAAAACTTGACAGTAAACCAGATACAGATTCCAGCTATTAGTGTGTCTCCACAGACAAGCCTGCAGGCTCATTAATAGCAGGAAAACTTTCTCTCTCTCATACACGTGCACACACAAACGATTCATCCTTCACATCTTACCAGCGAATTTAAACAGAATAGCAGCCTTCATGTGTAGGTCTCTACTGTCCTTTTAACCTGGTGTTTGGCTGCACAGGTTAACAGTTCAAAACTCAGGCAATGAGTCGCAACACAGTCTCTGAAGTCCTGACCCAGACGAGCAGATAGGGGACGAGCAGGAGGTAAGTCGAGGACAGGTGAGGGATCGATGAGCCGCCAGAGAACAAAGAATGCTCACACAGGAACGCATGCTGTGTGCTTCATTGATGCTTCTAAAGCATTTGATCGTGTTAATCATGAGAAATTATTTTTAAAATTGACTAAAAGTGGGGTCCCTGGTTTTTTTAATTAGAATCTTGGTTTATTGGTACTCGCATCAGACAATGAGAGTGAGACGGGGGAATGTAACATCTGTTCCCTTCCATGTGACAAATGGTGTTCGCCAGGGCGGAATTTTGTCTCCTTTTCTTTTTAATATGTATATGAATGACTTGTCTTTGATTTTAAATGCATGTGATACAGGTTGTAGGGTTGGTGACTCACTAATTAATCACCTTATGTACGCAGATGATTTGGTCATTTTTAGCCCATGTAGTGCTGGTCTCCAACAGCTTCTGAGAATATGCACACAGTATGGTGCTGACTTTGATATAAAATACAACGCTAAAAAGAGTAAGATCATGATTGTCAGAAGTAGAGAAGACAGACGGTCAACCTTCCCTGACTTCTATCTGTCTGGCACTGCACTCAGTGTGTGCAGTGAGGTTACATATTTGGGCCATGTTATTGCAAATGACCTGTCTGATGACAAGGATATCTTTAGGCAGCGTCGGAAGCTGTATGCTCAAGCGAACATGCTGTGTCGTAAGTTTAGCATGTGCTCTGTATCCGTGAAGATCTCACTCTTTAGAGCGCATTGTACATCTTTGTATACTGCCTACCTGTGGTGTCGTTATAAACAAGGCAGCATAGAAAACTCACAGTGGCTTATAACGACAGCATGAGGCTGCTGCTGAGAGCTTCAAGAAGCTCCAGTGCAGCCATATGTTTGTCAGTGTCGGGGTACTTACCTGCTCTGCTGTTTTACGTAACCTGATGTATAGATTTATGTGTAGGCTAACCCTGTATGCACTTCTGTCAGATTTTCTTCCAGACCGTGGAACCATTGGCGAACTTGTCTGTACGTTAGACATTGAACATTGTGGAAGGCTTTGTATTTTTTTTTGATTTTTTAATTTATTTTTTGTTTTTTTGTTTACTGTGTTGTTGTTTTTTTATTGTGATATGGATCCCCCAGGGTCTGAAATAAAGAATAAAGTAAGTAAGTAAGCATGCAGCGTCTCACTGACACTCTGAGCCACAGCCAACTACAGGTAAGCAGGTAGAAACACTCGCACTGTAGCGCCGTCGAATGGAAGCGCTGCGCGGCCACAGAAAACCAGGAACCAGAGACGCTGAGGCAGAAATCGTGGTCAGAGATGGAATGCTGGTGCGTTTACCGGGAGACAGACAAACCAGGCAAGTCAGAGGCAGGCAGAGTGGCAACGGGGAATCAGTGCGGAGAAGAACGCTGGAAAGTTTTGTATGGGGAAAAAAGAAAGACGAGTGAGTGAACTGGAGAGGCTTATATACAACGGTTGATGGCTGATGAGCTGCAGCTTGACACCAGGTGAGTGGAGTGGGGTGATCAGGTGGGAGTTGCTGGCAGGTCAGGTGGGAGCAAGTTGTTTCCCACTGACCCGTCCTCCTCAGACTCGGGGAAGCTCTGGCACAACACACGCACACAACATCATAAACTGACAATAACAAGTGAGGAGTCGTCCTCCACTGTAAGTTGATCAGCTGTTTATAGTTGTCTGTCAATGTAAAGCTAAGTCCGTTATCCGTGAAAACAAAAGATCACCACTCTGAAAATACACACTCTGGACCTTGAGTTCAGTGACTGTTTGTCTCACTGCCCGCTAGGTTGAAAGTGAAAGTGAAAGTTTTAAATGCATTTTACACAGCGTCTCACGTTTTTAGAATTAGGGTTTGTGTCACTCCACTTTACATGTTTTTTATAACTGTTACATTAATGTTGACACAGGAAGAGACGGGACGAAAAGGAGACCTCTCATACAGTCAGGATTTGGAGCCTGTTGCTGTGGGATCAGTGTCACACACTTTTTGATGGACTTAATGAACTAGCGAAGTACACAGAGCAGGATACAAGCACAGCACTTTTAACAGCCTTTGACCAGTTAATTAGAGAAAATACCCACACTGACATGCAGAGGTGAACAACTTTACTCAAGTAAAAGTGAAAAAGCACAGGCTCTGAAATGTACTCAAAATATAAAAGTAAAAAGTAGCTCAGTGAACCTCACCTTTTCTCTGTGGTCAAGTGTCCCTCTCTGTCTCTTTCGTCTTGTTACGTTATTTTCGTCTTTTTACATTTTGTAACATCTTTTTTGTCTTGTTACATCTTTGATGTTGTTTTTGTTTTATGTCCATTTGAGTTTTTTTTTTTAGAAAAAAAATCTAAATTCTCCGATTTCAGCTTCTTAAATGTGAATTATTTCTTGTTTCTTTACACTTTGTTTCTTTTACATAAAAAAAAAACTTTTCACCATTTTCTGACCATTTATGGACCAAACAACTGATCAATTAATCAATGAAATAATGAACAAATAATTAACAATAAAAATAATAATTACTTGAAGAGAGTCTTGCTAAAAGAAAGTTTTATTATCAACTGTTGCAGCCTGCTGCCACCTTATAAATCTTAATGATATTTGACATTAGGTGAATCTGCCAAGAAAAATGCAAAAGACCAATCTTTTCCAGAAGTGGCAGAAATACACACATTCTGTACTCAAGTAGACGTACAGATACAGATAAAGTACAGCCTCTGAGATGTACTGAAGTATAAAGTGTCTCTCTGAAAGACATTCACTGCAAAGCTAACTGTTCATAGCCTTTTCTTCTCGGTTGAGGTTCCCTCTCTGTTTCATCTTGTTCTGTATTGTTACATCCCTAATCTTGTTTTTGTCTTGTTACATAATTTTCTTCTTGTTATGTCTTTTACGTTGATAATAAATAAAAATAAAAAGTCGTCAGAGAAGTAAGTATTCAAGCAAAGATACCTGAAAAATCTACTTAAGTACAGTAACAAAGTATTTGTTACTTCCCATATCTGATATTTTCCAGCCATCAAGTCTAAGTCAAATCTCAAGTCATGTATACCAACTCAAAGTCGAGTCAGCAAATCAGTCAAGCAAATCTCAAGTCTTCAAATTTGTGTCTTCAGTCTATCTTAAGTCAAGTCATTGACTCAAGTCCCCCAGACCTGTCTTAACATCTGGGCCATCAGGACGCTCCTGGAGGATCTTTGTCAAGTCTCAGTTTTTTGACTTAAAACATTTTTGTTATAATTAGTCTCCCTTTAAGTCCCACAGCCATATGGAAGTGCAACACTAAATTTGTGCAATACTCGGAAATTTGACCAAATTGAGCAAAAAGAATATTTCAGAAATGGAAAGTGTCAGACAGGCAGCAGGTTGTGTGTCAGTTTGTCTGATTGTCAAAAGACATAAATATTATGAGAAGAAGTGGTGCAATGCAAGTGATGCAATTAGTATGTTATGTATGTAAAAACAAATCCAATTTAAATGTGTGTAACAGGGCTGATCTGAATTAGCTGAATATAATCGAGCTAAATTACATGGACACAGTGGTGGTATAACTGACACGCATTTTAATAAGACGCAAAGACCAGCAGCATGATGGGAGTTCTCTTTTGGGAACCTCAGTGTTTATCAGTTGTTCCTGATTCATGTCAGGATAATAACTGGCTATTATTGAAGATACATGTGATTTCCAATTACGGAGCAACGCTGCATTCAAGTCACATCGACAACATTTTGGCTCGGGGCAAAGTCAGAGCTGTTATCAGATATTTCCCTTAATGCACGTCTTGAATATGATGATTATGAATTACCATCGTCTTTTCTCATGTTGACCGTGGGTCAGAAAATGTTCCCCATGATGCAGGAACCCTCCAGATACAGTTTCTAACTGCTCATACACTCTGAGAAATATGGGTTCCAAAAGGGCTGGGGTTCTACCCATAAACATCTGCTTCAGAAGAACCCTTTTTTTTGAGGAAAGGGTTTGCAAAGGGTTCCATTAAGAACCCTTTTCATCCAAAGAACCCATTTTTGGAAGGAAGAGTTCTTCAAGGATTTTTGAAATCCTGTAAGAAATCTTTCAATCTTTCTTACCATAATATAAAAGGGTTCCCGGTAGAACATCCTGGGTGAGTTCTAGATAAAACCCCTGGAATATAAAAGGGTTCTTAAAAGAAGCCCCTTAGTGGGTTCTAGTTAAAACCCTAAGAAAATGAAGATTTCCAGTAGAACCCCCTGAGTGTGTTCTAAGTAAAACCCTTGGAATATGCAAAGATTCCAGGTAGAACCTCCTGAGTGTGTTCTAGATAAAACCATTCAAATATAAAAAGGGTTCCCGGTAGAACCCACTGAGTTTTACCTAGAGTGGGTTCTAGGTAAAACTTGTGGAATATAAAAAGGAACCCCCTAATTGTGTTCTAGATGACACCCTTGGAATATGAAAAGGTTCTCCGTAGAACCCCTGGGTGTATTATAGATAAAACCTTTGGAATATAAAAAGGTTCTCAATAGGATTCCCTGGGTGGGTTCTCAATAAAACCCTTGGAATATAAAAAGATTCCCAGTAGAACCCACTGAGTGTGTTCTAGATAAAACCACTGGAATATAAATAGGTTCTCAATAGAGCCCCCTTGGTGGGTTCTAGGTAAAACCCTTGGAATATACAAAGATTCCAGGTAGAACCTCCTGTGTGTGTTCTAGATAAAACCATTCTAAAATAAAAGGGTTCTTGGTAGAACCCGCAGAGTGGGTTCAAGATAAAACTTGTGGAATATAAAAAGGTTCTTCGAAGAACCCCCTGCTTGTATTTTAGATGAGACACTTGGAATATAAAAAGGTTCTCAATAGGATTCCCTGGGTGGGTTCTTGGTAAAACCCATGGAATATAAAAAGGTTCCCAGTAGAAGCCCCCCGAGTATGTTCTAGATAAAACCTTTGGAATATAAATAGGTTGTCGGTAGAACCACCTGGGTGTGAACCCCTTTAATGTTCTGCGTGGAACTATTACGCCATAGAATGGTTCTCTGTAGAACCTCCCATAAGAGGTTCTGGGTGAAACTTTTCACAGATGGTTCTAGGTATAACCTGTTACGTTGGATTCTAGGTAGAACTCTCTGAAAGTGTTCCCAAGTGGAATCTTTATAACCTTTAAAAAAGAACCCTTTATGGTTCTAGTTAGCACCTTTATTTCTCAGAGTGCAGGTTTCCATCATGTTGGCTCATCCTGCATTCACACTGATTCTGTACAGCAACAACACCAACATGAAACAAACAACTTGTTTGTTTGTTTTTTACAAAGAGCAAATAAATTCAATCAAATATACTCTGTGTTCAAACATGTCAGTATACACAAGTCTTAACTCAGAAAATACATTATGAATGAATCCAGATTGTAAACACATTCTTGTACGTACAGACACATTTTACCAATATTTCTGTTATAAAGTTAAACATTATCATAAAAAAAATCAAAGTCGGTTCAGTCTCTACAGTTGCCCTTCAAAATAATTACCCCGTAGAAGTTTTGTGTTTCGTTTTCGGTGCTGTAATGTATAGTAATGAGCTTGAACTGCATTAGGATTCCCTTTGGGCATCACTTTGCATAATGAGATTTTTTTTTTTTTTAGAGTAAGTGAATGTATCATTATGTGGTGGATATATCATTTCAGAATAAAAGTCTCATTGTAAGAGTTTGAGTTTTATTTATTTTCAGAAGTTAAAATCAGACAAATGACAAAAAAAAAAAAAAAAAGATGATGTAAAGCAGTGTTACACCAATGACTTTCTGAATCACAATGAAAATAAACTGATTGACCCTTTTATTTTTACTCAAAGAAAGGAGGGGAGGTTTTGTGTGACTGGATAAATTAGGCTGTTAGTGAGAAGGCTGATCTTCAGGCTGTGCAGTGCAGCAGGACCAGACAGTGAGATATGCAGGGGAAGACAACTATTAGCTGAAGAGGAGCGAAGGTTACACAGACATAAAGATAATTATGACCCCATAAATTTGTATTTCACACTAAAAGAGATTAAATATGCTGTTTATTCTGCTCCCGGTAGGAGCAGTTTATATTTATGAATGAACGTTTCAATGATTGCATGATGGAAGAGCACTCAAAAAAATGATTCTTGGCTCTGATAAACATGAATCAATACTTCTAAGTAAAATGTAAGAAATATATAAAATCAAAAGTTTATTCATCCAGAAAGTAAATATAGTGTGAACATAATGCAAGCAAATCAAGTAAACTTTATTTACTAGATCGCATACGGAGGCTGTGTGTGTCACACTCCAACACAGTTCATGTATAAGTTTGCATCAACTTAATCAAAGTCTGGCTTCTGGGATCTCATTTATTCACACTGACTCAACATGATAGAAAAACATTGATTAAATGCAGATATTTACATTATACTTGTATAAAAAATTACATGTAATTAAAATTCATGAAGTCAAGCATTTTGGGTTAATTATTTTTTTGGGTGAGGGTACAGCTGTTTCAAATGTTACTAAAGTATTTAGTAAAATGCAGTTACAGTTATTAAATGCAGTGAAATACTGGATTTATCTGTTAATCCTCACCCAAGTTAATTTAGTTAGTATAGTAATTGATTATTAATTGATTATTAAATGAATCATCAACTATTTTGATAAGCGATTAATCAGTTTGAGTATTTTTTTTAAGGAAAAAAAAGTCAGAATTCTCCAATTTCAGCCTCTCAAATGTGAATTTTTTCTTGTTTCTTTATTCCTTTATGACAGTAAAACTGAATATCTGTGAGTTGTGGACAAAACAGGCAATCAAGATCATCATCTTGAGCTTCAGGAAAACGTGATCAACCATTTTCTGACATTTTATAGACCTAACAACCAATCGATCAATCGAGAAAATTGTCCACAGATTAATCCACAATGCAAAACAATTGTTAGTTGCAGCCCTACTTCAGAGTACATCACATAGATTTAAAAAAAAGTTCTGTCCAAAGGCATTTATTAGTGTCTGAAAAACGGTAAAACTTTCCAAAAATACTGTATCTCTTTAACCAAATCACACACACAATTAGACTCCCCCATTTAATTTGAAAACAAAGAATTTCAAAGAAAGATGAGTTACGGGCCTTTTAATGTTTATTCATTTTCCCTGATAAATGGTGTTATTATTAATTTTTATTGTTTATCGCCCCTGGGCAAAGCAAGTCGAGTATCCCTGCTGTAAAGAAACACTGCACAATCATTAAACATAACTTCAAGACTTTTTAAAGATATAGAACACCATAAGTCAGGACTCATATATCTTTGGGGTGAGAATTGTGTCCATATTGCCCTTCTGGTACCAATAAACACTTCAGAGCTCAGCATCACTTGAATTAGGAGCAGATTAAATTCTGCATCCAGGGATTTTTCTCCATGGGGGGTCTGGAGGACCCGGGGCTGTAGTCAGGGAACACAAAACTAAAGGATAAAGCTGGTGTTACTCTGTATTTTTCTTAAAGGGACAGTTCACTCCAAAATCAAAAATGTATATTTTTCCCCTGGCCTGTAATGCTGTTTATCCATCTAGATAGTTTTGGTGTGAGTTGCAGAGTTACCAACTCACAACCAAACCAGAGTCTCTTTCCAAAAGTCATGACCTGGTTACTCAAGATAATCCACAGACCTTGTCGTGAGCAGTTTCATGTAGGAACTACTTTCTTTCTGCAGTAGAATCTACCAGAACTACTTTCTTTCAACTACAAAGAAAACAGTTCCTACATGAAACTGCAACAATAGGGTCTGTGGATTATCATGATTTAGCTTTCAGGCTATGCACACTTGCAACCACTTTTGGTTAAAAATTGCCCTGACTCACTGATTCCATCTTTCGCTCTCTCTTTTTCTCTATACTCTTTATTGCTCGCTCAGCCAGATGCGCTCCCAGGCATCGAAATTTGGCACAGATTGATTTAATGTGAGTTGGTGCTCCTGTAATACCAATATAATTTGGTCTGTACCCTTCAGGCAACATTGTACCATTGTGGAACAGCCTGTAGGAATGAATGTGTTCAACAGATTTCAGCAAACTTTACATCAACACTTCATCAAACCAAACTATCATAACCCTCCTCGAAACAAGATACTGAGCATTTGTGTTACATTTAAATGCTTGTTTTCAGTCTCCCAGTGTGTGTCTCTCCTTGACATTCAGTGTGTTGCAACCATTTGTTGTATCGCTGCCATATCTGGCTCCCTGCTTATGAGTTAAAATAAAATAAAATAAAATAGCATTTCAAATTCTATCTGTAACTACAAAGCAACATTTACATTTTAACAGTTTTCCGTGACTTAATTATCAAATGAAGTACATTAAACAGTTAAAAATTAAACTTTACTCATCTATTAATGTGAATCTATTTTTTCCCAGACTATAAAATGACTTAAAAAGACATTTTCAGACCATATTTGTGGCGATGAGAGATGAACTAGAACTGAACTATGTGAGGAAGGAAGCAAAAAAAGGAATTCAAGATGACCACCAGGGAGTCATGTGACAAATTAAAACACTGCCACTAGTTTCTTTATGGTCCTGCCTCTTTTTTTTAAAAGTATTGCATCATAATCGAGGATGGGTTGTGTGAGCGTAAAGGGACAAAAATGGGTCCGTTACCTTAGAAGCAAGACTGTACCACAGAGGGTTAATGAGATTTTTGACAGCTAAAATACTTTGCCCACCTTTTTAGCTGTGAGTGTGTATCTCTCTGCGGTCTATCAGTGTGTGTGTGTGTGTGTGTATGTGTGTGTGTGTGTGTGTGTCAGGACTACAGCTGCCAACATCATCTACTTTTTTATGACTGATTATTACTGGATGTGTTACAAGTCAGCATCTGTGTCAACCAGGGCAGATGGCGACGGAGACCATCGACGATCCAGATTGAGGGTAAACAGAGGCGGTTAACCCAGCGTGTGTGTGTGAGTGTGTGTGTGTGCGTGTGTGTGAAAAGAGAGCAGCCAGCATGTGCATGCTTAACCCAGCTCCGGCACCTCTTGATGTTGCATATGTCTCCTCCTCCTCCTCCTCCTCCTCCTCCCATGGTGAGAAGCTCATCATCAGAATAGCACTCTCCTCTTTTTCCTCCCTCTCTCCCTCCTGGTGCTCCACACTTGTTGAGGAGCTGTCATCTCTTTCTCTCCTCTCCTCTCCACTCCCCTCTTTCCTCGCTCTGTCATCTCTCCAGCGCGGCTGCAGGGGCGGATCAAAGCCGGGTGGAGGCGGAGGGAGATGGGAGGAGGGTTGGGGGGGGTAGAGGGAGAGGAAGAGCAGGATGAAGAGGGAGTATTTCTGTTTTTTGGGGTGAAACAGAGGACAGGGTGGCTCTGTGACACACATACAAACCCCCCCCAAAATCTGCTGCTATAAGGAGAGCGAGGTTTGAGCTGCTGCTGCTGCTGCAACGCACACAGACATGGACGATGAAGAACAGTCACACATGCACGCTGATGATTAACAAATATGATATCAATATCACAGAACATTTAACCAACACAAAGGACTTAAAAGCAGCCTCTGTCACCCCGTCTGATCCTGTGCGAAAGGTTAAATCAGCACGGCTGGCACTCTCCCTGAAGACATTATCATTACAGACCTGCTCATACACACACTCGCACTCAAAAACACACACACACTCACACACACACTGAGGAGGTCTGCACTGATGACTTCTTTTTTATGTTCCCACATGAACATTTAAGTGCAGTTTTTTCTTTCTGCCACCAGGTGACAGCGTTGGATGATGTGACCGCACGCTGCTAAATTACAGGATGTCACATTTTGGAGCCAGTGAATCACCTCACACTGCACTGTGAAGAGTTAATCATGTTTGGCTAACACCATTTTAGGCACGGATATGTCATGATGGAATATAGTAACAGGCAGCGGCATATTAATGTGGTGCAAAACGCATGGATGAAGCAGAGGCAGTAAAAAGGTCCAGTTCACTAATATTCAACAGGGAATGAGTTTTGTTATTTGTCCAAACAGGTGCACATTAGAGACACTTTATTATGTAATTAATTAATTTGTTTGTTTATTTGTTTTACACACAAAATATCAATAAACAATATAAAATCACAAATACATTTCAGATATTAGTGTTCATAATTACTCATAGAATTAAGAGATCTGTCTCAGACAATGACTGCGAGGTGGTCATTTGGACTGTTTTCAAATTTAAATGTGCAATAACTTTATAATAAAAATACAATGCTGCTGGTACCTGAGTTTTCCTAAAAGTGTCTGCAGTTTCATTTAAAATTAAATTACACAAATGGTGAAGAAAATGTGATCATTTTTACATATTTCACCCATAGGCGGTCATAATGACCACGTGGAAATTGTCACTGTTTTTTTTTGCACAGTTGGGGATGCATCTCGGTTGCTTAGCAACTATCAACGCCTCTGTCAATAAAACTTAACAAGTGGTCTTGATTTCCAATTTCCATACTTAAAATAGAAGTAATTAATTAATTAGCCTCGATTAAAAATAAAGTAGGGGAGACCAGGGACGGTTGTAACACTTTTCTTGTAAAATATGGTGCATTTAATTTTCTCAAAAACTGAAAAAAATCCAGTTCAGTTCACTCTTAGTTTACATCATGTGGGACATTTGGCTTCCTGCAAATACAGACACACCAGAGCAAAGTTATTAAAGTTAACTAAAACTAAACTAAAACCTTTAATTAGGTGTGAAAAAACATTTTAGTTAAATGAAATGAAAAAAATGAAAAATTCACAAAAAAACTTTCATCTACTAAATAAATTTTCACATGCATTTTCGTCTTTTTTTGGTCAAACGTGTCGACTGTACGAGCACCAGCAGGGACTGGTGCAGATGTTTACTGAGACTGGGATGTCGACATGGATGTGAGTCAACTGCCTTCACAAAGTGAATTGTGTTTGTATTCTAATATCTATTGTGAACTTCTTAAATATTGCTCCAAATAACTCCCACAACCGAAACATTACTGAAAATAATAAAAACTCAAAACTCAGACTAAACACATTTAAACAATAAATCTTACACTGTATCAGGTAAACCCACCCTGAAATTATGGCAGCTAAACTTAATTGAAAACACAAAACATGAAAAACAAACAAACAAAAAACTGACCTAAAGGAAAAATATGAAACTATAATAACTGCACCAGAGCAGACAAATCTTCCAGAAAAACAAGGGAAAGAATTTTCATTTAGAAAGAGTATCACACTGAAAATTATAAGAAACAAAAAGTACACAAAAAACAAATTACAAGGGGACTGTCTTTTGGGTAAGTATCATTGGTGCAATAGTTGCTGGAGTGGAAATTAAGTTATTTCACTGCAGATAGTACAAATGACCTTTTATGGGGCAGCAGGATTCAGTGGCAGTTATGTTTTCCTCACATTGCTATAAGAGTGAGACTGTTGCTTACTGGTAATCTTACTGACTGTCTTTAACACAAAAACAGCCAAGTCAGTCATTTTGACCACTTTCCATTATTTATATGTGCATTAACTTTGTTGAATTAAAAAATTACAACGCCACTGGTACCTGACTTTTCTTAAAAGTGTCTGTATTTTCATTTAAAATGTTTTTTTTTCACATCAATTACACAAAAGGCAAAGAACGTGATCATTTTTACATATTTCGGCCAATTGCCACTGTTTTATTGCTATGTTTTGCACAGTTGGAGATGCATCTTGGTTGCTTAGCAACTATCGTTGTCTGTCAATAAAACTTCACAAGTGGTCACGATTTCCAATTTCCAGACGTTTAAATGCAATTAAATAATTAATTAAAAATTAAAAATATTATTAAAAATAAAGTAGGGGAGACCAGGGACAGTTGTAACACTTTTTGTCTCAGCACCTATAACTCACTGAATTTTAATGTTAAAGCTCTCAAATTCTGAAACAAAGTACCCTTACTTATAAATAGCGATGTTTCCGATTTTTTTTTGGCTTTATTTTTATACGTTTGCAGCTTTTTCTCATAGGCATGGAAACATGTTTCTAATCTTATAAAATACATTTAGCTGTTTCTTGCTCTGACTAATTTTAGATTACTGAATACTAACAGAATAAACATATTGATCTCTCAGTTTGGTATTTATCATGAGAGATACTTGAGTTTGGCAGACAAAGGTCAAAATGATCGCTTATGGCCGTTCTAATAGTAGGCACTTTTAATCTCCTTAGGAAAACACAGTGTCAGGTTAGGTTTATTCCTTTACAGTACCATGTAGCTAAAATACATCATCTATTCATACATCAAGGTACATCAACACTTTCCATGGTCTGGAGGCGATACATCTGTCATACATGTCTGAACCATGGACAGATTCAGGGAGGAGAGAAACAGAGAGAGAAAGAAAAAATAATAATTCACCACTAATTTGTCATTGCTCAGAAGAAAATGGCTATAGGAGGGGTGTTTCCTATCCATTCTACTTCGTAATCATGTTTTTGTGGCTGACATAAAGGAGATACCTGCCTTAAAAAAAGGGTGTGTGATTGAGAAGAGCAGTAAGGTCTTTACTACATGCTGATGGACACAGAGGATGCTGCTGATACTACTACAGCTTTAATACACGGCAGAAATGATGAGAGGGGAGGCTGCGAGAGCTGACTGCACTGACAGGGGACGCGCTCCAGCAGCCAACACTGCACAGACCAGCCGCTGAGAATAACTGATTTGACACCAAAGAGCAGAGTTGAGCACACACATTTAAAATGACAGATGATGGGACATTAGATTTTAATGAGACTCCATGTTTTTTCTTATATCATTTACTGCAGCATTATAAACCTCCACACTAATTTTGTTGCTTCAGATGGGCCTCTCTCTTAGGGAAGCTGCATATTTACATTTCCTTTTTAGTGCAGAAGAACCCCACTTCTGTGTCGGCGTCAGCCAAAATAGGCCTACTAACGTCATTATGGCTGTTTGACTCACCCTCTATTTGTGTTCCTCTGCGTTTTTTGGCATAAAATGTTTTGTTTTGCCGTTTAATATCAGTGTTTGCTTTTGTTAGTTAGTGAATGCCAACACTAAGCCATTGTTTATACTGGGGACGCACCAGTACCCCACCGCTTTTTTCAGACCTTTCAGACCAACTACAAGTACATTTGTGTACTTGCCAAAACTGAGAACAGATACCAGTACTTAATAATGCCATTATAGTTCTTCCAGTGACTCTATTTGTATTAAGTTACTGTGCTAATTCTGTGTTCCATCTTAAGCTGTAAATAAGTTTACTGTGGTACATTACATATTTCAGTAGGAATAATTCCATAACATTATTATAGATTTACAGAATTACGTTTACTGTTACATATAATGTAACAATAATATTTCATTATCATTTATAGCATTTAAACTGTTATTTTAATTCTACATTTACCTGTGTAGTGTTGTCCTGCTCGCCTCAGAGCTAATTAGTTTCTACCTGCCATTGTTAAGGAGGGACAGGTATGAGTGTAACAGCAGAGCGTTGTTGTTGTTGTGTGTTGTAGCCTGTTTATTTTCCACAGCCAGAAAGACTGGAAAATACAAACAACTAAAAAAAAAAAAAATAAAAAAAAAAAAAGAGGCTTACAGACTGGTGGCAGCGGTGTTTTTTTTCTCCATCTTCAGATTAATTCGTCTCAACAGGCAGTTCAGCTAATTTACATTGTTGGACAGCGGCTGGTGTCTACAGGTGGACTCTGTGAGTTTGCTTCAGTTTCACATGGACTGTTAAACAATTTTATGGACAGCTGTCAAATGGAGACACAGGCCAAAGCTTTTTTTCCCCTGGCAGTTGGAGTTGGACAAACTTTACAGCATGTCGCTGTGGTCATTAGTGGACGATGTGAGGACAACATGTCTCTCGCTAATAATGACGACTCAACCAAGAAAAGATGGGAAGCATTAGCAAACGCCTTGAACTCTGTTGGTTCTTAGGATGTTTTATCAAAGTGCTTGTGTTGAAGCAGCTACTGTTTGTGACGGGGTATTGTGTGTGGTGGTATTGGAGTGGTTTTATGAGTACAAGTATGAGTACATGAGCACAGTATCTGAATGATACCCGATGCTGGTATCGGTGCAACCTGGTTTATAGTAATGATAAACTTGATCAGGATTTATTGTGTCATTCCAAACATACAACACAGTCATCATCACCAGTGTAACATATGAGTTTGGACCCCAGGAAGACTAGCGACCACCTTGTGGAAGCTAATGAGGATCCAAATAAAGAATAAAGAATAAAGAATAAGGTTTGATCCATTTGTGACTCTGTCTACTCAGAGGCTCCATAATGTTGTTTTTTGAACATTCATTCAATAACTTGAATGACTTGCACCATCTACTGGTGGGCAGAGGAAATGCATTTAATTTAGTCAGCCTGACCAAAAACAGGGATAACATGTATCCACACTGTGGATAGAAAATGAATGACCACAGTGGAGGCTTCTAAAAGCAGAGAGGGAGGAAATCCTGCCCGGCCATTCACATCTTGCGCATAGCATAACATTAGAAATGAACTCCAATCTCATTCCAATATCACCAACATTACTCTGTATCTGTACATCCATGTGGAGTTTGCACATTCTTCCAGTGCATGCTTGGGGTTCCTCTGGGGCCTCTGGTTTCCCCCCATCATCCAAAACATACATGCTAGATCCTAGATTCTCAAACTGTGGTACGTGTACCACTGGTGGTACGCAAGTTCCCTTTAGTGGTACATGCTAGAAAGTCAGAACTCTTTTTTTAATGAAATAAATCAATTTGAAAACATAATACTTTCAAAATAATACAAATGTTCAAAGGAAAATACATAAACCATGACACTACTGAAATGTTACTGAAAATAAGTTCTGTCTTTCTTATATTTTTGGTTCAATATCAGCTTGTTATGAAGTAATGATTATGCACATAGTGCATACATACATCATCCATGATGGTAGTTATAAACTTAACTGTGACAGCAGATAGTAAGCAGATAAGAAATTAAGAAAATTAAAATAAATGCCACAAAAACACTGCAATAGTGGCAAGTGATCCTGGCTACTGGCTATTTAAGAAGCACCAGTGAAGTGGCGACAGGCCTTGCTAGCACCAAACATCGCAAAACAGTAAGGTGGTACTTGGAGAATTTAATATTTTCTGAGGTGGTACAGGGTGTAAAAAGTATGAGGAACACTGTGCTAGGTCAATTCTCCTGCCTGTACCCCTGAACAAGGTGCTGACTTAAAATGGGGGCTCGTCCAGGACAGAACATTCCCGAACGCTATATAATCGCTGCCCACTGCTCCTAAACTAGGACGGGGTAAATGCAGAGACTGAATCTAACTGTGTAATTGCACTCTGTATGATTGTATGATCACAATAAAGTTGACCTTAACCTTTAATAACTCTGTTTTGTATCAGTGAGTCTACTTTGTTCTGTTATCAGGACATTTTTTTGTATCATTGTTTGTCCAACTTGTCAAAGTGTCACCCTGTTTTTGTGATGTTACTTTCCACCAATTTAACAAAAGCAAGGTGCATACTTTTTCCACCACTGGGTGTTGAATTGTAGATCTGTCTACATGATAAAAGAGAAACCCAATCATTTGTCATTTTAACAAATCAAATTGTTCTACTGCTCATTTTATTGACGCTCCAGAAACTCCTACAGGAGCAGTGGGAGGTAAACCCACAGCAGAAGACCACACATGAGGAACCACTGGCGTGGAGACTTTGGGGAGTCCACTTTGGCAAACTTTATCGACCCAAATTTACCCAGTGTGTTCTTCGATTGGATGTTCTCAGCCCCCGGGAGGTCTGACACACTTGTTCTGGTCATGCCCTAGATTAGATATATTTTAGAAATCATTTCTTGACGGTGTCTGAGGTTTTCAATTGCAAATTTGGCACTCCACATGACCTCAAAACAGCTCATGAAGGAGAATGTCATCCGAGTGGAGGCCGTCAGCTTTTCAATGACAGAGTTTTGGGGTATGCCATACTCCCCATATACCAAAGGACCTGAACTGAGTCAGAGTTACACCTTAATCCACCAAGCTCCGAACTGCTGGTTGAAATCAAGTCAAAATGACTGAAGCAGATTATTTTTCCTGGACCTCTAGTCATCCATTGTTTATCGGTTGTGGTTTGAAGCATTCTGCGCTGTCTCCTCAAAAGTTGAACTACTTCAGACTTTTTTTTCCACTCACACTACGACAAAAGAATATAGCCATTTCAGTTTGCTCTCCCACTGCAGGGTACGAATCATATCCCTCCATTAATAGATAAATGACACACCACTGGGGAAAGTGCCAAATCATTTAAATATGAAGATCAGAGCTGGATAAGTTGCAAAAACTTTGTGTAGCCTTAAAACAGTTTTAGAGACAATGCAACATTGAATGGAAGAAACTCGAGGTTTCTGTCACAAGTTCATCTATTTCCAAGGGGCATTGGAGAGGAGAAGAAGGCTGAAGAGGCAAAACTCCAGCAACACTTGTAGTATATAGAATAACTTTGTGCCCTATCTTACGCTGATCTAAATTACAAGTTCAAAGTGCAAGATGCAAGGGTTTTCATTTATTCAAGGCGACTCCAAATCCACCTTTGCCATCTTTGCCAGGAGTGGAGAGGTATCCCGCCCTGTCTCGTGCAGGGGGCGAGATACACCTATCAGCTGTGCAAGAGTGTCTTGATTAATTCATGGGTGTGTCTTAGACCAAACATGCAAACATCCAAACCAATCAGAAAGTCAGCTCTCATCACCTTTAAGAAGCAGGTGCGCCAGGACCGTAAGCGTTGGCAACATGATGGTGGATTTATTGGGAAGAAACAAAGAAAAAATATTTTCAAGCGAGGAGACAGAGCTCCTGGTTTGAGAAGAGAAAGCGCATAATATATGGTAGGACACCACCAAAGCAGGGTTTGTATGTAAATTGTTTATTTTACATGAATTCCTGCAAAAAGTAATACAATAAATGAACCGTAAAAACAATGGAGATATGTAACAGGTTATGTTTTACACTGAAGCACTTTCAAATTACCTTGTATTTCATAATTCAGTATTATCATCATCACTATTAGCCAGTGGGCAGGAGCAGGGGGAGAAGAGTGGGGAGAGAGATGCTGGAAGGAGAAGAGATGGTAGGGTCGAGAGGAGAGGTAAGCCTACCCAGACCACACCGTGGGAACATCCAGCAGGACCACCCATTCCTCAAACTCCAGGAGGCTGTTTGACATGCTCCAAGGGGGATTGGGTGGCCTATGGCAGAGCATCTGTGGCTAAACACCCACCTGAGATGGACTGAGATGGACTGAGGTGCAGCTTCGGCCGCCTGGACGCATAGTGGGCAGTCTGGGAAAGCTCGCAGAATCAAGGAATGTTTCTGAAATAAACACGCACACTCAATATTTGTGTGTGCCTCAGTCAAACGTGCCATTTGTGCAGATGGACCTTCTGCCACAGACTTGGTTGCCACTGACCAGGTTTTAGTCTGTGGACGCTCCTGGCCACACCTTCATTTTTAGACCCACGTCACCGGCGCCATCCGCTTTGCACTGGATGTAAGATAGAGCCCTTCATTGTCAGACCAATGTGTTTCGACAAGTGGCCTTCCTCACAGTCATCCTGAAACATGTTACCCATTTAGGAGAGGGATTCCCTGCACTGAGTCAGAGCCATTGATTGGCCTTATGTCTCCCAGTAACTTCCAAGTCCACCCCCAGTCATATAAATACAATATAATATAATATGAAATGCTCTGCAAGAAGTAATAAATTGTGTCTCGTGTTTTTCTTTGCAAAATAAATTCAAATACCTTAAATGGCTTACATATAGCTCGACACCTTTAGTATTTAAGATTAATGAATATGCAAATAGTCCCCTCCCTCTCTATACAACAACATCATATATACAACCTGATTGAATCTGCCCTTGCTCAGTGCAGTTTTCAAAAGCAAGAAATGCTCAGACATGGTGTTTTCTGCTCATTTAGCTCTTGATATGTCTTGTAACACGCGAAAAAACACCACATGTACATGTCAACAAGGTTAAAAACATGATTTTCACTGGAGCGGGGTCTTTAAAAAAGGATCTCTGGGGCCCTACATGTTCAAAGGTATTAATTTTGTTGCACTTCTAACCACACAAAAAGTGAGAGAACAAGTTGTTAGAATGAAAAAAACAGCTGAACAGAAAAGTTCAAATCCTGCTGACTTTCACACCTCTGCAGACCTGAGTACTCGCTGTGTGAAACAGGATTGTTGATTGTTGGAAAGTTACAGAAATTGCCCCCCCCCCCCCCAATTCAATTAACACCTGTAAGAGAAATTCCCTGAAGTATAGAAACCAACAAAGCTGCTATTTCAATATAAAGTTCCCTTTATTGCACTATTATATAGTTTTTCACTTTGTTCTGTACTTTCAGCAGAGTGACAGATGAACACACACAAAGGGCAAACATTTACTGCAAATGTGAATACAGTTAGCTGATAATTAGCCTGATCGGCCACCATCAGTAATCAATACACACATTATTAACCTATTAATCAAACCCATAACTAACAGTAATCAACATCAGACAGCCTTATCATACTTTAGTTCTTGCCTTGTGTTTCTGTAGTAATGACAAAATCTTAATTAGCAGTTTGAAGTAAACTAAAACCCAATTCCTTACGTGTCCACACACACACACCCTTAATTCTAGAAACACAAGATAAAAGGTGTCATATGTTGACAGTCTTCTTGTCAATTTGGCATCAAGATAATTATTTTGGTTCAAACTTTACAATTATCTTCAAGGTTCTGTTTGTTAGCTGGACTAATTTAGTGTGAGAAGACCATGGGAATAAGAGGCAAACAGCATCAAAAATGAACATTTATCATTAAAATATGTGCTGGATAATGGATCAGATACACACTGAATTTAAAACCGGCTCATAAGACTGTAATTTCACCATCTATCGTGTGTGTGACAGTTTTGAATTTTTTAGGCCTCTACCACAGTAACTACCCAGTTTGCTACTTCCGGTTTGGTGCTGGAGAGAGTGCACCTACCTTCAGATGATATATTCTATCATCTTTGACATTTTTCAGACATCTCACGTTTAAGAATGGTTATTACAGCAGCAAAATATAGTTAGAGTTTGGCGTCTAGGCTCCGACCTCATCACTCCTCACAGATTATGTTTATGTAGAGATATTGAGGAGGGATGAACACATATATTGGACCCCCCTGTCGGAGCCTGCAGGTGGATGCTGGGGTGGTGGTGGGCCTGAATGAACAGGCAGCGACGCTGATGCAAGGCAGCAGTGGCAGTGACAGGCAGAGGGCGAGACGGGAGGTCTTAGCGGTTTAAATAGACCGCCAGATTGCATTTGGTATGTACTACAGAGTGTGAGGCGTGTCATGTGTGATTGCAGTGCAACTCGAGTTGACTGCCTGAACTAGCTTGCAGGTGTTGCTATATTTTATTTTATCATTTTATTTACAATGAGAAAGAGGGCGGACTTGCTTGGACTGAGTTACTGGTTGATTCAGCTGGGCATGGCCCCAACCAGCAGCATTTCAGAAGCATTCCAACAGTGGAGCGTATTACCCACCTGATTACTTTTTGTGGCACCCTGGACATTTTATTAGTTCAGATTATGTCCAGAACTATTTCTTTATTAGTTCTTGTAATTAACTTGGTCCCCCCCCCCCATTATTTTTCTCATTAATATAGTTTAAAACGCTTTGTGTCACTTGTAAAACACTCACCTGCTTCCCCCGAAGTATTTGTAGGGCAATACCCATTTGTGTCATAAGGAGTCAGTATTGGCTTTGTAATGAGGCTGACTGGCGCTGTAATCCTGTTGTAGCAGGAAGCAAGCTCAGTCGTCAAGCACAAGACGGTCAAGATAGCAGCACAGAAAGCCCATACTCATCCAAGACTGCTTCTATGTTCTGTTTTACAGGTGAGCGAAGTGCACAAGCGCCTCATACAGTTATATTAAGTTTATTCTTAAGTTGTGGTGCCATATTTATATGTTTACAATGTAGTTAACGTCCATAAATAAGGCAGCTAAATACTGCTAGCCTCAGCTGCTAATACAGCATGTTGTGCCCGCCGCAGTGGTCCACTAAGAGCCTCATGTGAGCGTTAATGATAGTTAATGGTGTCGCGCTGCAATGTTAGTAGCCTTACCTTGTACTTTTATTGTTGTTATGTGAATAAATAATAAATTCAGAGGTTATGGTAAACATGAAGCAGCTACTGTACTATAAACAGTTTCAAACATGTTGCATCTAAATATTGTGTTCAGTAACTGATATGTTGAACAACTAATATGAGCAGTTTATTAGGTACACAAACACAATGTAAACTGGTTAATGCAACAAACGGTTAGTATCTTTAGTTTACATGAGTTATGCAAATAAATTTATGCTCAGTTGCAGACTTAAGAGTGAACAAATTATAGAAGCAGCTAAAAATATATGGAATTTGTTATTGTGGAGACTGCACATGTTCTGTTGCATGTTATGTATTTGTTTAACTGGAGAACAGTAATAGTTACATTATTTGTTAACTGTAATATTTGTGGTTGTAATCCTGTTGTAGCAGGAAGCAAGCTCAGTCGTAAAGCACTAGACGGTCAAGATAGCAGCACAGAAAGCCGATACTCATCCAAGACTGCTTCTAGTTTCTGTTTTACAGTGTTTGCTGTACAATAAAATCACTGGCACCTGGATGAAAGTTGTACAAGTGTTGTACAGTTGTAACATTGTACAAGTGTAACATTTTACTTGCTCAGGTTTTGTTGATTTGGTCCTCTTTGTGCTTCTACCATGGATAAATACAGTACATAGTTAAATAGTATCTTTTCTGTCTGTCTTTATGACTGCGAGTCTGCACCAGATCTTTTATTTTGAAAATTAAGCAGTTTCTCTACTTTTTCTGTGTCTGACTTCCTGCCTGCTCGATCTGCTGTGTGCTAATTGATGCGGCATCCGTCAAAAATAGACTCGCCGTGTATTTGAAGCGGATTGGAGAGATGTTTCTGGAAGGTGCCAAGGCGCTGCTGGTGGAATCACATGTATTGTGCAGAATGACAGTGATCAGCTCCGGCTAACAGGATGCAGCCACGCCTGGTGGAATTTAGCCATGATATGACCATCTAACAATTGACTGTTGAATGTTTTGCTCTCTTTTGTGATTTTTTGCCTTTGTGAAAAAGATTTTGCTTTGGCATAGCTGTGGAAAGTGGGAATGCAAAAGAATACGTTTTGCTCCCCCAGGTCTAATAGTTGAGGTGCAGCTGCTCTATTTGCTACATGTGAGGCACAGAATATTATAATATCATTACTACTTTACCCTTGTTACCTTTTATTTACCCCGATGTCGCTCTATTGCATCTTTTGTTGTTACTGATTTCAGGTTATTTTTTTATTTCCATTATTTTCAGTAGTTTACATAATACATATATACATTCAGTGCTTCATAAATAATGTGTGATCCATTTTCTAGAAGGCTTATCCAGTTCTTGAGGGCCTTTCTGCTTATCTGGTTGACTGGAGCTCATCTTGTGCTGGGCGAGAGGCAAAATACATCCTGGACAGTCCTACAGTCTGCCAGCTAATACACAATTATACACGGTAATGACTAATTTATTTTAAAACACTTTAATCCAGTCAAGAAAATCTGATAGCATATGTCCAGAGGTGGAGCAGCTGCGAGCTTTCATTCTGAGAGAAAATACCCGAGCACAGACTCGGGAATCCACGGAGGAGGAAACCAAAGTTTTTCCAAGACTTGCTCGGAGGAACAAAGAGGTCCACAGTTCCAGTGTCGACTGCTGCTGTTGAGCATTAGCCTGCAGCTCTCTCCAGGCTTTCTGTGGCAACCTGTCTCACCGCTGCCATCCAGGTATAGAGCTGTCACACTCCCTGACAGTCACACACTGCTGCTGCTGCTGCTTCTGCTGCTGCTGGGTGAAAAAAACACGGTGTTAAAAGTGCAATGCGGTAGCAAAATGTGAGCATAATGGGCTGCTCTTTATCCCCCTTTTTTTGTTTTTGCTTATTATCTAATATTCAGCCTCCACTGTTGTACACTGTCCCCCAGTGGGAGATGCATTATTAAAAATGTGATTACTTGATTGTCTTGAATACTGATTGTACATGCAGAGGATGCTGTATGCTGCGAGTTGTCTTTGATTGTGTGTGGCGGAGCAGGACTACTGTCGTGCTGTGTAACTAATTATAAATGACCTCCTCTGCAGAATTCATCTTTTCTGTGTGTGTGTGTGTGTGTGTGTGTTCATTACCGTGGCAGTGGTTACCTCAGGAGCACCATAGGTAGGTCAAGGTTAAAAATGAAGACAGAAACATTAGTGTGTCTTTCTCTCTCCATATAAAGTCCATTAACATCTAGAATGATAACCATGGCGATAACTTCACTCTATAACCCGTAATGGCGTCTGTCCCGTCCCCGCTCCGCAGCGAGGGCTGTTGGGTGAAACTCCTCACAGAGAGCAATCTATCACCTGTTAAATTCTGCCCATTCTTATTCCTCAACTTAATGTTACACCAGGTGTACTCCTCCGCAGCTCCTCATGAGCTCAGTCAGTCAGAGTGCCACCGCAAGGACATGGTGTAATAAATGTGAAGCATTAGGGCCGGGCAATATTGACAAAGTCAAATATAATGATGTACTTGACCAAATAACTCAATTATCGCTCATGTGACAGTATTTTGACGGTGACTGTTGGCGCTTTAAGTGCAGGATATCATCTCTACTGTACTGAAAGTGTTGCTGGAGGTTTAACCACCAACATGTAGGACATAACAGTGGTGGCATTTAGTCAAGTGTGTAAGATTTAGGGGGGGATCTAGTGAAATGGAATATTATATTCATAAGCATGGGCACCGACTTAGGTTAAGTGGGAGGAGAAATGTAATGTTAGATGTGGTGAGGAGAAGGGATTACAATTTTAGGAAATTAGACACTTTCTATCCTGGGAACAGAAGCACTCTGTTGGCCCTTTTCCACACACAAAGCTGGCCTGGCTCGGCTCGGTTTGACTTGGCATGTGAGCCCAGCACGGCAGGAGTTTGCATTTCCATTACAACAGGGCTACCCACTTGAAGGTGCGTCTCTTACCTGAAGATGAGCTTGAGGAGGCTCGAGTTGAGAGGCTGTATGGCGGTGAATAAACTGTTCATGTATGTCTCTGGGATAAAGGCACTGTTTTCTTAAATTCTTCACAATAAACGTCACATGTTGTTTCACTATTTTAACGCTTTCATTATGAAGCAGCACAAACAGGAAATGTTTTCATTCTTGGGGTTACATCAGCATTACTTAACACGACTCCGACACAGCTGAAAGTGAATATGAAACGGCAAAATAAATGCAGATACCTGAAAGTACAAACAGCGACAGCAGAGAGAAACTACATTTCAAAACATAAAGATTCTGTTAGAAGCTATGAAAGTACTGAGAGCTGAACATAAAGAGACTTTAAGAATTTTCTTTCTCGCTGCTCTCCTGCACACACATGAGATGAGTATCACAACTCTTGCTTGTCGGCGGAGTGCATCACCATAGCCTGCTTGGAGGCAGTTTGGACTCCCTTTTGCCCCACTCCAGAGTAGGTCTATCTCAGGTGCAGCTCGGCGCAGTTTGGCATGCTAAAAGTGAGAATGGAAATGCAATTCGGCATGGTTTGGTTTGGCTCAGTGCAGCCAAAAACGCTGGAGGAAAAGGCCCATGTGTATTCCAAGAAATGGGCTTGTTTTTAAGGTATAATTTCAGCTATACTGTTTAATTACAGTTATTTTCAGGCAAATATGTAATAAGTAGAAATGTGGGTTCAAAACTTGACCACTTGAGTGCATTATCTGTGGTATTAATAATTATTGAGGCTGAAGAAAGTTATTTCAACACTAAACAACACTGTAATTAACAAAAATATAAACTGCTTCTCGTGCTTGAACATTTCCTACAGTTGCAAGGATGAAATGCCAAGTTCAGCCTGTGACATTCAGTCTTGAAAGCAGACCCAAAAATGCTGAATAGGGCACGAGAGAGAATGAACAAAAATGAAACTTTAATAAACTTATTCAAGATAAAATGAGGTCCAAAAAAGAGAATCAAAATGTCCACGAAACAACAAAAACATTGCGGAGAGAAAAACACAAAGAAGATGCACAAAGTAACACCAGGGAGCACAATGTAGGTGAAGACAAAGGAAGTGATCTACAAAAACCCAAAACCATGACACTCTTACTGTATGGCTGAGCAGCCTCATGGAAGTGATATTTTTCGATGAAATTTGTTAAACAAGTCACCTGCTGTTTTCAAAGTCATTCTATCAAGCTGAAACAGATTCCACATTCTGTTTGCATTCAGAGGCTGCTGGTTTGTGCGGCATGAGGGCTCTCACCGTGTGCACCGCAATATCAGATACAGTCAGCCTAATAAACTCAGTGATCAGTCAAAGTTAAAAAGCAAAGCTCTGAAAAGCTCTCACTCACTTGGTGTGAGATTTCAGATGGATTCTTCAGGAGATTTTGACCATCTTTATTCAGTGAAAGGCGCATTTCACCACAGCCAACTGTTAAATTAAATCCATCATACTGGTCTCTGCCAGTATTTCATGAGATAAAAGGGATAAAGTATGAATCCAGTGTTCTTGAAGCTTTCGGCTTTCACTTGGAACCTCAGTCAAGTGCATTTTGTCCCTCATCAGATCGCAGCGCGCACTTTACATTTTCATTGTTTAATCTTTTGAAGAATGTTCACTTAAAGCTGGTAGCAGACATAATGCTGCATTAGTCTAATTCAGATGGTAGAACCTCAATTGACTCTAACTGTGTTAACAGTCAGAAGTGTTTAAATTCATTGTGCTTTGTGCTTCAGTTAATTAATTGGTATGTTCAGCTGGGAACACATAAAGGCAACAAAACACACCCTACACCTCATCGTGTAAATTAAGTATTAAGAATAATGTAGCATATGCTATGACTTCATTTATGGTCCTTTCAAATGCTAATGAAATTTAGTCTTTAAGTCTTTGGCAGTTTTACACATACATTGTTTTTTGCTTTGCTTTTACATCTTCAGTGAGTGTGGGTCCTCTTCTATGGACACTGTCATGTTGTACCACCATGTTTCTACAGTAGCTCAGAACAGACAAACCAAACACTGGCTCTAAAGAACTCCTTGAACATTGTTGAGGAATCTCACAGCCACTGTTGATTCTTCAATATGCTTGGAAGGGTAGGGTGAGGTGAGGTGTTTGCAACTAGCTCTCTGCTAGTTGCCGCTAAATTCTGCACACTGCTTCTTTAAGTATAATACTGGGGTAGTTTTACTCTACTTTATACCTCCATTCCACTTAACAGATTGTGCTTTTCACTCCGCTATGATTAATTGTTACTTAAAAGATTCATTTTACATGTGAAATATATTATCTGCCCATAAAATCTTATGCTGCTTGGAGACTGTGGCTAACTTTGGTTAATGCTGGACAGAATTTTTTTAAAGTTCTTTAATCAAACATAGTTTTAATGATAATTAAAATCTGAAACGGTAATACTTACAAACTATAAAATGTGTATTACTGTAATCTGCTGCCGAAAGTCCCCAACATATGCACTTTCAGTCCTTTTTGAGTAACATTTGTTAAAAACTACAGTGCCCAGCTGTTTGAGGGAATAACTGACTTTTTAAAACAAAACTAAAAGAATATATTCAGGATTCGTCTTTAAAGATTTATGCCTTCAGGAGGAACCAGTGGGGTTGCAAATTTGAAAAGCGCTGCTCCTTAAAACACATTTACATACAAGTACATTTTCAGAATGTGCATATAATGATGTAGGTGAGCAGCATTATTGTTCTTCAACAGTCAAATCAGCTCTAAAAGCAGCATAATGTTTACAGTATTGCACCCATGGAAAAAAAAAACTTTTGAAGCTACATTATAATATTACACTATAACGATAATGCCAGATGATATGCCCTGAGGCACCTTACAGTTTAACAGAAGCACAGATTTTGGAGGAGACAGATGTGGCAGGTATGCTCAGTAACAGGACATGGATGAATTGTGCTCCTCTCTTTGATTTTTTTTAAGCACAAAATGTAGTTATTGTTGAGTAAGAAAGCAACCACTGACCACAAATGCATTTATTTTGTATTTTCCCCTCAACATGTCATTACTTTTTTTTTTTTTTGCAAGGACTCATATCTCTCTCTTTCATTCATGCAAAACATTTTAAGCAGTGTTCTTTCAATCTTGATGATGAAATAAGGGTGAAACTGTATAACTTTCTTAGAAAACTGAACTTTTTAAAATGCAAATTCTTACACTGTTTCACAAATCTTTTATTGAGCGTATCCTGTGTTAATGTATTATGTGCTGGTATGGACAACCCAACATCACTCACGGGAACAAATTAAGAAGATTGTGAAGACCTGAGGGGAAAGTCACTGGGGGAACTGGCAGGCTGACCTGTGCCATCTGTACCTGACCAGGCTGGACAGAGGTAGATACCCCAGGATCAAAACCAACTGAGTACAAACTAATTTATTCCCATGTCAGTAGCCAGAGGTGGCAAAAGTTCAGATTCAGTACTCAAGTAGAAGTAAAGATGCTTGTGTAAAAGAAAGACTCTGGTAAAAGTAGAAGTACTGATTCAACTTCTTTACTCAAGTAAAAGTGATAAAGTACAGGCTCTGAGATGTACTAAAGTATAAAAGTAAAAAGTCTTCCTCTGAAGGACATTTCTATCTGCTGTTTCTGTGTAAAGCGAACTGAATCTCACCTTTTCTCTGTGGTTGAGGTTCCTTTTATATTTTGTCTTTTATGTTGTTTTTGTATTGTCACATACAGTTACATCTTTTATCTTGTTTTTGTCTTGTTATGTCTTTTACATCATTTTCGTCTTGTTACGTCATATTCATCTTGTTATATCTTTCATTTTTGTGTTATGTTTTGTTAAGTTGTTTTTGACGTGTTACATAATTTTTGTTTTGTTAAGTCTCTTATATCATTTTCATTTTATCATGTACCATTTTCATCTTGTTACAGTTTTCATGGTGTTGCGCCTTTTACATTATTTTTGTCTTGTTACATCCAGTCGTTTTCACCTTGTTTCATTTCTCTTTTTTGTCTTGTTACGTCATTTTCGTACATTTTGTTTCGTTTGCATTAAAACTAAAATAGCAAGCCAAAATACAACAGTCTCTGAAATATACTCACTTAAGTAAAAAGTAGCCATCTGAAGGACATTTCTGTGCAAAAATGAAGTTTTCAAAATTTTTATATCTTTTTACGTCATTTCATGTTATGTATTGTTATATTGTTTTTTTTTCTAGCTGCATCATTTCGTGTTGTCTTCTACGACATTTTCATTTTGTTATACGTAGCCACACCTGAGACCTAGTTCAACCCAACCAGCACCGCAATCACACGACAGGCCTCACACTCTGTAGTTACATATCAAATGCACCTTCCATCTGGTGGTCTATTTAAACCGCTTTTAAAACCTCCCATCTCTCCCTCTGTACTGTCAAGGCCATTGCTACCTTGCATCAGTGTCACCGCCTGTTCATTCAGCCCCACCACCACCCCAGATCCACCTGCAGCTCCGACAGGAGGTCCCTAAGTATGTGTACATCGCTCCTCAATATCTCTATGTAACTATTAAACTGCGAGGAGTGTGATGAGGTCGAGAGCTTTGACGTCAAAACTCTGACTATGTTTTACTGCTGCAATAACCATTCTTAAAACATGAGATGTCTGACTGAAGTATTGTTATGTCACTGTCATTTTGTTACATGGTTTTCATCTTGGTACACCCTTTTTACATAGTTTTCATAGTGTTTATGTCTTGCATTTAAAACTAAAGTAGCAAGCATTTTTTGAAAATGTAAGGAGCAGAAATTACAGATATTTGTGTTACAATGTAGGGAGGAGAGGTAAAAAGTTGTCAGAGAAAGAAATACCCTAGTAAAGTACAGACACCAGAAAAATATTTGTACTTACTTCCCTTTTCTGTCAATAACTCAGTTAATCAAGTCACGGAAAGTCTGGGGAAAGGCATTGACTAGTGGATGTGAAATACATTGATACAGAGGGGATGTGCATTATACTATCACTATTTATTTTAATGACGATTGTTGGTATAGAGTCAACATGCACTTTAATGCCAGCCTAGACTGTGATGACATTTATGATGGCTGCTATAGATGATCTCAGCCTATTGTTGCTTTTGTCTGATGTGCTTTTAATGCGACTATATGTTTAATGCATCTATTTGTTCTGTGCTGTAGCACAAATTGCCTCCCAGAGGACATTAAAGTTTCCTAAGTCTGAGTCTGACATATGCTTGGAGCCCACAGTATGTTGGTGTGATTTGCAGTGTGATCCCAGGCGTGTCTCCTGAAAGTTGAAATGAAACCTACACTCTTGCTGGAAAACTATTTTCACAGCCTACAATTTTTGCCTTGACTCCGGGCCATGTCACTTTGAAAAGATGATCCTGTGCAGCCAACCCCGCTGCTGCTGTGCTCATGTCCATTCAGTCAGCGGGAGAAACCTAAATCCTGCTGTCAAAGGATTCAGAAAGGAAGTGAAATCACTGGGCAGTGTGCACCCAAATCAAATCAAACCTCATTATGTCTTACATCACCTATTTCATCCATGATTTTGTTCGGCCATCTTCCTCGCTATGAGAGTTTGAAACAGCCATCCTGTGTGGCAGATGAGTCCCTAAACGCCTTCATCCTTTCAGGTATGCCGACTGGGTGCAGCCCACTGACCCGTGACAACCTCTTTAGCCTCCAGGAGTCTCTGGTGCAACCAAGCAGAAGGCTCAAAACAAATAGCCTTTAATAGAATTTAAATATGTGGAATTAAATTATGTAAAGTAAGCAGGACCCTTAACCCAAGCCCACCCTCCGGCAAATCAACTCCTGACGATAACGCTAGGCTACAGTTTATTGTTGCTGCAGCATTCAGTAATATCTGGAAGTTCCTCAGCACAAAAAGCTCAAAAACTTACATCCTAAGCCTCCAAATCCTACCATGTCTTTTTTTCTCTTCAACTTTTATTTGCCTGACTGGAAAAAATTCATTAAATTTGCATCTAACAAAATTGTTCAAACTGTATCTTTTCATTTGATTTCAGACTGATCCTCAAAGCGTGAATGCTGGGAACAGTGCTCATCTTTAAACCTGCCATTAGAATGCATCTCCATGTGTCTGCAGTGATCAGATCTCACTTACCCGCTCTAAACACATACATCATTTCAGTTTGCAAAGATCAATGTGTTGTTTTTATCCTGAATTTGATGAATTTACAGTTTATCAGACCACAAATGAGACAAGAATTAGGTTGGGGAGAAAAGACACTGACAGAGGAAACAGGAATCAGTGATTACTGTGCAAAAACACAACTTCAGAAATTTATTCACTGATTTTGGTAAAACTGGATCAAATATAATGGAGAAAATGTTTCTCTCCTGTGTTCTTTGGCTGCTTAGTTTCAACTCTGCAATTTACAGACTTCCTTGATAGACTGATGGCTTTACTTGTTGCTAAAGTAACCACAAACAGCTGCTAACTATAGCTGCTGTTAGCTAGCTAGCTCAATTAGCTGTGCCGCTAGCAGTCCCAATAGCCTTAAAGCTTAAATATAGCTCTATTAGCTTTATTAAGCACTGTCAGTGCTCCAAATTTATATTGCCCCTAGTTGCATGGCTAACTATCTAGCCAGTGGCAGCTACACTTAACAGCACTTATTACATGGCTTTGCTAAATGCTTGATTCTGATTGGTTGTAGCAATTAAAATCATTGTTAAATCACTAAAATCATTTTAAAATTAAAATATTTTGTGTCAAATTATCAAGTTTTTGGTACATTTCCATGTAAGAAGTAGGATAATGTACTGTGACAGATCACTATTGTGCAATAAAGCCGTGTCATTTTAAAATATGCCTAATATTTTTGGGGGTGTCAGTAACCATGAAGAATGTGGGATAATGTACAGCGAGCAGGTCATTATTGTTAAATAAACCCCCTCATGATGATTATTGTGAAATAAACTCCTTCAGGATGACATGACATCATCCTGTCAGGATTTATTTCACAATAAAGACCTGCTCACTGTACGCTATCCCTTACTTAGAGAAGAGCCGGCTCTTATGGCTCCCAAATGGCTTTTCATTTAGTATCACTCGAAGCCTTCTATTTTAGCCTAATTTAGCAATTATGAATGTTTGTTGTTGGTAAGATTTTTACTCAGTGTTTTCATAAAAGCCTTATTTTTATGCATTTCTTTTATTACAAAAAAATGATCTCTGATGGATATTTTCATTTTACAAATTCTGCTCTCAGCTTTGAGCAGCAGCAGGGCTGAGCAGAACCAGCTGAAGATTCGTCTCTCCCCAATCGCTACAAAGAATCGGCTCTTAGAGCCGGTTCATTCACGAATGACACATCACTATTACTTAGAGGACACTTCATATATTTACTATAGTAACACGTAAAGCAACAAGTACAGCTATCTGTCCCTTAAGACACTCTGTAAATTGCAGAGAGTTGAGGCAGAGCAGCCGGAGGATATCAGACAGCGTGTTTCATGTCTACTCCATCCATGAGCATTGTTGTGGCTTCTTCTTTAGACATTTGATGTTCTTGTCTGCAAGTGGTTTGAGTAATTGGATCACAGTGTGTCTTGGTAGTTGTTTGCACTTGTATTTAGTGCCGTCCACTTGTGATCTGATCACCCAAGATACATGTTAATACCAGCTGTAGCACAATTTGACATCACAACCTTTTCCTGTGTTTTTACATCCTATGATGCGGTTCCGAAATTTTAAATAGTTGCGTGTCAAAATCTCAAATCCAATCCAAAATGACTTTGTTCCACTAATCAGCTAGCTGTGCTTCTGTATAACTTTGTCTGAATGTGTTTTAACAAGCAGCACGCATATGTTGTGTGTGTGTTGTGTTTGTGTTGTAGAGCGGTCATCCGAGGTCGAGCGATGTCAGTGTCAGTGCTCTCCCTCCTTGTTGACCCTGTCATGGTGACTGCCATCCAAGTGTCTCCATCCGAGCGATGCTGCTCGCGCACACACACATCGACACACAATGATCTGACATCTTCAAGTGCAGGGGCAACAGCACTGTCAGCGTCAAGGCCAAGGCCAACAGGATGGGCGACTTCAAGTGTCTTCCCTGAGTCACCACTCCGCCCTCCCCACCATCCACAAACCCCAACCACACCCAGCACCTCCTCCTCCCAGCAGACAGCAGCAGTGACTCCAGGCATGCTGGAGACTTTATAAGACTTAATGCATTTATAATTACTATTTAGATTAAGTAATCCTTGATGTTTATTTTTAAAGAAAATGATAGTAACAGCAACAATTTTATTTTTCGCTGTCAAACTTTAGCTGTGCATAAAGTTGCACAGGTGTGATATTAAAGTCCGTGTAAACGGAAAAAGGGAGTTTTTCTTCTAAACACATTATACATGATAAAATATAATTGCTGAAAACGTGAAAAGACTGAGAACCATTGATGAATTGTGGAGTTATACCGTTAAACTGTTCACTATTCACGATTTCTGTGTTCAGGAGTTTTTGGGCGGACCTGAAACATGGCTCGGTGACGTGTCGGAGCCATGGTCCCCCAACACTATATAAGCCCCACAAACTAACACACAAACAACATCATTGCCCCCTCCCCTGACCCTACCCAACGGTCAGTTACGAACAAGCCTTCAGCAGCTCTTTCAGGCCAAATCAGTCCAGCAGTTCACTTCAGCTCACTTCAATTCCAACAGTCCGACAAAGAAGGAAAAAAAATACCATCCTGTCACCATCCTCTGGCTCTGGTGGCTCAAACATGACATAATTACTTATGAATACTAATACTTTTAATCATTTAAATTTGTCTGGGTGATTCATAACCCATTTCTATGGTGTGACAAACTCATAACACAGATTTATTGTTGCTTTACACAACCTTTAATCATATAGTTGCTTTCCAGTCAGTGTTGGGTCATTATAAAATGTAGCACAGTGTGTCTTTGTGATTACAGGCAGAAACATTAGATCGTTAACATTAAATTTCTATCTTATATAGTTAGCTAGCTAGCTGGCTTGACAACTAAATATAAAGTGGATTTTAAGTGGCAATCGTTAAGATTTCCACTTAAATAAATGTCAAAGTCTATCGATCACCAAATGAGGTGACACAATTGTCATCAAAGTATTGCAATATTTTTATAATTGCAGTATTTTGAACTGCATGTCTGTGGCAACATTACAAAATAAACAAAACAAAAACAAACAAACAAATGCTATACTAAGTTACTGCTATTGAAATCTCTATAAACAGATGTCTGCATATGAATGCAACAGCTAAATCACTGTCAGAATGATAGTCGATAGGGTATGAGATCACTGCTAATGCAAACCAAACATTTCCTACTGTGGCAGCTTCATATTAAAAGCATTTTACTGGCGAAACGCAGGCTGACTTTTATTATGAAGGAAGTGACAGGAAATGCAATTTATTTGTCAGTCAGTTTAGCATTGTTCATAAAAAATATGTCTACAAAACAACATCCATTTTCTGCATTTTGCGACAACAGATCAGTTTGAAATATCACAGAGACCAATGGAACAAGAAGGGGCAGCCACAGTGAGCTGTTAGATGAAGAGCTGGGCGCTGTGACATCCAACTTCTTCGCCATGTAATGAACTCCTTTAACTCACTGTGCCCTGCTGTTTACAGACTCATGCCATATGCAGCACAAAATCAGATCATGGTTGCTCACAGAACAAAGGACAAGGTCAACTATCAATTGGCTTCTTTATTAAAACAACAGTAGTTTGTTTTGCTGCCCCCAGACTCCTGTGACTTGTAGCAATAAACCACATTTTCTATTACCGCTTGTAACGGGTGTCACCAAATTAACCAGGACTGAAATCTTTGAGGTTGCCATTTACAATACAGTAAATTTAGAGAATGCATGTGAACAGAGGTTGATTATGTATTCCACTGGATTTACTGAGGTCACACAATTTGTGACTGTCAGTTTTGATTCTCTGTTTCTGAAGAGTAGGTGTAAACATGGTGTAGATGGGACTTAAAAGGAAGGCTGCAGTGGTGGAAATAAACATGCATTAAATATAGGCTTGTAAATAATTAAAAAGCGATTACTACGTTTCCTTTGTTTTAGATTTTTAAGTCTGCGTTTGACTGTATTTATCCCCCATGGTTAAGTGTTCTGTTGTTTTTTCTGACTTTAGTAATCTCAGAGAAATCCCACTTAGTAGCTCTCCTTCACTTGCAGTGTGTGTGTCGAGGGCAGTCCCAGGATCAGTCCTGGGGCTGACTGTAATGAGCTGCTGTCTCATTAAATCTGGACACCCTGAATGCGTCCACAAATTTAACAAAAATAGCAATGCACATTTGCACAGTGACATTCTCTTTGTAAATCTGGCCCAGAGAGAGCTGAAAATGCAACAGCGAGATACATTTTTTTCCCCCAAGTTTCATTAGAATCTGATAAATTGCATCTGAAATGTTGTACATGGTCAATAAACAAAAATGATGTTGCAGTCCTTGTGGCTCAAAGAGTGTATAAAAGCAGGACTTCACAGGAAAACACTAGGGTCAGACTAACAGAACAATAACCAATGGACCACATAACAGAAACATTTAGGCCCTGTTTACACCTGGTATTAACATCTGTCCTGGGGGATCCAATCACAAGCGGACAAGTCTTAATATTGGTGTAAATGCACTGAGGACGAATTGCAACATGATCGCTTTGAACACATTTGGAGGTGGTCTGGGCTGCCCAGGTGAAAACTGTGTTTCTCACAAATGTCTTTTCTTTCTTTTATGAGAAATAAATGAGATTCTTATTTTGAGCTCACTGAGGTCTCATCTGTTTCTCCTAAACCCGCCTTAGGAGAAGCAAAGAGCAAAACAAAAGAGAAGCAGGAGATCTTTTCTTGAGCTCATAGATGTCTCAGAGGTTTCTCTTTTACAACCGTTCGGAGACTTTAATTTAACCACTGAGAAAAACTGAAGCTCTCATTTAAGAGTTTTCTTTTAGATGTCAGTGTTTTGAGAGAAATTTAAGATCAGTGCAGTGAGACAAAAAAAAAAGATATTTTAAAAACATCAGTTGAGCTCAAATTAGTCTCAGGCTGAGAGGAGAAAAAAAAATGCTATTTCTCAGGAGCTGAATTTAAGAAGTATGAGAAAATTCAAAGTCGAAGTCTCACATTGGTCTTAAACTGAGCTCATTTATGTCTAGACACTGGCTCAACAAAGACTAGATCTTATTTTGAACTTTTCCTGATTGTGGACATTCATGTGTACATTGATGTGTCCTGGGCCACGCTGAAGTCCACATGATCTCTTTTTGGTTCACTGTAATACAAATCTGACCTCTCGCTGAGTGAGGAAAACTTAATAAGCTTTGCACATAGCACATTTAGCAGCTGTTTGAACACATTTCACCATTTACACTGAATTTATTAAAGAAGACAACATTTGATGATAAACGTGTGAAATTAGGCCTGGTCGATATAGCTGAAAAATTTCATGTTGATCGATATCGACAATTATTGATCATGTAGGTTGTGACTGACTACATGTTGTATACTCCAAGTTGTGGAAGTGGCTAAGATGATCAAATGAGTAAAAATCACAATATTTTTGACCAAATACCTTGATATTGTGACATTATTGTAGGGATGACTATTTGTGCTTTCACAAAGTAGTAATCCAATGAGATTTTTTTTATAATTAATAACTATTATGACTAATTGGGTGAAGGCAAATAATAGAACAGCTAGAACAGTCTGGTAAGTTCAGAAAATAACATAATTTTACTGTAATGCAGCTTTTAAAAAGAGGAAAAGGCAACACTTATGCCATATCACATTATGGCCAAAATCTATCACAATATCTAGTCTTATATCACGATATGATATAATATTGATATATTGTCCAGCCCTTTGTCAAATCTTACAAATACTGTAAATAGTAACCAATACAGGCTACTTTCTTTGTCACTAGTTGAGAAAGTCAAAAGACTCCCTTAAAGATTACACAATTTTGTGAGTTGTTAGGAGAAACTTTAAGTTTCTGAAATGCTGTCTAACATGGACATGTTAGAAAGCAGTTCAGAAAACATGAAAACGGAGAACTATGTAGACCTGAATTGTGGACTTAGACCATATTGTTGTTCATGATTTCTGTGGTCAGGATTTTTTGGGTGGACCCGAAACATGGCTCTGTGTCGTGCCAGAGCCACGGTCCCCTAACGCTATACAAGCCCCAACAAACCCTCCTGAATGGTCAGTTACGAGGGTACCTTCAGTGACTCTCTCAGTCCAAATCAGCCCAGCGGTTCACTTCAGCTCACTTCAGTTCCAACAACACGACACAGAAGAAAAAAAAATACCATCCTGTCACCGTCCCTGGCTCTGGTGGCTCAAACACATCTGGACATGTCCATTAAAGCTGCTAGATGGAGCGCCCATGTTTCAGGTTGTTTTCAGGTCAGAGTGGTGTTTGACACTGAGGCACTGGAGCGGACACGTCCCTCGTTTTTCAGGACAGAGAAACCTGCTCATTTTTTCATGATTTTGAGACCTAATTTTATATTCCTGAAGTCAAATCAGGTTTTTAACCTTGTTAACTTCTCCATGCGGTGTTCTTCATGTGTTACAAGATATATCAGGAGCGAAATAAGTGGTAAACAGCATGTCGGAACATCATAATCTTAAGGAACCAATCCCATTAATTGAGTGGGTGGCGCTATACATATCAATAGTAACGATACCCACCCTGCAGGAAAAGCTGGATGTAGTTAGCTACTATAATTAGCTAGCAAAACAGAGGAAAAGCCAGGTGCAGCTACTTGGGAGTAGGGGTGGTGGTTGGGTGTTGTGGGGTGTATAGAGAGGGTGGGGACTATTTGCATATTCATCCTTGAAAACAAAATGAAGGCAAGGTGTAGAGATATATGTAAGCCATTTTAACAAGGTATTTGAACTTATTTTGCAAAAAAACCATCAGACACAGTTTGTTACTTCTCGTGGAGCATTTTCTATCATTTAAAACATGACTGAGGTGGACTTTAATTGTTTTTTTTAATCATTCAAATTTGGCTGGGTGGTTATTAACATGTTTCTGTGGTGTGACAAACTCAGAACACACATTTATTGTTGCTTTACAGTCTTTTAAGTGTCACTGGCAGCATCAGGCATCAGCGAGCACAATAGACGCATCAATCAGAGCCGTCTCCGTTATCCCACTTAGTTACCACCTGCTTATTCCCAACCTGAATGCTCCTGTGCTTCCTGCTTTAGAAAAGTTCCATTTAACACAAAAAAACTGTGTATGTGTGTGTGTGTGTGTTATGTGTGTACAAGAGCAGGCGAGTGTGTGTGTATATTCTGGTGGAGCTAATACAGTCCAATAAAGGATTGCTCCATCCTATATTTGCGAAGTTCTTATTTTATCTCGCATCTATTAGCCTACAGGCAGACAGGACTCTGCCGCGTACTTCACCGCAGAGCGTGTGTGTGTGCGTGTGTGCACACAGACTCGCGTTTTGAGGGTGATGTATTGAGCCAATCACCGAGTGACGTCTCATACATCACTTTTATTGCGGTGGTTTGGCCCTAACCCTCTTCCTTTCCCGTGTTGCTCAATCTTTTCCCCTCTCTCCATTTTAGGCAAAAGCGGCAGCGGAGGAGAAGATAAATAATAAAGTTTTCATGAGACTTTCACATTCTCAGAGACAAAGAGGGCTTGTCAGTGCGCTGAGAGATAGTGTTTATCCCCTTTGACAAGATTCACTGTGTCAAACTATACAAGCTGCGGCTGACATTAGCCCGCTGACCTCTTGTATCCGTCTACAGGTGGCGGCGTTACTTTTTTTGGGCGGCATTTTGAGCAAACAGCACGCAGATCGTTCCATTTATAGCTGAGGTGAAAGCCATAAATAATAACGGGTGGGATCAGCTGCCGTGCTTCTCTCTGCAGAATACAAAGTGGGCCTTTTACCTTCTCACCATATTGCTCAGAGTAAACATTTGAATTTTACAACAATAAACACATCCTCTACTTTCAGAGCTCCATTCTTCCTCTTTCAACATCATAACCAGGCATTATAAATTCCTAATGTGTCTCATTCCTGCCTCTAATGAGTTTTGATGGACTGCTTTTGTCTGGCCAGCCCACATTATTTGGCTCACGCTACACAGGCTTTATTATGCTAAATAAACAGCCACAAGACTTCTTTGTTGTTGCTAATGTCGTCGAATAAAAGCGCCATTTCACCGCTAATTGTCCTCTCTAATCTTTTCACAGATAATTGTTTTTATCCCAACAAAATCTGTCTTGGCTCGCGGTTCATCGGCCTTTGGCCGCACAGTTCGTTTTTTTGATTTGACTTCCTTTGCATCCCGTTCGCTCTGCTAGAGGGGTCTATATGAAACGACTTGGCTCGGGATCGAGATCTTTTAATAGTAATTCCTCATTGAGGGTTCATTTTCTGGTACATGATCCCACTGAGCTCTAATTAACAAAAGAGCTCAGTGTTCTTTTGGATGTTAAACAGAAGGCATTAAATCATTCTCATTTCTACATCACTTTTTTTTCCCAGCACTGTTTGCAGTTTTTCTATTTCTGTGGGATCATTTGGTGCTGTGATACTATTGTTTTTATACAGTTACTGAGAGCTGACAGTTTATGCAGATATCTATTATAAATCAGTGGCAGCTGGTACATTGTTTCTGGGTGGGGGGGGCCGGGCAAACCTACTATGACTCAGCTAAATGAAAACCTTGTTATAATGAAGCATCCTTAGTTACTGTAAGTTAAGGTACTTAACAAATTCTGATTATTTTTTATACTACAATTTCTTATGGTGAAAGATGAAAGTCAGCTAAAAGTACCTCAATAAGTGTGAAAGAAATCCGACAGCACAAATTCTTAGACAATAGCAGAAACAGAAAATAACTATATTTTATTTTAAAAAATGATTAAAATATGGTATAACTGTACATGTAAAATACCTGTGTGATCAAAAAGTGAACTGGCTTACCGATTGATTCCACCAAACATCTGCGCCACAGTTCTGGTCCATCCTCCGCATGGCTGCAAGCCCCACCAGCAGCGTTCCAGAAGCGTTTCAGCAGCGGAGTGTTTTGCACGCCTATATTATGTTTACTTGCTCAGATTTTGTTGATTAGGTCCTTTCTTTCCTTGCTCTTTGTGCTTCTACCATGGATAAGGAGGCTACATGGTTACATAGTTTCTTTTCTGTCTGTCTTTATGATCGTGAATCTGCATGGTTTCTTTTATTTTGAAAATTAACTGGATTCTGGATTCTCCCTGCCTGTTCCGCATCTGACTTCCTGCCCGTTTGATCTGCTCTGTGCTAACTGACACAACATTTGTCAAAAAAAGACTGAGAAAGATGAGAAAGATGCGCCAAGACGCTGCTGGTGGAATCACAAGCATGATCTAGAATGGCTGCGGATCGTGCCGACTGCCCTGGCACGGCCGTAATGCAACGCAGCCATGCCTGGTGGAAATTGCGGGTTAGAGGCATTTGCCACTTTGTAGTTTAAGCTTGTAGTTTAAATTTTTCCCTCCTCTCTTTAAGAGATGTAAATTTCTCACTGACTCTTGGGCTCTGACTCTTCTGCCTTTCGTCTCAAAACCAGTCTGGCCATTCTCCTCTGACATCGGGCATCAACAAGGCATTTCCACCCAGAGAACTGCCACTCACTGGATATTTTCTCTTTTTCGGACCATTCTCTGTAAACCCTAGAGATGGTTGTGTGTGAAAATCCCAGTAGATCAGCAGTTTCTGAAATACTCAGACCAGCCTGTCTGGCACCAACAACATGCCCACTTCAGAGTCACTTAAATCACCTTTCTTCCCCATTCTGATGCTCGGTTTGAACTTCAGCAGGTCGTCTTGACCACAGTTGTTGGCATGTGATTAGCTGATTAGATATTTGTGTTATCGAACAGTTGAACAGGTGTACCTAATAAAGCGGCCAGTGAGTGTGGGCTCCGTATTGTCTGTGCATTCCAAAACATCAGCCCCACATCCTGTCAGTGGCTTTGCTGCTTGTAAATACTTTCAAGAAGTATTAGCTTTTGATAGCTACAATCTAGGCTCGTCGCAACTATGGAAACACATTGAAAGCTGCAGTTGTAGAGGTCCTGGAAGTCCTTATCGAAGGAGATGCTCCTCAGTCCTGTAGGACACCTGTCCCAAAGCACAGGCACTGCGTCAAATGACATGTGCGTGTGTTTAATTATGGGCACGGGTCGGGTCACAGAGCTTATTTGAACAATTCCATTTCCGATTTAGAGATAATTGCAGGTAACAGGTTTGTTCTGGTTCTCAGCTGTGCAGGTGTGGGCGGGTTAGCAAAACTGGACCCATGCAGGAGTTAATAAAACAGTGAACAAGCAAACAAACATAAAATAACACTGCACATTTTATAGGCTGTTTTTTATGTAGCTGAGATCAGTGTTCCTCACTCCATCACTAAGCAGTGGACGTTATCTGAAATCATTTGTGAAATTTAAACAATCCTTAACAGTTTGGTGGCTCTTAAATCATGATAAAAATCCCCGTAGTCGGTCTGTCAGGAGGGCGGCTGGTTTCACCTCCTCAATACCTGCTTGCACCTAATCAGCAACGACAAACGAGACTTGCCGTACACGTAAAAAAGTTGCTCAGCAGCACTTAAGGTTAACATGCATCTTGTCGAAGCACCATCCAGCTACACACAAGCTCACACACACTTACTTACCTGGCATGCCTAGTCATCTCTTCACAGTTGGTTTCACTTCATTTTAGTGCTAGCCAGCATGAACACATGCACATACACACGAAACACACCCTTGAATGAGCCAAACTGGCAAGCCTCATTGGAGATAGACGGCACTTTGGATGTTAAACAGGCGCTGAGAACACTCATGCATGACTGAGTTCTCATCACGGCAAATCTAAAGCATCATTTCTTACCAACATTACAGTATGTGATTTGGTCAAACTACTCGCAGCACAGGAGGCTGGAGCTGATTGGAGGAAATCTGCCAGCTAATCCGGAAAGTGGATCCAGGCAGTGCAAAGTTCTTTATCAGTCTCATATTTTTTTTCAATTCCATCTGTCCTCAGTTTGACACCATAAAGAAGAGGGAAGATAGCAGAGGGAAAAAAAAAAGGCTGTAATGTTAATTTCTTTATAAATATGATACAAATGGCTTTTATAGGTCAGTCATGAAGTCAGTCAGTCTTCTCAGTGATGCTGCAGCTGGTAACTCCTTCAAACTTTGCTACATTTTTGTTTTAATCTGTTATTTTTTCGGCTTTATTGCTGAAACTCGTCTCACCTATGCCAGAAATACACTGATAGGCATTGGAGAATGAAGTGTGGGGTTTGGATTAAAGACCAGCAGACCTTGAGACAATCAGCAATGTACATGGCGTCTCTCAACCATCCAGTCAGATCAGCGGGACCAAGCATTGTGACAGGACTCCAGCAGGACAAGTGGAGGAGGACTCTGTGTTTATACTGATGTTGCTTCATGTAAAAACTCAGCCAGAGTTAGTGGACAATGTTTTCCAGATGTTGAACTTTTAATGTGAAGATGTCAACCATATTATCACCATGTTGTTGCTGCTGTTTACATTGAGCCAGATGCAAATTTAAAAAAAATGGTACTACAGAATTATATCCTTGATGTATATGTGTATTTATATTTATATACTGTACATAACTGTACATATTTTATTTCATTTTATATTTTATCCCATTGTATTCTGAACTGAGTGATCTGTATATAGGTTAAATGTGTGTAAGATTAAGGCATGTGCAACCCTGTGTTGTACAGTGTCAAGTTCACTGGCTAATAATTTTTGTCATAGTTTTCACATTTTTTTTTACTGATGAAAACTAAATAAAAATTACTTTATGATGACAAAAACTGACTAAATCTATTGACACACAATGAATAAAAATGGGACGAAAATGTTCAGGAAGGACCAGCTGAAATCCAGTATGACTAATATGTGTTTATTCCTTCAGAAGTTCTGGATCTGCCCTTGGCTCTCTCCTCCAAAGCTCCTGGAGCTCAGCAGCTGTCCTTTCACATGCTCTGCAAAACCCTACAACACACACAACTTTTTTTTTTTTTTTTGTGGAATATTTACAACTTGCGCTGTCACCTTGCACTTAATACAATGTCGCCAGCAACATTATATTAAGCTGCAGTTATTTCAGAGCCTTCTTGTGCTTTTTATAATGTTTAAACAGGGCTAATAGTACTAGCTAACTTGACGCACCAGATGGTTTGTTATTCAGAACCATCAGGGAAGTTGTCAAAAGAAAAGGGCAGGCACTTTCAAAAAACACTTGGTAGGTTATTGGATGAACCATCTGTGTATCATGGCTAACAAGTTGCTTCCATGGATGCTTCTTGCTGTTGTAGCTGCTAGTAGTCCCTCCTAGGACGCTGATTGGCTGCACCTCTTTAATGAGGACACAAACAGATAACTTGAAGCCTGGCAGGATGTTGGGATCTCGCGAATCCAGCTGTCTCGCAAGGTAAAGAACTAGCTACATTCCATTTGTAAACTACAGTGGCTCTAGAGTGTCAGACAGAATAGCCAGTAAAAAAAGGCACACTTGCACATTATTCCCACTGTTAATTTAGGGAACATAACAGTGCCCATAGTGAACATAATGCCCCTACTAAAAAAGTTCCTGGCTCGCGGAGGTAATGTTTTAGTGGAAATGTTCTACTGGGGGGCTTCCGGGTAGCTCAGTTGGTGGAGGTGAGCCCTGTGTGCCGGGGCTGTTGGTCCTCAGCATCCATGGCTTCAGCTCCCGCCTGCACCCCTTTACAACATCCGTTATCCCACCCTCGCTCCCCCAATCCTGTCATATCTTCAGTTCTCCTGTCAATTAAAGGCAAAAATGCTCAAAATTTAAAAAAAAAAGTTATATTAGTAAATCATGGTTTGTAGTTTTTGAACTAATAATAGAACAATACATGGCATCATGCAGGGAAACTAAAACTAAAACAATTCCAATTATTAAAATATGACTAAAACTGAATCAAACTTAGCTTCCAAATTCACACAGGTGGTATAATGATCAATAAATTGCCTTGATACCTTTATAAAAGTGCCAAACTTTTGCCAGGGATTCTATAAAAGAAACTCTGGTTTCTGTGGAGTTTTCCCTTTGAGAGAACAGAGATGGGAGAAGAGAGAAATACGTTGAGAGAATAGAGGAAAGGAGGGTTAGGATGGGTCAAGAGGGTGGGGAAATAAGAAGAACAACAATAAGAGCAAAAAATAAAAAAAATAAAATAAAAAAGAGGAACAAAAGACAAAGGAGACGTGAGATGTTGTTTAGCCCGCTAAGCCTCCGGGATGTCCCATGGGTTTAGTTCTGTTTTATTTTGATTTGATCCATGACAGCAGGACAGATCAGTACAAAAGCAGCCATTGCACTGTTGGGCGCTCACTGTGGAAGTGAGAGCTCACCTTCACATGCCTGAAGAAATCAATCGCCACACAAACACTGCATAAAGCTCGCTTGTGTGAAAGCCTTCGAGCTCAGAGAAATATCAGAACTCTGCTGTTGTGTTGAAAAGAGGATTTCAAACAAGAAGTGCTTTTATTTCAGAGGAAGTCTTGGACTGTGGCCATGCAAACTTCTGAGGTATTACTGCTACCACTTTTAACTCCGACCCCCCACCAAACTTTCCTTCCTCGGGCAAATTTCACCAAATTTGCAACATAAGAGCGGTGATTTGCAACATAAGATCTTTTCCTTTTGCTGAATTTGACACGGTGCACTCATGAAAGCAAACACCATGCTTGCAAACTGTGTGTAAGTGATTGCACCCTGCTTTTGTGAAACAGGCCCCTGGATAGTACATCTCACCAGCACCTGAGGCAACACACCCACGCATATGAAACCTCTTGTATTGTTTTCATGCAGTGCTGTTTTCAGCCTGAATGTCTGGTAATGTTCCTGATGCTGCTGTTGACTGCTGCAATTCCTAAGCACTACTACTGCTAATACAATTATAACTGTTACTAATTAGGACTTGGAGTTATATAAAATGAATTTAAGGGACAGTAACACAGTGACTCTTGCTGTGAACGGTAACATCCAGACCCAGTCCTGACTTCCCTCCAGAAAGGGGTTTTCCTACATTCCTGTGATACAACACAATGCTGATGGTACCTGACTTTTTCTAAAAGTGTCTGTATATTATTTAAAATGTTTTATATAAATTACATAAAAGGCAAAGAAAATGTGATCATTTTTACCTGTTTCAGCCTATAGGCATTCATAATGACTACGTGGAAATTGCCACTGGAATATTGTTACGTTTTGCTCAGTTGGAGATGCATTTTGGTTGCTTAGCAACTATCATTGTCTCTGTCAATAAAACATCATAAATGGTCTCCAATTTCTCAACATTAAAATGTAAATTATTAATTCATTAAACCCAATTAAGTAGGGGAGACCAGGGACGGTTGTAACACTTTTTTGTCTCAGCACCTATAACTCACTGAATTTTTGTGTTAAAGCTCTCAAAGTTTGAAACAAAGTACCCTTACCTTGGATCACTGATAGTTATTATCCTACAGAATACATTTTGGTGTTATTTCATTTTTAAAAAGACAAACTAACTATGCATTAATCTCTTTATCATTAGAGATAAAAGTCAAAATGAAAACTTATTACTAATTCTAGTAGTAACTGAATTCTGACACCTCTAGCGTTAAACCATTTGCCATAGCCACACAGCCACACCTGACACTTTAGAGCTCCCACTACAATATGAAATGTCCATCTATTTTTAAGGTGGGGCCCCCTTGTGGACGAGAAGGTTTGTATTTAGAGGATGGTGGATATATTTTTATTTTTTATTTAAAGTTTTGAGTAACTTGTAATTTTGTTATGAATGTGATGTCCATTGTGTCACTTCTGTCACATGACGTGTTTTTTAAATTTATGTATTTGTGGGCTTTTGTGCCTTTAATTGATAGATAGAATGGTGGAATGACATGCAGCAAAGGGCTATAGTTAATTTAACCCAAATCACAATCCTTTCCTAACCCTAACCAAGCAGGTTTTGTGCCTAACCAAACTGCAACTGTTTTACAACGTAAACCACATGTGTAAAATTTACAACACACAAAATGTTGTTTTACTCCATATGTCTCCCCTGGCCACCCTGCAATGGCTCTTTTTTCATCACTAAGGGGATAGTCCAGCTTCATCCTCCCATCAAAGTTCTGGTTCTCAGCTTTGTGGGTGCAGGCGGGGGCGAATTTGCAAAACTGGACCCGTGCAGGGCTCTGAACTCTTGTTTTGTGTTTGTTGGCAAGATATCTCCTGTGGTTCAAGAGTCACCTGAACGCAGTGAAGATTCTACTTTGTTCATTTTGTCCCTGCCAAGTAGCCAGGTAGCTAGTGCTAACATGTCAACCAACACAAACAGCAGCAGAAATAGATGAATTAATGAGAGGATTGTAAAGTTTCTGCTCTGTCTGTGCTGAAAGTGATGATTAAAGTGGACGTCGGTGCCCGCCGGGCCGCAATCATCTGATATTGTCTGTTCATAACTGTATGGGATAACTCGTATTTTGTTAATAACAATGACACGACAGGTCATGATGAAGGTTATCTTTATTGTCCCCTCAGGGAAATTTGTTGTGCAGCAAGGATTTAGATGGGAACATCTTTCAAAAAGGCAGGCTTGCAAGTGGTGCAGGTCTTTTGTTATTGAGACTATTTTATGATATAGTCTTAAATGTGACGTTTCAATCATGTTTAAATCATCTTTCTGCATTTTTCAGGGTACAAACCATTAAAATTGTCAATAATCTCTGAGCTTTATTTTTGGCCATATTGTCCAGCCTTTCTGCCAATACTATTACATCTACTATTAGAGTAGTGTAGTGGGAGAGGCTCTAACACGTCCCAGTCCATTCTTTACATAGACACTGTGAGGTGAAAGGTAGCTGGAGGAATTCAAGCTTGGATGAGTTCTCCTGCCTGAAACAAACAATGGGCAATTGTGTTGTAAAAAATTGATGGGAAGTCTAAAACACAAGACTGTACAGGAGAGAGGTCAACTAGGAGTCTTAGGGAGCATCGTGGTAAGAGACATGGAATCACTGAACTTGAAATACTGTTGACTGCACCGCTAATGGCTGCAGGAAGTTAGAGGCTGAGATTTGCAGAGCTCTCAACTTCAGATTCTGGAGTATTTTAGGATCACTAAAGAAACGGAAGTGTTTCTGAAAACTACAAAGGATGCTAAACATACCACTAATGCCACTGTTGTCCTTGCTCGAACAACTACTAGTAGCACATGTTTAATTGATGCAACTTCTGTGATTAAATACTCAGCATCAACCTTTTTTCCATTATTTAGACAGAACAAAGAGAGAGACAAAAAAGGGTTTCATTAAACTGCAACAAACTCCAACAATATCACTGACGAAAGAACAAGTGACTAAAATGGAATTTTAAAATAAAAACTGCAGGCCTAATGAAATCTCTCTGTTGAGTACAGGTTGATATTTGGACTAAATTTAATGCTTTTACTACCAGTGTGGCTTGTATTTCTGTCACCTTGTGAGTCTGTGTGAGTGTGTGTCATAATGGCAAAACCACAGAAGTGGATTTTAGTATTCTTTCAACTCAATAGCATCACAGTGGTGCAAAATGCAGTCATGAATCTGTGTGGTTGAGATCAAAATGAAAACAGAATTCAAAATCATGGGTCTTCAACAGGGCTGCCATGACCGCTAGGGAGTTACCACAGGTGGCTCCCCAAATTTTTTTGACCATTTTTTGAACGTTTTTCTTTTGTTTAAATGAAAATGTGTCTGAAAACCAACACTAACATGAACACAACATGTTATTAGTTAAGATAAATCAGACTATTGAAAAATGAACAAACCCAAAAGCATTTACAACACTGACAAAAGTCTACCCATGACTCCTTGTGCAATCATGTGAGCTGGCTAACCAACTAAATCACTGTGTGGCACCTATCCATAATGGTGAAATAGTTGGTTATGTATTATTGAAACATATTAGCTAATTAGCTGTATTATTATCCTAAGCGTGCAGACACTCTGTCAGCTAACATTAGATTGATTTGTAACTTCACACACGAGACTCTAACATACCCTCCACCTCAGAAGCCACCAGTGAAAGTGCAGAGGATAAGGCTAATGCAGCTAACATTAGCCACGCTGCTGATTTAGCAGCTACAGGTAAGTGCAAACGAGACAAGCCCCGAAAACAATCAATGTAATATATGTAGTAGGGGCTCCCTGCTCCGTCTTTCTATCACCTAAGGGGTCCATAGCTTTAAAATGTTGAAATGAATCAAATCAGACAAGACTACAAAACTGCACTCTTTCTCATTTTGTTAGCACCTCTTCTTTTAGCTACACAACATTTAAGTCAACTAATTTAACAATGATCATGAAAAAAATAAGATAATATGAGACACCAAGATAAAATAAGTCTCTTGGATAAAGTGGACTAAAAATGAAAAAAAGGATTAGTTTGAATAAATATGATGAAAACTAACATAGACTTTTGATTTTTTCTAAGACTAAATCCAAAAAACTAGCAATAACAATAATCTGTTCCCACTATAACTCATACTATTATACCTCTGCTACAAGAACACCATTAGCACTTTTCAAAAGTATTAAAAGAAAGTTAACTGAAGAGATTTCAGAATGAAAGATATAAAGGGTTGAAAAACTAATTCCGGCAGGATGATCAGGTCTGCGGCAGACTCCACTCTTCCATTCTGTTTATGGGCAGAGTTGTGCTTGTTAGCCCAAAGACAGTGGACACCTGCCAAGTAGAGCTGGAATATAGGACAAGTCCCCGGCCCAGAAGCTGTTGGGAGGTACGTGTGAAGTTGAATTAAATCTGCTGAGTTCACACTAGGCTTACTTGGAAGGAGGTTTGTGGGGAAAGTGCCGGACCGAAAACTTCATGTCATGGAGTTGTCCAGACGCCTGCAGAGATAGAGATCACCTAATGAGCGAACGCATCCCTCATTTATATTTTAGGCGTTCAGCCCACCTTCTCATCCAGAACAAGTTGAAAAGTGTGAGAAAGAAGCGGTCCAGAGTCCTTATGGGAGATGCACCACTAATCCTGCTGATACAATATTACAGTTAACCATTTGATGATGCGAACCACGCACAGTTGAGACATGTTATACCAACACATTCAAGTCTTTACATAAAAAAACAAAGTTGTGCTGACTTGCCTTCACATGATTTGGATTCACATCAGCCTTGCAATCGATACTGATGCACTGCACTTGAGTAGAACCAAGTGGAGTTAGTTCTGATCTCTTGGTGTGTCAGAATCAAATTCAAGGAAAATTACATCTATTGTTCCTTTCAACCATGGATGCTCATGAATTTACCATTCACTGTGCCCTGCCCAACTGTAGTTACTGGAAACAGTGGGGTCTTTATTTTGACACTGGTAAAACTCTACCTACTGCTCACTTGAGCATTTTTGGTTTTGGAAAGAAACAAACCTGGAAATGCTTTAGACAATCGGTGTTCAGGGCAGCATCATGCTACTGCCAGGCTGTTGGTGTTCTCATGCTATTCAGAACAAAAATATAATACATAAAATATATTTAGGTCTATTTTTTATGTGTATGTGTGAAAATTTAGGTTAGACCAGGCTCGGACCCTGATCTGGCAATTCTGGCAAATGCCAGATGGGCCAGCCATCCTACTTGGATGCAAGACCGCAGCCAGAAATGTGGGAAAAAAATTGTGGGAAAAAAAATTGACCTTCCCACTTGATGTTGAATGGGGGGTTATGCAGTCCCATAACAATCAATAGGTCACCTATACTGTAAATCACTGCAAGACAGAAATAGCAGTGTTTGAGGCTTTTGTGTAATTTATATAAAAAACCTTTAAAAGAAGATACAGACACTTTTAGGAAAAGTCAGGTACCAGCAACATTGTAGTTTTTGATTAAAGTTATTGCACGTATAAAATTGAAAATGGTCAAAATGACCACCTTGGCTGTTTTAGCACATTTATTATTCAAAAGTAACATTACAGATGCCAGTGCCATGGATGGGTCGGCCCAGAAAATAGCCAGGGCCAAACCTTGTTCCTTGTTCGATGGGTTACAGGTACTTTTCCATGTGTCCGTTTTGGATTTTGGTCCAGTGAAGACGTCTAGGTCACATACTACAATATTTGTTGCACACAAATCAATCAGGTTGTACAGCCGGATCCCTGCTGTAGGCCTAATCATCCTCTGTGCCCAGTTGTGTGGAAGCTCAGTGTCATTCCGACCCACTGGCCAATGCACAAGGGCCACGACAGTAAGTGCAACTTACAAAACAACTAATCACATGACTGGTGTGTCTAAAAACACGCTGGTGTAAATGAGAAACAGCGGTGGACGAGACAAAAGCACAGTGGCAGCTCTATAACCATGCTGTCCTGGAAAAAAAGTGCAAGAGCTGGTTTTTAAGCACTTAAAGCAATTAGTGCAGAGGACGGAGCCAGCTGAGCCATTGATTACTGTTATTTATAAACCTGACAGCACCCTGATGGGAAGACAAAATCTACCCTCTCCATCTTTCCTCCGCTCTTCATCCCTCCCTCTAGCCATCCCCGACCGCCTCCTCACCTCTGCTCACCTTTTTCTCACATCTTACCTCCTCCACCCCCTCCTTCTTTCTCTTTCTTTCCCACTTCTCCTCCCTCTTGGTAGATTTAAACGTCCATCATATTTGCTTCCCCGTCTCTCTTTCTGCTCTCCTTTTCCTGCCGGATCACTCTCACACATTGCTTTACTACTTCGAAAGAAGAAAGAGGAGGGAAGGAGGTAAGCTGAGCAGGAGAATTCCCTCATAAACAAAGAAAAAATGTATTTCTGTTTTTCTGTACGACAAGCCAATACTCCCTCAGGTCTGGCCTTGGGCCTCGCAGCAGTCTGGGAATGGCATGAGACAAAATGGCAAACAACAACAGCCCCTCTGACAAGCTCGGACATTCTTAGGAGATTGTCTTGCATGCAGGTATGCCTGGATGAGCGTCACAGAGTGGGAACGGAGGCATCGAAGCTATTCCCAGGCTCCGGAGCCAGTGGGAAGGCAACAAGGGGGGCATTATGGCCAGGCCCTGGCTCGCTTTGTGTGCCCGAGAGGGTCTGCATTTGGAGGTAGACAAGAAAGTGCAGGTGTGTTGAGAAGTGCAGGTGGAGATGTGAATGTGTATGTCAGGGGGAGTTGTGGGGGTTCTGAGAGAGAGATCAAGGAAGCATGCACAGAATTTCAAACCGGGATAAAAATACACTGTGTGGAAAGAGTTCTGCTTCACTGCTCAGAAGTATGTATGATAGCAGCAGAAGAAACAAGGCTCGACATTATTAAAGGGATGCTATACTTAAAGTTTTGTATTGTTTTACCGTGCTAAAGAAGTAACTAATATTTCTCAGTGTCCCAGAAGTGCTTCTATAAGTTCTAAGAGAGTAGAACCAGGCTGAATTGCAGCATCGGCCTGATGTCCCTATTTGGAACTCGAAAAAATAACAGAAATTAAAAAATGAAACACAAAATTAAGCACAGTTATGAGTTGAATATGGTAAAAGGTCCAATAAGTAAGAATCTGAGGTAACTCACATGTGTTAATCACTTTATTTGTTAATCACTTAGTGAGAAAAAAATAGACCTTCATGACTTTCTCGGTTGCCAGCAACAGCCTGAAAAGTGCATCTTCTATAGTGTGCAACAAAAGCTAATGTTAGCTTTGAACTTGGGTCAGCTAATATCAACAAAAGACAACAGAGTCCAATACAAAGTCTAAAATTAAAGCTAACGGTACTGCAAAGCATTTGAAATTTATTGTGATACTGTAGTTTTAGCAGGCTAATATTAGATAACATTAGATTGCTTGCTTACATGGTCGAATTGCTAGCTAGCTAATGTAGCCAAATACTGTCTTGAGTGGACAACGACAGTCAGGTCATCCAGACTCACAAGGTTGATCTGGCTGGTAGATTGGCTGGTGCTGCGAGGTGGCCAGCGTCAGATCCAGGCTGGGTTGAAACTGGCTGGCTAACCCTACCTTGCTTGCTAATGTTATCGCTAGCGAAACACTATAGCTAGTACTCTCCCTACTTTTGTTACTTCTAACTGAATCTTTCTGTTTTGGGATTTAGCTTCTGTCCTGTGTTCCTGGTTGTTTGCTTTCAGCTCAATAGGAATTGTGTTAAGTTACTGCTGATGATGGTGAATACTCAACATTTCAAACAAAAGCAGATTCTCATTTCTATCTGACCGCCTTAGATTTTGTCAGCTATGACTCTCATAAGCAGAATTCTTAAGCATAGTTGACTAATGTAAGCTAATGCTAACTCAGATGACATTTTAATGTTTCCATCTGATACATTTTAAAACAAGAACCTTGTGAAAGTGTTTATGTACCTAGCAGCTGCGTACATGATGTAACTTTAATGCTAAACGACTGAGGTTAAAGTTAGCTTACATCTCAGCAAACATTGGTCAGATGGTGAAAAACAGGTGGTATATCTACATGATGGATGACAAAATTACATTAATTATATTAACGAAGGAAAAGGAAGTGCAGGCACTCAATTAGTGCAGCGGACCTTGAGACGGGTCGCCCAACTGGACCAGCCAGACTACAATTGTTAAAGAGAGCCGGGATAAGAGCTAAGCTAACCCGGCTTAGACCTGAGACAGCGAGCCAGAGAGAGATGCATCGTCATCGACCCACTTTGATTCTGCACCAGCCCACATCCTCCTCCTCAAACCCCCACAGAAGCAATACAGACACAGTGGTATCTGACAAGTTTGAAGTAAAGTTACTGCTGCTAGTAAGCCAGCGTGAGTTAACCGGACATGCTAATGTTCACAGCTTATGTTAAAGCAGATTAATCCATTCCCCACATGTGTGCTCTTGTATTTCATGTTGTTGAGAGATGACAAAAAAGATGCCACCGTCCAGACTTGTGAAACGCAGAGTATCGCTCCTCTCAGAGCCTACTGCACACCTTCACCATGTACAGAAATGCAAAGTTTGACAGCTCTAGTAATGTTTGCTAAGCTATGATTGGATTGCTGTTGGGGGGTGGGGCTTAGCGAAGAGTCAGTTGTGGAAATTCACTAGTATTGATATCAGCTACAAACTTTTATCATGACATCCCTTGTCCAGTGTTAAAGGAGCTCAAGATAAACCATGAACTTTTCAACCTGTAACATAGGGAAAATGTTGCTACCAAGGTTAAAGTAAATCAGTGTTTTCTGTTTCCAGGCTGTGAACGATGCAGTGACAAAGTAACACACATTACTAATCCAACCACTGATCACAACCTCTTCTATAAGAAATTCTGTGATGTACAACAGGCGGTGATGACTGCAAGAGCTCCATCATGAGGAAAACTTACAAAACAGCTGTTTTATGTGTTTTGAACAAACAACCAGTGATTTTGTTTTTCCTGATGAACACGATCTCTCCCATCATACCTCAATGCCATTTACCTGAAATGATTGTGTATGTATGGCTCACTTAGACTTTGTGGAACCAACCGGAGGAAGACATCACTGAGAATTAGAGTAGGAGGAAGAGATATAGAACGACTAGGAAAACACAGGCTCCGGAATTAGATATAACCGGGAGAAACACTAATTGGTGACAAGGTGCAGCATCAATTACTGAACACCAACGTGTCATCAATGCGCGCGCTGATTAGAAAGGCTCTTTTCTTAAAATAGCACGAGACATCACAACAGATCAGGCAGGGAAAGCTGCTCATTAACTGCTTTGTGTTAGAACTATCTGGAGCTCTCCATCTGCAGGGACACGCACGCCCGCACAGAACAGGGAAAAGCCCTCTAAAAAAACCCAAACCTGAAAGGATCGACTCCAAAACACTGCATATCAAATCTGACAATACGCTGTCATCTAGAATTCATGTTTGAAATAATATTTCAAAAGTGCTGATGTTTCAATCTTCTCAAAGGTGAGTATTTTGTCAGTAGTGTCGTTCTTGAGAATTGGGACAAAACTGTATTTTGAGGGGGTTTTGATTTTTACTCTTCAATTATGCAGGAAAATATATTTTAAAAGTTCAAACTCTTGGTTATTAAACCTTCTCACAGGCCAACTTCCTAGTGATTAAATTTTTTTATTAAACATAGACGACAAAATGTTAATTTTTTTCATTTCACAGCATAGTCGTAGTGAGCAGCTATTTTATTTTTTAAAGTGTCTCAGAGTTCTCTTAATGTTAATCAAAGTACACATTTTTAAAATATAATTCTTACTTAGCTTTGATTTAGAAGGGCTACATGGTTGACTTGCTATGGTTGAGACACATCTGAAAAATATAAAGTCTACCAGTGCTTGAGCAGTTTTCCCGCCTTTTTTAAACCAGGAAGTGAGACGGGTCCTTAGGGTATAGCTAACTGTTTTTATGCCTGATTAAATCAAGTTTTTGTAACAGTCTGATGGAGTAGATGGGAATCTGGGACACAACTTTAAAGGAACAATATTTTCATTAAAAGAAGATTTTAAAACAAAGATAACATTTTTATACCTATATTATCAGTAGGTATTGTTCATTTTTGAGGCTTTTAACACATTTCTCAATTGTTTTGTTGTTTCAAATTGTGTGAAATCCTAATAAATTTAATAGAAAAATAGAATACATTTTTATTGAAAAATTGGAATTTGTTTATCAGAGTATTAATAATCTTTAAAGTTTTTCTTAGACATGATTTGTCCCACTTCTCAATAATGAGTAAGCAACTGTTCACTGACTTAAGACCAGGCATTTGTTGGTCAATGACGCAATCACTCTCTGCTGCCTCAATTCAATTCAATTCACCTTTATTTAAAGTGTAAAATCACCAAAACATGGTCTCAGAACACTTTACAAGACAACACACACAGACAATTAGAATTAGAGATTACAATTAAGGCCAACATGACAGAACAACAGCAACAGAGACAGCAGCAATAGTGACACAAAACAAAGAAAAAGATGAAACAAAAACAAAACAAACAAACAAACAAACAGAGACAAAATAAAACGTGCTATCAGGCTATACCGTATACTTGTGAAAATAGATGGGTCTTTAGTCTGGATTTGAAAGTGGTAATGGAATCTGCATCTCTGACTGATTGCGGGAGCTGGTTCCAGAGGAGTGGGGCACGGTGGGAAAATGCTCTACCACCTGCTGATTTTTTGTTGACTTTGGGGACCATGAGGTAGTTACCATTCTGCGAGCGGAGGGCACGTGTGGGAGTGTATGGGATGAGTAGATGTGACAGGTAAGGAGGTGCAAGTCCATGTAGGGATTTGTAGGCCAGTAGAAGCAGCTTGAAATCTGACCTGGATTTTATTGGGAGCCAGTGGAGTGAGATTAAAGCTGGGGTTATATGGTCAAATTTCCTGGTTTTGGTAAGTATTCTGGCTGCTGTGTTTTGGACAAGTTGTAGTTTGTGTGTGCTATAGAGTGGTAGGCCGGAAAAGAGAGTATTACAGTAATCTAATCTGGATGAAACAAAAGCATGAACCAAAATCTCTGCGTCTGAGGTACTTAGAAGGGGATGGATCTTTGAAATGTTACGGAGATGAAAAAATGCTGTCTGGGTGATTTCACTGATGTGTCTGTCAAAAGACAAGGTGGAGTCAAAGGTCACACCGAGGTTTTTAACTGTATGGTGTGGAGTGATAATACAGTCGTCAATGTTTAGCCTAAGATCGGTGAGGAGTGGTAGTTGGTTGGTCGGGCCTATGACTAGTATTTCAGTTTTGCTGGCATTCAGTCGTAAGAAGTTTTGTGACATCCAGTCTGTGACAGCAGCTAAGCAGGATTCAAGATTTGCAAGATGGGAGTGATTGTCGGGTGTAATTGGTATGTAAATCTGCGTGTCATCAGCGTAACAATGATAATTAATGCCAAACCTACGAAATACTTCACCAAGGGGGAGTAAATAAATGCCAAAAAGCAGGGGACCCAAGACAGACCCTTGTGGAACACCAAACTGCACTGACGAGGATTCAGATGTAGTGTTTTTATATGAGACACAGTGCCTTCTGTCAGTCAGATATGATTTTAACCAGGAGAGTGCAGTACCACGGATGCCTACGTAGTTGGACAAACGGTCTAATAAAATGCTATGATCAACAGTATCGAACGCTGCGCTCAGATCCAGGAGAATGAGGAGGGAAGAAGAATTGGAGTCTAATGCAAGGAGAAGGTCATTGGTTACTTTAGTGAGAGCAGTCTCAGTACTGTGAAGTGATCTAAAACCTGATTGAAAAGGATCACAGAGGCCGTTGCGTGAAAGGTGATCAGTAAGTTGACTTGAGACTATCCTTTCAAGGACTTTGGAGATGAAAGGTAGGTGTGAGATTGGTCTAAAGTTGTTCAAAACTTCCGGGTCTAGGGAAGGTTTTTTGAGTAGTGGTTTGATCACGGCAGCTTTGAGAGTGGTAGGGACAATACCAGATGACAGGGACCTGTTTATAATGTTGAGTAGGGGGGTGCCTAGGATAGGAAGAAGTACTTTAATTAATTTTGTTGGTAGTGGGTCAAATAAACAGGTTGTAGGTTTAGATGAGAGCACTATCCTAGAAATTGCATCAAGAGAAATAGACTCAAAGTTCAAGAGTGTCAGAGTCTCATCTAGGGTTCTTACTGGACTAGAGGAGGGCTTTGGACCCCTCCTGAGTAGATGGCTGCCAATTTCGTCTCTAATACAGGAGATTTTTCCATTAAAGAAGTGAAGGAAATCGTCAGCTGTAAATGAGGAGCTATTTACTGAAGGGGGTTGGCGAGTGAGGCTTGCAACAGTGTTAAATAAAAATTTCGGATTATTTTTGTTATCGTTAATAAGAGTTGACAGATAAGAGGTTCTGGCAGCGGAGAGCATGCGTTTGTAGTCCTGCAGGCTGTCACTCCAAGCTAATCGGAAGACCTCAAGTTTGGATGAGCGCCATTTGCGTTCCAGTTTTCTACAAATGCGTTTTTGTGCACGAGTGGTATCATTGAACCAGGGAGAGGGTTTTCTGGAGCGATGCGTTTTTATCCGCAGGGGCGCAACCGAGTCGAGTGTGGTACTGAGGATTGAATTAAAACTATTTGTGAGGTCATCAAGAGAAGCAGATTGTTCCGGCAGGGCAGCAAGAGAGACGGGGAGCAGAGCAGCAAGCTTGTCAATGGTGGAATCATCAATTCGGCGGCTACTAAAGGTGTCAGTATGGTTTGATCGCCGATGAAACAAGTCAACTCTGAATTTAATGAGGCAGTGATCCGAAAGTGTTGAGGGATATGACAAAGCTGACAGGTCGGAGATGTTAATACCACGTGTGAGTACAAGGTCCAGTGTGTTACCATTAGAGTGCGTTTGTTCATGGACCAGCTGAGCAAAACCAAAAGTATCTATTAAGGAATTGAAAGCTTTGGTCAGTGGATCAGTTTTATGGTTAACACGTATATTAAAGTCGCCAAAAATGATGATGTTATCCATATGGGTCACAAGGTCAGAGAGAAAATCAGAAAACTCATCCAGAAAAGAAGAATAAGGTCCTGGTGGGCGATATAACATGACTGAGCAGAAGGAACCAAGACCAATTGAAGCAGAGGGGCGCATAGAGAGAATCTCACAGGATGACAGCTTATGTCTATGGTCGTGTACAAGACCTAGACTTGGATTGAAGATCATGCCGACACCCCCACCGGCTTTCACTGATCTGGCAATATGTGAATAGGAGTAATTGGGAGGGGTAGCTACTACAAGAGGAAAAACCTCGTTTGGTTTTAGCCAGGTTTCACATAAGCCTAGTATATCCATTCCATGATCAACAATCATGTCATTGATAAGAAGAGCCTTGTTATTGATTGATCTGATGTTGATGAAACCAATATGAATATGCATATGATCAGAGGAAAACAGGTTGAGAGAGGAGGGATGAGTAGAGGAGATGGCAGAAATAACTAATAGATTGTCCTTTGAGACCCCTCTGGGTCTGTTGGTATGGCGAGGAAGACGAGCAGTGTTAATATGAACAGAGATAGAAGTGGGTGGATGGGGCGCAGTGGGGCCATCAGGCCATGGGGGGAGCCAGGCATGTCAGGATTATTTGCAATATAAGGCAGTATTTTATTACTATCAGTAGCATGTAGTGATAATAATGTTATTTTATAAGCATCATCACACTCACCACCATTGTTATTATTATTGTTATTATTACCATTACTATCATTATTAACATTATTATCACCATCATAAATGCCACTGCTAATGCTTTGTGATGGAGTGAGGACTCGGGGTGCATTGGTGAAACAGTGAGTGACATCGGAATTGGAAGGGGCAGAATTAGATTTGGAGGGTGGAGAAAGTCAGATGGAGAAAGTCTTGCAGGATTGCAGAGCAAGGTTGATGTTCAGAGCCAGTAGGCGAGACCCTGCGGAGTTCAGATGGAGGCCATCTCGTTTGAAGAGGTCAGGTCTGTGCAGGAAAGTGGTGAAGTTGTCTGCGTAAGGGATGCCAGCACTGCTGCAGTGACCCTTAAGCCAGACATGAAACTGCATGAGTCTGCTGAACTTCATGTCGCCAAAAGAGGGGGGAGGGAGGGGTCCGGAGATAACGCACTGCTTATTTGAGTGTAGAATATTGTCAATGAGTCGTCTGCTGTCTTCCCTGAGCTTTGATGATTGTTGCAGCTTTAAGTCATTTATTCCTCCTAGATGAGCCACAACAGTGTGGACATGGGAGCGCTTACGCAGCAGCGCGGGTATGACGTCATCGATGTAATTGGTGGAGGCACCTGGATGACAGGATGTATTGCACCTGCTAATATGCACATCGCGAACCATAGAGGATCCGACAAGAAGAACCGGGAGGTTGTTAGTAACTTCCTCATCAGAATCCCACTCAGGTGACGGTTCAGGCCCGCCGAGAGTAACCGCGCGGTAAAGCGGCAGTTTGGACTTGCGGCGGACCGCTGCCGCACGCTCCGGCCGGCGATGGACAGCTCGCTCAGGACCAGGAATGCTCCCGGCGGTGACAAGATGGCAATACACCAACAACGCTCCTGACCACACCTGATATATAAGATCACCACGCACACGGGCACACAGATGGTCACAAATACAGCATGGGTGTGAAAATGACAATTGCGTTGATCGGAAACTAGAGGTGACAGTTGTGCTGCGTGATGCTTTGTTTCAGGTGTAAGATAGAGTCCGTCCATTTTTGTTCATGTTATTAATACATAAATTATTAACAGTAACTTTGTTACGACAGTGTATCACTTGATCTTGCTGCATCATATAAGATGTACACCTAATTACAACGTAATTATTTAGTTTAGTTATACAGTGGAAAGGGTTTACTGAACCAAAAAAGTGTGTAATGTGCAATGTGATCATGCGAAATGTCTATCGTTTGCATGAGTTGAAAATATTAAGCATAGGCTGGGGAGCTGGGGGGCTTTGGAGGAGAGAGCCGCAGGCAGACCGGAGCTTCTGGAGGGAAAAACACATTGATTTTGCTCTGATACGGACTCTGAGTTTATGTTTCAAACTTATGGGTTAAAAGGTGGCTTCATCTTCACTTTTGCTTCTCAACCTGTCTGCAGCAGCGCAGAGAGGCGGGGAAAAGAAGAGAGACACTAGAGACATGACCGAAAGAACCAGCTTCTCTGGTGAGCGCTGTCAGAGGCTGATGCACACAAACACACACACACAGAGCTGGTGCTTTCTAGCTGTTAGCATGTCGCTCAATAGCTTACAGTTGGTGGTTTGGCGTGAATAAACGCACTTGTTCGAGTAATATGAATAACTACACAAAATGTTCCCAAAATGATCTAGCAATCAAACTCACGCAAGTAACACAAGGCAGATATTCACTTCACTTTTGCTGTGAACATAACATATGAACACAATGAACACAATGTTAATCCAGAGTAAGCATCTTTTTTTTTTTGGGTTAGGGTCTTAACGAACAGTAATATAGCCAATCCAAATCAACTGCTTTGTGTATCTGCAGAAAATACACTAGCAGCTGTAATAAACTTGAGCTGCTTTAGTTGGCAAGACTTCAAAACGCGACTCTTCTCACATCTTGAAACAAACACGAGTCTCTTCATCCAGATATTTCAGGGAGAAAGAGAGGAAGACAGGCAGAGACAGAGGTAAAGACAGCAGATGTATGGCAGCGCTCTCACACTTGTCACCATCAAAGGTCACAGTGACAGATCTTACATTTCTCCAGCCCTTTCTTCCCTGTACCATCTCCTCTTCCCCTCTCACTGTCTCCTCTCAAAGTTGAGCTCCCCTGTGTGTGTGTGTGCGCGCGTGTGTGTGTGTCTGTCTGTGTCTGTGTGTCTGTGTGATAGAGTGAGAAGGGAAGAGGGAAGTTGCAAACTTTCCTGTGCATGTGAGTGTTGAGATGAGAGGGAAACTGAGATGAGTGCGTGTGTGTGTGTGTGTGTGTGTGTGTGTGTGTGTGGTGTGTGTGTGTGAGTGTCAGAGCAGGAGCAGAACAGGGAGATGAGAGGGGAGTGTAAGCTGTCATATTTGAGGTGAGATGTGGGTTCATGCTGAGGTTAGACTTTTCTCAGGGGTCTGGTGAACCTGCTGAATGAGAGATCAGAAAAACGTAAAGAGAGGAGAAGATGGAGAGATTAACACTGTCCTACCAACTAACCCTCCCTGCAGGCAGGGCTGCCAGCACTCACGCAAATGACACAGATCTCACATCACACGTGCCTTTTCTTTTTTGTCTCTGCTTCTGCCGATGACGTTTTTTTTTTTTGTTTTGTTTGTTTTGTTTTTTTGTTTTTTTCAAGTTCAGACAGGCTGAGGCACAGAGAGGTTAAAACAGCGGATTGCCCATGAACGCACCAGTCATCATCTGTTTGAACTGAAAGCGTGCAACAGCAAATCACTGATGCGCGTGGCACAACCGGTCACAAAGATTTTGACATCTGTGACTGCAGTGTTAGCATTGTGCCCACTGTGCGGCATCTGGGTTGCTAACGTCAGGAGAATTTTATGTCATGTCACTCGTGCAATATGATTGAGTGGTGTTAAAGGGATAGTTCAGGTTTTTTGTTTTTTCAAGTGGGGTTGTATGAGGTACTTATGCATAGTCAGTGCATTAACTTCAATGGATGGTGATCAGTGCAGTCCCAGTTAATAGAGGAGAAGAGTCCTGGCACTGAAGCTCACATTGTACTGTTGCAGGGATGACGGGGTCATCAGAAAAAAAAAATCAATATTCATTCAAGTGTACGCTAAATTTATCTTTTTTTGCCGCTTTACTGGAAAATACTGAACAGACCAGAGGGAACTAATGATGATTTTGTCTTCAAAGTAAGTTTTCAGTTCTCCCTTAGAAACTGATTATTAGAAAACCACAGTTTCACAGGCTGTTGTAATTTATATGTGGTGACCTGGACCTTGTTTGCTTGAACAACCCAGAAAAACACGCAGGCATCATCAGGCTTCGGGAGTAATGGATTATATGTAATGAAATTATGTAATTAGAATAAAAAAAAAGGTGACTGTATTCCATTTTGGTCATGGAAAAAAATATGTAATCAGATTACAGTTGCATTTGGTAAAAAGTTGGATTATTTAGCAGGATTACAATTTTAAAATACATTTTAACATAAAGAATGATATACGACCAGGTGCAGTGAGCACACATAAAACTTCACGAGTCTCACAACACCACTCTGGTCTGAGCAGGGGAAGAAGTAACTAATTACAAATACTGAAGTTACTTTAATTAAGTCTTTTTGGGGTACTTCAGTGTGCATTAATCTATGTAATCTACTTAGTCAGCTTTAAAACCATAATTGAGTACTGAGTACAATTAATATTCATTTACATTTGTGCAGCCAATAAGGTGATCTGATCACAAACAGGCCAATGAAAACCAGGACAAAAAACTAAACACTGCAGCAGTGATGTTTGGAGTTAGGATGTTATGAATGTGGATGTGGATATTTAATCAATAGAATAGAAATGGCAGTAATTGCACCTTGTGTAACATTGTTTTGTCTGGTGGAGCCATTTGTTGACAAAAGAAACTTAAACTTTAAATGAGAAAAAATATGACAAAACAAAACAAAACAAAAAAAGAAAAAAAGAAAGAAAATGAAAATGAGAAAAAAATGTGATTTATGACTAATAAATTAGTAATGCTTGATGAATTGTTAACATTTTCAACTGTTGGTTAAGAAAATGCACAAAATTTCTAATCACTGGAGACGGAACAGACAAGCAGGAGTTTAGAATGAAGATTTGAAGAAACAGAAACCCATTTGATGCTGCTGTTAATAATACATTAAATATTAATGGTTAAAAAGTAACTAGTACTCAGTAGAGTCGTTTTTGAGACAAATACTTTTACTTGAGTATTTTTCAAACACCAGTACTTTTACTTGAAATTGAGTAATATTTTAGTAATGTAACAGTACTTGTACTTGAGTACAGATTTTCAAATACTCCTCCCACCACTGGGTCTAAGTGATACCATTAATCTTACAGTCAATTCATTATCATGTCTAGTGAAAAAATGCTCATCAGGTGGAAATTTCAACATAATTTGTCTTTAAATCAGAAAATAGGAACAACATCACAGTGCAGCTACAGCTGTGAAAACACTGTCATCATCCAAGGACTCAATATTTAATTTGAAGACATTTACAGGAAATACTAAGTGCTAATGTTATCTACACAGACCAACCGCTAATGTTCGCTACACAGAAATCCCATTATAGTTAGCTAACCTGTCAGTACTCAATCCCTCCAGGATTTCAGAAAAATTGCAGTGTATATTGCAATGTTTTTAGACTTTTCTTGCAATGAAATTGCAGGAGCAAGTGAAAACTGCTAAAGAAAATTTTATTTTTTTTTTTTAGATATAATTCATTACAATCAAAAGCAACTTGTTCCAAGGAGAACAAAACCACTCTCTATTCTGAGTGTTCTAAGTAACCTCACCAAAAAGACTCACAAGTACAAAAAACTCTCACAAAATATTCTTATTTGTAGATGAAGACGTGCACAGGGCGTCGATAAATGTCAATACAAATGACAAACCTTCTGTTTTTTTCAGGACTTGTGACAAAATTTAAAAAAGCAAATGAACAAGAAAAAATGCATAAAAATGACTGAATAATGAAAAAAACATTGTATACATGTATGATGTCAAATTTGCGTAAAAAGTTTTCGGAGTTTGGACAAAATTGCGAGGTTGTGCAGAATTCACTGGGGTTGGTTGAATTTCAGTGAACTGTTGTGATTGGACTGAAGGACTGAATACTACTACCACTTATGGCAGTTTGGGTGTGAAGTGTGAATAGCATACTTGACAAAGTACAGATAATGTCCATAAGTACACTTACTAACTAACACTTTGTAACTTGGTTTGAATGGACAACCTCCGACGAGAAGTCCTGAACACTTTACGTCACACACCACCAACTATGTCACTGATGTTGGTAAAAATATTCTTATTTTATGGAGAAAATAACTTCTGGTTTCCCTCTGATGTCCTCCAGCTGATGCGTCTCAGCTCTCAGTGATTTACGGTGTTTCCTGACGGATAGATTTACTTGTTTCTGAAGTAACCGCCTCTCAAAGAAATGTTAATGTAACATGAGAAAGCTGATTCCTGGATTTGTAAAAAGAAGCTCTGATTCACAGAGGATTTCTTCTGAACTTTATAAAGGATTACGATGCTTTGTGAGGGAATAATGTGAAGGAGTGGAACGTACTTCACTAGTTATTTGTCTCCATCTCTATCCCTAAACACATTTGTTTTTCAAAAAAGGACTGTGTAACGCTCTTCCTTTGTCTGTGATTTCAGAGTGCCGACTTCTCAGTTTCTCCAGAGTGATGAAACATATCAAAGTGGCATGCTGGGAGATCTGCGTGGAGAAACATGAAGGTCTGAGTAAACACGATGAAACAATCAGTGATTAAAGTCAGTTGAGCCGTGTGTCCTGCCATTTGTGAGTGATTTTGTGAGCGAATTCTCATCAGGACAAACAGAGGAGGCTGGAACAGGAAAGGAAAGACCCCACCCCCACCCCCGCCGTAATGAAGAGCTCTTCCCAGCTGACAAAGGCCTGGACACACACATTTGCACATTTGTACACGAGCAGACACACACACGTATACACACACAACTAAATCCACAGCTTGTTATTCCCCATCAACATGGTGACCGAGGGACGTCACTCCAAAGGGTGAAGAAAAAAACTAATTTGCTCCAGTCTTTCTGAAAGGTTTTTCCATTTTGCATTTGTCCATTTCTCTCTATCTACTTTTCATGAAATGAGGAAATAATACAATTTGCATTTTTGAAAATAGACAATGGATTTAGAATTGATTTATTTGCCTGCTGTTTTTTTTTTTTTTTTCTATTTTCCTCAGTTTCTAGTTTGGAGGTTTGTTTTGTTTTGTCTGTTTTGTTTGGTTCCATCTTTCTTTCAGACATTAAATGAAGATTTTATAACTATGATGTTTATGATCTTTGATTCTGATCATTTGTGTGTCACATATCAATCCAAACACTATTCAAAATTTCAGTTCAAAGAGGCTTTATTGGAATGACCATATTTAAGCGCAGAATTGCCAAAGCAGTGTATGAAATGAAAGATTACAAAGAAATGAAACACACTCGGAGTAAGTTGCAAAAGCAACTACAATGTAAACAATATTTTGTAATACAAAACAATAATAGGAAGCAAAAATATGAATTTCTTTGTTTTCAGGAAGGAGAAGCCTCTGAAACACTGTGCAAACACCTTTTAAATCTGGTGGCAAACCATGAGACCAAAAGCAGAGTGAGTTTTTAGTGCCAGGGCAGAAAGGCCATTAAATAAAGCTAAAACAAATAAATGATTATGCCATGAAAATAATGAATTTTAACTCAAGAGTTAAGTGTAATTTTATTTCATTTTTTATGGTAAGTACAGGAACAGTGGAAGTCAATCAGAAGTCAGTCTACATAATCACTTTATACCAAGTAGTGTGTGATAAATAATGACTAATATATCAGACTAATGAGAAACTTTCTTGAAATAATGACTTAATATCTCAAAGTAAAGAGAAACTCTCAAAATAGTAATTTGATAATAATAAGTTTAAAGCGATATTCCACCATTACATGATAAACCACTCAGTATGTACTCACCCCTATGCTGATGTGAGGATGGGTGAAGATCTTCAGTTCACAAAACAATCCTGGAGTTTCAGCAGAAAACAGGGTAGCAGCCTCATCCTTTCTCCACAGGCTCAGACTGTTCGGAGTCACCCCAAATATTATGTTGACTTTTTATAACGCTGTCTTCGATAGCTTGATCAGATACGGTCTTGTTGCTTGGTTCGGTGCCCTCTCCATCCAGAACAAAATGATGATCGAGAAGCTGATCAAATCTGCTATGAAGGTGATTGGACAAAAAAACTACTCATCCCTTCAGTCTGTTTTTGAGAAGGTCACTGTAAATCAGCCCACACAAAATCCTTAATGACCCCTCTCACATTCTACACTCTGAATATGAGCTGTTACCTTCTGGGAGACGTTTTAGAGCAAGTAAACATAAAACTAATCGTTACAAACTCTCTTTCCTCCCTACGTCCATCACTCTTCTCAATAAAACAGTCGCTTAAACTTTTATTTGGTCTTATCGGGGACTGAGTCTTTACTTGGCTATTAGTTTTATGTGGTTTATCTGGTTAGTAGTAATTTCTACCTGATTTTATTCAGTCCTTTTATCTTGCTGTTGCTTTTCATTTATTCATTTATTTTATCTTACTGTAAACCTGTTTTATTTGACTATTGCCGTTGGGATCCTTGATTGTTGGCACTTTAACACTTTGGCACTTTATTGTGGACTTAAGGTGCTATGATCCTGAATGTGCTGCACCATAAAATGGTGCAACTCCCTGAGAAATGTGCAATATTGGGCTATGTGCAATATTGTGCATCACTGTGACCGTGACTGTTTGACCTTCTTCTTTGCTATTATTGTGTATGCTCAATCTCTAGTTTGTTTAAATCGTTATATATGTATATATGTTATGGCAGCTCATGTAGCACTATTGTCTAAAACAAATTTCCCGCAAGGGACAATAAAGTTTATCCTGATCCTGATCCTGATCCAGTACAATGGCAGTGAATGGAGACCACGGATAAAATGTTAAAAAAAGAACAAAAAACAAACGTAAACAATGTAAACATAGCGTCGATCTTGCGAGACTTCCGCACGTGCGTCCATTAAAAGATATACAAGTCTTGCGAGATTGACGCCATGTTTGCATTCTACCGGCTACATGCTACAGTTGACATTTCGGCTAAAAACATGCCGTAAAATGGCGTCTTTTGCGGTTAATTTTTAATGTCGTGGCTCGCGACACTTGGATTACACCACACAAGCAGGATGGAGACATTTTGTGTTTGTTTTGTGTTCCTTTTTTTAACGTTTTATCCATGGTCACCATTCGCTGCTATTGTACTGGATGAGGCTGCTACTCTGTTTTCTGCTGAAACTCCAGGATTGTTTTGTGAACTGAAGATCTTCACCCATCATCACATCGGCATAGGGGTGAGTACATACTGAGTGGGTTATCATGTAAAGTGGAATATCGCTTTAAAGTTCCTGATTATTTTGAGATGATAATACATTATTTCAAGAAAGTTTCTCATTATTTTGGGATACAAAGTCATTATTTTGAGATAATTACCATTTTTTTTCTCATTGTAATGACTCACAAGATCTTTTTTTTTCCCATCACATTGGGAGTAATGGGGTTCCATAGAGAGACCGTGCATCCAGCAGCATAATGAAAATGCAGACATTTCACAGAGGACATGAGGGTATTTATCATCTTGCTGTTTGTCTGTGTTAACATAGACTATAGTCTGCAGTGTAAAGCACACAACTTTAGATTAACATCATGCTTCATGATTAAAGAAAGTTTATATCATTGATATCGACACTCTTCTATTCCATGTCTTCCACTGTGTCTGCTGTGAGTCGACATGACACTTAAATAGCCTGGTGGTTTCCATATGAGGCTCCAAATTGAACCCACCAGCTGTTATGTCCAGTGTTTCACTTTATGTTGCCCAAACAGAATCTCAACAAAAGACACTGGTGTCTAAAAACCAAACTGACAGGAAAGATGCAGAGAAAAAAAAAACAGCGATATCAGTGTGGGTGGGGCATCAAGGCCATTGTGGCTGCAGGGCATGTCATTTTTTTTAAGGGTCAAGGCCAAAAAAAGGCCAAACTGAGGGGGCATGGCATGAAATTCCTGCCGTGGTCCAGTGTGTAAAATTCACAGGGATTTACTGGTAGAATATGAAAAACATGGAATTTAATGTAATATCACCTAAAAAAAAACAAATATGTCTTCATTATCTTAGAATATGCCCTTTATATCTACAGGTCCTCTTCCATAGAGGTCACCATATTGCACTGTCCTTCCATTGTACAAAAATGAAGCCAAAATATTGCGTATACGAACACAGCCATCTTGTGCTGGTGACATAATTTGGAGCCAGAGTTGGTGCAGCATTGCACAACAGTGAGCAGAGCGCACCCATCAATCATGTCATAAAACCAAATTGTTCGGAAAAACACTTAAATCTACGTCAGCAAGACAAGAATACCTAAGATGACAGAGACCACCTTTAGAAAAATTTATTTGACGTGTACTTTGATTTAGATTTTTTAGTTTGGCCCATGTCCCATCTGCTAACATGGAGGGACTGGGATTATGACCTATACTGCAGCCAGACACCAGGGGATGATCAAGATTTTTTTGTCTTCACTTAACGGGAGCTGCAACATTGTTTGTCTTTATAAACAGTCAGTCCTAGAATTAAGCTTAATAATAGGAGTAAAGTTGCAGGTTGCAAAACCAGAAGTTTGCCAAAACAATAGTAAATGTGTCTTCTGAGTTTGTCACACCACAGAAACATGTTATTAACCACTTAGCCAAATTAAAAAAAAAAAATCGCCAAGTTTATAAAATTAAGTTTCAAAATCATGAAAAAAATGAGCCTTTTTCTCTGCTCTGAGACACTTGGGGTGTGTTCACTCCGCTGTCTCAGTGTCAAACACCACTACAACCTGAAAATGACCTGAGACATGGACGCTCCTGTAGCAGCTTTATTGGACATATTCAGACATGTTTGAGCCTCCAGAGCCAGAGGACGGTGACAGGATGGTATTTTTGTTTTCCTCTGTGCCGGTTGTTGGAACTGAAGTGAGCTGAAGTGAACTGCTGGGCTGATTTGGTCTGGGTGAGTTGCTGAAGGTAAGTTCGTAACTGATCATTAAGGAGGGTTAGGGGTGGGGGTGGTGGTGTTGTTCGTGTGTCAGTTGTGGGGCTTTTATAGTGTTGGGGAACCAGGTCTCCGGCACATCACTGAGCCATGTTTCAGGTCCACTCAAAAAATCCTGAACACAGAAATCACGAACAGCAGTATTACAGTCCAACTCCACAGTTCAGTACTACATAGTTCCCATAGTTTTTACATGTTTTCAGCAACTATTTGCTAACATGCATTATGTGTTTAGAAGAAACACTTTTTTTTCCTTTTCTCAGACGTTCCACATCCACATCCATCTTATTGGAGCTGGACTACACCAGATTATATCAGAGTTTTAATTAAAGCCCTATATTCGCCTGCTGTCAAATCCAATTACAGGTCCAACCCTACTCTGAACTTTTACCCAAACAAATCAAAGCATGTCATTCCACAGAGTTTCACCTGTTACCCAAAGCCATCATCCTGGAGGTCAGGTCGTGGGGTGGGTCTTCCAATCCAAACCGCTCTGGCTTTGGAAACCCCCACCCACCCCCCCACCCTCCTTCCCCTCATCTCATTTTGCTCCCACCAATAATCATGCCCGCGTGGTATTATGGTATTTGCGCAGAAAAGAACTCTGTGAGCATCCAATTAGCAACCAACAAAACCAACACAACCTGTCACAGTGGATTATCCCAAAACCCCCTCCTCCCTCCCTCACCAGCGTCCTCCCCCCCTTCCACATCACATGCTGGTTTGCTCCACCACCCTATTTACATTTTTATTGGCCAATTATCTCCCTCTCTCCCCAGTCTGTCTGGGAGCAGGGCGCTCAGTAATAGGGGGAATCTCAGCCATTCTCTAATTGAAAGACTTTCTGGGGATTATGGAGAGGTCAGAAATAAAGTTGTTTTGAGAAATCATAAACATAAGCCTTTTCTCTCACTCTGTTGAGGAATATTATTTTTTCTCCAGCAGCTGTTTATCATTGCAGGAGGATGTGTGTTTTTTTTTCTCTCTCTCTTTCAGAGCAGAGGGGCTTATCTCTCCTCCATGAATTCTTTCAGTTGGGAGTCTGGAGTCTCTTATTACCAACGATGGAAACAGGAAGGGACAGAAGGATGATAGGGCTTTAAGATGGGTTGAATTAGCCTCGCATGTGCACGTTCTCTTCCCTCTTCAATCATTCATGCCTCTGATCTGTCATGATGTTGTAAGTGTAAAGGTCTGACAACCCTGAGACACGGAAGCCACACAAAAACACGCACTCGTGTTATGCCGCCACACCCAACGCTCCACGCTTTGAAGGGCAATCCTGAACAAGATTCTTAAAGGGATAGTTCAGATTATTTGATGTAAGGTTGTGTGAGGTACTTATTGATAGTCAGTATATTAGCTACGGTAGGTGGCGATCGGCAGAAGCAGAAAGGGGCACCAGCACAGAAGGTAAGCAACTGCTGTGGATGGGGTCAGCAACAATATTATTTTATATTTTCACCACTATGCCTTGCCATCAGATGGACTTTTCTGACAGGAAACTGCCGTTATATAAACCAAACATCGCTCTTTCCAAACCAACCAAACTCCATAGACAAAATCAATCATTTGACCTTGTAGGACACGGGCGTTGCTGCTCTACCACTGCCTCGATCTGTTAGTTTGTTTGTGCTATTCTGTGATGCCAGTGAATCTGAACTATCCTTTTAAAATACCCAAGTCACACAATAACACAAACAAACTAACAGTGGTAGACCAACAACTCCCATGTTCTGCAAGGTAAAATGACTGATTTCACATCTGGAGTTTGGTTGGTTCGGAGAGAGCAATATTTGGGTTATATAATTGCATTTTTTGTAGGAAAAGGCTGTCACACAGCAAAGTAAAGCAGTGAAAATATTCTAAATATGGCATACACTTCAACAAAAAAAACCTTCTGTTGCTGAATCTGTTCAGCAGTTCATTGCCTAGCTTACAAGGTGGCAAACCTACCATATATGTAGGTAATGCAGTGGCATCAGGGACCCGGGACCAATCACGGTCTGCACAGCCTCAAATAGTTTACCTCACATGGGTCAACCCTAATCCTTACATGATTATCCATTATCATTTCAAAAAAACGCCAACGGTTCCATTATTGTGTGTACAAAGCCAATTGTGTATGTTACAGCTGTGTGGTAGGTATTTATAGTGTTTAACCAGTCAAGACACCTGGTGTTCCAAACTTGATGTCATTCATCATCTCATAAATCTGTGTCTTCTTTCTAAATTCAAGTTCAAATAAGGATTGATGGATGATTTGATTTTGAAAAATGTGAAGTGTGCCCACAGGGAAGCTTGGGTTATTGCAAGTATGGATATACGCAATACTACTGCGAGTGAAAGTAAACTAGCTAGTAAAGTGTCAAGACAGCAAGTAAGTGAGAAACGAGCAACTGAGTACAAACACAAAAGTAGGTTTCAGGAGCAGGAGTAGAATGAAGCAGCCGAGAAAGATAAAACTAAGCCTCCATAAAGAGATGTCTTTCAGAAAGTTTCAGAAAGACAAAATAGCAAGCACGAGTAGTTCCCATGGAGAGTGCACCTATGATGTAAGTAGAACTTATTAATTACTTGTTAGACTAATAATCTGCGTAGAATAATAACCTACACACTTGTGTTTTTGTCTTTGTAGGCTACTGCCTATGTGCAATCTGTGTTAAGGAGCACATTACCGTCATCACCGTAAATTTTATTTTATTGGGTCAATCTAATGTTGAGATCAGTGTATCAATCAATTAATACATCAAAGGATCAGCGCTGGCACACACAAGTCAGGAACACAGCCTCTGACTGGTCAACAGACTCAAGCCAAGGCATCTTGGAATTGCCAGTGAATGCTAACAACAACAACAACTGTTTTCAAGATGGAAAATGGATAAATAACTAAGATAATAATAAGAAGATATTGGGTGTCGGATTTCTCATAAATTTCTGACGCTGCAGTTCAAGGCTGGATTATGAAGCTTCCGAAAAGGATACAATTGCCCCGACCCATCGCCATTCCTGCTCAGCTTACTTCGGGGCTAACCCTGTCACTGTTTCAGCAGTTGAGAAACATCAGATGAGTCTTTTCTTGGTGTTGAGAAGCTGCAGTGTTTATTAACTGACACACTGTAATCTGTACTGTACATTTACTGCCAAATTGACAATTTGCTGCAAAGTTTAAATTTATGCTCTGCTATGGGCAGCACTGTCACTTGTCTGCTCCTCACTCTCTCTCATTGCATGCTGTACACACTTACATACTGCCCTGCTACTTAAAGAAGCTACGCTACACTACAGTCATGACAGTATGTTTCATTAAAGTCCAATAAAACGCAATTATCAAGGGAGGGGTTGCAGTTTGGTGGGCTGAGGATTGCTGCTGTTCAAGTTCAAGTATCTCAGGATCTTATTCCCAAGTGAGGGGACAATGGTGTGTGAGATGTGCCGTAGAATCGGAGCAGCAGGAGCAGTATTGCATTCGCTTTACTGCACTGTTGTTACGAAAAGAGAGGTTAGGCAAAAAGCAAAGCTCTCAATCTACCAGTCAGTCTTTGTTCCTACTCTCACCAAGGGTCATGAAGGGTGGGTCATAGCCGAAAGAAGGAGATTGCGGATACAAGCAGCCAAAATGGGTTTTCTCAGGAGGGTGGTTGGCATCTCCCTCATTGATAGGGTGAGAAGCTCAGTTATCTGTGAGGTAGAGCCGCTGCTCGGTGGTGGTTCGGGCATCTCGTAAGGTATCTACCTGGTTGCCTCCCTAGGGAGGTGTCCCAGGCACATCCAGCTGGGAGGAGGCCACAGGGCAGACCGAGGACTAGATGGAGGCATTATATCTCCACCCTGGCCTGGGAATGCCTTGGGATCCCGCAGTCAGAGCTGGTTTATGTAGCCGGGGAAAGGGATGTCTGGGGTCCCCTGCTGGAACTGTTACCTCCGCGACCCAACTTCAAATAAGCAGTTGAAGATGGATGGATGGATATTAAGGCAGTTGTGTTGTTTTGGTGTAGTATCACTACTTAGTTTTTCTTTGGGTGAAGGTGTTTACATGTGTTATAGTTTATAGTATAGCGCCATATTAGACAAGGCAGTCTGTTTTCCTAGAAATCATTTAATATCTGCATCAGCTGTACAGTGTATTTCACTGTTGGTGGTCATTTTAAAGCTGCATGCTCTCACTTCTTTCATTTACTACTTACTCCTTGCACTGGCGCTAGTGTGAGGTGGTGCCCTTCTCTGCTTCTCCTTACTTGGGGCGTGGCTCGGGGCATCTACTATAGCTAATACACCGACTATCAACAAGTACCTCATACAATCCTGCATCAAATAAGCCAGACTATCCCTTTAAAAGCAATCGGCTGATATTTTGGATTTTAATTGGTTAGTTTTATTCACCAGATGCTTCTCACACTAGGAGCTGAAGTGGGTTTTGCAGCTTGCTGGGTCCCTTGGTTTTTGGAACAAATGTGAACAGTGCTAACCAGATGTTATTTAAGGGCACCTAGGGGACAAACTTTAAAATGTTTGCCACCACATTGTGTCTGCTGAAGAAAAACAAAACAAAAAAAACCCCAGAAAGTTCAGGCTTTCAAGCAAACTCTGTAACATACTGTACTCAGGTGAGCCACAGATTTGGAAACAGATACTTGCTGCGGCATAAATAAATGATTTTGTACTGTTTTTCGTGTGTTTGTGTGTGTGTGCCTGCACATGTAGTCCCCGGTATGAATCTAGGGAGCACGCTGAAAGTTTGTTTCTGTTTTTGAATAGGGCACGAGGCGCACTAAATCATCTTTAAACACCTCTCCAAGCAGCAGTTTTAGTGCATGTTTGCTTCATTAGACAGAGGGAGACAGGAAGGATGGGAGACGGGGAGGGGACGACATGTGAAAAAGGTCATGGACCAGATTCAAATCCATAATGCCTCAGGACGGCCAGGTTTAGGGTAGAGCCAGACGGACGGTGGCCAGGCCGCTCGGTGCCACCTACGCCTGCTGTAATCAGCCGCTGGTGGGCAGATAAGTCATCTTGACAGTTTATGCTGCCGAGTGACCTACGTTGGTGGAGTTGCACGGAAGAAAAGTTAAATTTGAAGGTATACTATGCAGGAAAAAGAAAAAAGAAATACAAATACAAAAATAATCCCTTGCAATTATCACTTACGACCCACTGGAAGTGTGTGGTGGTGTCTGTATCTGCACAGACCCTGGCCTCTGCTTGAATTTTCTTATCCTTATCTTGCTGTGTTTGGGATGTTTCTGGGCGTCAACCTTTGGACAGTGGTGTGTAGACCCCAGCCAATAACAGTGTGTAGATTGTAAGGGCGGGACTATGGGCCTAAACAGTGACATCATAATTTTGGCCTCAAAAAATAAAGCTTGCATTGAAATCAAAACCTGAACTGGAAAACAAAAGATTAGCATTGAAACACATTTTGGAGAAAAAAAAAATCATTGGCACTGACAAAAGTTTCATTGGAAAATAAAATTATATAATTTTATTTGGATCTTTTTTATGCTCTGATTTTTTTTTTCTCAATTTCTTTTTTGTTTTTTTTTTTTTTGCTGCCAGTTTTTTCAGTCACACTGGTTTTCACTTTCAACTTGCTGTCACCATTTTGGCACAAAGAGGAAAGGTTTGAGGCTCCCCCCAAAGGGGCATGATTCACATATCTGCATCCTAATGAGAAAATGTCCCTCCTCTGAACTCGAGGTTTACTCAAAAACCTCTGACTAACACATTTAGCATACAGCATTGACTTCCACAACTTCACCTGAAGCTCCCAAACTGCAAATATGTGGAGTCTGTTTCTCTGCTGTTGTCTTTTGACATAGAACAGGAAGAGTTCTGCTGGAACAAGTGCTAATGTCAGCTATCAAAGCTAACTTTATCTAATGTGAGTTATCATAGCTAATGTTAGCTAATGTGTGCTGCTTGGGAGTGAACTTCGGGTGAACTCCGTCATCGTAGCTGTGCGGTCAGAATAATGTCAAAGTGTCGGCGTTCATTGAATGTGCTCATATTTTTGGTGAACAGTGAACTCAACAAATCACTTTGCAATTAATGAACGAGAACATGAGCGTAGTTCCCTTCATTTTATTTTAGAAATGAGAAAGAAATGCATTTAGGATGAGTTAACAGGTTATGTTGTTTTTATTTCCTCTCATCAAGAAAACAAATGTGTAAAAAAAAAAAAAAGTCGAGACAACTTTTTGAGTTTTAAGCCCAACTCAAACAAAATTTAGTTTTGAAATAAACTTAAAAAATCGTTGCTGACCTGTAATCTTTAGTTGAGATAATTTACTTTTCTTCTATGGATAAATAATGCTTTTCAAAATACAACTTTTTGGGTGTTTCTTAAACTCAAATATTCAAGTTTATCTAAAGAAGAAATGTATATTACTCAATGAAACATTTGTAGTTGGTAAATTTGGGTTCAAAACTAAAAAAAAATCTATTGAAATGAGCTTTGAAATTTTGAGTTTTCGCAACATTTTTGTTTTTACAGTGTAGGACATTTAGCCTGCTTCATGAGAGAAAATAAGTGCATTTAGGTGGAATTAAGAGGCTCTTGTTTTTTACTCTTATCAGTAAAACAATGTACAAATTTTAATTGCTTTATAAAATGTTTACTGCAGATCTAATCTTAAATTTGCAGATTATTCTCCATATTTCTTTTATGTCTTTGGTGGCCTAAATAAAAAATCCTGTGACCCACCTGGGGGTCACGACCCAGTCTTTGGAAATGTCTGGTGTATAGGATTTAAAAAGTTCTAACCTCAGTGACCCTTAGTGGTGTATCAAAAAAGACAGACAGACAGATCCCAGCAGGGGATTCCAGGATTCTGTGTGTCTCTAACCTGCCTGGCTCTCTCCCTGTGTGTGTGTGTGTGGAGACAGGTGTGCTGGAGTCAGAGCAGAGCCACAGCAGCTGCACCTCATCTCAATCATCAGGACCTGTACACTCAGCCCTGCCACCATCACTCTGCCAGACCGTAGGCTCTGCACCAGTCACTCTACCTTGGGAGCCATTTCTCATGCGTTTTCCAGTTTTCTAACCCTGTCTCCTGTCCCTCGTCTCGTACCCTGCAGTCCCATCTGCTCTGTCTCCGGTCCCCCTCTCCAGGCCCAGTTTCTCAGCCACCAGCCCGAGCTTCCCCATGCTTCTGTTCCCTTTCCCCCACCTTCACAATAAATACTTTTTTCTATCATATCCCTCCCTTTGATTTTCAGATGAAATCATATCAAACAATGTATCTTTTTGGATGCACTGTTCAGTGTAAATTATGTAACTTCCTGAGAGCCTCCTTGCCGCTGGAGACACAATGAGCTAATTAAAAAAATATATTATGCCTGGAAAAGTGAAACCTTTCTTACATTTAAATTGAAGCATTAATTACATTAAACTAGAGTTGCCATGTCTGTTTTGTTGTTGTTTTCACTACTGCATTGCATTGTGGGATATTTATGCAAGCGTAGTGTCCAGTGCTTCCGTGCACCTCAAATGCTATTGGTTTCATAATAATGTTTATGACAAACTCATATACTGTATTCGCGTACTAAGCGGCATGTTTGTTTGACATTTTTGATGATGCACCTGTGTTCACCTGCTCCATCCCACTTAACACCAAGGCTGGAACGCAACACTAAATCTTGTCATTTTGTGTCTCTTGTTTTACATGCAAACACTTATTGCCAGCAGGAATATGCACAGGAGCATCTATGTGGGGGGGCATTGGTTTTAAATTTAGACGATGATACTATACAGTATACGGGCACAAGATTGGGGTTGCCAGGTCTGTGTTTTTTTCTGCAGAATAGGTCTACTTTTGAAGTGCTGCAGGATATTTTGCATACAAATTACATTAATAATATCTATAAATACACATCCATATTTGAAATGAAATCTTTTTTTTACACTACCAAACTGACTCCAGATTGGCACCTACATACACAGACCTGGCACAAGTCACACGCATGCCCACATAAACACACACAAATACAGTGTGCTAGTGTGGGGCTGGTTTGGGGCTGGTTTTGATCTGCCATTGGGCAGGCTTTGTCACAAAGACAACCCTGGCAACCCTGCACTAGATGAACACATACAGAATAAGTAAACTTAAACTATGGCTTTTATATACAGGCAAGAACTGGACAACAATAATCTACATACAGGTCAGACTGTTTCTGTGTGATATACATACAGGGTTGTGGTAGAGGCTGAGCAGGTAGTGTAAAGAATGCTGTAATGAAAACAGAATGATAATGAGTTAGTTAATACATTTCATATGTATGCAATAACACTTTTTATTACACGGCTTTGTTAAATGCTCAATTCTGATTGGTCAATTACAGCATTGTAAGGTCTGTTATTTCTGTATAACAAACTGTTGTTATGACGAACAGACCGTTGCTATGGACACAGTTCTGATCATAGACTCTGGAGGAACAATGAAACCATTGTGAAATCACTAAAATCATTTAAAATGAATATTTTGTGTCAAATTATTGATTTTCTTTTTGCACGTAACCAGGTAACAAACAGGATAATGTACAGAGCAGGTCACTGTTGTGAAATAAAGCCATAAAATCATTTTAAAATTAATAATTGGAATAATAGGAATATTCAAGACCCTGCCTTCATCATGCTGTCAGGGTTTATTTCATAATAATGACTGCCTCACTGTACATTATCCCTAACATAATAACCACCATTAACACATGGTAAATTCATAGTTATTATCATAAATAAAACAATAATTATATTTACTATATATTTGCTATAATTATTTATTGTATTATTATTATTAGTTATTTTATCATTAGTTAGTGTAATAGTTTATAAATGATATATTGTATCACAGCTGATAAGAAACAATCACAATTACATTCTGATTACATTAATTAACCAACATTTAATTGTTGCACACAATATTTACGGTGCTATATTAAGTATTTGTTAATGATTACTAAATTATTTGTAACCCTTTAAGAAATCATTATGGATGAGATATTTGTAACACTTTGTAAATGGTTAATAATTCGTTTTTAAAGCATCTATATACATAATTTGGATGGCTATTATAAAATTCTAACTGATTATTATAATACCCTGCGTACTTTCAGATGTAATTTACGTACATTACTTTATGTACATAAACTTACATAAGTAACATACTTATTTTAACCAAAGCCTGATCTTTTATTAAACAATAGGTTTAACTGTAGATTTGATCTAGTTTAAACTTATTGTCAAGTTCCAATTGATATTTATAAAACTATAAAACATAAAAATAGTAAATAAATACCGTGTAGTGTGTAGCATCTATAAACATTATTTGGAGTGCTGAAATAAAGCTGCAGCTGATGTTTATAAAATTATCATTTGCTTAATAAATGATTTATAAAGCACATATAAACATAATTTTAATGCTTGACAGTAAAATAACTAGTAACATTTAATTAACTATCAATATTTTAACCAATAATTATTAATAATATGTTTTACTATAAATATATATATATATATATATAAAGTGAGATCTTCTTCCTGGTGCGTTCAGGGAAACTCTGAGACTTGAGAGTCCGCTTAAAAGAAGCATTGTATTCCTGTGCTGTTTTGTCAGACAATATGGACATTGTGTGAATGTTTCCTTGAATGCACCAAAAATCTGATCTGTTTTGACTCCATTAACTACATTAATAGTAGGGATTGTTGTTGGTTCATGGTACATGTGGATCCCCCACAGTTTGGACTGTATGTGATCTGTGGACTAAATTCAACCGTCATAGTGTGATAAAGTTTTACTGTCACTGTCACTTATTAAAAGTCATAAATCCTGAAATCTTGAGTGTGTGAAAAGATGAGACAGATGTATGCCGTATTTTACTTTGAAGCGCTCTGTGTGACACAGATCTGAAAAAAAAACAAAAAAAACAGGAAGACTGACTGATTTAAAAGTCGTTATTTTCACCTCCATCGAATGAAATCCTGACCATGACTTCGAGCATTTTTAGTGCTGTAACTGGGAACCTGGGCATGCTGTCTTCACAGAAACAGATCATAAGACTGTATTGTAACTTTGTCAATATCTGCTGTCTTATCACTACACACAGGTCCTCTCAGCTCACCGGAGCAGCTCTGTGTCTCTGCTGGTCTGGGACAACAGCACTGGCCTGTGACTCAGCCTTCAGTGCTGATTGGCCTTGTGATGTGTACCAATCAGATAGTGCTGTGGGCGGGACTTAAGCGAGACTACAGAGTGTAGTATGATTAGATACAGGTCTATTAATCATTATACATAAGGTTGTGTAACAAAATTCTGATTAATATTATAATTATTAACAATTGCATCTATACAGAATAGTGTATAATTATTTATTGTATTTATTATAGTATACTATGATACAGTAGAATATAATATTATAAGTTCTTACTTTATAATGTAAGAATTATTACTACTACTAATAATTATTATTATAATCATTACCATTACTATGGTGGTGACTACAGACAGAAAAGCTGCTACATCAAGGCCAAGTGCATTTTTAAATTAATTTACCACTAACCCACTTTTTTTTGTTTGAAAAATTATCCAATCCATGACTCAAAACCGTGATGCAATCCGAACCCTGAGTTTTGTGATCCACTGCACCCCAAATTAGCAATACTTTTTCAATACTTTTCACAAAACCAAGAAAAAGAAAAAGAAAGATTGATAAGAAAAAACTGATAAACATGATCAGTTGTAAATGTTATGATGAGGGGGCTTGGATGAAGAGTTTGAGAGGTAAAAATCGACATGGATCTGATATGGACATATTTACTGTACAGAATGAAATCATCAGCGATGCTTTGTTTTCCTGTCCTCTGCTGCTCTCCCTGGTGAACGTGAGAAAAAGTCTGGGAGGAGGTGGAGGAGACAGACAGACAGAATGAACAGATGAGCGGAAGAAAACATGTAAGTGAGTGATAAAGAGAGTGTGTGTTTAAGGTTGTAGTGATTGCTGGCTGCGGAGATAAGTGGACGGAGTTTGCAGCCCAACAAACAGCAGCCATGAGAGGAGCGGAGAGCAGAGGCTCTTGGGTAAAGACGCGTGCTGCACTTAAGAGCCAATTACCCACCATGTACACATCTCCTCCTCCTCCTCCTCGTCCGCCGCTATCTCTCCCTCTCTGCTATCCAACATGGCACTCATCTTAGTTTAATGGCCCGCAGGGACGCCAACACACACATTCCTCCACACACATGCACACACACACACATATACAGGCATGTTTGCATGTGTGTGCAGTGTAACTGCGCACGCAGAGATTGCCTCATGATGTGTGTGTTTGCAATCCTTTAATCTCTCCTTTAACTCTCTCTCTGTTCCTTTACTATGTCCTTCTCTTTCTACTTCACACACACACACACGCTGCCACACACTCACACATAGACACACGCTCATCTTATTTTAATGCGTCTGAAGGGGAGGCACTCAGCAGCACAGCAGGGGGGCTTCCTGGCAAGTCACGGAAGCACTGAAAACATACACTCCTGCTCACGCTACCAGCATACACACATAGAAACACACACACACATAGATGCAGTGTATGCATATGTGGAAGCACATTGCATGGCACAGAAATAACAAACAAAATCACAATGCTGTGCGGCATACATGCTGACTGTTGTGTTATGCGGGGGACACGCTCCGTCACAGGATCCGCAGTAGAAAGCAAAAGTCATCCAAATTCCGTGACTGGGAGGCTGAAAACACTCTTACCAGACTACCAGCGCTAGACAGGAAACTCTGCCAGAGGCTGTCCTGATCTGACAAGGTCTTTTGGTCTTTTCATCAAACCCACTGAATCACGAACACTTGCTCTCAGTCTGCACGGAAATTTTTACAATAAAATCTGAAAAAAAAAAAAAAGAAGGTACGGTGGGTGTAAAAATCCGTAAGCATTTCCCCAGAGCAGGATTGTGGCGACATTAAAACGATTATCAAAGCAAATCACAAGGGCATCAATTAATTTACCAGATTTCTGGTCTTTCTAGTTGAAGCCCTGCATGTCACTTTGACATTTTTTCACTCCATCTGCCTGGTGTGACTTCATTAACAGCCAACCTTTTGATAAATCTGCCTGCTGGAGTGTGTATTCCCTGCTGGCATTTCGGCTTTTTTGATTTGATCGATAATTGCGAGTCCCGGAGAACACAGGGGGGAAAAACAGCTCGGTCAGTGTTGGAAGTATAATTTGCAGGCTAGCAGAAGAGGGGAAAAAAAAAGAAAGAAAGAAAAAGAAGTAGTGATTGTTCAGGGGCCAAAAAATGACTAGCAGGACGGCCAGTGCTGGTGGTCGAGGGAGGGAAAAGCAGGCGTAAACACATTGAAATCTGTCTTTTATGAGGGAGAAATTCACTCCAAAGTAAACATGAAAAACTGAGATGAAAATTGAATTTTAAAAGAAATATAATCATCTCCCACTTTATAAAGTTATTTTAATTTTAACACCCCAACAGCTGCCTTGCTGGCTTTTTTTTTTTTGTCACATGAAGATTGACTTTTTTGTTTGTTTAAAGCAAAATGTTTTGATAGAACTAAAGCTCAGAATGTTCCATCAACATGGTTATTTATTCCTAGAATACTGGCACTCTTCTCTTTCTATTCATGTCTAAATCTTTGCCGTGAGGTAAAAATATGTGCACATTAAAGGGACAGGTCACCCTACAATCAAAAATACATATTTTTCTTCTTACCTGTAGTGCTGTTTATCCATCTATACTGTTTTGGAGATATCAGCCGTAGAGATGTCTGCCTTTTCTCTCCAATATACAATATAATGGACAGAGATGGCGCTCGGCTTGCGGTGCTCAAAGCACCAAAGGAATACATTTGAAAAACTCAACATCAATGTCTTTTTCCAGAAGTCATGACCTGGTTACTCAAGATATAATCCACCTTGTTGTGAGCTATTTTAGGAGCTATTTTATTTTTAGCTGAAAAGAGAGTAGTTCCAGTAGAATCTGCTGTAGAAATAAAGTAGTACTTCAGAAAAAAGGCAGACATCTCTAAGATACATCTCCAAAACTCTGCAACTCACACCAAAAAATTTTACAGCACTACAGGCTAATATTTATTTTTGATTTTGAGGTGAACTGTTCCTTTAAGTCATTTAGGATTTGAATGATCTGCACCTAAATTCCTTTTTTTTTTTAAATAATAAAAGCTGCTTTAGAACGTTGATGGCATTTTTGAGCAGCTTAACTAATTCTGAAAATAACAGTACGTGGTTTGCCAAATGCCAAAAGCCTATAAATAAAAGGAATAAAAACCAAGCAAAAACAGCCCAGGATTCAAAGGTTTGATGGATAATTTTTACAACACAGTTTTTACATGTTTTAATATGTTTTATACTCTGCAACTCACACCAAAACTATCTAAATGGATAAATAGCACTGCAGGACAGGGGAAAAATATGTACTTTTGATTTTTAGGATGAACTGTGTGACCTTAAATGAATATATGTGGCAATCTTTCAAAAAGGGATCAGTCAGATGTCCCCTGAAAATTAATTTTATTTGTTTTCTGCCAAAATTGGTCATCTTGCAATACACTGCTGACTGCAGCACTATTCAAAAGTCATCAGAAACTTTAGATATGATATATGATATGATCTGCCCCTAAACCTAACCAAAGTCCTTTTGTTGCCTACAAAATCACTGACCAAATCACTTTGCTTCCCGTAACCAAAGTGCTTTGGGGAAGCAAACTTCGGGGTGTTTCATTCGCTCAAAGAAACGTCTGTGAACGTAATCCAGACTGGAATTACGTTGCAACCGCAACGTAATTATGAAAACCATTTTATACACAGATGTAATTTCTAAGAGACGGGGTTGTTGTGTTGGTTGTAACACTGTACTCACCAAGTTAATTGCTGAGATTTAGGACACTCAGATGCTCAAACTGGGACAGTCCATCACAGTTTACACACCAACTCACTTGTTCAGCTTTGACCTGCTGCACTCATCACAACTGGGCCACTCATCATTTTCCTGTTCAACTGGAGAATTTTACTGGTATTTTTTGGTGCTCACACTTTCATCTTTGCCTCCACATGAGGTGGTTCAGATCAGAGGTTCTAATTTTTTCTTTGTTTACACTTCTATTTCGTTATGTCAAAAGGTTTTTTTTTTTTTGTATTTTAATTTATTTTGTTATTTTGTTTGTTCTTTTCAGACGGTACAATTTGAAGCCTGTTTGAGAACCGCTGGTTTAGATAATCTGTCTCAACTGTTTACAGCTTGTCTCACTGCCTGAATGCCTTTGTGTGTGTGTGTGTGTGTGTGTGTGTGTGTTTGCCCACAATTTCCTCGTGGTGTGGCATGAATTCAAAAGCTAAACTGCTTTTAAATTCATCTGCTGATCATTGCAAGTGTCGAGGCCTGAGAGCTCTGAATAAGCAGCGTGTGTAATTATTCAAGATTATTTCGCTGCTTGGTAAAAACATGTACACTGTTGCAGGAATTTAATTAAAACAGAGGTGTTATGGATTTCAGGGGCACCGGACACCCCCTGGAAACTGATTGCCCCCCCCCCCCCCCCCAAACCCACCCTATTATCTTCAACTGTGATTGGCTGTCTGTCCAGTGAGAGGCGGGACTTTAGTTTTAACCAACTGTTTGCTCTCTTTTGTATGTAACCTACTTTTAATTTTCAAAAAGTTAAGTTAAGGTTAATTTAGCCTACTTAATACATTACTAAATGATTTAAATAATAAATCATAGAAATAAAACTATTTTCATGATGGATCGTAGAGGATGAATTTAGGAGTCTCGCATCCTGATGACAGATGTACAATGGAGGTACAATTTCTTTTTGAGGATTTCAAGAATGAAGAATGAAAGTTTTATATTATATTTGTATGGTGTCACTCTACTGTGCCGTGATGAACGGGACTATTTAGCTTTGAAATTCAAATTTTAAATACAGGAATAAGAAACTGTATGATACTTAGTTATTAAAGTAAGGAAATGGTACAGAAATGGTACAAAAAAAGTCAAATGAGTTGTTTGCCTGCCCTCCAATATAATGGGACTAAATGGAACTCAGCTTGTGGTGCTCAAAACACCAAAAAAATACATTAACTGTACTTTCTGCAGTAGAAAGAAAGTAGTTCTAGTAGATCTACTGCAAGAAGAAAGTAATTCCCTGTGAAAGAAAGTAGGGGAAGATGTGTGTTTCTGATTTTGTGGTGAACAGCCCCTTTAAATCTCACTTACTGTTGTACATGATGCCCCCTTGTTGTCTGCTGTAGTCAATTCAAACACGAACAAGTATGTGTGACAAAAGTTTCAGAAGTTTCCACAAACATCACTTTTGTATATTTGGGGTAGAAACTTCTCGCAGTGTTTGACGCTAAGCCTCAGTTCGGTTGTTTTGATCTTTCTCTCGGTGGCCAAAGGGGGGGAAGCCTGACAGCACCGTTCCAAATTGCGTTTCTGGGACAAAGCCTGTTTTTGTTCAGGCCTGTATGCGGACAGAGTCACAGCGAGGCCAGTGGGCCGAAAGTCTCATGGTCCATAATCCTGATTTTACACTGTAAACAAACCGGCTGCATTCTGTCAAGATGCGGACCCGATACCGAAATATCAAGCTTATCAGCTGTGGACAAAAATATGTGTTTGGAAAACGGCAGGCGAGCTCTGATTGCTCAATCCGTTCTTCACCAGATACAGAGTCCAGCAGACAGTAAAGAAGAGTATGGCCCCTGTCATGCTATATATTATGCAAAATCCTGCAGTTCCCTGAAAAAAAAAAAAAAAAAAAAAAAGTTGTGTGAGGTTTTTAGAGCAGAACTGAAGTGAGCAGAGCGGGACACTGAGTTGTGGCACTGCGCTACAGTAACAGATGTTTTACCAAGAACACCCAGGGTGCCTGATGGGATGTTTTAAAGGTCAGTGTTATTCTGTAATAAGAGGCAGTTCCCCAGAGCTCCACCATACTGTACCTGTCAGCAGATACCAGACCCGCCATGTTTAGCTGCAACTACTTTTCACTGAACAAAAGCCAGGTTTTATTTGTACATTTGAAACAGCTTAAAAAGGTGGTGAGACATTTAAATATGCAAAGAACTGAGACATTTAGGGACAGCTCCTTTAGAGAGACAATACAGAGCTAATGCAGTTGCAATAATAGATATGACTTTTTATTGTACATATTATATTCACTATCTCTGCCTGGGAAGATCACGTGATAGGTGTTTGTGTGCATGTATAAGTGACCAAATGGGGGGAGGGGGTCGTTTAGCTCAGTTGGCAGAGCATCCGCCCCATGTATGTAGAGCATCCGCACCATGTATGTAGAGCATCTGCCCCATATATGGAGGCTGTCTCCTCTGCAGCGGCCGCTGGTTCGACTCCCGCCTGCTACCCCTCGCTGCGTGTCATCCCCTCTCTCTCTGCCCCCTTTCCTGTCTACTCTTCAGCTGTACTATATAATAAAGGCATAAAAGCCCAAAAATATAACTTAAAAAAAAAAAAAAAAAAAAATACTCCAACTGCTGTCCACAGCTAATCTTGCATACAACTGCAACCATCAGTTGAATATTTTTTTATGAACATTCATGACTGTGTGCTCAAGGACCTTGCATGGTTGCGGTGATTCACAGTTTTCAAAAAAAAAAATTTTTACTGGTGACAACTGCTAGGCTAAAAATAAGGCTTATCCAGTCTGTTGCAGGCCACAATTAGGCCTTCATCCCGGCTCAAAAACTGACACTCATGGAAAAGTTTTGATTCATCTTATATCAGAGCATCTGCAGACTAATTCCATACACAATATGTTATGATCCTGTGAATTTTTCCTGCTTGTGCAATCCATTATTTTTCTATTTCTGAGATAATAATATTTAAACTTTTTTCCTCTAAGGTACAGTAATGATGCACATCATGTGTGTGTTTACAATGTGTGCAATTATCCTGCACACACCTGTCCATATATCTCTGTTTAATTAAAGGGTGTATATACTGTGCATAGCCTGTGTGTTTAATTTATATTTTTATATTTTCATTGTTTTATATTTTTCTTTTACTGTTATTTTTTTGCATTTATCAGTCAACCCCATCCCCCCTTTTTTCAGAGAGAGAGAGAGAGTTTATAGCTGTTGGTAATTTTCATCTCTTTTCCCTTGTTTTACATGTAGGCCTGCAGTGTTATTAACATATACAGCTTCAAACATCACAAAACCCACAATAAAATACATATAATACACACACTACAGTACATATACCACAGTGCATATACCATGATACACATACCAAAATACACCAATGCATATACATACACTATCTGGACTTTTTTTGAGCTGCTGTAACGTGAATTTCCCCTGTGTGGGATCAATAAAGTCTATCTTATCTTATCTTTATCTTGACTTTTTTTTTCTAATCAGCTTCATGCCAAAATATGACCCTTCTGAATAGCCACAACTTCCACTGAGACATGCAGGCTGTGACCTATGAATCGGCAACATCAAGTGTAAATTATTTACAATTTCAGCAATTGTGAGTTTTCCAAAAATCTACATTTCTGTATCTATTATACTGCTGTAATGTTCTAAATAAACAAATAATACAATGTTCTGTAAAAATAACAGTTTTTAAATTGAGAGGTTTGGACTTGTTTAAAATTGAATTGCTTCCTTATTAAGTTTATACAGGTAGGTGAACCCAGGATGGTCAGTCACAATACCATGACAGTAGTCTATGCATCCTAAAGAAAACTGAGAGTATATGATACACTAAACGTGACATACACCAATATGCACTAACACTGCAAAAAAAAAAAATATTAAAAACTTTGCAAAAAAACTTTTTTCTGCTGGTGTCATCAGTTGTGATGGCATTGCAGCAGGTGCTTCACCATCTGTTACGTAGATATGATCTGCACTCCCTTCGTTTACCATATTGAATGTTTATCATCCATTACTGACATTAATTAGATCGAGAATACCTGTCGTCATCCACTGATCACTAAACTTAACATCTGCCACAAGCAGACACACTTTCATCTTCACTAAACCACACAATATTATAAACCAGATGCACAATTTCTCTGTTGTTGTTGTAAGCGGAGTGGAAGAGGAGCATCGTGATTTCCTGTGGAGCGTCGAGCAGCTTTTTTGAGAGTCCGAGGATCTGTGATCACTCCATCCCACAGGCAAACTGCAGGCGGGTTGAAATTCATTTTCATCCCTTTAGCTGTGCAGATGTAGCGTTTCTGTGCTGCAGCGTTTCTGCATTCTGTGTGTTTTTGTCTCCAAACAACTAATGGACGTGTTATCCTACTGACTAATGAAATCTTTTTATTACTGTAAGATGTTAACATTGTGCACCAACTGTTTGTTTGTAAGTCTGTGTGATAGCTCAGACAAATTGGTGTAAAAATCCTGTTAATAACCTCAGTTGTTTTTTTTTGTTTTTTCCTCCTTGTTCTCTTCTCCCTGCTCCTGTCTCAGAACATTAGCTCTGCAGAGACATATACCGTAGCTGCCGATTTTTCACTGAAGTATAAACAGTTTTTTGAATCACCTATAGTGAATCATTTATGTTCGGGTGCTTCCATCAGTCATCCATTCTGGCTCTAAATTTCCCTTTTCATCATATAATGCATCTGACAGGCGGCTTTTACCACATTTCTGTGGTGCAAACAGGAGGAGGTTTGTGACTGAAGAGAGAGTGGAGAGCAGCAACTAGAAAATGTGGGACAGCTGAGAGTGGAAATTTGGCAAAAAGCTTTACTTACTGTGTTAACGGTTACTACATACTACTGGATAACACTATCACATCAGTGCAATAATCTTTTGCCATGAAATACTGATTTACATAATTTTCATAACAGCCAGATGGTCCCCAGTAAAACTTATAATATGTAAAAGATCCTTTAATCGATTTTTTTTTACACTGATAGCTGCTTTAATTAAACAAACTCTGATCAAAACATTATAAGCTACTGTACAACATCAAACTGCAGACAAAGTTAGCAACTGGTCAGTGAATGACTTATGAATTTGAACAATTAGCAGATCTACAGCCAGATTTTTCCAGCAGTTGATGAAAACCAAAACAAAATATTATCCTTTATGATGCTGGCGTTGGTCAGTTTGCCAAAAACACAACTCCAAATGAATTCTAATGAACCTACAAATAGGCAGTTGTTTGCTAAAACGTATCAACTCTGTAGGGTCGTGAAATGAGCATGACTTTTGAGCTTGTTGGTGAGTCCTGCCCCACAGCAGCTCAAATATTTTTAAAAAAAAAAAAAGGTAATGCAGCTTTAAAGAGATGGTTCAGTTCGCAAAAACACTTTAAAGGTACTATGTGAAGCTTTTTATTGCCAATATGTGAACAGACTGTAAGGCAACTTCAAAAATGAAACCATTGCGACTCTCTGGGTTGCCAATTACAAGATTTTATTTGGATTGATTTTTCCAGGAAAATCCAGATGTGGAGGATGTGACATTTATGCTAGCTCCCAAGTGCCTTGCCTTTCTCCTACAGTGGCCAACAGTGTGCCATGCTAGCTAACGTTAGCTTAGAAGTTTAGTCTGCTCATGTCAACAAATGATCTGCATGACAACAACACAAGCCTAACTTTACTTACCTCATCTATCAACATGATGCCAGCCAGTCACGTTCAGTTTCATGTATATCATGTCACTGTTTTGGCCGATGTTCAGGATGCTGGCTCGTGCTCACAGAATGCTGACTGGAAGCAGGTGGAAACAGCTACAGCACAGGCACAGGTGGTGGAGACAGAAAACAGAGCAAAAAGAAGAATCAATATGCATCCGTTTGGCAACCAGAAACATTACTCAAAATGTATCCTAACGTAGGTTTGCTAACATGTTAGCCATAAAAATTTCATAAGGTGGTAATATATCAGATGTGTGTTTTCCAGCTAGTTGTGGAGCCATTCTGCCACCACTGGTCGATTGTATAGTCAATTAAGTTGCCTTAAGTTGGACCAAACCTTCTTATTGTTTAGTGGACGAGAAACAATAGCTTTTAATTATGTTCAGATCTTCGAGTTCTTCAGGTTGTTTACGGGGCTAGAACAGTGACATTATCATTTTGGCACAAATTTCAAGGCAGTGTACTGCGATGGATTTTTGAGTTTTGAGCCCAACTCACATTCTCAAGTTTTGAAAAAGTTTGACCAACTACCAAGCTTTTGTTGAGAACCTTAGGTAAACTTAGATTGTTGACTTTTAGAAACATTTTATTCAAAAAATTAAGTAAATTCATTGAAGTGAAAGTGATGGTTAAAATTTGAATATTTCCAATTAAAACTATTTAATTTTCAGGCACCAAAATAATGACAGATTAGCTCACACTCACCAGCTTTTAAAAACTGAAAGATTCAAGTTTATCTAAAGAAGAAAAGTAAATTATCTCAACTAAATTCAGATTCATTAATAGGAGTGTTTTGAGCTGGGCTGAAAACTAAAAAATGTTGATTTGTCTCAACTATTTTTTTTTTTTTTTTTAGAATAACTTTTAACTTTTAATGTGTTTTATTTTTTAGTGGAACTTTTGTCAGTACCAGTGCTACTTTTTCCAAGTAATACAAGTGTTTGAATGTCAGTGTTTCCTGTTTTGAGTCAGGTTTTGTTCAATACCAAATTTTATTTTTGATTGTCACTGCTGTAGTCCCATAGCTGTTGTGAACTGCTGTGTTGTTGAATAACCCCATACAGGCCTAAATGATGTCACAGCTTAGCTCTGTGCTTGACTAGAAAGGTCTGGAGAGCTTTATTGCAGATCACATGTGGAGACAAACGTGCCGCGGCTTCATCTCAGCAGGTAATTACTTTCTCGGCTGCAGGGTAAGTTTCTGATGAAACTCAGAAGTCAGAGTCATTTACTGTTATTTAAACCGATCTCTCCATTATCCAGAGTTATTCAGAAAGGTCTGGGATAATATGTGGTGATAATCACAGTCGCAGCACAAAAGGTAGTGGCTCTTAGCTAGCCATTAATTCAACTCGCCTGCCGTGGCGGCGAAGGGATCGGAACAGACACTTTTTGGGCAAGGAAATGGGATCGCTGTGTTTCACAGCGCACAACTCCTTTATGCTCATTGATACGCTGGAACGAGAACAAACGGCTGACAAAATTTTTCAGGAGAGAGATCCGCGGGGTGCACGAACCACTCGCTCGTACTCAACACACACACACACACACACACACACAAAGTCCCAAGGTGCTTATATCAGACAAAAAAAGGGAAATAATTCAGCGTTGCACTCAGAATCACCTCTGATAGTCCCCAGCCATGAAATTTCAGCTTTGGCAAAAAAGAAGCAGGCACAAAAAAAAAGGGGGGGGGGGGGGGGGAGAAAGACAAAAACAAATCGCACAAACACACGCAGACACTCACACACACGCCTGCCAAAAGTGGATTTGGCCGGGGATCTGTCTGTCTCTCTTTTTTTACGTCTCACTCTCGGCGTAAAGACAGCCCGCGCGGCGCTGCTGATCGGTGCCTGATGGGCTCGGTGCCACGAAGGGGCAGATGTTAAACTCTGGTCCTCTCCTCTCTTACATAACTCCTGCTTTATTGGGCCAATTCCCTGCGGTGTAATGAGGCCAATAAAATCAGTGCCTCATTAGCATACTTATGTAAGCTGAACTAATGAACTGGGCTCAATCCCCGAGCCAGGACGAGCACCGCGGTATATTTCGGGCGTGTATATTTGTATGTGCATGAGTATTTCATCAATAGCGGCTGAATTAGTAATGAGGTTGTCATGTGTTTTGTTTTTTTGTCAGCCTCTGTAGTCAGGAGTCAGCTCCACTTTGTGATCAAGAGCCATGGAAATGGTTTATGGCGCAGTCAACACATTCTCCCTTTAATCCGCTGAACACTTGCATTAGTGAGCGGAGACAGCGAGGCAGCATAACATAAGCCATCCTGAATGCTTTCCAGGGTGACAGTATGAGAAGGGAGGAGGAGGAGGAGGAGGAGGGAGAGAAAAAAAGGGTGAGGGACAGGTCGAGGAGCGGATGAAGGGGGAGAACCGAGGCTGGAGAAGAAGACAGGGTTAAGCCGGGTTGAGGCCAGGACAGAGACGGAGCATGTCAAAGAAGGGAGAGGAGAACAGAGCGAGGAGGAGGGAGAAAAGCCAAGAGAAAGGAAGGGGGGAGTCAAGAGGGGAGAGCAGGGAGTCGGGGCTCCTCTGTGGGGGTTTGACTTCACCCCTGCTGTCCTTTCCCTGCCTTTTTTTCACCCCCCAAAGCTTTATGTCTGGAATCTCACTTCATTTCTTTCATGACATCTCCGCCCGGCGTTGTCCATGCATCGGTGCCCTGCCCTCCTTCCACTGTCTGCTGCTCCTTCTTCTCTTCTTCTGTCTTTGCGGAGTCGTGGGGGGAACTGTAGGTGAAGGTGTGTGCGTATGTGTGTGTGTGTGAAGTGTGTCTGTGTTATATCTAAGCTGGAGTTCTAGATAAGCCTCTCCTAAACAGTATGAGATCGACAGAGCTGAAGGCCGCCAGCTAAGATTAGGAACACCCACCCTCTGAGCAAACGCTGTGGAAACCAAACACACATACACATGCACACTCACACGCACACACACACGTATACATACATACATGCACATGCATAGACATATGAGCCACAGTGGAAATCACATAAGTACATTTATTCAACTACTGTACTAAAGTGCAATTTAGAGATATTTTTACTTGAGTTCTTCCATTTTCTGCATTATTATACTTCTACACCAGTGATTCCCAACCTTAGGGTCTGGGCACCCATAAGGGGGCCAGCAGGGGGTCCCCAAGGCTTTAGCTGCTCCATGGTTGTCAAAATTAGATTTTTAATCACAATTTACATTTACATAAAGACATTTTAGCTCTGTAAAAAATCATTGAATTATTATTAATCTTTTGGTAAGGATGATTGTGTATAAGTCAACTCGCTGTTGGGTTGTTAAAAGAAAGAGAAAAAAGTAAAGGCTCTAAGAATGGACGCAAGTATAATTAGAGCTTGAGCATGGTGCGAGGACCCTATTGGATTTGCTTGGATTCTTATTATTTTTCGTATTCTCCGCAATCTTGAGTCACACTTTTGAGGTGCTAAACATGCTCCATGGTGCATGAAACTTGGCACACATATTAGTCAAGGTGAATAAGCTGATATAGCTTTTGGCGGTAGGCATGGCCGAGTCATTTAGCCTCTAAAAAGCATCTCCCATGGCGCATTTCACCGACATGCGCAAAACTCAGTACACATGTATCATGCCCAGATGCACAAAAAAAGTCTCTTGGACAAATTGCCTAAACCAAACAGGAAGTCAGTTTTGGTGATTTCCATGCGTTGTATTTTAACAAACTCCTCCCACGGAAATTCATCATAATGACTTCAGAATCGGTGTGTGCCATCTAGACTACTGTTTTACAGGACTACATCTCAAGTAGTGTACTTTGTACTCCACTACATTTATCTGACAGCTATAGAGCCAAACTGATATATCAGCCAGCTGATATTACCAGCCTGATGTTAGCCTTTCACAGCTATAGTGGTATATTATGGTAGAGAACATAATACTAATTGTTTTTTTTTGTTTTTAAAATACCAGTAAAAGTGATCTGATGTCATTTTGGACAATAAGTTTTATTGCTGAATTGTAAAATATTCCAGATTTTTAGATGTTGTTGACAGTTGTACTTTATGCAAAACATATCAGCCAATATATCAATATTGATTTTTTTTTAACTCATAAATACCTTTACTTATATAATATCAGTATCAGCATCTGCCGCAGCAATCCAGTATCTGACTGATGTGATGGGTCTAATTGACTGCTGTCCACAATGACAGTGGCCAAACCCATGGTTTCAAACATACTAGATGTCTCCTAGTTGAGGACTGTGGATTTTGCCAGTTTGCCAAAATGCACCGCAGAGCGCCGCAGGAAGTCATCCCTGCCTGTGGTCATCAAACTTTTCAACCCTCCCTCAGCGTGTCAGACACTCTGAGTCAATAGACTTGCTGTCAGACTTCTGTCAGCAGCAAATTATTATTCATTTATAATTTATATCTTCAACCGTGCAATACTGACCCAACAGTACAGTCATTTTATGCAATAATTCAGCGGTGCAATACTGTGGTTTACACTGGCATCACTGCATTTATTTCAACCAACCAAAACAATTATTCATAATATTCTTGTATCTTAAAACATGTATGTTTTGCTATAATGAACATATTTTGAGCATAGTCCTTATTTTTTTATTTCATACATATAATTTCTCCATGCTTATATATATATATAATTATATTCTTGAATGTGGGCTACTGTAACGTAACCCACCTTTTTCTGGGGACCAATAAAGTATTTTTGATTAAATATGCACTTGGCTAATGACAGAAAGGTATCATTGGATGCACAAGACAGAAGTTAGATCCAAATTTTTACTGTTCATATTTTCAAATAGGTTTTACTTTTTCAGGAGAAAAGTCTTTAATGATGAGGAATAACGAGTCATGCTATCTCTGTGACTGGGGTTGCTTGGGTAAACTTTCCCAAATCCAATAAAGAGCAGGACAGAGCTGCTAACATTAGCCTGTTAAACTTTGATATTGTAGCTTCCAGGGCTGGCTCCCAGACAATCGATGTGCCAGTCCTGAATGGGGTTTTTTATAGCATAAACTGTGATCCTACAAAACTAAGATAGTTAGCTAATGACTTGCTCCTTAGCTTTGGAAGTAACAGAAGGTTTATTTTCAGCTTTTGGTTTTGGGAAGGCAATTAAAGAAGATGTGACTCTCCAAACTCTTAAGATACCAAGTATTCCTCTTATTACAGCCCCATTCACACCACTCCAGCATGTTGAGAAATCCAAAGCTTGACAGGCTGCTGTGCCTAGTTACGGTTGCTAAGCTATAATTGGACAGTTGTTGTTTTGGGGGAACGGTCAATTGCTGCCTCTTGAGCCTGTAAGCACTTGAAGTATGCATGCTTTATTGGATGGTGGAAAACTTAGTCTGTGGTATTTTGGTCTGTGGTCTTTTATCAGCACACGTCCATGTGGGACTTTTCTCAGCTGCATAGTGACTGAACGGGGCTTTAAGCAACCACAATATCTCCACACTCTCAAATCTCCCATCTATTTTACATTTTCTATCAAAACAGTAGCGTGTGGTGTTTTTAGCTAACTGAGCCCGTTGTACCTATTGAGAGAGGTGGGCCTATTGTTCCTAAAGGACTGATTATCATGCACTTTATCTTGTCAACAGTATATTGAGGATTCTCATTTTCGTAGTGAGGAAATGTTTTTTTATGGCACAAAGCAGAGGTGACAAAAGTACACACACGCTTTACTCAGACAGAAGTACAGAGACTTGTGTAAAAAAAATACTGAAAGTAGAAGTACTGATTCAACTTTTAACTTGTGAAGTGAAAAAGTACAGCCCCTGAAATGTACTCAAAGTATAAAAGTAAAAAGTTGTCCTCTGTAGGACATTTCTACCAGCTGTTTCTGTGCAAAGCTAACTGAATGTAAGCTTGTCTCCCTCTCTTGTCTAATTCATCTTGTTGCGATTTTGGTTTGCTTTGTTTTTGTTTGTTTTTTTTTACATAGTTTTGTCTTGTTATGTTGTTTTTGTCTTCTTACATCTTGTAACGTTTCTTCCATCATTTTCATCATTTTTGTCTTGTCACATCTTTGGTTGTTGTTACTTGTTACGTCTTTTACATCATTTTCATTATGTTACATGTTTTATGTCATTTTCATCTTGTCACATTTTTTGTGTTTTTTGACTTGTTACATCTTTTACTTGTTACACTTTTTCGCTCTGTCTTTCACATTGTATTTGTCTTGTAATGTCTTAATATAGTAAAAAGTTGTCAGAAATATAAGTATCTCCAGTAAAGTACAGATACCTGAAAAATCTACTGATGTACAGTACTTGTACTTAGTTACTTCCCACCTCTGGCACGGAGCTTTTTTATCCCCTGTAATGGAGTATATTTACATTGTGATATTTTACACTACATGCCCACCAATTTGTTCATTTTTAACAGAGGACCCTGACCCAGTGAACTGACTCTTGAACAACTCTTTTGATTCTGTATTTTTTAATACCACCCAGCTGTTCTGGTGGATACAGGTAGGCCCTGAACCGGGCTGAGATGCTTCTGATATTTCAGAACCATGGTCTGGGCCATAGATTCTACTTTGCACAAACCTCAATCAGATAAAGGATCAATGAGTCAGGCAGACTATACTGTATTCAACTAAACAACCCTGACCCCTTGAAAAATCAAACAAAACAGACAGAGTCCAGTAGGGTTCAGTGTGATAAAAGGTTTATCGTACTTCTGTAGTTGAGCAAAAATCTCCCTGGAGCCTTCTTTTATACCCAATGAGGCTTCTCCTATTGTGGGTCTCACTTTTCAGCAGTTTTCTAAAGCTTCTTCCTATTTCACAAATCCAGGAATTTTTACGTCATTGATTACAGAACATGTCATTAAAATCGATTTTATTCTGCCATTATTTCTGTGGCTTAATACACTGTAGCTGTGGAGTTTCAATAACAGCTCCCCCTACTGGTCATCACACTTACACCATATATTTTGCTCCACCAGTAGTAGTAGTTAAAATAAAAATGAATGGTACAAGGCCTTCAATACCATATTTACCTATTGAAATAAGAATATTTTCACACCCTGCACTCTCTCTGCTTCTCGGGAATGTAGGGAGGGTGGCAGGTTGACATGGGGGATGCATTTTGGTCATTTGGCATTCCCCCTAAAATCAACAAATGATGTCCACACACTCTCATACAAAAGTTATTCACATACCTGTATTAACATTTAATACACAAGTTTGCAGAAACACACACACAGGCTATTTTTGTTTGCTCCAAATTTGATGTGTAACATTCTCAGTCCCTCCCTCCCTTTCTTCCGTCTGCAGTGTTTCCATTTGGGAAAGCAGCGAGGCCCAAGATTACAGTCATCGGAGGCTCGGCTTTATCTTTTTGTTTCAAAAAGGAAAGGAGAGGGAGGAGGGGGGAAACAGTGAAGAAGAGGAGTAAGAGGAGGAGGAGGAGGAGGAGAGGAGAGGCGGCTAATAATTGCAGCTGGCTTGTTTTAATTGTGCGCAGAATCCCTGGTGTTTGCAGGGGCCAATAGAGGGACTGAGACACTGTTGTGCTGATCAGCGTGCTCTTTTCTGCTCCACACAATAACACAAATCAACATCGAGCTACAGAGACTCACGCACACACACGATGGCAGCCAAGCTGTCAACAATCACCACAACAGCGAGCATTATGCGCTGCTGTACCGCTGCCCCCATGTGTGGCTCATTCCCATAGTGTGTGTGTGTATGTGTGAACATGTATTAGTCATGTTGTGGGGACGTGAACATGTTTACACACTCACATTGTGGGGACTTGCCTTCCTTATAGGGACACAATGAGAATCTCCATAAAGTAGACTGAAAATTTTAGGGTGAAGACTATTTTTTGACTTTGTTGAATTATAAGGGTGTCAGTATTTTAATTTCAAATATTTTTTATATAAATTACACAAAAGGCAAAGAAAACATGACCACTTTTTACCTATTTTGGCCATAGACAGTTATACTGACCAATGGAAATTGCTGCTCTTATATTGTTACTTTTTGCACAGTTGGGGATGCATCTTGGTTGCTTAGCAACTATCATTGTCTCTGTCAAATAAAACTTTTCTAAACATTAAAATACAAATAATTGATTAATTAGACTCAATTAAAAATAAAGTAGGGGAGACCAGGGACAGCTGTAACACTTTTTGTCTCAGCAACTATAACTCACTGAATTGTGTTAAAGCTCTCAAATTTTGAAACAAATTATCCTTAATTATCACAAATAGCAATGTTTTAAACTTTTTTTTGGTTTTATTTTTGTACTTGTTTCCAGCCTTTTCCCATAGGCTATGATTATTTTTTGTGAAGGTTCTAGGTAGAAATTTGTCATTATTAATGTAAAAATAATGTTTCTTGCTCTGAATAATTCTAGATTAATCTAAATGGATCAGAGCACTGATGGTTATTATTCTACAGAATAATACTGCTGTGAATATATGCAGTTATAACGGTTTACTACAGGCAATGACATGCATATTGATAAATATATAAATAAATTTTAATCTACTGGTGATGGTGTTATTTCATTAAAAAAATAAATTACAGAATAAATGCATTAACATCTTAGTCTGGTATTTATCTTTAAAGATAATACTGTTTAAAGTTATGGAACTGTGGCACTCCTTGTGTTAAGGTAAGTGGTGGGGATAGGTGAGTAGTGCTTGTGGTTTAGTCTCCAGGAAATGAATGTAAGTCAATGTAATGTCCTCTGAAATGAAGGAAACACAACTGTGCTGTGTGTGTGTGTATGTGTCTGTGTGTGTGTGTGTGTGAGAGAGCGTACAGGATGTTTAGGAGCGTGTGTTCTTTGAATCTTCAGAACACGCTGTCCAAAGGCGTCTCTGCCAAGTGAAAGTCAGTGGCCAGCGGTGATACGCTGGCCAAACACTGACTGCCCAGTGGCAGCAAAGCATTCAGTAAAAAACTGGAAAAAAAAATCTACTTTGATTGAGCTCATTTGCATAACGAAGGAGAAAGTGGCCCTCGCTGAATTTTAAATCTGAGGCCGTCTTTAACCGATCGTCCTGCTTTGCGTCTGTGAAGTTGACCAAGGTTGTGGCGTTCAAAGGGAGCAAACTGCAATCAACCTGGTGGAGAAAATCCCCACCATCTTTAATCAGGAGGAGAGGAGCGTGTCAAGGAAAAACTTTGCTCTCGTCTGTCTCCCTGCGCTTTTTTTCCTCGCTCGTCTTTTGTTTGATGTGTTCACGAGAGAGACAACGGAGGGATGGAGTGTGTGTGTAAGAGGGAGGGAAAGAGAAGAAGAGCGAGGGTGTGTGTGTGCATGAGGGAGAGATTCATTATTCGGATAATGAGTCCATCTGGGACAATATGAGACAGTTCACTTCCCCTGTGGTCGTCTCCAGCATTCAGGGAGAGGACACTTTTCCAGCTCGGAGCCAGAGGACGTCGAGCAGCGCCGCGGCCTCGTTAGCATGCCTGCCGACAGATGCCGCCGCTGCCGTGCAGATTTCCATTCAAGAGCACCGTCAAGTGTGTCTCTTCAGGAGTTTGTCTTTATCTACGGGGCTGTGTTGTTTTTGTCCTCTGGTTCAGGCGTGCTCCGTGCATTCACTGGGGTTTATTGTCTGTGTGGCCAGAGCCAAAACAGGAAGTGACAAATCCTGCTTTTCAGTCAAAGCCATGTATCTCCAAATATGGCAGCTAGACAAAAAGTTGTCCTTTCTGATGGTTTAACTGTGGCGAATACAAAAAGGTCACATTATCCAGTTATTTTACTGACATGGAAATCATTTTATGAGTGCTGTCATTTAGATATGTTGTTAGGATTATTTAGAATAATTCTGTGTAGTAACACATTAACAGTGTTGCCAGTTTAATCAGCATCTTGATGTGTCAGTTGGATGGATTATCTTCACAAGGGAGAAGTCCTCACCAGCACAGATTTGAACTAATATTGGATCATGTTTTGAGAGACACAGACTTTTTACTTAAACTGTTTTAAAGGCCTTCAGAATCTAAAACTAACAACAGCTACTGATAAGATGGGTGTGAAAATGTGATATTAATCATTTTTGTTTTAAAATAATTTTTTAATGAAAATGTTGGCCCTTTAAAGTTGTGTCCCAGATGTCCGCCAAACTCAATCTGAATTTTTCAAAAACACAATTTAATCAGGCATAAAAAGGGTTAGCTATACCCTAAGGACCCCTGTCTCACTTCCTGGTTTAAAAAAGGCGGGAATACTGCTCAGGCACTGGTAAACTTTCTATTTTTTGTAAATTCATTAAAATATTGGTATCAGATGTGTCTCAACCATCACATGTCAACTCCGCAGCCCTTCTAAATCAAAGCTAACTAAGATTATGGTTTAAAAATGTGTATTTTGATTAGCATTAAGAGAACTCTGAGCAACTTTAAAAAAAAAAATTGGGATGCACCGATCTACCTGCCAGAGACCGGCCGGTCAGCATCACATATCCGATTCTGTGCCCGGTGGCAGGTCAGGCCCTTAAAAAATCAGAAAAAGGAATCAGCCAAAAAAATTGGAATCATTGCATATCTAAATAAAATGGCTGCGCACTATGACTGTGCTGTGAAATGAAAAAATGCAACATTTTGTCAACTTTGTAAGACGTCAACTCCGTCAGATTTTCCATCTGATCAAGTTTTTTCTATTGTATTCATAAATATGTGTTCATGCGGATCTATAAAATGAGTTTATGTCAACAAAAAAAATCATGATACATCTAATGTTTGTTCTATTTGTTATGAATGACTTTGTGTGTCTGATGGATTTAACAAAATTCAGGTCCTGTACACTGGTAAGGAATAACTGTTTCTTTTGAGAGTTGTACAACATGTGAACCCTGAACCACAATGTCTCATTCTCTACTGTAATCTTTCTCGTGTTAAAGGGAGAAAAGTACTCGTTTTTCATGATCATGAGACCTAATTTTATATACTTAGCAATTTTTTAATCATTCAACTTTGGCTGGGTGGTTGATAACACATGTCTGTGGTGTGACAAACTGAGCACAAATTTATTGTTACTTTACACAGTCTTTAATGTTTACAACTCATGGTTTGTTTGTAATAAATTAGTGTGAACATGAAACAGACCAGAGGTAAAAGGCAACAATGAATCATTTCATTCTTACCAAGATCACACGATCACGCAAGAATCCATCTCGCCAGGCTTCAAGTTATCTGTTTGTGTCAGCACCGAAAGTAATGCAGCCAATCAGCATCCTAGAAGGGACCACTGGCAGCTATGGGCATGGATTTAGGTATGATGACAGCGAGAAACGTCCATGGAAGTGGCTCGTCTCAACCAAGCAATGGCGGCTCCTGAAGAGGTTAGCATAGATACTGTGATAGCATCAGTTATATCAGAACTGGAGAGTATTTCTTCATTGAAAGAAGAGCAAAGAACAACACTAAAAGCCTTTCTCAGTGGAAAAGATGTTTTCACTCTTCTTCCAACTGGCTTTGGCAAGAGTTTGATTTACCAACTGGCTCCGCTGGTAGTGACCTGACATGCCAGATGGTTTGTTACACAGAACTGAAGGATTCTTGTGTGATCTCGCGAATCCAGCTGCCTCGCAAGGTAACCCTCCCACTACACCATGTGGTTTGTTGATCTGATTGGTTGAAGTTAGCCCGTGTTAGACATGATAGACAGATGGTTCATCCAAACACCTGCCAAGTGTTTTTTGAGAGTGCCTGTCCTTTACCAAAGAGCTTCTAAGGATGACTTCCCAGATGGTTCTGTGTAACAAGTTAGAGCTAAGACCCAGGTTGTGATAAACCTGAATTATCCTTTAAGTAAAACTAAAAACATGGTCCATAAAAACTGATGTATGAACAAATTAGAAGATATAAACTTTAAGTTAAACAAAGAAATCCAATCCAGAAGTATTGATGGTTCAGACAGCTGCAGCATTACACTTCTGTTCCTTTCTTTTGTGTTCTTCTTAGCTTCATGTGGTGTGCTGCTGCGTGCTGCATCCCAATCACTGGAATAACCCTTAAAGTATGGATTTTATCATAGAATTGAGCCGTCAATTTAGGACCCATGGCTGATGGGATTTTACCCCAGCTGGGTTCGGTGCCTGCTTCCTGATGGGAGAATCACAAACGTTAATCAATAGACTCTGACTCCCCCCAGTCTCTCTCACCTCAAAAACAAGCAAAGAAAAGAGCAGCCTGCCCTCGCTGACACGGAGGGAGGCAGGGAAAACAACTTTATGGCGAGAGGTCAGAGCACCTGCAGTCTTCAAAGCATTGTGGTGAACTTGTCATGTTGTGACAGTGTGTTCTGGCTCCACCTCGGTCTTTTCTCCAGTCGTGGCACCACCTCTTCCTCCTTTTTACTCCTCCAGTTCTTTCCTCTCCTGAGCCAAAAAGGCATCGGGCTTGGTGGGCAAACCCTGCAGGAGAGAAGAAAAGCCGGTAAGAGTGTGCAAGGTCGGAGATAAGTGGAGGTATTAACTTGTGGAATGAGACAGAAAGAGACCAACAGAGACGCACACGCACGAACGCCAGCCTTGCCCGTGAGTGCGCGTGGCTCCATTCAGAGCTGCTGCTACAGTAGCGCACACAGGAAGCACACAGGGACACTTCCCTTGTCATTAATCACAGTGACAGGCCTTTTGTTGTCACTTAGCAGCTGTGTGCTGGGGAACATTACTCCTCTGTTTCCTGACTACACACACATAAATATATACAATACACACTACAGTTGCATGTACATGCGGGACCATGTTGGAGATACTGCTGGCCTTGATTAAACCCACAAAGATAATTGTTATCTTGCTGAAATAGTTCTGTGTGTCTGCTTAGCTGGCTGTTTCTTACCACCGAGCATCAAGGCAAACTCTAGGGAGAAAACAAATAAGGGCTTTTGAGATTAAAAATGTAATATTTTGATAAAGTGTCACCGCCCGGCTGAAGGGGACGTCAGTGAGAAGAGGACTATGTATGACTTTTAACCACAGATTTAATTAGTCTGTGGAAAGCAACAATAAATGTGTGTTTTTAGTTTGTCACACCAACAGAAACATATGTTATTAAACACCCAGTCTAATTTAAATTATTCAAAAAATTGGACACTCAGTCTAGCAGCTTTATTGGACATGTCCAGACATGTTTGAGCCAACAGAGCCAGAGGACGGTGACAGGATGTTTTTTTTTTTTTTTTCCTCTGTGTCGTGTTGTTGGAACTGAAGTGAGCTGAAGTGAAGTGAACTGCCGGGCTGATTTGGACTGAGAGAGTCGCTGGAAGCAGTCGTTCCTAGAAACTGGAGATTTTCTTTGGGTCGCCAAATACAAAAAAGACCATGGATGAATTTCTGAAAATTTAAGATTTTTATCTGTAGTAAAGCTTTTAAAGAATTTAAAATGTGTTGACATTGTTTCACTCATGAGAGGAAAAATGAAGAGCCTGTTAATTCTACCTAAATTCACTTATTTTGTCTCATTTCTGTAGTTCGCTAAGATGTCCAATATTGTTTCTCATTTAAAATATTAAACACGTTACATGCATCAAGACAGTATGAGGTGATGTGGAAGTGGCAATAAAAATGATGAGGAACGTTCATTTATGCACAAATGAACAATTAACAAGAATTATTGATAATGCCTATTGTCTAATTGGGTTGCAATGATTTGTTATTTTTAAAAAGTGGGTCTGCAGAAAAAAAAAAACAACTTTGGAAATACTGGGTTAAGCTAAGTTTGTAACTGACCGTTACGGCTGGTTCACACTACATGCATGCACTTGATGGCTGCCTTACTGAACTGCTGCATCTGCCACACCTGTGGCGTCCACACAGGGTGCGTTTTTGCTGCAGGGCGGCTGCTGAGAGTGCTATCTTTCCACATTGAGTTCGCAGAAGAGCTTTGAAGATGAGGATAGAGCTGTAAATACAGGGCGAACACTGATTTTACCCCTGCTCAAAGAGGAAGGGAGAGAGAGGTGGGGAAAGGAGAAGAAAAATGCTGACCTGCATCTGACTTTTTCACGTCTGTGACATATTCTACAGATGCAGACAATGGAACTGTAGTGAGAGGTGTCATGTTGTAATACAATGTCGATATGATTGCCAACAGATCATTTTACTGTGTATTGTGGAAAAAGGTGTGCCTTTGAATCTCAAGCTGACATGCAAATTTTTCAGTCCCATCAAAACATTTTCAACTTGCTCGGACGTGCACCCTGAACAAATTAGCATTTCATTTTTCCACTGTCTGCAATCACACCACCCATATATCTTAAGATTCTGTTTGAACAGACAGTAATGCTGCTACATTTGGACTATTTCAATCTCTCGCTGTCAAAACAAATCCATAATCACTCGATAGTATATGATTTCCTAATTCAAAAAAGTGTATGGAGTTAAGATGCTCCTTAAAGTTGTGATTTCAAGAAAGAAAAGACAAACTGCAAGAAAATAATTGCATTTTTTACAAAGTGTCTCTTTTTGTCACTCTGAATAAAATACTGCTCCATCTGATATATATTTCATTTTTATTATGAGATTCTGAAGTAAACAGCAGTCTGTCATGATAATTTGAATTACATGTGGATGTTTCTAGCCTCATTACCATTTGAGACAGTCTCTCACCAAAACAATTGGTGAAAAACTGTGGATAATGACCATGTAACATGGCCATTACTTATGAGTGGCATTATCGTGGTTACGCATAACTTGACCTTTGAAGTGTTAGACAATATGCAATTTGAAATTTCTCACCTGATTCGCCAAACTATCTTCCAAAGCCACACACACTTTGAGGGGTGATTGTGGATGCAGCCACATGCTCTGTACCAGTGGTTGTTGTTGCTTTGTCTGTTAAAGCTTAATGAAAGTAAAGCCTATTTTAACAAGACAATTCTCCATGCAGGGAGTTTAATTCAAGTATGGCTGCCGGCAGGCACATAGAAATATGGTTGAAAAAAAAAACTGGCTCAATAACTTCACTCTCTTCAACCCTGTAGAGACAACACAGAGGGTTTATGAACACTCCTCGCTGACATCCACCAAGCTGATGGGGCGACAGGAGAGATGTCACAATAATACCACATGACGATCATCACATCTGCTGAAAGAGAAAACACACCTACTGTGCAAATGTACAGCTTATCTGCAGTTCATATCGTCTCATCCCAGAACATGAAATCCCTGATTCTGCCCATGATACACCGAGAACTGAGAGTAATCTGCACAATCTGGTGTCAGATATTATGAGGATCCATATGTGACCCGGTGATACACAATGCACAAAACCCAGAATAAAATTCAACCAGATACGGCTGCATCAAAATATTTTTGATTTGAGTTTTTTCTTTACAATGCATACAATTAACTTGTCTCCATTCAAATAGATCACAGCAAAACAAGGACTAATTGTCAATGATAATAAAGCAGGGATGGGGCACGCTGAGCAGCTGGATTCCCAAGATCACTCGAGAATTCATCTTGCCAGGCCTCAGGTTATCTGTTTGTGTCCAAACCAAAAGCGGTGCAGCCAATCAGCATCCTAGGAAGGACGACTACCTGCTATGGGTGTGGTTTTAGGTGTGATGACAATGAGAAGCATGAGTATGTCTTCAGTGAAAGAAGAGCAAAGAAGGCTTTTCTCAATGGAAAAGATATTTACGCTCTTCTCCCGACTGGCTTTGGCAAGAGTTTGATTTGATTGGTCAAAGTTAGCCCGTGTTAGACGCGACAAACAGATGGTTCATCCAATCATCTGCCAGGTGTTTTTTTTTTTTTTTTTTTTCAAGTGCCTGCCCTTTTCCAAATTTTTCCTTTGGACAGGTTTCTATTTGGTTCTGTGTAACATAAGAATGTAAAACACTTAACTTAATAGACATAACAAGATGAAAATGCCACAGACATAATGACAGACAAAACAATGTAAATATGTAAGGAAATTTTAAAAAACTACAAAGTTGTAACAAGATCATAATGATGTAAAAGATGTAAAAAGACAAAATAGACAGAGAGGGAGATTCCACCAAGGAAGTGTATCAAAAGGTGAGGTTGAGTTAGCTTTGCACAGAAACTGAACTTCTTGAGTAATGAATCAGTGTTCTTTTGCCACCTCTGTCAATCAGTGATAGAACAGCACTGAACAAACTAGACACAAAACAAAACACAAAATAAAAAGTTACACGTGGTAGTACATCTCACACACACTCACACACACACACACACACACACACACACACACACACACACACACACTAAGATGGAAGTTCTTTTAGATATGTTCATGTTCTTCTGTGACCTCACAGTGTATCAGTCTTCTGTCTTCTATAAGTGACTTCATCTCCACACTGAACACTTCAGAGAGATTTTGGGACTGAACTACAAACATTTCACCACAAAATCCATCACTCCTACTGAAGACTTAACCTGAAGACTGAAAGCACAGATGAAGAGAAAAGAGAGAAAAACAAGACACAACAAGCAAAGCCAGCTCAACTGAAAATCTCTGTACAGAAACAGGTAAGTAAATGCACTGATAAAGAAACTTAAGGACTAAATTGCTTAGAATTTAAAAACTTGTTAAAAGGTGATGAATAAGTTTTTTAAGTCTGAAGGAAATTTTGTGAAGCAGCAGCAGTAAGTGAGTTTGTGTGTGAGCTGCTGAACAGGTGGGCTTTACTCAAAGAAAACACGAAAACTTTACAGCCATGATCTTTGAACAATGCATCAGATAACATGGAGTAAAAAAACAGTTCATGGGTGTTTACATTGTAATTTTAATTTCATTATTAAGTTTATTATCCCATTTATTGGTTATGTCTGTTGTTAAACACAGAGATATTTATTTTAAAAAGTTTTAATTCAGGCTTTTTAAGAATTTAGTACTTGTTAAACTAAAAAAAAGATGTTAACTGCAAAAACATGCTTATTAAAACAACAAGGCTTTTATTTTTTCTGAACTTTTGTGTATAATGTTTCTTTCCAGTTGTAAAATCTAATAAATTGCAGGAAACAAACAACACAAAAGCAAAAAAGGAGAACTGTTTTACACACAATTATATTCCCTGACTTTACAGGTCAGACAGGAAATGTCATTGTCCGGCCCCTTGGCTCTTTACTGAAGTAATAGAATAGGCCTGGTTTAGACTAAATGGCTCTATGATATCTACATTGTACACCAAATACTTGTTTCACTTTTATTTTTTAACATTTAAAATTGTCAATGCAAGAATTCAAAATAGTGGTACCCAAGGTTGTCAAAAGATTGAAGTATGAATACTTTTTCATATCATGAAAGTACTGACACTATAAAAAAAAAGTAGTAATCATTCAAAACTTCAGTTCAGTCTTTATTGTCTTGCCTGGAATTTGGTGTGCAGGATAGCAAAACTAGTTTTCAGTGACTTTTTCTGCACCGGCACTGTGTGCAGGTTTGAAAAGAAAAAGTGAAAATAAATCATCTCTAAAATTATTATCTATTTTGTGTGCTTAGAACTTACTTTTTTGTTCCCCAGTATCAAAAGAGGCAACATTTTTTTATACTAGTATTGTATTGAAGTTTATAATTCTGGTATTGTGACATCTCTAGGTACTTAAGTTAAGCAGTTTCATCAGGTCTTCGAGCACAGCTTACATTTTTCCAATGTTTGTGTTTGTCCACTAGATTTCTGATTCAAGTAATTGGACAAAGAAGAGGCAGAGATCATAGATGAAATCTGCAGCACTCCTACTGTCTTTGATGAGCTGATGCAGTGTGACGACCTTTTAGACAAGGAAGAGGACACCTGGCTTTACACTGACACCAACACCACCGAGGACGCCTTGTCAGTGTGTTCTTGGAATCCCTGCTCTGACTCAGAAACCTCAGAGACGATCACGCCATTTGATCAGAGTGTCAATGAAGTGATCAAACCTCATGTTTGTCCATGTGTTAATTTATCACATATGTGCTGTATGATACGTATACTGTGTATGAGAAGTCACATGTTCTTTTATAAGGGATAACACATAGACCAGAACAATAAAAAAGAACTGAAGAATTTGTTTGATAAAGAACTATAAGCAATATTTTACAGCCATGAATATATGCATGAATATCTACACAAAAGCACAAATAAAAAAGAATAAAAAATAAGATCTAATGTTTGTTTAGACTAAATGGTTCGATTGATATCTTCACTTCACTGTACACTGAATACTTGTTATCTTTTAAACATTTAAATTCTCAAGAATTTAAAACTACAGCACTTCTACTTCTGTTTATGTTAAGCAGTGTTTCAACACTTCCTCTAGCACTGCTTACAGTTTTCCAGTGTTTGTGTTTCTCCACCAGCTTTCTGATTCAAGAAATAAAAAATAAGCAGAGAACATGGATGAAATCTTCAGCTCCCCTGCTTTGGTTGATGAGCTGATGCAGTGTGATGACCTTTGATGACAAAGAGGACACCTGCCTTTGCACTGATACCAACACCAGCGAGGATGTCATGTCAATGCATTCCTCTTCTTGGTGTTCCTACCTCTGACTCAGAAATCTCAGAGGTGATCGCAGCTTTTGATCAGAACATCGATGAAGCGGATACAGAGGGAGATGACTTTGCAGAGAAAGAGGAAGTCCACATCACAGGATCAGCCTCCAGACTTGCCATCAGGTCAGAGGAGAGCTCGAGACCTGCCATCAAACAGCAAAAGACAGCAAAAAGGCATGTCTCCCAGGTGATTGACAAAGCTGTCAAGACACTGCAGTCCACTGAGGCTGTAAAGACTCCAGAGAAATTGGAGGCTGTGAGGACACTGGAGGACACTAAGACTATAAGGACTCAGGTTTTCCACCAGGAACCTCAGAAGATATTGGGAAGGATGTAAAGGCAAGAGGAAGAAGTGGAAGTGGAAGAAGTGTTTCAGCAGATGGCGGAGGAATGAAGTTCAATCCAGCTCCACCCTCACATCTGGATCAGGTCAGCCAGCAACTTCACGTTTGATAACAGTCCTGCCCTGAACACTATTAACCAATAGTCATAGCACCACCTAGTGGCAACAGGAAATGGCATGTTTTACACTTTGAAGTGCTCCTCCTAGCAGGTTGACCATATCCAACTCAGACTGGTCAGAAAGGCCTTGAGACCTTGGTCATGCTATATTGTGAAGATCGTGGCGTATCGTCACAGACAGCCAGCGATGGTTCGATGTTTCGCCAAAACACAGGAAGTAGCATTAACTTAAGTGTACTTGGTCGAATATGCCTGAAACTTCTCATGTTCGTTAACAGTCCAGGCCTGAACATATGATTAAAGTTTTGTCAATGGGCGTGGCCAAATGCCTTGGTCACACCCTTTAAAGAGCAGCCCCCGTGCCACATTTCAGCGACATGCATGAAAATCAGTACACACATGTATCATGCCCAGACACACTAAAAAGTCTCTTGGATAGGCTAAATCCACCAGGAAGTTGGCCATTTTGAATTTCGTGGTAAATTTTGCCGTTTTCCATGCGTTGTATTTTAACGATAGTCCTCCTACAGAGGAAGAAGATCACATTGACTTCAAAACTGGTGTTTACAATCTAGACAAATTTGTGATCAAATGTGTGAAAAGATTTGGTCTGCGTTGAACGGGGTGGTCGTGGCGTGGCGTCCACCCTGAACACGTCTACCTGACAATCAGGAGACACAGTCATAGCGCCACCTAGTGGAGACAGGAGGTGACATTGAATTCTGTGTCCAAAGCCCACGACCAAAGTCTGTGATAATTCAGAGCCTCTTTGACCGGGACAAATCCTGTCATAAGGCCGCGGCTGCCCACACCCGTGGGTGTGTGAGGGCATGTACAATGCTTTAATTAATTAATTATTATCTATTATTATTTGTTCTTGTGGCAGTAGGGGGGTGACTTGCATTTTGGTCTCTCTGTCTACTATGACAGCCAAACAAGTAAAGTTGCCCCGGGGGCCATGAGGGCCCCAAAAGCTTCATATGATAGTGTGTTAACTGGCTTTTGTAATTTAATTAGCCTCTTTGCACTTGGTTATGGTGTTTGTACTGCTAATGTCAGCTAACTGGGGTATTAGCTTATTTTCTGGTTCTGTCATGTCTGTTCATGTCCTCATATGAAACATAGATAAAGTGGTGTTAATGAAATGACCACAACAGGGGCCCAAACATACACACACACAACACACACACACACACACACACACACAGACTTTTTCTCACACATAAATGGATTTACAGTGTCTGGTGTTCTTTGTCCCCCTGCTTTATCTCCACTCTTGGCAAACAAATGAATAGCCTACATTCAGACGAGATAAGCTCATCAACTGTATGTGTGCAGTGCTTGTTCGTGTGTGTGTGTGTGTATGTGTGTGTTTAAAGGTTTTAGATAGTGCTTACGGGCACAACGGGCATTATGCCCCCAAGATGCTAAATTTTGGACTCGGTCATTATCCTGCGCATGTGTGTTATCCTGACAATGCTTCTGGGTCGACTCGCTCAACACTGAACTCTATTTGACCCTACCTCCCATGATGCAACACTCCCAGCAACCTCCCACGGCTTCCCACAATTCCTTGCATCCTTTTCAATCACAGGCACAAAGATACATTCAGAACTGCTGACACACACACACACACAACACAAAACACACCTAATGCAGAGATGCTGACACAAACACACACCTCCATCCTCTCTGTGCCACCGCTGTTTGCTCCCTTTCTCAAAGTGACAAAGAGTTCTCGAGCTGTTTGATGACAGTCCTTGTTTACCTCCTCCTCCTCCTCCTCTTCCTCTCCCTATTCCTCGCTCATTTTTTTCATAAGCCGCCCCTCTGAGAGAGTCTGTCATGGATAAAGAGATCCTCAGACACAGGCAGCATTGAGAGAGGACGACCCTGTTGTCTCTGCAGCGAGCCGCGCGGTACCTGAAGATCTATTTCTGTCCTCCTTGATTCAGGCATAGGAGTGTGCGCGCGTATGTGTGTGTTTCCCCACTTCCTCCGTGCTGATAGGTCACACACACAATGGGGCCGTCACAGTTTATCAGCTGCAAAATTTGTCCCATATCGATTCTACCCCTTAAATGAAAATGGGCGCTGGGAGAATCATAAAACTCTGCGAAATGAATTGACATCACTGTTTCCAGCTTGTAAAATGAAGCTCAAGGGTGCAAAGACATAGCTTCCTCTAATTATCCTCGCACAGACGTGCTTATGCTCGCCCGTACGCCGGGGAAGTGCCTCCTTAAAGGCAGGTAGGCTTTTCTTCAGAAGTGTAAATGAGCGAGGAGATGCGTTTGGAGATGACAGGAGGAGGTGCCTGCAGTCAGATCAGATGGGCTCGCCAGGTTAGTGTAATCATAAAGGCTCTACTCGCCGTTACGGTCCCCTTCAATGACAAGTATTCCCTCAGTAACAATAAACAACAAGATCTTTGTTTATGCTGAGGTATTTTCACATAAACACTGTTTGTTTTGCTCCTCTCTATTCCTGATCGCAGTGACATCGTATCTTTTCAGAGAAAACTCTGGCTGATACACAGGCACGCTCGCGGAGTAATGGATTACATGTAATGGGATTACATAATCTGGGTAATAAAAAAGGGAAAGGTAAAGATAAAAAAAAGGATTACAATTTTAAAATAAAGAGTGATACACAGTGCACACACAGTTGTCAATTCATTCTCGTGGCCTCTAGTGAAAAATACTCACTGTCAATCATTCAATCAATCGATCAATCAATCAATCAGTATTGAGGTCATTTTTCCAGATTGCTGTGTAATCATGTGTAGTTGTCAGGGGCTCCTGGAACCTGTCTAAGAGGATGTCATAACATAAAGACTTTTTGCATAACTGCATAACTGCATGGGCTCAATTTTCACAAACATTCTTTATGCATTTACAAAATATACTACATATATATTATTATTATTCTTATTAAAAGATACAGCACTGAGTCACACATCTGTAGTAGCTGCATGAGGTGCACAAATCACAACATGGTTTTTGTTAATGGTCTGGTTGGCGAGCTCTCCACACAAGCTGATCATCATCGCTGTTAGTTGAGTTTAGGGCAGCAGCTCAACAATGATTTTAACTGGACCCAATGAGGACAACTGCAGCGGTCAGTGTAGACCTCAGCACAGAGGAGAGACAAACACTGCATATTAAAAATCAAGTGAAGGTTTGTAGTCCTACACATAGTTTTAGAAGATGTGCTGCAAACATTTACTTCCTGAGATGCTGCATGTATGTCTTGGATGGAAATACTGGGCAAAATATGCATTTATGATAAGAAGCAGACATTCTACAGCATGGTTTCCCCAGACCTTTCTCCTGGGGACAACTTTTTAAAAATGACGACCAAAGTCACAATAAGCCCTACTTTGTTTGTGCATAAATGAACATTTCTGACCTATTTTACTGCCATTTCAACATCTTAATCTAGACACTTTATTGAAAACATATGCACATGTTAAACTTTAGAAATGAGAAATAAATGCATTTAGGCTGAGCTAACAGGACATTTGACACATTTGAAATGCTTTACAAAAGTTTACTGCAGATATAAATCTTTAAATTTGCAGAATTTCTTCCTTAGTCTAAGATTTATTTGGGGACCCAAAAAAACTCTCCTGTGACCCACCTGTGGGTCCCAACCCAGTCTTTGGAAATGATGGCTCTAAAGTTTTTTTTAATTACTAAAGTTCAGTGTAGTAGTATTTAATAGACTTTAAAATGTGAAACAGTTCTATATAAAATAAATATGTGATGCAATCCAGCTGTGTTTATTCTAAAAATGTAAAAACACGAACCACAGAGGGAGACTAAAAATGGAACGAATAAAAATGGAAATGGAAAAAAAAAAAGTGTAAGAGGAGCTCATCTGGCACCCGCTGGTGCAGTGAAAGTTATTTTAGAGAGGAGAACATGTCCTGCCTCATTACGGTCTGTGCTCTGTAACAAAATAGATGTAGACATTAGACCTGTGAGTGTTTCTCTGATCCTCTGCGGCTCGGTTAATGAGTCGGTGCAGGGGTTAACTGGACACACACTGACCTTTGCTGTAATTGCACCTGTGACTTAAGTCTTGATATTTCTCTAAGTACAAGGGCATTATGCTGCCAGGTTCTTTTCAGCAGTGGATTACTCAATGCATTTTCATTTGAATATAAATATTTTCATGCACTATGAGCATAATCCCCTGTCAAAATGTGTCCTTTTGTGGTTCGTCTCACTATGTGACCCTGTGTCTGAGTGCTGAGCGGGTCAATTTTATTTATAGAGCTCTTTAAACTAACAAGATTGTCACTGTGTGATTTACAGTGAACAAGGGCACGAAAAGAGATAAAGAAAGCACTAAAACAAATCCCACAGGGGAGAGATTGTGTATTAGTGTTTCAGTTAGTCCCGTGTCACCTTGTCACATTTAGGTGAGCTAACACAGGTGATATTATTTACCCGGGCAGCATCCGGGGTCACTCATTATTTCTGTCAACACAGAAACTAAGATACAGTTTTACATGAAAACTGCTGTTTATTACAGTTTGTGGTTTATTTTTTTGATTTTTCTAACTCTGTATTAGCTCTAGGCTTGCATTAAAGTTAACTTTCCACTCATTAAGTTCTTTGGCCGGGTTTGGTGAGTTGTTAAGATTTGTATCATAAAAACTTCATCTGTAGTCGTGTTTCCCCTTAAATATTTTGTTACGGACTTGGTTTGGTCTGGGGATGTGTTTTCGGCAGCAAAGACGTGACCCGGATGATCACAAAAATATATCTGGACCTCTCTACAGAATGATTCAAGAACAGTAAAATAAAAGTCTTTCCCCAGAACTTTTTTATGTTTGTAATTTGTATAACATCCAAAGTACACATTTTTAACTGTTATTGTGTTAATTCTCATTTTGTATTTTCAGACTTCAGAATATTTTTCCTCTCCAAAAGTTTGTCATATGCAAAACACAACAATAAATATCATAAGAAGGCTTATATTGACCTATTCAAAAGTTTTCCCTTGTTAATTAATAAAAATCAGAACTTTAACAAAATTTTATTCAGAATTTTGATCGGTTGTATTTTTCTGTTTAATAAGGAAAATAGGAGTGAGAGAATATTTCCTGTCTTGACATTTTGTGAGTTTATTTTGTTTATTTTGCTCAATATCTAATTTAAAGAAATATTTACAGTTAAGACAAACTGCCAGCATTAGCTGCTCAGAAATCCAGTTTGCTAACCTGTCATTACTATTATAATTACTACTGCTGCTAATAGTACTACTGAAAATCTAGTTGATGCTGGTGACCAGGATGGTGTGTGTGTTTCTGTCAATTTACTTGAAGTTTGAGTGAAAAGTGTGAATAATATACACAAAAAGTACATTTAAATGTACATATTACTGCATGCATTTGCACATAAGACAGGAAGGAACAGCTGGAAAAACTTAACAGCGAATATAAGACATTATATTAGGCTAAACAACTGCATTTCATCAAGTTGCATTACTTTAATATTATGATACTTGGATTAGATTACCAACTACCTTTGTTAACAGGTAATTATAATTGTATTGCAATACATTTTTAAAGTCTGCTGCACAATAAAGCTGATTTCCCTTTTCCAGGTTGCGCCTCTATTTCCTATCCAGGTAACTGGAAATGACATCTGCTTTCTTGATTCGTGTAGCACACATAAAGAAAAAAAATCCTAAATATAAAATAGAAAACAACATCAATAGAGACGAGAGACAGTGTGAGGCTGTGAGGTAGAGATGTGAGGCAAAGATACAGTGTGAGGTGAAAGGGACAGCTGCATGTTGGTTTTCTGAAAACAACAGGAAGTCATTGTGTTTTGGCCCGCTCGGTGACACAGTCAGCAGCTGGCGCCGCGACAGAGGCCGTGACACACAGCTCACGGAGGTTATTAAGGTACTTTAAAACCCTTTGCGCCTAATTACCGCAATTTGGGTTAAAATTATCCCACTTCACTTTGTCATGACTCGCCAAATCTGAGCACACAGACATGATACAGACACTCTTAATCACTCCAGAATTTGCCCGAGAACCATGTGGCCAACTTTGAAAACCCCTGAAAATATTTGGTTCGGCTTGAACAAATATACCAAGGACATTCACTCTGTCATTTCTGACTGCCATGTTTGTTTGAATGAGGAAGGAAAGTGGGTTGAAAATCTTTTTTATTGTGCAGCAGACATTTTTCATCCACATGTATCACAGAGTCTAAATACCACATACTCTCAGAACAGCGGTAGTTTTTCACAGCTTGCTGAGAAATAATTTTTCAGAAAAATAGATGCTTTGCTCTGTGGCTCGAATCAAATGATAAATAACATCATGGGCGGAAGTCACAAATCATAGTCATTTTTGGTGTACTTATATGCTACTACATTCCAAGTCAATAATTTTATTTAATTTTGTCAAAGTGCTTTAGCTTAGTAAAATGTCTTTAAAATAACAGTACTTTTACTTTATTTTCCAGCCCTGCATAAAAGCAGAGGTGGCAAACATACACACATTCTGTACTCAAGAAGTATGAACTCCTTTACTCAAGTAAAAGTGAAAAAGTACATCCTCTGAAATGTACTGAAGTATAAAAGTAAAAAGTCGCCCTCTGAAGGACAGGTCTCCCTCTCTGTCTGTTTTGTCTTGTTATGTCTTTCATGACATTTTTGTCTTTAAGTTTTTTATTTGCCATTTTTGTCTTAATTCGTCCTGTTACACCTTTTATCTTACATTTTTATGTCTTTTTTTTTTACATTTATTTTTTGCCTTTTCACTGTTTTCCTCTTACTACATCATTTTTGTCTTGTTGTTTTTGTCTTACGTCTTTTATGTCATTTTCATCTTGTTATGTGTTGTTACGTTGTTTTCGTCTTGTTACATCATTATTGTCTTATGTCTTGAACGTCATTTTCGTCTTAGGTATTGTTATGTTGTTTTTGTTATGGCATGTTATGTATTGTAACAATGCTTTTGTTTCGTTACGGATTTTACATCATGTTATGTATTGTTACATTGTTTTTGTCTTGTTACTGTACGTCTTTTACGTCATCTTGTTTTGTTACTTTGTTTTGTCCTGCTCTGCTCAGTTAAATCCAGGCGGTGACTTTTTTCTTGGCCAGGCAGTGTATGTGCACAGTATTTGCATTAGACGAGGACAGTTTAAAAAAAAAAAGAACACAATCAATGCAGCGGAGAGATATTATCTTTTTTATTCCACATATTCCCTTTACTTGTCGCCTCATTACCCACAATGCAAACTGACGTGATTCATTTGACTGTGTTGCCTATTGTGACTGCTCAAGCAGAGATGATCAGCGGGCTACGGAGATCTGGCAAGCTCACTTCTTTCAAACTCCACAGTTTGTTTTTATTTTCAGACTTGTAGCCTTCAGCCCCAAGTGACACTGACTCAAGTGGCATCTCTTGAGGTAGTTTATCATATTTTGTGAAGCTCCTACTTGCGACAGGCTTTACACAACTTTATCACATCCTCAGTGCTCATCAAGTACATAGGCTTTGATGAATAAAATTGCTCCCCTCGAATAAACGTGACACTCATTCTTGAGAATTGGGCAGTTTGACTTTTACTCTTCAATTATGGTGGAAAATATATTCTAAAAGACCAAACTCTTGGCTATTAAACCTTGTAACAGGCCATCCTCCCAGTGATTAAATCTTTAATTACTGTAGACTTAAATGTTGTTTTTTCATCTGATGGAGGTGACATCTTACAGAGTTCACAAAATGTTTTTTTAAAGTGTCTCAGAGTTCTCTTAATCAAAATACACATTTTTAAACCATAATTCTTATTTAGCTTTGATTTAGAAGGACTACAGAGTTGACATGTTATGGTTGAGACACATCTGATAGCAATATTATTTAACAAATTTATCAAAAAATGCAAATGTGTTTGAGCAGTATTTCTGCCTTTTTTAAACCAGGAAGTGAGACAGGGGTCCTTAGGGTATAGCTAACCCTTTTTATGCCTGATTAAATCATGTTGTTGTGAAAATCTGACAGAGTTGACATTTGGGACACAACTTTACAGGGCCAACATTTTCAGAAAAAAATCAATTTTAAGACAAAGATGATCATAAACCCACATTTTTACACCTATGTTATCAGTAGGTATCATTAGTTTTAGAATTGTTTAACATGTTTTTAAATTGTTTGAAGTTGTCATTTATTGTCTGGGACAAAAGTGTAAAGCAAACCAAAACATTTCATGAATTAGATCTATAATAAATCCTTAAAAATAACTTTTCACCAAAAAAATTGGAATTTAAGATGCTGGTATTAATAACTTTTGGCCCAGTTCTCAAGAATGGGCAAAATAAATACCAATACAACCAGCATGAGAAGCAATAATATGACAATCAGGGACAGGAGCATTATTGGTCAGTAGTGAACGATGACTGTGTTAATTTACAGTGAACAACACCTGAATGCATGGACTATATGAAAAAATATGAGTTATAAAATCAGTGGTTCTACAACACACCACATGCACAACAAATATATGTCTGCAAGTGCAAGGGAATGAGTGATAAAGCAGCCTTTCAACACTGAAATGAAGTGGAGGATAAAGTTTCCATTGATGTCTCATTTGAAATAAAGTTTATTGTGAACATGAAAAATGAACAGACTACAGTCAGAGTAAAAACCTGTGCTTCACTTCAGTACTTCCAGATGGGAACTATGAGTCATTATTTTTAGCTATCAAATCCAAATCAGTCTGTCTGTGGCGACGTAGATGAGTTTGAGACAGGTGGTGGACTTTTCCCTGCACTTGTACAGTTCATGAAGTGGTTTAATATAAAATAATGATGAGGATTTACAGCCTTCATCTGCTTGGTTCAGCAGTTGAGCAGGTGTTTTATGTAGTGAACTTTTACCGCCAGTGCCGGCATCAAACACATCGTTGTTAATGCTGCCTGCACTCCAGCCCTGACCAACAAAACACACAAGTTAGACCCGCAATTTACAAAGAGGCTCAGAGTCTGGCTGCAAAAGCTTGTGAAATTTAGTTTACAACTGTTGTTTTATTGCTGGCAACCGAATGCGATTTATGGTCGATGCCAAATGTTAGGTGTCGCAGTATTGAAGGTTATGCTTGTTACAGACATCTCTACAGCAAAGAATGAGTGCAGTGCAAGAGCTACAATGAGCTACCAACTACAGCAACTGAAAATCTCTTCAAGGATTCATGAAATGTTTTGCTTTGCTTTCATTTTTTTAATTTCTAAACTTGCTCTGTTCCAGAAAACACCCAGACAAGACTCCAAAGACACGATTTCACAACTTCAAACAATTTAAAAATGTCTTCAAAATCTAAAAAATAATAATGATACCTACTGATAACATAGGTGTGAAAATGTGCTGCTATCTCATCAATTCTTTATGAAAATGTTGGCCCTTTAAAGTTATGTCCCAGATTTCTGTCAACTCTGTCAGATTTCTACAAAAACGTAATTTAATCAGGCATAAAAAAGGTTAGCTATACTGAGAGGACCCCTGTCACACTTCCTGGTTTTAAAAAAGGCATAAATACTGCTCAAGCATGCTTAAACTTTCTATTTTTTGAGAAAATCATTTAATAATATTGCTATCAGATGTGTCTCAATTATAATGTCAACTCTGTAGCCCTTCTAAATCAAAGCTAAATAAGAATAATGTTTTAAAACTGTGTATCTTGATTAACGTTAAGAGAACTCTGATCAACTAAAAAATAAAATTGCTGCTCACAATTTTGTCAAGTCTGTAAGATGTCAACTAGATTTTCCTTCTGATGGAGTTGACGTCTACATTTAATAAAAATTTAATCACTGTGAGGTTGGCCCATTACAAGGTTTGATAGCCAAGATTTTAATCGTTTAAAATTTTCCAGCATATTTGAAGAGGAAAAATCAAAACCCCCTTAAAATAAGGTTTGTCCCAATCCTCAACAATGGATGATAAATAATTAAGATTCTTAGAAGGAAAAGGGGCACTAATAATAATCCATTTCATCTCATTGTAAATAGCAGAACTGAAAAAAAAGTTTGGTTAAAAATTGTGTTCATCCACCTGCTTTTAGGTGCATTTTCGGTGGATGGAATGCTGGATGATGGAAATTTGAGTAAAGTTTTCAAAAAAGTTGTTACACTTGCTTGAAGCAAAATGCAAGAAGTGCAATGGAAACAGACTTAGTGATTAAATACTGTAGACGAAAAGATGTAAAATAAAGTATAATTATGTATCCTCCTTTTACGCAGTGGTTTAATAGCACCCAACTAGAGAATTACTGTTCCACCACCAACTATTTCTCTCGATGAAACATAACAGTAGTGGATTGAAATGTTTCATCTGACATTAACTTTTGCAGGTTTTCTGGAAACCTGGTTAAAATGAGCACTACATTAAGATTCAAGATGTTGGAAACTTGACAAAAGACTACAAGAGAAGAGTCAAAAGTAGCTTGACAAGTCTAATAATCTAAAATATTCAATCTATCATCAAATAAGGTTGATTCAAAGTACAAACTCACTCCCAGCCATCACTCTTCTTACCTGACTGAAGTATTGTGCTGACAGTGGTCACAACATGAACATCCCCTCTGTATGGAGACTAATTAGCCAATGCGGTGCAGCTGTGGAGGCAGGCGGCAGGTCACCAGGCTGATGAGGTGAGAGTGAGCAGGTGTGCAACACAAAGACACACTGAAGGTGTCTGCTGGACAGGTGAGGCATGACCGCATCTGAAGGAACAAACAACACACCCACACACAGATGAGGGAAATGTGGAGCTCAGCAGATGAGGAAGAGGGACATGGTGCAGATGTTACCAAAACATAAGTGGCAGTTCAATGAGAAGACATTTTGGGCCTGACTATTTCTTGGCTTTGAGCAGGTGCCAGGAACCGAGTCAAGACTTCAAGAGGTTGTTGTGCCTGGTCAAGAATAAACCTTTTTAATATATAAATACTGCATTTCTGCTCATGTACACTGTAAAGATTAGATTCATTAATTGTAATGAGTAATGAAAACTTAAAAACGGTTTAGAAATTCTAAGAACTTAAAAACTTAAAAAAAAAATTCTTCCTTTGCATTTATTAAACTATTTTTTTGATTGATATGAAATAGTATATACTGAACAAACATGAAATAATACGTTTTTATGAATAAAAGTATTCAGTTCTGCACAGTGAAAACAAATTTCAAAAACTCATAATTTCAAACTTTTGAACTCTTTTGAATTAAAATATTTTGCCCACCTATATACTTATGTTGAGATAATTTACTTTTCTTTTTTTGGTGATAAACTTGACTCTTTGATTTTTAGAAACCTCCCAAAAAAAATCTGTATTTTAATTGTTCACATTGAGCTGTGAACCTGATTTGTCCTTATTTGTGTGCTTGAAAATAAAATGGTTGCATTTGGAAATATTAATTTCATTAAATATTCTTCACTTCCACTTCAACAGTTTACTCAACAGCTTTTGAGATACACATTTTCGGGGATCTCTAAAACTCAAAGATTCAAGTTTGTCTTAAGAAGAAAAATAAGTTATATCAACCAAAAATGTTCAGTTGGTTTAACTTTTCTAAAACTTGAGTTTGAGGTGGGCTCAAAACTAAAAAATCTCCCCTCTTTTCCTTTCATGAAGTGACTTTCGAATTTCTTGTCTGGTCAGCAGTCAACATGGACAGACAGACTAATTATTTTACTGTAAACAGCGTGGTCGGCTCCTCCATGGTAGCTGCTGCACACAGGTTTACAAGCAAACGTGAAGAAAAAGCCACTTTTTAATCCCAAAAGTTTGAAAAACAAACACTGAGCTCTCGTCTGGCCCGTCCACAGGTCCACGATGTCTTTGTGGGTTGCTGCTGCAGAGGACTGACAAGTGGGCGTGAAAATAAATCTGCTTTTTAATCTCAAAATTTTGAAACATACACTCTGAGCTCCCATCCTACCATTAAAGAAATCAGCATCAGAGCGACACCGGTGTTTCTTCCTCCAGAAGTTCCAGTCTGCCACCGACCCTCTCCTGCAGAGCTCCCCTGCTCTGAGCAGCTGTCTGTCGGCTCCGTGTCTTAGTTCCGCCCGGTCCTCTCAACCCTCGGCAAAAGCCACGCAATAGACATGAATGAGCTCAACTGAAGGTGAAGTCAAAAGTAACCAGGTTAGCTGACAAACTCCTGGGCTCAGCATGTTGCTCACTAGCTTGACCCTTTTTAAGATTCTCTTTATGATAGTTCTGTTTTCTAGCAACTTTTCCCAGCATGAGTTTCCACCATTGATTCATAGTCTCACTGAGGGAACGTGCACATGCAGCTCATCTAGTAGAACAGCCAAAAGGAACGCCCGGTCTCTGAGATGACCTGTAATTGGTTTGAATCTACGTCCCAAAGGCTGAAAACAGAGCCAAGAGGAGGCACAGAAGTCTAGTTCTCTCTCAGGCCACTTGATTTACAACATGCTGAAAGGTTATTATGAATTATTGCTCACTGATGCCAAAACAGTGTTACTTACCACAGCTTTAACATCCTGAATCTTGTTTTTTAATTTGTGCACAAGTCTAAAACAATGGTTTAAGGGTAGTCACATGCTGTAACTGTTTCTTAGTGCAGTGTCCTGTGCTGATTCCCATCTTCTTAACACAGTTTCGTTGCCAGATCTGGTACCATCGTCCCTGAACAGAAACCTATATCAAAAACCTGGGAGATACTGTAAACCCTTAGTAGTGAGCTTTAGAAACATTGGTAGGTGCTTTGGACAGACCCCTTCAGTATTAATGCTAAGCTAACTACATCCTGACCACAGCTCCTTACTTAATGCACAGACAAGGGACTGGTACATCTTCTCAACTCAGTTTTGGAAAAAAAGAAAGACAGGAGTAACAGAATAAATTGAGGTCATGATGCAAAAAGTGCTTGTGTGTCTATATTTATCAAGTCAATTTGGACGCTTTCAGTCATCATTCCTTCCGCTTAATAACTGTGACTGGAGTCTTACGCAAGATAAACTTCAACACCAATTCCAACATTTTTTACTTTAGCTTAATAGTCTTCACTCTATTTCTGTGTCATCATTTTTCTTTTTCCTGGTTTAAAATACAACAAGCCATGTGTCACACAGGCACTCCCTGACCCTCACTAGCACACATACTATAAGGGGACCAAAAGAAAAACACACACACACACACACGCACACAATGTCTGACAGGGTCTCGGTGGAGCAGTCCCTGTCAGTCTGTCAACTCTCGGGGTTTCCAAACAAGTCAAGACAAGCTTTCCTCGAGACAAGATACAAGACAACTCATCACTTTTGGCTATTCGTCTTTTGGGATGTTACCGTCTGGTCTGAAATGTCATGTTCATGAAGTACATAAGGCAAGAAAAAAATAACCAAAACAAGCACAATAACAACAAAGACTTGGGGTCATCATGTTGTAGTTTCAGGGTAATTCTTGTTTTCAAGGAAATTGATTGTTGGGAAATGGTGTTTATTGTGAGAGGACACTTGAGGCTCAGAGGCAGCCTGCTAATTAGGACTAAATTGTATTAGCACAACAACAACACTGACCCTCAAAGCCCTCAGTCTCTCGGCTCACGCTTTCTGTTTTTCTCAGACGTATACACCACACACACGGACACACACACACACAAACAAGCAGATGTACAGTTTCTCATGTTACATGCTCACATACAGAAAGTGCGACCTCGTTATTGATGTTGTTCCCGGTTAAGACCCTCTCACGGTCCCTGCTGCTCCTGGCTCCTCTGGAAAAACAAAACAACAGAAGAACAACACAGATTGGCCAATTTACTGTAAACGACCTATTACACAGGACCTGAGTAATAATACACCATCTTCAGCCGATTTTCCTTCACTGAAATGTAATTGCTGTTGTATCGATGGTTTAAAATATGGAAGATGGATGTCAGCGAATCAATCAAATAACAGGAGCATATGTAACATATTATAACAGAAATTTTGTAAATGGTCAAATAATGCCTAGGGCAACAGTCTTGATTTCTTTGACTAATAATTTTCGTTCAGACCAATTTATCACTGACAAAAACAAGGCAATAACTGCATAAAAAGTAATTTACGATGACAAATACTATGACGAATTCCACTGACATTTTTGTCAGTAAATAAGACCGAGACAAAAATGTTAAGGAGGGCCAATTTCTGTGTGGAAGGGAGGTCAGATGCACACAATAGGTTCCATTCCATCAAACAGAGTCAGGGTGCTGCTATTGTGCATGTTGGCTCTGCTACACTAAATAGAACAGGAACTTAATTATTATCTTTGGTAACACCTGTGTTTACACTACTACTTCATATCAATATGGCTGTCGAAAAAAAAATCAAGTGTCATAATTCTCGAGTGGACAACCCAGGGACAGGGCAGACAGGTAAGATCGCTCCAGAGGACAGCCTGTAGCAGGACAGAGGCAGAGCAGAAAGTTGCACACGGACAGTCTGAAGGCTGGACAGAGGCAGAGTAGGAGACCTAAGGCGGACAGCCTGGGGGTTAGACACTGGTGGAGTAGGAGATCTTAGGAGGATGCCCTGGGGGTTGGACATTGGCAAAGTAGGAGACATCAGGCAGACGGCATGGGGGTTGAACGCTGGTGGAGTAGGAGATCTCTGCATGATGGTGTGGATGCTGGTAACGTAGGCCGAGATGCTCTGGATGACAGGCATGAGGACGACCAGACCAGCTCTGGAGGACAGCATGAGGACATCCAGACCGGTGGAGCACGTCAGAAGGATGAGGGTGACTAAGGTGGAACCCCTCTGAAGGCTGCTGGCGAAGGTGAGACCCCTCCGGAAGCTGTCGGTGAAGATGAAGGCTGGACCCACAGGAGGCCAGCGGCAATGGTGAAACGCCTCAGGAGGCCGGTGGCAAAGACAAAGGTGGGACTCCTCAGGAGACCAGCAGCAAAGATGAAGCCGGGACCCCACGGGAGACCGAGGGTGAAGGTACAACCACTTGCGAGGCCAACGGTGAAGATGAAGGTGGGACCCCTTGGGGAGTCGACAGCAAGGCTGGAGCACAGGAAAGGCAGCTGGAACCAGAGGATTCAGCTGCAGGTCATAGCAGGCTGCTGGAGAGGCTTCTTTTGTCTAGAGAGCAGGAACAGAAACCTGCATCTGGAGAGCAGGTCTGGAGCAGGTGAGTCGGTGAAGCCAGGGAAACTGGAGGCTGCTGCATCACATGAACTGAAGGATGCTGCAGCTCTGGATGATCAGGAGATAACTGCAGCTCAGTTTCTGAAAACTACTGCAGCTCAGAACCAGGAGACAGCTGGAACCTCACCAGCCCAGCTGGATCAGGTGTAGGAGATGACTGCACCTAAGCCGAAATAGAAAAGATATTTCAAATATACGACTTTGGACATGAGAAACGTTTAAATATGCCTTACACTTCAACTACATCTGTTAGATTTTTGCAATATTTAGTCAACAAAAACTAAAATTAAAACTCAAACAGTTGGATGGCTCAGATGATGAAAATGTGACTAAAACTAAATGGCATTTTAGTCAAAATTGACTAAAAGTGGATCAAATTTTGCTGTTAAAATTGCAGGGCAATTATTTACTTTGGCTGCAGAAAGAACCAGGACCTTTATTTGCTGTTAATACAAACTCAAAGTTTCCACTGCCTTTTGTCTTGATAAATGCAGGGTTATGCACATTGCACAGCACTAACAACAGTCATATCACACTGACCCCTTAACCACATGTGGGACTGTCTCATTCACTGTGTGGGAGTCCCAGATTCTCCCCGTATAAAAATCTGAGGGAAGCATCTCTGCGCTGCATTTTATCAGAGGCGGGGACATTAACCTGACACACAAATGCCAAAGCAACCACATAGTTCTTATCCCTGAAGCTTCTTTCTCGTAAAACTGAAACATACCGCTTGAAAATACTTCCAGTAAAGTGTAAATCTCACCTTTGTGTGGCTTGTACAGGTTCTTTACGAGCTGTAGTTGTACTGGGTGTTTTCCGCCCTCTGGTCACGGGAGGATGATAATCCCATTGTGGCTTTATGTACCAGAATGAAGTGAAGGGGACGCCACAGTCAGAAGTGTTCTTTACAGAAAGGTCAGATTTATTCTCATGGAAGTGTTTTTAAACAGCATGTTTTTGGTTCTGCCAAACAATGAATGTTTACTGACATTATTTGAAAGTCTGGTTGATGGTCCTCACACTTTTATCAGCTTCATCTTTTTTGTTTTTCTAATACTGGATGCTGATTGGTTGTTATGTAAATAACCTTTTGATTTCCATGCACATGATGCCAGTTACCTTAAGGGGATCATCTGTGTGTTTGCTATTTAAAGGCATAGCTGTGACACTGATGAATGCTGGATGAATAGAGACTTCTTGTTATTGAAGAATGTCAGTATTACCAGTGTTGGGAAACGTCAATTTAAAAAGTAACTCATTACCTACTGAGAAAAGCAACTTGTTAGAGTGCTTCTCCATCAGAGAAACTGAAAACCCCATTGCAATTCCTTCCACAAGTTGGTTTTATTGTCTTTAAAATCTGACAGAAAACTGTCAGAAAACAGAGGCTTCAACATGAAACTAATGAACCAGTTATCTTCTCAGAACACATGCCTGCATACAAACTACAGAGTTCACAGGCTTTTCAGATCATGTAGACTCACCAAGCCAATGTTTTCAGTAATTTATTCTGTCATAACGCAGGAGAAGTTTTTTTTAATCACGTGCCGAAAAGTCGGCTCTTCTGAAGAGACCTCCAGCGCTAAAAAGCCTCTCCATAAGAAATGACTTGCATAAAGATTTGGTGATGGGGAATTTGTTCAGTACATCCATATCAAAACCTGACTTAAGATGCTCAGTGTCCGCTGAAGCCATAGGCTGTCTGTCATCTGTCTCCAATCCAAAAAGTCACCGTCAGAGTCCCCTCTGGTGAGAGGTGCGGGCGGTGTAGTTCGTCCAGTGGTGCAAATGTGGTACAATTGTTATTAAAGTAAATAAAGTAATAAAGTAATTGTAAAATAAACTGTCTGTCTATTTGATAAGTAACTAAATACTTGAGTACTTCACTAAACCAAAACTAAGGCCTTATGTTTATTGTAATCTAGGCATTGTATTACTTTGTAATGCATTACCCCAACACTGATCATTAGTGAATGTAAAAAGGAAGAGGCGCCAATTTTGCGAGTAGTTAATAATAGCAAAACGTGAGATATGCAAGTAACTGCACAGCTTAAACTGTACATGATCCAAAATAATGTGTTAAAACACCAAAGTGACTCAATAATACAAACAAACTGATCTGTGTCCCATGAAGCCATTTCTGTAAAAGCATCTTCCTCTAAGAAGAAGGTCTGTACTGGTCCTTTCCATACAGTTATCAACAGTCACTTAGTGGACATACTTATGACTGGTACAGTTACCCCCATTGATTATTTTGCAGCCATTACAGCCTGTTTGTGGCAGCCTACGGGCCCAATAAAAAAAAAAATAGACAAACAACTATAAAATAAAATATGACCTACATTTCTACATGTACAAGGATTGTTATTATCTCCACAAGGGGATCATGCGATTGTTTCCGTGTTTGCGTGAGTGAGTCTGTGCATGATCAATGGAGCTGCATTTTATCCAGGGTTGATCTTCCATACTACTGGGCCGATCAGCCTATTTTTATTTATTTTTGTGTGTGTGTGTGTGTGTGTGTACCTTCAGGACTGCATGCTGAAGGACCTCTGTGATTTAGAATTATTGGAAAACCTTTGTTATGGCTCCACATCAGCAACAGCTGTGTCCTGGGGCATTATGTTTTCAGTTCATCTTATTCTTTTAAATGCAATATCTCAAGAACATGAATGTTCACTAGTACTCAAAGATGAACTGATTAATTTTTGGTGGTCAAATGTCAAAGGTCTATGACCTCATGTCCGTCCCCTTCTTGTGAAGGTGATATCTCAGGAACACTTGGAGGGAATTTCTTCAAACACAAATATCTGCAAGTGATCAACAACTGCTCCCCTCCATGATTTCTCAGGCTTTTTGGGGAGGGATTGTTGTAGCCTAAAATGTCTGATTTAACAGCAGCCTTTCTGAGAAAAAAAAAAAAAAAAAAGCATTGCAATGTTTTTAGGCATTTTTTGAAAAATTTTGTATAATTCATTAAAAGTCAAAGGCAGCTTGTCTGTAATATTTGTAAAAGAAGAAGTGCACCTGGGGGGTATTTCACAATGAAGAAAAATCTTTTTGGAGCTCAAACTCAGTCAGAGCAGCACAAAATAAATTTACAAGGTCCACAAGGCACTGACAAATGGCAATAACAATGACAAAACTTGTGCCCTTTTCAGTACCCGTGACAAAATAAAACCATAAAAATACACAAAAAAATGAATAAAAAACACAGAGTCAGTTCATTGAGACATACATGCATGACATTTGTGTGGGGGACTGCTATGATTGCTGGAACTCATGGGAAGCTACAGTGAGGTAAAATTTGCAGTTTGGACCAAATTGCAAGGTCATGCAGAATTCACAGGGAACGACTGACTTTGCATGAACTGTTGCAATCGCTACATCGCAACTCCCTGGAGGGACTGCCAGTTTGAAATTGTGTTTCAGTTGGGGACGATGGAATGTGGGAGTCATGGTCATGTCATGTTCATGTAGAAAAATCTGGCAATTGTGGTGACATTGCAGTAGGTGCTTCACCATCTGTTGTCTGGTGGGGATCTGCACTCTACTGAGTGACCTCTCCTAGTTATTAGAGAATTTAATCATCAGCAGTATAAATGTTTCAGGCTGGAGTGTCTGAGTTGCTACATACCAGGTGGTGAATAATTGAAAAACATTGAAAATAAAGTTGAGAAAAGATAAAATAACTCCACAAAGTATATACTGTAGAATATATCATCAGCACCTTGACATAAGACAGACCTCTTTGCTACTACTTTGTGTTTAGTTAACAATGACTCTGCTGCTTTCAAGTAGATACTTCAGTGTTATCCTCAAGGGCAAAGTTCTGTTTTTGATGATAAAACTTCTTACTGGATTAAATTATTGATATGTGTGGCTGAGCACACAAGTAACACGAGCCTGTAATGTGGTGAAACCAGCTGCAGCAGAGATCTGTGTGGAGTTTAGTTGCAGACAGGGAAAAAAAAAAGCACAGAAGAAAAAAGTCAGTGAAGCAGCAATCAGAAACATATGCAGGTAAATTAGACTGAATAATCAACGCTCATTACTTGAAGCATAACATACTAATCAGGCTGTGAGACGTCTGCCGTCTTGTCTGAGGACTGATTTTACAGCAGATGACACGGCTTTGTGTAAGTGTGTTTTACCCGTGCGTCAGGGTCGAGTAGACATGCAGCTCTGACAGCTTAGAGTTGGATTGTGTTCGGTACTGGCTGCTTGGGCGGGGGCACAGTTCAGAGAAAGTAGCGAAAGTTTTAGTTGAAAAGGAGGCTCATTAAATCCAGCGGACCTGTATGCTCGTAGAGATGTCGCAGGGTTACTTGGTCAGGTAGAAGTAGTTACCCATAAAAAGATTTTGCTCGAAGGGAGCAACTTTGAAGAGACGATCTGAATCCCACAACGGATATCATGATTAGTATTAATGTTACTGAAAGCTGGTGAAAAACCTTCTGAAGTGATAAAAAGGCAGACTGTTGGACTAGACAGCTCAACAACTCCATATTGTCTTCTCTAGTGCAGTTTGGGTTACTTGTAGTCCTGTGTTCTCTTGTGGAAAGTAACACTGCATCATAGGGATTTAATTTCCACTGTACATTATAGCAATGATGGTAACCAAACAAATCACTGATAGCATTGATCTCAGTTTAACAACTACATTTTGTTTTATTTTCATGTTATTATATATACTACATTTTTTACTACTCGTTTTCTTCTTTAAGATTTTAATTTGATTCCTCCTTATATACAGTAAACACTTTCCACAGCAACCCAAAGACCCACAAACTTAATGGCTAAATTCCACCAGGTGCGGCTGCGTCACGCTACGGCTTCGTTACGTCAGCCAGAGCTGATCGCCGCCATTCTACACAATTAGCGTCAATTAGCACAGAGCAGATCGAACGGGTGGGAAGTCAGACACAGAAAAGGCGGGGAGAATCCAGTTAATTTTCAAAATAAAAGACCTCGTGCAGAATCGCAATCATAAAAACAGACAGAAAAGAAACTATATAACTGTGTGGCCTATTTATCCATGGTGAAAGCGCAAAGAGCAAGAAAAGAGAAACTAATCAACAAAATCTGAGCAGGTAAACGTACCAGGCGGACAAAATGCTCCGCTGCTGAGACACTTCTGAAAGGCTGCTGGTGGGGCTTGCAGCCATGAGGAGGACGGATCAGAACTGTGGTGCAGACATGCAGTGCTTGGTGTAATCAACCGGTAACTCTTTCCCAGCCAGCTACAGCTTTTTTGACAAAATTCACTGATTTTTCAACACCCACAGATTATTCAGTTCTATGAATATGTTAACATTGGATATATCAAAAGAAATAACAGATTTTATACTTTTCAGACACAAAACATCCTGTTCTAGCTTCTTTTTATATAAGCGCTTGAATTTGGTTGATGGCATAAAAATTTCCACTTTTTGGTCAAAAACTAGAAAAACAGCCTTTTTGTGAAAGAGACATTTTTGAACAAGATATGGACTTAATGTTTTTATTTTTGTTTTTTTTATCACTTCACATTGTGTGTGTGACATCATTGTCACCAGCGTGGCTAACGTAACCTGTATGTGTCTCCCAACCGCCGGCCAAAACGCTTTGTCCGAGAGACTCGGGCTCGAGTGCTCTCTGCTCTGGCTGCAGCGTGAATCCAAGAGCCTGTCCTCCAACAGAAAACGACCAGAGAGGTTGTTTTTGAAAGCAGCTTTATACAGCCTATACGTACGTTTACCCTAACCCTAACCCCCAAAAATAGAAGCACCGTCGGGCTCGGCCTTGCCAGGGTTCGTACTAGGATCTCCTGTTCGAGGGGCGGGTGCCCTTCCTGATGCGCCACGCCACTGTTCTAGTAACTTTTGCTTTTCTTAATGCAGCCTGTTCTCCAACAGAAAACGACCAGAAACGTGACCAGAAACGCTCTACTGGGTCGTATGTCCACGTACGACCTATCTGAGCGTATGAGAAACGCTCTACTGGGTCGTATGTCCACGTACGACCTATCTGGGCGTATGATTTGGAGGATATGTTGGAATCCAAGGGGCTGCGGTGTGATCAGGCTCGCCGTAGAGGTCTGGGGACTGCAGAGCAAGAAGCCTCGCTCTGTGCCCGGGTTGTGGTGTTTCTGTCCCACGGATCTGCGGCTGAGCACCAATGAATTTCATGCTACATAACACCATCTTCTCCTTCTGATTCTGAACTCCGCTGTTTCTCTTCTTCAACTGAAATTTTTTTGTCAGATGATCCGTCACAGCTTCCCCTACCAAACAGCGAAAACACCAAATGACGGAATATCTCGTCATCGGCTGGGAGGCAGTGTTCTTAAATGATGGAATATCTTGTCAATGATGGGAAACATGAGTCAAAAGCAGTGAGTGTCATGTCCGTTAAGGTGTGTCCTCAAAAAAATGTAAGTGGTGTCGGTTTGTTAGCGCTCATCCTTGCCACTGTTCAAGCAGCCATTTTAACATGTAGAAATTCACAGGTGATCAGTAGGCAGTGAGATCTCCAGTTGTCTGATATCGTGAGACTGCATTACTGCGATCCTTCGCAGAGAAAGGTATTATGTGTCACTGACACAACTATGCTTTGTGTGGACCTGACCGTCAAGCAAGTTGAAGTCCTGCTGGGAGGCAGTCTGGCACAGAGATGAAAACAACATATCTAATTGGTTCACCCGGTACATTCCTCTGCGTGCGGCCCAGAGAAGCACAATTCCAGCTTCAGGCCGTCACCAGGTGATCTTGACTGTAACCACCACTTTCAGGTCAATCTTTAGGTGTGGGAAATTGCACTTTATGGCAAGGTTTACATAAGACTGAAGGAGTTTGAATCAGAACACACACAGCTGTGGTGCATAATGTGTGTCAAAACAACCAAGTCACCCATCTACAGTACTTTGTCTTTGTCTGTCTGCATGCTGAATGACGTGTGAAGTGAGACTCAATGGGAGGACAGGAGGGCACTATGGCTGTCAACAGGGGATGAAACTCTGACCAACTGCCAGAAACTTTTTAAAATCAAGTGCCATCTCTTTGGCAGAGGTATTTGTGGTAGGTTAAAAAGTGGGAAGTGACAACAGTAGACAGTTCCCAGATATGTTGAAGTTATTCAGTATTTTCAGGGTCTAACTAGTCCCTAAAGTGGCAATTGTTGGTGTGTAGTGCCCACCAGAGTATGTGGAGTGGAGAGGTTTTCAAGATACACAGGTGGCTTCATAGTAAATGTAGTGAATGTGTTTCAGTTGTATAACACAAAGCAAAGCAAAGTGTATGAGCAAATTGAATGCATAAAGTCAAATTAAAGGATGCAGACAGAGACAGATTATCCAGAGGCAGGTTCCACATTCCCATCATGTAAATTTCATCATCTGCCAAGTCCACAAGCACCTGTATGGATCCCTTTGTGGACATCTGCAAGCAGCCTAAAATATGACTTATTTCATGCACAGTTTGAACTTTCTTTCTTTTTTTTTAACTTTTTCATGTTGTTCAGCCAAATACAACAAAGGAGCAACCCTCCTTGCTGCCAGGAGATCAGCATCAAGTTTCGTTGTGGACCACGTCTGAGAGTCTACAGCTGTTCGCATCTTTGCTGAAGTATGATCAAGGCTTTAAATTAGGGATGCACTGATTGACAGGCCAGAGACCAGAACCGGACAGTTTTCAGCATGACCGGTCAGTGTCACATATCCGATTCTGTGCTGGTCATATTCACAAACATGCTCCACACGAAGGTCACGTTATGCCTGCAGCGACACAGACAGTAACGTGACAGCCACAACAGCGCTGGTCACAGCCACACACACTCAGACACATGCCCGCATGAAGTTGGTGTTAGCAATACATTTCAAGAACAGGATAAAGAGAAGACAGACAGTCTACAAGGAGACAGAGCAGCTGAGCAGCTGACGGTGTTGGCTAAGAACAGTAAACTTTCAGCTCCTCAGGCTAATGTTAGCAGTCTGCTAACATCATCAGCCAGCAGCAGACTGCTCACAGACTGACAGTTAAAATCTAACCTTCAGTTCTGGTTGAAGAATAAACAACCTGTGTTGATGCGTCTCGTCAAATATTTTCTCATCCAGACTCATTTAACCTCTGCGTCCGAGACCACATGAAATCACATGTCCTACAATCTTGCAAGAGTATACTCCCTCTTGTACATAATCTGTAACCTGGAGCACTTTCGGAGAAAATGTAAAAGTTATTTAGTAGTTAGCCTTTTATTATGAGCATTCAATTAAATTTTACATCAAAGAAAAGTCACAAAAATGTTTGTGTATTCTGTCAGTTACAGTTCTTAGAAAGACTGAAAATAGTAATCGGCCAAAATCAGAATCGGCAGGTCACATCCATAAAAAAACTTGGAAATAAGAATTGGCCAAGAAAATTGCAAAAGGTGCATCTCGACATTAAATGCTTAAAAAAGAGAAAAGGTGTAAAAGTTGCATGCCTCATATTTGTTGTCATCTGTACCAGGAGCAAAATGGAGGAAAACAACAGAAACCACTGGAATTCATTGTAATTTTGGAAGGAAGTCTGGAACACACTCAAATACAGGACACAGACAGCAAATGTCTGTACTGTAAATGGAGGAACTGGCCTCTTAGCTGTTAGTGGACAGATATCAGATTTGATAGTGAGATGAAAATATGCTTTATGTTTAATCTGAAGGCAAGCTGTTAGGATGGAGATATCTTGGAGCGTGACCATGGAAGCTGTTATGTTAGTCTTAAAATAACATTTTAAACTGTTAAGTTATTGATTTTCTCCAAAACGGCTGCTGATAGCGGATGCACACGTGGTTTTGTTTATACTATATTTGTGTCTGTGTAGGTGGATGTGTTGCACATGTGCTGTGGGTGCTTATATTCAGTGCATGGTCCATGTCCACTGTTTATGACAGCTTTTTTCAATGTTATGCTGTGTTTTCCATATTTGCTGGCAAATATGTTTTAATGTAATAAATTGTCTGAGAGTAGGTACTGCGTGTGCACACATTCTGTTGGAGACAAAACAACATATGTGCATTGGCATATGTGTGTGCATGGGCATGTGTCTGGCTTGGGGGTCCTTCCAGGTGTCTGTGTCAAGGGGCCCCAGGGTGTCAGCATCAGTCTATGTTAATTATGTGAAGTGTTTGCACAATTGCAAGCAGTGGATTGCAACATGGCTATGGAGACAGAAGTGATACTAAATCATATGTCACAGCCGATTCTTCCGGAGATGTCAGGGGCTTAAATGCACAGTATGTAAGTTCTGCAGGGAGTGATCTCTCTTACAACAAAACAGTAAGAAAAGATGCAGTTTGATGATATCATCAAGTGGCGTGGAGTCTTGGGAGTTGTTGTCTTCCGTGTTAAACAACCACCATTCATCATGTTCAAGGATGAGGTAATGTATTAAAGTTTTACTCACCTTATGTTTAGACTGGGTTGCACGAACAAAGATGAATTTAATGAGTATAGTACATTTAGATTTAAAATTAAGGAAAGCTCTGTTGTGCACTTAAATTCTGTTTAGTTAATCGAGGTTTATTGATGTAAACTTATATTAAATAGAGTTAATTAGAATGGAGATACTTGCTTACCCAAAATTTAAAAAAAAATTAAAATTGTGAGACATAGTAACTTTAATAGATGAGGGAAAACACTTAACTTTTGGCTGTTCTGAATTTCTTAACAAAACATCAACCTGCTAGATAACTAATGAATTAACAAAAAGCTACATTGTTTGCTAAATAACAAAAAGAGTGAACAAAATGTTACATTATTTGCCAGCTAGCTAAAAAAAGTTAAAATGTTAATTTGCTAGCTACCTAATAATTTAACAAAACATTACACTGTTTGCCACTTAGATAAAATGTTTAAATGTGACATTGTTTGTTAAACAGCTAAAAAGTTAACAAAACATGTTTGCTAGCTATCAAGAGTAAACAAAATGTTACATTGTTTACTACCTAGCTAAAATGTTGAAATGTTAGGTTGTTTGCTAGACAGCTTAAAAGTTAACAAAACATGTTTGCTAGCTATCAAGAGTCAACAAAATGTTACATTGTTTGCCAGCTATCTAAAAAAGTGAACAAAACATTAGTTTGTTAGCTTGCTAATAATTTAACAAAATATTACAAGGTTTGCTAGACCGCTAAAAGGTTAATAAAACATGTTGACTAGCTATAAAAAGAGTCGACAAAACATTACATTGTCTGCCAGCTAGCAAAAAAGTCAAAAAACATTGCAGTTTGGTACCTAGCTAATAATAAAAAAAAAACACATTACATTGTGTGCTACCTAGCTAAAATGTTAGATTGTTTGCTGGACAGCTAAAAAGTTAACAAAACATGTTTGCTACCTATCAGATGAGTCAGCCAAACTTTACATTGTTTGCCAGCTAGCTATAAAGTGCTTGCTAGCTAGCTAATAATAAAAAAAAACCCAACATTACATTGTTTGCTAGCTAGCTAAAATATTTAAATGTTACATTATTTGCTAGACAGCTAAAAAGTTAGCAAAAAATGCTTGCTAGCTATCAAAAGAGTTAACAAAATATTACATTCTTTGCCAGCTACCCAAGAAAGTTAACAAAACAATTACAGTTTGCTACCTAGCTAAAATGTTAAAATGTTACATTCTTTGCTAGACAGCTTAAAAGTTAACAAAACATGTTTGCTAGCTATCACAAGAATTACCAAAATTTTACATTGTTGGTTCACTCACCAATTCATTCATATCACTTCTTTACCAATCTTTGATCGCTTTTATGAAGCCCCTCCTGCAGACGTTTCATATTAGATTTAGAGTGAAATCTAAACTATGGTTTAAAGAGAGGTTTAAATTGAATCTTCCATCATTTTAATATACCTTAAAAGCGTGCTGCAGCATAATTTAAAATTAAACCATCTTTAATAATGTATCTAAAAAATGTTTTCAACAGTTTTATTATCATCCACCATCTGCTATCTGACAGAGCTTTTTGCATCAAGTCCAATCAGTTGCTGTATACTTTACCCTCGTTCTTTGCAGCCTGTCATGACTCAAGCTTACTCACATGGCTCATCTCTGTGAGGCTACCTGTTAAGTGCAGCACCTCTGACCCTGAGCTGTGTAAGCTGCAGCACCCTGATAAGAGTTCACTGACCTCCATGCTGGAAGGGGGAGCAGAGAATTGGGCGATGACAAGCTAAACAGATGAGGAGATGTTAAAAAGGTCTTTGCAGGAGATCTAAATAGTTTCAGATTCTCATTGTTTGTCTGTCGCTGCAGCCAGAGAGGAGAGAAGATAGATGAGGAGGAGGAGGAGGGTTGGAAATGATTTTCTTAAAGCTGAATGTATCAGGACATTGGAGTGGTGAACGGTGGTGTAGTGGAGTCTCGCTGGTGCTGAGTCTGATCAAACAAGCCACCCAGATGAGAGGAAGATTAGATGAGTCTTTTCGGCTGATTCGGTTGGCTGACTTTGTGATTGCAAACACCTAGTAGTTACCATAGTGTGGAGATGTGGTAGAGAGAATCCATCTCACTTTTTTGGAGAATTAAAGTATGCCTCTGTCAGCCCTCTTTGAATTAAGTACTTGTGGGGGGTTGGAAGGGGTTGATTAACTTCTACTATGATGGCTTACTTGGTAAATTCAGCATAATTTACTTTTCCACAGTACTCAGTTCACCTCATGCTCTGAGTTTGTCTTTTTTTGGCAGAAAAACTTTTTTCATTTACCAGTTAATTCAAATTATTTCTTACTATTTTGATCCTTGTTAAGTTCCATCAATGAAGCGCAATCCTTCCTGCAGACATTTCACATTAAAGTCTGAGTAACGGAAAAAGAAAGTTTTTCCTCTAATGACATTTTACATATTAGAAAATAGTTGCTGAAGCTGTGTAAACGAGGAGAAATATGTAGTGCTCAATTGTGGAGTTAAACCAGTAAACTGTTGTTCACAATTTCTGTCTTCAGCATTTTTTGGATGGACATTAAATACGTCATGGTGCTGTGTCAGAGCCATCATCCCTGCGCCTTTGTTGCGGTGCTCTCTGTCCTTTGCATCTGCAGCTGAGCTGTGATAAATTTCATACTACATAACATCATCTTCTTCTGCTGCTGCTTCAAGTGAAACATTTTTTGTCAGATGATACGTCACAGCGTCCCCGACTGCTTGGCAGTGAAAACAGCTATTGATGGAATATCTTGTCATTAGCAGGGATGCGGTATGTCTTCCATGACGGAATATTTCGTCAGTGGCGGGAAAAGAGTTAATGACAAAACACGAGTCAAAAACAGTGAGAGTGTTGTGTCTGTTAAGGCATGTCCTTGAAAAAAATGTAAGGGGCATAGGTTTGTTAGCACCTGTCCTCACCGCCATTCAGAGCCATAGTCCCCCCAACTATTGAACTACATAACCCCATCACCCTCTCTAACAGTCAGTCACAAACGTGCCTTCAATTACTGTCAGTCCAAATCAGCCCAGCAGTTCACTCCAGCTCACTTCAGTTCCAACAACCCGACATAGAAGACAAAAAAATAGCATCCTGTCACCGTCCTCTGGCTCTGGTGGCTCAAACATGTCTAGACATGTCCAATAAAGCTGCTGGACGGAGCGTCCATGTTTCAGGTTGTTTTCTGGTCATACTGGTGTTTGTGACAGTGGAGTGAACACGCCCCCAGTGTTTCAGAGGAGAGAAAACCGCTCATGATTTTGAGACCTAATTTTATATACTTAATTGTGATTGTGATTGTTTAATTTATCTGGGTGGTTAATAACACATGTTTCCATGATGTGACAATCTCAGAACTCACATTTATTGTCAGAGGTGGGAAGTAGCTAAGTACAAATCCTTCATCACTGTACTTAAGTAGATTTTTCAGGTACTGTGTCTGTACTTTACTTGAGTATTCTTTTTCTTACAACTTTTTACTTTTATCTCCCACATTTTAAGAGAAATATCTGTATTTTCTACTCCTTACATTCTGAAAACAGGCTATTTTTTAATGCATTGGAGGGGAATTATTTATTATTTTTACTTGGCATCATTGCATGTTGCCTTCTCAATGTAAGGACCAATTTCACCCTAAATAGATGGGACAGAAAGACAGAAAAGACAAATCCTTGGTGTCTCCAACAGAGCATATAATGCACAACACATGCAATGAGGTGAAAATGACGCAAATGATGTAGTAAGAACAAAAAGACATGACAAAAAAACAACGAAATACATAACAAGCCAAAAAAGACAACAAGACAAACACTGTAAAAGATGTAACCAGAAGAAAACAATATAAGACAGAAAATGATGCAGCAAAACAAATACAACGTAAAGGATGTAACAAGACAAAAATGATATAAGACAAAAAACACAGACAGAAACAACATAACAAGACGCAAGAAGACGAAAACAGCATAAAAGATATAACACAACAAAACAGACAGAAAGGAAGCCTCAAGTGTGGAGAACAGGTGAGGTTCAGTTAGCTTTGCACAGAAACAGCCAGTAGAAATGTTCCTGCAGAAGGCGGCTTTTTACTTTTATTATATTTTGAGTACATTTCAGAACTTGTACTTTTTCACTTTAACTCAAAAAGTTGAATCGGTTTTTCTACTTTTACCAAAGTCTTTTTTAACACAAGCATCTGTACTGCTACTTGAGTAAAGAAACACAAGCATCTGTACTGCTACTTGTGTGTTCTTTTGCCACCTCTGTATATTGTTGCTTTACACGACCTTTAAAAGCCACCTGAAAAGGGAGGCTTTTAATGTGACACATCTGTGAGAGAAATATTGAGTTTTGGTGATGGACTCAGAAAACGAAAGAAAAAAAAATCAAGGCAGAAGAGAGTGAATCCATTTCAACTCTGCTTACCCAAACTTTTGGAAAAACAGGACCTAAACTGTATGTTGTAAATTCTCACATAGAAGTTGTTATTCAAGTAATGTCCTACAGAAATGTCACATTAAAAGACTACCAGGACAGGGAGGGTTATGCACTTTGAGTGAAAAGGGGCTCTTTCTGATCTGATGCCCCTATTGGCAGGATGACACACTATATATGTGCAAGAAATCAGCAGGGGATATTTGCGAGGGGCAGCATCTCATAATGGGTACCAGAACCAGAGCAGGGTGAGAGGGCAACAGAACACAGATGGACTGGGACTGAACGCATCCTCAGAGTCTGACGGGTATCCAGTTCTGAGGTGATTCACAGCAGCAACTAGGACTCTGACTCTGGGGATGATGAAGACATGGTAGTTTCAGGCAGGGACAGGAAAGACAGGGGAGGAGCGAGAAGGTGGTTAGGTGGTTGGGCATCAGTCAGCGCCCACATCTGGAGACCTGAGCAGGCGGTCATGGCAGGGTCCCTGGGATGCAAAGAGCCAAACCCAGCAAGAAAACCACCTCAGTGTTGTCTGACTGAGGGCAGGCTGGATGTTACTTTGACTCGCTATCACCTCTTGAGGAACAAAGTGGTATTACGAGACAGGGCATGTCTTGGCTAGCTGGTTAGCATGCTAACTTAAGTAGATATCTCTGTAACACAATACATAGAAATCTTTGACATGTCAAAATTGTTATTTCTTCACATTCCATTGATAATTTAAGTTAATTTTTAAACATTTTAGACTAAAATTCCCACATATTGTACCTTTAAGGCTTGGTTAGGTGAGCCACAGAAATGCCATGGTTAGGTTTCGGGAACATGTCCTTGACTCCTTCAATCCCAACATCTTGGAATTATAACATCTTGGTTTGAATTAATATGTGCATTTTAATTGATGATAACTTAATGAACAAGAAGGACGAATTAATTAGTGAGTGTAAACATTTTTTCTATTAATGAAGAGAAAAAAGAAATGCTGTGGAGCCTTACATTAGTTTTTATTAAATTACCTTACATTTATTTTAAAAAAGAACATAACAATGGAGGGAAGTATTCAGTTTGCATGAACAACAAATACAAACAGGAACAAACCAGGGGAAAAAAAAACAAAACGCCTTACTAAAACATTTACGGAATAAATTTGAAATGAAGGACTGTCTCTAATATAAGACTGTTTCAATTAAAGGCCTGGTTCTCTCTGCAGTTGAGGTCAATAAAGGGCACTGTCATGAGTTGAGCAGGTAAAGTACTTGTCTCCACCTCTTTCCACTGTAAAAAAAAATGAAGCAAAAATATCTGGGAAAAATATCCATCTTGTGCTAGAGTCTACGCAGGTGTGATCAGGTTAGGGCCGGGGTATCAAAGGCCTACACTAGGATACATTTAGACAGGATTAGACATTTGACAAAAATCCGTAGTCTGCTTAGACTGTGGTGGTGAGGATTGCATGGTATGTCGGAAAAAAGATACAGCAGCCTGAGGAGTCAACTTTCGATGTCACACTGAAGCGGTCAATCACGTAAGACGGAGATCAGACTGCCCATGTTTCAGACCGAGGTGCGCTTCCTGCCCCTTATGTCAGGAAGAGTTCATTCATGAAAAAAAAATGAAAAGAACTTTACGAGGTTGGAGTTTGACGTCCTGCTTTTAGAGCTCCATAAAGGAAAATCAGTGTCAGCAGTGGAATTAAAAGACCTGCTAAGGCAATGAATGGTAAAAACGAGTGCTGTTAATGCCGTGCTACCTGAGGGTCGGACTGTCACTGAAATAAAGAGGACATGTATTGATATGAAAATGGCTTCAAAGAAAAGTAAAACGTCTTGCCACAGCAAGAGGCGATCCATGACTGCAAGGACTCTGAGGAGAGGGTCAGGGGGTAGTTTTCATCACAGAGATCGAGGACAGAATAAGCAAAGATGTTCCTGTGGACAGAGACTTGAAACCTGCATGTGAAGATATACGGCCAATACACCTGACAGCAGGTAATAATATATCATTAAATTAATTATGATAGACTTTTTATGTAAATCCTCTGTTAAATTATCATTTGAAACACAGTCAAACAGGACGATGTTGATATAATTATGAAGTGTAAATTATTTTTCAAACTCAAAATGTCTTAAAACTAATGAGAACTAATGAAATATTCATATACATGAGTGAATCTGTGTATCTGAAAAGGAAATTCAAAATAAGAGAAAATTGGTGAATGTGAAAGTTTGCCTAAATCCCTTGTACATACCACTTAAGAGCAAATCTGTGGTTCTTGCATGAGGCTCGTTATTTTCTGATTACACACCCCTTTTTATCGCATGAAATAACCGAATAAAACCAAACTAATCATAAGAATGAGCACTTAAACATACATTAGTGTAACAGGAATTACATAAAATAGCAGAAACCATCTTCAGGGAACATTTATTTGATATATGTTGATTTCCTGGTTTGGTCCATGTCTTATCTGCTAACATGGAGAGAGGTCTGGTTTTATGACCTATACTGCAGCCAGCCACCAGGGGGCGATCAAGATGTGCTGGCTTCACTTTAGGGGAGCTGTCACGTTGTCCATCTTTATATATGTCAGTGGTACGGTATTGGTACATTCTGTCAAACTGCTGTAAAGAAAGTTGAAGGAAGAAGTTCATAAATGCTTCTCTGATAAAACATAATTCTTATTTTAATTGGTGATGATAAAATTGTCAGCTAAAATGACATCTTTACATGTCATTCTGCCGCCAGTTAGTTTACAGTTGAAATTAATTTACCTGAAATGAATTCTCTGGCTTTGAAGTGACTCTGTTACACTGGAGTGAAGTGAACGGAGCTGAACTGATCAAAGAATTAAAGTGAGAGTGGCGACAGAGTCTGTGGCTGTGCTCTGAGCAGCTCTGTCACTACTGCGCTATATTTAGCCAACACACACCAACAAGCCCCACAACAGTAGGCATGCACTGACCCCCGCCATCTGCTCGCTCACACACATTCATACACACACACACACACACACATTCGGTCACGTATACAGCCACACACCTTAAGGTTTTAATGCCAACTGCTGCCCACAGACCCCCCAGGTAAACCCAGGTGGACGTATTTAGATTCCCGTCAAGAGGTGGTCTTACACACCACCACACCACACACACACACACACACACACACACACACACACATTCAGGGGACTCCCTACTTTGTTGCCGCTACGATAAAGTCATTAGTAAATTTTGTCATTATGGCGGATGTATATACTGTATGAGTATACAACAACAAGGCTTCCCGAAGACTCTCTGTGAGAGCAGAGAGCTATGGGGAGCCATTTTAATGAGCTTGCCTTCGTGTGTGTGTGTGTTGTGTGTAGGTTCAGTCTGCGTATATAATAACACATCTATCACACATTTCTCTCCCTCACACTGCTTCAATTATAGTAAAAGGACAAAATGACCCCACAATGTTGGTATTACTCTTCTTTGTGTCCACATTTATATTCACGTTCATATTCGGAGTCACATTATTATTCTTATAATACCTGTGCCTCCGAGTACTATTATCCACACACTCTTGGACGTTTTATTATTTTGAACGTGGAAATTTTCTACCACCTCCCGTAGACAGAAATGAGACGAGACTTTATCCAGCTGCCTAAACTGAGATGTCACACTGATGTATCTCTGCGTAGAAAATCAATTACCGAAATGCGAAAGGTGACTGAGACAGAAGCCGGAGTGATTTTTCTGGGGATTCAGATCTATTTTCTGGTTCACTGCAATACAATAAAAAGGATCATGTTTGGGTGTAAAAACAGAGAAGAGACATTTTGTATCTATATTTTTATGGCGAGTCGCTAAATGGAAAGTCATTCCTACATAAATGGCTTTTTTTTTTCTAATATTCCTCATGTTTTACTATTAATATGGACAGAGATGGGTAATATTTCTATTAAATGTTTTTTAAATATGTATTTAATTACTTTTGAGCATTGTCATTTTGAGCAGTGGTGCAAAGAGTTCTAAAATATTACTAAATTACAAACAAAAGTACTGGTGTTAGAAAAAACTTGAGCTAAAGCACAAAGTATTAAGTTCAAATGAGTATTAGTTACTTTTTAACTGTTTGTGTTTATTCATTATCAGTAGGAGATTCTTAGATTATAATTTTTCTCTTCTGTTTTGTCATTTTTTTTTCTCATTTTAAAGCTAGAGTGTGTAACTTCTGTCGCCCCCTAGTGGAATTCTGCATTATTACAACAATAAAGCCGGCACTTCCATGTGACGTATGCCCAGGTGTACCCCGCCCCCCCACTATGCCCCCCACTATGCCCCCCACTCCCCACCGCTATCCCTCCGCCACTGTGATTCGCAATTCCACAACATTTTTATTCTGTTTGAAGGACAGCCAGTGAAAAAAAAAGATGGACTCTTTGGAAGAGATAATTATTGTTTGTTTTTTTCTGCCACAGAAACGCAAATAGCCTATTACAAACAGGAGACAAGGTGCCTGCTAATTTGTAGCTGACAGGTTAGTGGATGAAAAGACCCAGCGGTAGTCAGCAGAAGTCATTTGTTGTCCGTCGGTCACTTTCCTTCTTTGCTAACAGTCTCTTCAGCCGAACGTCCAGGCTTTTTCTTTGTGGTAGGATCCACTTCTGAACCGTGTCTAAGCCACTTCTTTGGGTTCTCCACCATGTTGCTTTCTCTTTCTACCTGCGCTCTGCCTCTTGCTATGACACTCTCCGCTCTTCCTCCCCCTCCCTCCTTGTTGAGGTAAAACGCTCATTTCCTGTGCGCCAGTGCGGGAATGTCGCCAGTTGACAAGCAAAGTAAAAATGATATATATTGAAAAATACCGCGAGATGTTAGAGGAGCCGATCGGCTTAATCAGCATTGTGTCATCTCCTCTAGTAGTGGCTTGGGTGAAACGGACATTTATGGACATGTAGAAGTTACGCACTGTAGCTTTAAGTTTCCTTATTCCACAAATGGCTCCACAGACAAAACAATGTCAAATGAGTGCAGATACTGCCATTTCTAGACTACTGATTAAGTGTGGCGATTAATCAATCAATGATTAATCATTAATATCCTTACTCTAAACTTGTGCTGCTGCAGTGTTTAGTCTTTCCATTCATATGTCCTGGTTTTCATTGGCCTGTTTGCGAATCAGATAACTGTATTAGCTACAAAATTGCAGAAGAACAGTTTAGATATTAATTCAAATTTTACTCAGTACTCAATTATGATTTTAAAAGTAGATTACAAAGTGTAATGCATACTTAAGAACAAGTAAAAGTACAAACTTGAAAATCTAAGTACCCAATAAACAACTTAATTACAGTAATTTGAGTATTTCTTATTAGTTACTTCCACCCCATATTTTGAGTACTCCAATTTATACTTTGCTGAGCAGGAAAAAATAAGATTTAATTTGTAATAAATTACTTTAAGAGGTTGTATTTGTGTATTTGAAATACATCTTTGAATATGTAATTTAATTCTCAAATAAGACATATTTTATTCCCAAGTTTGAATTATAGGAAAAAATGTGAAAAAAAGTGAATAACATGAAATATAGTTTTAGGATAAGACCATGGTAGTGGGTACAATAACTACGTTACGTTACATATGTCACTGAAGCGACTCGCAAAACGAAAGTCACATGACAAAAGTCACGTGACGCACGTAAAGTTATGTGCCTTACAACTTTTAATAATGTGTTGGTTTCACATGGAATACAAATCCTGGCCTCCTATCCTGTGCTTGTTTGAGCCATCCAACCACTCCACCTCCTCCATGTGCAGACTTTCTCCCTCTTTATACAACGTCAACAGCCTGGGGTGTCTCATACAGCCACAGATGGGTTCAGTGTGTCACTTTCAGCTGTAAGTGGGTACCGTTTGCATCTGTATGAAGTGAGGTGACAAATCGTCGGTATCTGAGGAGTCGGAAGTGAGAGTGGGCCTGACCAACACAGCAACTTACTTTGGAAAAAATAGAGTCCTAGTCACTGCTCTCAGTGGTGAGAGATCGTGTTTGGATTGTGCCACAGATTATGCATATGATGTTTGCCAATTTAAAAGTTAAAGGGATAGTAGCATTATTTTTAAGTGGGGTTGTATGAGCTACAAATAGCCCCTAAGTACCGTAATTGCAGTAGAAGACTCTCCACACTCCTCCCGTTAGCAACGCCAGCCCATAGTCTTGCTCAGAGATTTCCAACATACAGTGTTGTGAACGGTCCCAAAAAAACGGCCTATTTTCGTGGCCTAAAAGAGGTTTTACCGGAAAAAAATACACAGTTCCATTGTTCGCTATAATAAAATTATGCTGGCATGTTGACATCCAAGTTTAGAGCAACTAGCCACAGCTGCCGAAGGCCAATATCACGCAAAGGAATGCGGTGAAAGCTGTAAGGGCTATGGGACACAGCTTTGTTATTGCATCCTGGATAGCAACACACACGAACCATTTTCAAAATGTTTGAAGAGGTTTCACCATCTTCCGTCCTCGAAATCGCAATCAACAATGACTCAAAACAGCTGATCGGCGGAGCACTACAGCGCTCTGCGTAGTACACTGTGTAGTAGGCTGATCAGCGGGCGCTAACCCTGGGCGGAGGGATACGTGAGTTGGTTAGGTCCAAATAAAAACTGCGTTTTTCCTGCACTTTGAGGGGCTGAGCATAATTTTATTATAGCGAACAATGGAACTGTGTATTTTTTTCCGGTAAAACCTCTTTTAGGCCGCGAAAATAGGCCGTTTTTTTGGGACCGTTCACAACACTGTATGTTGGAAATCTCTGAGCAGGACTATGGGCTGGCGTTGCTAACAGGAGGAGTGTGGAGAGTCTTCTACTGCAATTACGGTACTTAGGGGCTATTTGTAGCTCATACAACCCCACTTAAAAATAATGCTACTATCCCTTTAAGGTTAGGGGGCGGATGTTTAGCTCAGTTGGTAGAGCATCTGACCCATGTATGGAGCTTGTTAGTCCTCTGCAGCGGCAGAGTTCGACTCCTGCTTTCGGCCCTCTGCTGCATGTCGTCCCCTCTCTCTCTGCCCCATTTCCTGTCTACTCTCTGGCTGTCCTATCAAATAAAGGCAAAAATGGCAAAAAAAAAAAAAGTTAAGGTTAGGTTAGTTTGGTTAGGTTTAGGTACCGAAAGTACTTGGTTGGGTTTTAAAGAAAAGATGATGGTTTGGGTTAAGTTTTGTAAGTGACATCACTTACAAAATGTAAATTAAGAAGCTTAAAATAAGGCAGCAGCAACATGTGACACGAACTCAGCCTGCTGGATGAAGATCCTGTGTTTGACCCAACCCTCTCTACGCAGACTTTCTCACTCTTTACTGCTCCTGCTATATTTACTACAGCCACTAGAGGCTGCTGCCTAACAAACAAGCTACTTAGACGGATGACCTATATGGCTGTTTTTCTGGTGAGGATGGGCTGAAACCCAGAATGCACCCCTCCTCAATTCGTAGCATCCCATCTCCAAGATGTCCCAATTTGCCACTTCAAACTTATTATCTGGGAAATGAGCTCATCATTTCAATGCAGGGGGTTAAGATCAGACCCATATTAAGGCTGCCTAAAATGTGATCATATCAGTTTGTATTGAATGTATTTTTGTATTGTACAAATTACCAGAGGTGGGAAGTAACTAAGTACTAATACTTTGTTACTGTACTTAAGTAGATTTATCAGATATCTGTTGTTTACTTGAGTATTTATTTTTCTGACAACTTTTTACTTGTACTTCCGACATTTTTAACACAAATATTGGCACATTCTTCCCCTTACATTTTCAAAACAGACTCATCACTTTAGTTTTAATGCATTTGTGGGGAATTATTGATTATTTTTATCAATGCATATCAAGCTCAACAGATGTAACAAGATGAAAAGATGTACTGAGGTGAAAAATTACGCAAAAGACGTAACAAGACGAAAAACAATGTAAAAGATGTAACAAGACCAAAAAGATGTAACAAGATGAAAAAAGTAACAAGACAAAAATAGCATAAAAGATGTAACAAGACAAAAAAGACACAACGAGATGAAAAAGAAGTAAGAAGACAAAAAACATGGAAAAACAACATAACAAACATAAAAAACAAAACAAAACAAAAAAGACGTAACAAGATGAAAAAGATGTAACAAGACAAAAACAAAGTAAACGATGCAACATGACAAAAAAGGTGTAATGAGATGAATAATGACATAAAACACATAACGAGACAAAAAAAAAAAAAAACGTAAAAACATGAGACAACAAAAACGACAGAAGATGTAACAAGATGAAAAGCTAACAAGATGGATAAAACAAAAACACCCATGACTGCAGGTACAAATGTCCTGCAGAGGGCGACTTTTTACTTTTATACTTTGAGTACATTTCAGAGCCTGAACCTTTTCATTTTTACTTGAGTAAAGAAGTTGAACTTTCACTTTTACCAGAATGTCCAAGTATCTGTACGTCTACTTGAGTACAGAATGTGTGTACTTTTGCCACCACTGCAAATTACTTATATTTTAATTAAATACATTGCCATGCCAGCATTTTGTATTTAATTTAAATACATTTGACAAGCAAGTATTTGTAATTTGTAACAAGATGCACTTGGATAATGATGAATTTGTGCCTCCAGTGAATATAGAAAATTTCATTTTCATTTTAATTCCTTTGTGTTTGAACTCTTTTCGTCAGCCTGCTCCTCACAAAGCCTCCTCTTCTCGTGCACATCCCTCTGGTCATGCGTTTACATCAGACACTGACAGAAATCAGTGATGTTTTGTGTTGTGTTTAAGGGTTCACAGAGCGTTTTCTCCTCTGCACTTGAAAGATTGGAGCGTCGGGGTGAAGATGACAGTGTTGTTGTCCTCGCAGGCGTGCAGCCTATTAGACAGGAAGACTGACAGTGCAGCCTAGTGGTAAAGCAACGGAGCCTCACACATGAACACACACTGCAGATCAGGGACAAAACGGCTACAGAGAATATGATGCCTTACTTTTGTGTGTGTGTGTGTGTGTTTGTGTGTGCGTCCCGCTTGCTCCAACGCTTTATCGAGACATTGCACGTAGGCACAAGGCTCCCCTATACATGCTGTGGAGGAAGCATTATAAACTCACACAGAAACCCCTGTGTCTGCAGGCCTGAGGGGGGGTGGAGGAAGGGGTTTGGCAGGCGCAGCGCTGCCTCAATTTGGCCTGGACACTCATCTCAACTAGCCCGCCATCTCCTTCACTGAGCAGGCCAGCTGCATACACGCTCGCACTCGATATTCAGGGGCATTCCTTACTCGTAGTCTTAAATATTTTGTAGCGTGGTTAGGACTCCTTTCCTCCTCGTTGTGCGTGCGTGCGAGGCAAATCAAGCGTGCCCGGCAGCGATGCTTCAGCGGGAGCAGCAGTGTTGTCGTGATGGCAGCCGAACGGTGACAGTGTTGTGCTGCCATGTCCCGGGGCTTACGGGGCGGACAGTTCAGTTTGGAAACCCAGCACGGCACCAGTGCTGGCAGACCTCTTAGCGGGGCAGTGGCACACTCACCCCATATGTACACATCAGACCACAGTTACAACTGGAGACAGCGGCTGACCGCACTGCACAGGGGTGTGTGGGTAAATAAACTAAAAAATCCTCAAAGAACCTATTGCACCACTGACTGAACATGTTCAAATTATTAAACACTTTTAACAAGTATACATGATATTTTAAAACATAATTATACAAAATAACATTATTATTGTTGTTGTATTAGAAGTACATAAAATACTATTAGTAGCATTCTTACTAGCATTGAAAACAATATGTGTTATTATTACTATAATTATTATTATTATATATAAATATATATATACTTGTAGTAGTATTAGAGATAGTAGCTGTTGTTGTTTTTATTGCATTAGGCAAGGAGAGTTTATTTATATAACACCATTCAGGCACAAGGCAATTCAAAGGGCTTTAAAGGGGAATAGAAATACATCAAAATATGTAAACATTCAATTTGCATTTAAAAGACAATAGTAGTAGTGTGGTGGTGGTGGTGGTTGTGGAGAGAAATTTTAATGAGCTTGCATACAGTACAAATAATCTTTCTTCATAGTAGATCTTTCTGTCTTTTTCTTCTTGGATTATTATTATTATTACATTTTATATTATTATTATTATTATTATCATTATTATTATTAGCAATTACAGTAGTAGTAGCAATATTGTTGTCATCCTAGTAGTGGTATTGTGAGAAATAAATAAAACTATAAACATTAAAATTACTATTATTATGATTAGTGGAAGATATAACAGTACCAACTAAAAACAAGTAACGCTATCAACATTAGTAGTAGCATGAATATTATTATTATTATTATTATTATTATTATTATTATTATTGTTATAGATGGTAGTATAAACAACTACATAATTAATATTAAAATAAATGTCATTAATATGTTGTGACTGATATATTGGTAGTAGCAACAGTACATGCAGTGGTTGTAGATTTAGTATAAAGTAAAAACTTTACACATTACACATTATAAATATGGGTATTATTATACCCTTAGTAATATTAGTGTAGTAGTAGTGGTAGCAACAGTAGCAGCAGCAGAGTAGTATAAACAGTTACTTAATTAATATAATTGATACATGATAAATAATGATAAATATCATTATTAACGTTATCATAGTAGTAGTTGTAGTAGTAGTAATGGTAGCAGCAGTGTTTGTAGTGGTGGTAAAAAGAAAAACTTCACACATAATCAGTAAGGGTACTGTTATAAAAGTGTAGTCGCAGCTGCAGCAGCAGTAGTTAGTAGTTAGTTGGAGTTGTATAAACACTGTGATTAATATAATTAATACTGTTATTACTATTACTATGATTCGTGTTAGTGGTAGTAATAGTAGTAACAGTGTGTGTGTGTTACAGATCAGTAAGGGTATTGTTATAACACTATTAGTATTAGTGTGGTAGTAGGAGTAACAGCAATAGCAGCAGCAGCAGCAGCAGTAATAGTAGTAGCTGTAGTAGTGATACAAACTAAATTACAAAGACTTACTATCATTAGCAGCAGAAGCAGTAGGATTACTGTAAATAATAGTGACAGTGGTTATTATCAACACTGTAACTGTGCAGTATGTTATTGTCTAGTGTCAAAGTTAATTGTTGACCTTGGAAACAGCAGCTGAAAAATAAAATCTCACCTCAAGGTCCATTTAGTGGCTGTTGTGGAACTTTCAGTCATATCACATGATTTTCATGCAGCTGTAAAATGTTTTTATTAGTTTGACACCAGTTTGACTACAGATCTCAGCTTTCTAAACTGTTGTGTTGTTTAATGATTTTACTTCAGCACAGCTCAGGTCACTTTGCAGCAGAGTGTGTATCCAAAATGTTGGACAGATCAGCATTTATCCTGTGTGTGTGTGTGTGTGTTTTTTCTGACAGTACTTCTGCAGCATGACCTGACTGAAAAAACAATTGATCAGGACAGGTTCTGTGATCTGGAACATTTGCACAGTTCCCCACCACCACATGAATCAATACATGATCATGATCCTTGAATAACACACACACACACACACGTGAGGACACACACACACACTGTGCTGCACCTGGACATACTGTAGATAATAGCTTTATGAATACAATCCAGGAGATCGATAAGCGATCATTGTCCTTGAGCCTCGCAGACACGCTGCTGTTTTCAGTTCATCCCATCAGTCAGATATTTGCCACTGGGTAGGTGAGAGTGTGTGTGTGTGTGTGTGTAGAGGGGGAGGCGAGCCAATGACAAATGAGGGTAAATAACAGAGAGTGGGGGAGAGGGGGGTGCAGTGTGCCAGCTCATGACCCAGAGAGATAAACAGAAAGTGAGAGTTGTGGCCGGGCAGGTAGGTACGGGGAGGGTGTGGCAACGGTGGTGGTGGGGGGAGCGTTTAACGTGCGGCGGCGGGCCGATCCCGCGCTCTAATTGGCTGGCTGAGACTTTGACAGACGCGCTCGTCCCTCCCCCCCTCCGGCTGCCTGCCTCAAAGTGTATGTATGTATGTGTGTGTGTGTGTGAGGGAGCCGGCAGACTGAAGCGAGCCACAGAGGCAGGCTCCAACTCCAAACCCAATGAGCTCGCAGCCCTCGCACTCACACACACTCCTCGCGCGCACACACCGCTGCTCTCCTCAGCGCCGGCTCTCGCTTCAACCCTGGGACACAGAAGAGGAAAGAGAGAGAGGAGAGGCAGCAAGAGGCAGAAGAGGAGAGGAGAGGAGAGGAGGGAGACTGGCGGGGTGTGAGGGGAGAGCACCATGGCTTCAGATCCGGGGCTGGCTGCGATGCTGCTATGGACTATATCACTACAGGCTGTGGGCACTGCGGGAACTAACAGCAACGAAGGTAAGAGTGTGTGTGTAGAGGAGTGTGTGTGTGTTTGCTCATTTGAATAGAGTTAAACAATGCATATTCTCTGACAGCGCAGGGATTAACTTCATACATGTGGAGCTCCTGGAAAACACTGACAAGCAAGCAACCGGCGCATGAAACATCAAGAAACGTATACACACACACACACTTAGACGGTGTGTTTGTGTGTCATAACCCGGGGCATGACATCAAAGTTTGCTCCACACAACAACTCAAAGAAATCTGGGTGATGCCTGCATGTGTGTGTGTGTGTGAACTCATCTTGACATTGCTCATATTTGCCCGGGTTGCGTGTCAGCTGCAGTAACAGCGCATGTGTCTGCTGTGGGGTTAGGCAGTGACGTGAAAGCGTGTGTGAGAGTGTGTGTTTGTGCGTCTATGCTGTTTCCATCCTACACTGAAGTGAACGTCTTTATAAATCTCCTTTTGAGCTTCTCTTTCTCAGTCATGTTTCTGTCACTCCAGAGGACGTTACATTAATTTCCTGCAGACTTACCCTAACCCTGCTCATACCCACAAGCTGCCTAACCCTCAGGCCGGAGATATACTTGCTGTGGAGCCACACGCATATGCGTAGCGTTAATTTCTGATGAGAGCGTGCACAAACATTGCTCCAAATGGACGCAGGATACGCGAGGCATTCATGATGCGTATGGATGCGCAGGGGTGCGCATGCGAACGCGCAGTTAAATGCAAGTTCATCTCAGGCCTAACCCTTAAGTCTTAATTTATTCAAATGAAGAGAAAGAACTGGTGTGCTCAACTTGATTGTCTTTAGTATGTGATGCGTGCCGATCCAAAAAAACTCAAAATGTGCACATGAAATCATCAGTGCTCGTTGATTGACAGAACATTTAATACTTTTATTGCAGCATGACAGCAAAACAACGGCTTTCCTCAGCATTAATGTGTCATTTGTGGGTGTGACCCTTTTTAGTATAAGCCAGGACCTCTCCGGTGATTAACAAACAGCTGCTACTAATCATGTAAACAATAACATCAACAAACAGGTGCCGACCTAATAAACAGTAATAATAGCATATAAATGTCAGAGAAAATATCATATTATGTTCTCATAATAATAGAGAAATGGCAAAATGGCTATACCACCTAAAACTGAAAAATGCAGGTGTATATGGGTCATCTCATTTTGTAAAACATCCATATAAATATACACAAATGGCATAATCAAAAGTAAAATAATAGAGAAAAAACTGACTTAGGGAATAAATTCTACAAATTACACTCTGTTATTGCAACAACCAAATTAATGGACAGTAAATTTAGATATTAGAAATAAGAAAAATGTATGTATAAACATATGTGAACTCATTGTTTGAACAGTTCCCCAGAAAATATCAATACATCTGGGCTACAAAAATTGAATTCCCCTCTGTATTCAAGAAAAACAAGATAGGTGCAATTCCTTGTTTAAGCCCCAAGGATACTCTGTCTGTAAATAGCGTATCCACTTTGAAGAAGTTTCCTCTCCCTATCGTCTCCCCTCAACATAACCCTTAACCTAACATTAACCTAAACCAAACCTTACCCTAACCCTAAACCAAGTCTTCACGCTGATATTGATTATTCACTTATATTGTGGGGACCTGCTGTCCTTATGGGGACACAAGTCCCCATAAGGACGGTGGGTCCCCACAATGTGTAAGCAGATTTATGTTCCCGCAACATGAGTAATACACATCCAAAGATACACACACACAAACACACACACACGGCACACTTTGCTCCCTTAAGCCCAGCCTGGGTTTGTTTACTTCCATCCTCCTGTCCTTCATCTTTCTACCACGAGACGGAAAACTGTTGTTGTCACTTGTTCAACTAATGCCACACACACACACACACCCCACAAAGTCCCCTGGTGCCTTTCTATCTTTGTGTGTGTCCAAGTCTGTGTGTGCGTGTGTATGTGCATCTAAGTGTGTGTGTGTGACAGGGTCTTGACATGGTCTGGTCTCAGGAGGCTGAGTGACAGCATTTGATTCGACTGTTAGGGCCTTCTTGGGCCCCTGCCGGCAACATTAGCTTTTACCACTGCAGGGAGAAAAAGCAGAAAGGAGAGAGAGAAGAAGAGAAGGGAGGAGAGAGGGGGAGAAAAAAAAGAGGGGGGGGGGGAGGGATCAGTGCTTCATGCTTGTTGAGGTGGGATCAGCTCGGCGGTGGAGAGGTGAGGGCAGCCCCTTATCCTGTGTTAAGCTGTGTAAAGGCAGGATGGGAGAGTCGGGCCGTCTCAGGTCAGACAGCGGTAAGCGAGGACAGACAGACGGTCCAGACAAGACATCCTCGCGTGCGTCGCCTCAGTGACCGCCACATTTACAAGCCGCCATTAACATGCAGTGTTATTTGCAGGTCAGGTTTTATTTCCTCCTCCTCCTCGACGCCGCTCCTGTTTGGACCGTAATTTCACTTATTGACTTGCGTGTCAAGTATCCTCGTCTTTTCTTCTCTAGCGTCTCAAATTCATTCAGCCTCTCCTGTGATTATTAACCACTCAGTGTGATTAGATAAAGTCTGATAAAACGCACTTTATTTTTCCCTTGCCATCCAGCGAGTTTAAGTCCAAGTTCAAGTCTTTTGTCCACATTGAATACAGAGCACACCTGAACCATCTGCATTCAGATGTGAAAGTCAAGTCAGATTTTATTTATACATCCCAGTATCACACATCATAACTTGCCTCAAGGGGTTTTACAATCCGTCTTTTAGACCGTCAGTTTGGGTAAGAAAAATCACACCAAAAAGTAAAACAACAAGAAAAGTCCTGTTTTTAATGACTTTCACTGTCCATCATTTGTCTGCACATCTGAAGTGTGTTTCCACGGAGATAAGCTGCAGGAGGGACTGTCGTGTTATTGATCACTCGCTGAACTGAAAACGAAGTAACTACAACTACAAAAAATCTTTTCAATCAATGCAATCGTATTATTTGTTATAATTAATGTTGAATTTATACATAGATCATATACTGATATATCTAGCGTAAAATATATATATATTTATGCATTTAATCCAGATTGGGAGGCATACTTTGAAACCTAAATGATCCACCTTCTAATATACAAATGGACTGAACCTGGTTATATTTTTCATCAATATTTAATGTGTTTCATGAAGATGTCTTTTTTTGTTGCACTTTTGCTGTCAGTGAATAGTTGACAGTATAGAGAGAGACAGGAACCACAGGGGAAGGAAAGAGGGGCATAACATGCAACTAAATACCTCGGCTGCTGAGATTATGTGGTGTGTCATGCGTCTATGATTTCCCCAAGAGTTTTAAATCTGGTCATTTTGAATCCAAACAATTTCCTAAAATGAAGAAAATCCAGTGTTTCCAGTATTGGAAGTCCCCCCAGAATAAAAATCAGACCATCATCTAACAATAAAATGAACTCTGTTGAAAATACAAGTTTTTTGACACAGAGTTTAAAGTTGTACTATGTAGGATTTTCCTAAAATCAATGTATAAATAATCCTTCTTGATTTTTCATTGCCCACAAGAACTGTGTGGAGCAGAGAAGCTGCCCTCTGCCTGTTTACCAGCCCCAAAACATTAGTATTTGACGACCAGGGGAATGAGACTCAACACAACTCTTTCTGGTGCGTTTACCTTTAAACTGCAGGAGGGATTGCCATGTTATTGATCAATCAGTCACTACACTCAAAACTAAACAACTACAACAAAATATTGATCCCTGTGCAAAATCATTAATTGTAATAATTAATGTTGATTCTGTATTTGATCATATGTAGACATATAAAGGTCTCATACATGTTTTTAACACAAATAATATTTAATATTTTTTGTGGCATTTTTGCCATCAATTAATAGCTGACAGTAAATAGAGAGACAGAAAACACTGGGAAAGAAAGAGGGATGTAACATGCAACTAAATTCCTTGGCTGAAATCAAATCGGGAATGTTGAGGTTATACTGTGCGTTATGCATCTATGATCCCCCTTCCCCTTAAAACGAATAAAATTCAGTGTTTGGGTGGTTGAATATCCCCCTAAAATAAAAATCAGACCATCATTTGACACTAAAATTAACTCTGTTGTTATTTGACACACAGCTTAAGGGCAAACTATAGGATTTTCCTGAAAATAATCCCTCTTAATGATCACTCACGACCCACAAGAACTGTGCGGTGGTGTCTGTATCTGCAGAGAAGCTGTCCTCTGTCTGTATTTCCTTATTTGACGACCCGTCCATGAGACTCAACAATCAACTATCTGTCTGGTGTTTACAAACAGCAACTGACAAATCCTGCGTATTCTACCTTTAAACTGCAGAAGGGATTGCTGCGTTATTGATCAATCAGTTGCTTAACTAAAAACTGACTAAGTGCAACAAAATAGTGTCTCCTATGCAGAATGTTTTCAATCAATATGATCGTTTTATTTGTTTTAATTAATGCTGATTTGGTCAAAAGATCACAAATAGATAAACAGTATATTCGTCTTATATATTATGCATTTAGTACAGATTATGAGGCACATTTGAAACATGAATGATCCACTGTGTAATATTCAAATAGACTTGAGCTGGAGCTGGTTATGTTTTCTTGAAATATTTAGTGTTTTATTTTTTAAGATTTTATTTTTATTATTGTTATTTTTGTTGTATTTTTTCACTGTCAGTTAATAGTTGACAGTACAGAGGTCAGACAGGAACTGTGGGGAGGGAAAGTTCCTCGGCTGGAGTGAAACCAGGGACATATCAGTTACACTGTATGTCATGTGCCTGTGATGCCCCATATAGTTTTAAATCTGCTCTTTTTGAACCCAGACCATTTTCAAAAATGAAGAAAATTCAGGGCTGGTTAACTGTATTTTCTTGTATTTTGTGTGTTTTTTTCAGCCGCTTTCAGATAGATAATGATTGTTGAGTCTCTTCCCCAGGTTGTCAAATACTGTACCAACATTCTGGCTTGGTTTGAGTGTCCCGACCAAGCAAAATAATGAGAAAATAAAAAAACACAGACTGAGGGCAGCTTCTCTGCAGATGTAGACACCTCCCACACTTCTAGTGGGTCATGAGTGATGATTAAGAGGGATTACTGTTTGTGAACCTATAGGTGTTTTTGGAAAAATATATAGTTTGCCTTTAGCCTTTTTTTGTGGCATTTTTGCGTCACTTAATAGTTGATGGTATAGAGACAGACAGGATATGTAGGGAGAGAAAGATGCATGCAGCAAGGTTCCTCAGCTGGAGTCAAACCGACGATGGTGCGGTCATACATGTACGTCATGCACTTGTGATGCCCCAATAATTTTAAATAAGATTACATTTATTAATCTGACAGCGGGGAAATTCACATTATAGCAAAGGACTACAGGTAGAAAAAGGAGTGAGAGATAAATAGAATACAGATAAAATAAAGATAGAATAAAGACATGAAAGAATGTAAAAGTATAAGATATTAAATTTAAGAAACTGTACACTCAGACTGTATACATTATTTATACCTTTCACTTATACAGATATTTGGAGATGTATGGGTAAATTGACAGACATATGGATGTATATGGATAGCTGTACAGGATAATTGCATACATGTTGTAACACACACAGTGTGTAGCAAAATAGTATTGCCTTGTAAAGGCTAACTGCCAAGAAATTGCAAAGAAAATGTGTTTCAGGGTCAGAAAGCCCCCCAAAACAGCAATTAGACCATCAATATCATTTAAATGAACTTATTAAAAAATGCTCTCTTATCCTACTAATAAAAACAGGTTATTTAAAGGGACAGTTCACCCCAAAATCAAAAGAACACTTTTTTTTTCTTCATCTGGCCTGTAGTGCCATTTACGTTCTTTATTCCATAGACAAAAGTTGTGGATTATCTTGAAGCGACAAGTATTAGTATAATCTTGTTTTGTGTTGTGTGTGTGTGTGTGTGGTGTTGTGTGTGTGTGTGTGTGCGCTTTGAGCACCACAATCATCTGAGCTGTCTAATCCCATTTTATTCCACAGAAGGCAGACACCTCTGTGGCCGATATGTCCAAAACTTGGCCACTCTCACCAAGACAAACTAGCTCTGCAGGCCAAATTGTATTTTGATTTTGGGGTGAACTGTCCCTTTAAGACAAAACTTTATGTAATATATTCACAAATTGTTTGTTTTGTTGAATCCTTTGAATCATGTGACTGGAGTCCTTTCAGATTGAGATCTTGAAATATATACGACAACAGGCTGGAAAGCTGTTTTCTGGAACCCCCCCAACCTTTTATTTGCTCTGTCATGAGATGAAAACTGTGCAGCTTGAAAAACTCTGAATAAACTTGGTCCTATTTAGTTATTTAACATTTCAATCAATGTGAATGAATCAACTGATTTCTCCTCACACCCGTTCATCCTAGAGAGACGTTCTCACTTCATGAAAAAGAGCCACCAGAGGGCTGCGAATATAACGTTCGCCCCAAAATTAGATTTTGCTCTTATCCCGCACGCTAATTGATCTAAATAAACACAAGAAAAACAAATCAATTTTTCAACATTTTCAACAACAACAAAAAAAATAAAAAGTTACCACTGCTTTCATTCTGCTTTGGATGTGATTAGGGGCAAAATTGTAATTAAACCCAAGCACATAGTTGATGTCTAAATGATATCTGATTTGTGTTTAAAAAAATGATAGTGGCGAAAATTTAATTTCTCTTCTTCGCTTTGGATTTGGTGGCGGTCCGACTCGAGGGCAATTACAAATATTACATGTACATGAAGAGAGATAACCTTTGGAATGAATGAAGAGCGGGAAATTAAATTGGTGGGAGAAGCACAGGTAACTGCTCACACAAGCATGCACGGCTGCACTCGACAACACACACACACACACACGCTGCAACAGACACACTCAAGAGCACTCACAACAGACAGACAGACGCCGCCTCTGAGTTGCGTACATATATTTGATAGAGGGAGCCATGGACAGCCATTTTGTTTTTGTTCACTGTTCATGTTTGCGGCCATATTTATCATGTGTGTATATGCGAGAATTCTGCCCACGTCACTCAAGCGTCCTTCAAATCCTGTCATTTGTTTGGTTGCATTGGACTGCTGTGTGTGTGTGTGTGTGTGTGTGTGTGTGCATGTATGTTTTAGGGGGAGGAATGAGACAAAGGGAGAACAAGTCTTAATATTTTGACATCTCATAATGTGTTTGCGAATTTCTTCAATAGTGAAATATTGAATCTCACAGTGGATCCATTGTGCGTCCGACAGACTCAATAATTATTATTATTATGGAATCTAATTGCTGATTTTCTCGACCCAGAAACAGAATAAAAAGAGAAGCGGCTGGAATCAGAATCAGACCAGCGGGGATGTAGTGCAGCTCAGCTTACCCACATCACCCGCTTCATCTGCAGGGACGGAGTTTAAGCACCTTTTATAAACTGATAGAAATCTTTACTTTCTGTAAGTTTGTAGCAGATATCATTGCAAGTACTGTAATATTAGAGATAAATACTAACGACTGTTTAACACTAGAAGTGCCAGAATTCCAGAACCACTAGAACGGCCAGCAGCCGTTGTTTTGACCTTTGACTTCCGAACTCTTATTATTCTCATTGATAAATACCAGACTAAGAGATTAATGTATTTGTTCTTAGTGATATTTTTTTTAAATGAGATAACACCAAAATGTAAGTTTTGTATGAATGTATTTATACCGTATATTTATCAATATGCTGCCATCGCGTGTAGTAAATGTCATGATAGCATATATTCACAGCAGTATTTTTCTATATTCTAATTTTAGATTCATCTAGAATTACTCAGAGTGAGAAACAGTTCACTGAATTTTACAAGATTATAAACAAGTTATTTTACCATTAATAATACATTTCCACCTAGAACAATCACAAAAAAAATAATCATAGCCTATGAAAAAAAGCTGGAAATTAGTACAAAAATGAAAACAAAAAAAGTTGGAGACATTGCTATTTGTAATAAGTAAGGGTACTTTGTTTCAAAATTTGAGAGCTTTAAAACAAAAATTCAGTGAGTTATAGGTGCTGAGACAAAAAGTGTTACAACCGTCCCTGGTCTCCCCTACTTTATTTTTAAGAGTCTAATTAATTAAATATTTGTATTTTAATTTTAGGACTTTGAAAATCATGACCACTTGTGAAGTTTTATTGACAGAGACGATGATGGTCGCTAAGCAACCAAGATGCATCTCCAACTGTGCAAAAAGAAACAATACAGCAGCGGCAATTTCCGTGTGGTCAGTATGACCGGCTGTGACCGAAATACACAAGAATGATCATTTTCTTTCTTTTGTGTAATTTATATGAAAAAAAAAAACATTTTAAATGAAAATACAGCCACTTTTAAGAAAAGTCAGGTACCAGCAGCATTGTAATTTTTTTTTTAATTTAACAAAGTAATTGCACATAAATTTGAAAACGGTCAATGTGACCGCCTTGGCTGTTCTTGTATTAACTGCAAAACTCATTTTATGTGAAGTAAAAAAAAAAACTAAAAAAAAAACTGAAAAAGCTCTTTTCCATCACTCGCCTGTGGCAGCATCTATCATGTAGCATGTATGAGTTAATGCAGTTTCTTCAGCTGCTAACAAGCATCGATTAGTACTAAAGCCAGTTTTTTTCCAGCCAGTTCTTCATACAGTGTTACCAGCATGCATCTTGGTCAAACTCACTAAAACCACCAAAATACTTTCTACATGTCTCAAAATCCGCGTGTTGGACACTTGCAACAGTTTTCAATTGGAAAGTCACTCATAACACACTGACATAAAAAAAAAAAAAAATTATATAAATGCTAAACTTTTATCTCTGATGTCTGAATGATTTTTCACATTAATCAGTATTTCATTATAGAGAAACACCTTTTCACCTCATTGACTGCACTAAATTAAAAGCATCAAAAATAAATCAGAAATGCAGCAGTTTGCTTCATTATATCTTTGCATACAGTAATTTACTGATGAAAAAGAAAAAGTTGAAACAGCAAAACAAATTCCGCAGGGCTGCTATAACACAGTAATTACAATGATGTAATCACAACAATCCTTGGTGTTTCTCTCCTTCGTCCTCCCTGCTTTCTCCCACGCTCTGCCACTATTCTTAACCCACCTTCCTAAATCCATGATTCCAAACTAAATCATTCCAAAGCTGCCCCATTTTGTCTGTTTGGTCATTATTATTATTTTATTTTATTGTAAATATTCTGTCACTGTAAGTTAACAGTTTTCAGTATTTCAGAAACGTGGTGCAGGTATACAGTGTTTTGCAGGTGGTGGAGCATGAACACAAAAATAGTTGATGTATTTTGGGTTTGTGTTTTTGGGATGTATTTTGCATTTTGTGTGAAAAGTAATTGACAGTTTGGTCCACGCAGACTTCTGTTTCGCTGACTGTGTGAAGAGTTTTGACAATGTGACTTCAGTTATGATGGATGCATGTTAGCAATCAAAAAAACCCTGTAAATATGTTTTGTTTTCGCCTTTGCAACATTATATATAATTTTATAACCCAAGAGAATTTTAAATGGATTATGTAGCACTAGGAGAATCTCCCTCAGTACATACAGGAAACACAATCCTTCTGTTGGTCTAAAAGTAAAATTAAAATCCAATTCAACGTTGATAAAGCTGCAGTCTCACCGGCAACCTTTTACGTACAAATTTCTCTTTCCTAATTGTTTTGTTACTCTATATATTATTAAATATATATTATTAAATTTTTTTCCTGCAGGAGGGTGAGGCAATCTATGCTTATAACCGAGGTATTTTAGTCTCTTATTTCTAGCGACATGCAAATTACGGAGTCAGTTAAGTGTAAATTCATTTTGATTATTCAGATCACCTTATTTGAACCCAAGGGGCAACTGCAGACAGTAAGTAATGAACATTAACACAAGACAAAAATTTAAATGATTATCATAATCATTGGCGGTGGAGACTGAGTGTGTTCAAAATCAAATAAATGAGTAAGACTTTGAAATTAATAATCATATGAATAAATATAAAAATATAAGCATGAAAATGTGAAATAATTCAATACAAGTTTAATTCCAAGTTGGCTTATGATGAAATGTTATGAAATGCTTTTTCAGGTCATTTTTATTTCATTACAGCTTTTTATTTTATAATGTTTTTTTTTTTTTTTCCCCATGTTATTTTTCCAGATGACTGTTTTATTTCATAATATCACTTTTCATCATAAAGTCAGCCCACCACAAAAGAGTTGTTTTATCTGATTATTTTACAGTTTCATGGTTATATATCATTCATTCTTGAGAACTGGGACAAAACCAGAGTTTGATTTTAACTCTTCAATCATGCTGGAAAATATATTTCAAAAGATGAGATTCTTAGGCGCATAAACCTTGTAACGGGCCAACCTCTTATAGTGATTTAATTTTTTAATAAACGTAGATTTCAGCTCCGTTGGATCTTCCATCAGACAGGAGATGACTTCTTACAGAGATGTCAAAATGTTGCATTTTCGTTTCACAGCACAGTTTTAACAGTTAGCAATATTATTTGATCAAAATACATATTTTTAAACTATAATTTTTATTCAGCTTTGATTTAAACCGGCTATGGAGTTGACATGTTACAGTTGAGACATGCATAGCAATATTATTTGATGAATTTATCCAAAAATATAAAGTTTACCAGTGCTTGAGCAGTATTCTCGTATTTTTTAAACCAGGAAGTGAGACAGGGGTCCTCAGGGTATAGCTGACCCTTTTAACGCCCGATTAAATCATGTTTTTGTAAAAGTTGACGGCGCTGACGGAAATCTGGGACACAACATTAAAGGGCCAAAATTTTCATTAAAAATGGATTTTAAAACAGAAGCTGATTATAATAGCACATTTGTACACCTGTATTACCAGTAGTATTATTAGTTTTAGATTTTGAAGACTTTTAACACGTTTATAAATTATTTGAAGATGTGACGAGGGGACAAGGCTTTTTTGTTGCACAGAGAAAATTTAGAATTAAAAAAAATTGAAGCAAACCAAAACATTTCATAAAGTACATATATTTTATATGTATAGATCCTTAAAGAATAAAACACCAAAAAAATTGGAATTAATATATATATATTATATATTATATATATATATATATATATATATTATATAATATATATATATATTATATTTTTTTTTTTTTTTAATGGGTTTTTTGGTAGAGAACAATGAACAAAGTTTTTTCTTTAATTGTGAACTCTTGGTCACACTTGGGTTTCCATACTACCAATGTTAATAGTTACAAGTCATTCACACATACCAATATATTGCTATTAATTAATCACATGATTGTTTACTTCATAATTGCTGGCTATATATTATTTATTTGATTTTGAGCCCCCTGCATCTCCATACTACTAATGTTAATAATTCTAATTCATTAACACATAAATCCATCATTAGTATTTATTCCTATGATTGTTTATAACGTGTTATATATTAATTTATTAATTGGTCTCCATAGATATTTTCCTGCGATACAACAGAAAAATCGAGACTCCCACGTTGTTTTCCGCCACTTTTCCTGGCCGACAGCAAGGACTCAACAAACATGACACACACGTCTTAGAGCCAGAACTGTCCCCGTGAAGTCTGAGGAGGCTCTAACATCACCACAGCAGTAAAAGTCCCTCCGAAGGAGCTATCTGCTGCAGAAATAATGTTTTCAAGGAAACCGTTCTGCGGGGGAAACACTGAATCTGTGTTATTTCGAGGGATGAAAATGGCCACATTAAAGTTATCAGCCCCAAAGTCCTCAGTGCTTGAATCAGCCTTCAGAAAAACCAGCGTGCAGGCCAAAACACACACACGCAGGGAGGCAAGAAATAAAGAGCAAACCTCGCTGTAATCCACTATCTCCCACGTTTGTTGTGAATCTGCGTGTACGGAGGTGGTGGTGGTTTCCCCGAGCAGCCCCTCCTGTCTGCGGGCACCGTCCCCGATTCAACTCCTGCACGCTGTTTCACACCGTCGCATTCCCGGCGAGGATAGAGCGCGTTCCTTCAGGTTGTTGTTAGTGCCGAGGAACATGAAAAGACCCATGCAGAGAGCAGGACTCGCTGCTAATGAGCAAACTGTAGGTGGATGATTATTACCACATACCTCTGCTGCAGGAGGACCAACAGGGGAAACAGACACAGAGGCAGGGAGCGATGAATAGCAACAAAAGATTTTTTTTTTTCTCTTTTTTTTTCCCCCATCACTTTAGGATTTGAACATGTAATTTAGGAGCAACAAAATCGCAGGGAAAACAGGAAATGAAGAGGGAAAAGTAGAAAGCAAGCCAGACTGCAGGGAGCTGCAGTCTTTCTCTTTGTGCAATAAAAGGCAAAGACAAATTTTATGTCTGTGAAAACAAAAAAACAGCCAGGCTTTTGATTCTGATCAGTGCTACAGTGGGCTCACACGCTGCTGTTTGTATTGATCTCTCCTCAGTCAATAGAGAACCTGCCGCATGTTTAGTAACATCACACAAGAGAAAAACACATGAGAACTTGTCATAATTAATAGCCTGGAAGGGAGACCTTTAGAGAAAACAACATTGTGTGTAGTTCTTAGTAGGGCTGGGTGTCGATACTTGATACCTTTAAGGTATCGACCGAAATAACGCAGTACCAAGTAGTATCAGACCCTCTCCAGTCAAATGATATCTCTATTTAATCCTTTTAGTACCTTCCCACATCTAGAAGAAATGTCTATTTGTATGGTTTTGCTTGCAGCCGATCACCACAAGCGCTCTTCGATTTACTGCGACGTCTGATAGGACCACTACCACTGCAGCAGCTACAACCAGGGCTTGGAATAATCTTTTCATCCCCTTTTAGTTGTTCCTGACTTTATAACCTTTGTCCTACATTGGATTTTATTTTTAATTCTAAAATTGCTGCTCATTAAACCTATACAGTAAGTAGTACACGAATATTTCAGACACTTCATAGACAGCACATTAGATGATATGTATGTATTGAGAATGACCGATATGATGTGGAGCTCAATTAGCACGTGCAACTTTTCTGGCACAGATATAATGACAAAACAATGTTGAACAACACTGACTATTCACTTTTTTACAGCGCGCAGTTTTGCGGAACATTAATACACAGAGCAGAATTTTACAGACCAGACTCTGCGCGATTACCAAGGGTGCAACTTGTGCAGAAAATACTCATCTCTATAAACAGGTATCTACATATGAATACAGAATCTGTAGGGACACGGGACTGTATATGAACGCTGTTCTGAGATCGGAAAAATACAGAATCGGTCGCCCTTATTGATTCCAGAGTGTGTTGTGTCTGTGCCACAGTTTAAATCCGTCCTCCACTCGTCTTCATGTCCTCTAGCAGCATCTCGGCAACAGAGCTTTTTGTCTGCCTGATTATGTTGACTCGCTCAGATTTTGTTGATTCGCTCTTCTTTCCTTGCTTTTCATGCTTTGTGCTTCATGTAAGTAGGCTACTTAGTAAATAGTTTCTTTTTGTGCCTTTTTTTTTTTTTTGGACGGTCTGCACAATGTCTTTTATTTTGAAAATTGCCCAGAATCTCTTTGCTTCGTTTCTGAGTCTGACTTTGTGCCCACTCGATCTGCTCTGTGCAAGTTGACACGGCGTTTGTCAAAAATAGACTGGGTGGTATTTGAAGCAGAGAGCCGCTTCTGGGACGCGCGGAGGCGCTGCTGGTGGAAGGAATCACAAGCATTGTGTAGAATGGAAGCGATCAGCTCCGGCGGACGCGGTGCAGGTGTAATGCACCCAGCCGTGCCCGGTGGAATCAAACCGTTAGGTCTACCGCTGCTAGCTTGATGGATTCACCTTCTCTGAGCTAAAAATAACACAAAGATGCAACAAAACATTAATGCTGTGAAGTTTTCAAAAAGTTACTAATGTTAACATATATATATACATGCAACAATAATGTGTAACATAACATTTCAACTACATGTGTTACATGTTACATAGATATTTTAAGGGACAGCGACACCTTTGTGAGTCACTGACCATGAATAATATGGCACCATATATGTGGTCACTTTACCCAAATAACAGTTATTTGAACGTTTTTCTCATAAGTTTCTTGACTGTCCCAGAATTGTCCCTGACACCATATCTTTGTGTCCCTGGTGCTATTTTTATTGTCCCCGGGAGAGTGGGACATCCTTAATTTCAAACTCTGTCTCCAACTCGTACAGTCTGTGGTGTGGTGAAGTCGAGCGAGGTGCATTTGACGGAGGTAGCAGTTCAATGTGACAAGGTTGCCACCAAAACATTGTGAAGTATGTTCATACTACACACTTGTGGCATCTGATGAAAACAGATGCATTAAATGTGGGGGGATTATTTCAAGAATGCTTGAAATACTGAATGAAGCAGAAAAAAAAGGTACAAAATTAAAGTCTATCTCCAGTCATGTTTTAAACAATATAAAATGCTCTGCAAGAAGTGATCAATTGTGTCTGATGTTGTTTTGTTGCAAAATAAGTTCACGTACCTTGTTTAAATGGCTTACATAAAGCTCTACACCTTGCCTTCATTTAGTACTCACGGATTCATGAATATGCAAATAGTCCCTGACCCCTCCCCGCCCATACCCCTGAGTAGCTCCACCTGGCCTCTCCTCTGTTTTTGCAAGCTATTCACGGTAACTATCTACATCCAGCTATTCCTGTGGGCTGGGCATTGCCGCTAATGCTGTATATAGCACCCCCCACTCAATTAACAGGATTGGTTCATTAGGTTTATGACATCATATACTCAGCCTGACTGAATCCATTTTTTGAGACTGTCCTTGCTCGCTGTAGTTTCAAAGCAAGAAATCCTCAGATATGGTGTTTACTGCTTATTTTGTGATTTTCACTTGGGGGGGGCGGGGTCTCTATTTTAAAGGTATCGGTATTGGTACCCAACCTCCTCGTCCTCAATGTCTTGCTCAAGGGCACTCCAGTAGGCTCACTGACAAGGAAAGATGTTTCCCTTCACATCTCATATTTTAGCTCCTGATGCCTGTTATTGACTGCTGGAGCCGCCCGCTTCCACCTCCTCCACCTAAAGTCTCACGCATCAAAAATAGATCGGCAGCCTCATCATCTGTCAGTGTGTTTCTCTCACACGCACGCTCGCTTCTTTTGTTTGCTTTGCTCAATCACTTAGAGCTGCCAGTTCCCGGTCAATAATAGATAGAGGAGCATTAGGAGATATGGCAGGTTGGAGGAAAACTCTGCTCTACTAACAGAGCTCCGTATTAATTACTGATGATTTCACCTTGAAACGATGAAATTAGTGTTAAAACGTGAGCTTTTTGGCCAGCTAATGACTGCAATTTACATCTTTGTATTACATTAACACTAGAAGTGCCAGAATTCCATATTTACTAGAATGGCCATAAGCGGTCATTTTGACCTTTGACCTCCAAACTCTATTATCTCTCATGAACATGTTATTTTAACATTAATGACAACAAATTTCCACCTAGAACATCACAAAAAATAATCATAGCCTATGGTACAAAATAAAACCAAAAAAGTTGGAAACACTGCTATTTGTAATAAGTAAGAGCATTTTGTTTCAAAATTTGAGAGCTTTCATACAAAAATTCAGTCATTCATAGGTGCTGAGACAAAAAAAGTGTCACAAACGTCCCTGGTCTCCCCTACTTTTATTTTTAATATTTTAAAAAACACTTTATTAATTAACTGTTTGTATTTTAATGTCAGGAAATTGTAAATCAAGACCACTTGCTAAGTTTTATTCACAGAGACAATGATAGTTGCTAAGCAACCAAGATGCATCTCCAACTGTGCAAAAAGTAACAATATGACAGTGGCAGTTTCTGTCACTGGACACCTATGGACAAAATAGGTAAAAATGGTCATATTTTCTTTGCCTTTTGTATGATTTATATATTAAAAAAAAACATTTTAAATGAAAATACAGACTCAGGTACCAGCAGCATTGTGTTTTTAATTCAACAAAGTTTAAAAGAGTCAAAATGATTACCTTGGCTGTTCTAGTGTTAAAAGCAATAAAAGCATCCTCACCAGTCATGTCGGTAATTGTTGGAATTGTATTTTTCCTCGGCTCTTGACCTGTTCTCACTTTCAGCTCAATAGCATGTCATCCTGGGGGGGGGGGGGGCGCGTGTATGTACAGCATTGTGGGAGCACATTAAATAACCAGAGAGGGCGTGAACCTCTCCCTCCCTCTGTCTGCCGGTTTGTCTTAACACAGGTTGCTGTCGGCCGGCCGCCTTGCTCCCCCGTTTTCTCCCCAAGGCATCTCTCTTTATTGAGACATCAGCCTTGTTAGCCAGCTGTCGACAGGAATATAGGAGCTACCAGATCAATACGGCCGGGTCTGCCAGTCCTCCTGAGCTGCGGCCAGAATCAGGCGAGGACTCACAAAGCACGGGCCATTCTTGAGCCCTTTCCACCCATTAGCAGGACCTGATGCTGGGGCTGGCCGGAGTTCGGCAGCCCCTGGGCCCCGCTCTGCTATGCTCTGTGATCGGAGCTGTAGCGTTGGGTAATTTATGTGCTAGCATGCGGGGTTGAAGATCCCTCACTGGGACGGCTGAGGATAAAGCAGGAGAGTGAGAGACGGGGAGAGAAGGTTGTAGGCGACGCTTGACAGCTCTGTAATGGGCTGCTGTTGTGGTTGTGTTAGCACATCCCTCCTGGAGAGAGATCTCTATGATGTTCCCTTCATGGGGACTGATGAATGACGGAGATCTGGCTCTGCAGCAACAGCCTCGTCTCCTCTGTTTCAGACAGACAGAGGAACACAGCAAGTGTTAGAGACAAAAGAGAGGCGCTGTGATGGAGGGAGAGGAGGAAAGAGAAAGGAGGAGAGCGCGAGACGGTCACGGGGAGAGAACAAAGTGAGACGAAGAGAGGGAAAAGAGGGGGAGGCCGCTGTCTCAAACGCGTCTCTTCAACTTCCATCGGCGGGTGTCTTTATCAACACCAGCGGAGAGCGTCTAGCTGATAATTTGCCGCTCTCAATTCCCTTCAATCCATTAAAGGATTTAAATGTTCATTAAGTTTAATAGAAGCCCAGTGAAGGTCTAATATGCTCTGATAAACGCCGGCAAACCTGCCAACCTGTTCCAATCGCTGCCGCAACAAAGAACCATCCAACTAATAAGGTCAAACTCAGAGTTTGTGCACGGCTTCACTTTGTGAAGAGTGTTTCCTCTGAGTCACCGCGGCTCAAACAGCAACAAGCTGAGAGCGGGAGTGTGTGCGATTACATCAACAAGTCCTCCAAACTAGACGACAGGTTGTTTGTCATTGCTCTCCACAGCTACTCATAGTAACATTTTCTGATCTGACTCCACTTTCAGCAGGACAACATTGTTTGTTGGGGCCTTTTCACACCTGAAAATCCAAGCCAGGGTTAATGTTTTTGTCATGTTGTATGTGAGCTGCATCTTCCTATTCTTGGAATTGCTTGGCATGTAGATGGGCGTGTGTCTGACTGTGATTTGTTTCTTTTTTCCAGATCTGACAAAAACCTTTAAGATATTCTCTTAATAGCTCCGAAAGTCTGACACAAACAAAACCGAACCATAGCTCAATTTGATCCAGATCTAGACCACCTATTTTGGTTGGACCAAGTTTGGGCTGTTTGATTTGGACTGTGGTCTCGGGGAGGTTGCAGACCTGTAATTTTGGTTCAGATCAAACTGAAAAAGTCAAGTGAGGTGGGTGTGAAGGGGCCTTTAGTGGCTTCCACAATCCACAAAAATGATTAATTTGGTTGCTTTCTGATCTGCCACCTCTATCATTCAGCTTTGGGTAGGTCTCAAACCAACATTTATGTTTGATGGGGGACAGGATGTGAACAGTGGAATCTTGGTCTTCTATGCAGTGGGGAGTCAAGGGGTGGCCAATGGTAGCCATCGTAGACTAAACCAGCCCATTCTCAGTCCAAACAGGTCCGATATGGGAGGTTGGTCAGTGCCCCTGTGCTTCAAACTAGCATACTGTAATTTCAGATTCATTTCATGGGTCAAACAAACACAACACTTTAACCCAGGACACCAGGATTCATGCCCCATGTGAAACCAAGAAAGAATGTTCGGGTTGATAAGGCTAACCTGTCACATACATGAATTTGCGTAACTTGCATGCTCTTTTAAAAACCCAAACCACAACCTTTTCCTAAACCTCACCAAGAAGTTTTTGTGCCTTTATTTTGAAAGTCTACCCAGACTTTGCATAAAACTACTACTAGTGCTTGAAACTTAGGGCCACTGACACTGTACTTTGTACTGTAAACTTTAATTGAGGAGCTGGGAGTGAGAACATGTAATCTTGGTAAACCTGTTGTGGTTCATCACCTTCTGGATCAATTTTTTTTCTAATCTGGAACAATTTCTTCAACTTCTGAAAACTTTAAACAGACACACATTTTTTTCATGCGTGCAGTACCAACATTGTGTGTTTAAGGGAGATGTGCAATACCCAGTTCTTGTAATTTTTTTGTTGTTGTTGCCACTATTTTATCTGCCCACAAGCAGATTAGGAGCTTAGTTTCGGTAATACACCCATATTTTGGCTGTAAGCAATAATTCTCGAAAACAAAGACAAAGCTAGACTGAGTAATTTTTCAAAAGAAGAAGTAACACAGTCTGTTTTTTACAAATGCAAGGTTGAACACACCCTCACTCAGTTGAATATGTTGTGTTTTGCTGCTATAGTGTTACTTGGTCTGGTTTTTCCAGTAGCTTATGGTTGCTAATGTTGGCTAATGTGTTATGGCTCTTCTTTACTTCTGTCATGGATATACTATATTAATTTCAATCACATTCCACTTGCTGTCAATCAGGTCACCTTTTGATGACATCTTAAAAACAAGTGACTCACAAAAATGCAGGGAAATGAGGAGAAAAGGTCTATGCCCCATTATTTTGCAATTAGCCACAGTTGCCACGGTTGTTACTGATGGTTATATATAAGAAAAGCTCATTATATATGATTCCTACTTGTACTTTCAATACTTGTAAGTTTGGTGCCCATTTGAGTTGACACAACAGGATTTTAGACCTGATTTTCCACTTGCCAACAATTTTTGGAAATCACCAACAAAACCCCCCAGATCAGAGGCAAACGTTTGCTTGGTGCATGCAAATCGGCACTTGCAAATCAAGGCACGCACATTTGTGCTCACAAGTCTGTGCTTGCAAATTGGTGCTCACAAATTGGCACTCGATAACTATGTGTGACCTGTTTAAAGACACAATCCAAGAGATATTGTATAGATATTGAGCAGGTTTAATAACTGGTGTGTTGGACGCAGGTTGGGTAGCCATGCAACGAGTTACAGCCAGTGAGAGTAGACACAGGCTGGGGGAGGCCGTTTTAACCAAGAGTAGCTACATTTCAACCCCTGGTTTCAGTTGATGTATAAATTTTAGAGGATGGTGAAACTGATTGATGACTTAATGACATAACTGAAAAACTTAGTTATGAGTTGCAGGATGTTTATGTACACAATTATTTAAATGATGCACAACATGTATGTTTAAATGCACAGCCCATAATTCAACAACTGGGTATCAGAAGTCCGTACCAAACCAAACTAGAATAATATGACTGTGGCGAAATAATATCCACACAAAAAGAGAGACTGGAGTGTAATACAAGTAAAATATGTCTAACATGAGCCTGGGAACAAGTCTTAAACAGAAAAACCTTTGAGGTCGGTGTGGTCTGAAGCTTCTAGATTGACTGGAACGACATCAAAATCGGCCCACAGGAGTAAGAATATAGCTACTTCTAGTTTAAAGGGCCATTCTGAAAAAAGAATACTCAATACCCCCAAAACCACTCCAGTATTGTCCAAATCAGCCAAGCAGTTCCTGACATATACAGGTAATTATGCTAAATATTGTAATTATGCTAATTGACCAACATATGCAAGTTAGAAGCTGGCAGATTCATAATGCCAGGGAGCCATACTTTACATTTCTGGCATAAAACTTTGGGGTACTCAACTTTTCCGGGTTCATATTGCTGGCAAGCAGACTACGGCCGCTTCTATGAAAATCATTTGTGCCGCTGCTGCTGCTGTGTCAAAGTCATTTGCCCACTAAGAGGTTAAGAGGCTCTGCTTCTGCTCTGAGAGGCAACAGTCAGAGGAGGTCCTTGTCGGACAAACCTAATCATGCGCTGTTTTAGTCATTTGAAAAACGAATGCATTTCTGCGGCGAGGACGGTCTTGTACTCAGATGGCGCACGGGATAGTTTTTCCCACTCAGATTGTGGCAGGTGAGCCGGATGCTCACGTATGATGTAGCGAGCCCCAAACCGAGCGTGATGCAGGCTGATGGATCTCTCCTGGGGCCTGTTTCCATAAGGAAATAATGTGTTTTACACCCAGTAATCTGTCCATATATCACAGGCCTGATGTAATTAATATGCGGCGTGGGAGGGGGGCTGGGCCACATAACTCATTTCTCATCTGATGAAAACCCAGACACACATGTACACACAATCCAAACGCATGCACGCAGGCACGCGCACCCTCAGACAAACACTCCATCTAAGCGAGTTATCTCTGTGGGGACGATATTAATGCCTGGTATACAGTGTGCGAAGCATTAGTCTAAAAGGAACGCGAGCGTTTATAATGTCTAACTTATACTCACAGATAGGGGAGAAAGAGAAAGGGGAGAGACGAGGAGAAAGTGAATAAATCAAATGACGGGTATTTTGGCAAAAGGTTTGTAAAAGTCTATTTCAATGTCTTGCATCAGCGCCTTAGCCTGTGAGTTACCTCCTGCTAAAGTAACCGCAGCAGTTAGTGTGAAAAAAGAAAAAAAAAAAAAGGTTAAAAACAGCCTCCCCTTGTTTGGAGGACAGGACTGTTTGTGTGCTAAATGAAGCCTAAAAAGAACCTCTGCCCGTCCTGACCTCCTGACTTTTACAGTGTACTATCGCCGTTTTACAGCAACTTCATCATTACCCTCAGACACATCCAGAGCACAGGCCGAGACGTGACGAGTGCTTCCACCTCCTTCAGTGATATAATGTCTTAAAGCGAAAATAACTGCCAAAGGTTAGAAAAGCTGGCTGCTGAAGAGGGGGAAACTGTAATTTCGCATTTACAGCACAGTCTCCCAGACCGCCGAGCCATTGTGCCACCTGCGAGTCATTTATTTTATCTATTACCACTTGTAAAAATATGTTTTACTTTATCTACTCTCTTTTAGCACCACTACCTCTGTGTTTTATCACTGCGTGAATGGATAACACGCCTAATCAGGACAGTTGGACATGTGAGGTCCGTAAGATATGGAGAGGAAGCTTAAAGATACACTGAAAAAAAGAGGATTGTTGGATCAACTTAAAGGGACAGTTCATCCCTAAATCAAAAATACATATTTTTCCTCTTACATGTAGTACTATTTATCCATCTAGATTGTTTTAATGAGTGTTGCTGAATTTTGGAGATGTCAGCCATTAAGATGTCAGCCTTGTATAGAAAGTAATGGGAGTAAATAGGCACTTGGCTTGTGGTGCTTAAAGTGCCGAGAAATTACATTTGAATAATTCAAAACCAGAAATCATGGCCCAGTTACTCAAGATAATCCACAGACCTTGTTGTGAGCAGTTTCATGTAGGGACTAGAAAGAAAGTAGTTCCAGTAGATTCTTCTGCAGAAAGAAAGTAGTTCCACATCAGACTGCTCACAACGTCTGTGGATTATCTTGAGTAGCCGGGTCATGATTTCTAGAAAGAGACACTGCTGTTGAGTTTTTCAAATATAATTTTTTTTGTCTATTTAGTCCCATTATATTAAAGAGAAGGCAGATATCTCCAAAACTTAGGGGTGAACTGTCCCTTTAGTTGGTCACAGATAAATAGATTAAGTTAGATGAACACAATAAGGTTAGTGTCGGGGATGAACACAACAGTACTTATGTACGTAATAATCCAAATCAAATCAACAGTTTGCATTAATGCAGCTTAAATTTAAACCAAGTCAACTTAAAAGTTTCTAGTTTTCCAGCTCAATTATTAAACCATTAGCAGGGTGGAACTAACTAATTACAAATACTCAAATTACTGTAATTAAGTAGTTTTTTTGGGGTACTTGTGCTTTTTATGGGTAGATTTTAAAGTTTCTACTTTTACTCATACTTAAGTATTAATTACACTATGTAATCTACTTAGTTACTTTTAAAATCATGGTTGAGTTCTGAGTACAATTTGAATTAATATCTAAACCGTTCATCTGCATTTTAGTAGCCAGTCGGGTGATCTGGTCACAAACAGGCCAATGAAAACCATGAGATACAAACGAAAAAACAAAACACGACGCTGCAGCAGCACAGGTTTGCAGTAAGGATCTTAATGATTAATGATTAATCATTAATTGATTAATCACAGTTAGGAGATTGACCAATTAAAAATGTATTGGATATTTAATCAATAATCATGGCAGTAATTGCACCTCATTTAGCATTGTTTTGTCTGGTGGAGCCATTTGTTGAATAAAGAAACTAATTAAACTTAAAATGAAGAAAAAAGTGAAAAAAAGTAAAAGTGTATTTTTGTAACACCAGTACTTTTACTTGTAATTGAGTAATATTTTAGCAACGTAACAATACTTGACAGGAAAAGTAGTTTTTTTTTTCTGTTCTTTTATAATAACATAGTGTAATTTGTAATGTAATTTTGTTAAATATAATTAGTATACATGCTGACATTAGCCTGACTTAACAATAGCTGGTTTGGTTCATTGAGTTTAAAGTCTGTGTGAAGCAATAATAAATGTGTGTTCTAGATCTCAAATTCATGAAAAAGTTGATCAGCTTTCTCTGCTCTGAAACGCTGTGTGTCCACTCTGATGTCTCAGTGTCAAACGCCACTACGACCTGAAACTGACCTGAAACATGGACACTCCGTCTGACAGCTTTACTGGACATGTTCACATGTTTGAACAAGTCTGTTGCATCGTCGAGCCATGTTTCAGGTCCGCCCAAAAAATCCTGAACGCAGAAATTGTGAGCAACAGTTTAACTCCGCAATTCAGTACTGCATAGTTCTCAGTCCTTTCACATGTTTTCAGCACCTGTTTTCTAATATGTGTAATGTGTTTAGAAGAAAAACTCACCAATTCAGGCGGATCATTCTACATCTGACATAATATGTTATTTGATCTCAAAATATAATTTGTCTTGTATTAGACTTAACTTCTTTCTGAGTCACCAAAAGAAAATGGCGGCTCAATCGCAGGGGGAAAAATCCTGAAAATACATGGATGTCACAAAATCAGACACACAATACTGAGAGAAACCAAAGTGATGCACTTTTACTGAAATAAGAATAGTGGGTTAAGGAAAAAGGGTGTAATAATTCGAAAAGTAGACTGCCTACTACTGAAAATACACTTTTTATAGTGTAAATCATGTTTGATTGAGAAGAGCTGCTGGAAAATTACTCACAACTGAAATAAAGCCATTAATATGGAATAAATAAATATTACGCAAATTGCAAGAGTCAAGCATGAAAATAAGAAGACTAGAATCTTAGAGACAAGATGAAGATCTTACTGACAGCCCTCCACTGATGTTTAATGGAACGATTCAGCGGCGTCTAACCCACAAACTGAGCCAAAGCAGGGAGTCCAAACACTCATTTATTCTCCTCTCTGTTCTCTCTTCTGTCTTCTGTTCACACCCGGCCCCCCTTTTTAAATGCAGCAGCTCCATTCATTCATCTACTCCTCACACTCAAACTAGATTAACAACAAAGCTTGTGTATCCCTGCGAGGCTGTGCTGGGCTGTGATGACAGAAGAGGAAAAAGCTGGAGCTAGCTCCGCGCCGCAACTTTCCTCACTCTCCGACACGTCGACGTGTGAGGAAAACAAACACAATAATACAGCAGTGTGTGAATGTATGCTTTGCTTCTGAGTCACTGCACCTCCAGTTTTTATCCTCGTGCCCGTTTATTTTAGTCGTTGGTAGTTGCTGCGTCGTGTTGCGGCGTCCCTGCATGGACAGCTGGTGGCTGCGTGACGGCGCTCATTCAGGCGGACGGCATCAGGACTTTACTCTGACTGGGCTACAAATACACACACACACACAGACGAGGACATGTAAACATAAAGGATGTATGTATGCATGTGAACACTTAAAAGAGCACATCAAGACTTTTGTTGACCAGAGAACGCGTGATAACCATCGTTTTGTTTTAGCTTATGAAAAGTTGGGTAATATATAAGCAATTCTGGTCCAAAATATGAACTAAAAGGACAATCTGTGTTCATAGCAGGTGAAGCTCGTGGGCGATGGAAGGCTGAGCTCTGCTAGAAATCACTGCTCACTGAATAATGATGTAGATGCTTGTGGGGCTACGACTAACGATTATTAGCATTATCGATTGATCTGCTGATTATTTTCTCGGTTAGTTGTTTCGTTTATAAAATGTAAGAAAATGGTGAAAAAGTTTTTCCGAAAGTGTCTCAAATGTCTTGTTTTGTCCACAGCCCGAAGATATTCAGTTTGCTGTCACAGAGGAGTCTAGAAACCAGAAAATATTCACATTTGAGAGGCTGAAATCAGAGAATATGGTGACAGAATTTGGCTATAAGTTAATAAACAGCTACATGAAAATAAAGGAAAAAGCAAACTGATTGTGTCCACTGACCTCAACCTCTACCAAAAAATAAGTCCGAGGTTGGAGGATGGACAAGTGCATGGACAAATTTTATCAACCATATACTAATAATAGTTAGTACCCTAATACTTACCTAACATATGATCCTCAAATAAGGTATTTGTTAACAGAATAAAATGCTTATTATAGAATTTATTAACTGTTGGTTAATACTTAATATGGTTGTAACTAATATGAAGAGCATCTTTATAAACTATTAACTAATGTATAAATTAATGCCATACTTGAGTGTTATTGCATTAAGAGGGTTTGGACATATTTATGAAAAAATGACCCAAAACAATTAAGTGACTTTCAAAATAGTTGACGATTAATGTAATAGTTGATTAATAATCAACTAACCGATTAATCATCGCGGCTCTAGATGCTTGAAGTGGCTTCAGAATGGGACAGAACACAGATGCCTCCATCAAGGGTGGATGGGCACCTAGATATGTGTAATTTCAATAATATAAACTAAGTTAGGAAATTTTATTCTCATGTTTACATGCATATTAATTTCCTTTTATTATTCCATTTGGATATTCCTCATTATCCAAAATTTAGCATTTTCCAATGAAGTCATGTGGAATATGCCAAGATTATTCAGGTTTTAGAAGCGTTCTGTAGACATGTATACAGTGTACTCAGAATATCGAGCTCTGTGCATTGTAAAACAACCAATTAGTCAACAGTTTGCAAAGCTGGGGTAGAAGTGAATGCACAAAAGAAAAGCACCAGCACATTTCTGGTTGGAAGGAGAAACACACCTGCTTTAAAAACATGAAAGACTTGGATATCAGCAGGGTTTTGTGCAAATATCACAACATGGCCTATTCAAGACGGGGGCTGAATGGATGAAAGAGGGAGACTTTGTTCGTTGTTAATGTTCGTGTGTGTTTCGTCGTTATGCTGATGGGGTATGCTCGGCTGTGTGTAACCAAGAATATTAGTGGAATATTTATTTTCATTAGTTCTGCAATATTTTGTTCATGGAAACATAATGAAGGGACTGACAATTTTGGAATACATGTGCCAGATTTGAGTTTGTTTCATTGAAGTAAATAGAGTGGTTATAGCAAAATAGTGAAACTGATCAAATATATATAAAATATCATAGCATATCTTACAAAAATGAGTAGTTTATTATTACGTAGCCTGTGATCTAATTTACAATGAATTTACATCTTTCCATTTTATTATTTTGTAGGTTTTTGAGCTATCACCGCTAAAAGTCTGACAAATGTGTCTGAAAACATCACCTGCATCTGTTAGTCGGTTTAGTTGTTTCCAAACTTTTTTTCTGGCACGTCACCCTTCAGAGGCAGAAAAAAGTTAAAACCCCCCACCCGATAATTATCAATCATTAACAATGATTGCAGAAGCAACTGATAAAAAAAGGGTACAAGTTGAATTTCAATGAAATAAAGGTCAGCATGATAGCATCAGCAGACTCTTGTTTGTTTATTTCCTCTGCATAGATCATGTTCATTTGACTTTGTTTCACTCCGTATTTCTCCCTTGGTCTTTCACACCCCTCCTACAGTGACCCTACACACCTCCCCAGAGGGCTGCCCCCTTGTGTTTTTGAGTTAATGATTAAGATTATATTCATTATATAAATGTATACATCAAAAGCCATATATTTGTAGCTTGTAACAAACTTCTACTGCTAAATATGAGTTGCAGCTTTTCCTCTTGGATCTGCCATCACTGAGTAATTTCCAACTCCCTACCCTGGCTGCACTCAGCAACAAGGGCAAAGTTGTGTAGGGTACGAACAGTTTGTGTCTGTATATTGCTTGTTCTGCTTTGTGATGGTGATGTGACAGTGCCCGATGAGGATCTCTGTTAAAAATGTTGCTCAATTAAAATGGTTGCATTCATCCCTAGGCCTAAGTACTTTCCATTAACAGCTGGGCTCTGTAGTTTTTAGCAAATGTTACTCGAACAAGTCCAGATTCTGTATTGTAAGGCAGTGTTTCTCAGTCCTGGTCCTCAGGGACCACTGCCCTGCATGTTTTAGATGTTTCCCTGCTCCAACACACCTGATTCAAATGATCAGGTCATTATCAGGCTACTGTGGAGGCTTGATGATGAGCTGATCATTTGAATCAGGTGTGTTGGAGCAGGGAAACATCTAAAACATGCAGGGCAGTGGTCCCTGAGGACCAGGGTTGAGAAACACTGTTGTAAGGGACTATTTTCTGCCGTGGATTAATACAGATTTAGCATGCTAGTGAGTATACAGATGGACTCAGACTCAACAGCTCTAATAGAGAGCAGATGTTTGACATTATAACGAAACTAACACATTAGGCCTAATTTCTAATGCTCTCTCAAATTCTGTTGTTGTGTGTACTTAAAACATAACAGGTGAAAAGCTTGCTTGCATCAGTTAGTTAGTTTAGTTAAAGCTACTACAAGGAGTTTTTAATAGTTATGTGTACAGCAAAAGCCACTTATTTATAGCTTGTAACAAACTTTTATTGCTAAATATTAGTTGCAGTTTTCTCTCTTGGGTCTGCCATCTTTTAGTAATATCAAACTCCCTACCCTAGCTAAACACATAGTTTTGTATTTTAAAAAAAAGCTGAGTATTTTCTTTTAGCAGCTGGGAACTGTAGTTTTTAGCAAAACAAAATCAAAATTCTGTTTTTGTCTGGGACTGTTTTCTGCCGTGGATTAATTAGAGATGGGACCAATCCAATATCGGTGTCGGGGCCTGATATTGATGCAAATCATTTATCAAATGTTGAACTCCCATCATCAATCCACGTTCCGATCTAAATACCATTATTTGCGAATACTTAGTCTGACTCACTGGATGCACACTGCTGGTATAAGTCTGCCATTGGTTGCTTGTTCCAAGTGGTATCATGTTGTCTGCTATCTACGTTTTCAAAGCCCCTGGGAAACAAGAACAACCTCCAAGCTAAAAATGACAAATTAGTGCCTGGGAGGCTAATGGCATGAACGTAAACAAGCTAACAGCTGTTACCTTTTTTTTTTTTAAGGTGATGTAGTCATTTTAATGCCAGGGGTTGCCTCCTGATGTGCAAGTGCTCCACCAAAACGAGTTCCCCCTCGACACTATTTTGCAGCAGCATCTTGGGCTTAGTGCCGCCTAAGATGTTTGTGATTGGTTTAAAGAAATGCAAATAAGGCAGGGTGTTTTTTCCCCTATAGCAGAATACCAACATAAGCCACCATAAATCACCATATTCTGAACAAATTACAAACAGTAATGAAAAGTAACATAAAATGGCAAAATTAAACACAACAATGTGTCATGGGAAATGTGGACTCTATCTGCAGCACATGTTAATGCCACAAGTCGTAATCTTACAGTACCACACCTCACAATGGTTGGAGGATGCCATCACACTGATTACATTACACAAACTAAACAAGCTTTCCAGGTGATGAAAACTCTGACTGGATGTGCATCAATATCAACTGATGGAACTTTTCACCTCTAATGTATAGTTCAGTTTCAGCCTCATGTAATGATAAAGAAAAACAGATATCAGTATAGTATCAGTAAATTAAGTCATTGGAATCAGATCAGAACTGAAAAGAAGTGGATCGAGCATCTCTAGGATCAATACAGATTTAGTACACTGGTGAATATACAGTACAGATTAACTCAGACTCAACAACTCTAATAGAGGTGAGATATTTGATATTATAACAAACACTTTGGGCTTACCTCCTCTGAACAATCTCTGAAGAGCTCTCAATCTCTTATTACTGCAGTTTGTACTAGTGTTAGCAAGCTAGTTGCAACAGTTTTGGGAACACTGCGCCGATGATGGCTAATTACCTCACCTGAGAAAGGACCTACTGCAGTTCAAAATCAGTATCACGCTGTTCCGGGCTTGACAGGAAAGAAAGACTGTGCCAAGTCAATGTAATTACTGCACAAATAGTCTATAAGAGCCTCTGTAAAGTCATGTAATTTTTTTCTTTCTTGCAGCCTGGTAGCAAATGTTTCTGGGCCAAGCATCAGTCCATGGCCATGAATGTCAGGCACCAGAGCTTTAATTGGCATAACTAGTGTACCACCCCGATATTTTTGTGTGTTACTTATGACATTTCATGAAACAGAGTCATGACCATGTATGCTGGAATATGTGGCCCACTTTATCATGTTCTCCAGCAATGGATACTATAGACTCTTCTCTCTCTTTAAGCACGCACACTTCAGAGCAGAAATTGTGATGTGACCATGGCACGTCAGACGCTCTGACTGACAGTAATTATCACCATTCATCATTAAGAGTAAGCCAGGGATGATAAGAGCTCTTTATGTAAAATGTCAGCTCACTGAAATGATGAAAATGATTAAAGGGCATCAGTGTGAAATAGAGACATACATGCAGCACGAGGGCTGAGACGAGCTGACAGCGTGGGGGCCTACGGGTGGAGCAGCCGGCGAGAGTGGGGAAAAATAAATAAAGAATAAAAAAGTAATTTTATTTATTAAAGAGGAAGGCAGAGCCAGAACTAGGCTGGTACGGGAACATCACAAAGATCTCCGGGCTGCGAGTCGAGTCGGTATTGATAAAATATCACTGTCGTCTTGACTTAACTATTCTCTCTGCTCTATCTCGCTCCCTTTCAGTCGAGCGCCGCTAACCTCTGCGTGAACTCTCTCCACCATAAATCAATAAGTTGTGGCATACTTTGTTAGCTTTTGCACCGGCAGGCCACGCTAAAAGTCAGGGGCTGTGTTCTGTTCAGCAGGTGCTGCTGACAACGCCAACCCAGATCTCGGCGGACGTTGTCTGCTGCAGAAATCACACTCTGTCATCAGACACTTCTGTTTCTCCTCTTCTTGTTTTCGACTCCCCTCTTCTTTCTCACTCCTCGCCCCCCCCTCCTCATTCTTTCCTCACCTCTCCTCTTTACCTACTCTATAAATAGCTCTGCGTGCCTCTCCTCCACTACGTCTATACCTCTCTGGATGTTTTCCCCCGGGGAAAGCGCAGGCAGGCCTGGGCAGCAGTATAGCCTGCTATTCACTCCTCTCCCCTGGGAAAGGATGAGCCTCGCTGGCCCTGAGCATCCTCCACCCTCCATCATGCAGCAAACACGATGCCTTGCAGGGATATATACAAAGCAGGGTCCCATGCTCCAGCCCGGGAGCACCTGCTAAAATAAGATATGAGGGATTGTGTCGGGGTGCGCTGGCCAGTGTAAACTGAATCATTTCCACACCACTCCAGCAGAGGAGCAGACACTCCACTGCCCACTCACTGTGACCGAAACTTGTAATTTTGGGAAGGGCTAAACTGGGGCGTGTTTACAGTGTATTCTGCTGGGTTTTTTTGTTTCTTTTTTTTTTTGTGGAAAAAGCGCTGTCTCTAGTGCATTTTGTGCTGATATTATGGAAAAAGTTGCGCGGTGCACAGTTCCATGCTTCATTTCCATAACAATTTCAGATGCTCTGGCAGTGATGATGATGTGTGCTGTTGTGTCTCCAGTGTAAAAATACTTGTAGGTTACAGAAAACAGCAGATCCATGTCTGCATGTTGCAATGTAGGAAACATTTTTGGATTTCTGTGTATTTTGCTCAGCCGTGTACGGCTTTGACGATGCGGTGAGACAAGTGCGAGTCCCTGTCTTGTTACTGTTACTGAAAAAAGATTTCATGTCATGACTATTTATCAGCCGGGAAGCAGCACATGCACATTCACAAGTGCAACAAAAGTATACACCAAAATCAGAAATAATACGTTCAGTACATTTCATTTTATTTATTGTTCACCGCTCTATGAAATGTTAATACATGCAGCACTTTACTTCACAATTTCACATGAGCTGTGTGCAGTTGTGAGGGGCTCTTTTTCTTATTTTATTTATTTTCTTATAGAACCAGCTTGATTAGCAGCGGCAGCTAAATTTAGCAATTTATATTTAAAAAGTGTTTTATTTACTGCTTTTACATACAGTGCAGAAATGCTGCTGCTGAAACAAAACTCAGAAAAACTGACTGCCATGTGATTTGCATTGTTTTCAGGAATATAATTCAAGATACAGGCTTTAAATTTGCATGATTCAAGTTTTTCCCTTGGTCCAGCGTTAAAAAAGTAAGCTAAAATTGGCAAAAAAAAAAATCAAAAACAAACATCTGCATTTCACATTTTCCCATTAAATCATGGTCATTAAATTCTTCCCATTTTAGTTTGATATCGATAGATCAGTAAACTCAAACGTATTAGGATTCTCTGCTGTGCTTGTTGTCTCCTAAAGCATCGATCTGGCAAAATCAACAAATCAAAAATGTATGAGGCAAGGTAACGATTTCATCAAAAAAAGTATCAAGCATGGGGCAGAGTCCTATTTACTCTGGGGTAATGCTAGAGACTGTTTAGTACACCTAACAAATCAAGTCCTCAGTCCCTGCTCCATCTGCCTCCCTGGAGGGGCCCTGCTGCATTAGAGGACACCCGTTGGCACCCTGAGAGAGCCCTCTGTATTACTTTTTTCCTTCACATTTGATTTGATTTGTTAGGCATACATTTGCAAGGGCTTTTTTTCTCTGGAATTATCCTAAAGCAATCGGACACTGTACCAGGCATCACTTTTTGACAAAATAGCAGCTCATGCATCTTTTAATTGCTCATTTCCAGACTTTGGCAGGTCAATCACAGTAACGTGTTTCATTACTAAACCTGTTTATTACCTGTGTGTTTGTAGAGACACACTCTCACCTTGTTTGACAATGGTTCTGTGGCTCAAACGTGTTCAGTCATGTCTTCAATATGGCAGCACTGTGCAGATAGTTTTTCCATTTTTGGTGTGCTGATCAAAACCAGAGATGGAGGACTCACTCAGATCCTAGAAGTAAAAGTACCAATACAGCAATGTAAGAATTCTTCATTACAAGTCAGTCAAAGTACTCAGTCCTATTGTTGAAATATTACAAAAGCATTAGAAGTACAATACTGATGCATTTATACACAAATAGCAAGTATTGTTGTTGTTGGAGGGAGCTGGTTTTAACAATTTATGCTGCATATGCTACTCAGATGGCCCCATTTCCCAAGTTGGGAAGTTATTTTTCCGACTTTGGTGTGTTCATGAGTTTTAGAGTTGTAATATTGGAACAACAGTGTAGTTTAGGGTTGTTGTTGTTACACTTGTTGTAGTGTCTGGGTGACAGTTGGCTGTGATTATCAGCTATTTGTCCCAGATTTGTTGTTGCACCAGTACATTCCCTTTCCCATTTTTGACAAATTTATTAAATCATATTGTTTTCAGATGTGTCTCAACCATAACATGTCAACTCTGCAGTCCTTCTAAATCAAAGCTAAATAAGAATTATGGTTTTAAAATGTGTATTTTGATTAGCATCAAGAGAACTCTGAGACAAATAAAATGGCTGCTCACAATGACTATGCTGTGAAATTGACATCTATATGTAATAAAAAATGTAATCACTCAGCTATATATTTTCCAGCATAATTGAGGAGTAAAAATGAAACCTCCCTCAAAATACAGTTTTTTTCGCAGTTCTCTAGAATGACTGCTTTGGGCTTTTTTCCATAAATTATCGGATCACTTCCCTGTTTGGGCCTTAGTTTTTTAAATGAAACTATTTGAAGACTGAACTTCCAGGTCATTATTCTGAGGTGACTATTTTCAGTCTGCCTTTGCAAAAACCACCAACAAAAAAATCCTGCATCAACTGCAAAAAAAAAAAAAAGAGCAGAATACCAGTAGGTAGTTTTCTCTTTGTATTTACTGTAAGGCACAATGCTGTTACCTTTTGATTCTATATATCACATCATCACTGTGATGTCAAACTTCAAGGAAAAAGAAAAATCAAAAGGTTTCCCTGGGATATGCCTGAACATGTGCGTGTCTTTGTGTTGTGTGTGTGTGTGTGTGTGTGTGTGCGCGCGCACTTCTGGCTGGTTAGCGTTGTTTGCAGTCTTTGGCTCCGTTTACCACTTTAAACCTCTAGAATCTCATTCCCTGCACTCACCATACAAACAAAGGAGAGTTCACAAGGAGAAGATGAAAAGTCGAAAACAAAGTGTTTTTTCGGGGGGGCGACGTCGGCATCAGAGTGTCATAATAAGTCTCTCAGCAGTCTTCTCCCTCCGTCCGTCTGTACTGCTTTCTCTGCACCAAGGACAAAATGCTTACACCACAATGGAGACGCGGGGAGAAAAGAAGAGCCTCTGGGGAGAAAAACTTCAGGGAGAGTTTGGAGAAAGATGAGACGAGGAGGAGGAGGAGGAGGAGGAGGAGGAGGGAAGAAGGTTAGCGTAGGTGTAGAGGTAATGAGATGAAGTTTTAATGATCCCTGTGGGGAAAATGGGCCACTGCTGCAACAAATACTAAGAGGATGTTTCAAGAGAGAAAAGAAAGAGTGTCAACAGCAACAGAAGAGATGAAAAGATGTTACTATGGAGATACAACACAACTGACCAAAGCACAATTTTAGCTTGACATTTAAATTAGTCATATGGAGCAGCATGTATGGAGCCAACAAAGGTAACTGAGACACATAAAATACGTATGGATTTGCTTATGTTGTACATGAGAAGAAGCCTAAAACATGAAAACGTGGAGTGTCTCATATTGTTGTGTAATACTTCAAATTAAATTAGAGGAAATAATTAGGATAAAAGGAAAAATTAAGCGAGATCAAAGAAAGCAAACATGCAAACAAGCCAAGGACAAGGAAGATAGAATTATATTAAATATTCTGAAGAGAGAAAAAGTGAAAAAAATTAATTCATGTGGCTTCAGTAAACATGCTACCATCTAACTGTCAAGGGAATTTCCAAGCAAACTTTTGAAATGTCGCAGAAAAGAAGAAAAAGAAAAAGAAAATGTGAATTTGTGTCCATCAGCTGGTTTAGAGTAAAAAAAAAACACTTTACAAATCCCAAATTTCATCAGAACTCTGTCAAAATAATCGCAACGATATTTTTTTCTTACATTTTGTTCAGTCTTAGCTGTAATAAACAGAGTGGTAGAAGAAGAAAAGGTCTCAAACTGGAAACAAAACCAGTTAACTTCAAAGAAAAAGAAGAAGAAGACACACAACCGGTCTTCTTGGCCATCGACAAGAGAAAATTTGGGCAAGTTGTAATTATTCTTTTATGTCAGAAACAGCACCTTCATCTTCTTCTTCTCCTTCTGCTCCACCTCCTCCTCTTGGAGCAGAAACAGCTGATCGGTCACGTGACTTAAACGTTCACTATTTCAGAACTTGTTCGGAAAAAGTCTTTCCATCTCCCGTCAAGCAGGTGAAGTTTTTCGAATGCCATTTCCATCAACCTTTTCCAACGCGATACTTCACGCGCATAAAAATATGTCGATGGAAATACGACTAGCAGGGCTGCACGATTAATCACAATTGCAATAAAATGGCAATATGGCCAAGTGTGATATTCAAATCGCAGAACCAGATCACAGTTTTTTGAAAAAGGAATAAAACATGTGCTGCAGAGATAACCAGGCTTAAATATCACAGTGAAAGATGACAGAAAACGTGTTTGTTTGGTGCAGATCTTAATAAACTGTCATGCAAAATGGATCATTTCCACTAATTGTATTGCAATTTCAGTCAAAATAATGGCAAAATGACAATTTTACCAAATCATGCAGCCCTAACGGCTACCACTCCATGCTAACTGTCCATAGCCTTCACTATTTGAGCAGCTTCCCTTCAAGAACTCTGGTTTCTGATGATATTCCAAAGACATGCAAGGTCAGTTGAGTCTGAGACTCTTTTACATTTATGTCCTGTCCTCACAGGACATGTTTCAACCATGTTTTTGACTCGTCCGTCTGACACTTTGTCTGATGGAACACGTAAGTGACAGCATATCTGTCTCATTCAAAAAAGGGACCAAAATCAACAATGAGATGATCCTTCTAACAAGGAGGGATTTTTTGGTCAAAAGGTAAATAAGGTAAAAACAAACAAAAAAACCCACAAGGTCAGGAATGGTGCTGCTAAATAAGTCGTGGTCTGCTGTGCCTTAACGAATGAACTGATGGTGGCAGTGAGGAATTTTATACTGACATTGAGAAGAAACTGTTGATCACTGACATCTGGTCCATGTCCCATGATTAGCAGGATCACAGCTGCACTGAGAAGCATTGTTTGCATCCAGCATGAGATAAACAGTATCTCAGTTCTCTGTGCCATAGAGAAGTGGTTCCTCAAACCTTTTTAGACCACAGCACCTGTTCAAAGGAAACATTTAGTTATGACACCCTGAGCCACCCAACCCCAAGTTCAGTGACATGCATATACTGTATGTACAGATGCTTGCATGTTGGCAACATAATAATAATACCACAGTGAATGTGCCATCAGACAACATCTGCCTTCCACAAGCAGCCAAAACCTGCCCATCAGCTAGTGTGGAGTCAGACTGTAGATTTGATGGTTTGCTCAGATTCAGCAGCCTGTCAGCCTGTGCTGAGGGCTGAGATATATCAGCTCTGTGTGTCAGATGTTTCCATCTAGTTCCACTATAGCTTTCTGACTACTGAGCTCCTAAAAAGTCCTGAGCCGGAAAGCCTGTTGAGTTACTATGGCAACCAGCAACAACTGTGACCTCGAGGCACCCCAGGATGCTGAGAGCCACTGCTGTAGAGTTTCACTGTTGGACGAATACCAGCACATCAACGAGCCACACTGCCGCATGGGTGACATGTTCCTTCATTACCATCAACACATGATAGAGTTTATTTTGATTCAGCGTACACCGCCTGCTGCCCCAACAAATGCACTATTATTCAGTTTAATTCAACGCACTTCAAATGTATTTCTATAGCACATTTAAGACAACATGAGCTGACAAACATAGGCAGAAGAAAAACAGGTCAGCAGAGCAAATGACTAACATGCAAATATCCAATCAGAGATCAGCGCCTCCTGTTTGAGTAACATTTGCTAAAAACTAGTCCCCAGCTGTTTTAAACACAAACACTTTGTGCTTATCTCTGGAAGGGATCATGCAATCACTGGTGTGTGTGTGTGTGTGTGTGTGTGCGCGCGTCACCAGTAGACCTGTAGTTTGTCCTCAGCTAATCTTGCATGCTACCGGACCGATTTTTTTTTTGTGCACCTTCATGACTGTATGCTGAAGCACCTCTGTAAGTCACAGTTTTTGGAAAAAGCATTGAAAAATCTCCATACCAGCGATAGCCGTGGCCGTGTTTTTGGGTCAACAACGCCTTGAGGAAGTTTCATTCAAACTTGGCACAAACGTCCACTCAGACTCAAGGATGGACGGATTACTATTTGGTGGTCAAAGGTCACTGTGACCTCACAAAACACATTTTCGGCCATAACTCGTGAATTCACACGCTAATTATGTCAAAATTTCACTCAAATGTCTAACAGGATGCGAGCAGTGCTGGAGAGCAACTGCTTACCTGTAACTAGTTACATGTAATTGAAGTATAATTGCAATTTGTTACAGTGCAGGTCTAGGTCTTTTTTCTTTTTTTTTTGTGTTAAATTTTATCACATACATTTACCTATTTTTACATATTACTCCATTCAAATGAATAATATTAATTTACTTATTATTTGGTATTAAATGTAATTAGTTACTGCAGGGTGTACCCCACCTCTCGCCCAGTGTCAGCTGGGATAGGCTCCATTCCCTCCACAACCCTTCTAGGATGAGCGGTTACAGACAGTGAATGAATGAATGAGTAATTAGTTACATTACATGTTATATTACTTTATTACTGTACTGTACTACTGTACCTTGTTGGTGGCCTTGCTGCGCTCCACAGCTGATGTGACCTGCCCTGACCTGCCACTTGTACACATCATCATAAGATAGCCTACCTGGGTCAAAAAGTAACTCAGAGTGACTTGAAATAGTAACTGTAATATAATGAAAATTGTAATCCCTTACACTACTTGTCACTGGAAAAAGGAATATTATCATAATAATATATTGCTGCCCAGCACTGGTGACACCAGTGTCTCAGGGTTGAGGATGAGGAGAAGAGAACAAAAGTAGTTCAGGATGATTGTTTGTAATTCATGACAGCAGCAAGAACGTCCCTTTTGTCTCTACAAAAACTATTAATTCTCTGTCTGCACTCTCAACCAAGTGTAACAACCTGCCTCCGTACAAGGTCAAGGACTCTGTCACCAGAGCTGACAGACGTGGCAGGTTGAGCTCTTCACCCTGTTACTACAACCGACTCCATGTGTTTCCATGATGATAATGTCGCTGCTCATCAGCCATTTTGCTTTGTATAATTTTTCTTTTCCGTCTTTGTCACCTGCATCCCTGCTCTTATTGATCAGCTTTTCCATGCAAAGAAACAGAAGACACCTCATTTACACCTGGTATTAAAATGCGATGTGTACAACCTTTCCAGATTGTTGTATGGATTGCATTTATATCAACAAAAGATCCAAACACAATGCACGTCAGGCTACCTCCAGATGTGGTCCGGCAGATCTGATCACATTCCGATCACGGAGCGTTTACATCTTGCATTAACATTTCCTTATCTGGATAACTTGCACTTCCAGATATGGATCGCATTTTAATACCAGGTGTAAATGGGGTGAGAGTGTTATTAGAAAGCAGAAAGTTGGACGTGATGGTGTTTGGTTGTACTGAGATTAGTGAATATAGGAGGGTCCTTGTGAATAAATGTGTCAGAGCAGCTCTCTCTTACACACACACTTACAGACACACACACTATATGTGACTCTGAGGCATCTTCACTGATGAGCAGGTAGTGATCTGTGACAGAGGAGAGCGGCACTGAAGTTACCTTTAGGGAGGGACGGCTCTTAATGTACTGACTGTGCTACTTCACTGAAGTTTGTTACTAATATGTGCACTGGATTGCACCAAAATGCTTGATTTTCTCTCAAGTTTAGCAAATACTTAAATGCAGTGTTGTGCATCAACACGCTAAAACGTGCTCATATTTTGGGTGAACGTGAAACTGAACAAATCAGTTTGCAATTAATGAACGCGAGCGTCCTTCACTCCTACAAGAGATAACAGCATCGTCAGCTGGAAGAAAACTGTGATCGCAGCAGAGAGACAGTGTGTGCATGAATATGGACAGAAGTGTCGATGTGATATAAATCAGTGAAGTGTATGGAGCACACTGCAGGCTGCAGTCTGTTAACAGTAGGAAACAGACAGAAAGATCGACGTTATACACTCATCTCCAAACGTTTGTATGTGTGGAAGCCCATTTATGCCAATATGATAGAAAAAAAGATCATGTGAATCATTATAATGAGAAACTCTTGTAATCTCAAAATGATTCATTATTTCAAATTACTGACTATAAATCTCAAAATAATGAGAAACTTTCTCAAAATGTCATTATCTTAAGATATTAAGTCATTATTTTGTGATATTAAGTCATTTTTGAGATATTGGGTCATTATTTTGAGACACTAACTCAGTATTTGAAGATACAGTAGGGGAGACCAGGGGCAATTGTAACATTTTATTTTCCTTTGTTTCCTTTCAGACTACTTGAAATACACTAGTCGGGCGGACGTTTAGCTCAGTTGGTAGAGCGTCCGACCCATGTATGGAGGCTGTTAGTCCTCTGCGGCGGCCGCTGGTTCAACTCCCGCCTGCGGCCCTTTGCTGCATGTCATCCCCTCTCTCTCTGCCCTGTTTCCTGTCTACTCTCCAGCTGTCCTGTCTGATAAAGGTGAAAAATACCCAAAAAATAACTTAAAAAAAAAAAAGAAAAGAAATACACTAGTCATCTTTTCATATGAGAACATATATATGTGCACTAACTACTGTAATAATACACTTGGTATATTTTCACCAATAAGAACAAGCCTGTAATATGAAAATTCATGCAAGAAGCCAGAGTGTTATCATTGTGGGGGCAATTGTTAGAGTAGCTAGGGGCAGTTGAAACACTGAAACACTAAGTCATACTACAGTGTCTCAAATAAAAGCACACCTCAAAGTAATCACATTACAGCTGTAGTATCTAATAATGTTAAGTTTTTAGGCCACTATTCTTATAATTGAGTTAAAGGTAATTTTACATTTACTGATGACATAAATACAAATATATGAATATTGTGCAATATAGGATAACATCATTATGTAGACTCCAGCGTCCCTGGTAGGAAGAAATTCTATTTCAAATAAAAAATTTAATTAAATTAATTTAAAAAAATAAAAAGGAAAGGAAAGAAACATGAACCACTTCATTTTTGGGACTGTGAACTTGAACTCGATCATTTTAATCATTTAAAGTGTGAACTTGCACAACACTGCTTAAGTGTAATGAGGTCATATTTTTCATTTTGGTTTTACCACCTGTAGCTCTACAGACACTTGACTTCAGCTCCCCTCGTTCAGCCTTCAAAAGCAATACAAAAACTCTTTATTTATTCAAATTATTTACCGCACACTAAGCACGTTTAAGGACATTTCTAAGTGCTTCTTAATATATTTGCCATTTACAGGTGGGTTTGAAAATGTTCAACTTCAGGGTTCGTTCTTCATCTTGCACAGTCTGACAAAAACTTTTAACTCAAGGTCCACCGACTAAATTCTGCTCACATCTTGTGGCCGTCATCCGGAGATGGAGTTTGCTTTTTATGGAGAGTGAAAAAAGTATTTATAAATAAATCAGAAGAAAATAGATAAAAAGTAATGAATAGGCATGATAAAGGAGTAATTTATATTTAATATGAATATAAAATATACAGTTGTTTATTTACTGCTTATACATGCCAAACAGGAGGTTTAAAATTAAGTGTTTCCAGTTGTGAGTAATGAGAACAGTTGTATGAGTTCACAACAAAAAAACACAACTGCATAAGAAATAGTTATTAACCATTAACACAATGCAGAAGTAAATAAGTAGAGGAGAACTGAGGACAAATAACCAGAGGAAAAGCAGCACAATGACATATGTGCGGTTGTGAGAAAGCAGTTGCAGAAACACAAACATGTTGTGTATTGGGTGTGATCCCAGCTTAGGGTTTTGCTCCCATGTGTTGTGGTTTATTTACGGCCCATTTGTCAACCAGAAAGCCACACAATTCTGTTCCTCCTCTGTAAAATCAGAGGGATTACTGGCTGAGTAAACTTTCCAAAAGTCAGCTCTGAAACAATTTATACTATGCTGTTTACATCTTGTAAAAAGCAAAGCGGATTCTTTAGGGAAAGTTGGGGCAACCGCAACAAAAGATGCATCTGAATGAAGACGTGAACATGTTTCTGACAAACTTATACGCGCAGATACAAAAATTGTGAAGGAAAAATGTATTTTATTTGAATAAAACATGGCTTTGTGTTGTGTTTATGTTTAGTGTATATGATATAGTCAATATATATTTGGTAAATAAATTTAAACTGTTTTTAAAAAAAAATATGTGCCAAGTCTATTTTTGATGGATGAAATGTTAATTAGCACAGAGCAGATCAAACGGGCAGGAAGTCAGACACAGAAAAGGCAAGGAGACGCCAGTTGATTTTCAAAATAAAAGACCCTGTGCAGACTCACGATCATAAAGGCAGACAGAAAAGAAACTATGTAACCACGTAGCTTGCTTATCCGTGGTAGAAGCACTAAGAGCCAGGAAAGAGGACCTAATCAACAAAATCTGAGCAAGTAAACATAATCAGGTGGGCAAGATGCTCCACTGCTGAAATGCTTCTGAAACACTGCTGGTGGGGCTTACAGTCATGTGGAGGACGGATCAGAACTGTGGGGCAGATGTGCCGTGCTTGGTGGAATCAACCAGTAAGTCATGGGTTAACAGTCAGATGAAGGTTTTAAATTTTACTTCTTTACAGCCAAACTATCTGCATGGCTTTAGGAATGACATCACTGGTATGCTGGCCTGTTGGTTTTGATCTTCGGTCACTTTGATCCAGACCGAAATATCTCAACAATCATTTGATGGTTTGCCATCATTTGTACAGACAATCATGGTCCCCAGAGGATGAATCACAAGTGAGCCTCATGCACTGTGATTATCCTCTGATTATTCTTCTGGCACATTAATTGGTCCAAATTTTTTATTTGTCCAGCACTTTGACTTATGACTGAATACCTATAAAAGTAATGACTAATCAGCCTCACATGCACTTCATGTTTAACACAAATTAGCATGTGTGTGCCTGCAAACACAGTAAACTAAGATGGTGGACATGGTAAACATTATACCTCCCAAACATCAGCGTGTTAGCATTGTCATTATGAGAATGCAAGCGTGCTAACGTAAGTATATAGCTTTTAACACTGCTGTGCCCAAGAGCAGTTTCACAGAACTGCAACCATGGCTGTAAATTCCAGTCTCATAAATATAAATCAATAAAAATAACTAAAATTACTGCCTCATTACTGCAGTTGTGTGTCTCTGCCAGCCAATCAAGTTGCAGTTTACATCCGTGTTTGTCCAGACTCATATAATGTCAGTAGTGAAGACTTTGAAGCAATTTAATATGGAGCTTATCACTATATTGACCTGTAACTTTAAAGGAATTTAATAAAAGGTATTTTTGAGGTAATGTGGAAGTAATGAATATTTTCCAGCGAGAAACATGCTGTCTTCACTTAGAGACTATTTTTACAGAGGAGGACAGAGGACAGAGAGCTGAACATTATGATGTCACAGTGAAGCTGACCTTTGACTTTTTGGATATAAAATATCATCATCTCATCATTTTATCCTATAAGATCCTCCAGATGAGTTTTGGCCCAAAATGTATTTTGTGAGGTCACCTTGACCTTTGACCACCAAACTCTGATCAGTTCATCCTTCAGTCCAAGTCGATATTTGTGACAAGTTGTAAATAATCCCCTCAAGGTGATCTCTATTTTGTTTTTTTGTTGTTTTTTTTTGAAGATTTATTGGGTTTTATCACAGTAATATTCACATCAGAAAAAGGAAAAACAAAAACAATCCCTCCCCCTCAAAAAAACTATGATGAAATAAAATAAAATGAAATAAAATAAGTCAAATAAAATAAAATAAAATAAAAAAAACAGGCAGGTAACCAAACAGACCCTGATATAGAAAAGGTCATTATGTGGTTACAAAAATGTGGTGGGCCCCTCGAGGCATTCTTGATATATTGCGTTCATGAGAACTGGACGGACACATGTCCGTACTTATGGGCGGACAACCTGAAGACATGATGCCTCTGGACACGGCTCTCACTGGTGCAGAGGCATAAAAAAAGAGTTCCGCTTTCACAATCACATATCTGACAGCGATGACAAGACAATTTTGTCCATAATTTAGGGGGAGAGAATGAACAGAAATTATATATGAACCGCTGAACTGAATAAATAACATTTTCAGAAAACTGAAAATTGTTTGGTTAGCAGCTGGTCAAACCTCCTTCGGTGAGTTAGGTTTTGCTGGAGAATTTTGGACTCACCTCAGTATTTATAAAATCCTGGCTACAGTTCTGGACATGTTCTCTGTAAAGACATGATGACTGTATATTCTTCTACTGACATCCTTATTATCAAAATTAGACCTTTCTACATGTAATGTGAAGCAAGGAATCATGGTTTTCGCCTTTCTTACTTTATGGTTTCCGTGTTGAAGTGACTTGCTTTAAGCACCCCCTGTGCTTGTGTACTTGAGTGTCCTTGCGTGCTGCAATAACATGATCCACTACCCCTGCGCTCCTTCCTCCTCTGTTTGCTCACAGGCACCAAATTAACAATTTGTGAATCAAAGGAGTCATTGAACACCCTCACTGTAATCCTATTCCACCTTTCATTTCACGTGTCTAATTTAGTTCGCCGCACTTCCCTAGACCTATCACCAGTCATCATCAGCATTAATGAAAATAAAAAAATAAATAAACTTGGATCTGAAGAGGAGGAGGAAGAGGAGGAGGAGGAGGAGGAGGAGGGGTGATGAAAACAATTATTTTAAGTCATTTTGTATTGGTTTGTCGCCGCCTTGAACGAACAAAGGCTGAGAGTGGTTTTTTTCTTCTTTTTGTTTTTTTGAGAGGTAGTAATTTATGTGGACTTGCTCTCGTAATTGGAGAGCGGGGAATTGGTGTTAGGATGGGGGAGCAAATGCAAAACAAAACTAGAAAGGATAGAAGATGGCTGTCTCTCTGCTTGTGTGTGTTTGTGTGTGCTGTGTGTGTGTGTGTGTGAAAATAAGAGCGTGGTGTTTTGGTGGAGCTCCTCTCATCTCTGTGAAGGCTTTTATCGTCTCCTCTGGTCGCGGCGCTGATGAGGAGCTTTACAGGCGGCGAGAAGGAGAAGCTTGTTAGAGAAGGGAGGTGTTGATGAGATAATTACACAGCTGTCATAGTCCCTGTCTGGCCCGAGAGCTGTGCCATCAACGTGTCTGCTTGTGTGTGTGTGTGTGTGTGTGTGTACATATATGTTAGCTGTCTGTGTGTATACTTGTACATGTTTGCTCGAATGTAGATTTCCAAAAAACGGTACAATGCACATTTTTGATTGCTGTCGCATGTTGTCTTCTATCTGTGTATGTATATATACTGTGTGTGTGTGTGTGTGTGTGTGTGTGTGTGTGTGTGTGTGTGTGTCATAGTGTGTGTTTCGACACTTGGTGTAGAATAATAGCTGCACTTTTCCCTTTGAAATGTATGGCTGTGTCTTCTGGGGTGGAAATGAGGTTTTGAGCATCTGCCATCTTCTCCTCCTATAGTTCCCCTTCCTTTCTCCGTGTGTGTGTGTGTGTGTAGTTTATTTTTTTTAAAGTCGACATTGTTGTTGTCGACTGTATGGCGCTGCAGGCAACCTCCAAGACAGCCCATAATTCTTCCATGTTGACTTCGGACACATACACTCCCTCTTTCAGCCTGCCATGACCACTGATAGGGACAGGTATAGTGTGTGTGTCTGTGCCTGTGTGTGTGTTTGTGTGCACATTGGCCGGCCCGGCTGATTTGATACATGCCGCGACATGAATGCCGGGCCGCAGGCGTCCACACACCCCGCTAACCTACCGGCCAGATTGAGTCGCGGGGCGGGGGTGGGAGAGGGAAAAAGTAATGGGGCGGGGAGGGGGGAAGTTGACCACCGCCCTGGGAAATATGTGGCGAGTCTCCGAGTGAACAAAAACAAGCTCTCAAGTCGGCGGACAGCTTTTTCATTTGGCGCTCTCCGAGATGTGGAGGAGGCACAGGGCAGGAGAGGAATGGGTGGAGGTGGAGGCGGCGCGGAGGGCCCGTATTTGTGGTTTGTGTTTCTGTTATGAACGGAACGCTGCGGAACAGGAACAAACTCAATTTCAGGCCCAGAGTCCTCAAAGGGGAAGCACATGGTGCCTCCACCCGCTGCTGCCACTTTAACCTCTTCACTGCTGCAGAACCCTTCACTTGGACCAACAGGAGACTTGAAGAGCTAGCTCTCATCAGCGTGTCATGAAGGTCAGTTAGTGCTCTAAAAAACAAGGCCTGCCTCAGGTAGAGCTGCAACAATCAATTAGTCCATCAAAAGAAAGTTAGTTGCCAACTTTTCTGTTCATATTTCAATCAAAAATATCATACACTCCTAAATGTAAGGATTTTCTGCTTTTCTTTCTTTTTGAAGAGCCTTTCGGTATTGGACTGTTGGTTGGACAAAAAAAAAAAAACAATTTGAAGACGTATCTTTAGGCTTCTTCAAAGCTGTGATTAGGGTTGGGTACCATTCACATTTGAACTGATATGTTACCATTACCGGTACCTGGAACTCAGTACCAGTTTTCGGTACTTTACTCTCTCTGTAATAACAAAAATGAAACTTCTGTTGTAGGTCTAAATGTTTCAATTTCAAGGTTATTAATTTTGAACATTTTGTTAATTATTTTGAGAATTTTACTCACCACACAAAATAAAATCCCTCTCTCTCCTCTTCCAAAATCCTCCCTACAACCTGCAACTTGTCAGTCTGCCACCAGGGCATATAATGCCGTTGTTTGTGTAACGAAGGAAGCACATGCCAACATGTTTAGTAAACTGTAAGGATATTTTTCTGCAGGATAATAACCATCAGTGATCCAATTAAAATTTAATATTAAACTAGAATTTCTCAGACCAAGAAACAGTTAAATGTATTTTATAAGATTGTAAAAGTGTTATTTTAATGTCAATAATGACAAATATCCACCATGAACCATCACAAAAAATAATCATAGCCTATGGAAAAAGGCTGGAAACAAGTACAAAAATAAAACCTAAAAAAGCTGCTAAGTTGCTAGTAATAAGTAAGAGTACTTTGTTTCAGTATTGAGAGGTTTAACACAAAAATTCAGTGAGTTATAGGTGCTGAGACAAAAAAAAGTGTTACAAGTTGCCCCCCTGGTCTCCCCTACTTTATTTCTAATTGAGTCTAATTAATTAATTATTTGTATTTTAATATTGGGAAATTGGAAATTGAGACCACTTGTGAAGTTTTATTGACGGAGACAATGATCGTTGCTAAGCAACCAAGATGCATCTCCAACTGTGCAAAAAGTAACAATATAACTGGCAATTTCTGGTCAATATGACCGCCTATGGCTGAAAATAATCACATTTTCTTTGCTTTTTTGTGATTTATGTATATTAAAAAAACATTTTAGATGAAAATACAGTCACTTTGAATCAAAGTCAGATATCAACAGCGTTGTATTTTTTACTTCAACAAAGTCATTGCACCTATAAATTTGAAAAAGGTCAAAATGATTGACTTGGTTGTTCTTGTGTCAAAAGTACTAAATTCGGTACCCAAACCTGTTTGTGATAAGCAGTGTCCATGTTTTTTTTTTGACATAAATTGACTGAACAATTAGTCATGAAAGTAGCTGGCAGATTAATCGATAATGAAAATAATTGTAAGCTGCAACCCTGGTTTCAATCCATCTGTTTCGTGACTTCATTTCTGAAGCACTTTTTATGTCCCGCTGTCCTGACAAAATCTGAAAATTAGGCAGTAATTAGCGACACAAACCAAAGCCTGTTCATGAAGGTGGAGGTGGGGTGCAGAGAATTGGGCTCCACTTCTGTTTTCTTGCATGTTAAAATGAGAAGAAGGGGAGGGAAAAAAAAAAGCACAAAGTGCTAATTACTGCCTTTATTCACACAGTTCCTGTCACATTAAAGCAAAGCAGCAGACATGCCACAAAACCCTATCGCTTGTATACAAGTCATAATTCAGACAGCTAGAGCAAATTAGATAAATGACTCCCACCACCTTCAAAGACAGAGGGATTTCTCATTTGAGTGGAAATTAAATGAATACCACTGGGAGCGGCTTGTGGATCTTCACACGGTCTGCTGTGGCGATAACACGCCGCCTCGCATGTTTTCGGATTCAGGGAGGGGATATATTTGTCCTTTTTTTTCTTGTCCTTTAATAATAACAGTATAGCAGAGCGAAATTCCCTCGGTGCGTCGAAGAATTATTAAATCCACTTGCGCCAGTACGCCGCTTTCATTATGTCACTTTGGTGGGCCGATGAAGAGCACTCAGAGGAGTGTAATTGGCGGCATCCATTTGTGACCTTGGCTAGAGTGCGAGGGGCCACCGCATCATCAATACGAGACGGCGGGATGTCGGCGCCCTGAGGGAGGGAGAGGCAGAGAGAAGGCTGGTGGATGGGGGAGGGATGGATGGAGGGATGAGAGGACGGTGGCACTGCCATCTGTCTATGTGTTCTGACCCAGTGCCCTCCTCAGCGGCCCAGTGCTCAAATTAGGAGGAGTGACACACCAGCTAATTGCAACACGTGAGCGTGTGTGCGCGTGTGTGTTTGTGTGGGAAGCAACAGTCTTTGCACGGAGAAATTAAAGAGATCATGAGGCTCCACTTGGCAAGATTTTTATGGAGGAATATTTCCGTCTTATTAGCCTAAATCATGAAGTGGAGCTGCAGTAGACAAGAGTGCTCTATCCCCATTACCGCGCTTTGCACTCATCCGATTTGCCTCCATGAATTGTGGGTGTAGACACTGCTTGACCTGCAGGAAGTGACAAATTGACACTTCACAGCAAAACACTCTCTCCAAACCAGCAGCAACCAAACGCCGCGTAGCGCTGGACTCGGATTAGATCTCGTCTCTTTGGCGTGCTTCTGCACAGGTTGGTAATAACAACCATCCTGTGTGCAGTTTGTCACATTACAAGGAGTTCTCGCAATAGAAGTTCATTACTTTCAGAATGGCTGACTTCTGCTATTTGGAGCCACCAGTCTGCCTGGTACAATTTTAAGAAAGGGTTCATCATTTGTGCCCACGCAGGTGTTTTCAATAAGTCTGGCTAATTAGATATTTTTTCATGCTGAGGATGTGCAGAACTGTGCTGGAGATTTGTAAAGTCACCGAACTTTAAGTATGTAAAGCTCCATATTAATTAGTAGTTTATGTATTAATGTTGAAGAAATACAGAATTATCCTCCAATTAGTCAGTCCAGCACTTTGGTTCAGGCTGAAATAACAATGGGATCTTTTGCCTTTAGGTTTGGTACAGACATTCAGAGTGCGAGTGTGATAATACCTTAAGCATCATCAGGTCAAAGTTTAAATTAGTTTATTGCCAGATAACTGCAAAACTAACGACATTCCCATCAAACTCAGCTGTACTTTGTGACAAGTTCTAATGAGTAGTGTTTTTCCAATACAGATACCACTTTTGGAAAATGCCTTTGATGCTGCTTAAAATGCAAATTCAGTTATTGGCAAGTGCACAAGTCCATGCATCAAATTTGATACCGCATAGTTTATTCTTTATTCTTTGTTCGAGTGCACCAAAATGTATATGGTCAGTGGAGGACAGAAACACCAGTTTGCACCGCCTGCGTCATTGTAGTCAGCTCTTAGTGAGTAGAAGCCTCTGTCAGGAGGAGGAATAATCTGGTGGATTGTGTCTGAGCTCCTCTAGGAGTTGCTGGTGTGTTGGCAGAGACGCTGCAAACCTGACTGACTGACTGGTATCGTTAGTACTCAGTGTATATACTAACATACATATACATCTCTGTTACTGAACAGACGCTGTTATTTCATTCTTTACTTCCTGATTTGGTTTGGTTTTGTGAGGATCCGTGGTAAAACCCAGAGCAGAATTTTTGAGTTGTGTTTCTTTTATGATTGTGAACTGCATTGAACTTTTTTGGGGTTGTTGGAAAAACGAAATGGACTCTTTACTGAATGGCTTAAACATTTTAAGATTTTTCCTTTAAATGTACTGGTATTTATATATTCAGTATTAGCCCATTCACAAAGTTCAGGTATCAGAATTGATATCCGAAATTAAAAAACGGTGTTGGAACATCCATATTAATAAGCTCTCATCAATCTTGTATCCAGCAGCAACACACAGCTTTTTCAGTGCAGAAGCTCTGATAAGCCCACTGAACACTCAATATCAAAAACCAGACAACTAGCAACTAGCTAACTTTAAAAGAAGCAGATACTTGAGCAGCTAAAGAAAGCAAAGACATTGCACAACATTTTTTTTTTTGCATAAATATTATAAAATTACGAAGAAAAATTCTACATGATGAAAAAATTACAATACATCAACTTACCATCCACCAAATAATTAACTTCCATGGCCTCTACCATTTCTGACAATGTCACAACTCAAGAACTTTCACTTTGGAGGTCACAATACCACACGAGTTCAAGAGTTCACATCTTCTCACGAACACGGTAAAGCCCCGTTTGAAGGCAGCATCAGCTCATGTCCTGTAGTTCTTCTACTTCCTATGCCACAATGAATTCAGCTTTAAAAGAATCATGCAGGTGTTTGTTGTGCCGTCCTAGCAGGTGTTCAATAAAAGTTAAGCATGAAGTCCGATAGCAGTCAGGCACAAGTGTGCTCACATAATGCAGAGGAGGTCTAAACAGCCAGAAGTGAAAAACCTGTGTAAGTGTCTCATTGATGTGGAGACACTCTAAGTACTTATCACTGTGATGTTTTCTGCAGATGCCATTAGTCACTTAGCACCTTAGTTGGTACAATGGTTCTTTCTCCTTTCAGTCAAGATGAATTTATCAACTATTAATGTCTGCGTAAAGGACAAAGTGAGTTTTTCTTAGAACATAGTTCCTGAAAACATGAAAAGACTGAGAACTATGTAGCACTGAATTGTGGAGTTCAACCGTTAAACTGTTGTTCACGATTTCTGTGTTCAGGATTTTTTTTTGGGCGGACCTGAAACATGGCTCGGTGACGTGCCGGAGCCATGATCCCCCAGCACTAACAACACAGTCTCCCCCTCCCCTCACCCTCCCTAATGGTCAGTTATGAACATACCTTCAGCAGTTCTCTCAGTCCAAATCAGCCCAGCAGTTCACTTCAGCTCACTTCAGTTCCAACAACCCAGTACAGAAGAAAAACAACACCATCCTGTCACCGTCCTCTGGCTCTGGTGGTTCAAACATGTCTGGACATGTCCGATAAAGGTTGTTTTAGATTATAGTGGTTTTTGACACTGAGACAATGGATTGGAGACGCCCCCAGAGCAAAGAAAATTTTTCCATGATTTTGAGACCTAATTTTACAAATTTGGTTGGTGGTTAATAACACACATTTCTGTGGTGTGACAAACTCAGAACACACATTCATTGCTGCTTAACAGCATCTTTAAAAATAAAAAGGAAGGTTAATTGTCAAGTTTTCCTATTTGTCAGCGGACTAATAAACTGCAAAACGCTGCATATTCAGAATATCTCATATTGAATATTTATAGTCTAATATTTCTTGAACTTCAACTTTGCAACATTTCCTCTGCGACCGCAAAGTGATGCCTTATAATCTCTGAGAGTGTGTCTGAGAACTCATCAGTATGAGCAAAAAGTATACGGACATGAACTTGGCCAGCTGAGGCGGAGGAGGCCAGGCGTGCCTTGCAGTTCACTTCCTGCTTCAAGGCAAAAGCGTTACATATTGTAGCTTTAACATGCAGGAGAGACAGGAGGAGAGCAAGTGTCAGACAGAAAGATGAAGGATGAGAGATGGAGAGCTAAGAAGTGTGAAGTGTTTTGTTAAACTCATTCTAATGTGAGGAACATCACTTGGTTGCTTGACAAGCAGCCCCAGGGCAGAGATCATATTAGCTGGAAGTGTTGAAGGGGGGAGGGACCTGCACACACACACACGCACCTGCTAGAGCGAAAGATATGGATGCTGCCAGTGGGTGGAATTAGTGGTTCACTAAGTTCTTCATCCACTTTCTCCTCATCCATCCATCCCTCTTCCCTGTTACACCCTGCCACTCAGATCTCAAGGTGTGTTCAGACAGAATGTGAGGTGAATTTGCAACAAGATTTCATACAAAGTCAATCGAAAGATGTCAGTGGGCGCAAACAGACGCAAATTAGCTCTAGGCGATGTAAACAGAGGCGAAAAGACGTCTACGAGATGTTGAGTTGATGAGATGTTTCAGCTTAAGTGAAGAATCTGCACTTATCCCAGGACTTATACAGAGAGGAGAAGAAAAATGAAGAGCGGTGAGGAAAATAACAGGAAGAAATGTAGTTTCTGGTGAGTTCTGACACCACTCAGAGGCTCAGCTGTCACAAACTGTAGCAAAGTACAGTCACAGTCAGTGGACAGCTAGCAAAGCATCATGCATACTTTGACGGCACGGACAATAGAGAGTGCATTTAAGCCCCGCCCACATCGGAGGGGAAAACAATTCTTGAGTCTCCATTGACTTGTATCGTGTGACGGTGCCTCTTGGCACTTTCCGTCTGCTAGCAAACACAAAGATGTCTAAAAGCTGCTATGTGCTGGGATGCATGAACAAAAAGTTGAAGAACCCAGAACTAATTCTTTTAAGCTGCCAAACAGAAAAATACAAGTATTTAAGAAGACAAAAGTCGATACAGATGTGAGGTGCCAGCAGAATGAACGGAGAAACTGTGGGATCCTGACACTCAGTAACGTTATCCCTGGATTACAGTTGCTAAATTGACCAGATAAACTGCAGAAATTGAAAATAACTTGGCTACAAAAGGCCTGGTTTTGATCTTTGTTAGGTTAAATGCTGATCTAACCTGGAGAAGCGATCAAATAGTTATATGTTATATTAAATTATTTTCCCTCTAGCCATTCTGTGGCATCATTTCTCAAAAAAAGCAAGGTAATGAGAAGGAACACTGAGATTTACTGGAAATATTGAATTTGTCAGTTTAACTTTTCCTCCCTGGTAAACATAAGGTGCTAAAATAGTACGTTGATGTGCTGAAATCGAATGTTTTTAGGACGCTTAAGACACTTTGTAAGCGTTAAAGCACTTGGTTTGATATTGTGCTGTCATTGGCTGGTCAGGAGAAGTAAATATGAATTCACAAACATTCCAGGTGTCAAATTCATGCAAGTAATTCAATTTGCGTTTATCTGAAATACCTTTACAAACTGTCTATGCAAACTTTCAATTCAATAATAAACTCAGTCTCTTATAGCTAATAATGTCCTAAGCTAATAAAGCTCACTGGTGACCATTTTGGACTCAATGTTCTCCTAAAGACACGTGTTTCTTCTATGGTTAATATTTTCTTTAACATGGTTTTCCCACAAAAAGTTAAAAAAAAATAAACAAAAAGAAAAAATGAAAAGGGTCTAAAAGCACATCTACTCTTTCTCTTTCATAGAGAGATGAAATACAGTCCCTGTGGTGGCATTTTGAATTCGCTACGTACCAGATCTGGCTTGCTTGGGGACGACGAAATCTTTTTGATTTGAAGATTTTTGGGAAGTGCACAGACATCTCCCCCCTTTTAGTAGATTAATATGAAAACACCTCTCTCGTGACAAACCTTGACCAGATACATGGTCGTGGTCAGACAGTGTACCAGAGATAAACATAAGAAAAACACATTTTTGAGCAGAGGGGATCTTTAAGAAAATAAGCTCTCAAAAATGACTAAATTACACGGTAGGTGTAGGTGGTAATGACATATTTATCAATACTGTGAATATAAAAATGAACACCTTTTTAAAACTCATTAAACATGTCTGTCAACTGACAAGTGGCTCAACAATTAAATCCCTAAAATGTATGAAAAATCAAGAAATTAGATCTAAAATGGTTAAAGTCTCAGCATTTATTGTTTTGAGTATAATAATTCTCTGGGCTGCTCTGGGTCACATGATGGTGTCAATGGTTTGTTATATTATTTCTGAATTTTTAAAGAATAAAGAAGGAAAAAGAGCTCCACAAAGCAGTGCTGAGTCATGGTCTGATCTGCAGATGATCGTCACTTAAATCAGCAGTTTGTTGGATATTTTACAGTGACAGGGAGATTTGGTGCCGTTTCACGCTGCACATTTAACGGTAAACATTTTGTTTCCTGCTCTATTCTGAGCCTGGACCACTGAGGTCCCAGTTCTGAGGGCTCCAAGGGTGAAGCAGGTCAAGGTGACATCACACGCTGTGACACCCGGCTCAGACTTGCCGTGACGACCGTCCCACCTCATCAGTCACACCTGTCAGACAGGTGTATTCGCGTGTGTGCGCGGCTCTGTCGGGTGCCGGTGCACGCAGAGGATGGTGATGAAGGACAGGATGGATGGGGGAGGACGGGACAAACAATCATTTAAAGTTCATCGCTCACCAACCCCTGTTGTTGTTTTCTTCTTTCTCTGCAGTGAATCTACTGGACACGACAACGATCACAGGAGACTGGGGCTGGCTAACATATCCGTCGCATGGGGTAAGAACAACAATGTTCTCTGAGGAATTTATCAGAGCATGACATTTTCACATAACAGGACAGGACAAATTACAGAAGAGGGCCAGGCAAAAATTTAAAAAAATCAGAGGAGGAAGAGTCTTTCTTTTTTTGTGTGTGTTTTTTAAAATAAATTGAAATGTCGAGACTAAAGTTTAAATGTTGAAAATAAAGTTGAAATGTCAAGAATTCAAAATGTTCAAAGAAGTCAAAATGTTCAAAATAAAGTTTGAGGATGAAGTTGAAACATTTAAAAAGTTTAAAAGTTAAGAAGAAAAGTTGAAATGTCAGGAATGAAGTTGAAATGTTGAGAATAAAGTTTAAATGTTGAGAAAGAAGTCAAAACATTGAGAATAAAATTGAAATGTTGAGATGAAAAGTTGAGAATAAAGTCAAAAATGTTGAGAATAAAGTTCGAGAATAAAGCTGAAGTGCCAAGAATAATGTCAAAATGTTGAGAATAAAGTTAAAATGTTGAGAATAAAGTTTGAGAATAAAGTTGATTATGCAAAGACTTAAGTCGAGATGTTGAGGATAAATTGAAATAGTTGAAATACAGAGAATAAAGTCAACAAGTTGAGAATAAAGACAAAATGTTGAGAGGAAAAGTTGAGAATAAAGTCGAAATTTAAGTCAAAATGTTGAGAATAAGGTCGAAATGTTGAGAATAAAGTTGACAGGTCAAGAATAAACTTAAAAATGTTGCGAGTCAAGTTGAAATGTTGAGAATAAAGACAATTTGGTTTTCTCAACTTTATTCTAAGAAAAAAAAAACAACTTTTATGCCTGGTAGCAATAGTGAAACTTTGACTTTAACATTTCAACTTTATTCTCAAAATGCAAGATAAAACTTTCCTCTTCTGATTTTTTTGTCATAAGCTTGGTCCTAAATCTCTTCCACAATAATTTTATACTTAAATAGCGTTGAAAGTTCTTTTAACTCCTGATGCAACAATTATGAAGACTGTACATGTGGAGCGTCAGCATGTTTGAGTCATCCTTACTGTCACGTGTGTCTGTGGAAAACCCAACCACAAAAATTTCACCACACAAAGCGACACCTGTTGCCAAGCTATTCCTATTTTTATCCCATCCGAAGCCATGTGAGGCGGTGATTTTCCAGTTGACGGGGAACCTGTGCTTATTAAGTGGGATCCGGTTGTAATGCTGACACCACAGGCTAATTACATGTTCGTCCGTCGCAGCCAGACAACTACACGCAACGCTCACCTAATTCCAACATGAGCGGCGACATCTCTTTCAGCCCCCACCACATATTGGCAGAAAGGTGCAAATCACAGAAGGGGGTGGGGTGGGGGTGGAGGGGTAGCCTAGCCCCCGGGGGGAAGGAAGAGGAGCGGGAGGCGGAGGGAAGCAGGAGAGAGATGAAAGAGAGAGGACGAGGTGACGGCGAGGGCACGGCGTCGCCGCATTAGCATATTGTAATGCCACATGATGATGCCTGGGGTGATGAATTAGGACTCCAGCCGTGATCTTTATAGCAGCGAGATGCCACCGTGTCCCAGGCTCCCCCGGCTGTCAGTGAAGTGGTAGAAACATTTAACTCACCTCCGGCCCACACAACAGAAGGCGGCGTGATTGAACGTTGGCCAGGAGGAACAGATGGATTGTCTTTCAACTCCTGAGAAAAGAGCTGGAAGAATTGGATTAGAGTTTTGAGCGAAATGACTCCTTCTGTGTAAAATCAGCGTGAGAAGTGAATCTCCTCCGCGCTGACAGGCGCCTGTTATAACATCTAGATTACATAAACTCAGCCAGCCTGTGGTGTTTCATTTAATTGGTTCAATATGCCAGAAATACTCACTTCTAACTTGATGAGAGACGTTTTTTTTTTTTTCTCACTGAGTTCCGGCACATGAAATGTTTGATTGAATGGATTTAGAGCCGGAGCTCAGCCTTGTGGCGTTGTGGTCAGGTTACGTAAGGTGTGCATCTTGTGCCGAATGGATGGCGAGGATCTGAGGAAGGTAAGGAAGCTGTGCAATGGTTCATTCTCATCAGACTGCTTTCAAAGTGACATAAGTCTACAGTGGAGTCTACCCCCCCTGCTGTAGACCTGTCCTCGCAGCCGTGAGTAGCTTTCAGTGTCGTCTGATTTGAGCTCTTGTGATTGCAGGTGTGAGTTGTGTGAGGGCTGAGGTGCATCAGTGCTTCTATTCAAAATGACAAATCTTTCCAACACTTGCTGTGAAATTTGCTATTTCTACTGCTGCAGGAAAACTTACAAGCCTGAAATGTTTCATTACTACGGCCACAAAGCTGTGGCATGACTGAATGATTACAAAGGTTATTAATATTGATACACTCTTAGAAATAAGGGTTCTTCTTGAAGGATTGGAACCATTTGCCTCTGAAGAACTCTTTTTTGAAGAAAAGAGTTTTCTTTGTCAGTCTAAGGGTCTCATTAAAATCTTTTTCATCCAAAGAACCCTTTTTGGAAGAAAGTTCTTGAGTGATTGTTGAAATCCAGTAGAACTCCCAGGGTGGGTTCTTGATAAAACCTTTGGAATATAAAAGGGTTCTTACTGTAACCCCTGGGTCGTTCTAGATGAAACCCTTAGAATATGAAAAGGTTCTCAGGAAGAAACCTGTTGGTGTGGTTCTAGATGAAATCCTTGGAATCTAAAAACTTTATTGGGAGAGCTCCTGGGTGGGTTCTAGATGAAAGGCTTGTCATATAAAAGGTTCTCAGTAGGCCGAGGGGTTTTGATGAAACCCGCAGAATATAAAAGGGTTCTTGAGAGAGCCTCCTGGGTGGGTTCTAGATGAAACCCTTAGAATATAAAAAGGTTCTCAGTAGAACCTCCTGGGTAGGTTCTACATGAAATACGTAGAATATAAAAGGGTTCTTGGTAGAACTTCCTGGATGGGTTCTAGATGAAACCCATAGAATATAAAAAGGTTCTTGGAAGAGGCTTCTGGGTGGGTTGTAGATGAAAATCTTGTAAAATAAAAAGGTTCTCGGTAGACCTTTCTGGATGGGTTCTAGATGAAACCCATAGAATATCAAATGGTTCTTGGGAGAGCTTCCTGGGTGGGTTCCAGATGAAAGCCTTGCAATATAAAAATGTTCTTGGTAGATACTCCTGGGTGAGTTCTTGTTAGCACCCTTAGGAGGCTGAAAGTTTCATTGACAGAGTTATTGGTGGAGCCATTACACCATAGAAAGGTTCCCTGTAGAACCTCTCACACTGGGTTTCTGGATGAAACCTTTGACAGATGGCTCTAGGTATAACCCTTTGTGTTGGGTTCTAGGTAGAACTCTGAAAGGTTGTACCAAGAACCAAAACGGGTACTCCTATGGGGACAAGCCAAAGAACTCTTAATGGTTCTAGTTAGCACCTTTGCTTATCAGACTGTATTTAGTGCTTAAGGGCACAGATCTCATTACAGCCTAGGTGGCGGACAGTGGTGGACTGGGGAAGAAATTCAGCCTTCGACTTTTTGGACTTCTCCAATGTCACATTTTAATTTCAGTTTGTGCTTATTACTCGACCTTTTACTTCGAGCTGTGAGAAGAAGACAAAAGGTCGGTTTTAGCTCCACTTCCTTTGTTACTTTATGCCATTTACAAGGTTCATTATTAGAAAGTGGGTCAGCTCAATTTATGTGAATTATTAACGTTAAAATACCCTCTGCTCCTGGCGGTCTTTCAAGTGGACAGACTGTTAAACCAAACTCCATTCTAAAAGCAGGTGTTTTATGTCAGGGACATATTTTTTTTCACAGTAAAAACTTAAGTCACAGCATCACTGAGACTCTTTTCTGATTCGCTTCGATCTACAGGCACAATCGGCACACATACCATTTACTCAACGATGAACAAAAGAATGAACTCGAAGAGTCTCAGTTGTTATTGCTTGAATATATGAATTTAACACAGCATGAATCTGTTGACGGAGAAGATCTTGTTAGCCGTCTGGAATTTCTCCAAGGCCCAACATATCTGTAGCCCCAGACACTCAGTCTGCTCAGTAGGTTTGCCATTTGTGAAGGACAGCGACACTTTCTTCATCTATAAATTTCTTCAACACTCAGTAACATCATTAACTAACCTGTGATGAAGAGTTTGCCGCAGACATACACATATTGGCTGGCCAGGCCCCACAGTTAACCATGTTCATTCTCTCCATTGATAGCCTAAAGTCACAGATCTCTTCCTTTACTGCCCCTCACTTTTAGGGGAAATAATCTTATCAAAACCAAAAATCGTAAAAACTGATTGAAATGAATATATATACACCCAATTAGAAAGAAATGAACAAATCTTCATTGGCACCCACTTTTAGGAGCCAGAACTCTACACACTGTGATAAATGCTCAATAGTTTACTCTATCGATCAGTAAACCGAGACTTTTGTAATGCTGGAATAAATCAATTTGGAACAAACAATTAGCATTTTGCCACATTACTGTGACTGACTAATCAGACTGAAAGGATCCGAGAATAGAAACTGAAAAACGTTTCTCCTCCAAAAGCTCCTTTTGTAATGATTGTGTATATGAATTGACATGCAGTCAAAAGATTTGGAGGATGTTGCTTCTAAGTTGTTTCTGAAAACCAAAATTCATTTGAAAATACCACTTTTCATAAAAGTCTTGAGTTTTTCTTTTGATGTTATAACAATACTAAAAATGTCAAGTCATTTGAGAGTTCAATCCTGTACTGTGAATTTGCAGAACAGTAAATTTCCAGGTAAGGGCTTTACATAAGGCATAAAGTAGCCTAGGTTATTATTGTGAAATAAACCCTGACAGGCTGATGCAGTATCATCTTGGATCATCCTAAGAGGGTTTATTGCTCAATAATGACCTGCCCGCTGTACATTACCTCACTTATTATATGGTTACTTATCAAAAAAATATTTTGATATAAAGTATAAATTTAAAAATGATTTTATTGCTCCTGCAGAGTCTATGATCAGAACTGTGCCCATAACAACTGTCTTTTCTTCATAGCAATCTGTTATACAGTCTGTTATTCAGAAATAACAGACCTTAGAATGCTGCAATTGACCAGTGAGAACTGAGTATTTAAGAAAGCCATGTAATACATTGTTTTAACTGGCAATAGGGCTAAAACTATATAAACGGTGTCATGCAAATGTCTTGCTAAGCAGAAACCATTAAACAAAGCCACAGTCACACAGTCTAGAGGGTTAGGTCACAGGAAAGACTACCTCTGTGCTTCTTACAGCGCCAACATAAAAATGACATCTAATTATTAATTTTAGATATTTTCTCTAGGGTACAGTGTGGTATATCCTATCCAACTGAAATCTTGGATAGGATATACCACAAGTTCTATTAAATTCTTATATGTGTGGCCAGATCAAATATGATGAGACCGGACACAGAATAAAATTACGTCGTGGGTCTTTATTCCCTGACTGCATTTAAAAAATAAAGCTGTATTCATTCTGTAATTTTGAGGGTTTTAGAAATCATAATGATTAAAAAATAGATTTTTTTTTTTTCCTTTTCCTGTGCTCTCCCTGCACTTTTCATCACTTAATATCAACTTCAATCTGAGTATAGCAATACTGGTAAACAGTAGTGTAGTACCACAATATAGGAACATTTACAGTTGACAGACTTGAGCTCTATGCCTCCTGTTTACAACTCTGATGAACTTCAGGTTTAAAGTATATACTAGATTTGACTAGACACTACTAGACAATACCAGAGTATTAGACAATACTAGACAGTACCAGACAATACCAGACAATACTGGACAGTAGGGCTGAACGATTCAGAAAAAACATCGAAGTGCATTTATTAGGAAATGATAATTCTTACATCATTATTCTTATTTTGATTGAAAAACATGTTAAAATGACTATGGTGTGATTTTTTTAGAGGAATCTGTACCAAATGAAGATGATTTCTTCAGTCTGTAGAATCAGATGCGTATGATAGGACGTCTCTGCCTCGCAACATTCATTCATTTGAACATTTTTCATCACACTGCAACAAATATCGCACCTCCTGAGATTTGAAAATTGCAGAAAGCCATATTGTGATTTCAATAAAATTTCAATTAATTGTGCAGCCCTACTAGACAGTACTAGATAACAGTAGTAGCTTTTTCTAAATAAAGAAAATACCAAAAAAAAAAAATTTGTTAAGCTACAAAACTTATGAATTATATTACAGTGAAGTGCATTAGCTCACTGGATCCCTTGTACTCCTTGTTCACCTGGCTACATATGATAACTTTGAAAGTGAAGTGTTTGATGTTATGTTTTCACTTGATTTGGTAAGAGTGAGAGAAACACTGTAAATACTGTGCTCCAATAAGCACATAAGCAGAAAACACTTTCATGTAAGATTATGTATATTATGTATGTAAATAATGCCTGCAAGCTGCCTGAGATCAGCAGCATTTCCAGGATTCAGTACATCCTCCATGTTGACAGTAGTAGTCCATGTACAGATTACTGTGCACCTCACTTTAACAATACATTACTGCTCGTTCATAGAATTAAGATTGCTCACATTGTGGCGACCGACAGCGATAGCGTGTCATTTATCTGTGTACACAGTGTTAGTTAGAAAAAAAAGAAGCTCTCTCTGCTTGTACAGTGTGAGTAAGTCGCTGCTCTGAAGGCGCTGCTGTCCTCGGTGTGGGAGGTTTGATTTACTCGGAGCAGTAAGTGCCACTGTAGACGGGGTATGTTTTGAGCTTGATAATGATGCATTCAAAATGATTCTTCAGCAAAGCCATCAGACCGACAGCAGCAGCAGCAGCAGCACTTTATTGCTGTGGGCCTGCTTCTGCTTTCAGTGTTTTCAGCCACGCTGACTGGAATCCAGAAAAGTACCAATGTCTGAGTGTTGGAAATCCCTCTTTGCACTGCTGAAAATTTTCAGAGCTTTTACTTAAGATGATAAATTCACTGTGTACTTCAGCTTAAAGCTGTAATATGTAACATTTCTGCATTGAAATGACTGAAAATGTAAGACCTATAGGGCTATAGACTAGTGGCCTGGTAGCTCAGCTGGTAGAATGTGCTCACCATGTTCTGAGGCTGTGAGTCCTCTGCAGCGGCTGTGGGTTTGACTCCCGCCTGTGGTCCTTTGCTGCATGTCATCCCCCAATTTCTCTCCCCTTTTTCCGTCATATCTTAAGCTGTCCTATAAACCAAAGGTATAAAAGCCCCCAAAATATTATTTTTAAATTCTATACCAATACTTGACTTCAATACCAGTTCCAGGACAATACCTCTTCTGATACCAATTTTATAAAATCCATTTAAACAAAAAGAAAATGACACATTACGGCACAACTATTAACTTCAATGGTTGTTACTCTGCACACTTTCTTCAGCTTAGATAACTGGACTAAAATCAAGAAACTGATTGAATATCTGTACAGTAAAATAATATAAATAACTGTCAACGGCCTGGTAGCTCAGTTGGTGGAGTGTGCGCCCCGTGTGCCAAAGTTTTGGGTCTATTGCAACGGCTGTGGGTTCGACTGTCTTGTCCATTGAAGGCATAAAAAAGAGCTGGTATAGTGTGTTTTTTTTGTGTGTGTGTGTGTTTTTTTTTTTTTTTGGCTGAAAACAATTGCCTCTCGCTGATGGAAACCAGGCTGATTAGAGTCTGAGAGTGAACTAAAACAGTAAACCAAATCAATGAGCTGAAAGACACTTAAATGTCACAGAGAGCTGAGGTGAACTACAGAGTTGTGTGAAAAATTATGTGTGAATTTGTATGTGACACCTGCACATTATGCCTTTATCTACTCCTAAAACAAAAATATGGATTAGTACAGCTTTAAAGGAGCAATATGTAGCAATCGCACTTCCAAAAACGAGTACAGCAGTCCAAATAGTGAGTTGGACTGTATATTAAGTCCAGCTATTGACTGTGTATTAAATGGAGTGAGCACCTATGTATTTAGTATGTTTCCCACCACCGCCTCCTCCTCAGACTCGAGGAAGCTCAGGCAGGCTGCAGGAGTGCCGTACACGTGCAACAGCATAAATTGACAATTAAGGGCGAGGATCAGCTATTTATAACTGTCACTTGTCTGCCAATGGAAAACTAAGTCAGTTATTCTGAAAACAAAAGCACACTGAGTTTGAGTTTTATGACTACCCGTCTTACTGACTGCAAGACTTCTTTAACATTTTGCTCAATTTAACCGTTATAAACATCTAGTCCTTCTATAATTTTATTAAAGATTTCTTACGACTCATAAACAGACACTTTACTCATTTGGCGAACTTTCGGCATTACTTTGAATTCTAATTAAAGTGAAACAGACAAAAAATAGATACAAAATTTCAAAGGTTGGTGTATTGTTGCAGTAAATTACAGTATATATATTCTGTAATTTCTCCTTTAACTTTGGCTGAACTAAACAATAACCAATAAGTATTTTAAACGATCATATTGCATGTGATTGTTAAGTGAATCTTTTCTTTAACACAGACATTACTCACAGTGTGACGGATATGCATGGTGCCTCAGACAGTATATTTGTGTGTGTGAGAGAGAGAGAGAAAGAGAGAGAACAACATTGCTGAGACCTCATGGGTTCTTTGACAAATGGATGTTTTGACAGTTTCTAACTCTCACACACACACACATTCACACATACAGTGCACATATAAGGTCATTTTTTGCCATCCTGACAGTTTACAGTGTTATGAATGTGCCATGCTAGCAGCATCAGTTTTTCAGCTGCCCTCTGCTCCGGGCAGCGGCAGCGGTTCTTTGATGGTCTTAGCTCCAGAAAATACAACTGCAGCTGAAGGAAAAGATTTCTGTCGCCGCACGATTATGTCACACAAAGCCGTTATCGTTGGGTGCTGAGAGTGACTTGTGTATGTCCGGTCACGCCGCGTTTGATCCACAAAGCGGGTGAGAAGTTTGGATTCTGCAGCATCATGTGAAATGTACTGTTATATAACAAATACATTCAACTTAGCTCTTCTGTTATCCTGCAGGTCCGGTGATGTTATTTTTACATTGAAATGTTGACCAGGAGGGGACACACATGTCACTGCGAGCCAGCGGAGGTGAGGGGGAGACAGAAGGAGAACTAGATAGAGAGGCTGCCCACGGGGAGAACAAGAGGAATAAGTGTCAAGTCTGTGCTGGAGGAAGATGGATTAAAATTGTCAGCCTGTAGTTTCCTGAATGTGAAGTCATTTCTAGACAGAGGGACAGGGGTCGAGGAGGGTGGGGTCTATTTTTATTCCATTTTTTTTTTTTATTGTACTGCTTGCCAGCTGAATTCCCTTTCCATTTAGGCATACTGTATTTTATCTTCAAAGCTGCACTAACCAATATTTTTGTGCGTCTTTTTTAAAGGACACCTAATGTCGGTCATCAACCTCATTTTCAGTGACAATCAATGGACAATGTTAGCGGCTAGCTGGTAAACATAGTGCAGCATTTAGCCGCTAGAGAGAGAGAGATATTTATTAGGAGTTGGTGGAGACCAAAATGGAGCTACAAGGAGAGTGAATATATTTGTGACAGAAATACAACACTAAACGAATGCTAATGTTGCTCTGAGTCTGCTGGATGCATGGGTGCCAGAGGTAGGAGTCCAAGCCTTAGTCTATTTTTCCCCATCATGCAATGCTGGACTGAATTTGTTGTATTCAGAGCTGAGGTCCACCATTCCAGTGGGACCCAACTTAGGAAGAATTATGAACGTAGTCAATGGCAAGAAACAAATTATTCTTTGATGCCATTTGATTTGTGCCATGATTTACACATATGATGTTTGTCAATTTAAAGGATAATTTCATTAGTCAAGAAATTTGCAGTTTGTCATAAAACTGTTGACGTATCAGACTGTGAAGATACATAATTAGAAAGACTGCGCACTCAGAAGTCTCCCCAAAAGCTAATGTTAGCCACTGAAGCTATGATGCCTGTGTGTTTTTGTACCCAGATGTAGTCACACAACACCAGGTTTTACTAGTTCTTTCTCTTCACGGCTGATTAAAAGACCAGGAGCTGCTCGATAAAACACTTCAGGTAAAACAATGTTACAAGGGTCAGTAAGATTAGTGTTGGTGACGTGTTTGTGCAAGAGAGACGTACTGTAGTTCACTGAGCAGTTTCACACAAAACTAAACTACGACAAACCTACAACAAACTCTCAAACTATCTTCAATATCTTGTTAATATTTTTCAAAGTAAAGCCCTGTGTGGCACACTGGAAAGGGTGTGACTTTGCCTGCCTTGTTGGAGCTGGAGGAGACCAAAACAGAGCTAAAAGAAGAATAAAACTCTATTACTTAACTCATTTATATGAGAAGAGAAACATGAAACCAAATGAAGGCTAATTTTGCTTTGTGTGTCTTGGTGGAATTTGCAGAAAGTGGGTCCAAGGGGCCATTGCCTTCTCAGAACATGGAGGTTTATGTTGAGTGTTACATCTGGCTGTTAAATTTCTTGACACCAGATATATTTCACCAGTGTTGCACACACTGCCTGGCCCCCACATTCTGGACTGAATCTGGCGCCCTTGGCTGTCTGATTGGAAGTTTGCCATAAGAACTGCTGCTGTAGATGTGTATTAATCTACGGCTGAAAATAGTCTTAAAGCAATTCACTATTTTCCCTCTGTTTGAGTAATGTTTGCTAAAAACTGCAGTTACCTGTTTATGTAGCCTTTTCTAATGATGAAACTATGACAGTTTATGAAGGCCATTTGCCACCCATCCATTGTCCGTAAACGCTGGAGGCTGGAGCCTATCCCAGCTGACATTGGGGCGAGAGGCGGGGTACACCCTGGATGAGTCACCAGTTCATCACAGGGCTGAGACATAGAGACAAACAACCACAGCGTGCTCACATTCACACCTACAGGCAGTTTAGAGTTTTCAATAAACCTATTATGCTGCATGTCTTTGGACTGTGGGAGGAAGCCGGAGCACCTGGAGAGAACCCACAAGGACACAAGGAGAACGTGCAAACTCCACACAGAAAGGCCCTGCCCCAGCCACAAACTCCCCAGCCCCGAGCCAGCTGGGGGATTCAAAGTCAGAAACTTCTTGCTGTGAGGCGACCACGCTAACCACTGCACCAATGCGCCATGGCCATTTTAAGTTTAAAAAAAAAGAAAAAGAGTAGAGTAGTGGGTAATATTCTGCAATTGAAGTTGTAAAAAAACTGCATAGTCTTAAGGATTAAGGAAAAAAATGATAAAATCATGCATTTGTGACAAAAAACTCAGAAATTCTGTGGGCATTAAATCACAAATTTATGAGAAAGAAAGAGAAAAAAAACTCATTCCAGATATGTAAAGTGCATCAAGAGCTACTAAGGTTGGATCAAAACCTTGAAAAGTGAAGAGAATTTTTCTTGTAAATTTATGACTTTAATCTAAAAAAATTGCTACCTTGGCCATCAAATTGTAAAATGTATTTATTTGTTTATTGTTTAACCTACAATGCTCCTAATACGCGGTTGTAGTTTTTCAATACGACCTATTTTACCCATTTACTCATTTTGGTAATGGTGGTTATAGACTTTTCTTGGGATTTGATGACATAAGAAACTGCAGCCCCATTTTTTAACAATTAAGACACTAAATCACTGAACAACTGCACACAACACAGCTTGCATGAAAAATAGAGGCCAACACATCACCAAGGTGCGAGCTTGTTGTCCTAGAAAGATTACAGGATGGAAGGAAAGGGATGGAGAGACTGAGAAAGAGAAAGGAAAGCAGATTTTTTTAGCAGGCGGATTAACATGTTTCTAGGAAAAGAGGTGAGGATTGTCAGCTTGCACTTACTGCTTACTGTGGTGTGTGTGTGTGTGTGTGTGTGTGGGTTAGGTCTTTATTAGCACCCTGACCTCTCCCTCTATGCGAATCTCGTTTAGATGACATCATGACAGATCACGTCTTCGACTCAAGGGGCTTCTTTCCATCCAATTTATTCAGGCAATGGTTAGGACGCCCGTGGGCTGTCCCAGGAGCATCTTTCTCTGTTTTTCTCACTCTTACACTCTCTCTCTTTCCTTCTCTCTCTCTCTCTCACACACACACACACACACACACACAACACTCTCACTTTCTCTCGGAGCTTGTCAGATAGGGCAGGAAGACTTCATTATCCTCCAGTCCGATCTATGTTGGCCATGACAGGTTCATCCACCGGTCACCCCACAATCGATACAGCTGACAGTACAGTGTGCGTGTGTGTGTATGTGTGTGATGATTAACGTGGGCCGTGGAAGCCATGATGTGGATGAGCAAGTGATGAGCTGAAGTGTCAAAAGCCCACAGTCTGTTGCCATTACCAACTATTTCTCCAACTCCGTGCTACTTTCTCTTCCACTCTCTCACCACACACACACACACACCACACCACACACACACACACACTTTTTTTTTGCATATACTATCTGTACCATCTGACAGTGCCTTCCACTGCTGGTTCTTAAAGATGAGTTTTATCTGATGGCTGAACAGGCCAGTCTTGGACCTGCAGGCGCCATGCAGGTGAGTGCAGTGCAGATTTAACAGCTGGATGGTTATCTATTTATATTTTTAGGTTTCCCACCAAGTGCAAATTCCTGTTGAGAAATGCTTTCAATTTCCATTTTACTATCAAAATTTTAATCAAAAATCAAAAGTGAAAAATAATTTTTTGAGGAGTTATTTGATGTTGTGGAATTTATTCCAATACCCATATATCCGAAGGAAGAAGTACTCAGGAGTCCAATATGTCTTACACTGGAATTGGTTTAATAATACTTGGCCAAGGAGAATGAAGGAATAACCAGTACACAGTTGGCATTTGATGTTCCCTTCAATTCTGGCGTTTCTGTCCTCCGGGATAGTCTTTAAGCATCCATAGTTAATGTCATGATGAACCCATGCCCAAATAAGGTCAGACCCAACACATAAAGTTAGCCTATTGGTCTGAATATGCAAACACAGGAATTATGAATACACAAAGTCTGAGACTAGTGTGCAGCACCTCTGGCTCTACAGCTCAGGGTCAGTGTTAACCAAAACAGATTACAGTTTACGTCTTCTCCAGTCAGATAGACAAGACAAACACCTCCTCGACGTCAGCTGCCCTGGCAACACTATCAGGTTGTTCACTTGTTTATCTGAAAGGAGAAGACAGCTGCATCCACTGTCCTAGAGGAGAGACAGTAAGTCTGTCAAAGGTTAAAACCTTAATGGTATGGCTCGAAGGCCTTAGCATAACCACTAGAAGATGGAAAATTCCTTAACATTTGAAGTGTTGATTCCAAGTAATTAAAAGTAATCATTCACAGTGACCAGTAGAACATTGTACTGTAGCACAGTATACCTAAATTTAGGTATTTTTTCAATACTTTTTTATTAAAAACGGCCTGTTATTAGAATTTCCCAATGTTCAATACACGTTGTGAGTTAATACTGGTGTGCTCGCACAGAAACTGAACTGCATTTTCTCCTCATGCAGCACCGAGGGTGTGTGTCTGTGTTCAGTTCAGCCTCTGACTGAGCAGTGTACTAAAGGCACTCCGCTTCTTTCTGTTATTTCCCACTGGTATGAGGCTGTTCTGATCTGATGTCTGATCTGACATACTTTATTTTATGAATGTACAGATGTATAGTGGTTATGTATGATACAGTGGCTTGAAAAAGTATTCATACCCCTTGAACTTTTACACATTTTGTCACCTACCAGCCACAAACATAAATATATTTTATTGGAATTTTACGTGAAAGACCAACACAAAGTGGCACACAATTGTGAAGTACAAACAAAATTATACATGATTTTAAGTTTTTTTCACAAATAAAAAACTGAAAAGTGCAGTGTGCAAAAGTATTCAGCCCCCTTTTCTCTGAGTGCAACCAATTGCCTTCAGAAGTTGCCTGATGATTGCTGAATGATCGAATGTTGACCTAATGACTAAATAGAGCCCACCTGTGTGTAATCTAGTCTCAGTACAAATACAGCTGTTCTGTGACCGTCTCAGAGGTTTGTTAAGAGAATATTGGGGAGCAAACAGCATCATGAAGTCCAAGGAACACACCAGACAGGTCAGGGATAAAGTTGTGGAGAAGTTTAAAGCAGGGTTAGGCTGTAAAAAGATTTCCCAAGCTTTGAACATCTCACGGAGCACCGTTCAATCCATCATCCAGAAATGAAAAGAGTATGGCACAACTGCAAACCTACCAAGACACGGCCGTCCACCTAAACTTACAAGCTGAACAAGGAGAGCACTGATCAGAGATGCAGCCAAGAGGCCCATGGTGACTCTGGACGAACTGCAGAGATCACAGCTCAGGTGGGGGAATCTGTCCACAGGACAACTATTGGGCGTGCACTGCACAAATCTGGCCTTTATGGAAGAGTGGCAAGAAGAAAGCCATTGTTAAAAGAAAACCATAAGAAGTCCCGTTTGCAGTTTGCCAGAAGCCATGTGGGGGCCACAGCAAACGTGGAAGAAGATGCTCTGGTCAGATAAGACCAAAATTGAACTTTTTGGCCTAAATGCAAAATGCTATGTGTGGTGGAAAACTAACACTGCACATCACTCTCCACTGTCAAACATGGTGGTGGCAGCATCATGCTCTGGGGGTGCTTCTCTTCAGCAGGGACAGGGAAGATGGTCAGAGTTGATGGGAAGATGGATGGAGCTAAATACAGGGCAATCTTGGAAGAAAACCTGTTGGAGTCTGCAAAAGACTTGAGACTGGGGCGGAGGTTCACCTTCCAGCAGGACAACAACCCTAAACATAAAGCCAGGGCTACAGTGAATGGTTTAAAACAAAACATATTCATGTGTTAGAATGGCCCAGTCAAAGTCCAGACCTAAATCCAATCGAGAATCTGTGGCAAGATCTGAAAACTGCCGTTCACAAACAAACTGAGCTTGAGCTGTTTTGCAAAGAAGAATGGGCAAAAATTTCAGTCTCTAGATGTGGCAAAGTGGTAGAGACGTACCCCAAAATACTTGCAGCTGTAATTGCAGCAAAAGGCAGTTCCACAAAGTATTGACTCAGGGGATGAATACTTTTGCACACCGTACTTTTCAGTTTTTTATTTGTAAAAAAATTTTTAAATAATGTTTAATTTTCTTTGTACTTCACAATTGTGTGCCACTTTGTGTTGGTCTTTCACATAAAATTCCAATAAAATATATTTATGTTTGTGGTCGTAACGTGACAAAATGTGGAAAAGTTCAAGGGGTATGAATACTTCTGCAAGCCACTGTACATAACCAAATTCTCACCTTGCACAGCACAGAGGGTGTGTGTCTGTGTTCAGTTCAGCCTCTGACTGAGCAGCGCACTACAGCACTCACAGTCTTCTTTTTCCCCTGTCCTCACTATGCATCTGTACGTTCATAAAGTATGTCAAATCAGACATCAGATCAGAACAGTATCAAACCAATACTTGCACTCTTGCACTTTCAACTGGTGCTTAATACCATGCTGCCTGTGACACTGTACTAAACGCAAATTGTGGGTGCTTTTTTAAAGTTTTAATAACTTAACAGCAGCACTGCTCCACTATCACGAGCTACATTTCACTTCTAAACTATGGTGGCTCTGTAGGGTCAGACAGAAAAAGACAGACAATACAAAAAGGCACACTAACTCCCCCTGTAAATTTAGAGATCTTAACAGTGCCTACTGTAAATATAATGCACTTGAACAAAAAAAATGACTGTGTTGTTACAGTAATGTTTTCATGTAAATGGCCTGTTGCTAAAATCATGGTTTGTAGTTTTGGGATTATTTATAGAATAAAATATGGGCATTGTGCAGGGCAAGTCTATAATACATAATATATTAATTTTTTACTCTATAGACTGGCAATTTGAAAAATGAAATAGTTTCTTAGTTTCAAATTTCACTATAAATGTATTTTGTCTCATGGTTTTGCAACAGAATACTGTGTCCAGCTATGTCCACTGCACTCAAGACAGCATTTTGTGATGATAGCTAGCCTGCAATTTGTCTGTGTTAGCAAGAGCGGTAACATTAGCTAACTTTAGCCTGCTAAAACCCAAATATCAACTTTGACTTGGGACTTCATGTTGGATTCTGTGCTGTGGTCAGCGCTGGTCATTTGTCGACGTTAGTGGACTCCATTTCTACACTAACAGAAACTAGTATTGCTTACTGTTGGTGTTACGTAGGGGAGTGAAAGAGATGGCAGTCATGAGTGTGCATAAACGTCCCATCTTTTGGATTATCACAGAAAAATAGATATCAGTCCACAGGGTGTTTAAGACAACCAAGAAAGTCAGGGAAGGTCTCATTTATTTAAGTTGTTACAGTCTGTTCAGACATTGGCAATACAAAGTGATTACTACTTTTTAAACTGCTTCAGATTCTTACATAGTGCCTCTTTAATCACATGACTACTTGTACGTGGCAGGTGTTGCTTGTAGTGATAATCCCACAGAGACTTATCGCCTGTGCCTGCAGTGCTTTTCAACTCTGAGAAGCTTTAAAACATTTTTCAGCTCATTGTTTGGCTGTCTGGCTCACAAGCTTCACTGTTCTCTCTCACGGCTCAGAGAGAAAGGTCTGATAAACCTGCTGCACACCACCAGCTCAGCACCAAAGAGCAGACAGGCAGAGTAAGCAGCTAGCTGATGAACAGAGTGGATCATTTACCTGACAATATATTGCACCTTACTTAATTTTAATATGAATCATGGGTCATAGCATGTTTATGTGTCTGTCATCTGTCACCATGTGTATCTCTGTCTGTACATCATGCACTCATGCTGTGTTATTTTTCATTGGTCACATCTCAATATGTGTTTTAATTAAAGTAACTGTCTAGTTTACATGATAAATGAACTGATCCAGGTGTTTTTGTCAGACTGGGAGTTTTCAGTCTACTTCGACTTTATCCAGCAAGGTTGAAGAGAACACTGACCATCAACAGTGATTGTTTTTTTCTTATCATTTCGCAGGAAAAGAAACTGTCTAATTCGGATTTTGTAGGGAGGAGAGGATGCAATTTAAAGTTTTGGGGGTGAAAGAGAAAAGTCATATAACAGTTGGTAACAAAGCAAAGAAACAACAATGAAACACTGAGGCACTGCCATACATACAGAGCAGTGACTTTGACCTAACTTTATGTTTTATTTCACTTTATTTTGCCAGAAAGTAGGCTGCTAAGGGAAAAAAGAATGTTCCTTTTAGCTCAATTGCCCTCATAATACTACTAATAATAGTAGTAAATCATAATTTGAGAATTCCTCAGCCTAAAAAACTCATATTTGCTATTTTCAGTTTCTGACCCAAGTGAAAACATGTTGAAATTAGTTCTGAAAAACTTATTTGAACAAAGAGCCCAACAAATGTTTGTGACATTTTTCTCCGGGAACATTTCTGCTGCTATCAGCAGCACCATCCTCCAGGTCCGATTACTTCCTTAACACACCTTCAGCTAGTTTTTCAACTTCCTGCTTTGCCCTCCCGATGACCGTCCGCTGCCGTGTAATTGGCCGTACAAGCTCCCATGAGACGGCGGCATGGCCGACACAGCACAGCTGCCGCCAGGTGCTAATACCGTACACCTCTGCAGCTGCTCTTTGGAACCACCTCACTTAATAAACACACCAGGTGAGGGTAAAGATGTGCTGCAGGTGCTAGATTGCTGGAGGGGCCCAGCGTGGTGTCTGTAAGAGCAACAGAGGAGTGTGTGTGTGGATGGGAGATGGTAGCCTCAGTGTGCAGATGGACGTCTTCATTTGTAAGATCCTGTGCCAGAGCTTCCCCAAAGGAAACTGAAGCCAGCGTGATCCAGGTTTGGATCTCCTGATCAGTGCCGCAGTCCATGGAGGGGGAAGTGCCCACCAGGTGTCTGAATGAGAGATTTGACGGACAGGTCTATTTTGCAGTCGGCTTCAAGGGGCGCAGCAGGGAAGATCTGTTTGCAATGAAATGATCTGAAATGGGCTTGTATGGAGTTTTTTCCATCCACTGCAGCTTCTTGGAAGCTTTTAGAGTCTGTTGCACCTGCTACAGTTTGTGTAGTTTGCCATGTAGCTTTGTCTGAACATAGATTAGATGCTATATTTCACACCTGGCGCAAAGCGGATGCCGCCTGTGGCGCAGGTGGCATTGGTATCTTTCACCAGAACAGTTGTCATTTTTGCCTACTCTGCAAGATAGCAAATGAACTTGTGCCAAATGTGTGCGCCCGTGGGCGGGGGGTCTAAAAATGAAGGCAAAATGAAAGCGTGGGCATGCGTATTGCACCCCAGACCTGCTGAAACCTGGTGCAGTAGATCTGTCAAGTCTGCACAAGATAGCTGAGGTGCGTAAAACACCTTTCGTTTAAGTTTTTTTCCACCCACACAGTAAAGTGTCCTGAACATATTTGAATACATTATTACAGCGTAAGTATGATCAGTAACACTTTAGATTACAGCCTGCAGGTCCTGTAGTTACTATGTAACTATACGTAGTTGCTGTGTTAACTATACATATACTTGTTATGTGTAGTTTCTGTGTAACTACAGGCCATGCAGGCTATATTCAAAAGCACTGACACTTCTCCACTTGTTCTGTATAGTTATACAGTAACTAAAGGACATGCAGGCTTCAATCTAAAGTGTTACCGACCATTCTTACCCTGTAATAACAGAATAGGTATGCATTAGCTAAAAATAATTACAGTATACCTTCTCTCCAGATTAACCCCAAACATCTCAATTGATAAGTAGATTATACTTACCCTGTAATAATAGAATAGGTAACTGTAGTTAAAAAGTAACTACAGTGTAATTTCTTTGTAAAATCCCCAATTTTTACCCTCTTATTTCAATTTGTTAACTACATACTGTATATGTATTGGTAAGTGCTATGTTATTTAAAAAAAAACCCACTGTAACTACTGAGTAATTACTCAGTAAGTTGCGGGCTGTAATCTAAAGCATTACCAATTTTCATTTATTTTTTTTTATTCTACCATTATTTCTGTGGTCTAATACACTGTAGCCTATGGAGTTTCAATAGTAGCTCCCCCTACAGGTCATTACTCTTTTACCATATATTTTGCCCCACCAATATTTTTGGGATCCTTAATATAAAAGTGAAAGATACAATGCTTTTAATATCATGTTAACCTTACCAATAACAAGAAAAATATTGTAACAGTTTCCTCACCCACAAAATCTCTTGAACATGATTCAGCTTTCGCTTTGTCCAGTACCAACAAATCTGACATTTTTACATTCTGTATTTATTGAATACACTAACTATCTGCAAAATTAGGTACTTGCAACATATAACTGTTAATTCTGCTGATATTCTATAACATAGCAACCAAAGCATCTCAGCTGAAAAACTGCTGTGCCTCCAAAGCGCTCTCAGGTAGGCGTTTTCAGCTGAGAAAAAAACACTTTGGTGGACACAGCCCATCACAGCTTTTCAACTTTACACACCAACTTCCAATCAAACTTTTAATTGCTGGAATGTTCAGACGGTCCAACGGGCTGCTGATACCGAAGAGACTGGTTCAAACTTTTAACGCTGGTGCTAAAACTGTTCAAACATACATGTATCTCTGTTTCTTGGCCACCATCCCCTGGTGAAGCAGGTGGAAAATATGAAGAAAAAAAAATCTTTGAAACCAAACTGGAAGAGGACATTCCCCAAACGCTCCCAGCTGGCAGTGCTGGAGGCCAGGAGAGGTGAACAGAGCCCGAGAACAGACATTGGTGTTACTCTATGTTGTAAACGTTTCCACGGTGGAGATTTGGCAGGAAAGCCTCACACACAGACAACTATACACACACCACACACAAACTCTACTTTTTCCACTTTTTTGTAAATATGATTTAAATGCCGGCAAAAATATTCTTTTTATTTCTCTTTGTTAGGTTGTTTTCATCTTTTTGCAGATAATTCTATTAATATACAGACACAAACACAAACACAAACACACACACACACACACACACACACACACACACACACACACACACACATACACACACATTGTCCTGTAAAAATTGCATCTCAGAATAGATAGCAATTACACCATCTCCCCCACTGATCCCAGACCAGTGCAATTAACACTCCTATTCCAGAAAGGTTATCGCTGTCAAAGAGCCCACAGACAGACATGCACACACACACACACACAGAAGCAAAGTTATTAAGTCTGTTCTGGTTGTGTGGCTGATAGTATGAGAGGCAGAAAGGTGTTGGGCAGAGCCTGATATTTCCACTGAGTTAATATGCAGACCTGTTACTTCACATAGAGCCCAGCATTAAGCCTGGAAATGCCACCAGCGAACACACACACACACACACTGTGTTACACAGCCATCACACCCCGCCGACTCTCTCTATCTTCATCATCCTCCCTCCATCCCTCCCTCTTCGTCGTTCTCTTTCTCTGTCTATGAGTTCTAAAGAAAGCTCCATCAAACATACTAATCTGAAATGAGATCTTTCAAAGAAGACACCAGACTCCGGCTTTGTCTTGTCCTTTTTTTGACGCCTCTCTCCCTAAAACATGCATGTTGTCTGCAGCTTCTGCACGCTTTAACGCGAGAGAGGGACAGTGAGGGTTAGTGAGTGGTAGTAATGGATTACAAGCGGTTGGATTATCCCATAATCTCGTCATTATGTGCTGAAGTCTGCCAGGTACTGCGCTACTTATCAGACTCATTATTTAGGCCCTGAACAGACTGAGCACTTTTTGTAGGCTGCTGCGTGTTTTGAAGTCTGTGTAAAGGGAAAAGGGAGTTTTTATACTGAATGCATTATACATTTTAGAAAATAGTTCCTGAAAATGTGAAAACAGAACTGTGCAGTACTGAATTGTGGAGCTGGACTGTTAAATTGCTGGGCGGACCTGAAACATGGCTCAGTGACGTGCCGGAGCCATGGTCCCCCAACACTATAAAAGCCCCACAAACCGACACACAGACAGCACCGTCTTCTCCTCCTCTCACCCTCTCTAACGGTCAGTTATGAATCTACCTTCAGTGACTCTCTCAGTCCAAATCAGCCCAGCAGTTCACTTCAGCTCACTTCAGTTCCAACAACCCGTCACAGAAGAAAAAAAAAAAGCCATCCTGTCACCGTCCTCTGGCTCTGGTGGCTCTAACATGTCTCGACATGTTCAATAAGCCTGCTGGATGGAGTGTCCATGTTTTAGGTGGTTGTCAGGTCCAACCACCGAAACTCAGATCTGTAACTTTTATTTTGTTTGGTAGACAGTTAGTTAGTGAGCTACCTAAACATCTGCACAAAAACAGACAGACAGAGGGAGAGGCTGTTTCCAAATACGCTGCTGGACACAGTAAAACAGATATCTGTGTGGGTACATGAGACCCTCAAAAAGACGAAAAGTCACGGAGCAGCTTGAACCAACATTAGCTCAACACAAACCATTAACTGTCTGCAACCACTTAACTATTAGTATAGTTTAACTAATTGAAAACAACTTCCTCGTAATCTCAAACACCACGTTAATTTGCCTCCCGGGCTGTTTTCCGATTTCCGAACTGTGGTTGGAAACAAAAATAAACAGCTGTCTCCCATCCCGTGTTTTCTTGACTCATCCATCTACCCTGACCTCCACCGTTTGCAGACTTTTTGGCTCTTTAATAACTCATACTACTTCCTTTTTGCTCCCTATAAAGAAGAGTCAGTACTCCGATTGTGAAGTGTATTTTTTTTTTCACAAATCCTGGTGGGAAGAATATACATAAATATAAAATGTATCTAAAATATAGAGAATTCACTCTGCAAAGGTTTCATAAAGGTTTCATCATTTTGCCAAAAAAAAGAAGAAAAAGGGGAGAAGAAAACAAATATTAAGTTCACAAAGTCAAAATAAAGTGTAAAGGCTCCAGATGCAGTGATTCAAAGTAAATAGATCAGATTTATATTTCCTGTGCTTATAATGTTGGATGTGTCATTATCGAGACTTTGCTTTGATGGCAGATACAGATACAGTAAAGGTCATAGATGACATAATGGCAAGGAACTACTACTAATTTGCACTAGAAACCCAAAGCCTTATGGTTATGGTTAGGGAAGGATTGTCATTTAGGTCAAATATTGAAAAACACAATGTTGACTTGTGGCACAAGGCAGGACATAACAAATATCACAATATTGATCTAACCCAGTGGCGGGCTCAGGCTGTCTGAGGTGCGGGGGCAAAAAAAATGAAAAGGGCACCAGCTGTATGTGGTGGGGCACCAGTGTGCCGAAAGACATTAATCATGAAAAAACTAAACAGGGAATGGTTAAACTATTTAAAGGCACATAGAGGCCAAATAATTTTCTAGTATGTACGGTGGCCAATGGCACTGCATTGTTTCCACTAGAAGGGTACTTCAGGAAGGCACCCCAAAGGACATTTTATCATGTTTTGTCCACTGAAAGATCATTTTAGAGGGCATTTTACCATGTTTTGACCACTAGGCAGGCACTTTAGCAGTCACTATACCACGTTTTGTCCATTAGAAAGGAACTTTTGTGTTGTGTTTTTGCAACATGAGGGCACCAGGTGGTGTCATGACCCCTCTGGCCCCTGCACCAGCACCCTAACCTCAACCCAAGTATTTAAGTAGTCAAAACCTACAGCCAGGTCTCTGATGTTAAAGCTCTACTGTAGGCTCTGAACACCCCCAACACCTCCTGCTTTTATGTCCTCTCTGAAGCCAGCACTTTGTGCACGAGAGACCAGTGGCCAGTGAGTATACACCAGGCAACCACTATGTTTCCTCCAAAATGTATCAGGAAAATCCATTTAGTGGTTTCAAGGACTATTTAGTAGCCCCAAAACTTTTTAGACATTTATGTTTGACTATTCTTATTTGTTACATATATTTGTAATTTCTTTTTAAAAAGTTATTTTGCAAAGATTATTTTCATTTTAGTAGAGAGAAAAATACATCTTCTTACACTTAATATTTCCCAAACTATATTGCAGCCAAAGAGACCCTTTTTTTTAAAATGTATTTGTGAGTCTTTTTTAATAAGCCAATTAGCCAGTTCCACACACTCACGCACCACCCACCCCCGTATATTAAGCATTCATATGAAAACAATTTAAAGACGCCAAAATTCATTGAAAGATTTTCTGCACATAATTTAACAACAGCTGCCACATTAGTGTAAAATCTTCACCCCGGCCCCGTCAATCAAAATCATGATTTTCTATTACTGTTTTTAATTTGATTTTAACAAATGCAGTCAAAATAACAATGAAGTTTGAGTATGCACAGACAATTTGAGAGGTAATAGGTCAGATTTGTTATTCCAGTCTTTTCAACACTCAGTGTGTATATGCTGGAAATAAGTGCTGGGTTGTTTCTGTAAACACATTGCTGGGTTGATTATGTGGGGTCAAAATTCTGGGTTGTTTGGGGTGCTGTAAACACGCTGTTGGGGTGCTCATGTTGGGTGAAAAGGGTTCTACAGGGTTCATTCACTGCTGAGCAGCTGCTTGGGACCCAGCTACTAGGTAATTCTTCTTTTTCCCTATACGGGTAATAATTAATCCAGCAATGGTTAATTTCACCATAGGTCAAATGAACAACCAGTATTCTGGGTTAAATGGTTAAACACAGCATTTGTGCATGCTTTCTGGCCAGTAGATGACCAGTGGTTGGGTGCCCCCGTGTTTGAAATAAAACGTGCCAAAAGTGCCCTCTTGGAAACCCCTATGAGAGATAAAACATGATAAAGTGCTTTCTAGGGTGCCCTTCCAGTGGACAAAACATGAAAAAGTGCCCTCTTGGGTGCCCTTCCACTGGAGAAAATATTAGAAGTGCCCTCTTTGGTGCCCTTCCAGTGGACAAAAAATGATAAACTGCCCTCTCAGGTGCCCTTCAACTGGACAAAACATGAAAAGTGCCCTCCTGGGTGCCCTTAAATGGACAAAATGTGAAATAGTGCCCTCTAGGATGTCCTTCCAGTGGACAAAACATGATAAACTGCCCTCTTGGGTGCCTTCCAAAAGAGAAAACATGATGCAGTGCCATATCGGCTGCAATATAGTTGTCAGGTCTAAACCAGGGATCGGAACTCTTTCTCCATACCGCCACCGCTGTAAACAGACATTACGATGTAAATTATGTATGTCAGTTCCTTAGGATGGGACAAATAGAGGACAACAGAGGAAACAGAAGGTCATTAATAACAATAAGCAGACTGAAGCTCGTATGCCCTTTCTGTCCCTTTTTGAATTTTTCATTTAAAAGTTGGTAAATGCAAGAACCGCTTGTTTATTTCCGTGGTCTTCTGAAAGCCTTGGGGCAAATTTTGTGTCTTGTACTGTAACGTGTGTAGGATGTGAAAGTTTTGAGGGAATTATTTCCCTCAGCACAGCAGACTCCCTGCAAGAATGTGTGTGTTTACTGTACACCCGCTGCAGCTGCCTTCAGCTCCCTCAGAAACAACAATGATGAATAGAGCCTTAAACAGGCAACTCCCTTTCTATTGTCCCTCACACCAGCAGCACATAATCATCTCTCTTTTCAACCAGTCCTCTCTCTATATTTGTTAATCAATCTTTCATTCTCTCTTTCATCTCTTCTGGCATCCACTCTCTTTCATATCATATGTTATGAATAGACTGAAATTGATTTCATGCTACAGGGCCTCAGTCTCATACGAGAGCGGACCCAGAGATTTCGACGCAAGCTTTAGAGGCGACTGCATTAAAAAAAAAAAAAAAAAAAGAAAGAAAAAGAAAACACTTTCATTCTGCTTAACAACAGCTCCTCTGATCTCGAGGCAACTCCGATGGCAACTTCTTTGTCTAAGTGGAAACACTAAATGGACTGAATAAAACAAAAGAGATGGAGATTAAAGAGAGAAAGGGAGCGTGGAGAATCAGAGAAATCGAGGAACGTGGATCAGACGCGTGTTAATTGCCACAGAGAGTCAGAGGAGGCTGAGCCGTTTGACTGCCTGACCCCACAAGGAAACACAATTAGCAACAAATGTGAAGAAACTATCAACAGGCTGGATTTACAGCTTTTGTCTTTTGTTTGTGTTTTATGTAATGAAGTGATGATATCTGGATAATATCAGCTCACTCGCGGCATTCTGGGAGATCAGTGGACGGAGGTGCAGATGAGTTGCAACATCACAGGCTAAAATTTAGCACCTGAAATCCCCACTTTCTGCTGTCTGTCTCCTGTGTTTACTGTAAAACCACTTTATACTGATTTTCACAACAATGACAAGTATGTAATGACAGGCAAGTTTCACTAAATATTGGGAAAAAATACAGTGCCTTAAGTCATTTTGTGTTATCAGAATGTCTTTCTGGTGTCATTTCATACCATTTAGTCTGTCCTGACTTTTGTTCAGAGACAGTGTGTCATTTTACATCTGAATATCATGGAGAAAAAAATTCAGGTGATGTAAAGAGCAACAAAGGATGCAGTAGATGGATGGATGGATGGATGGATGGATGGATGAATGGATGGATGAATGGATGGATGGATGGATGGATGGATGGATGGATGGATGGGTCAAACAAACACAGAACATAGACCCAGGTGACCGCAGTTACATGTAAAATCTAAAGTCAATGTTGACTTAATTTAAGTTTAGTATTTAAATTAACTTGTTATGTACGTGACTTAAGTTAACTTAACTAACATGCTTTATATTCTTTACCTATACATGTATCCAAGTAGTTTTGGTGCCTAAACCCAACCAGAACGCAAGCATTTCTCACCGTTACCCATGACGATGGTCACCATGACAGTGTAGGCCACAGATGTTAATGGGAATGATTAGCATCACCCTCACACAAAGATGGACTTTGGGCTGTCTGCACTGGGCACAATTTGAAAATGCAAAGTCATGTTATTTGTTTGCTGATTGGTTGTTTGGGACCTGAGGCGATTGCCAACCTCTGCCCAATGGTGTGTCTCCGCTGTGTGTCCACAGGCACTCAAATTTTAACCAGGGGTGCATTCAGCCCTGACAAAATGTAGCAGAACATTTCTTTAAATGGTGGTGCACTGAACACCCTGTTGTGATCCGCAAGCTCTGCAACTATGGCAACTGAGAAGGCCATTTTTCGTTTTTTTCCAAAGAATTTGATGCCTGATGAAATTGATTTAAATACATGTCTATAAAATACACCCGCTGTTACAGTCACTACCCTTGCCATCCAGAATAGCATCCCCATTGAGTGATGGGGTATGTACAGCAGTGGATCCCAAAACTGGGGGGTGGGTCCCCTTAGGGGGCACAGAGCCACTGCAGGCGGAACGTGGATAACCAGGGGAGAAATTTAGAGTGAAACACAGTTAACCGACCATGACTTATGTAGGGGAATAAACAAACAAGAGTTTGCTGATGCTATCATGCTGACCTTTATTTCACTAAAATTCAACTTGAATCGTTTTTTTTATCAGTTGCTTTTCCAATTATTGTTAATGATTTATAATAATTGTGTGGTGAGGTGGGGGGTGTGTGAACTTTTTTGGCTTCTGAAGGCGGGGCATGCCAGAAGAGCTTGGGAGCTACTGCATTACAGGATGACAAGACAAACATTTCAAGTAAAGGATAATCGAACTTCTTACCTTCAAGACTGTGTTAATATTTATGTGAACTATTTAATTATTAGTATTAGGCCTATGAAAATCCTGATCACTGTTGCTTATGTTGTTGTTTATATGAGAGATATACAGATATATCTGATATATCAGCCTAACATTGGCCTTTCACAGCTGTCAGCCTATATCGGTATTGTCCTATATGTTGTCCAGTATGCTGGGATATATTTGGGAATACAGCATGGTATGTTGGAGAAAAGCTGTGTTTAAAGTGGACAGACTTGAGACAAATTTGAGCAAATATTAAACTTATCAGAGACACTGCAGGAGCACTGTGAGCCTCCCCTGAAACAAACAGTAGTTGGTTTAACACTCGAAGTGCCAGAATTCCATAACTACTAGAACAGCCATAAGCGATCATTGTGACCTTTGACTTCCAATCTCTCATGGTAAATACCAGACTAAGAGATTAATGCATTTATAGTTTACCTTTTTAAAAGTGAAAAAAATCTCCAAAATGTAAATTTTGTTTAATTTATTTATATATTTATCAGTATGCATGCCATCGCGTTTACTAAACAGTAATGATTGCATATATTCACAGCAGTATTTTTCTGTAGGATAGTAACCATCAGTGATTAGGTTCAAATTATTGATTAATCTATACTTACTCAGAGCGAGAAACAGTTAAATGGGTTTTATAATATCATAAACATGTTATTTTAACATTAATAATAACAAATTTCCACCTAGAACCATTGCAAAAACATAATCATAGCCTATGTGAAAAGGCTGGAAACGAGTACAAAAATAAAACCAAAAAAAGTTTGAAACATCGCTGTTTGTAATCAGTAAGGGTACTTTGTTTCAAAATTTGAGAGCTTTAACACAAAAATTCAGTGAGTTATAGGTGCTGAGACAAAAAGTGTTACAACTGTCCTTGGTCTCCCCTACTTCATTTTTAATCAAATTAATTAATTAATTATTTGTATTTCAATGTTGGGAAATTGGAAATCGAGACCACTTGTGAAGTTTTATTGACAGAGACGATGATGGTTGCTAAGCAACCAAGATGCATCCCCAACTGTGCAAAAAATTAACAATATGCGCCTCCTACAGGCCTATTTCCCTCCTAAACACAGATGCTAAAATTTTAGCCAAGGTCCTAGCACATAGATTGGAGAATGCCCTGCCTACCATCATATCCAAAGACCAAACTGGCTTTGTTAAAAACCTGACAATCCTATTTCAACATAAGGCGACTGTTTGACATTATTTACTCTGCCTCTGATGATGTTCCTGAATGCGTTGTTTCTCTAGATGCAGAGAAAGCATTCGACGGGTCGAATTGGTCTACTTATTTGCTGTGCTGGACAAAGTTGGGTTTGGTCCAAACTTCACATCGTGGATTAAATTACTCTATTTACACCCCACTGCCTCAATTCGTGCTAATTCACAACGGTCAAGACCTTTCAGCTTACATCGTGGAACCCGTCAGGGGTGCCCCTTGAGCCCCATGCTTTTTGATTTGGCCATCGAGCCGCTTGCTACAGCACTCCGAACTTGCAAGGATATATCTGGTATTTTTAGAGGTAACAAAGAGCATAAGGTCTCACTCTATGCTGACGACCTTTTACTTTTCATTTCTAATCCAACCACCTCATTGCCCCCTGCTCTGCCGCTGCTCAGTCAGTTCGGTAAACTTTCTGGCTACAAATTAAATCTCAACAAAAGCGAGCTCTTTCCTATCAACAATGAAGCACGAGCTTTAGACCTTACCAATTTGCCTTTTAAAATTGAGAACAACAAGTTTTCCTACTTGGGCATCTCTGTTACGGGGAAGTACAAAGATCTATTCCAAGAGAATCTTATCACTTGTTAAATCAAACCAAACAGCTACTAACACAGTGGTCACCCCTGTCAATGTCCCTTGTGGGATGTATCAACTCAGTTAAAATGACCATTCTACCTAAATTTTTGTACCTTTTCCAGGCCTTACCACTTTTTATCCCTAGATCTTTCTTTCAACATCTTGATTCAATTATCTCTTCATACCTATGGCAGGGTAAACAACCACGTTTAAACAAGACACACCTTCAAAAAACCAAGGCTAATGGTGGTCTGGCCCTCCCGAATTTCCGTTTTTATTATTGGGCTGCTAACTTGCGCTGCCTTGCGTTTTGGTCTTTTTGTTACAACCAACCTGACTGTCCTGACTGGGTGGCGATGGAACTACATTCAGACAATAATCTATTCTTGCATTTCTTGGATCCTCACTTCCACTTCCCTCACTCAAATCCATCAAAAACCCGTGGTTAAACATTCTATAAGAATATGGGACCCAATTTAGGAAATATTTTAGTCTCCACAGCTTCTCTCTCCTAAGCCCCATTGCATCAAACCATTTTTTCAAACCATCCTCTCAGGATTTGGTCTTCCAAGAATGGCACAGGAAGGGTATTGTGCGTTTTAAAGATTTATTCATAAGCAACACCTTGGCATCATTTGAGCAGTTAAGTGAAAAATTCAGTCTCCCTAAGTCAAATTTTTTCAGGTATCTTCAAGCAAGGCATTTTGTTCTTTCTCAGTCGTCCAGCTCTTCAATATCAACAGATTTGATCATTGTCGATACAGTCCTTTCTTTAAATCCATCTAAAAAAAAAGGTCATTTCTGCTCTATATAGCATGGTGCTGGATCTCAGGCATGGTCCCACAGATAAGCTCAGAACGGCATGGGAGGAGGACTTGGGTCTTTCTCTGTCAGAAGACACTTGGACTTCCATACTTAAATTGGTTAATTCATCCTCCCTATGTGCACGTCACTGCTTAATTCAGTTTAAGGTAGTGCACAGGGCTCATATTTCAAAAGCAAAATTATCTTCAATGTACCCTGAGGTTAGCCCATATTGTGTCAAATGCAAATTCGCTGAAGCTTCTCTCATTCATATGTACTGGTCATGTTCCAGCCTCAACAAATATTGGAGGGAAATTTTTCATACACTTTCACGGGTGTTAAACACTAAATTAGAACCAAACCCCTTGACTGCTTTGTTGGGATCGTGGAGGGTGAGGAGCAGTTAACTGCAGAAAAACGTCGTATTTTATCCTTTACCTCCCTTTTGGCTCGACGAGCAATTCTGCTCAGATGGAGGGATGCTTCCACACCCGCTCACGCACAATGGCTGGAAGACGTCATGGCTTGCTTAAAACTGGAGAAAATTAGATACTCACTCCAACAATCAAATGGGAAATTCCAGAAAGTGTGGGGTCCCTTTCTAAATGTAGTCCAGACCCTGCAAAGGCTTGACCATTAGGCACAACTACGCTGCGCATTCTTCACTTACCCCTAGCACAGGCGCTTAATGTGGCAGTGAGCTTGTACTATGTCTAATATATTGGTAGTGACTGGGAAGGGATTATTTTAGATATTTTTATTTTTATTTTTATATGTGTAATTTGTTTTTCTCCCTTTTTCTCTGTTACATTTCCTTGTAACTTGTACCTGTTCAATCTATGTTTATATGGGTACATCTGCGCTAGCAGCTGTTGATATATGCTCATGCTCATTCCACAGTTCTGTAATGACCATTCAGCACTGCACTTTTGGTACAATGAAAAACTTCAATAAAAAGATCTTGATTAAAAAAAAAAATTAACAATATGACAGTGGCAATTTCTGCGGGGTCAGTGTGACCGCCTGTGGTTGAAACGGGTAAATATGATCACATTTTCTTTGCCTTTTGTGAAATTTATATTAAAAAAAGATTTAATCAAAATACAGACACTTTTGGGAAAAGTCAGGTGCCAGCAGCGTTGTATTTTTTAATTCAACAAAGTTGCACATATAAATTTGAAAACTGTCAACAGAACCTTGCTGTTCGTGTGTTAAACAACTTTTCAGTCTCAGTTTTGTCTGAACTGAGTTTGGAGATGATTGAAACATCCAGTGTTTGACAAATACCACAACAATCTATCTTTTATATTTACTCTGTATGGAGTTGATATTGACAGTTTATTTTCACACACTTGTGTGTACCTGCAGTGTATTTGCATCTGTAATGTGAGTGTGTGTGTTCATCTTAATGTGTGTGTGAGGAAACAGTTTTGCTCTGTCTGCCACGTTTGATTTCTCCTGATGAGATCCGATGAGTTGACAGGCAGGAAACAGATGTGCAATTTACAGCCAATTAATTTCTCCCTCTCTCTCTCTCTCTGCCTGACATACACGCGTATCCCCGCACGCCCACACTGCATTGTCAGCGGGCCGCTGAGTGAAGCACTGCGTTTGTGTTGTCGCCCCGATGGAGAACTCTCTTATCGCGCTCTCAGAAGATAAACATGCCCCTCTGAATCTCTCTGACTTCTCCTCTTCTTCTCCTTCTGCCTGGCTGTCTGCTCCATTATTTACATGACTAAACAACAACAACCAATCGCGTCCCATCTCGTGCCCTCCCTGCTTGCTGTACGGTAGCCTCCCATCCCAGCCTCCTGACGATCTGCCTTCAGCTGCTGTGATTTTTCACTCCTGGAGAAAATCACCAGAGGAAAACTCTCAGATTTCCCAGGAAAAGAAAAAAAAAAACCCAGAGAGGTTGAGAGTGCAGCGATGGCAAGACGGGAATAATGAGGGAGATAGAGAGGTTATACACCCCACTAATTAGTCGAGGTCTTCACAAGTTCAAGGACGGTTTCAATTTAGCTGATAAAGATGAGAGGATGAGGAAGGGAGGGAAGGGTGAGATGGGTGAGACTTCCAACATCTTAATTATCCCAGTGGTTTTTGGCTGGTGGCGCCTTGGGGAGAGTGTGTGTGTGTGTGTTGGGGGCGTGAGCGAGCGAGCGGGGGAGGAGCAGGGGGAGTTGGAGGCTTCCATGCAAAGCCCGGTCGTCTTATCTGGGGCCGAGTTCAGCTGGGCGAGGCCCAAAGCTGCCCGGGGTTCGCACTTTCCCTTTCAATTACTCTGCCTCGTGCGCAGGGATCCGCGGCCCAGGAGGATCATGGGTAACACCGGGGTTAAACACGCACGCATGTCGTTACTCATACATGCATACAAATAGACTGCGCTCACACTTAGACAACATAATCAATGCAGTTCGGTGTTGAAGGTTGAAATGTGCTGCGACCAGGAGTCAAGAGAGCAGCAGTTTAGGATCTGATGAATAACCTGAACACCTTCACCTGTAATGCAGCTCATGTGAAGGTGGAGGGAGGTTGGGATGGTTGCTTTTCTCTCAGTAGAGGAGGAAGTCATATAGTTTGGCGCTGAGTGAGACACTGATCTGTTTACATCTTCTGAGATATTTCTTTTTCATTATTAATCCAGGAAATGAGAATCGTTCTCTTTTTCTGCACCAGCCTGCTTTACGTTAAAGATCTTGTAAAGCAACAATAAATGTGTGTTCTGAGTTTGGCACACCACAGAAACCAAATTTGAATGATTAAAAAAAAATCAAGTATATAAAATTAGGTCTGTCTTTATGCCCTTATGTTTCATGACCGGAGGCATTATGTTCTTACATTCAATTCTTGTGAAAGCGATATCTTAAGAACATGTTGAGGGAATTTCTTCAAACTTGGCACAAATGTCCACTTGGACTCAAAGATGAACTGATTAGACTTTGGTGGTCAAAGGGCAAAGGTCACGGTGACCTCACTAAACACTTTTTTTTGCCATAGCTTAGGAATTCATATGTTAATTATGACAAAATTACACAGAAATATCTAACAGGATAAAATGATGAGGTGACATTTTATGTCCAAAAGGTCAAAGGTCAGCTTCACTGTGACATCATAATGTTCAGCTCTCTATCGGTGCTCTGTCTGCCTTTGTAAAAAATAGTCTCTAAGTGAAGACAGCATGTTTCTCACTGAAAATTATTCACTGAAATCACGCCTGTCTTGTGTAGTATGTTCAGTGACAACCTTAATTTGGTGATTTCGGCTGTAGACATGTCTGCTTTTTCTACAATATAATGGCTTGTGGTGCTCAAATTGCCAAAAAAAAATACATTTGACAGCAATGTCTTAGTCCAAAAATCATCACCCAGTTAGTCAAGGTAATCCACAGCCTTTGTTGTGAGCACTTTCATGTGAGAACTTTTTTATTTCTGCAGAAGAATCTACTGGAACTACTTTCTTCATTTATTCCTAGATAAAAATGCTAGCTTGCCAGTGTGGGAGAAAAAAAGACAATTAACTATGTTGTTGAATTGAATTATATGAATTTGACTGCTAGAATATTTTTTAAATTTTTGTACCAATATTGGAATGGTATCACGAATTTGTCCACAGTAATCATGCAGTTAAAATCTGATATTGTTACGGCTTTGAGTTAAAGGTGGAATTGGTAGGATTTGTCCAAACTGTTCTTAAATGCACCAGAAAGACAGCTGATTGTTGAGTCTCATTCCCAGGATGTCCAATACAGATGTTTTGAGTTGGTAAAATGTCCTAAGCGCAGCAAGATAATGAGGAAATAAGAAACTACAGGGAGATGGCAGGATGGCAGGAGCTTAGATACAGCTACCACCACATGTTCGTATAGTCTATGCGTTGTTTATTTAAGAAAATGTTGCATATTGTGTCTGTAAAACACCAAACTGACACAATATGTGAGGTGTGTTTTCAATGTGGCCCATGTCCCACTCAGATTTAAATATCGGCAGGTTGGTTGGGGCCTCCAGGAAACACACAGCTCCACTCACCCAGTTCAACCAGTCTCCTGCTGATGGTCACTATGCAGCAGCTTTTGGGTTCAGCAGACCTGTGTGAAAAGTTCAACCATGAAAGCATCACAGTGATAAAGTCACTCTGCTTCCCCTTTTATCCAACAGATCTATGTGTCTTTTGTTACCTGACATCATATTGTATATTACTACCGTTGAATGACCTCGACTTGCTTTGTGTCAGATGCAAATATTCTGTTTCAACAAGGGTAGAGGAAGAAGAAGAAAGCTGCTCTCAGACTCCCAGTGATTCCCCTGCAGTTTGGGTTAAGCTGTTTGCATGAACTTTTGACACCCTGTAATAGAATCTCCAGAATATCCTTATTTCTGACTGTGGTGGGGGACTCCTAATGCACCATATGACTGTGCAACTGGATTTGCACTGACAATGGAAACCATAAATAGAAGATGTAAAGTGTTTGTGTGCAGGTTTAAGCTGTTGAGGAGGGAAGCAGGGAACTTTGCTATGTTGGACTTTTTAACTGGGTTCTTATTCAGATATTAGCCATGAAAACTTCATTATTTTGGCAGAGGTTTGGACATAAATGTAAAGTATTGGTCTGTCATGGGGTTATCTCATGCCCTCTAATAAGAAGGTTGCATGCAGCTCTTACACACAATCGAAGGACATACATCCTGTTTTTAATCCCATATTGCCGGCTAATACTGTAGGATTGCTGTCCTATACTAACATTGCTGCATTGCTTTTTCAATGTTCAGTATTTCCAGTCTTTAAGTCTAGCATTAGCATTGGCATTAGCATGGTAACCTAGTATTAGCTAACAGTTATCATTTTATCTTGTTGTGCTATACATATTAACAGCTCTTACACACAATCAAGGGACACACATTCTGTTTTTAATTCCATTCTTACTGGCCAATAGGAAAGTTGTCCCATGCTAACATGGGTGCATTGCTTCTCCAGTGTTCAAGTATCATTTCCAGTCTTTAAGGCTAGCATTAGCATTAGCATGGTAAGCTAGCATTAGCTACCAGTTATCATTTTAGCTTGCTGTGCTATACATATTAACATATTAGCAGCTCTTACACACAATCAAGGGATACACATTCTGTTTTCAATCCCATCTTGCCAGCTAATCGAAGCGCTGTCCTATGCTAACATTGCGTATCATTTCCAGTCTTTGAGGCTATCATTAGCATTAGCATGGTAAGCTAGCATTAGCTATGAGTGATCATTTTAGCTTAATATGTGCTACACATATTAACAGTGATCACACACAGTTTAACGCTGAGCTCCTTCATTGAGATATTCTTGGGTTACCAAGTGTTCGGTCTGATTTCAGCGCTCAGTCACTCACCTTCACGCAGAGTTTCCTGGTCCTACTGTCAAACCAGAAGTGGGAGAGTCCAAAGTCTTTTATAGGCAGGGGGAGACCCAGAATGTACCATATGTGAGCCAGTACAGAGGGGTGTTTCCATCAGTACTGCAGAAATACCCTTTTACAGGCCCTGAATAAGTGTGCAGTTATGATATTTCTGTGTCACCATAGATTAAGTGATGTGTTGATGTGCACAGAAATGTTTTTTTATGGAAATTTTGCACATGTTGGTTGATTGATTTTAATTTAGTGTGGTTTGTCTTGTAGGAGGGGCTTCTAGAATAAAGCCAGGGACATAGAGGCTCCTCTTGAGAGTGCAGCTTGGGCATGGAAAAGCAGCATGTGCTCCAGCCCTACAGACAGGGGCCTAGTGTTGGTCATTTTCTTCCTTGCAGTGATTTGAGGAGTTTTGTACTTAGTTTTGCTTTTTTTTTTTTTTTTTTTCATTTTTGTCATCTTTTTTTCTACAATTCACATGTGCACAACTGTCCTTTGCACCTGCCTAGAGACAGTAAATCTCCATCTTCCACCACTGGGACACCTCCTACATGGACAATATGAAAATTTGACCTGATATTTGTGCAAGGTAAAAAAAAAAAAAAAAAAAAAAAGGCAAATGGATTATCAGAGTTGCTACAGTTCATTCTGAGGGGAAATTAAATGTCCGAACAGGCCAGCCATTAGAAATTATGGACAGGGGGACAAAATGTTCCAAACTGGATCCCCGTCTTATAAGGGCACAGAAATTTGGCCTTTGTCCCTCTGCTCTGTTCAATTTCTCCTTGTCTCTGGACCTCAGCTTTTCTTTTTTGAGCCCCTGATTTTCTGCGAGGCATTTTGACTTAGCTACTCAGTTTGCTTTACATTAGTGGCACATGTGTGTTCTGCACAGCTGACTGTGTATGTTTTGGTGAATACAGATACTTCTGTAAAAAAAAAAAAAAAAAGATTCTGGTAAAAGTAGAAGAACTGATTCAACTTCTTTATTCAAGTAAAAGTAAGTACAGACCCTGAAATTTACTCAAGGTATAAAATTCAAAAGTAGCTCTCTGAAGGGTGTTTCTACCAGTTTTGTCTTGTCACATCTTTTGTCATTTTTTTTATGTCTTTCACATAGTTTTTGTCTTCTTTGTCATCTTTTCACCCCAAATGCATTGAAACTAAAGTAGCAAGCCTGTTTTGAAAATGTAAGGGGTAGAAAGTACAGATATTTGTGTTAAAACACTAAAAATCGAGCCACACTGAAAAAGGCCTTGTTTTATGTCAGAATGATGAATGATTTGTGAAATTCAAATAAAAAAAACATAAATTGAAAAAAGAAAAATTAACTCTCAAGTATAGTGCACCTGAAAAACACCTGAAAAATCTGCGTAACTACAGTAAGTGTATCTGTATTTAGTTACTTCCCACCTCTGATAACAATAAATTTATTGTACTGTGAATTAATGTAAATCATGTAAATGTGTATAAATTATATTGGCGGCGATGATCCAGATCAAATTTTACGGCTATCGGTCCAATTATCGATGACTTTTTACTCTAAACTACAAGTATCAGTGTGATGCTGGCACTAAAGGAGCAGTTGGAGGATCTCAACGTCAGGATTATACACCCTCTCAAGACTGTGAATGTCCAGATTTCATGGCAATCCTACCAATAGTTGTTAAGATATTTCTGTCTGGACCAAAGCGGTGGACTGACACACAGACTGACATTATCATCCCCAGAGTCACACAGCTGGCACGGCTAAAAGTCTGAGCAGGAATCATTTTGAGCAAACACAGAAATAGTCTGTTTGAACTTTAAATAGTTATTTTAAACAGGGTTTGACCTTTACAGACAAAAAACAAAGAACATAAAGGCGGTTGTGAACGTTCAGCACGGCTGTATCCAAGCCATCCCTACAATGATTCAGATCAGACTAAAGACAGTCAGATTGATATGAGTGTTTATCCAGGAGCTGACAGCTAAAGTGACAACTCACTATACAGTTTGAAATGTATCTTTGCAGAATGAAATGCAAATGCATGCATATGTAAATACCTTGTTTACACTTGCTCTGTTTGTGAACACTGGAGGAAAAGAGAGTGACTGGCGTGCTGAGTGGAGCTGAGATCTCTACATGGAAGGGAGATTATTTTCAATCATCTCGTCCTAAAGGCAGGAGTGGTCTGTGTACATTCACACTGATGCAGTCAAACAAACCAGAATTTTCAATGGAACGGTCCTGCGCGTTCTACTACGTCAAATCTGCGTTTTCTGCCATTTTTCCTGGAAGTCTTCGGGTAGAGCTTCTGTCTCCTCTCAATACTCTCAGAGGAGGAGCGGCGCACACTGCTCCCTGTGATTGCGTCACCTCCTGGTGCTGATGTACAGCAGTAGGAGCAGGGAGTTGTAACACATTAACACATTTGGGAATACCAACACATTTCACTTAATGTTCTTCCTGCTAATTCTATTATTGGTCGCTGGTAGCATTCAGTAAACAATGTAAATCTAATCGCGTACATGAGAGGCATCTCATTAAAAGAAAATGTGTCCTGTTGGAATTACATTAAGTGAATTCCAACATGCTGTAAAACACATGATTGCACATGCTAACGGTCGTCAGAACAATGGAGCAGAATACATGAGCATTTTAAAACCAGCATTAGAGGGATAGTTTGGATTATTTGAAGTGGGGTTGAGTGAGGTTCTTATCGACATAAGTGTCATTTACACTGGGGACGATGAGGACATGTCCCCACTGCTCTTTGAAATGAACAATTTTGTCCCCATCATTTTGTAAGAATACATTTTTGTTCAAATTGTTCTGAGCAAGAACACTTTGAAACTTGTTGATTTGCACAGTTGGTCAAGTCAAATCAGCTTTATTTATATAGCACATTCAAACTCAGTGTGCTTCAAGTACAAGACAAAAAAACAAATCAAAAAACACATAGAATAGCATATTAGATAAAGTATTCCATTCCAAAAAAAAGGTAAGGTAATTTATTATTATTATTGTTATTATTACAGTTGTTAGTATTACTAAGAAAAGAGGTAAGAAAACCTACAATGAGTCGTGACTGGTTGAATCTGACTCATGAAATCTCATGAACTGTGTTTCTCTAGTTTTAAAGTACACAGCATCAAAACAACAAGGCAGTTTAACTTTAAACGTTTAAAAGTAAAGTTTATCATCTTAAAGGGACAGTTCACCCCGAAATGAAAATTCAGTCATTATCTACTCACCCTCATGTCGATTGAAGGTCAGGTTTAGTTTTTCAGTCCACAAAACACTGCTGGAGTTTCACAGTAAAACAGTGTTGCAGAATCTCCCAAACAATGGAAGCGAATGGTGACCAGGTTTGAAACATAAAAAAAAAAAAAAATAACAATAAAAACATGAAATGCCTCCATGCTGCTGGTCTGATGTAATCCAAGTCCCCTAAAGCCCCAACGTGCCAAGTTGACTAAAAAAAATATTATTTACACCATGTTTTTAGCCTGAATCTTCACTGTAGCTCCTTCCTTAGATCCTTAACTTGGAGCCACATTCGCATTCACGCCATCTGAACTGGGTGTGTGTGTTGTGACAGTGTGCAAACAGCATGTCGGGACTTTAGGAGACTTTCCTTCCTTTGTTCTCACATTTTAGGGCTTTGATATTGGATATTGCTATTTCTGGGCTGACTGACTGTGCTGCTGCTTTCTATAGTGGTAGAAAATCATGTGATGTTGGTATTGTTCCATTAATGGACATGCTGTTGCAGCTATGGACGTGATGGATGACTGTTACTTGTGCTGTCGTTGTTGTTTTCCATTTTTATGTTGAGTATTTTTGTATCGTCCACTCTGTAGTAGCCTAGGCTATGCCCTTCTGAAGTGCTGTAATACAGCATTTTTCCCCGACACTGCTTTAATTATCTACTTTGACCTCATATGAATCCCCCTAACTTCCCCTAAGGTTGCATATGTTAAAGACTGTTTAAAAATCTGAGCCCTGATGTCCCCACCACTTCTCAACACTAAGTGATGCCCTTGCTTAATGATAGTAATTACCTACAGAAAATGTCGGTTGGCACGCCCCCAGTTTGGAGAAACAGAATGAGTATCAACATGAAAGCGATGAACTACTGCGGACAGGGTCAGCAGCAAAATGCATTTTAGCAGGGCTTTCTCTGCTGCCCCCTGTCAAATCAAAATCATATATTTTTTCATAAGTACATTAATGTGTGTCTGAATGTGTCTGAACTCAATTACTTTTTCAGTAAGCTACTATAATATATTCAGTATGAATATGGTTACTTTCTTGTGAGGCAGAGCTGGGATTTCCTATATATCTGAATGCTGTCTAAACACATCACAGCTCCGTGGACCAGCACTAGTTGTATCACTAGCCTTTCATTGAAGCCTGAAGCTGCCATTTGATTATAACTTTACTGACTGTATCATCAGCCGATCAAATTATGATGTGTAGTGACAGGAGGCCCTGCAATATGTTGGCACAAGCTCCCAGTGTTGTCATCACCCCGAGTTTGACGGATTGGGAGTAAACTAAGCTGCCACTTAATGTATATCAACTACACCTGAGATTTTTCTTTTTTGGATTTGGCATCCAGGGAGACTGCTGAAGAGCCACCAGCTAAAATCTGAAAGAGAGGGTTCCAAGCTATCGGTTACGATGCACATTTTAGTTGATAAGCTATTAAAATGTTTTTTTATTTGGTGTTTAGGCTATACATTTTTACAATTGGAGAATGCAAGAATCACTTAAGGCTGGCAAAAATGATGAATGAAAATTAAAATGTAAAAAAAAAAAATCGTTCATTTACACATAATTTTTGTTGAAACCACAGGAAACCACTAGAAAGGGGCAAAAGAACCAAATGTGGCTCCGGAGCCACCGGATGCTGACCCCTGGTTTAAGTGTATGGTATGTTAATAATATTTTCACCACTTTACCTTGCTGTCAGACAGCCATTTCCAACAGGGGGCCACTCCAAACCAACCAAACTCCATTGACAAAAATAGTAATTTTACCTTGCAGAGCACAGGAGTTTCTGGTCTACTGCTGCTTCAATTAGTTTGTTTGTTTGTGGGTTTTTTGTGACTTTTGCGCTCTGATCCACCAAAGTCACACAATAACACAAAAAAAATATTTAAAAAAGTGAGCGGTGAACTCAGCTGGTAAAGGTAAAATTACCATTTTTGCCATAGGAGTCTGGTGGCTTTGGAGAGAGCGATATTCAGGTTGTAACAGTAGTTTCCCTTCAGAAAATGCTGTCTGACAGGAAGGTAAAGCAGTCAAAAATATTCTGAATATTTTTTAGGTGGCTAAAATACATTTTGCTGCTGACCCTGTCCACAGCAGTACATTGCACAGCATCCTACACCAGTACTCCTGCTGCTTCTCCAAACTGGAAGTGTGTCGACCGCCATCTACCGTAGGAGACACACTGACTATGGATAAGTACCTCATACAACGCCGCTTCAAAAAATCTGAACTTTCCCTTTAATCCATCAGTTTTAACAGTGTTCATTGAGATTTTACCATGAAGCTTTCAGAGAGAGAATAACATAATGGGAATGAGAAGGTGAATTTTGAAACTCAGGCAAAAATGCAATGTCTCTGGTTTGTTTTTGACCGTCAAAGTACACGTCGCTCCCACTCAGTCATATAGATAATGAGGTTTGAAATCACCACCAGTCATCTGGAAACTCAAAACGTACAGTTTGTCTTCTGAGAGATTCAAATATAGCATACATCATACAGCTGCCACACTAGCATGACCGGCGCCCGTGTGACAACAGTCATCACATGTTTCATTTGAAGTCGGAGCTAATAATCTTCCGGTGTGGTTAGGGAGACACGTAGGCGCGGACGACCATGAGGGAAATATAGACAGCAGCTCAACGATCTGCTGCATATGAATCTGTGAAACGTGCAGACATGTGAACGTGTGACTGACCCTCTCTCTCTGTCTTTCCTTTTCTTTGTCTCTGCACAGTGGGACGCCATTAATGAGATGGACGAGTACTTCAGTCCCATCCACACGTACCAGGTGTGTAATGTTCTCAGTGTGCTGTGGGGTTGAATTCTTTATTAGAACTAATTAATATAACTTCAGTGGAATATATCACTTTGGTCCCAGAGAAACTGTTTTTTTTTCCCTCAACATAATGAAGTTTGATTTGATTAATTTATCACCTCTTACTTTCTCACTTTATGTTTGTTAGATTATATGGTCATAATGTTCATTAAATAATGAAAATAAAGATTATACAGCAATTCCTGCTAGTGTACAAAAGTTGAGATAACTTTATTTTGTAACTGATCAAGCCTGTATTTCAATATGCACAGCAGTTGTGCTGCAGTTTACATGAATAAGGGTGAGAACTGATGAGATTTTATCATCAAATTGGTCCAATTCTTCATCAGTTCCATAACTGATTCCTGATCAGTTTACTGTGTGGAAAGAACACAGGCCCACGCAAGTTTTCTGAATTAGTGCAGCTGTTATTATGTCTAAGTCTGAACACAGTGTGGAAGCAGAGTAGAAAAGAGGCTCACCGCTATGACTCCTTCTTGTTGTAAGTTTCCAGCAGCAGCTGTTAGTTTGTTTCCACAATTTCTGCTTTAACACTTGAACACCCAAGCCGTCATTTTGACTATTTTCAAATTTATATATGCAGTAAGTTAATTGAATAAAAAAAAATACAATGCTGCTGATACCTGACTTTTCTTAAAAGTGTCTGTATCTTCATTTAAAACGTTTTTTGCAATATATAAATTACACAAAAGGCCATTTCGGCCATAGGTGGTCATATTGACCAATTGGAAAATTGCCACTGTTTTATTGTTACTTTTTGCACATTTGGGGATACATCTTGGTTGCTTAGCAACTATCATTCTCTGTCAATAAAACCTAACAAGTGGTCACAATTTCCAATTTTCTAACATGAAAATACAAATAATTAATTAATTAGAAAATAAAGCAGGAGAGATCAGGGACGGTTGTAACACTTTTTGTTTCAGCACCTATAACTCACTGAATTTTTGTGTTTAAGCTCTCAAATTTTTAAACAAAGGAGCCTTACTTATTACAATAGCAATGTTTCCAACTTCTGTTGGTTTTATTTTTTACTAATTTCCAGCCTTTTCTAATAAGCTATGATTATTTTTTGTGATGGTTTTAGGTGGAAACTGGTTATTATTTCTGAGAAAATAACATGTTTATAATCTTATAAAACACATTTAACTGTTTCTCACTCTGAGTAATTCTAGATTAATCTAAAGTTTGAATCAGATCACTGATGTTTATTTTCCTACAGAAAAATACTGCTGTGAATACATGGAATTATTACAGTTTACTACACACAATGTCATGCAATATTGATCAATTAATATAAAATACGATTTTTACAAAATTAACGATAATGATGGTTAGTTAATCATGAGAGATGATAAGAGTTTGTAAATCAAAAGTCAAAATTACTGTTCAAATACTAACGGCACTCTGCTACTTCTAGTATGAGCTTATGTCATTTTTATATTAAGCGTGTGAAGTAAAATGAATCAGTTTGTTTTGATAATATTTGCACAATTTTGCTGCTAATTTGCATTAGCATGTCAATGGGAATTCAAATATGTACTTTTACCTTTATGGGTGGTCATAATTTTTCTTTTTCTTGCAAAAGACATTAAATTCATCAATGCAGTGATTAACCACACAGCCAAAAAAGTAAATACAAACACCCTGATGCCCTGAAAGATGGAGTACCAAGTTAATCCCAGAATTAGATGTCATGGTTTTGCAATGTGCAACTGTCAGAAAAACATGCCAGCATCAATAAGAGGACCTGATAAGCTTGGAGGTTTAGGAATCCAATGAACAGGACAATTTGGAACAGTTTCTCAACTGGAATCGTTTCTTGATTTCCCCCACACAAGAACACACGTACACACAGGAACACTCATGCTAAAAATGCCTGGTGTTTGCAGTTTACAGGGAGTCTTTCTGGCCAGAAATCCCATCTCAAATCCTGGGACACTCATTTTTGCTGCTCTCTTTGCCATCCAGTATAATCATATCATATACGGTAGCCAGGATTTTAGAAGTACTGAGGGCACGAGTCCAAGTTCCCAAACCAGACCTGCAGGAAATTTTGATCAGACACAAAAAATGAACTCCCTGAAAATTGTTTAGATTTGGAGTGCACTTGTTAATTATATTGTCTATAATAATACAGCCGAAATGATTACTTGATTAACAGACTAGTCGATAGACATAAAATTAATCTGCAACACGTTGACAAACTAATTGAGATTTCTCCTGACCCTATCATCTTTAATTTCCAGAATCTCCCAACAGGCATATGAGGAAGTGTATGGTTCAACATATGGCTGATTACATATTGGTTAGAATGAGGTTAATTGGGTTCCTTTATCTGAGATGCCTCTATCAGAACCTTAATAAGATGAATCCATGCAATGCACGCATTTGTTATGTGACTTTTGTATCATGTTTAGATTTTCACTCCTATATGATTGCATATGCAAATGAAGGTTAAGTGCAAAAAAAAAAAAAAAACTACAATGATGATATATTTGTGATATATTTGCTTATATACTGGACAAGCTTTGCATGATTCACGGATCAAAAACTTGTGATTTCTCTTAAACTGGCCCCTTATGCAGCCCGTCAGTTCATCCTCTGTCTGAAACAGGTTGTTTTAACACCTGTCGTCTTAAGGCCCCCCCACCCTAAAAAGCCCACTTCCTTCTGATTGGCCAACTTCTGGAAGCCTAACAAGGGACAGCACCCAGTGCCTGAGTCGTATCAAGAAGGGAACCCTAGATTAGCAAAACTCCCCCTTCTAAATATTTTTGTCTCGACTAGTTTGAAGCATATCGGCAGTCGTACCATGATAACAGCAAGACTAATGTTATTATCTTCGTCTGCTGTACCTTATGAATGCACTCTAAACAGTTAACATCTTCTTAAACTTTACGTAAGGACAACATAGTCTATGGCAAAAAAAACAAAAAAAAAAACAGAAAAGAGGACAGACAGACATTTGCAGGTAAGTCCAAAAGTGACAGATCACGCTGTTGTAGGCTAATTGGCTATTTTACAAGGTCATAAATGTCATATAATACAAGGTTCATTAATTTTTCAATAATACTGATTGTTATGCTACTCACAAAATGAAAATGATATAACCAGATGAATGAATAAGTCATAAACATAAGCTTTTTTTTATGGTGGAGTGCAGTAAGAGTCAAGCCTACAAATATTGTGAGAGTTAAGCAAATCTCACAAATCTAGGGTTGCCTTCTAGACATGACCAGTGGGCACATCCGCGTAATTACGAGTGCTTACTGGACAGATGACCAATAGAAATCCGATGAACTGACATCAGCTTGTCGCAAAAGTAAAAAAAAACATCTTGGAAACGTCCTTTAATAGAATTATAGACATTGTAACACAGTATATGTGGTTCCACCCTCTTTAAAGTTCACGTTCAGCCTGTTCTTTTTCTTAGTTTCAGTCACTTTAACACCTCTGACACTGGGATGGTTGGTCGGACAAAATAGGCAATTAGAAGACTTCACCTTTGGCTCTGGAAAACTGTAATGAGCAATACTGACATTTATAATCAAAATAATGAATCATTCAATTAAATGTGATCTCAAAGCCTTCCCCACTAACCCTGTGGTAGTTGATTAATTGATGATTTAGTAATTAATTTACAGTTTTTCTCAAATGCATTGACACAACAATCTGGAACTGTGCACATAAGTCTAAAAATCAAAGCTCATGTAACAAGACTGAGCAAAATTGATTTGTTTTCACTCAAATAGAAATTCTGAATCATATTTTTTGCAAAAGTCTAAGCACAAATTTTGCAGACTTTGTTCATCTGGAAAGTGACACCATAATCACCAACTGGTCTCACTCATTTTTCACCTGTTCAGACTTGACTGGTGAAACAATCACGTGTCAGAGCGTAGCTTGGTTTTGATTGCAGTGTTTGTGGAGGTTTTCACAAAATGTTTTATTCTTTTCTTCTTCAGTTTTGTGTTTAGAGTTTTGAGAAATTGAGCTGTAGTTTCAGGAAACGTTTGATAAAAACTTTAAAAGCGGTTTCATCTAAAAGTTTTTGGTCACAAAAAACCCAAAGTGGTTGATTTTAATCGTTGCTCCAGCCAAATTCCCCCTCAAAATAAAGAGGACATAACCCAGTGTGGTCAATGGTCCCTGTGAAACTGACAATGGCCGGCCTCGTGAATATACATTCATCCAAACGGATGGACAGGGTGTGTAACTTGTGTATTCGTGAAATGCTAAACAGATGCTGTGTGGATCATTCTAACTTCCATATAGAATGAATCGGAGCTGTCAGAGCGACCGCTCGTCACTGCGCTTTACATTGTGTCACACTCTGTCCGGTCTGGTTACGTTAAATTTACGGCCCAAACAACGGCAGGTTCATCTTCATGTCAGCTTAGGCTTCTTCATCTGAATACGTTAGCTGAGGAGCTCCTACCAGCAGCTCTGCTCCTTAAAACAGATAGAGCACCGCATGGGGGAGGGGAGGGGGGAAAATATTAAAAAAACAAAAAAGAAAATCCTTTTAAATATATGTGGAGAAAATTGGCCACATACATCTCCTTTGTAGCCTATGATTTAGTTTTCATTGGTGATGTGTGTTGCTGCTGGAGTTGCTGATTCCAACACTTCCTCTGAATCAGGTCTGTAATGTGATGAGCCCCAGCCAGAACAACTGGCTGAGGACGGTGTGGATCCCCAGAGAGGGAGCGAGGAGGATCTACATCGAGGTCAAGTTCACCCTGAGAGACTGCAACAGCATGCCTGGAGTACTGGGCACCTGCAAGGTAACTCTCACACGCAGAGGAGCTTTGGGGAAAGCTGAAGGGGTGGGGACGAGGGGTGAAATGTGTGGAAAACAAAGCTGTGAAATAGAGCTCTAAAATGCACATAACGTAGTTCATATTCTGTTATACTCTTACCATTTAAACATCACAATCTGAGATGAAGTCTGTTTAAAGTCTTACACACTTCAAAGAACCACATTAATTAAGAAACTACAATTTCCCCTTTTAAGAACATTTGTGACTTTTTGCGAGTTTGACATCCTGCTCACTTAACCTAATACAGTGTGTGATAAGAGTAATATACCAAATACTGTGTGTCTGTGTCTGGTAGGTAGCTTTTTGATGTGCTTGCTAACACTTAAGCACTTAAGCAAAGCCTTGCACTTTATTAGGCCAAAATAATTATCATCATCCAAAACTGAGAAAATTAGAACAACCCAGAGGAAGAGAAAGGTCCAAAATAAGATCTTGTCTTTGTCTAGCCTGTGTCTCCAGACATAAATGGGCTCATTTTAAGACCAATATGAGACTTTGACCATTTTCTTATACTTCTTAAATTCAGCTTCTGAGAAACAGCCTTTGTCTCGTCTCTGCCTGAGACTAATTTCAGCCCGACTGAAGATCTTAAAATGTTTTTTTTTTTTTTTTTTTTTTGTCTCACTCCACTTAAATTCTTAAATTTGTCTTAAATAATCAGCAACAGTGAGATCTAAAAGAAAACTCAGTGAGATCTTAAATTTGTCTCAGTGGTCAAATTAAGGTCTTGTTATTAAGACCTCTGAGACACCTTTGAGCTCAGCCAAATATCTCCTGCTTTTCTTTTGTTTTACTCCTTTTTCTTTTGGAGGGGGTTTAGGAGAAACAAATGAGACTTCAGTAAGTTCAAAATAAGAATCTAATTTATTTCTCATAAGAAATTATGAGAAATGAGGTGATTGGGGCAGCTGCAGCACTAAGGCTGAGTTATTAGTGAGGAGGAGATGAGAAATTGACCAAAAAAAAGCTTTAAAAGTTGAAAAAAAGAACCCAACTTTCTGGTTATGTGGTCTGACTAATTAAATTTACACAAGAAGTTATAAATCTCTGTAAAGTGGTCTGTGCGTCACATTGGACTTCACTGGAGTACCATAGTTGGCCACTAGACAAAGTCGCAGCAAGTTGGCTCTGTATCCATCTCTCTTAATACATCCATGCATAACATGCCCAAATCTCTGACTAAACTGTATGAGATCAAGTTGCATTGTGGTTTTTTTTCCTGCATTTGGTCACAGATAGGATCCCTAGATTTGCAAAACTCTTACAAGATTTTTATGACCTGATAGACCTTAAGGGGAAAGGAGATGTGAAACTGACCAAAAAAGTTGAAAAGGCCTTTTCTAGTGAAGTGTTGAGAATGATTAAATTTACATAAGGAGTTATAAATTGCTGTGAGGTGGTCTGTGGGAAAAAATGCTTTTTGTGCTGCACGTGACTGGAGTACCATATTTTGCCACGTTGCAAACTGGCAGCAAGTTGGCACTGTATCCACGTCTCTTAATAGATCCATGTTTAACACACTCAAATCTCTGATTTAATTGTATGAGATCAAGTTGCATTGTGGATAATATAGGTGAAAGAAAGAAGGAAGTGAGGAAGAAGGAAGAAGAACATGATGATATTTCGTCCTCCTCCCTTTTCCTGTGTTTCATGGTCGTGATAATATAGGATAACTGGATTTGCAATACCTTTTATGTGTTATTTCTTTATTGTCCAAGTTGTACCAACCAATTATGTTTACTAATGTGACGTTGTGGTTAAGACTTGCTTGGGTTTAGCTACAAAGAACGCTTGAGTTACAATCTAGACACAACTAACTTTAATCTTTATTTAAACTGTCCATGACTCTGACAATGTTATAGGAGTGCAATGATAAATTGGAGTGCTCTTTTAAGGTTGGGTTTTAATGCAACCAAGCATTTAGCTTAATCTAAGATATGGAAAGGGTTTGGTCACAGCTAAATAAAAAAAAAAAAAAAAGGATTTTACTCTCACAGAAATTTCCATGTTCTCCGGTGTATTTGATCCGGCTTATCAGCATCAATACTTTCTGTTGTGTTAACTCAGTTTGTAATTTTGGCTTTTTAACAGAATCCAAATACAGTTCTGGCCTACTGAAATACTGTATGTTGCTTATTAGATGTTAAATTTGGGTGAATGAAACAGAGACAATTACTTTTGTAATTCCCAGTGTCACATATCCGGGTGCTACACAGATCAAAAAATCTGATTGCAATTCACTTTGGTTTACAGGGGAAGAAAAACATCTACAAAAACAAATTTTAAAAAAATCATCAGAGGAAAAATAGTTGCGGCAGTTAAGTTTCAACTGTTCAGTTCAGTTTCAACTTGTTTTGTCTATCATCCATTTTAGCTAGCTAGCTAACATCACACTATTTATAAATCAAGACAAACACATGGATGACTTGTATTTGTCAAGTATGAGTGAGACAAACATTTTTATTGTTCTCCCAGGCTGAAAATCATGCCACTTCCTCACCCAAACAGATCATTTGAAGTTTGTAGCTTCAGCTGCCATGATCCCAGGGGTAAAACCCTGTTAGTGGCTACTTCAACCTGCCTGGGTCCAGACCTGCGAATCTGCCCCCTACACCAAGCTGGCTGATTCATCTGGCATCATGACATGAAACAGCAGTTTCTCAGCTGAAACAGCAGTCGATCCAGTGAGCTCTGCCGAGGGACTATCAATTAGCAAGCTGTGTGCTGTGTACATTGGTCTCTAGTCATTGGCTAGGGAAAACCGAATCCCCCTTCACCACAGAAATCAGTTATAGTGGAGGCAGTCTCGCAATACCAGACAGTTGGAGATCACGCCGCCTACTGATCGTCTTGGGATTCCTACCCAATGCTAGAGCAGTGGTGAGACCAGCTGCTATTAAATCTATACCCCTTACAGTTTTTAAAGGACATGCATGATGCTGTCTCTCCATAGTCCTCAATAGTAAGCAACCAACTGACGGGCCAACCGAAAAACTTTGGATTGATTCAGCCTTTTTTTTTTTTTTGTCATAGGTCTTTTCCACCAACGTGGAACTGGCAGTGTTCCATTCAGGCACCTAATTTTGAACTGTTCTGAGCATTCATTCATTCATTAATTCATTCATTTTCCGTAACCGCTTATCCTGACTGGTTGCGGGGGGATGGAGCCTATCCCAGCTGACATTGGGGGGGCATACCCTGGACAAGTCACCAGCTCATCACAGAGAGACAGACAACCATTCACTCTCGCATTTTACACCTATAGACAATTTAGAGTCACCAATTAACCTATTATGTTGCATGTCTTTGGACTGTGGGTGGAAACTGGAGTACCCAGAGAGAACCCATGCGGACACGAGGAGAACATGCAAACTCTGCACAGAAAGGCCCTGCCCCAGCCACAAACTCCCCAGCGGCCCCAGCCGGCTGAGCATTTCCACCAAAAATAAACCTGTTTGGACCCTGAAAAGTTGGTTCCCAGCTGAAATCAATAAAAAGCAGTTTTTTTTGAGAACCCAAGACTGTGATTTGTTGTGCATTGTGCAACACCCTTTGCTAATGACATCCCCGATTACAATGGTCCTGCTCAAAAATGGTGGAAATGCGATCTGGTTTACTAGATAGCTCTTGAACCAAACTGTTTCAAGGACCAGAGCTAATTTGGTGGAAAAGGGCCCTCAGTTTTAGTAACAGAAGCTGGGAGATTGTCGTGGGTCTCTAGAGACTCTAAGAGACTGAATCGTGAGTCTCAAATGGTGGCAATGTGTAACGAGTCGACAATTCTGTCTGATATCAGGCAATACTTCAATAGGTTGCTTAGTGATGTAGTTGCACTATAATGTACAGCACACACCTGACAAGAATGTGTCTCAAATCACAGTCCAAAATAGTTTCAGTCCATCTGTAATGCTTCTTAGTTGCATTTACATTTGGCTTTATTGATTATAGTGGGTACACTGAATCATTTTGTAACACAGTGAACACACATACTGTACGGTACTCATACTGGCTTGTTTGCTCTACAGGAAACCTTCAACCTGTACTACTATGAGTCTGACAGAGCGGTGGGCTCGGCCATACGGGAGAACCAGTTCATTAAGATCGACACCATCGCTGCCGATGAGAGCTTCACGGGGGTGGACCTGGGAGTCCGCAGGCTGAAACTCAACACTGAGGTATGAGAGCAACAACACTGAACAACAGCACAAACACTGACTGATATCACAGGTAAATGTCTGTCCGGGCTCTTTGAAGCAATATATCTCACTTTGGATTGTAGGTTTATTTCAATTCTTAGCACGTACGCCTCCACAGGAGTTCAAGACAAGTTGGAAACATCCCCAGCCCTGGAGAGCCTCTTCCAGTCTCGTCACTCAGGCTGTTTTGTGCTCACTTCTGCAGATCTGTAAAAGAAAACAGAGAGCAGGGCTCAGTTCAGTATCATGGGAAATACTTTGATATTGATAACAGCTTCAAATTTGATACTGGATACTGGAGCTACACTTTTATTGATATTTTACAATGTTACAAGGATGAAGATATGAAAAACACAGTATAATTCATTGTACTGTCTTTCTGTGTGCTCCACATTAATCCTGAGTTATCTATAGAAAACAGAAAAAAGTTCAATTACATTGTAGTTTTGTTGGTACAATGGCTTTGCAGTTAACCCTTTACTTAAATCTTTTCCTCTTTTGTTCCTGTGCTGTAGTGACAAACAGTGAACATTCTGACAATGCTACAAAAGACTGTCAGATATATTGATTCACAGTGGTTGTTGACTTCAATGCTTGATTTATTAGTTCAACTATAAGCTTAAGTATAAAACAAGTGGGTTTTACCAAACCCGCAATTTCCAAATGGCACGGCTACGTCGCGTTACGGCTGCGCCATGGCAGCTGGAGCAATCTACGGCCTTTCTAGACAATGCTTGTGATTCCACCAGAAGTGCCATGGCGCGTCCCTGAAGCGGCTCTCCACCCCGCCTCAAATACGCGCTGAGTCTATGTTTGACGGATGCTGCGTCAGTTAGCACAGAGCAGATCGAACAGGCAGGAAGTCAGACACAGACAAGGCAGTGAGAAGTCGGTTAATTTTCAAAATAAAAGACCCCGTGAAGGCTCATGATCTTAAAGACAGACAGAAAAGAAACTATTTAATTATGTAGCCTGCTTGTCCATGTTAGAAGCACAAAGAGCAAGGAAAGAGGACCTCATCAACAAAATCTGAGCAAGTAACAATATCAGGTGGGCAAAACGCTCCGCTGCTGAAACGCTGCTGAAACGCTGCTGGTGGGGCTTGCAGCCGTGCAGAGGACGGATCAGAACAGTGGCGCAGACGTGTCGTGCTTGGTGGCATCAGCCGGTAGCGAATTGTGAATTGGCAGAGACTGACACGACAATATGACCCAGAATATAGTGTTATAACTTCTAATGCTATTAATTCCTGTTTTTAAAGTTCCCATGAAACATCCAGGGGAGTGCTTATTGGTTACATGTGTCCTGTAAAACAAGCAGATACAGAGGGACTTGTCATAGACATTGATTGACGTTTACAGTAGCCAATAGCGCTGTGTGTTACAGCAATCTGCAATGCAGCTAAAGCAGTCCATGAATGTGATGTTAGGAGGGAGCGCGATAATTGACTCTTCCCGGACTGAGAGCTCCCAGTCAACACAGCTGGACTGGGACCAACACAGCCTATGGGACCAATAGAGGGAAGTTTGATGACAGGGAATCGGCTACACTACCGACGTGGTGTTCTTGCTGGGTTTGATTCCCAGAAGCCCGGGGCTGAGTCACTGCTGATTGCTGAAATCCTTGACGAACACTTTTGTCATGGGTTCTTTGTACCATAATATAAAAGAGTTATTGGTAGAACCCCCTTTCACAGATGGTACTAGGTACAACGCTTTATGTTGGGTTCTGGGTAAAACTCTGATTGGGTCCCAAATGGAGAAGGTTCTACCAGGAACCAAAAAGGGTTCTCCTGTAGGGACAAGCTGAAGAACCCTTTATGGATCTAGTTAACACCATTATTTCTAAAAGTGTAGAATATCACCAACCTCATCCTTTTAAAGCTGATTTTTTTAAAGTAATACTTTGGTCTCACACACACACACACACACACACACTGCATGAAATATGGGCCAAGTAATGCTATTTGTAATGGATTGTTGTGGTTACATAATGTAAACCTGGACCTTTTCCTAAAATCCTGTCAGGCTCTTTAAGCAGTCAAAATACGCCCACACTTCAGTAAATGAAGTTTTCAGTTTTTGAGCTGAACCTGGAAAGAATGGCACAGTAGCTTCTCCAGACTGTTTGCATCAATTATACGTTTCTGCAGACATTTGTGGTTAAAACATCTCATAAATCACAAGTTAACACATCAACTGTCAATGACTTCTAATTGAGTTTTTAAAAATAACAGTTTGAGTTGCATTGCTCTTTATAGTCTCACACTGAACCCGATCAATACAGAGGATCCCAGCCAACCTGAAACCAAATAGAAGGTTAATGCTGCAAAGTGGATATTTCATGTCAACAATAAACATCTCTCCTTCTGCCCTCCTGTAATAGCTCTGTTTTTCTTTTGCCTGTTAGAGTGACAGAAACACAACGTATCTCCATAAGCACTTCTGGCACATGCATGAGGAGAGAGACAGAGATAAGACGTGCTGCTGCCAGAGTGCTGACTAAGATTACTGCATGCCAGGGAATTAAATTACAAAAAAAGAGATTGTGTATATTGTCACTTTCCCTGATGGTCTGAATAATGCTAGATTTGCCACTAATTATGGACAAACACGATGAGCATAATAAGGGGGGTGCATGCATCTTTCAAAACTTAAAACACATTGTATCTATAATTACCAGGTGTTTGTCAAGTTACTGAATCATGACATTGACAAGCACTGACAGACAAAAGTTTGGTACGTTTTAATGTTTTTTTAGCAATTAATTTCTAGGACATTTCAGTAATCTTGGATATTGGTTAGGGGGCCTAATTCTTTGCTGATATGATTTAAGTTAACATTGTCATCTCTTTAAGGATGACATTACCTTATCTTGATTGCATAATGTTTTATTTTATCTTATCACACCATATTTTTTCAGTCTTTTCCTTCTGGTTGTTAGAATTAGATGGCAGTCCGCTCAGTTAAAATGTGAAAGAATGATCTGGACATTAATTCAGTCTCTGTCAGATTAGATATTCACCTTTTTTGGCACCTTTACAGTCAGCTGTAATAGACAGTCATGTTCTTTTTTTTTTAACCAGTGTCACAAATGTGTTATTAAAGGAGCGATATGAAGCAATTGCACATCCATAAATGAATACAGCAGTCCAAATAGTAAGTTGGAGTCATAGACTGTATATTAAATAGGTTGAATCCCTATTTAATATACAGTCTATGGTTGAAGAAAGTCGTTTCCCACCACCCCCTCCTCCCCAGACATGCAGAAGCTCAGGCAGCTCTGCAGGAGTGCTGCAGGAGAGCAGCAATGTAATTTGACAATGACAAGCAACAAGTCCTACACTGTAAGTTGATCAGCTGATTATTACTGTCTGTCAATGTAATGTTGAGCCTGTTATCCTGAAAACAAAAGCCCACTGCTCTGTAAATACACACTCTGGAGTTTGAGTTTAGTGGCTGCCTGCCAGACTCCATTAACATTTTGCTCAATTTTACTGTTATAAACACCTACACCTTATAAAAGATTATTAATGATTTCTTACAACTCATAAACAGACGCTTGCACATTTGGTGAACATTCTGCATTAATTTGAACTCTAATTAATGTTAAACAGCAAACTAAAACAGTTAATCTGGCCCAGAATAGACATTTGAAAGGAGGACACCGGGGCTGTAGTGCTGATGGCATATTGTGCACATTTCTGATTTATTACAGTAGATATATTACAGATTTCTCCCTTAAAGAACACTGAATTATAATAAATATGTTTCATTTTTCAAGTAAGAATTACATCATAAGAGTGGAAACCCTACAGTGTGCACAATTGACAATGTAAGAACATAGAAAATGCTTGAGGCAACTTAAATGCAATTGTTGATTGTAATTACACAACATATGTTTAATTCCTGGCATTTACATGACATAGCAACAAAAATACCCCCATAACAGCCCAGACAGATCTGCAAAACTCATAATTAGCTGTCTAATTAGCACACAGTGTTGATGTATGAGGAGCGAGGTGAGTCAGACTGACGGTGAAAAACCTTTTCAATTCATCAAACCAATTCGTAAACAAAGCCACTGATTGAGCAGCAGCAATGCAAGTTTAGACTGCTCCTTTACAAAAGCAGTGCATACATATAGATCTGTGATTTATTTACATCAGCATGCTATTCTCTTTCACATTTAGATACAAAAGCCATTCAATGACGTGAGAAAGAGTGTTCTAGTACTGTGGAAAACTTCACCAAAGATCAGCCTGTTCTCACCTTTCTAACTCATGTGGACTCTCATTAAAATGAGCTGAAAACAGGACGACCATAATGTTAACATGAACACAAACTGAATTGTTACAGCTATCATTAAAAACTACAAAATAAATCATTATGATAGAGCTGCGTGACAGCATGTACTGTCATGTAGCTGCTTCAAAGGCCTGGTCAGCATTTAAAACAAATTCAGTTTGGCTGAAATGTCAATTTATCCAATTGAATCACAGCGATTAGTGGATTTGCTTGAAGGGGTAAAATAAATATAAGTAATTTTTTTTGCATTGAGTCCATTCTTAGTGGACATTGACCGATTAATTAGGAATCAGTATTCATCTATTTGATTAAACATTGCTACTCTCCTAGTCAGTCCCAGAAATACTGGTCAGTTTACTAATCATTAATATTTTGTTAATGTTAAACGCTGCTTAACTGTTGCATCTAAGATGTTACTCAGCCACCTACTACTAGGTGGGGCTGTGAGTGCTAATGACCAGATGTAAACGAGCGCACTGAAAAGTAAACCAGTGCAGTTTGGAAATATTTGATCTAGAAAATGAAAATAAAGTTGTTGTAATGTAAAACTGGCATACAATCACTGGACCAGACCACATTCTGCACAGGCATGTGGACGTTAACCTGCAAGGAGAGCAGTTTGCTGATGCGAGAACTGCTCATTTTTCCATATTTGGAAAACCAATATTTCTTACCGATTTACAAAAGTTGATTGATTGATTGATTGATTGATTGATACTTTATTGTTAGAGCAAGTCTGAAATGTGTCTTGCATCACAGTAGCTCCATTTGCAACATCAAACATCATAAAAAGCAGACATCAGGACAAAAAAAAAAAAAAAACAAGAAAAGAAAACATACATGCAGCGTAACATTACAAGCACAAGAGTTGAGACACACACTTGATCAGGGATTGAGCTTCATATTTAGTCTCAAGATTGACTGATACACAAAAGTTTTTCAGTCTAACCTTACTGAATAGTCAGCTAGTCTTAATTTAAACTGCTGTTCATTAGGAACATCCCTAATGAAGTTGCATTGTTAACTAACAAACTGTTTTTACAGTTCTTAAACTTTGACGCCTGGAGAGCTGCAAAGTCCAAAATGATTAAAGTTACTGTAAATATACTGTTTTCCACAACACCTTTACTTAAACAGTTAATGAGCAGGAGTGGAGGTACAAATATGTTTTTCAATAACATCTACATCTGGTTAGTAACCAGATAGGTAAAGAGCTGCGGCGTTTGCTAATTGACCATCAGGAAGTTTTATTCTCCCTCTTGAAAAACTTTTTATGGAATGAAATGATGTGTAGTGGTGAGCAAAATCACATAAACAGATCAGCAGAGAGGAAATGCGGAGAATCTCTGGGAGAAATTTGGGAGCTGGTTGACCATTGCTAGCCCAGCTGGCTAGCGAGTTAAGGGTTAGCTCACCAGATACAGCTGCAGCCCTGCAAGTTTAGTCACAACGTCACCAAGCTTTAAGAACCAAAGCACAGATTACCACTACCAGGACCAGCGCCCTCAGTAGATATAAAAGGCTCATTCTATGGTAACAAAAACATGGCGATTCTTATTTTCAGGTGATTATACACTATGAAGACAAATTCTACTTGCCACATTCTGCCAATAGATCCCTGTGAATCTCACACACTGGACCTTTAGGATCTTTAGAATCTATAAGCTAGCTCAGTTTTGTGAGAGTTTTTTTTTTTTTTTTTTTTGCATGACAGTAAGTTGTATGCTGGCTGGAATAATAAGGAGGATATAAGGAGGTAATAAACAACAACTTGTAAGATTTGTCAAATTCTGAGCTGGCTGTGTGTCCTGTCAGTTTATCACCATCATCAATAAGCTCATCATCATATTATTGAAAGAGCAGTACAATAACAAGCCTCATCCAATGGCTGCCTGGTAACTATGTGGCTGTCTTATGAACACACATCACCTCATTACAGGTAGTTGTTAAATTGTCAATTAGAAACACCTAGACTGGTTCCTGAACCCATTTGAAACTCTATTACATGTTAATAAGTCTGCAAAAAAAAAAAAACAACAACACTTTTCTTATATTTTCTTACACAACAAACTTTTTTATACAGTGTTTTGAATCAGCTCCTGTGTGTTAACAAGATAATCAAATGTGATATGATATGTTATGAAAAACAAGCAAATAAAAATGTAAATACATCCATGTTTCCAGGTTGGAAGCGGAGCAGATGATTAATGACTGCTGCCAACACACAACACCAAACAGCCAGTCCAGAGATTAAAATGAGGCTGCGTTCACACTCTTACCCCTGTTTTGTTCAGGAACCACTGTGGAAACAACTGTTTGAGCTTTTTATATGAAAACATGAGAGAACTTTACAAACTTGTGAAATTATTAAGTTGCCTGTAGTAAGACATACACCAAACATTAACAAATGTGTCAGTAAAACACAAATCCATTAAAATACAAATAATAAATTAATTAGACTCAATTAAAAATAAAGTAAGGGAGACCAGGGACAGTTGTAACACTTTTTGTCTCAGCACAGAATTTTTGTGTTAAAGTTCTCAAATTTTGAAACAAAGTACCCTTAATTATTACAAATAGCAATGTTTCCAACTTTCTTTGGTTTTATTATTTCTACTTATTTCCAACCTTTTCCAATAGGCAAGGGTTATTTTTTGGTTCTAGGTGGAAATCCGTTATTATTAATGTTAAAATAACATGTTAGTCTTAGAAAATATATTTAACTGTGCTTGTACAACTGACTTTGTGATGGCAAGCAACTATGCGACTGTGTTGTTTGCCAAATCCAGCTTGAAGCTGTTCCAGCCACAGGGAAACATGGACACACAGACTCATACTAATGATATATCTTATTTTATATTTATTTATTTAGTGTTAGCGACAAGTATGTAGCATAAACCAACGCCACACACTACAGTATTAATAGCCTAAGTTGATTTGCAATCCCCATCCCGAGCTGGGCCATTAAAACGCAAAAGAGTCTGCAACAAATACACAAGAAACACTGCAAAACACAAACAACAAGAGAATACAGACAGGACAATACGAGATAAGTTGTTGTAATTGTTAAGGTCCCATAAGCTCATGGTAAATAGGTGGTAATTACCATGTAATATATTTGAAATTTCTTAGAAACTACAGACAAATTTCCCCCAAATTTCACAATTTATTATGTGATAACAATCAAGTACCGCCATGTAGTAGGCAGTAATTACTAAGTAACATATTAAATTTGTGGTTAATTCCAAAGAAAGTTCAAGTACGTGAACCTTCTTGCATGAAAACGACACTTGCAAATTATCACATACTTACCATGAAATCTGGGGGTAATTTGTGGGTAAATTCAGAGAAATTTCAAATATGTTGCTTTGTAATTACCACCAACTGCATGTAAATGGTACTTGCTAAATATCAAATTTGGGGATAATTTATATGAAATTACAGATATGTCACTTGGTGATAACTGCCCACTTCATGAAAACGGTACTTGCTAATTATCGCATAATAAATCATGAAATTTGTGGGAGATTTGGAGGCAATTTGTGGGTAATTTCTGAAAAAAAAAAAGAAATTTCTAAGAAATTTTTCTAAGAAATTTCAAAAATGTTACTTGGTGATAACTACCCACAACATGAAAACAGTACTTGCTAATTATCACATAATTAACCATGAAATTTGAGAGTGATTTGGAGGTAATTTGTGGGCAATTTCTAAGAACTTTCAAATATATTACTTGGTAATTAACACCTATTTACCATGAAATTATGGAACCCAGAAATCAAAGTGTTACCCCTGATTGTTAGCATGTTGACGTGATGTGTATGAGACCTTCTCCTCCTCTCTCCTCTCCAGGTGCGAGGCGTGGGCCCCCTCAACAGACGAGGCTTCTACCTGGCCTTCCAGGACATCGGCGCCTGCATCGCCCTCACCTCCGTGCGGGTGTACTACAAACGCTGCGTGGGCGTGAGCCGTAACCTGGCGGTGTTCACCGACGTGGTGACAGGCGCCGACTCGTCCTCTCTGGTGGAGGTCAGAGGTCAGTGTGTGGATCACGCGGAGGAGAGGGACACGCCCAAGATGTACTGCAGCGCGGAGGGGGAGTGGCTGGTGCCCATCGGGAGGTGCGTGTGCTCGGCTGGATTTGAAGAGCACAGAGAATCCTGCGTGGGTAAGTCGACCCGGGATGTTTTCATACCTAACTTGTGTGGTGCAGTTGTGGTGTGTCCTGTTTGGTTCAGTGTGTTAAGGCTGGAGTGAGCGCTGTCACTCTAACTCAAGCGAGACAAGCAGCTTTTGGCGTGGTTTGCTTGTGATGGAAACGCAAAGAGGACCAATCACAGGATTGTATCAGTTCATGTGACCTCAGCTTGAATGCAAAAGCTAAACTGTAATCATAGATGTACTCAAGTCATGTGCTGATTGTGGGTTGAATTGTGAGTTTTTTCTATTTATTATCAGTGAAAAGGAGAAATTTGTTTTTCTATGTGTGTGTTTTGGCTGTTTGTCATTAAAAAGTGGATAAAACATAGTGAGCAGACAATATTGGCCTGCCTTCACTCCTCTCACCATAATATTGACTGTACAAGGCACCTCTTTGAATCATTTTTCTAGCAGATATTACTTCTACAGTTTGGGTTTTTGTGAGAGGAGTTCTATGAGGAACTTATCAATAGTCAGTGTTAGCTACGAATAGATGGTGGTTGACATGCCCTAGTTTTCAGCAGGAGTACCTTTGTAGGGAGCTAAGCAATTCACTGCAGCAAAACATATTTTAGAGAAATTTTAAAAGAATATATCAGTTTAAGTGTATGCTATATTTTGAATATTTTCACCACTTTACTTTGCTATCAGACTGCCTCTTCTGACAAAAAAAATGCCATTATATAAGCTAAACATTGGTCTTTCCAAACCAACCAAACTCCTTTGACAAAACCAATCATTTTACCTCACAGAACATGGAAGTTGATTGTCAACTGCTGCCACGGTCAGTGTGTTTGTTTGTGTTATGTGTGACTTCTGTGTGTTCAAGGTTTAGTTCAGATTCACTGAACTCACACAATCAAATAAACAAACTAATCAATCGAGGCAGCGGTAGACCTGCAACTCAACTCTACTGTATGTCCTGTGAGGTAAAATTACTGATTTTACCAATGGAGTCTGGTGGATTTGGAGAAAGCGATATTTGGCTTGTATAAATATAGTTTCTCGTCAGAAAAGGCTGTCTGATGGCAAAGTAAAGCAGTGAAAATATTCTAAATATTTTATTATTCTAAAATACATTTTTCTGCTGACTTTGTCCACCGCAACACATTGATTAGCTTCCTACACCAGTACTGCTGCTTCTTCTCCAAACTGGAGGTGTGTTGATGGAGAAAGGTCCGGCCCCACACGTGGATAAATTTGCTATAAAGGAAAAAAACACCCTGACCTGTTTGTATATCTCTAAACCAGACACGATCATCTTGGGCTTTTTCCCTGCAAAATACACTGAATTAGTTTGAGATGGCGGCATCAGCTGAGCTGCGACTCTGCACTAAAACCTGAAGTGAATTATAAAATACGAAGATTTTTTTTTCATTTACAGTAACAGTCTAGTTTTTCATGACGTCAGCTGTCCTGATTCGAGCCAAAAATATCAAACATGTTTGAAATATTCTTCATGAGAATGACGGGCAGTGACAGAATGATTAAACAGCCCACTCTCAGGGTGCTCCTGTGGCCTCTGGGGTTTAAGGAGCTGACCACTAACCGTGACGTCCTGAGTTTGTGTCCGGCTTGTTTCCCGTCTCCTTCTCCCCTCATTTCCTGTCATGTCTCTGCTGTCTGCTCTCAAATAAAATGCCCAAAGCCTTTGAAAAGAACTCCACACTATTATTTTACCTCCCAGCTGAACCAGACTGGAGCAGACCTGGTCTAACTCCCAAATTATATCCATTATATCCTTGCCTTATTAATCCTCATAATTTCCTGTTTACCTATTAGAAAGGATAAATGAATGCATAAGGCACAGCAGTGTATGAATACTTTCAAAATAAGAGTTTTCCTCATGGTTCCACATAGCGTGAGGATTTCCTTTCGAGACGTGGCTGAAATGGCACCGTTAAGTTGTCAACATTAGGTGTTTATCACAAGGCTACTGACCTAATCTGTTTAATTCATAAGGGAGTTACTTAAAAACGTGCTCTGATACAATTACTAATTACCTGTTAAAAAATGTAGTCAGTAACCTTGTCCAAGTATCACAATTTTAAAGTAACTTCACTACTTTTGGATTATCTCAATACCAAATATGGTGATGTTCCCCGTTTCTGACTTTAAAGACAAAAAATGGTGAAATTTCCACCCAGTGAAAGCTTTTGTTCACTAGAGTCCATGATAATGAATTTGCAGCTGTCAGACAGCTATATTTCATGCAGACAGAGTTGTGTTGTGAGACACATGAAGTGTTATTGTGTGAAACTGCAAATGGCAATTTATCATACTTGTAGTTGTAATCCTGCTAATAATCCCAATTTTTGCTAAATGTAACTGTAATCTGATCACATCTTTTTTTTCTGTGACTGTAATGGAATACAGTTACCTTTATTTTGGTACCCTAATCACATAAACCCGTTACATGTAATCCATCACGTCATTACCTAAAAATAAAAATATCATAATAAAATAATAAAAATATAAAATTATCCAGCCTCCGGCAGTTTATGACATGGTCACGAAATTTAATCATTGGATTATTTTTGTGTACATGGACATTAAGTTTTCATTTAGTTCGTGACTTAGTGCGACTTAAAAATGATTAAGGATGAATGTTGTACAAAGAGAAAAAAAAAGAACATTTGTCTCTGTGTGCATGAGTGTCATAAATAAAATTTCCTGACTGTTACACAAGACTGTTTTGAAATCTCTGTTTTCATATTTATTTTTGGATTATACTGGAAATGGGTGAGTTAGAAACGGTCTTGTCTGTGGCATTTTCTGCAATAAAATATTTTGTACTGGCATTTACTCCTTATACATATAATTATAAGTTTAGCTGCGCTCAAAATAACATATGTAATATTTTTTATCATGTAACTAAAATAATCAATAAAAAAATCAGATGTGTATTTAAAAGCCATCTTCCAAAAAAAGGAAAACTCTAAACTGAGTCTAAATAAAAGCTGTGTAACTATGAAATAATGCAAATAGAACAAGAGGTTGGTGTGCGCTGAGCCAGATTTCAGAATGTTCTTAACAAACTGGAGGTTGTGTATATAAACGGAGGTGGTCCTGATGAATCTAAAGTTGGCCTGATGAATCGATGACTGAAAATGAGAAAGCTCTTGGCAAACAACAGGACATTATAGCTCTGTTTTTTTGCAGCACATTTTGTGTGCTCATGCAAATAATTTATTTGTATTCATTACATCTTAAAAAATGTCTGTTCAATGTTCACACACACAAACATGTGACCTGACAGGCCTATCACCAAAGTGAATGAGTTACCTGTCAGTCCATGTGACTTCATATTCACTCCTCTTGATTCGTTTGTAAAAATCCAGTGTGAATGCTCACCAGTCCCGAAGCAAAAAGGCTGCGATGAATCAATTTTTTTTTTCTTTGGTCCAGACAAAGTGAAGGCGAATTACAGGGGACCCATTCGTGTCCCGTCCCCGTCCCCGGCCTCTTTTCCCACTTAGAAAAATAATGCTCAAAAAAATAAAATCATGTAAGCATCAGAGCTGCCCATTTATTTAACTATGTGAAACTTTCCCCTGGAGCTCAGAGCATCAGCAGAATGTAAAAAAAACCCTCCAAAGCAACACTTGAATTTGGAAAGGTTCTAACCTTTCGAGTGAATCAAAAAGTCTGTTTGAAGCTCTGGCTGAGGATCACATAAAATAAAATAAAAAAAAAAAAATTCAAATTCAAAAGTTCAAGGACTGGTCAAAAGCTCTTTCTGAGGTCTCACACTTCTCTCAAGTAGGTAAATAGTGAGAAAATGTCTGTGTGTCTGTCTGAGCTCTCATTCAGCCGCTGATGATGAATAATAAGTGAGTGATTTGAGATGCGAAGCTCCTTCATCCTCTCGTTTTTCTTTAAAAAAACAAAAAAACAAAAAAAAAACCACATCCGGTTTGTTTTTGTCTTTTTCGATTTTTTCACAGGGTTTTGATAGGCTGACCTCATGCGGAGACCTGTGCATATTTCAGGTTGCCATGGGTTACAGTAATTAAAACCTATTAATCACAGAGCGATGGATAATTAAACGCTAAAAGCAGTTTGTCAGCTAAACGAGCCGAACGAGACACGCAACACCGGTTCGCTTGCATCCTCCCCCTCCTTCCTACACACACACACACACACACACACCACACACTCACACACACTCACAAATCTGTGTCTTACCAAACACCCTCTTGGTTCAGCACAGCGAGAGCTCCTTGTCAAAATGTGTTTAAAAGCATAGGAAGTGGAGTGTACTGTATGTGCATATATGTGTATGTTTGTGTGTGTGTGTGTGTATATCAGTGTGTGTGTCCAGTTCAGAGGTCCACTCACAGACTTTCTATAATTAGGTGCAGGCAATTAGCATCGGCACAGAAATGCAAAACAGAGCCCGTAAAGAAAGCAGAGAAGAAGAGGCGGAGGGAAAAATCACCTTGAGTCACGTTTTGTTTGTGGAGCCGATTTTATCTACATTTTAAGGCTGATTTGAACACAACACCCTAATGTAAGTCATCTGAGGTTACACTGTAAAAATAACCTGTTAAAAAATTAAAGCTTCCTTAAAATTTTAATTTGACCGACTGACGTTGAGGTAATTCAGAATAAATAAACTTATTTTAGTTTAGTTTAGTTCAGTTGTACTGAATGTTGAGGAAAACATGTTCAATAAGTTTGAGATATTAAGTTGAAACGACTGTTCTGTCACACTAACAAACATGACTAGAGCCAACCGACACCGGATTTTCAGAGCTGATACTGATATTAGAGAATTAAATATTCTGATACCAATATTTTCTTTATACAGAATTTAGAAACACACATTTTTTTTGCAATGTGGTTATCAAACTTGTGACAAAGATATGTATTAGAGGCAGGATATTTACCGTTTAACAATAAACTTTATTGTTCAAAATTATATCAGGGCACTGAAACAGTAAACTTTCACCTGTATTTTTCGATAATTTTAAATAACTAAGGATAAAAACTACAAATACAAAAAATAAACATTAAACTTGAATTGAAGAAATGAGATCAAATATGAATAAAATTCTGGCTGTAAAGCTAAAAGTTAAAGCCAATGTGCAGTATGTTCTGTTAAAAAAAGCTTTCATATTGGTGCGACATATACTATATGCACATACCAATATAGGTCGATATAGCTGTGATAGACCAATATCAGGTTGATAATATTTGTTGGCCGATATCTTGATCATGTTCTAAACATTAACAATCTTGAATTCCTTTTATAATTTCTCAGTATGAGTTAGTTTCATTTCTCACAAAAGCTGCAGCTGCTCCTGATGGAGCTGCTTTGTTCCATCATTTCATTGGCACAAAGAGAATATGTGAAACTGCTCCCAATGAATTTATTAAATTTTAAGTATAAGGGGGTTGAGAATGAATTCAGCACTAACCCTCATCCTGGTTCCTTTGCTTTCATTATTGTGAAAATAAGAAATCGTGACCCATCATACAGTGTATTAGAGACACAGCAGTTTTCATCATAGATTTTTACTTAAAACTATTTAAAAAGGGTCTCGGGAGACGTTTAACCTCACAATGCATGCTGGAAAGTCTGTTATTATATCATAAGAATGTTTCTTCAGAAACTTAAATTTAGTGAGTTAAGTGAACTCTGTACAGAACGTTCATTCAACTCATCCTTTCAAGTCAAAAGACATCAAGTTAGAAGAACTCGTGTTTATAAGTTCTGTGGAAAAAAAGTTGAAATTTTAAGTTAAATTAATTTGACTAAATGAAACTTATTATATTTAAAGTTTAAAGATTATGAGAAAAGATAGTTTATTTTACTAAATTCCTTGCAATGACAAACCTTTTATTTTAACTTCTAATATTTTTTGTCTGGACTGCCTTATAATTTTAAATTGGCTGAACTGGAAAAGACAAGTTGAGGTAATTCTGTAATGATTCAAACCAAAAGAACTTTTCTCACCAAACAAACTTGATATTAATTCAGTTGTACTTCAGAAAATAGTTCAATATACGAAGACATTAAGCTGAACCAACAAATTTTTCAGTCACACCGATGAACATTACAAACAAATTTTCATTTACTTTTATATTTTCTCAGTGTCAGTTCTTCATTTCACCCAAAGACTTCAAACTTCAGCAGCTCTTGAGCTTTAATCACATTCATTCAAAAGATGTCAGTAGAAGAACTCGTTTCATAAGTTCAAGTGTTCTGAAAAGAGATTCTAGAAATTCTAAAATTTAGTTAACTGAACAAATAAAACTTGCACATTTAAGTTAAGTTAATGATTAAAGATCAGCTGGCAGCACTTTTTTTTTTTTTTCCTGGTGCAAACTTTTTGTTTTAACTTAGAAAAGTTAGTGTCTGGACTGCCTTCAAATTTTGAGTTGACTGAATTTGAAAAGTTACCTAAAAGTTAAAAAACTTAATTTAATAAGTTGATTGAATCATCAGTACATTCATTCAACTCATCATTTTAAGTCAGAGGACGTCAATTTAGACAAACTTGTTACTGAAGTGTTTTGAAAATAAATACAAGAAATTTTATGTTGAATTAACTTGAATACATAAAACTTGTATGTTTACATTAAGTTAATGAGAAAAGGTAAGTTGATTCCACTAAATCCCTGTGTGATTTTCTTTTACAGTGTGCAGAGATAGGATCTTTTAAGGGGGGAAAAAAGCATAAAAGCATCTTGAAATAGAATCTTTATGCTAATCCTCAGCTTCAGGTGATGTTTTCACCACGTATTTTATTTACCATTACATCATGGCAGCCGGAGCAGAAAGTGGATTTGCAGTGTAGTGAGAGGAGGAAAAGAAAAAATAGAAAAAAATAAAATAAAAAGAGCTCTTCAATATATCCTCCACTGACGTCTTGTCTCTTCTGGCACCAAACTGGGTCGCCGTGCTAATTCACCCTCGCCAAAGCCAGCCACAGTCACGCACACACGAGACCAGACAAGACACAGAGAGGAGGGCAGGGCACGAGATGGTGAAAGGAAGACGGCTTAAGTGGTGAAGAGTTGTGTGTGTGTGCAGAGAGAGACAGACATGAATGTGCGTGAATATGTGTGTGTATATGAGCGTGCTTAAGTGGTTCTCCCCTGACAAAGGTGCAGAGCTTTGGCTGAGAGCACGACATGGTGGGAGGTGTGTGTGTGTGTGTGTGTGTGTGTGTGTGTGTTGTGTTGGTGTGTGTGTGTGTGTGTGTGGCGCGTGTGTGCGTGGCTGTGTGAGCACAGGGTTGCGTGACATGCCGTTAAAAGTGTCACAAGGAGGGAAGCAGTGAAAGACGGAGGAGAGAAGAGAGGAGAGCAAGAAAGACTGGTGGAGTGGTTGACTGGACCCCTCGTCCACTTGAGTTTACATCAAAACACTGCGTCTGCGTGTGTGTGTAGTTGTGCATACATGCAGTGTGCAGGTGTGTACTGCATGAGTGTGTGTCTGTAAGTGTGTGTGTGTGTATGCGTGCCTCCCGGTGCCAGTGAAGAATGGACTAAAGTGCCCCCATACAGTGAGAGCGATCGAGGACACACTGATATGAGACACACACACTTAGGCTGGTCACATCTACTCACATCAGCCGGCCCAGCCAAGCCTGACACACACACACACACACACACACTGGCAGAGGAGGAGGAGGAGGTGGAGGGAGAGAGGGACTGCTGCATGCGTACTCACACATGTGGGTTAGCTCACTCTTCTGCTCAGTCAATGGACCACAGCCTGTCCTCCTCCTCCTCCTCCTCCTCCTCTGAGCTGCTCTGTGCCGCTGATACCTTCATGTGATTTATGGTTGAGTTTGTGGGAAATAACATAATCCAGCTACTAGAATAGAAATTCACACGCTACCGGAACTATTGAACCGCAAACAACTACATTAACCTCCTAACACTCAGTCTTCCCCTTTTTATTTCGCCGAGAAGAAAGGTCCGACAGTATCACAATTGTGGCTTTATAATGTTTACACTGACTGACTTAAATTTTCAAAGCAATGTACTGCAATAGATTTTTTTGAGCCCAATTCAAACTCTAAAGTTGTGAAATAAAATTTAAAAAGTTTTGCTGACCTATAATCTAATATTCTTCTCTAGATAAACTTGAAAATATTAACATTTTAACATTTACTTTCACTGATGATGAATGAATTTACTCAATATTTTTTCATATACAATGTTTTGAGTTTCTAAAATTCAAGCTTTAATTTCATCTGAAGAAAATTATCTCAACAAAAGATCAGTAGTTGGTAAAACTTTTCAAAAGTTTGAGCTGGGCTCAAAACTTGAAAATGTTTTGCAGTCTCTTGCCGTTTTCTCAGCTTTTTCATTTTTACAGTGTACGACAACTTCAGATGTTTTGTGCGCTAGAATTGGAGGTAGAGCCTGACAGATATATCTGTTAATATCAGTATCAGCATATATGTTGTCTGATATACGCTGTCTTTTTGTGTGTGTGTGTGTGTGGTTTTTTTTTTTTTACATAATGTAGATTGTTCTATTTGATTTTTGTAAAAAGGAAAAAGTTGTGAAAACTCAAAATTTTTGAGTTTTTAACAAATTCTTTTAAGTTTTGAAAAAGTTTTACCAACTAATAAGTTAAGTTTGTTGAGATAATTTATTTGTTTGTTTTTTTTTGGAGTGAACCTTATTGAAGTGAAAGTGAAGAATGGTTAATAATTTAATATTTTCAATTGCAACCATTTCATTTCAAGCACCCAAATAGTAATAATCAGGTTCACTGCTCACTGTGAATCATTTTTGTAATACAAATTTTTGGGAGGTTCCTGAAACCCAAATGTTAAACTTCATCAAAAGAGGAAAAGTAAATTATCTCCACAAAAGACTATAGGTCTATTTCAAAGCTAAGAGTTTGACTTAATACTCAAAAATCTATATAAGTTGCCTTGGAGTTGGGTTTTCTTTCTCTTTTTTGTACAGTGTAATAGTTATTTCTAACTGTTAAAAATACAAGTGAAAGTTTAGAGTTCATATGAAGCTTATTGTTAAACTTTGTCACAAGTGTTTGATTTTTCTCTGCAACACACTAAATGGCCTATACTAAGAAATAATTGAAAATAAGTTTGGAAATAAAACCTGTGGTTGTTCTTTATTATAAGTCTTAATGAAAAGTTGACAGTCAAAAACTCTGCTTCTTCACGACTGTGTAGCTGTAGTCAACCCTACAACAGTGACATCACAATTGTGTTCATGTAAGATACCGTGAATCAGAACAAGAATTTTCAAGGCGAGTTAAAATGTTACGGCAAGACTGTTTTAAACTAGGTGATTTCCTATGTATGGAGTTTATCAGTCTATGAATACCATCATTAATATTCAATATTACTTAATATGAATATTATACACTGTAAGTTGATCGGCTGCTTATAACTGTCAGCTGTCTGTCAATGTAAAGTGAAGCCCCTTTTCCTGAAAACAAAAGCCCACTGCTCCGAAAATACACACTCTGGATACTGAGTTTAGTGACCGCCCGCCTCACTGCCTGCCAAACCCCATTAACATTTTGCTCATTTAATTGTTATAGACATCTGTGCCTTCTGAAAGATTATTAATGATTTCCTGCAACTCATAAATAGACACTTACTCATTTGATAAACATTCGGCATTAATTTGAACTCCAATTAACGTGTAATAGACAAACAAAAAACTGTTATTTTATTTATTACAGTAGATATATGTCAGATTTCTTCCTTTAACTTTTGTTGCTCCTGCTCTTATGTCTTGTGGTCTCTTTAAGTGTCAGAATTAACACGCCTTGTGACCTGGTTATGTGACCACTTGATGGATTTTTAAATTCCCTTAAATTCAATACCTGCTCTCACTGTCCCTTATACCCTGATGAGTTGAAACCCGTTGGTTGATCCATGAGTTAATAAAGGATTTTAATATTTATGATCAGAGACCGTCTGAAACTGCTGACCAATACCACTGACTTCCATTAACACTGAGCTTCATTTCTCCTTGAAGGGCACCTTAGTTTTTAACTTTTGTATTAACACCATTGTTTTTGCTGCACTTTTTTGAGAGGCTGAAAGTATTTGTTTAAAGCAGCATGATTTAAGGAATGAAGTTGTGTAGACCAGGGGTGTCAGACTCATTTTAGTTTACAGGTGACATGACGCCTAATTTGATCTCAAGTGGGCTGGACCAGTAGAACTACTGCCTGATAAACTTTACATAATAACTCCAAATTTTTCCCCTTTTTTAGTGTAAAGACATAAAACATTCTGAAAACACTGCCAGGGTTAGGGTTTACAAAACAGATGAACAGCCTGACATGTCTGTAAAAATAAAAAAAAAGTATAGGAATAGTAGTGCATTTTATTGAAAAATTGGAATTAATGACTTTTCAGCAATTTCCACACTTTGTAAAGTCATCCAGTGTGCCGGATTGGATCCATCAGCAGGGCTGGTTGTGGCCCTCAGGCCGTAAGTTTGACACCCCCCGATGTAGACCATGGAGAAATACATCATCAGTGAATGCAGACAGATGAACAAATTGTTACTTCTTCCTTAAAATTTTAAATAAAACCACATTACATTAGTGAACTAATGTGCTAATTATTGTAGTTTAAATGTAAATAACCTAAATTAGAATAAAAACAGTATAAAACATTACTTTTAAGCACAAAAGTTTTCATTATCAATATCCTCACTAGTATGGCAAGAAAATTTTACATTTTGACAGATTTTAGAAAACCACAAATGTATCAGGCGCTAATGAAACTATTGATCATGCATAACAGCCAACTAATGAGCTAATTGCTGCTTTGGGTTATTTTTTGGACTAAAAGTCATTTTGCACAGCTGACTTTAATTGAACTGGTTTGATCCAACCCACTGTACAGACTCTCTCTGTCCCACAGTGCTGCTTACAATATCCTATTTAGCAGTTCCACATGTTTATCATCATAGATTATTATGGCCTTCAGATATGTTTGATCCCTTTGAAAAGATAAAATCATGACCGGAGCAAATAATGAGATTTAGGAAATTGCTATGTCAGTCAGAGCCGACTTCACAAAAGAGAGGATATTTCTAGTATCTGATAACATTTGAGTCTGAAAGGATTATCTCATTCTCCATAGTATTTTGACTGTAGCATTTTTTAAATTCATGAGTTCTGGTATTTTGGATTGCACAGCACGGCCGGGCAATGTAGCTGAAATATCACATTAATAAGAATGTTTTTCTGAAATGGAATTAAAGTGAAAAGGATGGGAAAAAAATCATATAAAATGGTCCAAGTGAACAGTTATGTTCCATTGTTGTGTATTACATCAGGATAAACTCACATGTGTACGATGCTGATTTATTCCACTCAGTTTAAAAGATTAAATCTTTCAAAAAAATTTTTGAAAACGGTTTGAACAGAAAACTTTTAATGTGCACTGCAAATAATTTTGAGCTGGTTTAACTAAAAAATGTTAATTTAGAAAAAGTTAACTGAACTTGAATACTTAGTTTTAAGTCTAATTTGAGTTTTGTAAAAAAACAAAACAAAAAACAATTGGGTGAAGTTAAATGAACTTAAGAAAACATGTTCAATAAGCTGAAGCTTAGATATTAAGTTGAACCAACTTAATCAACCTTTAAAACATGAAATTATATTATTATTATTATTATAGCAATTATTAACTTAAAGTGCATCAGAGACACACAGCAAGTTTCCATCATATATGCTCTCCTCAAACTATAAAAAAGAGGGGTCTCAAGGGAGTTTTAACTCTCACGCAGTGCATGCTGGGAAGTCTGCTAATATGCTGCACAGCACTCTACAGTTTTGTGGCAGTTTTACGTTAAAAAAAAAGCAAAATACTTTTGTGTTAACATTGCATTTTTTGTTGTAACATGTTTTTGTTATGTTACTGGGACAGTTCACCCCAAAATCAAAAATACGTATTTTCCTCCTGCCTGTAGAGTCGTTTAGTCATCTAGATTTTTTCAGTGTGAGTTGCAGAGGCTGCAGAGATGTCTGCCTTCTCTCCAACATAATGTGACTAAATGGCACTTGGCTTGTGGTGCTCAAAGTACCAGTATCTTCTCAGCAAACTCTCGTGGGCCACAACAAGTCAGGTGTCGGGCTCACAGGCCTTGAGTTTGACACGTGCCACAAAGGATGAGTGTTTGTGTGAAATGACAAATGACAGTCTCGAGCATTTGTGTGGACAACAACTGTAACAACTTGATCTTGACATGTTGATTGTAATTTCTTTGGAAACATGGATACATTGCACTAAAATAATGATATTTCTGGCGATGTCACAGTTAGACGATAATCAAAATCTGCTGATGTAAGACTGAAGGAGTTTCTGTCGCTCACTTTAAGCCTCAAAATGATGCGTGTTATCAGACTGTGGCAGCTCGTGTAATTCGTCATTTCTCCTTCTTAAGCAGACAACAATTATTGGCTCCAACCAGTCACAGAGGGATTGTGGGATTGTTCCGAGCCTCTTTGACTCTCCTGTAAGCAAACTCTCCTCCCTGTCAGTCAGAGAGAGGACGAGGAAGAGGAGGAGGAGGAGGAGGAAGAGGAGGGGGGAGGCTTAAAGAGTGAGACAGACAAGCAGCATGAATAAAGGCAGAGGTGAGGAGGAAAATGAAAGAATCAAAAGTACAAAGAGACAGAGAGATGGAGATTATGAAACAAAGTAAAATGAGAGAGGTCGAGGCGTCGGAGGAGAGAAGGTGTGACACTCTGCCACATAATGTGATCGCTATCTGTCAACGTGGCACCGCCGAGAAATATCAGAGGAAGACAGCAGCAGGCGACAAGGAGAGTTTAATATTCCTCTAATATATATTTATTTAATCACCACACTCACCCCCACACACACAGAGGAGCTGAGGGTTTTGTCCTTCCTCCAGCCTGTCAGCACCTCCGTCCTCTCTGCTGTCACTCCTCCTCACTTTTGGTATTTTCCACTTCAAACACATGATGCATGTATGCAGAGGTGGAGACACACACATCTTGAAAACACACTTATCTGAACAGACACACACACAGAGGAGTGTGTGAGGGCTTTGTCCTTTCTCCAGAGACAGAGCTGCGTGGGGCATCTCTGACAGGGTGAAGCACCCTCATTGGCCCCGGGTCCCTGAGGTCCACACAGGTGAAAACAGCTGTCACTCAACTGTGGAAAAAGGGTTCGACCACTATAATGTCTTTCTTATATATTGTGTGCGGTGTGTGACTAATGATTATCAGATTAATATTGTTATTTTTCATGAAATATCAGGTACAATTAATGAAAATTTTCCACTTAAACAGCTCATAATGGAACTGTAGTAATGATTTTTCATTTTTATCGCACATTTTGATCAGTCTTTGAATTCTTCTGTTAGGATACTTGTAAATTATTAAACAGATATTGAAATTACTGCAATACACAGAATAAGTTTAATATCATATAACTTTCAATATCATGTGCACTATTACTTCTCATTATTATCATGTGCAAAATTACATTACATTCATTATTTGATGAAATATAACTTTTTATTTACCTCTCAGAATTAACTCACACCAATACTGATTTTTCATTTTTTAAATTTACTTTTGTACTTAACTTATCTTCTTCAATTGTCATTTTTGATTTACTCCTTATACTTTCTGTATTATATTTCACTTATTTGATGCTCTGTTGTTCTTATGTTACTGTAATTTTGGTGCAGTCTGGCACAATAAATTCCCTCAGGATTAATAAAGTTCTTATCTTATATACCAACTATTTCATAAAAACAATTATTTGTAGGAATCTTTCAAGCAAAAAATGCAAAACATTCACTTCTTTTTGTTGTTTTATATGATTGGAAATTAAAAGTTGTGAAATTGGACTGTCAGACAAATGAAGCAATTTGTAGACATCATCTGGCCTCTGGGGAATTGTGATGGGGACTATTTCACTATTTTCTTACATTTCATGATGAAAGAATTAATAAGTTAATTTTTTTTAAAAAGGGTGAAATTCTAAGGGCTCATAAAGAGTCAGGGGCACTGACTGGAGAAGTTAGAGAGTTTTTGATGGGGAGGAAACCACACAGGCGCAGTAAGACAGAAGACAGAAAGGCAGGATGTGAATCCACAACCTTCACCACTAAAAACTGCACAGAAACAAACACTAAACAGGAGAAAAAAACTGTCTTACAGTGTTTACAGTTTGCATGTGAGATGTGTAATGAAGTTGCAGTTTAGGCTGCAGCAATTAAAGCAGCTGAGGTGTCAGCTGAGATTGAAGCCCTGAAGGCATTTGAAGTGCCAGTTTAAAGTGAAAATTGTTTACATTTTTCATGGCAGACATATTTACACCATATGAACTGGACGGCTAAACTGGTGTTACCAGTGATACTAATTAAGGTCTCATTCCATTTAGTGTAGCCGAGTCTTTCCAGTGAGCCAACGTGCACAATAACAGCAGTCTGACTCTGGTTGACTAACGTGGCATTCACATTTGTGAATTAGTCCGGAATCTCTCACCTCATTTGCAATTTTCAAGGCTGATTATCAACCAAAATACCTCTGGATGCAATTGGATAGACCTAGAACCAATCAGAGCAATGAAACGTGTAACACAGTGGTGCTCGGCCTGTTTTCAGGCAGTACACTGGCCACCTGATTGCAGTCTTTTTCGTTATAACAGCTAAACAGTACACTGAATATGATTCTGAAGATGTTTGAGGTGAGAAATAGACATGTAGTAACAGAATTTCGATCCATATTTAATCAGCACTACCTAGTTTGACAGTTTAGTCTGAGTTTCAAGAGCCTGAGGTCTTGTGGAACTGGATACTGCAACCAATCAGAGCAACAAAGCACGTGACACGTGACTTTTCAAATTTAGACTGGTGATGCTCTTCTGTTGGTCATCATATAGAACCCACCCCATATTGAATAAACAGTTGTGATTGGCCCGACCGGATCCAAGGCTGGTGTAATTCTGTCTGAATGGAAAGGGGACAGACGTACCTGCCACAGCAAATGAAGACATGAGCTCTGCAGATTTGTCTGTTTCCCAGGTTAGATGTTTGACCTGAATGGAACGGAACCTTAATTTGCTTATTCTTTAGGTGAAGGGCTCTTTGCATGGGTCACAGAGTCTCAGTAAAAAATCAAAAATCCAAGTCTCCTTAAAAAAACACTTTAAGGCACACTGTAAGGTTTGTATTATTTTACATGGCAAAAAAGAGTTAAAAATGACCAACACAGGTCTTCATGAGGGTCAGCCAGGAGTAACTTGGACATCAATGCTGTGTTATATTAACGAGTTGAATGGGATGTAGTTCCCTGTCAAGGTGCAAACCTATCGGTCAAGCACAAGTGATACATCATCAAAATGAAAAAGGGGGGATAGAAAAGGAAAAAGAGAAAAGTATAGAAAGTAAAACAAAAAGGACAAAAAAGGGAAACCTTGATTAGTATCATTCAGAACTACTGCGTTTACCCTCCTATTTTAAGTCAAAAAGGTCCATTGTAAGCATTAAAATGAGTTCCAATGTCATTGAAGTGAAAGCTGAAAGCTGTTGAAATATTTCCTTTTGTTTCAAGCAGACAACACCGAGAGAACAGTTCAGTAACAGAAGAGAACGAGGTTAGAGTATCTCAAATATCTGGCAGTGTCTAAGCCATGAAAGCAGTTCAAATGTAATTAGATGTGTTGAAGCGTCAGGTGAAGTTGAACAACCAAAAGGATTTAAAGTTTCAGTTGAATTGTATGCATTAAAAGGAGGTAGTATAATACTTGTAAGCTGAAAGTTGTTAGTTGTTAACCTTGTTAACATGTCCATGTGGTGTTTTTGGTGTATCACAAGACATATCAGGAGTGAAATAAGCAGTAAACACCATGTCTGAGCATTTCTTGCTTTGAAGCAGCAGTGAGCAAAACCAGATTCAGTCAGGCTGGGTATGTGACATCATAAACCTAAGGAAACCAATCCTGTTAATCGAGGGGGTGGTGCTATACATATCGTCAGTGGCGATGCCCAGCCCACAGGAGGAGCCGGATGTAGCTAGTTATCATGATTAGCTAGCAAAGCAGAGGAGCTAGGTGCAGCTAATTAGGGCTATGGGTTGGGGTTGGGTTGGGGGTTGTGGGGTGTGTGGAGAGGGCGGGGACTATTTGCATATTCATGCAGCCATGAATACTAAATAACGGCAAAGGTGTAGATATATGTAAGCCATTTTAACAAGGTATTTGAACTTATTTTGCAGAAGAAAAACATTTAAGACACAATTTATTACTTCTTGCAGAGAATTTTATGTTGTTTAAAATATGGCTAGAGGTGGACTTTAAAATGTTTGTTTCAAGTTTAAGCTCTGCAGGCAATTAAATTGTCAGACCCTGAAAGTAGTCAAACTAACAGTTCAAGAGAAAGACGTGAAAGCAGCTGTAATTTCAGTCAAAGTCGAAGCCATGAAAGATTTGATAAATCAAGACCAAAGTCAGTTGAACTGTTGAAAGGTATCAGTGTATAAAGGAGATGGAAGCAGTTAAAGTGGATACATGTGTTGATGATCTATCATGACTAATCAAATGCTGTGTCATGATTTAACATTACGATTTGCATTTGTGTTCCAACACACACCGCATTACAATTCATGTGATTTCAGTTACAGAGTTTAAGGTGTAACTGATCACACAAATCTAATACTCCAGCATGTACTGCGCACTGTGTAGCTGCTGCGTCTTTCATCCGAGTCCCACTATGATTTCCTCCAGGCTGCAAAGTTCCTAATGAAGATGCAGTTAAGTGATTTGGGGAACAGATGATTTGGTGAGAACTTCATTATTCCCCGGCTCACGACCACTTGAGTGGAACACGATATTCATAATTGCTGTCAGAATCAACTTGTGGCGGCCCGCTATCGAGAACGTATAAGGAGCTCAAATTGAAACGGTCTCCGGAGAGGGAGAGACGGGGGAATACGAAGTGATCAAATTAGTTCCATCCTCCTGGCGGTTTGTAAACAACTGCTGATCAACAACATTGTTACTGTTTGGAGGCAAATGACACCGAGGCTCCAGAAAACACACCCACGCTCACAGCCTCGGGGTGGGAACACTGCCCGGCAGTGAGCGCACACACACATTCACACTGCTCGCATATGACTTTACACTGAGTGACACAAACTCACAAACACCATCTCGCCAGAGGTTTCTATCCACGTCATTTGAACTCTGAGGAAAGGTAATCATTTTTTCTCATAAAAGAACATTATATTTTATTACAACTTTTGTAGTTTTGGCCAGAATTTCTGTTATGTTATGATAAAACTGCAAAGTACTGCTGTGATCTGGGAATGCCTCTACATCGCTAGTGGGAATTACAGCAGGGAAATAAACAAAAGCAATCTGATAATCAGACAGATTCAATGTGATTTTTTTTTTCTGAGGATCAGGCAAAAATTATTTGGTAAGAAGCAAAAAAGTTGAACCATAAAATTGCTACCCAGATGGTTGAATGTAAATTATATAACTTTAAAGATATTTTTTGCAATATTTACCTTGAGCGTACTGATTTTAAATTAATGTTTGTATATTGAATCATTAGTCCATTATCATCTACTTTGCTGCTTTAGCAAACTTTATATAAATTTAAACTTTATATGCCAAATTATATGTTATCTCATGGCAGTTTTCACATACAGCAGGACTAGACCGTACTCTTCATAATACTATTTACAGATAAGACAGACAGAGATCCAAGGGTTCCCACCATGAGCAAGCACTTGTGGACAGTGGAAAGGAAAAACTCTTAATAGGCACAAACCTCGAGCAGAACCAGTCTGCAACTAACTGGCTGCTTTGTTCTTAATAGTGCGACCACACATACATGAGTTTACACCTTTCTTCATATCCAGTTCACTTTAGTGAACTTTGAGAGGGCGGAGTCACAGCCTCAACCAATAGCAAAGACACATGTGTGTCATTCGATGGCCGCTCCCCCTGCATTTACATATGTGTGACCGCAGCCCAAAACTGTTGCAATTAGCTAGTTGGCTGTTGTCAGACCTCTGAATCACTGCTCAAATGTTTGTTTATGCTTAGTGTTGTGCCCATTGATGATCTATTTCTGCTGTACAGAGACACAATTGACCAATCAGAGTGGGGGATGATCTAATCATTGCTAGATGTCAGCTAGCTACATTCACAAAACACTGCCACAGAAAATGGGTTAGAATTAAGGATGGGCATGATTAGTCAAGCAGTCTTAAAAAACGTTGCTACCCACACTTGTCAGCACCAGAAATAGTGTTTGATTTAAATTAAATTATTAACGAAGTTTTTTCACACCCACCCACCACTAGCCAGGGCTAATTCCCAGATGTTAATCCAGTTAGATGGAAAGTAAGTAAAAATTATTTGATATTTATTATTATTTGTTATTAATTATTTGTTAGGAACATCCCTACTTAGAATCTATGCAGCTGTATCAGGTTGTTATATGTCGACTTTTAGAAATAACAACTCTGAAATCAAGATACTTCTTCAGTTGACTTAAAAAATGTTATGCTAATAGCATTTTGTAACCAAATACAGCAGCTTCCATGTCAGCTGAAAATGACGTCAACAAATATGTCCCTCTGAAGAGAATAACACACAGTTTTCTCTGCTCTGAAATGCTGTCTCAGTGTCAAACACAACTACAACCTGAAAATGACCTGAAACATAGGCGCTCTGCCCAGCAGCTTTATTGGACATGTCCAGACATATTTGAGCCTCCAGAGCCAGAGGACAGTGACAGGATGGTCATTTTTTTTTCTTTGCGTCAGATTGTTGGAACTGAAGTGAGCTGAATTGATGGGCGTTCAGTAAATGCACTGAAGGGTTGTATGTGGGTTGTGTTTCATGAGGCTTATATAGTGTTGGGGGACCATGACTCGGCATGTCACTGAGACACCCAAAAAATCCTGAACAGAGATCATGAACAACAGTTTAACAGTCTAACTCCACAATTCAGTCCTACAGAGTCTTTTCACATGTTTTCAGCATCTATTGTAAAGTGTCTTTAGAAGAAAAAACTCCTTTTTTCCTTTACACAGACTTTGAAACTACATCCCAAACAGAAAATCAGTTACCATGAACACACTGTCAGTTCTATGCAGGCAGTTTCTTGTGAGGTTGGGAAGATAAGAAGCCTACCTTGTGGTATAATGTCTCGAGACATTTAACCAACTCAGAGTCTAACCTTTATTTTCGGTGTAAACAAACCTCCGCCGCCAGTGGAAATTCACCCCTGTCTGACTATGTCGAAGCAATTTTGCCATTTTGCCATGATCTCACCAATTATTCTGTTGAATAAATGTTAGAATGATAAATGATAGAAATAAGGGCCAGAACTGGGGAAATAAAACCCAAGTTGTAATAAACTGAATTATCCTTTAATACACGAGATAAATGCAGCACAGTGAGTGGCAGGGCATGGCAAGCAGCTAATTGAAACATCTCAATAAGCTAAATGAGGATATTCAACGTCATGATAACACTGGAAGGTTCCTTACAGGCTGATAAATACCCGTCATGTTAACCCTGTGTACACACACAAACACACACGCACACATAATGCAGTCATTGACACAGAGCGATGACAACCATGATGTGACTAAACAAAAACTTTACAAAAGCACAAAACAACAGCAATCACAGCTGCTGCCACCTCATGCTGTGCGCGGGGAGCCGAGGCGCTGGCAACGCGTGTGTTAATGCGCAAATGTGTGTGTGTGTCCAAATGTGTGTGTCTCATTAAACGTGTAAGCAGTGTACATCTGTTTGTTAGAGTTTGTGAGCGTCTGTGCTGAGGGATTTGGTTGTTGCAGTGCCAAGACTAATTAGTGTTTTGGTGATTTGTTGGTCTTGTTGGTGGGATGACGAGGAATTTGATTGGGTCAGTGAGGAGAGGAGGACAGAAGGAGTGAGAAGAGGGAGGAAATGTGAGGAAGCAAAGGAGGAAAGGGAGGAAAGTACAGAAGACGGGAGGAAAATTGAAAGGAGCGAGAGGAAGGAAGAAATAGGAAGAGGGGACAAGGGGATAAAGAAGAGCAGAGGAGAGGAAAAAGTGAAGCGTAGTAAATAGGGGGGAAAAGGAGAGGTAAGGTGAGAGGAAGGAGAGGAGAGAGCAGGAAGGGAAAAAGAGAAAAAGAAGAAAGGGAAAAAAGAGGAGAGAAGAAGGAAAGTAGGAGTGACGAGGAGAGAGGAAGAAAGGTAGGAAGTAAGAAGGAGAGGAAAAGAGAGGAGGAAGGGGGAAAGGAATAAAGAGTGGGAAATATAAAAGAAAAGAGAAGAGGAGATGAGAGGAGGAGAGGAAGAATGGAGTGAACATAGGGTGAAGGGAATAAAGGAGAGAAGAGAGTTAAAGGGGAAGAGGAGAGGAAAGGTAAAAGGAGGGGAAAGGAGAAGGTGAGGAAAGAAGATGAGGAAAAATTTAAGGAAAAAGGGGGAGGAAGGGGGGGATGAAAGAGAACAGAAAAGAAGGAAAGACGACAGAACATGAGAAGAAAAAGAAGAGGAAAAGAGGAGGTAAAGAAAGAAGAGGATCCAAATTTAATAGAGAGAAGAGGGAAAGAGGAAGGAAGGGAAGAAGAGAAAAGAAAAACTGAAGGGAAAGAAGAGGGGAGGGGATGTGAGAAATGGAAATAGGAGCAAATGGGGAGAGGAAGAAAGGAGGAGGGGGGATAAAGGAGAACAGAGGAAGGGAAAGAGAAAGAAAAACTGGAAATGAAGAGGTAAGGAAAGAAAAGATAGGAAAGGAGAAAAGGAAAGAGGAGCGAAGAGGAGGAGAGGAAGAAAGTAGTGAAAAGAGGACAATGTTGACAAAGGAGAGCAGAGGAGAGGAAAGAGGAGGGGAGAGAGCAGGAAAGGAAAGAAGTAAGGAATGAAAAGAAGAGAGGAGGAAGGGGGGAAAGGAAAGACAAGAGGGGGAAAATTGAAAGGAAAAAGGAGACAAGACAGCGAAAGAGGAGGGGAAGAAAGAATGGAGGATGAGATAAAGGAGAACAGAGGAGGAGAGAAAAGAAGGAAAGAGGAGAGAAGAAAGCAGAAAAGGCAAAGAAGAAGAAAGGAGGAAAGGAAGGTAGAGGATCCAAATTTAAGAATAGAAGTGGAAATGAGAAAGGGAGGAAATGGAAAAATTGAGAATGAAAATTTGAAAGGAAAGAAGAGGGACGGTAGAAAAGGAAAGAGGAAGAAAGGAGGAAAGAGGGTATAAAGGAGAGCAGAAGAAGGAAAAGAGGAAAGGAAAAAAATGGAAATGTGGAGGTAAGGAAAGAGAGGATATGAAAGGAGAAGAGGAAGAGAGGAAAGGAAAGAGGAGAGAGGAAAAGAAAGAGATGGTATTATTAAGCATTTTAATGCTGTTAAGCCATCATAACTGAGCGTGGTGATGTGTTGGGGTGTGTGTGTGTGTGTGTGTGTGTGTGTGGTGAGCGAATGAGCGATAACAGAATGAATCATATCTCAGCCAGACACAGCACTGTTGTGTCACTCAAACTTCCCTCCAATCTTTGTTGTGATTGGCCGAAGCCCTATCTCCACAGCAGGTGCAAAGGGCTACACATCAGTACACAAAGCAACTTTGCTCATTCACACACACACTCGCAACCAACCACACAACCAAACACACACACACACACACACACCCTGCATACCCCTGTTACCAGCAGCCACACAAAGACACACTCTCACAAACAAATCCTCTTATGTGCAGCCCATATGAATGCTTAATTCAGGACTGAAAACACACACACACACACAAAGGGCCGAGAGCTGCTGGGTAAATTATTGATTGAGTGTGTGCCACCCCTGGCCTGCAGTAGCCACCCATGTCCCAGTCCAGTGTCTAAGAGCTATTAGTGCTGACAGTAAAGAGACAGGCAACATGATAGCAGATCACTGAGAAGCTGGCAGCCTCCGTCTGAAGGGACTGCGGGACTTCTTCAAATGATTTTCTGCCCTGACTTCTTGTTGAGTTAAACTGATGTGCACACAGGGCGCTGTCATTTACTTCTCCCTCTTCCAGGCCTCCACTGGAGGGAGCGGACTTTGTATGGATGTGGATGGTTGAATGTATGTGTGTGTATGTGTGTGTGTGTCGTGAATTGTAATGATGTTGGCATTTAAAATAGCGGGGCCAGTTGCGACGTTGTTGGGAGGGAGACTAAACTTCACTCTTCCATCAATGTCAATTGATTGGATAAATAAAAGTGAGACTATAAAAGTGTTGTAAGTCTGTGTTGTGCTGTGTGCGTCATTTCTTATTCAAAACCAGAATGCAGTCTGGTGGTGAAATGTCAGCTGGACATTTAATTGGCTCTCATTTCCACAGAAACAAATAAGACAAACACTTTATCTTGGAAATGCTGCACTTTGTTCTGTTTAAATTTGCCTGAATTAAAGTTCACGCAACATTAGATTGGTATTTTTCAACAGGTTCTAACTGCATCCAGGGCCGGAATAAGCTGCTAGGGGGCCCAGGGGGCAAAATTTAGCTATGGGCACCTGGTAGCCCCCGTGTTCCTCCCACTGTCTGTGTAGGCTGTATGCAGTCTGTTGTTTTTATAGGATATGACCTGTGATACTCTACATTTTTGTTGGCATTTTAACAGAAGTTAGGACCAGTTTGTTGCTGTATCATTTCAGCATGTTCTCACTCACAAGCTCGCCGAATACGGCAGTGGCCCTACACTTCTAACTATGACCCTGTAAGTGCCTGTTAAGCATCAGTTTTGCATGCACAGGGCTCCATGGTCAAATTAGTAATAATGAACATGCAAAGTCCGGGTAGACTTTCAAAATAAAGGCACAGTAACTACTTCACTAAGTTTAGGCAACAAAACTGCTTGGTTAGGTTTTGGAGAAGATCGTGGTTTGGGTTAAAATAAGTAAATTATGTTATGTAAGTTAACTTGAATAATATGGGCATTGTGATATTAGTAGAGACAATAAACTCGATATTTTAAAAGTGAAATATCAATATCATGTTAATAATACACTTATAATATCATATAAACGATCAATCACTTCTTACACATACTGTATGCTCTCAAATCATTACAAACTCTGTCTCCTAAACTTGCGTAATTCATTTGCTAAAAAGGAAACAAAGTAACAATAAACAAAGTTAAAGATGAATTTGACTTCACTCTTCCATCAATGTCCATTAGATAAATAAAAGTGAGACGACAAAAGTGTTGTAAATCTGTGCAGTGTAAGATGTCTGTCTTTTCTTAGTCAAAACCAGAATGCAGTCTGGTGAAATGTCAGTTGGACATTTAATTGACTCTCATTTCTGCAGCAACAAATAAGATAAACACTTTATCTTGGAAGTGCTGCACTTTGTCTCTTTGTTCTTTTTATCATAATTTAATGTTGACAGTACAATACATTGGTATTTTTCCACAGCTTTTATTGTATCCAGGGCCGGAATAACCTGCTAGGGGGCCCAAAGGGCAAAATTTAGCTGTGGGCACCTTGTGGCCCCCCTTGTACCTCCCACTGTCTGTGTAGGCTGTATGCTGTTGTTTTTATAGGATGCAGCTCATGATATTCTACATTTTTTGTTTGCAGTTTTAAACAGAACTAAAAAAAAACAGTTTACTACATATTATTCCAACATGTTCTCACTAACTTATCAAATATGGCAGCTTGGTCAGTGACCCCACATTTTAAACTATGACGCTCTAGGTACCTCTCTAGCGTAAGTTTTGACTGTGCAGGACTCTGTGGTCAAATTAGCAATAATAAATATGTAAAAACTTTCAAAATAGTGGCACAAAACTACTTCATTACATTTAGCAACCAAACTACTTTGATGGGTTTAGGAAAATATTATGGTTTGGGTTAAAAAAAAAGTGTTATTTTACATTATCTTACATTACATCAGTAATAATTACAAAAAATTTAAATATCTTATATATTTTTATAATACACTTATGATAATATCACAAATGATCCAGTGCCTCTTAAACATATAGTACTGTATATTATTAAAACAGTTACAGTTATTGTCATAGACTCTCCAATTCACCACATTTGTATTTTGAGTGTAATTCATTTGCCAGAAACAGACAAAAACACACAATAAACAAGGTTAAAGATGAATTTGACAGATAGCACTACTTTTTCTCCAAATTTTTTATACATACCATGATAATAAAATTATTGTGTAGTAAAAATCTGATATTGTGACAGCCCCAGTATGCAGCATAACTTACATAAGTTAACATGCATAATGTTACTTTACGTATGTTACGTGACTTACGTACAGTTTTTGGTTTCCCAAGAACTTCATCTGTTGTTACATGTACGTGATACAAATTGTAATGTAATTGTAAGTGCATTGTGAAAATTAATTTATGTACTAACATTACAATAAATTAGCTTTGAGTTTTGGTTTTGCATGACACACAAACTGTGGTCTCATGGATCAAAGTTCTGTAGGGTTTTTTTTGATCCATCCATCCACCCCACCTGCACCATATGTGGATTTTCTTGCTCTTTATACACCGTCACCTGAATTCAGCGGCACATCAAAACATAAAGCTAGAGAGGCACCTCCAAAATGATGCTACAGGGGTACCTACAGCATCATATTTTGACCAAGCTGCCGCATTTGACAAGTTGGGAGTGAAAACAGGCTGATTATTCACATGCAGTGATGATATCATCATTGTCGTCTGTGAACTTACTTGGAGGTGAGAATGTAAGAAAAGTTTTACCAAAATAAAATCTCTTTGATGTCAGGGCCATTGTGAAGTTTTTAACCAGCATTATTGAATGAAATTATAACCTTAGCTTGCCAATTAGCCTCCTTGATTGAGCTGTTTGTTTTCGTGACACGGAACCAGTGTTAGTCAGTGAATGTGGTGAGACTCATCCTCCCGACGGTGATGGAGCAGTCCTGTGCAAAAGCAAGAAAATGAACCTCATTTATCTGTTTGACCTCGGCAAACAAAAGATCTGGAGCGGTGAAAGAGGTGTATAATTTAGCAAAATTGCAGGTCACAATTACAGATATCAAAGGTTAATCAGACCATTCAAGGTGTTTTTGAACAGTTTCGAGTGAGATTCGTCTAAACCCTGCTCAGCTCTGGGAATATACAGTATCATTCTTGGGAATTGGGACAAAACCATATTTTGAGGGGGTTTTGATTTTTACTCTACAATTATGCTGGAAAATATATTTTAAAGAGAGCTCGGTTATTAAACCTTGTAACAAGCCAACCTCTTATTAAATTTTAATTAAATGTAGACACAGACTATGGTTGAGACACATCTGATAGCAGTATTATTAAATGAATTAGTTGAAAAATAGAAAGTTTATGCTTAATTCCTGCCTTTTTTAAACCAGGAAGTGAGACAGGGGAGCTGAAGGTATAGCTAATCCGTTTTATGCCTGATTAAATCATGTTTTTGTACAAATCTGATGGAGATGACATCTTACGGAGTACACAAAATGTATACAAAATGTTATATGTTTCCATTTCACAGCATAGTCGTAGTGAGCAGCCATCTTATTTTTTGAAGTTGCTGAGTTATCTTAATGTTAATCAAAATACACATTTTTAAACCATAATTTTTATTTAGCTTTGATTTAGAAGGGCTACAGAGTTGACATGTTATGGTTGAGACACATCTGAGCAATATTATTTAATGAATTTGTCAAAAAATAGAAAGTTTACCTGTGCTTGAGCAGTATTCCCGCCTTGTTTTAAACCAGGAAGTGAGGCAGGGGTCCTCAGGATATAGGTAACCATTTTTATGCCTGATTAAAAATGTGTTTTTGTAAAAAATCTGACAGGTCGGCATAAATCTGGGACACAATTTTAAAGGGCCAACATTTTCATTAAAAAAAATAGATTTTAAAACAAATTTTGTTAGTTTTAGATTTTGAAGGGAAGGCTTTAACACATTTTTAAATTGTCTGAAGTTGTGAATTCTTGTCTGGGACAAGGGTTTTGTCTGGCACAGAGCAAGTTAAGAGTTAGAAATATTAAAGCAAACCAAAACATTTCATAAATTACACATATTTCACATATATAAATCCTTAAAGACTAGATCTTCACCAAAAAGACTAGAACTGAAGTGTTGTATACTAAGTTTATTTAAAGGACATGATTTGTCCTGATTGTCTCAGTGATCTGCATCCTACATTCCTGAGGGGAAGTTTTATTATCCTTTTTCGAGCAGAGTTTTGGTCAAATCCAAAGCTTCATCCTGAAACACGAGTTCCAAAGTTGTTCTGCATGTACTTTCTAATCCAAATGTAGACTCCCTCCTTGTTATGTGAGCTGCTTGATGAATCAGAGAGGACTTGTACCTTGTTTTGAATGTTAAGTGTGTGAACTTTTTTTTTTTTATCCTTCTGAGACGGATATGTTATGACTGGAGCTGCCTGGCAGACCGGCTGTGACCACATTAGCACAGTGTGACTCCTGCCTCCGAGCAGCGCTCTCCCCGCTCACTTTGTCCTTTTCAAATATATAAATAATCAAAAACAGTTGATTAATTTCCCCTCTGATGCGTCGCAGCAATCGCTAATGTCGGGAAAAAGAGAAAGTTTAGCCCCCTCCCTCCCTCGCCCCTGTCCCTTCCCTCCCCGCTGCCTCTCCCCACGCCTTTCCCCTCTCGCTTCCATTTCCGACACGCGCGCTTCACACTGTCTGATCTTCTCAATCTGCCGCTAATATGCCTTTCAGAATGCTCGTCTTTTTTTTTTTTTTTTGAGCTACCCTTCCCCTCGACCCCCCCATTCCCCGTCCCCTCCTCCTCCCACTCCCTCCATCAGACACAGTTTAATGGTGACAGCCATTCAATCGGATAATTAACATCCGTTTAACGCTCATTAACCGGGATGTATTTGTCTCGTTTGATTTGTAATTACCAGGCCTTTTTCACAGGAAAACACTACGGTAATGTTCCCTTTGTGATGGCTTCATTGATGGAATTGATTTGAACTCAGCAGGGAGGCCAACAGGGAGGCAAGGAGAGACAGGGACGTATACGTACTGAAGACATGGACGCCATACTTATTTGTCATAGTTTCTCTCATACCAGAGCTCTGTAGGCAGCCGGCTAGAGCATCTGTACCATGAAACATAACATATACTTAATATCTGTGAAATACAAACAAAAACACAGAAGTTACTATTCTACATAACCACTATAATGTAGTCTATAGGCTATAGATATAGAATATTCCTAGATCAAACTGAAATTACATGTTTTTGCTGCTGTACCACGCAGATATGCTCTTGTGTTGATTTCTCAAAGAATAAACAACCAAAAAAAAAAGATTTTGCCACTTTTGGGACATTGCAAAACATACAATGCACTTACATGTGACAGGATTACATAATTAGGATACAAAAAAGGTAACTGTAATCCATTGCAGTTAAAGAATAAAAAAGATGTAATCAGATTAATTTGGCAAAAATGGGATTATTAGCAAGATTACAATTTTAAAATACATGTGAAAATGAAAAACAATATACTAGTATGCACAGTGCACACACATTACAACACCTCACATGTCTCACAACACCACCCTTGTCAATTCATTATCATGGCCTTAAGTGGAAAATGCTTCACTGGGTGGAAATTTCAACATGATTTAGTCTAGTATATCAGAAAAGAGGAACAGCATCACAGTACAGTGGTAGTTCTGCCTTAAGCTGTGAAAATACTGTCATTTAGCTACACAGACCAATGGCTAACAGGCCAACCACTAACGATAGCTACACAGACCAACTGCTAACATTAGCTAAACAGACCAAATTAGAATGTTAACTAGAAATCCAGTTAGCTAGTTAGCCTTTCAATACTACTATTGCTAGTACTACTAATGAAAAATATTTATAGGATTGTAGCTGGTGATGCTGGTGACAAGATGCAGTGTGTGAATAAGTTTATAGCAGATTTGGAAATGGAAAGTAATCCAGTTACATAACTACTATATTTTTTTAACAAGTAACTAGTAATTGTATCAGAATACACATTTCCCTCCCAACTCTAGCTAACGTGTTAGCAAACATTTGCGTATTTAAACATCAAGCAGACAGAATGAATTAATATTTGGAGTGTTAGTCGACCTGGTGAATTTAAGACCAATATTAGAGAGAAAATTTGGTACTTTTCATGTGGATGCCCAGTCAGTGTTGATGGTAAATGTAGTCAACTGAAGCAATAAATTCCTGTGTATGCTATATTGACCAAGAAAACTGAGCTCTCCTGCTTTTGAAAGTGTGCAGCAGTGCATACATGTACCAGGATGCATTGATGTGAGCTTGTACAGTAGGCCTATATCACTACCCTAACCTAAAGCTAATTATTTGTTGGCCAGAACATAGCATTGGGTAACAAAAATACTGATTTAGCAGAAATCCAAAAATCCTGTAGTTCTTCCTAAACACCAACAACATCACTGGATGCAAGAAGAACGACAGACTTTGCAGAGAACTCAGCTTTCTCTGTCAATGTAGCGCACACTGAGGAATTCATTGCTTCAATTGACTACATTTACCATCAAGAGTGACAGGAGAGCCACATGAAAAGTGCAAAATTTTTCCTTTAACTCTGCACTGAGTTCTGTTTTGATCTCCACTAACCCCTGAGGGAAATATCAGTCTCTTTAGTTTCTAAACGCTCCATTATCTTCACCAGCTAGTCTCTGTGTCTGGCTGTCATGTGGTACTGAGCAGATAGCACACACTGTGTTTCTAGACCCTTTGCTGAAAACAGCTGCCTGCTACTGTTGGAAACAAGGTAGCAGAGAAAGTCAAACAGTAAAGATGCAGGCTGTAAAATGTGAGCTAAAAGATGCTAAAATGACCTAAAAAGCCAAAAGGACATGCAGAGTTGGCCTGGTTTTATCTGTTGTTAATATACAGATTAGTCCACCTTGTTCATACTGTCATTGGCTGACATTGACTAAGAGCCAGGTAGCAGTGACATAAGTGTTATAGATAAAGCTAAGGCTTATATTGCATCTTTTCTTGCTAAACAAGCTACCAACCAAATATTCACCATGAGGAACCTAGCCTGCTTATCTCGTAAGCTGTAACATTAGCACTTTAAGCTGTTTAAAAAACTCCCTCCAAACCTTAAAGGTAGAGTCAGGATTTGTCTAAGCTGTACCTAAATGCATCAGAGCATCAACAGCATCAGCTTCATCATTTTTGGTGGCTGAAATGTCCCCAGAACAGCAAAACAATGAGAAAAAATAAGGAAACACCAACTGATACAGCCACTACCACAATTGCAGTGGCTTATAAGAGATGATTGAAAAGAATTATGTCATTATGAGTCTATACATTGTTTTCTTTAGGGAAAATATGTTATATGTTATATTGTTATATTATTCCTTTTACTTATTTCATTTTCAGTGCTAAATATTATGGTTCTTATTCTTTAACACCACTGTTAACAAAACATTGTTTGTCCAGCTTTCGTCTACAAAAACTTCTAACTTTTGTGATTGCAGTTGGACTTTAAGACTTTGTAGAGAAACATTGCAATGTTTACAGTCTATTTTCTCTGTGCTCACACAGATTTTCTCAGTAAGGTCAGCTAATTATTTGATAGATGACTTTAAAACTGTGCTGTGATCATATTGCCAGAGGAAACCCAGGCACCCAGTGGGATAAACAAATGCTTTTTCTCTTGAATGGTTTAAAATTGCCATATTTTTTCCAGGTGACTTTTTTCAGTTTTGTGTTTTTGGTGGTCATGTTTCTGATGTTTTGCAATTATAAAAAGACATATTTTTATTTATCCTTTTTCTTCTTTTCTAGTCCCAATTTTATCTCTTTTAGAGCAGCATCACACATTTCCTCCTCCATCAATTAGTCCTCTCTATCAGATTGATATACTGTAAAGTAACGTCAGGCAGCATTCAGTACAATAATTATAAAACAGTTGCGTCTTTGATCCATTATGTTGTTGAATAGAATACTACTACGAATGTTTTCATTTAATTGTCAAGAAGCAAAACTTTTACTTAAATGATGATACTATTCAGCATTAGTGCTGTGCATTTATTACAAATGAATGCAGACTCTGTAGGCAAGGAACAACATTTATGATATTGATATTGAGAGCCTTCTGGTTTCCATTTGTCGTCTGTTTGTAGCATGAGTAGTTTTGATATTTGAGTTTTCACATTTGAGCGGGCTTTAGTTGCATGCAGGTAAACAGTTGACAATTTAGCTTTTTGAATCTAGTGACGAGGTTACCTAGAGGGAGCGTGTATAGTGAGAAGAGGATGGGGCCGACAATTGAGCCCTGTGGCACTCTGAAGGGTATAGGGGCAGATGATGAGGCAGTGTTGTTTATAGTGACTCGAAACTTTTTCAAGTTTTTCAAGTAAGACGAGAACCAGTTGAGAGCCTGAAATGCCAGCATATTAATTGAAACGGGTGACTGGGATGGATTGATCAATGGTGTCAATAGCGGTGATTAAGTCCAGCAAGACCAGGATAGATATTAGCCATTATTAGCTTGCATGAGAATGTAATTTGTCACTCTAACTAATGTTGTCTCTCTACTACATCGCTGGCGAAAACTGGATTGAAATCTATTGAAATACTGCAGTCTTCGATGACCTGAGGGAACTGTTATGCAACATTTTTTTTTTTTTTTTTTTGAGGTGAATGGTACTTTTGAGATTGGGCTGTATGTCATCTCCAACTCTAATATGACTGGCACAGGGACGTGGAAGTCTTGGCCCGGATATCTGTCACGCCTAAGCCCTGAAACACTGGCTGTTGCTCCCAGAGGCCAAACTGCTGTGAGACGATAGCTGATGGGTTCCAAGATTGATACCAATCTGACCATGGCCTTGTCCTAGTTCTCTAAGAAAGCCAAAAGACACTTTTATATTCAAAGAACATTCAAAATATTTTTTTCACTAATAAAGGTCGTACTTTTTTCCTGTGTTATCCTTTGACACCAACATAAACAAGCTGAACCCATCTATCTATCCTCCTTAATGCACCCTTAACCAGCCCCATCCATCCTCCCCCCAAGGTCATCCATTTCCATGCACCTGGACGTAACACCGAGTAAATCAGGCTTACCTCAAATTGGAAGGGGACACCTTCGTTTAAACGTGCAGTGGGTTGAGGCAGAGCGACAATCCAGCTGTTAGTATCTGGACTAGCTGTGTAAGAGGAGGGACAATGTGGATGGTGAGTGTCCCATTTCCACAGCTGATCTCCGCGACACGTTCATCCATCACTCAGACAGCTTCAGCGGCTCGTTAGTGGCTTCATGTGTTCCCCTGGGAAACAGCTAAGGAGCCTTTGGCTAACTTTGTCACCGGATTTGAGAGCGCGCTCACTTCTTTACAAGGTCGATGCTGTGCGAGGTTGAGGACATGAGGACTGGATGTGTTCTTGATGCGCTTGCAGAACTTTTAGATCTGCTCTTGTTGACAGATAAGTTGAAGGATACATTATAAGTAAATATTTGTGATACTTTGTGAATAAATGTCCGCATTTCTGCAGTAGGGAAACTTGTATTCACCCAAAGTACCCAGAACTTTTAGTCCCAGGAACTACTTTTCAAGGAACAAAACAGGTTCCAAAGATTAAGCAAATTAGTCCGCTGACATATGAAAAAGTGACGGCTGTTTTTACATGCCATTTTGGCACATCGGTCCATTTGTCATCTGATTTCTCCTCTAACTCCAGGTTGATTTGTTGAGGCACAAAGAACAAAAAACAAAACTGTTTTGCACCCACTGATTTATAAAAATGGTGGCTGAAATAAAATGCTGAGAATACTTGACTAATCAGAAATGCTGCAAGCCAAACCATAAAGCATAATCAAGGACTTTTTGGGTGATAAAATAATCACCAGAACTTGAATTAGATCCTGGTCCCTGTGGTGGAAAAGGTTCCTAGTCCACCAAAGTTCCTGTGGCGGAAACATGCCTTATACAACCCACTGTTTATCAGCTTTTTCAATGAAAACAAAACGCTGTGGCAGATATGAGCTGAGTGAATTGGTTAAATAGCACGAGCTGCAGTATCCACCATGAACAGATAAAGGAAATTGAAACCTCACATACTGCCCATATTGTGTCTGGCAACCTGGGTTGTAGTTCTCAAGTTCAGTCTTGAGTCCTGTCTTGAAACATATTTCTATTATCTCTTACTTGGCCTGGTCTCACCCATTATTATTTTCTTGTCTTTCTTGCCCTGTCTTGCTGGCTGCTCTAGCAGCAGGCTGGAGAGGCTGCTTTACTGTCAGCTCCACACTGAGAGGCAAAAAATCTTTAATATTACATGGAGTGTTCTGCACCATCATTTCAGGTCAATATCCATAGGTTAGGTGAGGATTTATGTTCATCTCAGATGATTCTGCACTTCAGGATTTAGGATTCAGTGCCAATGGTCATTGCAGTAGTGTGTGACAGTACCCTGGCGATGTGGCCTTTGGGATGTGTATGAACAGCATGTCGGCTTTTGTGTCCCGTATGTCTTTTATAACTGTAACTGCAACTCTCAGTTACCATAAAGGTCTAATATGTAAGAATCTGAAGCAATTTACATGGATTAATCACTTTGTATTGCCACTGTGAGAATGGATTGTAATGTAACGTAAAAAATGAGACCATCCCTGACTTTGAATGTCTATAACAGTCCATAGACTGCTGATCTCTAAAGGGGCTTTTCCGAAAATCCAACAAATGTGCGGTTTATGTATGCTCAGGAGTGCCTTCTTTTCTGCTCCTCTATACAGCACCAACAATACAGCATGCAACACTAACTAACGTTAGCTTAATAGAGTCCACTAACATCAACAAACAACACCTACTATTGATTATCCCTCACATAACATTATAAATATGTTATAATACTGCTATAACTTTTAAGCAACATACATTCAGCAAGCAATTCATTAACATTATATGATGGGCCAGCGCGAAGCCGAGGCAGACACAGCTCAGATAGATTGTCCATTTATTTCTGACTCAGACAATTACATTTACATTCATTGTAGAAACTGTGTACGAGAGAAAAAGGAGCTGATTAAGGAGCTGACAGCAAATTCTCCGGTGTAACGTTAATGCGGGAACTTGGCAGCAACAACACAAACACTCTGTCCAGCAGTTAAAGTCGCTGTGACAACATTGTCAATGGCTAGGGAAATAATAATTGTTATTGACAGGGCGCTACCATGGCGATCTGCCATGTTGCTGCCAGGGCGACCTTCCTAGCTCCACATCTCTGGCTCTACAAAAACCAAGATAACTGCAAAACGGCAGTCTAAAAAACCAATAGGTGACATCATGGAGGCTACATCCATTTCTCTTATACAGTCTATGTATTAGGGCTGAATGATTTTTTAAAAAATATCTGATATTACAGTTGCAATATGGTTTGTGATATTAGATGAAATCCTAATTTTATATTTCTTATTTTATGCATCGGCATTGTGGTGCAGTGGTTAGCACTGTCACCTTATAGCAAGAAGGCTCTGAGTTCAAATCCCCTGGGGGCTGGGGAATTTGTGGCTGGGGCAGGACCTTTCTGTGCAGAGTTTGCATGTTTTCCTTGTGTCCACATGGGCTCTCTCTGGGTACTCTGGCTTCCTCCCACAATCCAAAGACATGCAGCATAATAGGTTAACTGACAACTCTAAATTGCCCATAGGTGTGGTTGTGTGTCTCTGTGTGTCCTCCCTGTGATAAACTGGCAACTTGTCCAGGGTGTACCCCACCTCTCGCCCAGTGTCAGCTGGGATAGGCTCCAGCACCCCCGTGACCTGTCAGGATAGCCTGTTATGGACAATGGAATGGATGGAATATCTTATTTTGATGAAACATGTCAATGATTGATGTGATTATTCTGCAGGAGTCTGTACCGAATCAACATGTTTTTAAGTCTGTAGAATCTGATGTGTAGGCCAGGAGTTTTTTGATGCACATTTTGCCTTGAATATTGCACCTCCAGCAATTTGAAAACTGCAGATATTGTAATTTCAATAAATTTTTTATGAGTTGTGCAGCCCTACTAACATAAAAACAGAAAGAAATGAAAAAAAAAAATAGACTGTGGGTTGGCAGGAGTAGTGAAAAAAATGACTTGTTGGCATTTTGTTTTTACAAATCAGCCTTAGGGTAAGCAAAAGAAAGTGGACCAAAAAGCACAACCTCTGCTGGAAAGCCATTAAGAAATGACAAATAACTAATGGAGTCAAAACAGCAGAGTACAGCTAATTGATGGGCATGCAACCATCACAACATGCTAATGCATTTCAGCTATAAGCCTTCATTTTGGCCTACTGATGGTTATGCATCTTCGATATATTTCATCCACTCTTTTGACTCCTACTTTACTGCCTTTTACCATTTTAGGAGACTTTCAACAACCAAAGTGTCTGAATGTTACTTACACATTTTACCACAGAAGACCAGTAGATTGTTTTTCACTCGTTATTTTTGTTTTATTGTTTTCATCTTTTGCAGATTTCTAGATTTACTGAAGCGTATCCTTGAAGCAGAGCGGGCTCAGAGCCAGCACTGTACACTGAATGTGAGCTTTCAGCAGCCAACCCAGGTTTGCACTTAAGACCCCCCCCCACCCCACCTCACCCCACTCTCGCCGCTCCCCGCTCCTCCCTCAGTCTCCTCACGCGTGGGACGATGATGTGCTTTCTCCAGCTTCCCCCTTTTTTCCAATGTATTTATTTACCCACTTATACAGGGAATAAATCAAGGTCAGCACACAATGCCACACACGGCTATTAAGATTCATTGTAATGCAAATTCTCCTGTAGCGAGTGCACTGCATTGACAGGTACTGACACGGCGGGCAACGCGCAAACAGCCACACATGAACACACACAAAGACACACACATTTACCAACTCACAGATTCTGTAAACTGTTTACCTAAAGGAGGCGACTGAACAGAGAAGTACGTGTCTCCTCACACCACCATGACATCTCTTCTCCATCGATTTCCATCACGGTTTTTCTCATAGTCCATTTTCAGCCACATCATATCCCTTCCCCTGAAGTGTTCTCTGCTCATCAGTTTTATTAATTCATTATACAGTCAATTCAAGTTTAAAATCCCTAAATAATGTTAAGAAATTCTGTTATGATGGCCATGCAGGCTTTAAATTGTTAATTATTTACTGTGTTGATCTGTTGCATACTGTTCAAGAAAATTCTAACTTTTGTTAAAACATGGAACTTGTTCCTAAGAACCTGCTGACTGTCCAAGAACTTCACCATCTTTAAGTTAATGAATCGAGAGAGATGCAGTGATTTTGCAAGTCACAGCAAAACAAGCAAACTAAAATCTCAAGTAACTAAACCGATTAAATAACTCTCTTAAATGAGTTAGAGCTCACTGCAGCTAAATTAGCTTGGTCTTGCCATCTCTTAGGCTCTTGGGTTCAGTTCCTGAATCGAACCAATGTGAGGATCATACATGCAAGAACCACTGGCTTGAACAGATTTGTCCTCAGAGGGGTCCCTACGAGTGATTTAGGAGAACTTGTCGCATTCCCCAGTTTTCTTTCTTTCTTTTGGAATTTTCTTTCAGATACAAACAATTTACGAGTCCCGTGGCAGTCATCGATCTCCCCTTGTGTAGCGAGGTGTTTTTTGTTTTGTTTTTTTCAATGAAGCCATTTTCATTTCGAGACAGTCTGGCTCTCAGGTAACATGGCATTAACAGCACTCGTTTTCCCCTTTCTTGGCTTTAGCAGGTACATTAATTCTACTGCTAATGGTGGTAAAATGATTTTCCTTCATGGATCTCTGAAAGCAGAACTTCAAATCTGAACTTTTTAAGTTCTTCTTTTTACTCTTTGATGCCATTTTCGTGAATGAACCTTTCCTGACATATGGAGCAGGAAGCGCAGCCTCATATGGTATTACTGAGGCATTAATTAAGCTAATTTACAAGTCTCATGCACGTGCACTCAAATGCACAGGCGGATCATTTACACAGTTATCTGAAGTTAAGAGAGTTTGCTGAAACTGACGTGGCATGTTGGTTATGAGCCCTTCATATGAAAAAAAGATATATTTAAGATAAGAATACAAAAATAAAGCATTCAGAATGGCATAACTCAAACCATCCAGATGCTTTTTATCAGCTGAAACGACATATACAATGGTATGCTTCCTGTGATTGGTTCAATTGGGTCACACCGCTCAGAGCTGACTTGACAGTGGTCCGAGATGCCTCTTTGAAGCGGACCAGAGAGCGACTGTTTGGTCCGCACCAGAGTTCAGGTCTGGCATTCACACCAATCTAAACAAACATCACAAGAGAGGGTAAACGCTCTGAGGTTCATTTCAACCAAACTAAACAAAGCTGGTGGGACTTGCCTGCCTTGAATCTGTTGTGAGAGTCGAGTGTATTTAAAATCTTTAAAAAAAAAAGCACAGTGTACAAGAAGAACACTACCTGCAACACAATCAAATACAGCTTAACCGTCAGCATGCAGCTACAGTATATGTAGCATTGTTAAACATAAATATCCACTGTCAAATGTCATGATTACATGTCATGATTTAATGTACAACTAACATGCTGCAGTTTTTCACATTCCTGTAATATAGAGAGTCTCAATCCATGGCTGGATTAACCCAACAAGGTCCCTGGGGCAAAAATGTGCTGTTAGAGCCATATCCACTGCTTCATTATATGCACAAAACCAATACTCCTTGCTGCAACAGTGCCCAGGTTCAGTTTATTGTCTCAGTTAGTTTGAAGTTATTTAATTTAACACACTTCTGCTTTATATTGTGCTCATGGTGCACCTTCCCGAACTAAGTCAAAGACCCCACAGGGCCCATCCACAAGACAGAGCCAAAAGATGAGGTGATAAAAGCCTAACTGATTAAGTTCTTGGCTAAAAATGTTATTACGTAACTTATTGTGCATAAATTTCTAGTCAAGATTTGAATGCCTCATGACATGACTTGCCCCAAAACAGTATTCTTGCATTAAAATATCTGCTGATACTGAGCTCTATCCAACATTTATTTTCACATTTCTATAATTGCATTCATTTCCTTTATGTAATACTTCTGAACAATGCAGTGTAGTGATACACATACAACTAATGTAGAATTGTCCAACAGCACCTTGAATAATTTGTGCATCTAGCAGTGAGCTGGCAGATTGTAAAACACCTCGTCCCACCTTCCCCTTCCAAGTGCTGTTGGAAAAGCTAAGTTGGCCATGAAACACATGCGAACGCAAAAGGCCATATCTAGAGTCTGTGTTTAGTTTGTCCATCCTGGGCTACTGTGGAAACATGGCGGTGCAACATGGCGGCCTCCATGGACGAGGACCTGTGGACCCTGTAGTATAATGTATAATAACTTTTCGGTGATTTCTACTCTAATGAAAGCATACATATCAATATTGCATTCCATTTCTGACATATTCTGCAAATAAATCCCCCTGAATCTTACATTGCGTACCTTTAACTTGTTTGAAACCTTTGAAAAAAGATTTCTACATGTGTACTACAAGAAAACTACCTGAAGACAAAGTTCCTCAACTAGAATCAAATGCGTCTTACCCATCAGGAATCACTTATATGTAGTGTTGTTTAACATCAACATCCATTGTCATATGATTGACATCTTGGAGGAATTATTGTAAATAAATGAGCCCATAGTGGAGAAGGTGGCCACTATCTCAATCAAATTGTATTAGTGGACCTGTTTTCCAAAATTAACATTTCCTGTTCATTCTGCTGTAGATGGGGTGTGTTTGATTTAATATAACATACTACCAGTTATTTTTCTATCAGACTTTTTCCACATTCCTGGAAGACTCCTGGAGATGTCAAAATCCATGACTGGATTAACCCAATAGGCTCCCTAGGGCAAAAATGTGCCACTGGGGCCCTAGCTACTGCTTCATTATATGCCCCAAAACAAATAAATTGATAGTCCTCAGCTGTAACACTGCCTGGCTCCAAGTTTACTGTGTGTCAATTAGTTTAAGTGATTTTAATTAAAAACAACTTTATGTTGTGCTCATGGTGCATCTTTCTAAACTAAATCAAAGACTTTGCCACAGGGCTCCTCTACAAGGCAGGGCCAAAAGATGAGGTGATAAAAACTTAATGATTTAGTTCTTGGCTAAAAGTCTTATGTACGACTATAAAAACTTTATTATGTAACTTATTGTGTATACATTTCTTTCAGGATTTGAACGCCCCATGACAGTAACCCGGCTTTGTCCCAGCAACTGTAGAAACATGGCTTTGCAATATAAGTGCAGCAGTTAGCACTGTTGCCTCACAGCAAGAAGGTTCTGAGTTTGAATCCCCCAGCCAGCTCGGGGGCTGGGGTGTTTGTGGCTGGGGCAGAACCCTTTGGTGAGGAGTCTGCATGTTCTCCTTGTTTCCATGTTGGTTCTCTTCGGGTACTTTGGCTTCCTGCCACAGTCCAAAGACGCGCAGGTTAATTGGTGACTCTGAACTGCCCATAGGTGCATGTGAGCATGAATGGCTGTTTGTCTCTATGTGTCAGCCTTGAGATAGCTGGCTCCAGCCCCCCCTTCAAGGATAAATGGTTATGGACAAAGAATAAACATATATTAACCAAAAAAGGGTGAAATAGTCATAATATTAATGCTGATAGGGACATTGTGCAATCATTATGATTTAAATTAGTGTTTAAAGGGAGATCTGTTCTATTACTACTACTACTACGACTACTACATTTATAGTGTTTTTGTAGGAGGGGTTGTTGAGGATGGGCCCGTTTAATCCACAGTTAAGGTATGGGGGGATTTTGTTTTTTGTTTGTTTGTTTTTGTCACTGCTGAAGTCACTACTGTTTTGTTTTTGCACCAATAAAAAAACAGAAACAGAGAAAGAAAAGAGGGTACAACATAGTGGCCACTGTGCAAAAGGACTCACATCCTCTTTATGAAGTGGTGGGGTCCTCTAGATATGTAGAGGGCTCATTCTAAGGTAACAAAAACAGTTATTATTATAGGTGATTATGTTCCATTTCTGCCATATTATGCCAATCAGTCCCCCTGAATCTTATAAAAACTGGACCTTTAAATGCTACAAACATTGCTTTTAACTGCATTGTATGAAATGTAAAGGGATTATCAGGAGAAAAATGACCTCAGTCTGAAGCTCGGAGTGTCAGACAACCGCCTAGAATCCTTCGATCGCTTTGTCTTTTGATGATAATGACAAAATTTGTATTAATCCCATTTATATCTTAATAGTTTCTGTGTCCAGAGGACCAGACGAGCAGCACATCAGAGGTGAAGTGAAAGGTTATCACAGCTGCTTTCTTCTTCTCTCTGCCTTTGCATATTCACCTGGTGTTGATGAATTCATGTTGCATGTGGTTACCGTGGCTGCATCAGACACCCCGCGTGTATGTTTGTGTGTGTTCTGCATTATCATAACCTTTGCGCGTGTGTATACGAGCGAGTGTGTGTGTGTGTGTGTGGAACTCCTGGTGAATCTGTCAGAGACTTCAAAGCGCTCGCCGCCTCTCTCCTTGATGAACGAGCTGTTCCGATGTTTATCGTGACCTGCTTTTCAACTCAGGGGCTTCACAAAAAACATCAAGGGATGGAGGGATTAACGGGATAAAAAAAAAAGGAGGAAGAGAAAACAGTCTGGGATAAATATCGCAAATAGAAATAGTTTCTGGCTTCTGTGAGGGCCCTGACAGTGAGAGAAAAGAGCACTATCGCCCCCAGTCTGTTTATCTATAGTCATACACATACTGTAGTGTGTGTGGTGTGTTACATACATATCTGAGCATCTGCTCTGTGTTTTACATTATCAGCACTTGTGCAGGTGTGTGTGTGGGTGTGTTTATGTAATGTGTTGCATATTTTGAGGCTAAAGTTAATTCTCTGTTATAATTTCCACAGCTTTAAATGCTATAGCTTTAACCCCTGTAAATATAATGCAAATCAATTAAAGGCTCAATTTCCTATAGCGCTTAATGTCGCTTAAAGATTAAGACACTGACACCAGTTTGACACCGCGCTGGTACCGTGGAAGCTTCAGCATGTGGCACTGTAGATAGGAAGATGAAATTCAGAATAGAATTTGGCAGCGTTATAAAAAGAGCCATTTCGAGATGCCTGCCAGACCAATGTTAAGACATGTAAAAACAATCTGCATTAAATATTATGTTTTATGTTTTTATGTTAATCAAAAGTGTTCAACGACCTGGTGGGAGGTAACTCAGGCCTCCCCATGGTTCAGTTACACTCAATTCCAGTCACTTAAAGCTGGGGTAGGCAATTTGTTTTTGGCATTGTTGGGGAAAAATTCCATAACAACCAGCATAATGTAACTCAAGTGATCTGAGAAAAAAAAGCTAGACTTCAGTACCTCCTCCTGGGTCTGTTTTCAGACTTTAGAAGAGTGTAGCCAGTGATGGGAGACTTTGGCCAATCACAGTAACCGATTGTGGAGAAAGACAGTTGATTGTTGAGTCTCGTTCCAAGGTCGACAAATACTGATTGGTGGCTCTGAACCTAAAGTGCTGGTATTTGATGACCTGGAAATGAAACTCAACAATTAACTATTGTAAAATTTAATCTGAAGAGGTGTGCATAAGTCATTACACTGTTATAACCATGCAACGACACCTGTCATAGCCATGTAATGACAGCTGTCATGAACATGAAGGGTGTTACGGCCTCCATACAAACAAAGAAATCACGGCTCAAACAGGGGCAGGAGGCTGCAACATATAAAGAGGACGCCACACCAAGAGGTAACAGTTTACCCACAAGCTTTATTTGCGCAACCAAAAAAAGTATTAAACAAAAACACAAAAACCAAAGAGGAAACCAAAGGGACTGGAGACCCCGCTGAAAAGAACAAAAGGAGGGAAGACACTGGGCCAACCACGCAGTGGGTCATCGCTCCCAGCGTCTCCCCCTAACCTACCTGAAAAAAAGAACTAAACCTAAAATAAACAAAAAGACGAATAAAGTAACTACCGGTAATCTCCAGCCCAAACTAAAACAACAAACTAACACAACAAAACCCCAGCCCTCTAAATGAGCGTGGGGGAAAAACCTGCTTGGGGAAAAAAGAAAAAAGAAGAGGAAAGGGAAAAAACTCCTCACCCTCTGTGCTGGTGTCTGTGTGCCATATGCTGTGCCCTGTCTCTACTCTCCCTGTCCTTCTTATCCCCCTCCCCTCCTCTCTACCTGAGTGCCGATTGAACAGTGGTTGGCGCCAAGCAGAGGGGGAGCGGAGTGAGACAAGCCTGACAGGAGTGGAGATAATGAGACAGCACCTGGCTGTAATGCACGTAACAAAGGGTCTTTATGAATGTGTATTAAGTGACAATGGCCAGTTTGACAGGGAATACAGTACCAAGGTGGTTTTCTTTCTGGCTTTGGCTCCAGCTAATTAGGTGGCTACCTCCACAGCTAACTATGCTAACTAGCTAATGCAGCTACAGATAACAGTAAACAACAGTTAGCTCACTTTAGCAACAAATAAACTAACTAACTATAATAGTTAGCTAGTGTATCTGTCCATCAGTAATTCTGTAAGCTAAATCACTTTGGTACTGTACTCTGTTATCAAACTGGCCTTATAACATTTAATGACATTCTTATGACAAGGTCAAAGAAAACATTCATTGCATACTTATAATGCTGTAATACTATAAAGTCTCCTGACGGCCAGTGTCAAAACCCACTACATATGACTAAGCAGTAAACTGAACATTTCTTTAAGTTTGATCATGTCATGACAGGTTATGTTATCTTGATTAATGCCAAGGTGTCATAACAGACATTTTTGTCTTGTTTAATGTCAAGTTGCCATAACACGGATGTTATTGGTTTGATTAAATGTGAAGTTTTCAGAATTGACCAAATGACACTTAAGGGCAACAGTCATAAACGCTCATGAAGACTCCTTCATGTTCATAGCGGTTGTCATGTGTTGGTTATGACGTGTAATGACAGTCTTATTCACACACCTTCAAATAAAGTGTTACCCAGCTATCTTCCTCCAGAATCGCTTACTGCACCTTTAACTCAGCCAAATGAAAAAGTGTCAAATTTAAAAGTGGAGGTGAAACTAGTTCATGTCTGCACGTTCAGAAATTACCCTTATAACAAACTTGAGAGCCAGAATGTTAATAGCCTAGCTCAGTCATCTGAAAGATTAAACTGAGCTAACAATATAATATGTGCTGATGGAACTGATGAAATTGACAAGCAGTTGTCTGACTTTGAATACAAAATTTTCTCTGGCGTTTAAAGGATAATGTACATTTTTGTCAATCTGATAACTTTCAGATTTCACCAGCTAGCTACCAACAGCTGCTATTAGCATTAACAATAGCGTTTAAGCATGTCCATGCTACTCTCAAGTCATGAAGGCCATAATTATTTATATACAGCTGAGAGGGGAAAAAAAATCCAATGATCAGTTTGGGAATTTTTTTTTATGGTGGCCTGTGCAGGTGACTGAGATTAAACTTTGCTGAATTATGTAACTTTAGTAGCTGAGTGTGGTGCAGTCGGGTGGGTTAATTTCCTCAGTCAGATGACCTGCTTCACTCCCAGGTTGCAACAAACATCTATAGTGAAAACTGTATCTGTTACATGTCTACCAAAAAATATTTTGTTCATTTGATAATAGAAAAGTGATGGAAATATTATAGGAATATTACAGAATACAGCAGGCAGCATTGTGTCTCTATGATCCTCCTCATTAAGGTAACACTACTCCATATAGTATAAAGACTAGAATATAGTATAGAGTTGAGTTTTTAGTGTATAAGTAAGAAATAATAATATATATACAGGATAAACAGAAAGGTTCAATTACAAATCTGTCCACTTCAGCACCATGGACAGCACCACTGATTTATTAATACACAGAACAGTAAGACTACTGATATTTCAGAGCCATGGACAGGGCCATAGATTCTAACTTAACAACCTCAGTCAGATAAAGGATCAATGAGTCAGGCACACTAGACTGGCATCTAAACAACCCCTCTCCTACTGGGGATGTAGGGGGGGTGGGGGGGTGGCAGGTTACCAAGGAGCATGCATTTTGGTCACATTGCTAACAAGCAGGATGGCACCTCCCCTCAAATTTTAGCATCCTAGCTGTAATTTAATGTTGGAGATGCAGGGGATTTTCTATCAGCTGCTAAAGTGTCAAGAAACTGCTGGTAAAATGGCTGCAAAGACACCATTGCTGACGGTTACCTCGAAAAATAAAATGATATTATATGTAACTTTTTTGCAGTAAAACATCTAAAAACATTACAACCATCCGGCCATCATCAGTGTATGCCCCGTTAACATCTGTGCAGTGCGAGAAAGGAAAATTTGACAGAAGTCGCAATAGTAACTAAGGGGGGAGGGGCTAAGAAAAGGCTCCGTCAGGGGTAACTATCATAGATTAATGGATGGGCGCTGTCAATTTAGCATGTTTGTTCTGTTTAGATTAGTGCTAACACTATCAACAGTCAATCAGGAAATGTATTACATGAAAGAAGCTTTCTTTGAAGACACTAGTTACTCACATACAGAACAGTAGCGGTCCCTGTTTGTGGCTGACATCTCAGGATAAATAACTACTGTAGCACATTCAGGCTCCAGAATCAACTTTTTGGCAGATTTCCTGGACTTCTGTGTAAATTCTTAAATTTCTTGTCGTAGCCAAAGTGTGCAGTGCAAACACGGCAGGTCCCTCCGGGTTTGTAGGCATGTCAACTTGATGTCTGCAAATGAAAGCCAGACATTTTTGTCTCAACACAGGATTGCTTTGGTAAACAGTGGAAGGAAGCTGAGCTGGTAAATTCTTTTCTGCAAGCTGCTCCCAGATACAGCTCACCTTATACCTGCTGATACCAGCTCGGGCAGCTCGAGCTCAGAGTTCCCACCTCTGGTTGTGTCCTCAAACTGCAAATCCATCATGTATTGATGGTTTGGAAACTTTAAGCACCCTCACAAGTCACGTGTGAGGGTGTTAAAGTTTCCAACATCAATACATGATGAGTCCACTGAATTTCCACATGTCATTCAAAAATATTAATATATTAGTTGCATGCCTGAAATCACCATCAATTACATTCAAATATTATGCATTAAAACATACAATTTCTTAGATCCTTTTTGTCACATTCCAAGAATGGAACAGAGTTAGATTTTTTCAGCATTTCCAGCTTTTAATTGTCCTTGCTTTCTCGCAGAAGTCTCATGTTGGCCTCTTGTAGCATCAATAATGCAGGCCCTCTGACTGATGCAGTTTTTTAGCTGTGTCAGGAGAGACAGCATTCACATGACAAACACACAACACGTGTCTCTATCTACATGAAAGTATGTATCATCAGCAGAGAGGAAACAGATATTTTTAGAAGTGGTGCTGACAACCATAAGAGGTCATGGTTTCGTTAAATTGTGAATCATAAGTGACGGAGATTAAATTATGAAATCTAGCTAACAGGGGGAGGCCCTGTTAGTGAATTTGCATAAAATCTGACTTATCTTGCTTATTGTGGATGAATACGCTAAAAATGTGAGAGTCATTTAAAACTGACCGTGTTAATTTTTGTATTCTTGTATTGTATTTGCAGTTTGAACCATGGTGGCTTCAACTGTTTGTGATGTCAAGTCTTTTCCTCATACATCACTCATTCAAATGTCAGTCAATTACTAACAACTTCCAGTGTAAAAACAGCTTCAAAACAAACTCTTCATATTAAAACAAACTGCACAATAAAAGTAATTTTAATAGAAGTTTAAAAAGAAAAAATAATTTCTAAAATGAGAGGGTTTATTTAATGACAGGATCCATTTGCACTTGAGTGACAATAGTTACATCATGACAACTATTCACCTATTTACACCTGGGCCCTAGTTAAGCTCTATAGATCGATAGTCACAGAGTACAGGAAGTTGGAATGAGTAATGCTATGTGGGTAATGTGAATGGGTTAAACACGGGACTATATACTAATTATTTTTTAGGTTTTTTGTTTGTTTGTTTTTTAAAATTCTTTTCAGTTTTCAGTCGCAGTTTAGTTAGGTATAGGCAACAAAACTACTCGGTTAGATTTTGGGGGAAAATGGTTTGTCTTTGCCACGCCCTAAGCTGTAAATAGCATTGTTGTTTAGAGACACCTTGCCATGCTAGGCCATGTACATAGCCACGCTGGTTATTTACACCCCAGGTGTAAATATTTCCACCCACATGTAAATAGCATTGTTTTTTTATAGACACCATGATGCTTGTCTCTGCCATGATAGGCCATGTACAGTCAGGTGTAAATAGCCACATTGGCTATTTACACTTTAGGTGTAAATATTTACACCCCAGATGTACATAGCATTGTTGTTTACAAACACTTTGATGCTTGTCTCTGGCATGATGGGCCATGTACAATGTGTGTAAAAAGCCAATGTGGCTATTCCACAGTGAATGCAAATAACACAGTTGGTTACTGACACCTGGGTGCAAATAGCATCTGCCAAAAATAAACTGGAACACTATAAGTAAAATGTAAAATGTAATCTGAACAGTTGTAGCATTGCTTAAATATAGTTTCTAGGTATGTCTTCAGAATAGTTGAACACTGTTGCTGATCAAATATGAAACAGAATTTGCCTTTCAGATATTAACTGATAGTATCATACTGTAACCGATCTCAGTGCATTGGTGTGATTTTATATTTATAAGCTTGTGGTGTCTTCTGCTTGTGTCACCTCCCAACGAAAAGCTGTGACAGGGATGTTTGACCACAGGAAGTCAGGCAAGGTGTCACACAAAAAGGTGCCAAAACCTTTGCAATGCTTTTCAAAGTATTAAATTATTGAGGATCACACTCAGAGACATTCAGGTGGCCTAGACACCTCTTCAGCCTGACCCTGTCCCTGTAAGAACAGTGCTCGCGTGTCCTTATGCAAAAGAAAAAGCCACTTATGTGTTTTGTAAGCAATACATTTAAAAGTGTAAATTTTTCAGTGTCACTTGTTTTTGTTTTACGACAGAATGTTTCCTATTTTGAATTTGTTTGCTTCAGTTTGCACAGAAAAGATAATCCCCCCCCTCCCCCCCACAGCGTCTCATAAAAATAGTTCCTCTTTGCTGTATTTATTTTAATTTTGGAGGCAAACAATGCAGTGTTTTTATCCATCCGTGTTGTTTTTTTTCTGTCTTTCCCATTTACTCTATCTCTATCTCAATTGTGTACATCTGTCAAATTTTACTTCATGCATAATGTGGGTTGACTTCCCACCAGGGTCTGACTGCTTGGCAGTGGCACCCTGGTGAACACTCCCACAAACACGACTAGTGGTTTTGCAGATGGGAAGCCAGTGAGGGATCATGTGTGGGTGGATGAAGGGGAGGTGATTGGTACCACTTTACACCACCCTTACAAAATGATTTACAAATTCCAATTAGGTTAATAATTAGGTTGTGAACACTATAAATCAGTAATAAGCTGTTACAACACATTAGATAAAAAGGGCAACAGTGACCACAGTTGTCTGCTTCTTTTATCTTTGTCTTTATCTTTATTTTTATCTTTGGCTTCTCCATCAGCAGTATTTATACCTGTCAGCTTCATCGCATATTTGTTAACAAATTCACTAGCATTTAACCACCAACAGAAATTCTTAACAGTCAAAATGTTTGGCATCAAATTAATATATCAAATTACAAGATGGTTGGTACTTTCTTAGGACCGAATTCCAGATGTGGCAACCTTTTTTGATCTTCCTGTTCTTGGTGTACCGATCACCCAATCTTGGTCATCAATACATGGTGACACTTTCCAATAAGGCTCCTTTTTCCAGTGAAAAATGTGAGTCATTAGTAATATTAAATAGTAGTAAACAGTCCCTGCATCTTGCCAAATAGTGTTCACCCATGCTTGAGAACTGGAACAGATCATGTTCTACCAAAAAATAGCAACACTCTTAATCCATTTGGTGTAATTTTATTCTTTAAGGATTTATATGCGTGAAATATATGTAATTAATGACATGTTTTCGTTTGCTTTTTTATTTCTAAACTTGCTCTGAGCCAGAAAACACACTTGTCCAAGAAAAGAATTCACAACTTCAAACAATTAATAAAAATCTGTTAAAAGTCTAACAAACTAAAACTAACAATAACTACTGATAACATAGGTATAAAAATGTGCTATTATAATAATCTTGTTGTAAAATGTATTTATTTATTTATTTATTTTTTATTTTTTGGTCTTGTTTTTTGGTCTTTAAATGCACCATTTCTGCCAGTTCTGTCAGATTTTTACAAAAACATGATTTAATATAACACTAACCCTAAATAATTTGATTAAAATTCAGAGAACTTTAAAAAACAAAATGGCTACTCACTACAACTATTCTGTGAAATGAAAAAATGTACACAAGACATCAACTCCGTCAGATTTTTCATCTTCAGTAATGGGCCACCTTCCTAGTGATTACATTTTTTATTAAATGTTAACATAAAATTTAATCACTAGGAGGTTGGCCCATTACAAGGTTTAATAGCCAAGAGTTTGATCTTTTAACATATATTTTCCAGCATAATTGAAGAGTAAAAACCCCCTTAAAAATACAGTTTTGTGCCAGTTCTCAAGAATGAATGGTTTATACTGAATTAGTATTGAGTTATAAAGTGTTTACAACCTAATTAATAACCTAATTCTAAACCAGTTATGAAGAATTTACAGGGGTAGTCTTATTGTAAAGTGATACCGGTAGATCTTTCAGGGATGATGTGAAACTTCACACACTTTATGGTTTAAATTGTCACATTTTTTAAAAATGAAAAACGCTTCACGAGGGTAATGACTACAGCGTGTTCCAATGTACAATTAGCACTAAAAGGCTGTGAAAAGTTCAGCCTATCAAATTCAAACACCATTATGCAGGATATGATCACATCTAATCTCATGCTTAAATTGCACATCCAGACTGTGTGTGTGTGTGTGTGTGCGCGCGTATGTGTGTGTGTTTCTGTGCAGCCATGGTGAATATTTGCACGTGTACTTTTCAGGTACAAGCATGAGGAGATTTTATGTCTTTTTCAGATGCATCTAAAAATGCCTCAGCCAGTAATCCAGAATACATTCTAACTCCTCACTTTGTTATAATTTCACTCAGGTTGGTTATCCAATTTCATGGTTTCTTTCAGCACCTTTGAAGTCTAAGCACCTAAAATGGTCCTTGTATAAACTTAACAAGGGGAGGTTAGAAAAACACTGTGTCTGTAAACTAACACTCAGCATTCTGGAGGAAAGCATAAATTACCGAGCGAGCAAACACGAGCACGCCGGTGTCTGCCGCCACCACTGAGTGTGTGCGAGGTTTACCCCTGCCCCATTTACCATAGCAGAAGCCTATTAACCGCTTGGAAAGAGAATATATTTATCAGAGCCCCCTCCATTATTAATCAGTGCGGAGTTAAAAGTGAATATGTATCAGAGGAGCTGAATGAGGTTGAAACACGGTCTGGATTCGGAGGGTCTCACTGGGAGTATCAACAGTGCAGAGCCTTTTCAGCCCAAATCTGAGCAGAAAGAAGTATGACTTTCATCTCCCCTGCTCAGCGGTCTCTACGGTTACAAGGCCTGTAATTATACATAGATATGGGGGGGGGTGAGGGTGGGGTGGGGGGGTGATGTCCTAAAATGAATGCTTTTGAGAGGATGACACACTTTATGAAAAAGTTGAAGCTTGCGTTGACGTGCACGGCTTGCCACGCTCATAGAGAAAAAGAAGGTTCCAAAAGGGTTCTTCCTGAGGTTCTACCTGGAGCCAGGTGCTTCTGAAGAACCCCCTTTTGCAGAAATGATTTATCAAGTGTTCTTTGTAAGATGAAGGGTTCCATGAAGAACCCTTTTCATCCAAAAAAAAAACCCCTTTTGGAAGAAAGAGTTCTTCAAGGACTGCTGAAATCCTTGAGGAATTCTTTTGTCAATGGTTCTTTGTGCCATTGTAAAAACAGGTTCTTAGTAGAACCCCTGGGTGGGCCCTGGATGAAACCCTTGGAATTTAAAACGATTTTTAATAGAAACCCCTTCAGGCGTTCTAAATAAAACCCTTGGCAAATAAAAGGGTTCTAGGTAGAACCCTCGGGTGGGTTCTAAACAAAACCCTTGGTATATAAAAGGGTTCTTGGTAGATCCATCTGGGTGGTTCCTAGATTAAAACCTTGGAATGTAAAGAGGTTCTCGATAGAACCCCCTGAGTGGGCTTTATATGAAACCCTTGTGCTATAAAAAGGTTCTCGGTAGAACCCCCTTGGTGGGTTCTTAATAAAACCCTCAGAATATAAAAGGGTTCTAGGTAGAACCCCCTGAGTGGGATCTAAATAAAACCCTTTGAATATAAAAAGTTTTTCAGTAGAACCCCCTAATGCTTTATAGATACAAAAACCTAGAATGTAAAGGGGTTCTCAATAGAACCCCCTGGGTGGGCTTTATATGAAACCCTCAGAATATAAAAAGGTTCTCAGTGGAGCCCCCTTGGTGGGTTCTAAGTAAAACCCTCTGAATATAAGAGGGTTCTCTGTAGAACCCCTTGGATGGGTTCTACATGAGTCACTTGGCATATAAAAGGGTTCTCAATAGAAAAAGTGGAAAGGTTCTAGATAGAACCCCCAGTAAGGTTTCTGGGTGGAACCAATTTTACCATAGAGGGGTTCTCCTTTAGGCGTTCTAGGTATAATGATTTATATTGAGTTCTAGGTAGAACTCTCTGAAATGGTTCCAAGTGGAACATTTATTAAAGGTTCTACCAGGAACCAAAAAGGGTTCTCCTAAGGGACAAGTCGAAGAACGCTTTATGGTTCTAGTTAGGACCTTTATTTAGTAAAGTAAATAGGAGGGTGATTCATGCCTGTCTGGCTGCACTCTTCTCTCAGTTTTATCATGGTTGGAGTGATTACGGGAGCGCGGAGCCCCGGGCCCTGCCAGCTCTCTATTTACTCTATTTATTCTCCCTCTCTCCACAGCCTGTGAGGTGGGTTTCTATAAGCCGGTGGCGGGCGACGGCCTGTGCGGTAAATGTCCTCAGCACAGCCACTCAGAGACCAGAGCTGCCCTCTCCTGCCCCTGCGACTCCAACTACTATCGAGCGGCGGATGACCCACCAGCAGCTCCATGCTCCCGTAAGCACAAACACATGGTACACAAGATCACCTAATCCCATGGGCAAGAACACGCACACACCCAGCACACGGCAACTAGGGAATGATGTGGTGAACTTATCTATGCCTCAAAAATCCAATTTACTTTTTTAGACAGTGATCAAACCTGTGAATGAACTCCGTCTTTCTTTTCTCCAGGCCCTCCATCTGCTCCGGTGAACGTCATCTCCTCGGTCAATGGGACGTCTGTGAATTTAGAGTGGGATCGCCCTCTGGATACCGGAGGTCGCAGCGACCTGCAGTACAGCGTGTTGTGTCTGAAATGCTCAGGGGAAGGAGGGCCCTGCGAGAGCTGCGCGTCCTCCCCGGGAGGCACCACCGGAGCGAAGGCGGGGGCGAGCATCGGGGCTGGGGGAGGAGGGTTGGTGGAGCGTTCGGGCACCACGGCGGTTCGGTTCGTCCCCCGCCAGACCGGTTTGACGGAGTCCTGGGTGACGGTGCTCAACCTGGTGGCTCACACCAACTACTCCTTCCGCATTCTGGCAATGAATGCAGTGACACACCTGAGCAATGAGCCGTCGCCTTACACCGTGGTCAATATCACAACGAACCAGGCAGGTAGGGTTCAGGACATACACTTTCTCATCATGAAGGCTTTGGTGCATGGCGCATACAGGCCTTTAACTCTATGGAATGTAATGACCCCTAACGTGTATCCTCTGTCCTGGGTTCTGCTTTTGTTTGCTGTAAATACATTCCAGCGCTGCTCAGGCAGTGATACTTAACCAAGTTCCAGGTACTCTCAGGGCGACGGAAATCTTGTTTGCAGAGGCGACATGACTTTAATAGAGCAAGATATATGTTTAGCTCATCACTGCAAGGAAGTTTGGTTTGATATACGGGCTATATTCTGATTCTAGACGTGTATGAATTTAATAACGCTATAAGCCCCAAGTGGTCATGGTTTAAGAACAGCTAAGGGGGGACGATGGGGAGCGGAGTGCCCCAAATCCCCTGAGGTGTCCTAAAATCACTGTAAACCACAACCTTGCATAGCTTATAGCTATTATACTAGAAACACCTGCCAAGGTTTCATAAAATAATCACATAGGAACAACAAATGCAAAATATATTTATTTTATTTATTTATTTAAATACTATTTCTGTCAAGAAATGTAGTCTTTCAGCTACATTTAGCAGAATGAAAGTGAAATTGATAACACTTTACCTTAAGGGTCCATTAATTAACAATAGTAATGAGTAATAAGCATTAACTAACAGTTAATTGATAGTTAACTAATTGTCTAGTAATCATTTACTAATGGTTTTCATGTTAACTATAGTATTAATTAATTATTTAATAGTTTATAAAGATCCTATTAAAAATTCATTAATACCATAATAAGCACGAACTAACAGCTAATTAGCACATAGTAAGTATTTAGTAACTGTTAAATATCTCTTAACATTTATTAAAGGTTTACATGTTAGTTAGGGTACTAACTAATATTAGCATATGGTTGATAAAAAATATTTACATGTATATAATAAAGTTCACAGCTAAGCCATTTCATGAAAAGAATGTTTTTTATAAAATGTTTATTTACGGGTAGTAATTTTCCATTTACTCGTCTTTCCTCCCACTTGTGACCTATTTTTGGTAAAGGCTGAAATCAGTGGACACAAAATACATCCAAAACTTCATGATATACATGTTAATTTTTTAACAAGCATACAGTAAACTAATATTAGTTAGTACCCTAATTAACATTAAACCACTAATAAATGTTAACAAGAGATATTTAAAAGTTAATTAATGCTTATTACAGTGCTAATTATGTTTAGTTAATGCTTATTACTTTATTAACTAATATTTATAGCATATTTATCAAATATTAAATAATACATGAATTAATACCATAGTTAACATGAACACATTAGTAAATTATGACTAAATATATTAGCTAACTTTTAATGAACTGTTATTAATGCTTATTACTACATCAACTAATATTAATTAATGGATCCTTATTGTTAAAAGTTACCGAAAAATGATATTGCCGGCAACTGACAACATAACCAGAGCAGGGTGAACATACTAGGCTAAAAATAAAAATATACTAGCTAGCTAAAGTCACATTTTTAACATACGATCAATCACAGGTTTGTCTGCTGGATGGAGATAAAAGGCCGGTAGGTTGGGTATTGGGTAGCAACGAGACATATTTCTCAGACAAAGCAACAGGACACAGTGGGTTACCTGTCTGCTCAAACATAAATCCCTGTAGACCCTCTTTGTTTTTTTGTCACCAGTGGATCATTGATGTTAAGCCCTGCAAACATAACTGCTGAAACCATAGGGTTCCCTCTCCTGTTTTTCACAGTGGCAGAAACGTATCAGAGAGCCCAGTTTAGCTCCATTTTGCTGATTGTTTTAGATCAATAGCCAGATCTTTCTTTTCACAACCAGGTCTGTCAATATTGTGACAATGTGAAACCTACAGAGAATTATCACCTGAATCTGCAGCTTCCCCTCAGCTTCACCAAGCTTTATAGTGAATTTCAGCTCGTTGTTTTGCTGTTCAACCCACAGTTTGACTGTTTTGGTTCACTCTCACAGCTCTCATAGCATAATTTTCAGCAGTAGCTGTTTTCACTGAAAAAGCACCATCAAATACCAGAGAAGCCAAACACTACATTTCTGTATTTAATTTTGACTTAAAAAACAAAATCCCGCCTCCGGTGTTGAACTCTTTTACTGCCGTAATCTGTCAACCTCCTACTGAAGGTGTGGCACTTAATTTAATTAGACTGACATTCAAAAGTCATTATGTGCAAACAAAGAAGTCATTATCAGGGCCACCTATTCCATTTTGTCTGTCCCGCAACTACATTCACTTACTATAGATGCTACTGCATCAAACTGCACCCCCTGAACAAGCTTCTTTCAGGTTAGGAATGACAACTTGTAAACTTTTAACATGGCAACTATAGTGGCACATCAATCACAAATCCTTTGCCAAGTTCAATCATTTGCTGGCTCACTAAATTGGCGCTCATCAAAACTTTGAGAACCTCTGCTGAAGTTGAAAAATGCCCAAAGTCTTTAGACAGGTCAAAGGTTGAATCGTAAAGGGTTCAAACCCCTATCTTGGATTATTAACTGTAAATTAAGAAGAGAAATAAGTCACGTTTGAAAAATAAAAGATAAAGTTTGCCCTTGAGCATGTTGGTGTCTGACTTGCAGCCACATCATGAGTTTTTGAATCCAGCCTTGGCCCTTCATCACACGTCTTCCTCTTCACCTCTTGCTGTCTCACTGTCAAATTTTGCAAAAGTGCCAAAATAACAATCTTTGAAAGAAATGTGCTGTCTCAACCACATTTTGTGCTGATAATGAAAAGCAGGTTGTGGCACACACACACACACTTTGTTTCCATGAGGACTAGTTGGAATCGCTGCCACTGTCAGCGAACACTACTTATGTCCAACTCTAACACTTCTGTGCTCCATGCCTAACTCTACTAAACACAACTAATTCCACAGACTTTATCTGCAGTTCGGATTAGTGCTGCAGTAATCAGTCGTAATAACCCTGCCATTGATAAGTTGAGAAGTATGACCTGAACTCAAGTCAACTTTTTAAAGTTAGAAAAAGTTAGTATTTTTCCTGAGGGGCTTATTTCTGTCACTCCTGCTGCCAGTCCTCATTTACTTTGATGTAGAAATGTTCCCAGCAGATTGAACACACTGGAATAGAGCGAACACAGCCAATAAATCAAAGGATTGATTGATAGTAGGGGGTTTTAGTGTTGAAAGGGCAAATTTGTGTTGATTTTTGGTCAATGACTCCCTGCCATCAAAGGCAGCACCACCCATAGAGAGTTTCCAATAGACCTTAGAGCAGAATAGAAGAGATGGGAGGCCATTGAGATCAGCGAATTAAATAAAATGTTGGACAGACGAGATCGATGTGGTCATCTTCCTACAGCAGGTGGACTGCCCGGCTTTAAATTGGAACTTAGCCGATCTCTGACCTCAGCATTTTTTATATGACTCCCTGATGCGCCCACATAGGGTAAAGTAAACCTTGGGGGAAAAGTCACACGTTATGTTGTTTTTTACTGTATCTAGATCTGGGTTATGTTGCATGTTTCAAATTAATTTTCATGGTCTCACAAATTAGGGCTGCAGTCAACCAAAGAAAATCTTGGTTGTCTGAAATTCAATCAACAGTTGATTCTGATTGCACAAAAAGCTACAGGGAAAAGTAACTGCTACCTTGTTTAGGTGGCTTCAAATGAGTTAAATCACAAGTTTCTCTAAACTGTCCTCAATATTAACAACATGTAGTCCAGCATCTCTCAGCCTACGAAAATTGTCACATTATGCGTGGCACATGCTAATGCAAAAGTTCACATAACTACAAAAACACCAAAACAACATAAACACAAACAAAACAGCTTTCAAGTTAGTCAGGTACAGGCAGTTTGTATTGATAGTGATTGAGCATGAACAGTTTAATGCTGTTCTCATTGAGCAGTCTGGAGAGTAAAATCCACGTTATAAAAAAGATAACAAAAATAATTTTTTTATCCATTCAGGTCTTCTGTCCTCTGAGGCTTGGGGCCGACGTGGTGATTTGTGCTGATACACTGACAAGGTGTCAGTTAATTTGGAGCCGAGTATCCCCTTAAAAAATAAAATACATCAGGTCTGCATATGTCCATCCCGCTCCCAAAAATAATTGATTAAGAAGCACTTTTCTGACACCAACAACTGTCTGACCAATGAGAATGTGGAAATTTAGAATTTAGAAAAGATCATATTGACCAACCCAATCAACCAACCTACTATAAGGTTTCAGCCCTATTACAAATGTCTTCTCTCTTTCCAGATTATAAAATGTTTGCCTGAGCTGAAACCAAGGTTTAAAACCACTTCTTTACTCTGCTTTCCTTCTTCATTGGAACATATGCTAAAACCACTGCATGTACCATGGAAGTGGTTGGCACGGTCTCTGCCAATATTGGATGAAAAAGTTGTGTTTTTTTTCCCCGGGCAGCATTTTATCTTTGCAGACATTTGGGGACTCACAGAAGGACCTCTTGGGACCATCAAATTGTGACTTTAATGTCTCAAAAGCAAAGTCAAAAGCAGTGCAACGCTGTTGTTGTGTTGCCTGTAGTAACATTGTTTATTTTCTTGACCATAACCAAACCTTCCCTTACCTTAACCAAGTTTTTGTCTTGGTGGAACAAAATATTAACCATAGTGTTGGCAGATCACTTGTAATGGATGTGCATAGTGCATTGAGTGCTGGGGGGTGGTGGTGGTGGTGGTTGACATTACTGTCTTTCAGAGGCTGTTGTGGGCTTACTTTAAAAAGTAAGGTGTCAGTGTAGCTTGTTGGGAAAATGGAATTGCATTAAACTGCATCAGACTGGAGAGTGAGAATTTTGTCAATTCAATGAGAGATCATTTTTTTGCAATTTGACCTCTCTCTATTAAACAACCTATAGTGACCTCTAGGATAATCACAACCTCAAGAAACTACAAACTAGAAATACTGGGTATACTGACAGTAAGGGGGCACTTTCCTGATCAGAAGTGCTTGCCACACAGTTGCCAAAAGATGCAATTCTTGAGAGAAATCTCCAAATTAAAAAGTATATAATACCAAATGTAGGCATTAATTTTTCTGTAGTTTTCCTCAACTCTCAAGTTGTACCAAATCTGTGTAATAAACGTCTCAACCAGAAAACTGCTGCAACAACTTATGAGACAAAATAAAGCATGAGAGTGGACATCATTTACTTCAATCATAATGTTTTAAGCCCTAAACTTTCAAAATTTGAATAACCAAAACACTGGCAATTACCCTCAGGGCACCTGAATGGCCACAGCGGCCGTGTTTGGAAGGCACTGAAAAACAATGTTGTATTGATTGAGGCCAGAGATCAGAAAAAAACGACAAGGTAGTCATTTAGTTGAGAAGAATTGTTTAAACTGAAACCAGTTCAGAATGATCTGAACTCAGCAAAGATTTTATAAAGTCTGGACCAACTGATTAATCTTTTCATCTTTCTGTCCGAGTATAACTCATTAAATGGAGCAGATCCTGCGTAAACAGGACTTTAATGCAGACTAATCTCATTACATTAACATAGGACTGGGCAATATATCGATATTATATCAATATCATGATATGAGACTAGATATCGTCTTAGATTTTGGATATTATGATATGACACAAGTGTTGTCTTTTTCTGGTTTTAAAGGTTGCATTACAGTAAAATGATGTTCAATTCTGAACTGACAAAGCAGTAATCTTTCCTGTTTCTTGTGCAGCGCCCTCTGAAGTGTTAGCGATCCGGCAGGAGAACACCAGTCAGAACAGCGTGACTCTGCTGTGGCACGAGCCTGACCAGCCCAACGGAGTCATCCTGGAGTACGACATCAAATACTATGAGAAGGTAACCAGCCAACTGCTGCATCTGTAACCACTCAAGGACTGCACATAGGGCTCATGTCCAGACAGTGTTTTTTCTGGCAGAAAGGCATTTGCAGGGCGCTGCGGAGCACTGGGATGAAGCGTCTGAGCCGTTTAAAGAAAAACACTGTGGGTTTTGTCTCTATGACAATAATATGTTGAAAATTCCTATAAGTAAATTCATATGCTATTGTTGCACAGTCTAGCATCACCCCTTTGGCCTTTATTCGCTATTCATATCTATTTGTTTGACATTTTTTCCACTTTGAGCACCAACTGGAAGAGGCTCGTCAGCCCACTGCCCCCGCAGGAATCTGCACACTTGAAGGTGTGTCTTGATACGGGCTTGTCTTCAGTCAAGTGGCTGTTAGATGCTGGTTAACCACTCGCCATTTCCTGTAAATTCTTCACAATAAAGGTCCCCAGATGTTTTGTTATCTCAAAGCAGAAAAATCAGGAAATAGTCGGGTTCATCTGCAGTAACTTAAGACAAATCCGATCAGCTGAAAGCGAGCACGAAAGTAAAATAAAGCGAATACCTCAGAGTACAAACAGTGACACAGGAGAGAAACTAGACTCTAAACCATAGAGATTCACACACAGGCCTTTGGAAGCTACAAAACTACTGAGAGATGAACACACAAAGACCCTTAAAAATGTCTTTCCCTCTGGGCTCCTGCACAGACTTGTGTTGAGTCTTTGCCGCACAAAGACAGGTAAACTCGCCTCCATTTTCCTGGTTTACCAGGGTGGCAAGTCCCCATCTGATATGATCGGTTGCGTGGAAAAAGGAACTGGTGATGACACCAGTGCCTTTCTGAAAAGTTCAGAGATTTTCAACTTGAAACACTCAGACCAGGCGGACAACAAAAAAAAAAAAAAAAAAAGGCGGAGCGCTCGGAAAAAAGACGCCGGGCACAGCACCTTCTCTCTAAGAGACATTGGGAGCAACTGTAAAAAGCAGCGGCACTCAGAAAAAAAATGCCACGTGGATGCGGGCCCTCAGAAAGCAAAAAACCCACATCAGCTCCTGCAGTCATTCATTTGAGGCTTGTGTCAACACATTCTGTTTATTTTCCAAAAAACAACTAATAAAATGAAACCATTCAGACGCTTATGAGAGGGAGACAGTGACAGGTACCTGGAGAACATAAGCTCATTGTCTTCAAAGGGCTGCGACTAAGCTGAGCCAAGATATTGTGAATGCAGAGGAGTGGCGGACGGATAGACTCTGGATAACTTAATCCAGGAAAAAGATCCTGCTGGCAGCTCGGCTAATTGAAAGGAAATGGGGGTCGAGAGAGTGAGAGCAGGAAGGAGGATGAGACGGTGTGGATTCCAACTTAGCAAAAGTGACAGTGACAGCAAGCGGCTGGCGGGCGCATAAGCCTTGCGACGAGCTAATTGCCGCGAGTGTGTGACCGTGCACATGCATGTGTGTTTGGGCGAGCGGAGAGGATGTGTGTGTGTGTGTGTGTGTGAGTGAGTGTGCGATGATAGGAATCAGCTAATTGCAGAGGGAGCAGCCTGGGAACAGGCAGTCTCATAGCCAAACAAGCAGGATGGTGCGGGGAGTGCTGAAGGATTAGCTCGTCTCCCGCGCTGGTGTCTTAATCTGGCCGCGCTCGGGGGGCAAGAAGCCTGCGGGGGATTTCAAGTGGACAAGTCAGCAATGTGCTTTTCTTAAGGTTTCTATACGACTGTACTGAACAACAATGAGTCACAGCGAGGGTGGCGGCCGCTGCAGCAGCACGCACACTCGCCGAGGATGATAATGAAGACAAAAAAAGGCTCTTATTTCTGCACCGAGCACTTCTTCATAATTAGGCTCTTATCCTTTCTAAGGACACATGAATGATTCACTTATTCTGCTGTTTGGTTGCACCTTGCACCTCTTATTATTGTTGAACTTATTTTACCTCCACTCTTACAAAGTATCTCTGAATTAAGTTTGCAAAGACGCTGCGGCAGGTAGATGAAAACAAGGTGAAGGATGGCGGTGACGATGATGATGATGAACTTTATTGTTAGCGCAGACTTCCACAAAAAAAAAAGAGCATGTTCCTTCAAAACAATAAATGTCTCTCCCTTTTTAATGACTATGTAAATAAAAAAAAAGAGAACTTTGCATAGCAGATAGGCGTATTAAGATTGAGAATTTACATTTGAACAAATGGTGCATCATAAATGAAGCTGTTATCAGCAAGGAAACATGAAAATAAGACAAACACTCCTCAAAGCACCTGTCATTATTCTGGCTGATAGAAGCAGATCAAAAAGATGAAAACACGTCTGAGGTAATTACCTGCCAGTTACATTTGACTGACAGAGAAGGCTGTATTCATTTATGATAATTTAAGATCTAGTATGATCTGCTGTTCTGCACCTTGTTTCAATACTGATGTCTTTTCATAAAACTCCAGAGATTTTTATTTTATTTTATTTATTTTTATAGATTATTTTATTTTGAAAGTCTCTAAAAATTATTTTTATGTCATGAGCATTTCAACTGATCGAGATATTAAGGCCATCTGTTTATCATGATTCAACTCAGGGCTGCACAATGAAATGAAAGTTGCAGTCCCTTTATTCTACACACATATAAATAAAATATGATAAAATAGCAAATAAAATAAAACCAATATCAGTCGTACATATATTTATATACACGTGTACACTCAGGAAATAATTCTGTAGTGCGTTTTTTTAATGCTTGCCAAACCCTCCGATATCACGAACACTGCAGTTTTGCCCTCTATCTATTTCCTTCTGTAATCACCATTCTCCTGTGTTTTTTTTCCATTTATCACCAATTTTCATCTCTTTTTTCATTACCAAAACCTGTTTCTGACCGACACTGTGCAGCATGACAGGAACCCACAGTGAAAGTGTGTTTGTTTCACTGTAAAAATGAAAAAGTTGAGAAAACTCATAATTTCAAAAACAAGTTTTTCCAACAAATAATGTTGAGTTAAAATAATTTACTTTTCTTCTTTAGATAAACCTAAATCTTTGAATTTTAGAAGCCCACAAAAATTTGTATTTCAAACATTGTTAATAATAATGGTGAATAATGGTTAATATTTAAATATTTTCAGTTGCAACCATTTAATTTTCAAGCACAAACATAATGACAAATCAGTTTCACATCTCACTCTGAACAATTTTTGAAATACTAACTTTAAAAGAAAAAAAAACCCCTCAAAGATTCAAGTTTCTCTAAAGAAGAAAAGCAAATCTCCACAAAAGATTATAGGTCTGCAAACCTTTGTTCAGTTTTTCTTTTTTTTTTTTTCAAAACTTAAGAGTTTGATTCAAAACTTCAAAACATTTAGTGAAGGAAGTTGCTTAACTTTTTCTTACCGTGCCGATCCATCCATCCATATGTTCTTGCTCTATATGTCACCTGATGTGGATGGGTTTACATTACACTTAAGCGTCTGTGTGAGATGCTGAGGGTGTGACAAAACATCAGTATTTGACGTCCTGGGAAAGAGAACAGGCTGAATGTACAGAAAAATATTAATTACTGTCAGCTCTAAACTGATGATGATGGTGATGAAAATTGGTCATCTTCAGAGAAAATGTTCAACATCTGGGAAACACTGTCCTTCAACTGTGACTGCGTTTTAACACAAAGCATCATGGATGTAAACACAGAGTCCTTCTCCCCTCGTCCTGCCAGTCTGCAGCCTCAGTATTATCCTGACTCTCTTCCTCTCCTCCAGGGGCATTTAATCCACACATCCTTATTCCAATGCCTATGACTGTATTTCTGTCAAAGGTGCTATGTGTTTCAGCAATAAAGCTGAAAAATAACAGATTAAAACAAAATGATAATAATAATCAGCCTTAATCAGAAATTATAACATTGTTGTAAGTGTCGGTGAATTCAGATGCATAAAGACGACAAGCGTGTTGAAAATAAGAAAGAAAATTCTGGCTGCTGCTGTTGAACCACGCAAAGATGTTGAATTTTGGTGAAACCTCGTTAGGTGACAGCAACATATCCATATTCATGTTTCCCCAGTTGATCATTTGCTTCACGCAAAAGGAAACAACTACTATTACTTCCAAAATGAGGAAAAAATAACCTGCAGCAGCTCTAAATTAAATTACATGCAGCCAAACCCTGTGGTTACACCAAAAACTACAGGGACCACTTTCCATCCTCATCATTATTATTTATTATTATTATTTTTAAGGAGCTAATGGGCCATAAGAGATTAAAATGGAGAGCACTAGAAATTGTGGTTAGAAATTGTTTATAATAAAATAATGAGATGTTTTTGGCTGTTAGGGGAAATCAAAAACCTGATGAGCAGGGCTTAAATCGGGGTGGGGGGTTGATGAGGAAATAACACAAACTTCGACAACTTGAATCATTTAATATGATAAAAAGTGAACTTTTAAATAGATCAAGACCTGGATAATACCTCACACCAAATATTAATTGGGGTTATAATAATAATAATAATAACAGTAATTTACAATTTATTGAATTAATGCTTTAAGAAAGAATGAAGTTCCTGCCCATGTATAAAAGAGATGTGTTTGTGCAACAACTAACTTACTCTACAATTAAATGTGATTATTTCTGGCTTTATTTTGTTATTATTTATTTTGACAATATCCTCATGTGGTTAGCAGTGCCACTGCTGCAATTAGTATTGCGTAATATTGAGGAGTAATTACAAAAAAATTAATTGCAGCAAAGCAGAAAACTCCCTGTATTCGTCTCCTGACGTGACAGTAAAAAGAAATTTAGATTCTCCAGAGGAGACGATGTTTGGTCCTTTGTTGAAATTATAATTGTCCCGGCAGCTCAGATGGAGCTCAGGACTCATCCAGAGAGCTGCTGCTTTATTCCAAACAATTTTACTATTAAACTTTGAATCTGTGCACAACAGCTCACCAATCTGATGTGTAAACACAGAACTTTAATTACTGTGACTGCAGGTATCCAGTTCATAAGCTCTTTAAGTTCTATAAGTACCAAACAGAAGATCCTGTATTTATGTTTCTGCAAAACTCCAAATTACATTCAATGATGAGTACGTCACAACTGGTGGATTCAGCTATTGATCAAAGTTCAAATATGTATTAAAGGGGTAGCTCAACCAAATATTAAAGTTCAGTCATTATCTATCACCCTCATGCCGATTGAGGGTCGGGTTTATTTTGTTAGTTTTCAAAACACTGCTGGAGTTTCACAGGAAAACAGTGTTCCAGAATCTCCCAAATGATGGAAGTGAATGGTGACATACAGCTTGTCTGGCGTAATCCAAGTCTCCTAAAGTCCCAGCATGCTGTTTGCACACTGTCACAACAGACACACCCAGTTCAGACAGTGTGTACGTGAACATGGCTCCAAGCTAAAGATCTACAGTAAAGAGTCAGGCTGAAAACATGATAGAAATAACATTTTTAGTCAACTTGGCATGTTGGGGTTTTAGAAGACTTGGATTACACCAGATGAGCCGTATGGAGGCATTTTATGTTTTTTATTCTGTTGTTTTTTTTTTTTTTGCGTTTTTTTTTTTTTTTTTTTTGCGTTTGAAAACTGGTCACCATTCACTTCCACTGTTTGACAGATTATGCAACACTGTTTTCCTATAAAACTCCAGCAGTGTTTTGTGGACTACAAAAACTAAACTCGACTTTCAGTTGGCGAGAGGGTGAGTGGATAAGGACTGAATTTTAATTTTTGGGTGAACTATCCCTTAAATTAAATTAATTAAAAAACAGTGTTGAAGAATCTCCCATACAGTTGAAGTGAATGGTGACCAGCTTTCAAACGTAAAAAAAACCAAAAAACTTCTGGTGTAATCCAAGCCTCCTGAAGAGCCTAAATGCAAGCTGACTTGAAAGAATGTTATTTACACCATGTTTTTTGCCTAAATCTTCACTGTAGATCCTTAGCTTGGAACCACATTAACATGCACACAGTCTGAACTGGATCTATGTGATGTGATGGTGTGCATGCGCAAGTGAACATAATGTCCTGGATTTAGGAGACTTAGATTACGTCAGTTGTTCCAGTTATTTTTTGTTTCCATTTGAAAACTGGTTACCATTCACTTCCATTGTTTGGGAGATTCTGCAACACTGTTTTCCTTTGAAAACTCCAGCAGTGTTTTGTGGACTAAAAAACTAAACCTGATCTTCAATCAGTGCAAGGGTGAGTAGATAATGGCTGGATTTTCATTTTTGGGTGAACTATCCCTTTCAAACTATATTTTTGTGTCAAGGACTGACTTTGTGGTTTGCTCTTATTTCTTATGGCATTTATTCAGGTGAGGTTAGAATGTGAGACGCAGCCTGAAAGCAGGTGTCTTACACCAAAAGTGTGAGAATTGGTGAGATAAGATAAGAGAGAGGAGGAAGGGCTTGGCTCTGGCTGCCTCCGGCCCAACCCCACCTGATGGATCAAGCTACTTTGTCCCACAATGCAAAAAAAAACCTCATGAAAATCCATTATTACCATGAAGCAGTCCTGCTCATTGATCAACAATATCCTAATACAGCCAGAGATATTAAATGTGTAGCTCAGTGTAGACAGTAAAAATCTCTCACAGTTGACAAATTTCAAACCATCTTTCCACCCACGCAATACATTATGGTGCAGAGCATTATTACATGGTTTCTTAAAGCAACTATAATCAATATTTTTTAAAATGGCAGCAGATCAAATGAAAACAATGCGAGCGGGGTATTTGATAGAACTATCAGCTCACACTGCAGCTCCACTCAGCTGTAAGGAGCTTTAGAATGAGTTTCTGTTCATAGTTTAGCTGTCCAACCTACAAGTTTACTGTTCTGGTTCACTCTCAATGCCTCCATAGGGTCATTTTCAGCATCAGAAGCTCTAAAAACTCGCTGTACACTACCTGCCCATCACGAGACAGTAGACGGACGAGAATAAACATAGTGGAGCATTTAGCAGCTAAAGAGGAAGTTTAAAATTAGCTAAAGGAGAGTGAACATTGGTATTACATTCAGCCAGTGGTCAGAGACACGACTTTAGTCCTATTACACATGTACACAGGTTTTAAAATCAAAACCACCTCAGTCCAGATGAGCATTTTGGCACCGTTTCAGAAAAAAACACTGCTGGAGTTTCACAGGAAACAGCATTGCAGAATCTGCCAAACAATGGAAGTGAACGGTGACCAGTTTTCAAAGCCCCCCCCCCCAAAAAAAAAAACAACAAAAAAAAAATCTCACTTCACCTCCATACTGCTTGTCTGGTGTAATCCAAGTCTCCTAAAGTTGAATTGAAAGACATTATTTACACCATATTTTTAGCCTAAATCTTTACTGAAAATCCTTAGCTTGGAGCCATGTTCGCATGCCGTGCACACTGTCTGAACTGGCATGACGGTGTGCGCACAGATGAACAGCACCTCACTTACATTGTTAAGAGATTCTGTAATGCTGTTTTCTGTAACACGACCTTCAATCGGCATGAGAGTGAGCAGATAATGACTAAATTTTCACTTTGGGGTGAACTATCCCTTTAAGTACAAATTACATAAGTTAGCACGCACATGTAAGTCAACGTTTTGTTGTTCTTTTGGTTTGACATGGGACACAAACAATGGCCTCCTCAGTGAAAGTCTGGGTGTGTTTGACCCATCCAGACTTTGTCGCTCTTCCTCCTTTGCTCCCGTTGTAAATACTACGATCACTAGAGGTCGCTGCATAACATAAATGTGGGTCGTAATAAGCTGCTTGCACAGACGACCTATAAGCTTGTTTTTCTGGTAAGGACAGCCCAGTTTGCCAACATATCAACTTGAAAGGTGATTATGCTGCAATGTTGTGCTCACAAAAAAGGTAATGAACAATAAACTTGGCTACGTCAGATGTGTTAAGCTCATGTTTTGAGTTGTGAAATGTCTAAATCTGTGGTCTACATCCTTTATTATAAAACAGCACCATCTATAATATGAAGTGTTAATATGAAGCAGCAGAGATTTAGTTTTCATGGGGAAACACAGTGAGCTCATAAGCTGACCAGTGTGCCAATTTCCTCAAACTTAATCTTTAAATGTGTCCTTTTGTCTCACAGGATAATGAAGAGAACAGTTACTCCACTCTGAAGTCTAAAAATACCAGCGCCCGAGTGTCAGGGCTGAAGCCGGGCACCAAGTACATCTTTCAGGTCCGAGCCAGAACGTCAGCAGGCTGCGGACGCTTCAGCCAGAACGTGGAGATCCAGACGGGGAAAGCAGGTGTGTTTGTGTGCGCAGAGAAATATCGTTTCTGAAAGCCTCCCCCCCACCCTCAGCCATGGGGACTCCTTTAGCTGTTGTGTGTTGTTTCACACAGCAGGAAAAGTTTGTTGTGTTAAAAGATTTGGCACTGAAAAGCTTCTCAGAGCCAGGGCGGACTGCATGGTCCCGGGGCCAGAGAAGCTCGGGCTCAGTGAGGCTGATAACCGCCTCAGTCCATCTCTCTGTTCCATTGATCTGCGCTTTGTTAAAGGGTCACCCCCGTCAGCAAAAACTGCAGCCTATCCTAGCTTCAAACAGCTGTACACACTGCTGTGTGGGGTGGGAGTCTTCACGAGTCTGTCCACCTGAGGCAAGTACAACACTGAAAGTTAGGAAATACTAAAAAAAACAACCTTTTATTAGAACATTTTTCTTTCCTAATAGGGGATTTGGCAGATAACGTGCAGCACAGAGTCTGGGTCTGCAAAGCTAAACCTCCTGCCTGGTTGGAGTCCCAGTGCTGTTTCACTGACTAATAGTCTCCCTTCATTCTGCTGCTCACTGGACCCCAACACTGCTCCTCTTGATACTGATTCATTTTCACACTCTGAAAACAAGAGGACTGCACACATCCACCAGCCTGCATGCTGAGCAATCAATATGTCCTAAACTTTATGAAAAACAGACCGAGTAGCCTTTTATCGCCGTGTCCTTAGCTGAAAACGATGGCGTAATTTCTCAGCTTTGAGCAGGACCCGAGCGTGTGAGACTTAAACAGTTGTCGAACAGCTTTATTTTCAGACCAGCGCATTTTGGCTCTGACCTTCATCAGGGTCATCATTAAACACATTAAAACCAGCAAGGACAGTGTACCTCAAAATCAAACATACATATTTTCCTCTGGCTGTCTGCCTTCCCTCAGATATCATGGGACTAAATGCATCTAGTCCTGCGTTGCTCAAAGCACCAAAAAATACATTTGAAATATTCTAAACCAGTGTCCTTTTCCAAAATTCATGACCTGATTGCTTAAAATAATCCACAGACCTTGTTGTGAGTAGTTTCATGTAGGAACTACTTTCTTTCTGAAGTACCAGAACTACTTTATTTCTAATAAAAGAAAGTAGTTCCTAGTAGTAGTTCAAATATATTTTTGGTGCTTTAAGCACCACAGGACTTGTGCCATTTAGTCCCACCATATTGGAGAGAATACAGACATCTCTATGGCTGATATCTCCAAAACTCTGCAACTCACTATCTAGATGGATAAATAGTACTACAGGCCACAATTTGGGGTGAACTTTCCCTTTAAATAGGGTATGAAACAGACAAAAGAATTCTAAACAATTTGAACATAGGTTGGGCATGTGGTCATGTGGCTTCAGGCCCATCGCTGTCTCAGACTAACAAAGAGGCAAGGGGAGTGTCCAATTAGGGGCATAAGTGATACAGTACCATATTTGGTCCATAAACTGAAGAAGTGCAACCAAAGGGTGGTAACAAGGTTTAATTTACAGACTTTTAAACAATGTTATATACAGTATAGAGCAGTGTTTGCCCACTGCCCTGCATGTTTTAGATGCTTCCTTGTCTGATTCAAAGGCTTGATGATGAGCTGATCATTTGAATCAGGTGTGTTGGAGCAGGGAATCATCTCAAACAGGCATGTCCGAACCTAGCTACATCACAAAACAATAAATGCACCAAAAACAAAAGAATCAAAATATCCATATTTTCAAAAATGAAAGAACTGATATTTCCATATAAAAAAAAACTCATGAATGAGCAATATTTGGCAGCCTCTACAAAAACTCACTAATTGGAAAGACCTAATTCATATCCCTAGAAATAAACTTTTGAGATAGAAAGTGAAATGTCTTGCAACAGGACTAGTTACAGCATTTCTCTCAGTGGGGCTCCTATGTTCAGTTTGGTTACGTTTAGGCAACAAACATAATTGGTTTGCTTTAGGAAAAGATTGTAGTTAGGGTCAAAATAAGTGTGTTACTTGAGTTTCGTACGTAAAGCAGCTGGTCTTATGACCAATGGGTGTTTTTGTTTTATGGATGACAGGCTGTCGGACAAATTGGCTTTCAGTCCAGTGGGACATTTTTTGGACTACTCAGGTTTTGGAATGAGCCATTGGAAATGGCACCATTTTCATCAGCCTCATTATTAACATGTTAATAAACTAAACTAAGATGGTGAACATTGTAATCATTATACCTGCTAAACATCAGCATGTTAGCTGTTGAGCATGCTGTTGTTAATATTTAGCTCAAGGAACTACTTTATAGAACTTTAATCAGGTCTGAAAAGTTGAGCCCGAAAACGCCCAAGCCCGACAAAATTCTGTCCGAACCCGACCCAAACCCATCTCTCATCAGCATATTTCAGCCCGAACCTAATTACAGCCCCTCCCTCTATGCACCAAACAGTAGGAATAGGCAGTGACAGGGACAATACATGGGAGGAATTTGAATTGGCAATGACAAAACTACTACCAATAATAAAAATAACAATAATAATAGTACAGCCCAAAACCGACATAAGCCCATAGAATATATGAGAAATACGGTCCGACCCGACCCAAACCCGTCAGGTCCCATCAGGTTTGGGCACAGATCTCAAGCCCTACTACTGTACTAAGTACAGCCTCACAGAGCAGCTGGTGTGGCTGTGGACTCTCAATCTTGTTACTTAATGAATCAGTCTAATATCCTGTTCATGTTAGCCATTTTCTTCTTGGGAGACGGTATTATTTCCCCTGACCAATCAGTCGTAATTAATGTATCCTTCTCAGTGTCATTTTCAGCCAATAAAGCCCCAGTTGTGACTGTAAGAGCATTTAACTTGAAGTCAGTCTGTCAGTCCAAGAAATTTCTTTGCTTGTTGTAAGTTAAGATACAGCAACCTGAACAGCTCTATCAATTTTTGTTAAGAATGTATTCTATCTCAAGCACAGGACGACAACTTCCTCATTCTTAATCCTGAGAGCTAAAAAGCTCACGTCCTGTCTTCAGCTTGGAAAACAGCCACCAATAGGCACAACACTAACCTACAGTATAAAAATCAGTGTCTGGCTGACAGTTCAGAGGTGTGGAACCAGGCAACTTTATGGGCTTTTAAGGACTCTACCATGATAGCTCTTGTTTCAAAGTGGCTGCAGAAAATTGCCAATGATTTTTTCATGCATAGCAAATCTATAATCCTACAGAAAATATCCAATTAGCACAAACTTACTAAGAGGCTGCATTACAATTTAATGTTCATTTGTTAAAATATGTAACTCTGGCTACCTTTTGGAGAGCCTCTTCAAACTTAATTTAAGATGCAGGGAATGAGAACACACATATGATGATTATTCGACCTTGTAGAAACTTAAAATGTAAACTGTAGTTACTGTAAAAAAAAACAAAAAAAAAAAAACAAAACATAAAATGCCTCATAAAAAGTTCTCGAAATTGGATAACCTGCCCATAATTTAATTAAAATGCACATACTGCAATAACGTTTTGCACTTAGTAGTTTATATGTTATGTTTATCCATCCTTTTTGCATCACCACACTGTGCCACCTCATCCAGACTCTTTCCACCAAACAGTTAAAGTACCCAGGGCAAAAATCAGTGAATCATCCCTCACTGGCTTCCCACTCACCATCAGTGCCAGTTGTGTTGCTTATAATGTCTGGCCAAGCTGGGATACTGTGCTTCCAGGTACTGCACGCCAGCTTCATGGACACTACCACTGTTTCAGGTGTATGAACCCATGTTGAAGGATCTGTTAAGGCACACAGTTAAAATGCTTTGCAAAAAAAATCCATGACACACTTAATTATTTTGGGAGGGGATATGTTAAATTGTTGCATTTTTATTGTAAAAAGTTGCCACAGAAATCATAATAAACTAACAACCACAAAAGGAGTAACTTAGTCATTACATAGAGAATACATTAGCCTATGTGCTCAACAGTGTCATTACATTATAGGCAGGTTAGTACATAATCAGTTTTATACCATTCATAATAACACTTTGTACATGCGTATAACAATGTTTCCAAAATTTAGAGTCGTTGACCTGTTTTAATTGGGTCACCAATTGGCAGCTCAAATAGTGGCCAGGGCCTTTATTTATTCCGACTGCAGCAGGTTAACAAGGCTTTAATGGAAGCAGGATTGTATTAGAGTATAATTGGTCATATTGTGGCAGGCAGCATGTAATGAGAGACAGAAAGCGGCTTCCAAGTGACAGAAAGCCGTTAATGGTGTTCAACACAGGGGACAAGTGCTTTAAAATACGGTGTTCATACAGCTGGGGTCAATAAAAGCAACAGCCACCTCAATGATGGTGAAATCTATGATCCAGCACAAACATGACAATTAGGTTACCAACATAAACCACCATGCTGTGAACAGAATATGGTGCAAACACCCACATTAGTAATATTTGCATTTTGGAACATAAAATAGAAAACTTGGGGCTATTAGTAGGAAGCCTCAATTTGATTCACTCACATTTGCCCTGTTAAAGTTAATGCATTAAAGTGCTGAACATCACTTCCTCTATGCATTTCAAAATAAAAGACAAAATTAAAAAAACTTTTTTTGTCACTCCGCACACGCGACAGCCGTGGCCAGATGCATTATGTTTTCAGGTCATCCCATTTTTGTGAATGCGATATCTCAAGAACATGTTGAGGGAATCTCTTCAAACTGAGCACAGATTGGACACAAGAATTAACTGATTAGATTTTGGTGGTTAAAGGTCAAAGGTCACTTTAACCTCATGTCCATCCCAATCTTGTGAACGCGATCTCAGGAACACTTGAAGGGAGTTTTCAAATTTGGTACAAACATCTATTTGGACTCAAGGACAAACTGATTAGATTTTGGTGGTCACAACACATGTTTTTGGCCAGAACTCAAGAATTCATACACTATGACAAAATCAATTGAAAATATTGGTGATTACAAGGGGTTGCATCCAGATATTCTTTTCAAGTTGCCAGGGGGAGATCTACGCATACATACATTCATATACATTTGCATAGTTTGTTGTGGCCATGTTCAACGTTGCACGGTTGGACAAGGTAGTCAGAAATCTAGTGAACGTGCTATAACCTGAGAGTCCTCTTTTTGGTAGATTTCTCTTATAATCAAAAGCAGCATAGACTCCAGGAGGGGTCATGTCCTGCTTCACCTCGCGGCCTTCCAAGACGTCAGCTTTTACTTGGCCCTGTACAAACTGTTTTATTTGTTAGTGGTTATCAAATAACAGCAAAGACTAACATTAATTGTCATTTTTAATCTAGGACTGCAACGTCTAGAAAATGTCAGGAAATAGTAAAAAATGTCTATCACAGTTTCTGAAGGTGATGTCTTTAAGTGTTGTGTTTTGTTAGTCTAAAACACAAAGATATTCAGTTTAATATGGTGATAAATGGACAAAAGAAGGAAATCTCCATATTTAAGAGGTTGGAAGCAGCATTTTTTCATTAAAACATACTTAAACCATAAATCATCCTCAAAATAGTTTAGTTTTTTTTTTTTTTTTTTTTTTTTTTTTTTTACTTCTTGCCCAGTCGGGAGAGTGAGTTGCTAGATTTATTTGCCAAAATGGCATTTTACTTGCTCCAGGCGAGCAAGCAGTCCTGATCGTTGAGACCTGATGTATTGTTGTATTTTTGTAAGTTTGGGTCCTGGCAAGATGCCACATTTCTCTTTTGGGTCTTGAGCTGAAAAGATTTGGGGACCTCTGGTGTATATGATCCTGCCTGAAACAGATAATAACATTCTGTTAGTTTAAGAGCTGAAAGCACTGTGATGTTTTGAACACGCAGTACATCATACATGTCCTTGAAGGTTTCTATAACAGTGTATGTAAAGGCAGAGTCTTTATTACTTACAAGTCTGAGACAACCTTCAATCTTTCCAAATAGATGACGACATTGGCTGAATATTTCCTCCTCATAATGCTGCAGACAAACATTCAAACTGCAAACAGGAGGTAATTAGAAAATGCTGAGCCTTTAATGAAGCTCCAAATTCTTGTTTATCTTGTTTGACCAAGAACAGTCTACCTGCCGTCTGTGTTTGCCTGTGTGCGTCAGTGTGTGTGTTAGTGTAAACTGCAAGCTCTCCACTGTCGGTGGCACCTTTTCCTGTCAGCTAACACAGCGTGTTTGTGTGTGTGTGTTTGTGTGTTTTCAGCTCCTCTGCGCTACAACACCATGAGCATCATTTGGATCTGCATGGCCCTGGTGTCGGGCCTGGTCACCTTTCTGGCCATCATCATCTGCAGGAAACGGCAAGGCTACACTTTACCACACTACCCATCGCTGCTGTGTGTGGAACACTTTCTTACACTACTCTACCGTGCCTCTCTTTGTGTAATGTTGCTTGTGATCAAAACCCAGTGTGCACTGTTTTTCTCCCTGCTTTTTCCACATGTAGTATTGGCTGCAAGTAAAACGAAAGTAGGGTTTTAATCCAGAGGTGGGAAGTAACTAAGTACAAATAGTTAGAGTATTTATTTTTCTGACATTTTTATACTTTTACTCCCTACATTTTAGCACAAATATTTGTACTTTATGCTCTTTGCATTCTCAAAACAGGCTTGTTACTTTAGTTTTAATGCATATGAGGGGGATTATTGATCTTTTTTTTTTTGTGTGTCATTGCACACCGCCTTCCCAACATCAAGACTTATTAATGGATGGAACAATAACACATAGAAAAGAAGATTCCTTAGTGTATCCATCAGTGCATACCACACAGGACAGATGAACAAGACATAAAAGATGTAACAAGGCAAAAACAACATTAGAGATGTAACAAGACGAAAATGACGAAACAAGATCTAACAAGATGAAAGGGACGTAAAAGACAAATACGACGTGAAAGACGTAACATGACCAAAATTACGAAACACAATGTAACTACAGGAAAAAAACATAAAAGAAACATGACATAACAAGACAAAAACAACCCACAAGAGAACCCACAAGATGAAAAGGACGAAGAAAAAAAACAAACATTGAAGATGAAACAAGACGAAAACAACGAAAAAAGACCTAACATACGTAAAGGACGAAAAAAACGTAAAAGATGTAACAAGATGAAAATGACGTAAGTGCTAACAAGTTGAAAAGGATGTATAAAATGTAACAACACGAAAATAACGTAACAAAACATAACAAGACGAAAATGACGAAACAAGACAAAAATGTTGTAAAAGACATAACAAGACAAAAACGACATTAACGATGAAACAAGATGAAAATGACTTACCAGATGTAATCAGACAAAAAGGGTGAAACAAGATGTAAAGGGTATAAAACTAGACAAAAAAGACATAAAGGATTTAACAACGTATTAAAATATAACAAGGCAAAAACAACATAACAAGATGAAAAGGACGGGTGAGACATAACGAGATGAAAATGACTTAAAAGAATTAACAAGACAAAAACAACGTAACAAGACTAAAATGAAGTAAAAGACTAAACAAAATGAAAATGACTTCAAAGACTTACCAAGACGTAACAAGGCCAAACAAGATGAAAAGGATGTAAAAGACCTAACTAGACAAAAAGGACATAAAGGACGTAACAAGATGAAAACAACGTAAAAGACATAACAAGCCAAAACAACATAACAAGATGAAAAGGATGGGTAGGATGTAACAAGATAAAAATTACTTAAAAGAAGTATCAAGACAAAAACTGCACAACAAGACTAAAGTGAAGTAAAAGACACAACAAGCAGAAAATGACATAAAAAAAATTAAAAAAAAAAAACGTAAATGACGTTAAAGACTAAGCAAATGAAAACAACTAAAAGACTTAACAGGACACCAAAAAAAAGGTATAGAAGACATAACAAGACAACAAAAGAAAACAACATAAAAGACATAAGATGAAAACCATGTAAAAGACGTAGAAACAGTGAGGGAGACTCGCCCACAGAGAAAAGGTGTGGCTCAGTTAGCTTTGCACAGAAACAGCAGGTAGAAAAGTCCTTCAGAGGACGACTTTTTGCTTTTATACTCTGAGTATATTACAGAGCCTGTATTTTTTCACTTTTACATGAGTAAAGAAGTGGAATCACTACTTCTGCTTAGTCTTTTTTACAGAATCATCTGTACTTCTACTTGAGTAAAGAATCTGTGTACTTCTGCCACCTCTGTTGTAATCTGAGTGAAGCCTAAAAATATTCTCCAAAGAATGGAGAAGGATCTCATTTAAGCCTGTGACTGAGAAGCTAAAATACCTTTAGTCCCCCCTCATCGTGTTGAAATGTTCAAAATGTTGCAGTGCACTAATAATCTGCATGCTTTGCTATCAGTAATGAGGACGATGAGTAGAGAGGAGTGTTGAAAGCTGATGCTTTAGCATCTCTCATCTCCGCATGTCCTCTCACTGTCTTATTTAGCTAATTTCCCAGCTCGTAATTTCCACCTCATAGTGGATTTAATTATGTTGATTCATGTCCAGTAGCTTGCAAGCCAAACGTTCCCACTTATCCCATCAGCCCCCCCGTCCTCCCTTTTGATGTCTTCAACTTACATCTCTGTAGTACTGCAGAGAATAATTAATTTCATTGCACTTAATTAATTCATACTTCAGTGCATATTAAGTTTTTCATTTCCATTCTGTTTGAGGAGAAAAGAAGATCATTGGAGGATTTAAAGATGTTATCCAGGCAGAATCATGTTGTCATGACTGCAAAGTCCACTAGATTCAAGATGGAAGGGATCGAAAGACACGGTCTTTTTGAAACATTCCGTCTTAAGGAATACAGTTATGGAGACGAGCCACTGGCCAACTTACATTAAAGGAGGAAATAACAACTACATCTGACAGGAGGTAGTTTGACTGTTTACACAGAAAGGAAGCCTGAATCATAAAGAAAAAATAGTTCGACCCAACAGCACTGCAGACGAATTAATGGTTAATCACCTCAAATGATTCTGCTCTAATGACTAAATTGCATTTTAATATTTGGGAATAATCTTTAAAAAAGGCAGTTTTATACATTTCATACACAAAGGTAGATTCATAGTGCTGTAAAGAAAAGTAAAAACATTATACAAAGTTAAAGGTCCAGTGTATAAGATTTACAGGGATTTATGGACAGAATATGGATTGGAATATAATATTCTTTAAATGTATAATCACCTGAAAATAAGAATCTTTGTGTTTTCATTACCTTAGAATGAGAAATTTGTATCTGCAGAGGGAACTGGTCCCTTTCCATGGAGGCTGCCATGTTTCTATAGCAGCCCAGAATGGACAAACCATGTTTTGCACACTTGGAAGGGGAGGGTGAGACGTGTTTGCAATCTGCAAACTCACTGCTAGATGCCCCTAAATCCTACACACTCGCCATCTTTAAAACACCTCAATTCACAGTTAAAACAACACAATTAAAAAGAACCGTATAAAAGAGATAAAGGAGCACATAAATAAAAAATAAGATAATAAATCAGGATAAGATAAGAATCAGAAAATAATGTAAATTAGCACTTGATTTTTCATATTTACAACAAATGAACATAAAGAAATGAAATTCTCTTAATTCTCAGGTTGCCCAACACCCAAACAATTTTCTATAAAAATAAAATCACACAAGTGAAAATGAGAATCTAGTTAAATCTATAAATATATTATATATGATAAAAATTAAAATATAATACAATAAAATACAACGCTATGCAGGCATGTGTACACAGTAATGATAAAATAAATTAACTCCACACTAGCGTGAAGAGTTATGAATGACTTTTATGTCTTCATCTCATCACTTTATGCAACAATTTGCCAAGACCTGCTGAATTTGTATTTGGCAGCAGTCCCGTCACCTGCAGCACTTGGTTTTAACTTTGTTGTTAGCATCCAATTCAATCTGTGGTAGCTGGAACAAGTCTGTGAATTACACAGTGTTCATAAGGACTGTCAATGTTGATGTCTCACCAGCCTTGTCTTTTAAAGGGATGATGGAAAAAAAAGAAAGAAAATTCAGTCATTTTCTACTCACTCTCATGCCAACTGAAGGTTGGGTTTAGTTTTTTAGTCCACAAAACATTAAAAACAACCAAAAGAACACCATAAAATGCCTCCACACTGCTCATCTGGTGTAATCCAAGTCTCCTAAAGCCCTGACCTGCCGTTCACTTGCGTTTGCACACCATCACACCACACACACCTGACGGACGGTGTGCACACACGTGAACATGGCTCCAAGCTAAGGATCTACAGTGAAGATTCAGCCTAAAAACATGGTGTGAATGACGTCTTTCATGTCAACATTCCATGTCGGGGCTTTAGGAGACTTGGATTACACCAGACGAGCAGTATGGAGGCATTTTATGTTTTCTTTGGGTTGTTATTTTCCATTTGAAAACTGGTCACCATTCACTTTCATTTTTGGGAGATTCTGCAACACTGTTTTCCTGTGAAACTCCAGCAGTGTTTTGTGGACTAAAAAACTAAACCTGACCTTCAGTCAGCATGAGGGTGAGTAGATAATGACTGAATTTTCACTTTTGGGTGAACTATCCCTTTTAAATTAACCATACAGACAAAGAAAATGTGCCTTTTTGGCATGATGTTGAACCAAAAATGTTATTATTTTATGAATCGAATGAATAAAAGGCAGCAGCAATGACATCCAAACACACTAAAGAAGCCTGACCCAGTGTTCACACATACACACACAGACTCAAGACACAAAAAAGCACCCAGCAGCACAGACACGGGGAAGTCTACAGCCAGCAGTGCTTGTTTTGATTCCCACTGGAAACTGAAGCATGGAGCTGTTTTTACACCAACCCTTCTCAGCCCAGTGTCACAGCAGTTTATGAAGTGGTCACAAAATGTTATCTATGGATCCGTGTACATGGACACAAACTGTCAATATATTTTTTGTGACAGTCAGCATGACTTTTAAAGTAATAAGGATGGATAAAGCAAGAGCAAGAAGGTCCACAGAGTGAGAAGGTTTGGGACTTTCACACAGGAGACTGGTGTTTGGTTCCCATGTGACACCAATAACCAGTGTTATTGATTTAAAGAACTACTTATTTTAACCATAATTGTGACCTTGTCATAACCCTAACCAAGTAGTTTTGGTGCCTAAACCTACCCAACACCTTTATTCTGACTGTGGATAATACTTTATTCTAAAAGTCACGTTGAGCGTCACAGAAAAATAGAAACATGACTCTAGTACAGTGTTTCCCAATCCTGGTCCTCAGGGACCCCTGCCCTGCATGTTTTAGATGCTTCCCTGCTCCAGCACACTTGATTCAAATAATCAGGTTGTTATCAGGCTTCTGCAGGGGCTTGATGACGAGCTGATCATATGAATCAGGTGTGTTTCCCCATGTCTGCCCTGAGGAAAATTTTGTTTCTCACAATTGTCTTTTTGATGTCTTATGAGAAATAAATGAGGTTCTTATGCTGAGCTCACTGAAGTCACATCTGTTTTTCCTAAACCCCCTTTAGGAAAAAAAAAAGGAGCAAAACAAAACTGAGCTCATAGGTGTCTCAGAGGTTTTCTCCTTGACAACCACATGGAGCATCACAGCTTTAATTTGACCACTGAGACAAATTTAAGATCATTTAAGAGTTTTCTTATCTCTCTCTCTCTCTTATCTCACTGTTATCTCAAGAGCTGATTATTTAAGACAATTTTAAGATCAGTGCAGTGAGACAAAAGAAAAACATTTTAAGATCTTCAATTGGGCTGAAATTAGTCTCTGGCTGAGACGAGACAAAAGCTATTTCTCAGGAGCCGAATTTTAAGAAGTATGAGAAAATGGTCCAAGTCTCGTAATGGCCTTAATTTGACCTCATTTATGTCTGAGGGACACAGGCTAGATGAAGACGAGATCTTATTTTGAACTTCTCCTTTCCTCTGGGCATTAAGGAACTTTAAATTTAATATTTTAAGAAAAGCAAAAATAGGCTGAGTGTTTGCTAGGAGCAACGTTACATGTAGCAACATGATGAGAAAGAGTTTAAGTGTGTTTTTCTGTAGTCTGCATCCACTGAAGAGTAGCTTATAGCTTCACTAGCTATACAGTTTCAAAGTAGCATCCACAACACTGGTACATGGAACGTTTCAGGTGCATTCAGAACCGCAGTGCCGATCAATCATGCTAGCTCACCGTCACTATTGTAGCATACATTGTAAACACACTCTGCAACCAGGAGTTTTTTGTGTGTGTGAGTTAAAAACCAACTGAATCCTCAGAAAAAAACTGTCCAATTGGAGCCAAGTATGTGGATGCTAAAGATGCCTGAAAGCCACAGACTCATTACAGGAGCAAGAGACAGACTGCCACATTTTAATCTGTATGTGTGAACCAGGCATTAAATCGTTCTGCCCGTCTCTCCTAAACGCCCTCCTGAGACGTGTGTATTGTGCCCTCTTAACATAAATATTGATTTTAATTATTTTACCTTGAAAAGCATTTGAAAAAAAGTTCAAGAAGAGTTGGTTCACCCAAATGATGCTCCCCAAATAACACACTCACTTCTAGGTCTAGATTTTTTGTTGTTGTTGTTGTTGTTGCTGCTGTTGTGTTTTGCTTTTGTACACACTTAAGAATATGGAATCCTATTCCACCAGTAAAAAAGAAAAAAATGCCCATATTGAATCATAATTTTGAGCTAAATAGTCATAATTTTGAGATTAAAGGTCAAAATTATGAGTTAAAAAGTCCTTACTATAAGATTAAAATTCTTAAATTATGAGTTTAACTCATAATTTTGACATTTTATCATAATTATGGCAGAAAAAAAATGGCTTCCATATTTGAGACTACATAAAGACATTCCTGCTGTTAAGGATGGATGAATAAATAAATAGATAAACAACTAAACATAATTTGCTCAAATTCAAGCAAAGCAAATGACAGGAAACACACACACTGAGCGAAAAAAAAACCCAAATAAATCAGTAGACAAGAATCCAATAAAAACATAAAAATAGATTCAAAACTATATGCAAAAAATCAAGTAAGAAAAAAAGATTTTTTAATGTACACATGTCAAGAAATAATTAGATGACAATGGCAATGATGACAATTTTATTTTAAAAAGTCTAAGGATAACAAGCTCTTGATAATGTATAGTTTGTAATTCCATATCTGTACACCATGATATCTGAGGGACTCATCATTCCATAATAAACCCCTAAACCTTTAAAGAGTTCTACAGCCTCAATTCCAAAAAAGTTGGGACGTTATGTAAAATGTCAGTAAAAACAGATACGCAATGAACTTTTCAGCCTACACTCACTTGAAAAAAGTACAAAGAAAAGACATTTAATGTTCAAACTGATAAACTATGTTGTTTTCTGTAAATGTGCACTCACTCTGAATTTGATGCCTGCAACACATTCCAGAGAAGTTGGGTTACATCACTTTTCTTTTGAAGTTTTAAAGTGAAATTCTTTCTCATTCTTGCTTGTTATACAACTTCAGATGCTCAACAGTCCTGTTTGGTCTCTGTTGTTGTATTTTGCACTTCATAATGCAGCACACATTTTCAATGGGAGACAGGTCTGGACTGCAGGCCGGAGGTAAGCAGGGACGTCTCTGAAAAAAGACGTCATCTGGATGACAGCATGTGTTGCTCCAAAACCTGTATGTACCTTTTAGCATTAATAGGGCCTTCACAGATGTGACAGTTACCCATGATGCCATGGGCACTAACACACCCATATACCATCAGCTGTTGTCTTTTGAAGTTAGTGCTGGTAACAATCTGGATGGTCCTTTTCCTCTTTAGCTCAGAGGACACGACGTCCATGATTTGTGAGAACAATCTGAAATGTGGACTCGTCAGACCACAGCACACTTTTCCACTTTGCGTCAGTCCATCTCAGATGAGCTCGGGCCTCAGAGAAGTCTGGAGCGTTTCTGGATGTTGTTGATGTATGTCTTTCTCTTTGCATCATAGAGTCTTAAGTTGCATTTGTAGATGCAGCCACAAACTGCGTTTACTTCCAAAGTGTTCCTGAGCCCATGTAGTATCCTTTATACAATGATGTGGGTTTTTAAAGAAGTGCTGCCTGAGGGGTCAAAGGTCACGGGCAGTCAATGTTGGTTTTCAGCCTTGTTTCTCACATACAGAGATTTCTCTGGATTCTCTGAATCTTTTAATGATATTGTAGATCGTAGATGGTGAAACCACTAAATTCCTGCAGTTTTGTGTTGAGAAACATTCTTGAACTGTTCGACTATTTGCCCTCACAGTTTTTCAAAAAGCGGTGAACTTTACCCCAACCATCCCTTTTCAGGATGCCCCTTTAAAACCCATCATGATCCTGTCATCTCTTACCGATCAACCTGTTTACCTGTGGAATGTTCCAAACAACTTTCACAGTCTTTTGTTGCTCCTGTCCCAACTTTTTTTGAAACGTGTTGCAGGCATCAAATTCAGAATGAGTGTATACTTACAAAAAACAATGAACTTTATCAGTTTTCTCCTTATATATCTTGTCTTTGTACTGTATTAAATTGAATACAAATCAAGAAAAGATTTCTAAATCTTTGCATTCTGTTTTTATTTACATCTTACTCCCAACTTTTTTGGAATTGAGGTTGCATTTCTTGACCTCTTCCTCCTCTGTGTTGTTGCCAGTGGAAAACTTCCAGATATTAACAGGGAGAACAGGTTGACTGCTTGTTCTTTATAAATAACTGAGTATCACTAAGTGATGAATAGCTCTGCTGAAGTTAATAATTCATTATGAACAGTTATTGATTTATTAATTATGAGCTGTGGGTAGAGTTTGATAGTACAAATGTTTCACTATTGTCCTGTATTCATCCCGCCGTATGTTTATGTGTGTGCATGTGTGTGTGTTTGGGTGACTGTCTGTGTGTGTGTGCGTGTGTTTGTCTGTGTGTGTGTGTGTTTGTATAGACACTGTGGCTACAGCAAAGCCTTCCAGGACTCGGACGAGGAGAAGATGCATTACCAGAAGGTCACGGTATGTTCGTCCCATTCCTCAATTATCACCAATAATAGATTAGATGGCGTTCCTTGAAGAGATGGCGTTTTCATCCCTGTGTAATAAAGTTCATCCTCAGAGCAAACAATTTTCATCACGCTCGCAGTGATTACAGGAGGCCTCCTCCCCTGCACGCTGTTTATTCTCTCCCTCTGTCTGTCTGCTCCTTTCATCAAGTTCTCCCTCCACACGCCGGTGACAGGGGCTCAGATGTGATGTTGCTCTCATTCTCCGATATGTGACCAAATGCTAATGTTGTTTATCTTAGTGTCATTCCCTGACGCGAGGTTCTATATCGACCCGCACACATACGAGGACCCCTGCCAGGCGGTCCACGAGTTTGCCCGAGAAATTGAAGCTTCCAGGATCAAAATAGAGAAAATCATTGGTTCAGGTAAAACCATGAACTTACACACACAAGCACAGACTCACACACACATACACACTACACACACAGAGTGAGAATCATTGGCTGAGCTAACTTAAAATCATTGGCCAGTGTAAAGGCTGTGGTGTGCAGCAGAGAGGAGGATGGCAGAGCGGAATCAGAGCGTTGCGTGGGGCTGTCAATCAAAGCTCCTCAGACAGGCAGGGAATACTAACACTGTGTCAGCCACACAATACACTGGGCCAGATAATATGACTCCTAACCACACACACACACACACACACACACAGAAATATAAAGTATAAGACTGAGCAAATAACAGCAATCACACAAGATAAGAATTAATGAGAAAGAAGCTGATGGATGATTAGCTTACTTCCAGTTTTGCACATACATGCAGACACACAGCCTATAAATGGATTTATTTCTGTTATCTAACCCAGAAAATTAACTTAAAACACATTCTCATTTATAACTATGGCTGAACACCAGAAGTGCCAGAATTCCATAAATACTAGAACGGCCATAAGCGGTCATTTTGACCTTTGACTTACAAACTCTATAATATGAAATTAGGATTAGTTTATTTAATCAATATGCAAGCCATCATATGTAGTAAACCATAATGGTTGCATATATTCACAGCAGTATTTTTCTGTAGGATAATAACCATCGTGTGTTCCGATTCAAATTTTAGATGAACCTAGAATTACTCGAGCAAGAAACAGTTAAATGTATTTTATAAGATTATAAACATGTTATTTAACATTAATAATAACAAATTTCCACCTAGAACCATCTCAAAAATAAAAAATAATCATAGCCTATGGGAAAAGGCTGGAAACAAGGAAACCAAAAAAGTTTGAAACATTTCTATTTCTTATAAATAAGGGTACTTTGTTTCACAATTTGAGAACTTTAACACAGCACAACAGTGTTACAACTGTCCCTGGTCTCCCCTACTTTATTTTAAATTGAGTCTAATTAAGTAACTATTTGTATTTTAATGTTAGGAAATTGTAAATTGGGACCACTTGTAAAGTTTTACTGACAGAGACAATGATAGTTGTCAGTTGTCATAACAACCAAAATGCATCTCCAACTGTGCAAAAAGTAACAATATAACAGTGGCAGTTTCTTTGTGCTCAATATGACCACCTATGGCCAAAATAGATAAAACTGATCACATTTTTTTGTATTTTGTGTAATTTACGTTAAAAAACAACAACAAAGATTTTAAATGAAAAGACAGACACTTTTAGGAAAAGTCAGGTACCAGCGGCATTGTAGTTTTTAATTCAACAAAGTTATTGCACATATAAATTTTGAAAAAGGTCAAAATGACCGTCTTGGCTGTTCTAGTGTGAAGAAGAGTTGGTGGTGAGTGCAGTGGACTGAAATTCAAGGTTGAACGTCCTTTTTATTTTTAGGGGAGTTCGGGGAGGTGTGTGTTATGGACGCATGAGACTCCCGGGGAAAAGAGACATCCCAGTGGCCCTGAAGACCCTGAAAGCGGGATACACAGAGAAGCAGAAGAGGGACTTTCTGGCAGAGGCGTCCATCATGGCCCAGTTCGACCACCCCAACGTCATCCGTCTGGAGGGAGTGGTAACACAGAGTACGCTGACACTAAAACCATAAGTGCAGGGCCACTGCTGTTTGGGTGCTCTAAGTGTAATTGCTTATTGTCAATATACCTTAGGAAGCCATGCATTGTCTAAATGTTGTAAGTCTCTATTTTGTGGTTGTGAAGCTTCATGAAACTGTGAGGTCCTAGAGGTCATAACAGGTAATTGTACAAAGAGGTTATGTTTCAAAAAAGTCTCAAAATTGCTACTGTATGGACCGACATCTTCACGCATTTATACAACTGACCCTTCCTAAGTTCCCGCCCCTTCTTACTCTGTGCTCCAATGACAGTTGAGCAATCTTAGCACACAGTCATCTTTCTCCTTTCCTGTTTCCTGTACTTAGATGTTAGGCTTGTCTATGTTGAAAAGAAAAATAAATTTTGAAAATAGTTCAAAGACACCACAGGGGGACCTGTAAAAGCAACATATTTTCACACCTTAAATTAGCTAATGTTAGTAAAATCCTAGCTAATAAGCTAACTAATCTACGTCAGTCATTTGCTAACTAGGTAGCTAGTGTTTTGCTAACATTAGCTAGCTAGTTAGCTAGCGTTTTGGTAACTAAAGCTAACTTAAGACGTGACCCTGTTTGTCACTTTTACAGGAAAAGATTAAAGTTGACCATGGTACCAAGTTTGCTCACCTGTTATTGGAGCACAGAGCAATAAGGGGCGGGACTTACAAAGGGTCAGTCAGGTTAATTGAATCTACAAGAGCCTCAGCTTTCCAGTCAGACCCCATTTATGCAATTCTAACACTGTTTATGGACCCCAGAATACATGGAAATAACAACACTGCGTGCAAATAGTTTCATGGTTTGTGCCCAGAACTGTATGTGAATAACATAAATGGGCACGTCTGTGAAGGGGAGACTCTCAGGTTACCATAGAACCAAGGGACCCCTTTGAAAATGGCCATGAGGATGAGGTCATCACCATGGAGTTTATTAATGCAGCAGGTGGAGCTGTGAGAGGCTGTCGAGGTGCCCCCTCTGGCACCTTGCTGACCTATGTAACAGCAGTTCAGTGTAAGTGTAAAGCTGTTTTCAGTGACAGAAAATCTGAGCATGAGCATGAAAAAAAATTTGTTTCGGCGATGTCATGAGCTTCATTTCACTCTATGTCACGTAGGCTATAGACAACTTGTGTAAAGTTGTCACAACTTTTGCACTTTTTCTTGTTAGCACCTGAGAGTTTGTTTTCTGACTCAGAACTGATGCTGTCCTTCCACATTTTGTTAAAGTACGCATTTAGTTATTCTGAGGTGGACTTGGGCTAAAGAGTTTAGAGGAAAAGGCTTCCTAAATGCCGGGGAACTCAAATCACACGGGACCATTATAACTTGTAGTCATTTTTTACTGGGAGAGTAAAAGTTTCTTTACTGGGTTGGTCATACTGGTTTACCCCACCTCCTTTAACTTGTTCAACTCCACTTGGACGCCCACATCCTTAGCCAACATTACTGCTTTCAGAGGCTCAAACCAGATGACCTAAGACATCCATTGGTACCAATCCATGTCTTGCTAGCTTGTCGGGAAGTGGGCTAAATAACACTCCAAAGTCTAAATATTGGCGTGGGAAAAACTGGCACGGCCACTTTCAAAGGAGTCCCTTGACGTCTCACTTCTGAATGAAAACGGGTTCTAAGAGTCTCCCCTTTACAGAGATGCCCGCTTTATGTCAATCGAATGCAGTTTTTGGCAAAAACAAAAGCATTCTGTTTCAATATTCCTGCACACTGAGATCCCTAAACAGTGTAAGAATATCAGAAATTGGGTCTGACTGGAAAGCTGAGACTCTTGTGGATTCAGTGAGCCCTGCTGTATTCATACGTGATGATGTGTAGCAGCCACTTCATTGTAGTGAGGCCATTTTTTTGTAACTTGACCTCTCTGTATAAAATGACCTGTAGTGACCTCTAGGAGAATCACAGCCTTCTAAAACTTCACAACAAACTAAAGACCTGTGGTGTTCAGAGGATGGATAGTTTTCCTGCATATACGGACATAAGAGGGCCAGAACAGAACAGGAGTGCTCACCATCCACTCGCTGAAAAATGAAATTCTTGCAGAAATCTCCTGATGTGAAAAGTTTTTGATGCCAAATCACAGCATGGATTTTTCTGTGGTGCTCCTGAAGGTCGTGGTGACTTAATGTGGTATTTTTGAGGGATTTTGACTTTTTTTCTTTTTTAAATCAATTCTACAGTGGCCAAAAACTATTACATTTTATCACCAAAACTGTGTGGTATCAATCCCAAAATTGCTGCAACACCTTATGAGACATGATAGAATATGAGAAAGACCATCATATACTTCCATCATAATGTTCTAAGGCCTTACACACTCTAAACTTTCAAAATTTGATTAGGGCCCAAATGGAAACACAGTTATTACAATATTACAGATTTATTGAGCAGAATTTTACTGAGCTGCATCTCTAAATTACCAGTTTACACACAATGCATTTCACTTCTTTGTGTCTTTTGTGTGTGTGTCTATACTGTTGACTTTATATCTCCTGCCTCCCCCTAAAAAATATAAAAAATGAGTGTATGGTAGGGAGGGGTGGAGTGTAAGAGATTAAAACATATCCCATCTGACCAATTATGCCAGTGTCCTTGCTTAATGCTCATCCTAACCATTAAAGATTGTTTACCACACAAGGTGCTTTAAAGGGTCAGTTCACTTATTTAAATATAGTCATTTCGTTCTAACCCCTTTTAGCAGTAGAAAGTAACTCTACAGCAGCGTCTTTTGTGGTTCACTGAGATCGTTTTTCATTTCTTAATGGAAGTATCTGAGACACTGCTTTTGAACACGGAAACACTGTTGAACATATATGTAAATAAGCACACGTGGTATATATCCTGTATGTGGTTCAGCGTAAGAAAGATTCTGAAAAGTTCCTGTTTGTGCCTTCAGGTAAGCCGGTGATGATCATCACAGAGTACATGGAGAACGGCTCTCTGGACTCCTTCCTCAGGGTTGGTATTGAAACCTTCGGTTGAAGTGTGTTGGAGCAGTAAAATCTCCTGTTTGCTTTTAATTTGATCTATTTTTTCTTTATGGTTAAGTCCTTTTTCCTTTTTCAGTTGTCTGTTAATGGCTAAGTAGTTGTGCTTCCATCAAGGTATTTTTACGTGCAATTTTAAAGACCCTCTCCATGAAAATCATGTGTTTAATCTTGTTAACGTGTTCGTGCTGTGTTTTTCACGTGTTACAAAACGTATCAGGAGCGAAACAGGCAGTAAACACCATGTCTGAGCATTTCCCACTTTGAAACTGCAGTGAGCAGGGGCAGTCTCAAAAATCGGATTCAGTAAGGCTGGGTTTATGATGTCATAAACCTAAGGAACCAATCCTGTCAACTGAGGGTGTTGCGCTTTACATATCATTAGCAGTGATGCCCGGCTCACAGGAGAACCTGGATGTAGAGGAGAAGGCAGGTGCAGCTACTTAGGTGTAAGTTTTGGAGGTTGAGGGGGAGGTGTGGAGAGGGTGGGGACTATTTTCATATTTGTGAATCTTTGAATATTAAATGAAGGCAAAGTGTAGAGCTATATGTAAGACATTTTAACACAGTATTTGAACTTATTTTGAAAAAAAAAAAAAACCTATCAGACACAATTTACTTCTTGTTTAAAACATGACTGGAGGTGGGCATTAAAGAATCACATCAGAAACAAAACAAACCTCAGGTGGTTTTTGCCTTTTTCAAAAAGGAGTTAGTGCACTCAATGGGAGATTGAAACACAAAGCAGAACAAATATGTAGCAAACATTTCCACAATGAAAGAAGAAGAAGAAGAAGAAGATTACAACTCACCCAATTGAAAAAAAAAAAATCTAAAGACCTTTCTTGTAGATGGCCAAGGGGCCATTTCTTCTTTTTCTTCTTCTTCTTTCAGGTTTATTGGATGTTGGTAGACCACTGGTTTTGTTTCCATTTCACAACCTCTGCTTCTTCTACTCTTCTTCGTCTGCTCTTCTACATTGTTAGCATAATCTATTTTGCCACAAAGACTTAAGACTTGCCTCCAGCAAACCTGTGAGAAAAGGTGCCAAGCTATGGCGCACACTTTAGTTGGCAAAATGTTAAAACTTGTCTTTATGTTTGCTGTATATGCTACTTGTTTTTTACAACTGGAAAATCTAAGAATCATTAGGGATACAAAAATGATAAATGACGATAAAATGTAAAAAAAAAAAAAACAAAACAAAACAAAACATTATTTCCATGTAATTTTGTCCCTGAAAAGGGGCAAAAGAGCCCCATGTGGTTCCAGAGCCACAGGTTGCTGACCCCTGGATTAAACTATGCTTTGTGTACCCTAGTTTATTTGGTCCAAACCAGTTGATGGAAACACGTCGAATACACATTTTCTCTCTCTCTCTTTTTTTTTTTTTTTTTTTTAGTTTTTTGTGACATTTCAAAACTTCAAATCCACTCAGCAATTAGATTGGAACACAGCTAGTGGTGATCCTGCTCTGTTAAGCTACGATGGCTGTAACAGCTTATCGTCCATGTCTGGTGACCTTTTAAAAAGCTTTGATTTAAGATTGAAGGTACCATTGTTTTGATAATCAAGTGGAGTTCCAAAAGTTTTCATGCACTAGCGCAGCCACAAAAGAGACTGTTGGTATGCATCAGAAAAACTGGGTGTGCCACATCTACATATCTCGACAACATAGTCTATTTTGGACTGATGTGCACCTCCACAAAACATACATTGTTCTTAATATAGGCTTGTCTACATCATAGCCATTACACATGCTTTTGGTTTTTTGCAGTCCATCGATTGGTTATTTTAAACATCACAGTGCAATCATTGGCTTATCAATCAAACAAAATGGGACTACAATAGAGCAGATAACTATTGAAGACAAATATCTACACAGCATATGCCAATATGACATTTGCAAGACACCTTATTTGGACAAAGACCACCTGTGCAAGTTTACAGTTCATAGCGTGACTTTTCTTTAAATGATTCAGGTATTTCATTAGACTCCAAAGTCTCTGTAAGTTCTCTTTCAAACAAGAGGCTGTTAAACCTCTAAAGCAGCAGTGGGCAATTATTTTTAGGGGGCCACATGAGAAATTGATCAGGCTGTTGTGGGTCAGACACAAATGATATAAGGTCCTAATAATGGCCAAATCTCTAATAATGGAATAATCAGAAGTGTTCTCTATATGTTGGTCACCCTCTCTGAATTGCCATGTTGAATTGTGGGCTAATATTTTGTTGCCAATGTCCAAAACTTTGTATGTGTTTTACAGTGAACCATGCAGGCTGCATACAGGTTTTAATGATAGTAGCAGCAAAAGTAGAAGAACAACATAAACACCATGCATGTGCAGAACTGAGTGAATAAAGTTACAGTTTAACATAAAAGATACAGTTCATTATCATTACCAATGAACACAGCACTGACCCCTTTCAACCTGATAACAGTTTAATGGTAAGCAAAATGCTATTGACTGTCTTTGCTAGATTTTTAATTGCCATGATGGCCTTGCGGGCTGCTTGAAACCTTTCAGGGAGCCTTATTTTGCCCAGGTCTGCTCTAAAGTATTCTAGCATTAGCTGCAGAAGTTGCATTGCTATCATCTCCCATGATGCTCGCTGGGGTCACGGCTGCTTGCACATGTATCAACTTGTATATATTTGATTGGTAGGCAGGCTGTGTTTTTGTTTTTGAAATGTACAATAATAATTAGACCACAATGGCCTAAGTTTCAAATTTATTTTTTTAGTAAAGCTATAACCACGCGTTTATTCTGCATCTGATTTTTGGGTGTGCCAGCTGCCTCTCTGTGTGTCTCAGGCACAGGTTTCATGATGAGCTTCCATGGTTGGATGATTTTCTCGACACATCAAGGAGCACAGAATTCTTCCATTTATGTGAAAATGTAATAACCTCCCAACTTGGCGATACATGGTTTCCACAGGAGAGTTTCCTCTGTGTCAGAGTATTGTTGCAGGAGAAAGGCAGCAGTGGTTTAGAGCAGCAATGTGAAAGTTTTCTTTAACAAGATATAAGTTGATTTAACATTGTATTACATCGACAATGTCAAACAGCTCCAGTATTTGCTTATATGAAAATACGTGGATTATTACTTAAAAGCAAATCCCTGTCATGTTTTATTCTCTTATCTTTACTCTCTTCTCTATCTTGATTAAAATCTCGTCTGTTATCACTCTGCTCATCTGTTCCGCTGCTATACCATCACGTTTTTTGATCTGGCCTTAAAAACTCTCTCTATGCTTCCTCCTTCCTGATCTTTCTCTCCCTTTCCTTTCCTACCTTTCCCATAGAGGCACGACGGCCAGTTTCACCATCATCCAGCTGGTGGGGTTGCTGCGCGGCATCGCGGCTGGGATGACCTACCTGTCTGACCTGGGCTACATCCACAGAGACCTGGCTGCCCGCAACATCCTGGTCAACAGCAACCTGGTGTGTAAGGTGTCTGACTTCGGCCTGTCCCGGGTGCTGGAGGACGACCCCGACGCTGCATACACCACCAGTGTGAGTTTTCACATCGAGGCAAGCATTGACGTAGCACACACACACACACACACATACATTCAGACACACACACACGGTTCTTGGTCAGTGTCAGAGCAATCACGTGTGATGAGACTGCTAAACGAACTACAATGCACAAACAAGATGTTATATGTAAAAGTTATGGCCACAGCATAAGAATTAGGGCTGCACAATTAATTGAAATTTTATCGAAATACCAATTTTTTATTTTCAGATTGCAGGAGATGCAATATTAAAGGCAAAATGTGTCAAAAAAAACTTTTAAATGAATGAATGTTGTGAGGCAGAGATGTCCTGTCCTACAAATCAGATTCTACAGACTTAAAAAAAAAACATAGTCATGTTAACTTGTTTTTCAATCAAAATAAGAATAATTATGAAAAATGATCACTACTTCTGATATCGTAAATCATATCGCAATTAGATATTTTGTCAAAATTGTTCAGCCCTAATAAGAATGATCACAATGGGTTCCATGCAGATTTTTAGGGGCACTCCAGCAATTTACTAACGCACTCCATAAATTGGGGGACTCATCCTTTACTTTAGCCTTTAGTATGGGTGAAAGCTCCAAAAGGCTGGATCCTACATTTCCCATAATACCACTGATAGCAACAAATAGAACAAAAGGAATGCACCACTCTGACTTTTTCTCTCAAAATACCAATTTGGTTACCTAAACTTATTTGATATTGTGCTCTCTTTTCCTAAATTTAAATGGACATTCCACCAACCATTTTATAGATGAAGGTCAGTTTACCAGTCATGGTTGGTACTTCTCATTGAAGCCTCTGAAAACGTGGCTTGAAATAGTAAAAATGCATATATGATATGAAGGTTTAGTTTATTATTAAGTATCCACAAAGATCTGAATGACAATAAACATTCATGTCATCCATTTTTTAAGATTGTGTGGGCGGGTCAGCTCATGTTTGATTGACAGCTGCCTCAGGAGTCCCAACTCGGAAGCTAAGTGATGTCCTGCTGTGGACCACTGCAGATGCAGGCAGCAGCAAAATGTATTTTAGCACCTAAACAAAGGACCATGAACATGTTCGCTGCTTTATTTGTTGTCAGACAGCGTTTTCCAGCAAGGAACTTTCGCTGGCCATCTTGTCTCTCTTTACAGCCACCAGACTCTATGGACAGAAATTGTCTTTTTATCTCACAGGACAAGGAGTTGCAGGAGTTTGTGTTTGTTAGTTAAGTTATTGTTCTTGTTTGAACTAATATAAGTCCGAACTAACGTTACTTGGTGCAGATCGAGGCAGTGGTAGACCAGCAACTCCCCTGACCTGCCAGGGAAAATGAAAATGGCTGTGAAGTGAGCAAAGACACCAGCTTCAGTTCGCTGTCAATAAAGGCAGTCTGACAGCAAAGTAAAGTGGGGAAATGTTCTAAATATAGTATACACTTGAACTGATATTGATTTGCAGTTTCAGGTTAAATCACTGTTTGTGTTAAAGGAGCGATATAATCTTGTTGAGTTGCCTCAGACTCACAGAGCAGCTGTACCAGCAGGAGAGAAGAGAAGTTTTGTTGCACCCACATAGCAACTGACATGGATTTTTTTATGATTGGTTTGTGGAATTAATTGCATAATTTTCATAATAAATCTCAGAACACAAACGCCAATTCAAACTGAAGACAGGAAAGTGTACAAAAGCTTAGATAACAACATTTTGATTTGGATTAAATCTGATTTCTAACATTTTTTATATGCTTCTTATTACATACATGAGACCCTAAATTACATGGTTACAAGACTGTAATGGATTTGGATTTACAGGGGCTTTAAGGCTATACTGGAATCAGAGGTATGTCAGTTGAATTGAATTTGGCTGTCCCATTACAAATATTAGACAATTTGTTCCTTTTTTCAGTTCAGTGCCACCCCTTATATCAGCCAACATGACTCTCATATTTTAGCCAACCTGGTGTTTAAATACTTCCTTTATCATCTGCGATGTGAAAACATCAGTCTGCCACACAGTCAGAAAAAGTTAAAGTGTGCGTCCCACTCATAGCTCAGTTACAAAAACTCTAGCCCAACACGGATCACCTCTCCTGTCGGGCTCCTGGAGTCTCACTGCCGTGCCTCATGCTGGCCGGCGTCACGCTGCGCTGTGTTTCTACACTCTTCTCTGCTTCCATCACAGTTAGTTTTGTGGTTTCTGAGACTCTGTTAAGTTTTGAGCCCTCCATGCTGCTCTGTATACACTGAGAAAGCCAGAAAACAAAAGTACAGAGATGTGACTGACAAAATGCAGCCCTATCTGTCAGCCTGTGGAAACACTTAAAATGTCTTGTGTGGTTCTGGTGAGAGTTATCCAAAGTTTCAACAAAATACACCTTGATGATGTCATAAGTTTTACCATATCCTTGACCTGTGCATAGCTGTGTACTTCTTCTTCAAACGCTAAACCAACATTACAGAGCTCATCAATAGTGGGTTTTAACTTAAAGTTGGCAAAAGTTTGTTGATACAAAATATATATATAATGTTACTGAGGTGAGAATCAAGTAAGTCAAGTCAAGTCCTTGCTGTCAATCAAGTCACAAGTAAAGTCCTACAAAATTCTGATGATCCCCCTCAGTTCTCTCATTTAAATCAGTTAGAAGACAGTGGTCATGAAATGTTCAGTTTTATTTTTTAACATTAACGAATACTGTTGCAACCTGCTTACACCTTATAAATCTGACTGATATTTGACATTTTGTGGCATCAATAACAAGCCTTCAAAATGAACAATACTGGAGGGTCAGGCTCTGAAATTATATGTAGCCTTGTAGCTCTAAATGGTTCAACCAGCCAGTAAGTTAGCTAAAAAGACACATTCATGCATCCCTTTTTAATTTGTGTCGTGATGATGAATTGGATGCTGTGGTGGTTGTGTCACTGATTTCTGAGTTGCAGACCTTGCATACTGCTGTTCTGTTCTCACTACCATCATGGATAAAATAATCCTTGACTACAAATTTTAGTATTTTTGCACCAGCTCCCTACATGAGAACTGTTCCATGTGTTGGACTGCCACATTTAGGTTGCCAGGTTTGCGTGCATTGCACTAGAAATCACTGAATTGTGTATCAAAAACAAAACATAACTTCTCAAAATCTAGAAAAATGTTAATGTTTAATTAAAAAAGTAAGTCCTTTTCAAGTCATCTATCTCAGTTCTAAGCTAAGTTAGCTCAAGTCATGACATCCGAGTCAAAGTCAAGTCAAGTCCGAAAATTTGCAGCTCAAGTCAGACTCGAGTCAAGTCATATGACTCAGGTCCCCCAATTCTGCTATGATGTCATCAGGGTTATTTTTACTCAGACTTCCAGAGTCACCAAACACATTATGCAACTGAGTGTAGTTCTGCTCATGATGAATAAATTGAACTTAATGTATGCACAAGGCATAGTGGCATCCCTGAGCTGCCAGTGTTTCAAATTTTGAACTTCAGTCACCACAAATCAGTAGAGTCAGTTGAGTACATGCCAAAACACTACAAAATCTAAATCTAAAAGAATCTAAAAATGGTGATATTAGCTCCCTCTGGGCAAGATGCCATTACAATCATCAGATTATGGCAAATGCATGCACTTATATTTTGTGGATTTAACTGTCTGTAAGAATATATTAGTTATTCTTACATAGGGCTGCAACTAACAATTATTTTCATAGTCAATGTCAGAAAAATGTCAGAAAATGGGGAAAAATGTCATCAGTGTTTCCCAAAGCCTGAGATGACATCCTCAAATTTCTTGTTTCAGTCACAACCCAAAGATATTCAGTTTACTGTCATAAAGGAGTAAAGAAAACAAAAAAAATACATTTAACAAGCTAAAATCAGACTTTTTTTTCTCAAAAAATTACTTAAATAGATTAATCAACTATCAAAACAGATGCAGTTTAATTTAATAGTCGATTAATAATAGATTATACAATTAATCGTTGCAGCTCTGTTCTTATATAACCTTTATGAGAAGGCAGTTCCACTGAAATCTGACCAAGAAAGCAGCATCAAGACAAATACAAATGCACAAAAGCAATACAAATACAACAAAGTCGCATGAAAGCCACAGCAAAGTAAAACCATCTTTGTGAGCACTCCAGCAGACAGCGGCCCAATATTAAACCTGCAGCCTTGTGGGAACAAATGTATTAAATCTTAACTTTAAAAAAAAGGCCACAGCAGCTCCTTCCAGAGTCTGATGCTATCAGCTCACAGATGGAAATCAGCATCTGACACATTTGTCTGTTACAGTCTGTTAAAGCAGCAATCAGATTACAGAAAGGAAGATGATTACAGTACGTGCAGCCTCACTCAGAGACGTTGTGAAGGGGAAAAGGGTTGTACATGATGATATTACAGACACTATAGCATCATTACAGCACATCTTGAATTAATGGAGGATAATGGCTGAAGATTAATACAGTTCACGTCACTGCCTGCAGATCTGAATAAAGTGAATAAAGCTAATCTATGGAATCTGCCCGCAAAGTCACTTTGAAGAAACCTGAAAGTATTACGATCATAAAGTCGAGGGTGGAGAATTCCAGTGAGTCATGCTGCTGGTTTTAATGTTTAGCAGGACATGAAGTGTCTGTAACAGGCAACTTTTTGAGCATAACCTTCAAATGTTTAAAATAACCCGCGGGGAGCGCTTTGTTTGTTTAAGAAGTGATGTATCCATTTGTCAACCTAATTAAGTGTCACTTTTATATCAAGAATAATGTAAGTAGTTCACACACGCGCTAACATTTGCAGGTTTATTCTTGTCTCGGCCTGCAACACATGCTCACACGCTGGCTCATTTAACCACAGTGTGTTGTTTAACTTCAGGCTTTCATGTGCATTTACTCAGTACTGTGCATGAGTACACATTTTATGTTGTACTTTGCTAAGATATGTAACATTTAAATGCTGTCTGCACATTAAGGCATCAGTAATGATAAAACAAAACTGTCATAATAACAGTATAAATGGGACTTTTTTGCATGAGTACTTTTTTGTTATTTTAACTACATGTTGCTGATAATATCCTGTACCTTTACTTGCATTGGGGTATTTTCAGACTGTGGTAGTACCACTTTATCTCGAAAAGGCAATAAAACCAAATTAATGAGCTAAGAGTATACTAATTTGCTCCTTGATTTTGGTGATTTTAGATGAGGGTAACTGTGATGTCAGGTGATAGTTTTCTGTGGGTTCATCACTATAGGCAGCCCATTACAAATTACATAGTTATTTAATCTCCTGTTAATATAAAAATATAAATTTATGTAGCTTCAAACACACTACAGGTATGTGCTCTGATTTCTGTGTAAGGGACTCGGGACGGTATTTCTGAGAAAATGCAGGATGTGAGATTTCTGTGTGCTTCTGAGCTCTCTAAGGCCTCTAAAGCAGCAGTAGTGTGCAACACTTGCTAAAATTAGTTCAGAAATGAAGTCTGTTAATGTTAACAAATTTCTGGCACCCACAATAACATAAGCCTAACTTTTATGGCCAGGGTTCAAATTACACATTGGCTTTTGGGGGAGCCCTATTTTCTGATGTGCCCACTATTAAAACATATCACATGCATACGCATAAATGTAAGGGCGCGGCGGTGAGCTCACTTTTAGGGTTACTGAAAAAATAATAAAATAAAAAAATCACCTTTTATCACTACAGACAGTAAATCCTGTCAATAACATTTCGTATAGGCCAAACTGACAAGAATGTAAAGCTATGGTTTTAAAATCAAAGAATGCATTTAATAATCAGAGCAAAAAACAAGAAACAAAATCACAAAAGCAGCAGGGGGACAGAGGCAATGCTTTTATGCTTCACATTTCTTTTTGCGTGGGAGGACTTTAAGTAAAGTTTAAAGTATCATAAGCTCGTGGAAACAGCTGTTTTGCCTCTTGGATCTCTCTCGCTTGCACACTGTCTCCTCACTGGCTGTCCCTTTACCTCCCTGTCATTTACCTCCTGTCTGAGGATTGTTATAATCTGGGGGAAATGGGATCAGGGCCAAAAATTTTATTTGCAACCACAAAAAGCAAGCAGGAACCAAAGTAGGTAACATGTTATCTGTGTGTCTGTCTATCATTCTATCGATTACTAATTTATTTCAGGAGCATCATGTTTTAGAGCTCCCCTCAAATTCCCAAAGTAGACTTTTTAGGGGTGCCCATGTCCTCATCAGAGGAGCTGAGGCCCCTTTAGCTCCCCAGTTATTCAAACCATGCTTACACCATCCTATCAACATGATATTCGTCAGAGCTCTTTGGTAGCTGAATAGTTAGCATGCATGCCACATGGTTGCATGGCTTTGGCATCGTCACCCTCTCTCCTACCCATTTTCTGTCTTTTCTGCTTCATAAAATAGGTGGAAATGGTCCAAAAACTCTTCAAAAAACAACAACACATAATGCCAGTTAGTCACGTTCAGTCTCACGTCACTGTTTTGTCTGTGCTGAGCTTGCACTAACAGAGTGTCAGCACATGTACAAGCGAGCTACAGGATGCTAACTGCAGTTCACTTATCATCCACTGGTACCATATTCTGTTAACTCCACATAATGCCTTTAAGTTGAGGATCTGAATATTGATTAACACTGTCAGAGAAGACTTGTAGACACACACATACACTCCCATGTTGAAACAAAATGTTTTTGACTGCCCCAAGCTATATTTAGACACTTATTACATTTTTCTTACTGTCAACAAATCCCAGGATAAGGCCAAAACCAATAATATGTCTTACTGCTTGTCTTTCAGAACAAGTAGTTTCATTTCTTAAAAAGTGTCAGTGATTCACTAGAACAACAGAGCACTGTAGTTTAGCTTTTCTTGCATGTATTATGGTGTGTGTGTTCACTGGCACATGTCATCCAGTGAAGCTTTATGGCACAGTACTTGTTGATTTTTGTCTTTTCATGGGGTTTGTTCATATTAATGAGAAAATAACATAGCCAGACCTTACTATTTAAACTGTGAGTATGAGTATGATTCTCTAACTTCAAGATGTCTTCAGAAAGTCTGACACATCCTTGTCAAACTTCTTTATGTTCCTGACAGGGCGGGAAAATTCCAATCCGCTGGACGGCGCCGGAGGCCATCGCCTACAGGAAGTTCTCCTCCTCCAGTGACGTGTGGAGCTACGGAGTGGTCATGTGGGAGGTGATGTCTTACGGAGAGCGGCCATACTGGAACCTCACCAACAGAGATGTGAGTTGTTGACCGTAACTGACTACCTTCAATATAATTTCACGGCAAACATCAACACATTCTGACTCCCAACTCGTCGAATACAGCAGCTTGGTCAGTGGTCTTGCACTTCAAACTTGTTAACAATGATAGATACAAATGTCCATGTAGACTACTTAGTTAGGTTTAGTAAGAGGTCACGGTTTGGGTTAAAATAAGTATTTTAGTTGTGTAAGTTTACGTACATTATTGGTATCACACGGTACACAAGCTCCAGTCTCCTGGTTGAAAGCCCTGTGTTTGTTTGACCTGTCCATCCATCCCACCTCCCCCGTACATGGACTTTCTCGGTCTTTATAGACCTCCTTCCTGTTAGTAAACATTGTGATGTTTTTTGATGGGTGGAGCTTAGATCGAGGCAAAACAATTCTCTAAACATGTTAGCTAATACTAGCTAGTTTTGTTTGCTCGATTCTTAACAATGGCTGAAGAAAATAGGAGTTCTTCTGAATATATAAGGTCACCCATCAGGACCCCAAGTGTTTCTTGAAAAAGATCACTATTTTCATGTCTAACAATGTGAACTGAGGATTTATTTTGACCAAACCAGAGGTGATTGTTACAACAGTGGAAAGACTGACCAAAACTATTCTGTTGAGTTTTATTTTATTTCTGTCTGTCTAGTTTAAATGAAGTGTTTTTACAGAGTTAACAAGGCAATTAAAGCTCATCTTAGTTTGGCAAAAGAGATTAACTTGAATTCAGAAGGTGATTGATTGTATTTTTTGTTTAATAGGGAAAAAAAGCTGTGAGAATATTTCTTATCTTGTCATTTTGTGAGTTCAATTTGTTGCTATCGGGCTCACCTTTCTGATTAGGTGGACATGACAAACAAACCTTTAGACGCGCAATGTTATCCATACCTACAACAGACAATATTTGATTTAAAAATTGTGAAGGAAAAAGGGAGTTTTTCTTCAAAACACATTATACATGTTAGAAAATAGTTGTTAAAAACATGAAAACTATGTAGAACTGAATTGTGGCGTTTTTGGGCCATGGTCCCCCAAAACTATATAAACCTCCCTTCACCCTCCCTAATGTTACAAACAGTTACAAACGTACCTTCAGTGACTCTCTCAGTCCAAATCAGCCCAGCAGTTCACTTCAGCTCACTTCAGTTCCAACAACCCGACACAGAAGAAAGAAAAATATCATCCGTGTCCAATAAAGCTGCAAGACAAGACATCCATGTTTCAGGTTGTTTTCAGGTCACAGTAGTGTTTGAGACGGAGACAGCAAAGTGGACACACCTGCGGCCTTTCAGAGACGAGAAAACTGCTCATTTTCTCACAATTTTGAGACCTAATTTTATATACTAAGTGATTTCTTTAATCATTCAAATCTGGCTTGGTGGTTAATAACATGTTTCTGTGAACTGACAAACTCAGAACACACAGTTATTGTTGCTTTACATAATCTTTAACCTTGATATGAGGTGTGTGCTACACACACAAGCATTTTTGATGATCTCCTCAGTCCAAAACTTTCATCTTATAGCGTTTAATCACAATTGCCTTCTGTTTTTTGACTGGCAGTGGCAGCGGTATGCAATAAAACTGAAATTTTGAGTCATTACTGCTTTGATTCTAGCACCCAACACCACAAGAAGATAAAATTTTTGCTTGAGTATGTGGCTTACAGTGCTCTGTGGTGATTCATGTTTGGTTCCAGTTTTTCCTGTGTGTTGCATTCAGCTAAAATGGTGATGTAATCATGACGTTGACACCAAAAGGGTCTATACTACGTCACCTGACAACAGCTCGACAGCTGATCAAAGCATAACGCTAGGCCCCAAGACATGATGTTACCCACAGCGTCACAGTTTGAAGCATGAGGGCACTAACCAACCTGCTGTATCTGGCGTGTTCGGATTGAGAACGTGCTGCAAACACTGTACTCTCACACGTATTTTGCTGTCCATGTGCAGGTGATCAAATCTGTGGAAGAGGGCTACAGGCTGCCCGCTCCTATGGGCTGCCCTGCTGCTCTACACACCCTCATGCTGGACTGCTGGCAGAAGGATCGCAACGAGAGGCCGCGCTTCTGCCAGATAGTCACCGTTCTTGACAAGCTAATCCGCAACCCGGAGAACCTGAAATCTATGGACACGCTCTGCAGGTGGGTGGGCCGCTGAATGGATCCATATTTACGGCGAAGCAACAGGGGCGCATTGTGTCACATGCCGAGGAGTCTTTTGATTTAATTTGGCGTGACAGTTCGCCAACATTTAATCAAATATTGGTTCATGTGATTAGCGGATTAAGCTGCAAATCAAAGCGAGGCACCGTCTGCGAGGGGCTGAGAAGATGATCTCCTGGACAATACACGGTGACAGACTGTTAGGCTACTAAGTAACTGTCCTGGTGTGGGAGGCAGAGTAAATCCAATCTCATCCAGCTGCTATCAAACATGAGCGCTGTGGGATAAAGTTGCAGCCTAAAGTTTCCCTCAAAGTTCTCTGGCAGATGAAGCGAGCGGTCGTGTTCGTTTTCCGATAAGCTCATCTCTGATGGACGCGTTGTGTGTTAAGTAAAAGCCCGGCTGTGATATTGACATTGATCCGCGGTGAATCTGGGAGCCGTTTGAGAGGACACCCGGGCTGGAGCTTGGACCTGTGTAAATTGCTCTGTTCAGATCCCAGGTCCTTCGGAGTCAGTGGTGCATGGCACCGCATGCGTGTGTGTGTGTGTGTGTGTGTGAGGTGAGGGGAGTAGCAAGTAGAGGAAGACAGAGAGGAGGAGGAGGAGTGTAAAGGATTTCTCCCTGTATTAATCTACCCAAAGCAGCCATCCTGCAACCACAGCAGTCACCTCTTCTCTATCATTTTAACTGCTATTGATTTTCTGCCTCAGCTACTAGCGCATTTCAAAGCCCCCCCTATCCCCCCGGTTGCTCTGCCTCCTGCTCACTTTTTTGACTCTTTTCTCGTTTTCGGACTCCCTCCAACTAATCTTTTTGTCTTCCCATTCATCTTCCTCTCTCCCTCTGTCTGTCCGCGGTCATCTGTCTCTCTCCGGGCCGCAGTTTAAGCAGTCCTCCGCTGATGGAGAGAGCTATCCCAGACTTCAGTAGCTGTAACTCAGTAAACGAGTGGCTGGACACCATAAAGATGAGCCGCTACAAGGAGCACTTTGCAGCAGGGGGGTACCACACTCTGGGACACGTCATAGGCATGAACCAAGGGTAAGTACTGACGTGATGGAGAGTGATGGTGAGCTGCTGGGCTCAACTAGCTTAATGGGGCAATATGTAGCAATTGCACATCCACAAATGAGTACAGCAGTCCAAATATCGAGCTGGAGCCATAGACTATATATTAAAGAGGTTGAATCCTCATTTAATGTACAATCTATGGTTTAAGGAGTTGTTGCCCCCCGCCCTCTCCTCCCCAGACTCAGGGGAACTCAGGCAGGCTCCAGAAACACTGCAGGAGCACAGGACGAGCGCAACATTATATGTTGACAATAATAAGCGATGATGAGTCCTCCACTGTAAGTTGATCATCTGAAAACGAAAACCCCCCACACTGCAAATACACACTCTGGAGTTTGAGTTCAGTAACTGCCTGTCTCACTGCCTGCCAAACTCCATTCAAATTTTGCTCAATTTAACAGATATACATGTCTGCGCCTTCTAAAAGCTTACGAATGATTTCTTACAATTCATAAACAGACACTTACTCATTTGGCAAAAATTCAGCATTAATTTGAACTCTGATTAACATGAAATGGGCAAACAAAAACAGTTATTCTGGTCTGAAATAGCAGTTTCATAGGAGGACACAACAGTTGCAGTGCTGTTGTCAGAGAAACTAGTATTTCCACTGAACATGTTTCCTGATCTCTGCTGACATAACATGGACATTTTATGATTTAATACAGTATATATATATTACAGATTTCTCCTTTAAAAGGACAGATAACCCCCCAAATCAAAAATACATATTTTTCCTCTTACATGTAGGAGTTTTGGAGATATCGGCCATGGAGATCTCTGCATTTTCTCAAATATAACTATATATAACTAGATGACACTTGTGCTTCTGGTGCTCAAAGCAGCAAAATATATATATATACGTATGAAAACAGCAGTGTCTCTTTCCAGAAATCATGACCTGATTACTCAAGATAATCCACAGACCTTGTTGTGAGCTTTACATGTAGGAACTACTTTCTTTGTAGTAGAAAGAAAATAGAAAGAAAGGAGTTCCTACTTAGATTCTACTGCAGAAAGAAAATAGTTCCAGAGTCTTTGGATTAACTTGAGAAACCGGGTCATGATTTCTGGAAAGAGGCTCTGCTGTAGCTCTCTTCAAAACAACACAGACACAGGTCGGTTCTTTGAAACAGACGTTAATTGCTTGGGCATGTCATGTTTCTCTGCTGCGTCCTCGCCTCAGTCACGCCATCGCGGCTTCACACCATCACACCTTGAGAGCTATATTTATGAATGAACACGTTTCAAATTATCTGAGTAAATTATGAGATTTTCGGCACCGACATTTCACAGGTTCAATAACTAACTCAAGCGCTCACTGTGAAAAGAAGTTTAAAGTATCTCGAAAGCCCTTAAAAGATTTCTTAAAAGTCCCTTTACCATCTGCTTGAGCTTCAGATGTGAACTTAACTTGAATGAATCAGGATAGCAGAGCCTCGTGAGACAACACACACCTTGTGTTGTATACAGTCCCAGTGAAATTTGCCACGGTGGCACCACAAACAGGGAACATTAGTTCTGGACGAGAAACATATAATATAAACCTTTGACTAATGCATTGGTGGTTCCAACATTTTTAGTAATTTATGTTCATCTTTTGCTTGTTAAACATCAGATTTTAACATGTCAATTTTAACCTTACATAATTATTAATTTATTTACTTTTGAATGAAATTATGACATTATCTGTGAATTAATTATCAGTTTATCATGAACTCAGAATTTATGTAAATGCCCTAACAGCAGCACTTTCAAATGTATTTTTGGGGTGCTTTGAGCACCACAAGCCAATTGCCATCTAGTTCCATTATATTGGAGAGAAGACAGACATCCTATGGCTGATATTTCCAAAACTCTACAACTCACACTAAACTATCTAGATGGATATATAGCACGACAGGTAAGAGGAAAAATGTGTAGGTTTGATTTTGGGGTGAAGTATCCCTTTAAAGAATCTGTAGGGCCAGGAGATGCATCTTCTGCACAACTGGATCATTATAGAACCGCTCCAAGTAAAACTAGAAATCAGAGATACAATCACTTTGACTGACTGTCTCGTCCCTTCACTGATCATTTTCTTTGTTAATTACCACCTCCACACTTCCATCTAACGAGCTTCTTTCATTGAGCCCTGTCACAAACACAATAACACCGCCCACGGTGCCTTTATATGCGAGCCAGGGGTCAGGATCTCAGCTTATCTCTATTTTAATCGGCCTTTGAGTCCGTCCTTCACAGCTATCATTGCACACCACATGACTGCATCTCTCCTATAATGTCAAAGTAAATTTCTTTGATACTCTTGCAGCAAATTGTGAGGTTGTGCCTCAAATTAAAACCTCAAATACAGCTAAACAGTGAACTCAAGCTCTCTATAAAAGTCAGTGGACTACTGTTGGGATTGTTGCAGTCTAAAATGCCTGATTTCATGGCCGCTTTTCTTAAAAAAAATTGTAATGCAAGTTGCGATGTTTTGGGGGCGTTTTTTGCATTAAAATTGCAAGAGCAGGTGAAAATTGCAAAAAATTGTTATATATACTGTATATCTATATTTTTCTTGTATAATTCATTAAATATCAAAGGCAACTTTTTTCCAGTGAGAAAAAAAAATCGCGCTGTCTGCTGAGTGTTGCAAGTAACCTCATAAAAAGACTCAGGGTTTCACCTGGGGGGAAACAAAATCTTTTTGGAGCTCAAACTGTTTAAAAGTGCACAGAGTATTGATGAATGTCAATAACAATGACAAACCTTGCATTCTTTTCAGTACCAGTGACAAAAAAAAAATCCCAAAACATAATAAATAATAAAACATTGAGTTGGTTCATTTGCGTGGGGACTATAATTAGTGGATCTCGCTGGAAGCTGCTGTGATTGGTCAAATTTGTGAAAAAGCTGCAGTGATTGGACAAAATTGCAATGTCACACAGAATTCACAGAGATTGGTATTGAATTTGGGTGAAATGTCGCAATTGTAGCATCGCGACTTCCTAAAGGGACTGAAAAAGTCCTTAAAGGGATAGTTCTGTTTTTTGAAGTGGTTTTGTCTGAGGTACTTATAGTGAGTGTATTACCTACAGTAGATATACACAGCCTCAGTTTGGAGAAGCAGCAGTAGTACTGGTAAAGTAAGCTAAGAAATGTACTGCTATGGACAGGGTCAGCAGCAAAAAAACATTCTTTCCAAATGTTCCAAAAATTGTAAACAAAAGTCATGTGGTAGAAATGTTTGATTATTTGTCGTGCAGTTGGTGGAAAAAAAACAAACACAAATGGCCCAATTTATTCTTGGATATCGTTCATCATGGAGCACCGTCAGGTTTGGAACTCATATCAGCAGACATCAGAGGACTGCGCATATGAAAGCCTTGTAGGACAGCACATAATAAGTAACTTAATAATGCAGGCATTTCTCATTTTGTCATGAGTCCAGGTTTGTCCCCTGTCATTCCATGTTTTGGTAGCAAATGCGCTACTAGCTGACCATTCAGCAAAAAAACAGGACACATACTATGATATGCTACTGTGATTGGTTCAATGGTGTTCACACCAGAAATGAACCTCTCCAGAGTTGACTTGACAGCAGTCTGAGACTACCACTTCAAGCAGGAACCAGAAAGCAATTGTTTGGTTTGCAGCAGAGTTCGAGTCTTGCATTCACATTAACCCAAACAAACCACACCAAGGGGGCAAGGTTTGTGTGAATCCGCCCTTAGCCACCTAAAAAAGCCATGTACACCATCAATATCAGTAATACGTAAATGCTATGAAACTTATTTTTAACCTTGTTGTCAGACAGCCCTTCCTGACAGTGAACTGAAGCTGAGACTTTGCTCTCTTCAAAGCCACCAGACTTGTTTAACTTGTTTGGCAAAAATAGCGACTGCTGCGCCGGGTCAAAAAAGTAGTCTTAGTCATGTAAAAAGATGAGATATCAGGTGCTGTTCAAGGATAAGACCAGTGACTTGATGAAAATAAAACAGTGACTGTCTAGCTTATTGAAAATGAAGGTTCAAAGTAATAGTTGGCAGTCTGGAAAGATCCGAGGCACCATTCAATAAAAAATGTAAAAATCCTTTATTAATTCATGGATATGCCAACGCTTTTTGACTCACAGAGTCTTCATCAGAGCATAGAGTGACAATGAGAAACTTATCAAGTGGCTATGTGACACAGACACATGACACGACAGTTCTACTGCTTGAAAAGAACACACAAAACACGATAATAGAAACAGACAAAAAAGTAAACTTTTGCGCACTAACTTTTGTGTGACAACCCTTTAAAACACCCAACTAACACAATAACACAAACAAACTAACAGATCGAGGCAGTGGTCGATCAGCACCACCTATGTTCTGTGACATAAAATTACTGTTTTTGACAAAAACAGTCTGGTACTATGTCTGGTGCTCCTGCTGCTTCTCCAGACAGAAATATTTTCACAAATGTGTATAATAAAGGCCTGTCATTAATAAAGGCCTGTTCTGAATAAAGGCCTTGTCCTCTCTGCCGTTGAGGTACATGAGCCACGTGGCATTTATCTGAGAAATAACAGTATGGTCTGCTAAAATTCCCCCAAAATGACTCAAATGGCATTAATTGGATAGTTCACCCCAAAATCAAAAATATGTATTTTCTCTGGCTCATATTGCTATTTATCAATCTAGATCAGACCTGGGCAAAATGTGGCCTGGGGGGCAGTTGTGGCCCACTGAAAGTATTCATGTGGCCTGCAAGGCCATCCTGGAAACACCAAAAATTAAATATACTATAGCAAAGACAGTCAATAGAATTTTGCTCACCATAAAACCATTATCAGACCTTTATTTTGAAAGGGGTCAGTGCTGTGTTCATTGGTAATGACAATAAACTGTATATTTTATATTAAACTGTAGCTTCATTCACTCAGTGCTGTACATTCATGTTGTTTATGTTGTTCTCCTACTTTTGCTGCTACAATTGTTGCAACCTGTATACAACATGCATGGTTCACTGTAAAACATCAGGTTTTGGACATTACCAACAAAATTTTACCCCACAATTCATCATGTGGCAATTCAGAAAGGGTGACCAACAGTAGATTAGATATAGAACTCTTCTGACCATTCCATTATTAGAGATTTGGCTATTATTAGGACTTTAAAACATTTGTTTCTGGCCCACAGCAGCCTGATCACTTTCTCATGTGGACCCCCATGAAAAATAATTGCCCACCCCTGATCTAGATAGTTTTTGTGTGAGTTGCAGAGTTATAATAGAACTAAATGGCACTCAGCTTGTGGTGCCCAAAGTGCCAAAAAAAAAAACACATTTTGAAAATTCAGCAGTAATGTCTTTTTCCAGATCATCCACAGACCTTGTTGTGAGCAGTTTCAAGTAGGGACTACTTTCTGTCAGTGGCAGAATCTAGCAGAACTGACATTTAGTCCCATTATACTGGAGAGAAGGCAGACTTCTATACAGCCGAAAACTCGCTGCTCACACCAAAAAGATCTAGATGGATAAATCGCACTAGATGCCAGAGGAAAACTATGTATTTTTGATTTAGTTCCTTTAAGGCCATCATAGTTCACTTAAACTCTTTATTTTTTATGCGTGTTTGTATTTGTGTGTGTGGTGCAGGGACATCCAGAGGCTCGGGGTGACGCTGATGGGCCACCAGAAGAAGATCATGACCAGCGTCCAGCTGATGAGGGCGCAGGTCCTCAACAAGAGCGTGCCGTCCGTGCACGTATAACTCCAACGCTGAGGTTTCTTCCTGCTGAAATGTAGAAACCCAGGCTTCTATAAGGTCTAAAGGGGACTCCGTGGAATTTAAGATGATCCGATAAATGGGAGAAGAAAACACGTGGGAACTTTACAAGACTTTTTTCCTCAAGAAATCGAAGAACAAAATGTGAAAGGTTTTAACTATGGAGCGAGTTAAACATGACTTCTTTGGGACAAGTCCGACCTTTCATTTTTTTTTTTTCCTATCCGATTGCATTTTCTGAGTTCAAATGTCTTGTTTTTAAATGGAAAGACTGCCTTAATTACCACAAATTATTTTAATTTTATTGTCTACAAAGAGAAGATAATTTATCAATCATGAATTTATCAGAGAAATATGATTTACTGAACCGGGCAATAGCAAAGAGTACATGAAGAAATGTGGAGGGTAGGGGGTGGCGGCGGCGGTGGTGGTGGGGACGGGGGGTGTTCTCAGACCTTCTGATGACACTCGCTGCCTCTCCCGCAGTAACAGCTCGAGGAGAACGAGGCCCAGAACGAGGCTCGAGTCAGACAAAAAAAAAAAAAAAAAGCGGAGAAAAAGTGAGGCAGGGCTCACCCGAGTTGCCAGATCGTCTCCGCAGCGGAGAAGACCTATTTCACCCCAGGCTATTAATACCAACAACAGGCACATTTCTCCACCGTCCAACCTTGATGAATGACCCCAGGAGAGCCCAAGAGCCCTCTGCCCAGTCTGAAGCTGCGCGGCGCACAACTACTGTACTTGGAAGATGTGTATGATTCAGTTACAGTGCACTTTATTCTACAATCTCTCTGTGTTGGAAAGGCTTTGCAGTTGTGTCACAACAGATCTCCTCTCAGTCACAACTGGAGCCTCAGTGTTGGTCTGTTACAGAATTAGCTGTTTGAACATATTACATAATATAATGGTTAACTATACGATATAAAACCCAAGCAGAAAAAGAGCCATCTAACATTCATTAGTGTGATAAGTATCTCGCTCATGAGATTCCTTTCCAAATTTTCGTCACTGTGACAGTTAAGGCTGCATCTAACGATTGTTTTCATAGTAGATTAATCAGTTGATTATTTTCTCGATTAATTGACTCATAGTTGTTTGTCAGAAAATGGTGAAAAATTGATCAATGTTTCCCAAAGCCCAAGACGACGTTCTCAAAATCACTGTCACAGAGGAGTAAAGAAACCATGAAATATTCACGTTTCAATCAGAGAATTTTGACTTTTTTCTTAAAAAATTACTCAAACCAATTAATTGATTATCAAAATAGTTGGTGATTAATTTAAGAACTGATAGATAATTGCAAATAGTGACCGTTAACTGAAAAAAGAAAAAAATATGTAAATTAATGTATGTGCTTTAAAGGTCCAGTGTGTAGGATTTAATGGCATCTAGTGGTGAGCTAACAGATTGCAAACACATCGCCATACCAGAGGTGGGGGACTCGAGTCACATGTCTTGACTTAAGATAGACTTAAGTCACAAATTTGAAGATGTGAGACTGACTTGACTGACATTGATAAACAACTCGACTTGACTTAAATTGCACTTTTCTAGGAAGAGGCAAATGCACAAAGTGTATATCATGGAAGGACTCAGTCCAGAAATGATAAAATTTGGTTTCAAGGATTATGTTGTTGATGACGCTAGTAAGAAGAGAACAGTATGCAGTCATATGAGAAGCCCACTAGACGGATGCATTAATAGGCCAAGGACAAATGGTGTGATCATCCTAAAGGGGAGACAGGCAGGAGGCTTAAACATTGTCATATAAATTCTTTGTGTCATACTTCTGTTTGCACTTTAGAGCCTTTTAGAGCTATAAAGCTATATTATAATTTCAGAGCCCAACTCTCCATTGTTGGTCATTTTTTAGGCTTGTTACTGATGCCACAAAATGTCAAATATTAGTAAAAATCTATAAGGTGTAATCAGGCTCCAACAGTTTTAGTTAATATTGAAACAAAACTCAACTTTTCATCACCATCTTTTAACCAAATTAAATTTGGAAACTGGGGGAGATCACCAGAATCTGTATAACTTGACTTGTGACTTGCTTGATTTTCAACACAGTAACTTGGGACTTGCACATTGATAACTTACTCCACCTCTGTTCCACACTCTCCCGATTACGGAGATCGGCAAAAACGCTAAAGGAGCCAGTGGAGCTACTGGAGCTAGTGTTTGGTTTGTCCATTCTGAGCGCAACATGGTGGCCTCTGTAGAAGAGGGCCCACCCCCTCTGTATATATAAATGGCTCATTCTGACTCAACAAAACCACATAAATCTTGCACACTGGACCTTTACCATGCACACAAATTAATACTGCCAGTTTCAGATATTACATCTGATGCATTTTCTGTACATTTGGGGATTTCTTGTTATTATACCTCTTATTTCAAATTTATTCCAAATGCCCTGCTGTTGAAAGTGTATTTTAAATCAGGTTTAATCATATAGTAAATATACTTTAAATGCATTTCAAGTATTGCAAACCAGTTTTGAGTGTGAAAGTTTATTCTGGATCTTGGGAACAGCAATTTGATAAATTAATCTTAACTAAAGGTTAAATAAGTATATACTGGTCATCATGTGACGAAAGTTACATGCTACATGAAGTAATGTAATGAAACTTGAGGAGCTGATGAAGTGCGTGACATGTGGTTCAAATGGACCCTGACTTAAGATTATTTTGTCAAAGTCTTTCACTTCTATTATTTCTCTAGTTCACATTTATATTTGAAACTGCTAAAAAAAAATCTATTTCAGATGTATTCTTTAATATATTACAACAAATATTTCTCAAGGTATGTCAGGCTACATGCTATATTTTCTTTATTACTTTCAGAAATGCATTTGGAAGATCCCATATATTGAAAATTTATTTGAAATTAGGGCTGGGCGATATGGACAAAATTAAACATCACAATATTTTTGAGCAAATACCTCAATATTGATATTTATCAATTGTGCAACAGTATTGTAGGGATTACTGTTGGTGCTTTCAAAAATTATTGAGATTTTTGATAAATATTGTTTTACTGTAATGCATCCTTTAAAACCAGGAAAACACTTACGCCATATCACAATATCCAAAATCTAGGACGATATCTAGTCTCAAATCACAATATCAATAGAATATCAAAAGCCCTGTATTGCCAAGCCCTATTTGAAATGTATGATGGCCAAAAATTGACATCAGTTAGAATATGATTTGGGCTTTTTTTTTTTTAGCTAAGTAGCAGGCAAGCTAATAGTATAAGCAAAGCAGCTGGTATTAATGTTAACAGACAGTTAGATGCTAACTCTAGCTTCTAATATCCTACGTTATCTAGTGTGTAAGCGAGGTGTAGAATGCTAATTAGCTAAGCAGATATTGATTTATTAGCTAACTGCTGCTAAAATATAACTAAATATAAAGTCAGTCAGATGTATTTGTGGAAAAAATATCAGTAAAAGAGCCAGCACAAAACAGAGTCCTGCACTGGGTTGGGTACCTGCTGGGTAACCTGCAAAGAACCTGTGTAACGGCAAAAAAAAATGTATTTATATAAAGTCACAGGTACAGGCATGGGTGAAAATGAACAATTGCAGCCGGGCAGCACATGAGAACAAAAATGTTCTGCAAGAATCAGAAATAAAAATGATTGTGCAGCATTTTTAAAATGTAAATCAGCTAATAATATCAAGCCCAATCAGCTACCAGGATTTTCTTTATTGCAAAAAAACTTGAAACCTCACATCCGGCCACTGATAATAGAACTAGACAGGGCTTTGCCACTCAGCCTTGCTGCCAGTTTTTCCCAGTGGCCACTTGCGGTATTACAGTAAAAAAAATCCCGTCCAGCATAAAAAGCATTCTTTCTATTATGATTTTTTTATTCAGGCAAGCAATTCTCATTGGACTGAATGGGCACCATCTATGCGTACACTATCTAGTTCATAATCTATCTATCTATGGACATCGCTGATTCGACAGCAATGTAGGCTAGCTGCTAGCTAGTACATCAAAATGAATGACATGAAGACAAAAATAGCCAGTGGAGAATACCAAATTGTGGAGAATACATCGTCAAAGGCCAAGCCGGACATTTGGGAGAAATTTGGTGGCATCAGAGACTGTGAGAATAATGTTGTTAGTGGCATTGCTGCTTGTAAAAAGTGACAAAAATTATTAGCTTTTGTTAGCTGCAAGCTAGGCATATCATCTGTGAGGAAATACGACTGAGAATCAACAGCTGCAGGGTATTAACGGGGTGCAGGCGGGTGTGGGCGAGTGCGGGCGGGTGCAGATTTGATTTGGAGATGACGGATGAGTTCCAGTACTCAGCTTTGCGGGTACAAGTTTGGAAACCTGGACCCTTTCAGGACTCTGTGCTGAATTCTGTTTCAACTCTAGACACCACCTGTTTACAATGATTGTTTGAAGCCTACAACATGGCTGCACTCAGTGTTGGCTGAATATAATAATGGTCCATGAATTCATATCAAAATTTATCCTAAAGTAGCCCATGACTGCCAAACCCGCAAAATGTTGTGCAACATTTTTATATTTCCTTAAATTGTCCTTTAAATATTAACCCTTAAAAGTCCTTAAATATTAACCCATTATTAATATACTGTACATCTTTTTAGCTTTCAACCAAAATTAGACATATACTAGTAAGGGTGGATAGTCCACTGTACCCAATTTGTCGTTTCTACGTCTTCTGAGTAATATTTTGCTGGGAGGCTGTGTTACACCAGGAAGCCCTCTGATTCTCTTGGCATTTATGAACACAATGGTACAGAAGCTCGTTTAATTCAGTGGATGTTTTGGGATCAGCGTCAGCGCTAAACACTATTTGGTGCAATAATTCTGTACCCCAGAGTACTACATATCTGAACACATCTGTTGTGTGAATGCTGGGAATATAGTACACATAAGCTACATACACAGACTGTAAAATAAAGTGTTACTTCTGATTTAATGTGATTACACTGTTCGCCTCAGTGTTAATGAAAAGGTGAAGAAGAACATGTAAGTAGAATGTTTATATCTAAACGCTCTCAAAAGAACATAATCAGCCCTGATTTATACCCCCCTCCGTGCCATCAAGAGAATGTCTTTTTCTTGTGCACCTCGGTAGGTTTTCCTCTAGATGATTGATGTCAGTTTTTATTAGAGAAGAACCTCATGATATTTCTTGAATATGTATCATAGTGGCATTTCACTACTGGTTTCAAAAGATTTCTTTCTTTTCCTTTAGGATGCTTTTGAAGACACTGGACTTGAACTGAAAACCCATATTTTATAAAGTTAGGATATGTTTTTGCTAGATGAATTGATTTATAATGTATACAGCAAGTTCAGTCACTAGAAGGAAGAAAAAAAAAACTACAACAACCGGATTTATTCACATTTCATTATTTATTCATACTCATTTGTTTTCCAAATAATACAGCTCTGAGAGGTTTTATTACAGTTGATGAATCATCCTTGTTGCTAATGATAAATGTGCAAACTGTCCATAAATACACAATAAAGGAACGTTTGTCTGTGTGTGACTGCAACAGTGATTTGCCGCCTATCTTTAATACAATAGAGAGCTGATGTCGCACTGCATTTCAGCTCCACAAGCTTTTTGGTTATTAATGTGTGCTAACTCTAAACCTCATGGGAGATGTAGTTGTTGAATACAAACAAAATACTCCTTGTTTTATGTTGGTTTAAAGCTGCACTAACTCATATTTCTTATTTTAACAAAATCAAATTAAATGACTACATGTAATAAGGTGTCGCTCATAGTGACAAACCTACAGAGAATTATCATCCAACCACTGACTGTTAAAAAATGGACTCCAACAGTGAAGCCAAAACATCTCAATCGCCCCCTGGTGGCTGGCTGCAGTATAGGTCATAAACCCTGCCCACTCTATGTTAGCAGATGGGGAAAGGGCCAAACTGAAAACTCAAAGTAAACGTCACTAGCACAAGATGGCATTGTCTGTATCCGGGATATTTTGGCTTCATTTTTGTGCAGCAGGAGGAAGTGGAGACGCGTTGTCCACTTTTATATACAGACTGTGTATTAAACTCAGTCTTGTCTAGATGGCAACCCAACATTTGTAAAACTCTTGTGAGATTTGTTTATGTTGTAAACTAATTATGTTGTATAATGTAACAACGTTTGTTCAAATCTGCTTAGGTTTACGGACAAAAAAACCCTGGTAAGGGCTTTTTGTGCGTGATATATTCAGGGATGAGAATTCAACAATTATTGCACTCGTGTGTGTTTCCCAAGTAGGGAAATTGTTCTTCTGACTTCGGTGTGTTCATGAGCTTTTAAGTCGTAATGTGGAAACAACATGGACGCTACAAAGAGTTGGGTTGTTGTTGCTGTACTTGTTAGAGCATCTGGTTGATGGGTTGGTTGAGACTAACGTTCCAGTAAAGATTCATGTATGCTGAACGTTATAACGTGATAACTTTTCACATTCTACAATATAAATTATCACATTTATGACTCCACCTGAAGACTAATCGCACACGTGAGATGGTTTGTTACACAGAACCATCTGGTAAGTCGAAACTGTTTGGAAAAGGGCAGGCACTTTTGAAAAACACTTGGCAAGTGATTGGATGAACCATCTGTCTCTCACATCTACCACAGACTTAACTTCAACCAATCAGATCAAACTCTTGACAGAAACGGTTGGGAAAACACCTTCTCCATGGAGAAAATCCTTCAGTGTTGTTCTTTGCTCTTCTTTCAGTGAAAAAAATACTCTCCAGTTCTGATATAACTGATGCTATCTCAGTATCTACGCTAAGTTCTTCAGCAGCCGTCATTGCTTGTTTGAGACGAGTTGCTTCCATGGATGCTTCTCGCCGTCGTCACACCTAAAGCCATTCCTGTAGCTGCCAGTAGTTTCTCACAGGACACTGATTGGCTGCACCACTTTTGATGCGGACACAAATGGATAAGTGAAGCCTGGCAAGAAGGAGTCACACGTGAGCTCGCAAGCTGCTTCACAAGGTAGGATATGCCCTGAATTCAGCTGTGAACAAATAAAATCTGATTTAAAAAAAAAAAAAAAGTTGAATCCCTTAAATAAACCTGCTGATGCACTCCACCTCCCTGCGTGGGCTTTTCTATGGATCCATCCTGACAAACATGATAGACATCAACATGTCACCCTGAGTGCGTCTGACAGCCCCGGTGCATCATTTAAGCAATCGCCTGGCACGGTGCAAAGATCATTTGTAATGAATAATTTCCCTGTGTTCAGAGAGGGCAGAGCTCAGGAAAATTCATCTAGGACTCATCTCTGACAAAGAAAACCATCATTACTTGCTCGGCTTGGTCACATACAAGAAGCATATTTATATTCACCCCGAGGTGTTTGATCAGGAGTCGATCTGAACTTTGCAGCAGCATAACGCTCACTCTGCAACACTCAGGTTGAAAACAATTGACTTTGACTTCCTTAATGCTCGTTGCTGAGTTTTTGAGTAAATTGCTTTTTTTTCTGTGGGAATGAGGCCTGACCCGGCTCTGAAACATCATTTCGAGCTCAGCCTGAATAGGGAATGGGCCTGATGAATCTGTGTCTGAGTAATTGTCCTTTCCTTCACCTTAGGAGGGCTGTTAGGAGATAATCCTCTCCTTGGTGAAACAAGACCTAACACAACATCATTAATCTCATTACTAAGGCCGTGTTGCTTTGTTGCCACCAAGTCCCACGCCCAATTATCAGCCGCAGTCCTGTCCCCACGATGACGGCGAGTTCCACCCATCGCTAACAACCATCTACACTGTCCCCTGATTGACTTCAGTGAGAGCGGCGGCGATAGCGCCCCAAATCTGCGATCGGACACCCTCCGAGCCTCGGCCGCGCCCGTGTCCTCGCATCCCCCAGATGTCCTGCCGTTCGCTGCAAAGCTGATCACGACAAGAGCGGTTTTGACGCTTCTTATCGCCTCGGAGCAGGTCCGCATCACGAGGGAGCGACAGACAATGCACATGGATTTAAACGCTCCGGCATTTATTGTCAAGTTTGCTTCTATCGTCAAAAGGCAACAATGCAAATTCATTAACCAGCTTTCAAATCTGTGTAAATCTCTGCACAGTCATAATGAAGTCTTTGTGAACAACCTTGGAACAATGCATGTGTGTGTAGCCGGCAGCGTTGTAATTCCACCAGTATATTTCAACGAGTAAACAATCGGTGAGAGCTGAGTAAGAGGCAGTCACTGGGGATTGCCTTGTCAGTTCGCGCTGCCTGCCGCTATAGGTAGCTTTAGTTTTGTTCTTTATTATTTTTACACTCCCACACAGGGGACTTTTCCCTAAACAAAACACAAAATATCTTTCAGCTCCACTATTTTCGAACACTTTATTTGACAGGATGGGAAAAAGGTGTGCAAATTCATCACCAGCTGGGTTTTATTGGATTGACCTGCCACTGTTTCTGCACAAAATGTGATTTTATACGCTGCAAGAGGAAGGGAACACTCTGTATTCAAAAGCAAACTGTTGAGTAAGCCTAAAGCTCTCAGTTCAGTGTGAGGCCACCCTGCCTTTTCCAAAAAAAAAAAAAAAAAAAAGAGCAAATAACATGGAAGTGTTGAATTTGTGTGCAGTGCATTTTGTGCATCCTCCTCGTGGAAATAAATGACTTCTGGAAATGTGCCAGAGAGAGAGAGGCTTCCCCCCCCCCTCCAGGGGTGAAGCCTGGGTCACATTACCAGCCAGTGTGGTTACATGCATTTTAGTTACTGTCTGCAGATTTCTTCAGTGTCATGCAGCAAATCAGGTTTCCATAATCAGGGTAGGGGAAAAGAAAAACTGGGTTTCTCCCAACCAGATACATATATATATATATGTATATATATATATATATATATATATATATATATATATATATATGTATATATATGTACACACACACACACACACACACACATATATATATATATGTATATATATATATATATATATATAAGGCAAAGGGCAAAGAAAATGTGATCATTTTTTCATTTCAACCATAGTCGGTCATACTGACCCCACAGAAACTGCCACTGTTACATTGTTACTTTTTACACAGTTGGAGATGCATCTTGGTTGCTTAGCAACTATCATTATCTCTGTCAATAAAACTTCACGAGTGGTCTTGAGTTCCAATTTCCTGACATAAAAAAAACAGAATTAATTAGAGTCCATTAAAAATAAAGTAGTAGTAGTTGTCTTATAAAATACATTTCACTGTTTCTCGCTCTGAGTAATTCTAGATTCATCTGAAATTTGAATCGGATCACTGATGGTTATTATCCTACAGAAATGTGATGATATATAAATATTTTTTACAAAATGTACATGCTGGTGTTTTTTCATTTTTAAAAAGTTAAACTAACAGGATAAATTCATTAATCTCTCAGTCTGGTATTTATCATGAGAGATAATAAAGTTTGGAAGTCAAAGGTCAAAATGATCGCTAATTGCCGTTCTAGTAGTTATGGAATTCTGGCACTTCTAGTGTTTAACCATATATAATCAGGATTGTGATTATGATTCTGCAAGTAAGTAAATGCATCACAAAGACATCAAACAGGGTAAGTACTAGCCCTGTAATGCCATTCGTATCATAACATCAATCTGATGGTATATAAGATCATTTATTTGTGAATCCCTCAGTTATTATTCTGTTGCATTTCATGATGCAATCTGCATTATTTCACCATAATCACAAACACACTCTAAAACAAACAAATTCAAGACTAAAATGTCATCTTAAGATACATTTAGAATGGAAATTGAGATATTTATATGTTTTATATATGAAACCTGCTCTCATTGTAATCACTTGTTGATGTTGCAAGTGCTCACCTGCTAATAATCGTCTTTTAGATTGATTTTCACAAAAAAAAAAATCCTGGACTATATGATTGATAGTACTGAGCATTGACCAAGCTGTTTTTGCCAACCACAAGGTGAAATAAAAAGGTTCCTGTTCAAAGAACCTGCACCGATTGAAATGTGCCAAATATTCCAAAAGCATGGAACTTTTTTTTTTCATTAAAATAAAACTATTGTGATTAATGAGTTTTCACAACTGCCTGACGTATAAACATATAATACAGGAGAAATTAGACCTTTCTGGCAGTTTCTTGATATGTCAGGCTTTACAAGGTTTAGTGATGCACCCAAATCCTATATTCAGGAAAGCACAAATAATGCGATGTAAACAGATACTACTTATGAATTTGCTGAATTATTCGTGAAAATATAATTCCCAAAATGCTCAGCGTGCATATAATAGTATTACACAAGTACTTAATTTAAATATCATGACATTATTATAATATAATATGTCATGATTTTAATGTATGTATAATAGTCCAGTACGCTGAAATGCAATAAGATAACACATGAAGAAACATGAACATGAGATTATTTCCATCAACTGCAGGATATTTTATATCTTTATGGTTAAGAGTTTCTATTTCAATGCAAAACATAATCTTTCAATTCATAAAACATTTCTAAATTAAAATTTAAAGAGAGAGCACTAGATGAAAGGTACAGTATGGGGATCATAATTAATTACATGCTATAAAGGCACGACAGTTGCATTACCAATATTATAATATTGAATATTAGGTCAGAAAACAGAAATTTTCCTGATTGATTCAATTTCCAGTATAAACTACACCAACTTCCAGCCTTCTATCTGAATACAGATACAGAGACAGATAATCTTCTTGGTTGAACAGATACAGATACAGATGAGATCTCTGTGCACCTCGAGGAAGTATGATGATGACAGCAGTGTGGTGGAAAGAAAGCAGATCATTGTACGTACTGATAAATCCATGAGATAAAAAACAAATAATGTTAAGTCCCATTCATTAAGTTGTCTTTTTAAATCTAAATAAGTTTCCACAGTTCAGCATTAGACAGACTATTTGTAAAATTCAGACACATTTGTGTGGTGGAGAGACAGAGTGTGTCCTCCTTCTGCAGTGTGACTGTAAAAGCTCTGACACACATGCCTCCACATACACACACCAATAAATGAATAAAAAATAGAACCTTTTGTATCTATAAGATGCACTCAGAGTAAGTAATTCTTTCAAAATAAGGTCAGAGGAAGGGTAGAACTCTGATCTGAATGCTGACAGTGTCTCTCAGCAGGGTTCCTGCAGCTTTTTAAGAGGAAAGACAGATTCAAGCACTTTTCGAGCACGTTCAAGGCACACAAACCAAAAACATTTCCACACTCTTGAAGTCTTTATCATCACATCTGAATTGTTATTATAAATGCATTTGCAAATTCCTTTATACCCACATCAATCAACGTATATTGACTATATATATTTTACCAGCTGTTCATATGAAGTTTGATTTCATGTTTTGATCATGATTTTTTAATGCTTCTTTCTTTTTTTTCTTTCCAAACAGAAAAAGATTTGTCAATGAAACATCAGATTGTTATTATGTATCAAGCCCTTTTCAAGAACTATATTCAAAATCAAGTATATTCCTAAGCTTGAAAACATAACATTTAAATTTAAACATTTTCCAAACTTTCAAGACTTTGTCTGTATCCTGTCTCAGACTTGAAAAGATCAGATTCCATGTGATTTGTGCTGTTCACTCTGTGGATTCGGGCCTCTTGTGCCTGCAGTGCGAGTGCATGCAAACACAGTGTGTGATGGCTCAGTGAAGTCTGATCAGTTGGATGGTAGGTGTTGTTTCAACCATCTCAGCCTGTGTGTTCCTTTACAGTAAATACAGTAAAACTTATTACTAACAGTGTGCTACTTTAGAGCTGCAATGATTCATTTAATTAATTGCCAACTATTTTGATAATCGTTTAATTGGTTTGAGTAAATTGTTAAGGAAAAAAATCTAAATTCTCTGATTTCAGCTTCTTAAATGTGAATATTTTCTGGTTTCTTTACTCCTTTCTGACAGTAAACTGAATATTTTTGGTTTGTGAGTAAAACAAGCAACTTTGGGAAACACTGATCAACATTTTTCACCATTTCCTAATATTTTAAAACAAATAACTATTAATTGACTATGAAAATAATTACTATTTGCAGCCCTACACTACTTAGACTATTACTATTTCCAGTGGCAATGGTTTTGGAGAATTAATATCTAGTTAAAATTGATCCAAATGTCTGTGTTGACATCTGTGAATGATGTAACTGTCGGTTTAACAGCATTTCAACCATTATATTTCAATGTGTATTTTGACCCTGCTGCTTCATATTAAAGATACAGCATAGTCATTACAATAACGCTTAAAAAACAACTCATGTGACATATGTGGGAACAAAAGAAAAAAAGTAGAACTTTGTTTATCCAAAGGAAATGTTTGAGCCTAAGAAACTCAGTATAGTACCATAAATAAAGACACTGTCAAACCAAAACCATGTATCTTCAGATGATCAACTTTTTATGAGGTGAAAAACAGCCTTCTGTTAGGCTCCAGGACAGTGCTTTAAAAAACAACAATCAATGCATATTGATGGCACATTTTGCCTAACACATAGAAGAAATGTATAAAAGAGCATTTAATCATCAAGTTTATTTTAAAGAACAATAATTAATAATACATAAGAATTTTACAGAAGAATAAATGAAAGAATACAATAAAATAAACACGGAAAAAGTGTATATATGTGGAGAATAAAAGACTTTGGAAACATGAATAATGAGTAGACAGATAGATAGTTTACTGTCCTGAAGGAAATTTGTCTTGGACACATGCAGTAATAGATGTTAAAAATACAGAATAAGATATTTCATACATACAATACAAAGGTACCACCTTTTTTTCACATATATCAGTCAATGAATAAACTGAACAGAAGGGTTCATCTGCAGTGCAAGTATGACTGGCCCTAGTGAACACTAGTACTAGTCAGGAAGTATACACACACACACACACACACACACACACCATTAGGTGCATACAGATTTGACTAAAAATGTGTTTGATTTTACAGTCGAATTAGTTATTATTAAGAGAAAGCTGTCAGGACCATGGACAGCTCTCTGACAGGCAAAGTCGTCTCATGATCAAAGAGAGACTTGACATTAGACAACATTAATAACATCTCACCCAGCAATCATCATTTTATACAAAAATATCAAAGAAAATAAGAAATTATTCTATTTATAATAGTTTATTTAGTCTATGTAGGATATAATTTTTGTCATAGATTGCTGTTTACAGAAAAGAAAAGAAAAGAAAAGAAAAGAAAAGAAAAGAAAAGAAAAGAAAACCACAGAGGTAAGTCTGCCTTTATGAGGCCAAATATAGCAAATAGCACTGTTTTCAATTTAAGGTGAGTTCTTCTTTGAACAGGCATATTTCTTAATAATTCTGAATATTTCCGAATCACTTGAGAGGCCTTTTCTCCCCTCCAGCCCAGTGCAACCACTGCCTGTGTAAATATACTGATGTGCTGATAATAATAATCTCCCATTCCTGAGAACTGGGGGCACCCCCCCCCCCCCCAAATTTAAAAATTATTAATACCAACAGTCAGATTACAATTTGGGGGGGATTTTATTGATGTATTAAATATATGTTATTTATGAGTTACATGTCTGGGTTTGCTCCAATTCATAACTTCAAACAGTTTAAAAAGGTGTCAAATGCTTTCAAAATCTAAAACTAACAATACCTACTGATGACATAGGTATAAAAATGTACTATAATAAATCATCTTTGCCTTAAAATATATTTTTATGAAAATGTTGTGTCCCTAATTTTTGTCAACTCTCTCAGATTTTAACAAAAATATGATTTAATCAGGGTTAGCCATGCCCCGAGGACCCCTGTCTCACTTTAAGGTTTAAAAAAATGTGGGAATACTGCTCAAGAACTGGTCATCTTTATGTTTTTTGACAAATTCATCAAATAATATTGCTATCAGATGTGTTTCACCTATAACATGTTAACTCTGTAGCTCTTCTAAATCAAAGCTAAATAAGAGTTATGGTTTAAAAATGTGTATTTTGATTAACATTAAGAGAACTCTGAGACACTTTAAAAAATAAAATGTCTGCTCATGACTATGCTGTGAAATTAAAAAATATAACATTTTGTCAACTCCATAAGACAGAAGAGTTTGATATTTTAAAAGATGTTTTCCCATCATAAATGAAGAGTAAAAATCAAACCCCCCATAAAAATGGGGTTTTGTCCCAATTCTCAAGAATGAGTGTGATAATAATGATAATAATAATAATAATAATAATAATAATAATAATCAGGTCAGTAATAATTAAATGTATTTGGTATAACGTTGTCAGATGGTCTCAGCAGACAGTGGATCTAACAATATGTTTTCTATGCACCATTTTGCACAAACACTATTATATTATGCATATATTCATGACTTAATGGTGCTGTTCTGTAAATAGGCCATATATAATTCATGAAGTACACACAGACTGACAAAATAAATACAAATATATGAATTTAAACTTAAGGCTCGACACAGTGCCGAGTACTTTGGATTGTGTTGCTGTGTCACAGACGCTGTCGGGTCAACACACAAGAGGAGAAAAGACTCTGTTGAATGTGTTGTTTGCAGCCACGACAGCTTCCCCTCGTGCTGAGAACCAGCAGCTCTGTGCGGCATTGTGTTCGTCTGAAAGCTCTAAGTGTCAGCATAAGTGTTTACCAAATAACGTATGTATGCGGACGAGCGAATAGTAATCACTGTGTAAATGTTTGCCACATGGTAACAGATTTAAAGCCACACAAGTCCAATTATTCATGTGTTTGCTCAGAGTGAATTGCATTAAGTCATTATATTGACATACAGATTTTAATCAGGCTCGGCTGCTGGACAGTATTTCTCTCTCTGGATAAACACGCCGTGTTTGTCTGCCAGTCTCGGGCTGAAACACCAGTTCAATTACCGGCCACCTTTTAAGACCGAATCATTAAGTCATTAAACCGGCGTCAAGATTGTCATCACACGTGTCAGACGTGTTTGACTTCTCTTCCTAAAGTGGATAAATATCACGGAAGATTTGAAAATGCCTTTACTTAAAGCAATTTTCTGTGTGAGTACCTGTCCATTCATGACAGGATCATCAGTCCAGGACATCCTTCACAATTTTATTCGTCTGCGTTCAATAAAACATAAAGTCAATCTTTATCAAATTCAAGTCAGAGATGGTTTCTTCTTCTTAGAGATGATCTATCTGTCTTTATCCATCTACACTCTGAGGAATAAAGGTGCTAACTAGAACCGTAAAGGGCTCCTCCACTTGTCTCGATAGGTTCCTGGTAGAATCTTTTGCAAAGGTCACACTTTTCACAGGGTTCTAATCCAACATAAAGGATTATACCTAGAACCATCCTTTTCCACCAACATGGAACTGGCCCAGTTCAGGCACCCAAGTTTGAACCATTCTGAGCATTTCCACCAAACATAAATTGATTTGGAACCTGAAAACAAAACAAAGAGTTGCAGGTTGAGAACCAAATGATCATTGTGCAACATCCTCTGTTGATGACATCCTTGACTACAATTGTTCCGCTCGCAACTAGTGCACCAAGGTTCCAAGAATTGTGAACGGAACCAGTTCAAGAGCCAGAGTTCATTTAGTGGAAAAGTGCAAAGGTTCTATCAAGAACTTTTCCACCGTCTGGGTTCTAAGAAGAAACCACCAGGTGGTTCCACCAAGCAACACAAAGGTTTTAACTGAAACCCTCACTTTTATATTTTTGGTGGAAAAGGGCACAGCTCTGGATGTTCTATCAAGAACCTTTCCACTCTCTGGGTGCTAACAAGAAAGCACTCAGGGGCTTCTTACAAGAACTTTTTTTTATTGCAAAGGTTTTATCTAAAACCCTCACTGGGGGTTCTACTGAGAACCCTTTTATATTTCAATGGTTTATCAAGAACCCACCCAGGGGGCTCTTACAAGAACTTTGTTTTTTATTCCAAAGGTTTTACTAAAAACCTTTTTGATTCCAAAGGTTTTATCCAGAATCCATCCAGGTGGTTCTGCCAAAATGCCTTTTATATTCCAACGGTTTTATCTAGAACACACCCAGGGGGTTCTACTAAGAACCTTTTTGATCCCAAAGTTTTATCTAAAATCCATCCAGGTGGTTCTACCGAGAGACCTTTAATATTTCAAAGTTTTTATCTAGAACACACCCAGGGGGTTCTATCAAGAACCTTTTATATTCCAAAGGTTTTATCAAGAACCCACTTAGGTTGTTCTTCCGAGATGCCTTTAAATTCCAAAGTTCTTATCTAGAATCCACCCAGAGGGTTTTACTTACAACCCTCTAATATTATGGTAGAAAGAACCCTTGGCAAACTCTGAACTAACGGAAGAGTTCTTCAAGGATTTCAATAATCCTTGAAGAACTCTTTCCTTCAAAAAGGGTTTTTGGATGACATGGGTTCTATCTATCTATCTATCTATCTATCTATCTATCTATCTATCTATCTATCTATCTATCTATCGTGTATTGTCTTTATCTTGCTTTAACAGTTAAATGCAGCTTTGATGCACACCAGTCAATGTAGATAATCAATAAAACAGAAGAAACAGAATCCTAACACAGAGAATAAACTCTTGACAGTCCCAGTGAAGCTAGCCCAATTTTTAAATCAGTTGAAAAAAAAAAAAAGAGGATCCTGCTGAGTTGTTTGGGCTGCACTCATGTCATGTACAAGGAGAAGATGTGAAGATCTGCACTCATCAAAAGATCTGTAGCAAACTTGAGAAGGGCAGTCTCAGTGCCACGATATTCACAAAATAAAAGCTACACTGATGCAAAGATTAAAGCTGCACTCATTAAAAATTGTATGTTATGTAAGACGGCTGCAAGGAGCTTTTATGTTGTGTTGATTTTGGAGGGACGTAAGCGGTGGTGTTTCCAGCGTCATAACTGGAAACTATGACGTCAAAAACCAGATTATCTAAAGAAAACACATGAATCTCATCAGCGTCAGTTATTTTCAGCCAAAACAAGCTGTGATCACAGTTTTTCTCAATCGTTCTGGATCATTTTTTGAAACAGTCTCAGCTCTCTCTAATCTGAAAGTACAATTGTCACAACTATTTCATGTGACATCAAAGCACATTTGCAAAAGGTAGTAACTCACCCAAAACATTTTGTTCATGCTTCAAAAGCTAGTTATTGTGTCAGTAAATCGGCCAGTGCCGCAAAAATGAAAGCTGTTTATTGCTGTTTTTTCATCTTTTTTTCACCATAGTCAACCCTGGAAATGTTGCTTACGTGCAAATATCTGTTTTGATAATGTACTATAAAAGAATGTCTGTTTTGTCGAGATGAATGCTACTTCATTGTGTATCATACTGAGCCTTTTAGATTCAGATTTCAACAGCAGGTAAAAGTTTACTAGGAAAAATCCATACTGTACCAATACTGTAGTACACAGAAAGATAAGCACATTTGTACATATGCAGCAAATATATATTTTTTAGCAATGTTTTACATGTACTGTAAACAGAAAAATCATATACAGAAAAACTGCCACAGAATGACACCCATAGTTCATTGTTGTCACCCGGCAGCTCATTTGCCACTTTACAGTAGCAGACATCAGAAACAGTCCATGTCCCAGATGTGTATGAATTATACATGTATGTCTGACAGATTCTGATCGTTTTGCATGTGATGGCTCAGACGATGAAAGAAAGTTTAGAAGTTGTGAAGAGTTTGACAGTTTCACTGAGAATCAACTCAACAGTTTATGATCAGTGAGCCATATGTGACTGGTTATTGTGCAAATTGTAGACAACTGTGCTTACTCTTTCGCATGCATGTGCCAAAACATCTACAATTTGCTTGAATTAATGAAAAATTCCAATCTGTTGTGAACAACAACCTAAATGTTCAGAGATTTTACCTCAGGCCGGAGATATACTGGCTTTTAACTATGCGTCAGCGTACGCATGACGTCTGCCTCGCATATCCCGTGTCCATTTGGAGCGTCGGTTGTGCACGTCCTCAGAAGTTAATGCTACGTGTCTGCAAGGTACAATACGCACAAGACTGATAGGGGCAGTGTAGGGACAGAATGCAGTGACAGGGTCAGGGGTCACGAGATACGTCACCAGCAACGACAGTGGCGGAAAATTTTTAGGACAGGCTCATTGATCAAGTCCGCAATTGCCCTCATCTTCACGACGTATCGTTGCTGCTACACAGCAACAAACATGCCTGCCAAAAACAGCTGGTGAGAGATAAGCTCAGTTTTGGAAGTCAACATTGAAACATGTCGAAATAAATGGAAACAGGCTCTAGATCGCTACGTACACGCACGGCAGAAAACAATGGAAAAACGTAACTTCTTTTCTTTCTTTTGTTTTTATGGGTGGTTCATGGTCTGAGTTCTCTGATTTACTCTTTAGTGGTGTTTGCTGTAACACACGCAGACAAGCGGCCACACCGTGAACAGTTTGCTTTACTACGCAGCCGGTTGTTTACGGGAACACATGGTCAAACTAGAGTATAAAAAAGTATATCTACAGCCTTAATGTTTTGAGAAACGTAATTTTCATTCCAGAATTGAGCCAAATCAAATGACAAAAACTGTAATTCATTGCATGCTACCTGCAGCAGACAGACAAAGTTAGCAACTACCTGGTGAACATATTGGAGCTTTTGCAGTTAAAGAGCTAAATGTTTTCCCTAAAAGCAGCTGAAGTCCAAACCAGAGCTAAATATGGCAAACTGCTTTATCATTTAATAGCTAAAGTGGATATATATTGCAGATATCTATAATTAAAATTATTACTAGTAAATATTGGACTGCAGATATTTGAAATGGAAAGCCAGATACATTTATGTTAAGAGTGAATGAACTACTCATCCCATAAACCACTGCAAATGATAACACTTCTGCTTAAATGTAACTCTTGTAATCATTATAGAATGTATAACAGTGTTGTAATATGTTGTAGTTTGTGTTGTGCATGTACATAAATTATATTCACTGCAGTATAACAACGTTATTAGTGTGATTCATGTTAGCTGTCTAACTAGCTAGCCTGCTAGCGGAACTAACCTGTCCACAGGGGTGGTAAACATGACCATGGTAACAGCGAGCTCAGCCAATCAGAGACAACGTTGTTGCCCTTAAGGATTGTGGGTAGTGTAGTGCTTCTGTATGACATCGTGAATAAGCTGTATTTTTCTTAAAACAATTTTATTATCATACAGACTTGTGCCTTCTAAAGGAACTCAAACCTTTGTTTTACAATCTCACTGTGAGTCTGCCTTAAATGGTTATGAAATTATGACTAATAATCTAAATCCTTTATTCAGAATATAAATGGGATTTTCACCTCCAGAACCTAACTGTTGAGCTCTATAGCTTACATCAATCAGGTAGCCAGAAACCTGGCTCAGATAATAAATTCTAATGTTGCTCTGTGCCCACTGCTGTAACAATTTCATAAGGTAGTGATACGACAAGGTTGTAAAAATCAGTAAGAATCTATTCATACTGCCTTAAGAACTGGTGGTCTAGTAGTATATTAGAAACAACCAGTGGAAACAAAGTTAATGTTTGGTCAAAAGTTGATGAGACATAAGTAGATATTGGATTGTTCATCTTTCTTCAAGCTTGTATCCAGTCACCTTCTACCCATTATCCAAGCTGCAGTGACAGCAGACTAATTAGTGCAGTCCAGACGTCTCCCCGGTCACAGCCTCCAGCTCTTCCTGAGGGATCCTGAGGCGTTCCTGGGTCAGCTGGAGTGTACGGTCTGATCCCTCCAGCTTGTTCGGGGTCTCCTCGCAATCAGCCTGGAATACCTTCACAGGGAGACAGCTGGGTGACATCTTGATCAAATGCCCAATCCGGCTCAGTGGGAGCAGCAGTTCTACACCAGAGCTTATCCCTGACAATACTGTTAAAAGACACCATAACCTAATTAGTTTGGGTTTCAACCAATCAAGATCCCCTGGCTGTTCCTTCATGCTCAGTTCCTTACAAAAGTTGGAAGGAGGTGTTGCAGAGAATCAAACTGCAGACTGGTAAGTTATTAAAATCTATAAACAAGTCCCAACACCAACTAAGCAAGCTGAGCAAAGCATTATTGAAAGGCCCCCGACACATAATGACCATTTCCATCAGCACACACAATAGGTACCAAGGGCTGGGATTAGAGTTGTGTTAATAGGCTACAACCAAATCATGGAATGTGAATTTGCAAAACAGGAAAACAAGGGAAAAGGCTAAATTTGCATGAGATATGTGATGAAGGGATGAGGGCAGCGATTCTGTGAGCTGTGCACAGAGATTTTCATCAAAATGAGGTGAACTTCAGGTGAGCTGTGGCTCTGCCCTAGAACCTGATGGAGTTAATGATCAGTCTCTCTCTAACAGCACGCTGCAATTTGCAATTTTGTTTTCATCATTATGTCTCCACTCGCAGAGAAGATGCCAGCGGACCTGATTAAAGCCTAAAACCTCAAACATTCAAAACACATGTTTAAAAAACCCGTGAGACAACAGGCAAAGACTGGATCGGAAGATAAATAGAGTAGTAGAATCCCTCAGCAATACTTTTGATCTCCTGAATGTCAGCCTCAACTGTCCTAGACTGGAACATGGTTCAATCAGTCACCAGGCTGAAATCAAACTGATAATCAGCGTAACAATTATGGTGTTTTGTCCCTGCCTGGAGAGTAGAGCCTGTCCGATATAGGATTTTTGAGACCAATACTGATTTTAGAGGCAAAAATTCACAGATTACCAATATGGTGGCCGATAAGTGAATGAATTTTTGAGCTGGAATCAAAATGGACCTTTTCTCTGTCGATTGTGCACCAATTTTGCACCAACATGACTATGCAAAGGTACTCAGAAGGCTGTTTTCTTAAACAAATAACTTTATTAATGAATATTATATATTTTATTTAACATGTTTAGTTATTTAACAAATGCATATTACAACCAACTGTAGAAATGAAACACTGAGAAAATGAAGAATAAATAACAAATATTGGTGCATTTTGGTAAACATAAGCTGATAACGATTTATCAATAGGGCAATATCAGGCCAATTTCGGGCCAATATAACGGCCAGCCAATATATTGGTCGGGCTCTTGTTCGGAGAATACAGACACAGTTCTCTGTACAGTTTGCTGAGACCAAATGCTTCATAGAGACAGTATTGCAGGATGGTCGTCTGTCTTCCCCAAGCAGCAACCTCCAGGGCTGAAAAACAAAGCTAATGTGAAAGTGCTAAAAACTGCAGTTCCATGAATGGCCACTTGAGGTTGACTCCGAAATCCCCATAGACTCCCATATTAAAATGCTCTTTACAGCAGAAATAAGCATATTTACAGCCTGGTACCAAAAATGTTTTTGGTGTCTATCGCTAATTTCCCCATTCATGACAACTGTATGGGAGTAATTTTTTTTTTTTTTTTTACAACTCACCTGTTTAAAGTATTTTTAGGCTTACAGTTAAGCATAATTAAAGGCATGCCCACTGTGAGTGACAGGTGGGAACCACCACAGATGGCTAGTTGCAAAAAAGCCGTTTCATTCAGTTAATCAGTTGATTAGCCAGGAATTAGTTAGGCTCTTCAGAAACCTGCAGGCAACATCACAATTGCTCTGTCCATTATTTATTATAGTGTATATGATCATCCGCCAATCTCAGAGCCAATTGGCTATTGGCTATATAACAGATATCCAGGCCAAAAAAATCCTTTGATGCGCTTTATTGTTTATGGTCTGATTAGCAACTTGAGACTGGAATGGAGTTGGGGTTGAGAGACGTCTATGACCAGACTGTATCTGCACATGAAAACAGATCTTTTTTAAAAAGCTAATAAAAAGCTAGATTTTTCGTCAGATGATAGCCAGTGGATTCCCAGATTGTGTTTCAGCCAATGCGTTCCACCTCTTTTGCTCTCCACACGGACTGTTCACGTGAATGCAACCAAAGCCCACTCAAATGTCAATTCCCCATTCTTGATAATTGGGACAAATCATGTCCTACCAAAAAATAAATAAATAAATAAATAAATAAATAATAATAACACTCAAAAAAGTCAGATTTTCCATCAATTGTCTGATTTTTCCATCTGATAGAGGAGGTTGGTTTAATAGCCAAGATTCTGATCTTTTAAAATATATTTTCCAGCATAATTGAAGAGTAAAAGTAAAAAATAAATAAATAAATAAACAAACAAACAAACAAACAAACTCAAAATCCTGAAGAATGAGAAATCAGACTACAAAATGACTACAAACAGAAACCAGAGCACTTCTGATACCAGAATCTTGCCCCTTGCCTACAGATGCTGCATTCATGCAGATATCTGTTTATAGAGATTAGTCTTCCCCCAAAGGCCGCAAAACCAGTGTAGACTGTTAACCCCCCCAGTTAGAAGTTAAAGCCACAGTTCCCGGACCAGGACAAAATCCACATTCAACGATCCAAAGTTTAACAATTGGCCGTAGTCACTTCATGTTGGAGCATGACCTCTAGTCCTCTTATTTGGGAACAATCGCCTCTGTTTGCGAGTCTGTAAGCACTGACTCTTGTCCCCATTGTCAGAAAGCGCGGTTTGGACAACCCTGACTTCTATTCTTATTTTGAAATGATGCTTAAACTGGGTTACTACCAGCAGAAAAATATATGTGTAACAGATATTAACCTCTATCTGTCCAATCCATTTGTTTCATGACATCAAAGAGATTTGATAACCAAGCAGAAATTACAAACATAATTCATTATGAATTATTCAGATGATAATGAGCAGCAGTCCGTGGCCACTCACCGAGCAAATCAAATTATACAACAAATGGGGGGAAAAAAGCCCCTTCACCAAACACGATTACAGTACTTTGATAGCCCTAATGTGTTTTGTTTGTCACGGCGGTGTGCAGATAAAGGAGCAGCGATTGCTTCAGTCACACATGATAGTACATCAGTTAGCCGGTCAAAAGCTGTGCTCGCTCCAAATAAACCTCATTCATCTAGCTTTTGGAGTATGATTGTTTGAACGTCTGAAATTTCATGACCCAGTTCCCATGCAGGTTTTTCTGAAGCGCCATCAAATGAAGCTGTTCACAGAGTAATCATGTGGTGTTAGCAGAAACATCAATGATTCGCCTCAACGTGCTCCACATCAAACACATCATTCATATCAGCACTAACACGGACAATGGCGGGAAATCAATTGTGTGTATGTGTGTTGTGTGTGTGTGTGTGTACAATTTGGAGCAAAATCAACGCCTGGGGAAAAAAAAGAAAAACTTTACACAGACTGTAGTGTTTTCTAACACTGTCTGTCCTCTTCCCTGCAGCCAGGACAGCTCATCACTTCATCACACCACCGGCTGTTTCTGCACAATAACAAGAATGCCATTAACATATATGGAAATGCTGTGCGAAAACAAGAAGCTACCCCTTCCCTGATGCCCGCTGTATGCACCCGTCTGTGCACGAGCCTCCGCGTGTGTGTGCGTGCGCGCCCGAGTGTGTGTTTTCGCTTGCGTGCCCGCTGTGTGCACTCAGATTCTGTGTTCAGAGGGAATTGCTCGCTTTGATGTTCCCCGATGCAGGCAACTGCTGATACCCCTATTAGCTTGCACTGAGCTGATGCAAGCTACGCTAGTGCTAGTCCCCCCCAAAATCCAGTTCATTTCGATGCTTAAGTGGAGCAAGATAGAAATGAGCTACATTCAAGTGCAGCCCGGGGATGTCAGCACAAAAAGACAAAACCACACACTTTATTTAGGAAGATAAGGCTCTGGAATTAACATGGTGATAATGATGATGATAAACTCGTCTTCCTGCGACACAGCCGAAGGGGCAGTGCTGAATCAGAGAGGGGGAGAGGAGACAGATGTGGTTGGAGGTGAGGAGATAGGAGACGAGTCATGGAGAAAGAGAACGGATGGGAAAAGTTGAGGAGCGGAAGGGGGGATGGAAGTGGGGCAGTTTTGATGGCGAGGAGCTGGAGAAAGAATTTTGGATACACACACGTATACGCACGACAGTGAACAAACCTTCGTACTGCATTTTTTGAATTTTTTTTCACGTACTTGGTCTGCACTGCTACACACCTTGACATTCTACAACTTGCCCAATACTGATAGAAGCTCTCATCTTTGCTTCCACTATATACTAGCACATCCTGTTAGCATCCATTGCCCCCTTCTGGTCACAAAGGTGCACAGCAACTAAAGCTGCACAGACATTGTGGGGACTTCCAGAAAAAGTCCACAGCCACGGTCATTCGATGTTGTGTTTGGCGGAGGTAGCAACACTTGACTAATTATTTGGCTGTTGGATAATCGGATTAATTCCTATCTTTTACATGTTGGGGCTAACTGTAGTCTGCTGTGATAACAATTAAACTGAATTACGCTGAAAATCTTCCGGGCCATCTGTGGGTTCTTTCCTTTTAGCCACACAGCGGGCCTGTGGTAATGGCAATGTACCCTTGCCCAACACTGATAGAAGCTCTTAGCTTTGCTTCCACTCAGTACTAGCACAACCTCTTAGCATCTATTGCCCCCCTCTGGTCTAAAAGGTGCATAACCGCTAAAGTTGGACAGACAGTGTAGGGATTCAGCACGATTTTAACCCCCAAAGTGGTCATCCCCGACTACTTTGATGTTCTGTTTGACCAAGATAGATTGATTTCCCAAACAATCAGTGATCTGGCTGTTGGTTAATTGAATGGATTCTGGTATGATTTCCTATTACTTATGTTTGGGGCTAACTGTAGTCTTGACTGACACTCTGCTGTGTTATAAATTAAACTGAATTACACTGCAGAGCACATCACCCTCCAAGCTGTCTGCAGGTTCTTTCCTTTTAGAAATGCAGCAAGCATGTTGTAACGGAAATGTAACCTTGCCCAACACTGATAGAAGCTCTCATCTTTACTACCACTTAATACTACCGCTAACCTATTAGTGTCCTTTGCCCTCTTCTGGTCTCGAAGATGCATAACAACTAAAGCTGGATAGGCAATATAGGGATTAAGACTGATTTTGATCCCCAAACTGGTCATCCCCAACTCCTATTAGACTATTATTAGTACCAGACTCATTGTCACTTGATGTTCTGTTTGACAGAGGTAACACACTTGATTCATTTCCTAAACAATCAGCAATTTGGATGGATTTCTGGCATGATTTCCTATTATTTACATGGGCTAATTGTAGTGTTGCTTCTGCTCTGCTGTGATATAAATCAAAATGAACTACACTGAAAACCTTACAATCTGTCTGTCACTTTCCTTTTGGCCACACAGTTAGCCTGTTGTAATGGCAATGTAAGGACAGGTTCACATCCAAAAGTCCTGCTCCTGAATCGAACCAGTGCAAGGATGATACATTCTTTCAATTTCCCAACCAGTTTGCATTCACAAACACAAGACTTAAACAGTCCAGAAACTGTCAACACAAGTAATTCGGTCATTGGTCATACAAGTGAAAAGACAACAACTGGCCCAATTTCTACCTGGGTATCGTTCATCATGGAGCACCATCAGGCTCTTTTCATGCTGGTGTTGATCTGGAGCGTGTATCAGCAGACTTTCGAAGACAGCACATATGAATGTCTCTTAAGACAGTGGATATTAAATAATTTAATTAAGCAGCCATTTCTCACTTCGGCGTGAGTCCAGGTTTGTCCCCTAAGAGTCCACATTTTGACAGCAAACGCACTACCCATTCACAAGTCATCGAAACAGGAAGAGAAAATGCTTTTTCAACCAAATTACATTTACAATTGTACACTTCTGTGATTGATTTGAACAGTGTTTACACCAGAAATTAACCACTCCAGAGTTTAGAACAATGAACAATGTCCAACATTCATACCAACCTAAGCAAACTACATCAAGAGGTAAATGCTCCAGGGTTTGGTTCAACTGGAACTTTATCTTTGTCTGTCCACCACTTTAGTCCAAACTGAGATATCAGGTCAGGTATTGTACTGAACAGAGGATGAGTCGGAATGACTGGTGATCCCTTAACTTTTCATGTAGTGTGAACACATGGTGGGCTTTTGTGGTTTTAATTGGAATGTTTGGACAACTATTGGATAGATTTCTGTAAAATTTGCTTCAGCCAATCATGTTTACCTGCAAAACAGGCAACATTCCCATCAGCCTCAGCCGTACTTCATGTTTGATGCCAATTAACAAATCTTAGCATGCTAACACACCAAACTAAGGTGACCATCCATCCATTCATTGAATTTTCTTCCGCTTATCTGGGCTTGGGTCACGGTAGCAGCAGGTTGAGCAGGGTTTTCCAGTCATCCCTCTCCCCTGCAGCTTTCCAGCTCTTCCTGGGGGATCCCATGATGTTCCCAGGCCAGATAAGATATGTAATCCCTCCAGCAAGTTCTGGGCCCACCCCGGGGTATTCTCCATGTGGGAAGTGCCCAGAAAACCTCCAAAGGAAGGTGCCCAGGAGGCATCCTAATCAGATGCCCCAAACATCTCAACTGGGTCCTTTCAATGCAAAGTGGCAGTAAGTCACTCCTTACCTGGAGGGAGCAATCCAACATTTTCCAGCAGAACGTTATACCTCCTAAACATCAGCATGATAGCACTGTTACTGTGAACATGCTAGCATGTTGACATTAGCATTTAGCTCACAGCTCTGCTGTGCCTAAGTTCAGTCCAGCATGGTTGTAGACTCTTGGTGTTGTTTCTTTTTGTTTCTTGTTTAACATAGTTTTTATGTCAGCATCTATGTTGAAACTGATCGATTGAAGAGCATGAGCATAGCAACCCGTTCTCATCTTAACTCTTCGACATTTTGTCAGCTGAAAGGGATGCACCAAGTCCACCAAGAGGTAGAAGTCCGCACAAACAGTCAAACAAACTTTCAGCCAGGATACCAGAGTGCATATCCCATGTGAAAACACAAACATCATTAAAAGTTTTAAGGTACATAATATTACGTGCATCACATGTAATAATGTAATCTACCAAAGTAGTTTTTGTGCCTAAACCTACCTAAACTGCAGCCGTTTTACAACCTTAACCATGCGTTAAAGGACGCTTTCTGGCAGCATCTGATACAGATATTAAAGGGTACCTGGTGCATCAGTAAAGACACCGTTGGGGCTGTAACAAAATGTTGGTGGTGACAAGTTGGGATGAGAGCAGATTAAGCATAGAGGCCAGATTATTTACGCATAAAGGGTGATTATTTAATATATCACATATCATTTTCTCAGCATAAGATCCAAAATTTTGATCCATTTAGAAGTACACTCTGTACTAAAGCAAAATAAGGTCGGAACTTCTCAGCATTAATTTAAACAGCGCCTTGGGCCCTGCAAATTCACAAGATCTCCCTAATTTTGTCAAACAAGTGGTCCCTTGTTGTTTTTTGCTTCTGTTTCCTGCTCATTCTCTATTTTCCTCCCCACAGTAAAGCCCCCTCTCCCGTTAAGGCAGAAGCAGGAGCCGACCTCCCAGTCACCCCACTCTTTTCCTCGCCCTTCTTCCCCTGTTGCCTCGCTATTGATGATGCCACACGTGTATCGTTAAGCTGCACCAGAAAACTTTAGACTCAGGAGAAATAATCGGGGGGCGAAACGGCCTGCAGAAAATAAATGGATAAACTTTGAACCTGCAACTCAGCAAGGTTTATTTGTCAGACGTAAGCCTGGAGTGCCTTTCCTGTAATAAAAAATACCCACAAGTTAAACTTCATGGACTAATCCAACTTGACAGCACACTTAGTGTGATGAGAAGTTCAGATGCCCAAAGCCAACGGAAGGAAAATAAGAGAGGAAAATAAAAAAAGACAAGAGGTGACTTTCAAAGTTGTTTTGCTAAATGAACATCCAGCGAGTGAGATGGCGAGTGTATTAACGTCCGCGGAGTTGAACTGATGTAACCTTTCTTTTGCATTTTGGGGAAAGGTTACAGGGGATTGCTTTAGGGATTGTAGAAAGCACACGGGGAGCAGCGAACACCTTCAAAAACGTGAAAAGTTGCCACGACCCGGGCAGAAAGATTAAGCTGCAACAAAAAATCGATGCAATAAACCGGGGACGTAATATTGCAATGAAAAGCCGGGAGATGGATTGAGAAGACGGCTCGCTCTTGTCTGTCATTTCACAATGTGTCATCTACGACTGCCAGCGCTCGCAGTCATTTTAACTCGGCAGAGATTTAAAGGGCTGGACGTGGAGGAACTGATAACAGCATTTATCGGTTCGAACTGCTGGAGGGTGAAATGTTAAATCTGAATACCCGCACCTCCTGTGTGAAGATAAAGAGCTACTTTGCCTGAATTTACCTCTCAAATGATGTTGATTCAGCATTATTACAGCTAAAGATAATGCCTGATGGATGTAATATTGTGATCTGTGCATTCTCCTGCTCAAGAGGCGCTTTGTATTCTTGATTATCCATTTTTTTCACTGTGTTGCAGCATTTTTTTTTTTTTTTGCCAAATACGCCCATGAAAAGACGCTGGAAACATCAAAGATGACATGTTTATTCTTATATTCCTTACATTTAATTCTACCAGACGTGAGTGCTTCATGTTTGACCGTGAGCAATATGTTAAACAGCAGCTCAAAGGCTACTGGCGTTAAACTGGTTCTCTCTGCCAAGAACCTCCAAAATACAAAGTCCACACACACACACACACACACACACACACACACACACACACATCGTGCCCCCAGATTCAACTTTCCAAGGCTTAATGGGAAACCTGATTTTCAAGCAGTGCCAAAGGCATGTCGCCCTGACTAAACTAACTCTTTCCAGTGGGGGGAAAAAAAAACAGGAAGGGCGAGGAGGGGGAGGGGGGGTGGATAAGAGGAAGAGTTCAGAGAAGGAGAAATGAATGCAAATGCGAAATGCAAGATCTCGGCGAGAATGCGCGAGGCTAATGAATACGAAGATGAGTTTATGAGGATTTCTGGGTCAGGATTGGAATGAATGGCATGTTTCATATTTAGCGCTGGAGTGGAGGGAAACAGGCTGATTTGTGATGCAGCGTGGAGGAGTGGCAGAGCAATCACACACCAGGTTTTCTTCTTTCTCAAGGCTTGAGTGCATAAAAAAAGCTGTATTTAACATCAACATCAGAAAAACTTATGCTCACTAGAACTAGAAATTCTACTTATTATAAATTTAATCACATGAAAAGTTCTGTTAAATGAAATAAAATAGCTTCAGCAGCTGGTTCTACCTCACCTTATGACGGCGGTGCTGTCTGTAAATGTCTTTCATCACAACATCCTTGACTGTGAGGCCATTATTAAAGGGACTATTCACCCCAAAATCAAAAATACAAATTTTTCCTCTGGCTTGTAGTGCTTTCAATCCATCTGTTGCCAAGTTTCGGAGATATCGGTCATAAAGAGTGTGTGTCTTCTCTACAGTATAATGGGACTCAGCTTGTGGTGCACACACACACTAAAAATGCACTTGATAAACTCAACAGCAATGTCTCTTTCCAAAAGTCATGATGGAGTTACTCAAGATAAACCATGAACAACACAAGAATCTGTGAAAATATTCTGATCAAATCAATTATTTTTACTATAATTCCTGCTTTTAGTTATTAAAAATGTCCTGTTATTTTTGTAAAATACATCAAGGTATTATTGATGTGTTTTAACTATTCCACTGATCATAAATAAATTATTGTCATGAGAATGGTTTAAACCAGGAGGAAAAAAAAAAACTTTTAAAAAAGTGTCTTGCAGCTTAATGACAATTTTCAGTTTCACTAGCGAGGATAACACTGTCAACAATATGCATTTAAATGATTTATTTCCAAGGTGGAACAAATGAAAAGTGAAAGCATTGTGAACAGAATCTTGCTCTTTTTCGCACGATGGCTGCATTTTGGGGAAACTTCCGAGGGGAATCCGCCGTACAACGGACCCCCTCAGGACCCTACGGACAGGAGGGAAGAGAGGAAGATAGAGACAGGCTGGTGGGGGGAGGATGCGGAATACGAGAGCAAAAGAGGAGGAGAGACTCTGCTAGATAGCTTCAATTAAAGTGACTATAACACACCCGTCACCTGTGGCAGGAGACTGTGCTTCATATCAGGCTCAAAATCTGTAACTAATCTTCAGAATATTAAATATTATGATGATTTAATAATATAAAATGATGTTACTCTAAATTACTTTATTTTAATCCTTCTGACATGATACACTGTCCCCAGCATCCTGTTCTGACTTTCACCCATTCTCATCCGGTCACCCTGGTAACCAGCAGGGGTCAAATTACTGTAATTAAATAGTTTTTTTGGGTACTCGTACTTTAATGAGTAGATTTTCAAGTCTGTACTTTTGCTTGTTCTTAAGTATGCATTACAAAATGTAATCTACTTAGTTACTTTCAAAATCATAGTTGAGCACTGAGTCAATTTGAATTAATATTCAGACCTTTCATTTGTATTTTAGTAGCCAATAAGGCGATCTGATCCCAAACGGGCCAGTGAAAACCAGGATATATGGACCAAAACAAAACAAAACAAACAAAACGCTGCGGCAGCACACAGTTGGAGTAAGGACGTTAATGATTGATCATTAATCAATTAATTGCCATTAAAAATGTAACCAATTAAAAATATATTCATGGATATTTAATCAATAGTCATGGCAGTGATTGCATCTCATTTGACATTGTTTTGCCTGGTGGAGCCATTTGTTGAATCAGGAAAATTAAACTTAGACATAAAATGAGAAAAAAAAAATTGGAAATGAGGAAATAAACATGTTTTGTATCATATAAATTATTAATAATTAACTGATTGTTTCAGCTATTGGTTCAGGAAAATGCACAAAATGTGCAACCCTAGTTTGGAGAGGTGACTGTGACATCAACAGTAACTAATACTCTGAGTAGTTTTTGAGACAAATACTTTGTACTTTTTAACACTGGTACTTGTACTTGTAATTGAGTATTATTTTAGCAATGTAACAGTACTTGTACTTGAGTACAGATCTTCATTGCTCTTTCCACCACTGGTAACCAGGTGAGCTCTGGAAAGAGACATAGCTGTTGAGTTTATCAAATGTATTTTTGGTGCTTTTAGCCCCACAAGCTGACTGCCTTCAGTCCCATTATATTGGAGAGAAGGCGACATCTCTACAACCGATATCTGCAAAACTTGGCAACAGATGGATAAACAGCACTACTCGCCAGGGGACAAATATGTATTTTTGATTTTGGGGTGATCTGTCCCTTTAAAGAATAAAGAATAATAAAGAATGGACAAGGTGAATGAAAGTCCATATGCAAGCAAAGTATCAGGAACCAGGCCTCAGTCGGATGCCGTTGCATCACTAGTCCTAATACCTTGAACTTGAACTTAACCTTTGCATTTGCAGGAATATTTTAAACCCCACCTTAAAACTGAATTAATCAAGTAGTGCAATATTTTCACTCTCATGCCTCTTGCCCTTTCCTCGTGCAGGCACACAGAGGATGCAATCACAACAAAATAAAAGGTTAAATGCAAATTTAACATGCCACAATTAAATCCCTCTTTCATTGACATGGATAGCAGCGCTCAGCCAGGCATGCCCAAACAATTATAAACTTCAATATTTAACATCACTCAACATGTTGTCAACATTAAATTAAACAGGCTACAGTATAGTTGTCAGACAAAAGGTTAAGTGCTAATTTTACATGCCAGAATTAAATCCCTCTTTCAGTAGCGGGGATAGCGCGGCCAGGCATGCAGAGACAGACGCAGTGTCGTCTCTGACATATGAACGTGACTGTGGAAGTCCATCTCTGATAGATTGTTCTCACGTTGAGGCGTTTTGCTTACAGTAGATTGTTTGAAAAATATTTTCATTTTATATATTTATATGGTCTTTTGGTGATGTAACATTAATCACTATGAGTGGGGGTAAATTTTGTCCCCACTGGAGATAGAATTAATTCAGGAGGAGGAGGGATACATGGACCAGAGGGGAAATCACACTCAGCATGTACTGCTGCTGTTTTCCACCACGTCTGCTGCCTCACTGGTGGAGCATCATGCTGTTATATTAATAACTCAAAATTTGGATCACTAATATATTTTACTTTTAAAATATCTGTCTGAACTGATGTGGTTTGAATTCCCTTTTTTGAAATTTCCAGAAAGTCATTTTGAGTTTTGCAATTAGAGGCAAGACAGGCAAAGACATTATTTTTTCATGAACTGGTCAAGTTTGAGATCTCAGTCTGCTGATTTTGCCTCCATAACATGTCTTCTCTCAGACTACCGAAGAGAAAACATTCAAAATACACATTTAGGTGTTTGCTTTACTTCACTTTTCTTTTTGTGCCTTTTGATTTCTCCTAAATTCACCAAAAGTCATCGGGTAATTTCTCCTTTGAATATTAAACATGGAATTCCAGAAAACTTGTGTAGGACAAAATATAAATATAAATAATCTGGCAGTTGAAATGTTCACCCTGTTCACTTGTAGTGTCTTGCAAAGTGTCTGGAATTTTAAAATACATTATCTTAAATTCTTTTTTTCCCTCTGAGCCAGAAATCTTCACTTCAGTTGCACTTGCAAACTTTCCAGGGTTTTTCTGTCTATATTCTTTTCACAGAGGGGTTTCTTTAGATATTCATTCATAACCTGATTTGTGGAACATTTTATTCCTAAAAACATTGTGAAACTGATTTTTTATTTATGTCTGTTTTATGGTTTATGGAGTGATAAAAAAAAAAGAGAGATATCCAAAGTTCCCTCTGTAAAAAACTTTTGACCATAACATGTCAGCAAAAATGAAACAAGGATTTTGAATGTGTAAATTAACACACATATAATTAGATATTGTCTAATTTGTATATTTAAACACAACATCTCAAAAAACTTGCAATACAAAAAATAATTGTCTCAAAAGTATGTGCATATTATTTTGTACTGATGGAAGAAATCAAACAAAGTAAAAATATCACGCAGTTCAAAAATATCTAAAAGAAATGATTTTTGTGAGGTAATGTGTGAATATGAAGGGAACAAATATAGTGGTGTAACTATGGAAACAGATGCTGCAGAGGAGAGCGTATTTATGTAACTGATTGATTATTGATGGATTAGTATAGAATAGCGGTAGGACTAGACAAGCATGCTGCTTCTTCCTTTTCCTTTTCAACATGAAATGTCAATTTGTTTCTTATTGAAAGTCTGATTATTATTTATTGTTTGTCTCTGTTTTTTTTCTATGTATATATTTAATCATTTTTTTTATGTTCTGAATAAATCAAATTCAGTCAAATTAATGTAAGTGATCATCTGGGGAGGTTTCATGGGACATCTATTAGTTCAAATATTTCACCCCATAGGGTTTTGCAAAATGTCTGGAATTTTACAATCCATTTTTTCTCAGATTCTGAGCCAGAAATCTTTGCTTCAGCAGCGCTCACACACACTAAACTTTCCAGTTCTATTCCTATCTATATTTTGAAGATTTTTACAGAGTCTGTATGTTCAAAAAATATGGCTAAAATATATATATTATTTATGGCTGCTGACAGTATTTTTGTTTTTATGGAGTCATAAAAATGGATATCCAAAATTCCCTCTGTAAAGACAGTAACATGTCAACAGAATGAAACAAGGATTTTGAAGGTGGCTTTATTCAATATTCAGATTTATGGCCAGGAAATATAATGCAAATTAAAGCATATTTAATTCGATGCATGATTTGCATATTAAACAGAAACAGAAACTAATTGTCTTAACGTGAGAAGTTCCACGGTGATATCTGTTGGTTCAAATGTTTCAGACTGTTCAGCGGTCATGTTTTGCAAAATGCCTGGAATTTTAAAATATGTATCTTTAAAGGCTGTTTTCTCAAAATGTCTTTTTTTTAGACTTCCAAGCCAGAAAATATTCACTTTAGTAGCACTTATATACACACACCAAACATTCCAGTTTTATTCCTATCTATATTCTGAAGGTTTTTACAGAGTTTGCATTTATTAAAACATGGCTAAAAAAAAATTTTTTTTTAAATGGCTGTTGACACCAGATATTCAAATTTCCCTCTGTAAAAACCTTCAACTCGAAACATGTCAACAAATTAAACAGGAAATTAGAATCTTGCTTCATCTAATGTTCAGATTTTCTGTTCTGAAATGTATGAATATTTAATGAACAATGACTCGTCTGCATATTCAACATGCATTTCAGAACAGTTGTAATGCAGAAAATAATTGTCTTACTCTATTAGTTAAAATGTGAGTTGTGTTTTGCAAAATGAACTGGAATTTTACAAAACATATATATGTTATTTTTTTTTTAATTTGTGGGCTTTTATGCCTTTAATGGATAGTACAGTTGAAGAGTAGACAGGAAACGGGGCAGAGAGAGGGGATGACAAGCAGCAAAGGGCCAACGGCGGGAGTCGAAACCAGCGGCTGCTGCAGAGGACTAACAGCCTCCATACATGGGTTGGACGCTCTACCAACTGAGCTAAACGTCCCCCCACAAAACATATTTTTAAAGGCCAGTTTTTCTAAACACTTACAGGCACCAAACTTTCCAATTTTTTCTTTCACATAGTGTTTGTTGAAATGTCATTCATGGCCTCATATATATCACATTTTATTCCTAAAAACATGGATAATAATTATTTATTATTGCTTTCAGCTGTTAATATTTTCTGATTTATGGAGTGACAAAAAATAGATATCCTAATTTCCCTCTGTAAAAACCTTTGACTCTAACATGCCATAATTAAACAAGAATGTTGAACCTGGCTGTATCAACTTTTCAGATTTCTTTTCTGGAAGGTTTTGCAAATTAGCCATATTTAATTAGCCTCATTGGCATATTTAAATATAAAATCCTAATTTCCTTTGGGATTAAAAAAATTCTTTCTCTTCTCTTCTCTTCTCTTCTCTTCTCTTCTCTTTCTCTTCTCTTCTCTTCTCTTCTCGTGAACCTTCATGTTGATAGTTCAACATTTTACCCTAGTGACCTCTTGGTTTGATATTTATTTGGTTGCTCAGGTTTCACACTAAATTTAATAATGCCTCTGCTTACAATTTGTCTTGAAAGAAAATTGATTTGAGTCAACGCTTTATTCATGCTTGATGTTACACACATTTTGAACAGATGTGAGATCATTTTATGCATGATTTCATGTTGTGGCTGACATGAAGCAGTGTATCTACAACACAGGCAGCATTTGCGTTCAGACCAGAGGCAGGAAAGAGCTGGAATCCAATTTTAAAAAAAGGCTCGCTGTAAGTAAAAGCAGGACATGTTGCAACTAAAGATAAAAGGTTTCTGATGTGGGCAAGCGCTGAAACCGGAAGACACAAAGCAGTATGAGCACACACATCAAAATGCACACACACTGAGAGGCTCATGCACAAGTATGAAGAGAAATGAACAAGAATATACAGAAGCAGGTAGACAAACTAACATCCAGAGAAGAAGCGGACCTGCAGAGTGCAGGAGTGTGTCTGAGTCAGCACTCAACATGTCACGTATGCAAGCTCACATGCAAGTTTGCAGGTGTTCGAATGTTTGACTTGCATATCAGCACGTCTCTGTAGTGTGTGTGTGTGTGTTTGCATGTTTGTGCAGCGTGGCAGTGTGTGCAGTGCCCCAGTTTAACCAGAGATCTTGCCGATGGTTTGTGTTCACAGCGTGTGACAGCTCCCCCGCTGCTATCAGAGAGGAGAGTCGGGAGAGGGAGCACGCCAAGTGGAGCAGCGCATCCCAGACACACTGAGCACGAGGCCCGGAGACGATACAGTGCATCAATAAACTTGTACCGACTCGGGTGATTTAAGGGGGAATAAGAGAAAATGGCCTCTTCTGTGTAAATAGTTATTACAGGGTGAAGAGCGGTATTAGAGCCGGCTCAAACACTGTTATCCTGCAGTGGCTTTGGGTGCTTTTTTTAGATTGAAGTCATTTTCTTTCACACTCACATTGATTGACTCACATTTCCAAACACTGGCTGACAGTTAAAAGAGCTAAATGTCCCATGAGGTTTCATCCACTTCAAGTGATGCTGACATTGTTAAACAGTCTTTAAACTGACTTTTCTTTTCGGGATCTTCATTCTGAGTTATTGAATCATGAAGGAAAAAGTGAATTATTATTGTAAGTCAGGAAAACGGATACGATTTTAAGTGAATTGTTTATGATAGAAGAAGAAAGATAGTGTTTGTTGAAATTATGTCTTCATTTATGAATTAAGTATTAATTTATTTCCAAAATTATAAACAAGATTACATTAACCATTAAATTCCACCAGGTGCAGCACGTCTGTGCCACGGTTGTGATCCGTCCTCTGCACGGCTGCAAGCCCCACCAGCAGTGTTTCAGAAGCGTTTCAGCAGCGGAGCGTTTTGCCCACCTGATTATATTTACTTGCTCAGATTTTGTTGATTAGGCCATATGGTTAAATAGTTTATTTCCTGTTTGTCTTTTTGATCATGAGTCTGCAGGGGGTCTTTTATTTTGAAAATCAACCAGATTCTCCCCGCCTTTTCTGTGTCTGACTTCCTGCCCGTTTGATCTGCTCTGTGCTAACTGACGCGGCATCCGTCAAAAATAGATGGAGCAGAGCGCCAAGCCACTTCTGGGACACGTCTGAAACATGCCGGAGCGCTTCTGGTGGAATCACAAGCATGCAGCTGCAGCGGCGCAGCCGTAACGCGACACAGACGTGCCTGGTGGAAATAGCAGGTAAGACAGCCGTTTTACATTCACAAATACACTAGTAAGTTCATCCATCTGGGGTCTAGGCCTTTTTTTCTCATTTTTGGTTCACCTGGTCTCCTAAAACCGCATGTAAAACCTCAATCCTGTAATGCACAAGCTGCAGTGATGTCGCATGAATGTATAGATAGTATGTGACCATAAAGACAAAAGGAAAAACAGGGCGGATAGTGAATGTCACAGAATTTTATTCAAAAAAAAAAAACAGAGAAACTATTGGAACAAGGTTTGTGGCATTTGAATGTTTTAAGTTCTTTCGTTTTTCATCCATAAAAGTTCCTGTCTGCTGTGAGACAGAGGGACACGTCTGCTTGTAGTGTACGGAGGTCTTGCGTCCATCCGAGGCTCACCTGCTCGTGTCAGCCTGAGCGGAGATTGGCACCAGGGGCGGATCTAGGAGCTGAAGAGATCTGGGGCTGCACCCAGAGACTGCGCTCCAAATTCTTTTTTTTTGCTTCCACGTGCAGCGAAACACCATTTTTCTTGCTTCAGCGCACACCAAAATGTTTTTGCGCCTCTACTGAAATGTCTTAAGAGTTTAAAGTGGACAAAAGCCACATATTAACACATAAATTCACACCTTAATGATGCAAACAAATGTTTTAACTCACTCAAGATTCAGTCAGCAGCTGGTTACAGTCAACTGTTCAGATCTCTGTCTTGTTGCCTCATATCTGTTCTCTTCCATCTGCTCCTGGCTGCACCTCTGCTGTCCTACACTCCTCTGTTCTTCACTCCTTTCTTCTCAACACATTTTCATTTCTCGCCCCACTTGCTCTTCACCTGCTTTCTTCACAAGTTTTCACATCTCATTTCTTTTTTCTTGGCTTCTCATCACACATTCTTCTCCTCTGTCCTTCTCTTAAAGTGATAGTTCACCCAAAAATGAAAATTCACTCAATATCTCCTCACTTCTGTGCTGATGTGGGGATGGGTGAAGATCTCCAGTTCACAAAACACTCCAGGATTTTCAGCAGAAAACAGCGTTGCAGCCAAATCCAGTACAACTGAAGTGAATGGTGACCACTTTCAAAATGTAAAAAAAGAGCACAAAAAAACCCACACAAAATGTCTACTGTTCGTGTGGGTTAATCCAAGTGTCTGTAAGCCGCGACATTCAAATTTGACCCAAAAGACGCCATTTACACCATGTTTTTAGCTGAAATGTCAACTGTAGCCTCTCAGATCAGAGCCGCATGCACACTGTTTTTTATTAGTACCTTTTATTAGTACTGTTTTTACAGTGTGATATTAGTACTTTTGCTAAAGTAAAGGATCTGGATGCTTTTTACACTCCTGGCCACCTCAGAGGAATAACATCATGTCCATATCTTGTCTGGACGGACAGACAGACAGACAGATTGACTGGTCTCCACAGATGCTGCTGTGGGAAAGTGTGCACACATATGAACGCATGTTCATGAGCAACAGGTTTATCTTTTCTGAGCAACAGATTATTAACGTTGTTGCACGTTGGCGCTCATCAAACATGGTAAAATAGTTTTATTTCATTCACGCTTCTGTCAGACACAAAGTCACAGAGCAGCCCTGGATGTGTCTGTGAGCAGGACACAGACAGACAGACTGCCACACAGCTAACATCAGACAGACAGAGGGAGGAGCTTCAACTTAATATTACTGTGAATGAATGATATCAAACTTGTAGAGGAGGAAACACAAGTTTACCTGATCACTGTTCACCACGTTCACTGTCTGTTATTTTCTCTTTAGTTCTGCTTCATCCTCTCATTAATGTTGAAAACACTGACACCAGCTTTGGCAGGAGGGAGAGCTGCGCCCCTTGCGTACCTCACGAAGCCCTACGTAACTTGCATATTGTGTGTACAGGGCCGTCCAGCTCTGACTATGTGTTATATTAAGTGTTACACCTGCAGTTTCACCTGAAATATCACCTGTCTGTGGTTCACTGGCGGCTCCTGCTGCTGCTGCTGATGGTGGCGCCGGTGGATTTTTGAAAAATTGTGAATGTCCATACTCAATGACAAGCGCAAGTGAGAGTCATCACCTCTTCTTCAGGGCAGGCTGTATGCTACATGCCTGGTGGCGGTGTATTACTGCCTCTCTGTTACTTGTACAATGTGATTTTCAAAACATAAAAGATATGGGGCTTTTGAGAAAACATTCAGGGCTTCAGCCTCAGTAGCCACCTCATAAATATGCCTCTGCTGCAGACGGTGAAGTCTCAGGCCTTCACCCTGCCCTTATTCTGTGAGACTTTTCTAAGTTAATATTCTAAGTAATAATCTAAACATTAAAAATAATTCAAAGGCAGAGATATACGCCTGTATAAGTTTTCTTAAACCTAGGACTGCCCCCTGAAAGTCAAAGATTTATATCATGAGTTGGAGAGCCCTCAGTCCACTGAGACTCTTTTGTGTGTGTGTGTGTGTGTGTGTGTGTGTTTTTGTAAGTCAGTGTGTATTACAGTTACAGGATAAAAGAGATAGAAGCTTACAAAAATGCACAGGGGGAAAACTTCAGTGAGGAATTAAGGGTAAACATATAAATATTTTTATATTAGCTGGCATACTTATTAAAAACAATCCTCATGACAACAGCTGGTGGTTAATTGATGATAGCGGGTAAAAGGAGTGGTGGTAAACAAGTTTCAGCTCTTGTTTTTTATGTCAGTCGTTACGCACAGACCAATATAACATTCTCTAAATCACCACAAACCACAAAACTAAATGTGATGTAAGTGGAGTGCATGTGACTCGCTGTCACCAGGCACTTCACCAGAGCGCAGAGCGGAGCATGCAGGGCAGGTAACGCTTGCTTGTTGGCTTGTGCTTGTTTTTGCAACTGATTGTTGCTCTAAGTGTCTGACAACATTAATAAAATGTTCGCAAGACCTGTTTTAAAGTGTAGGATATGTTTTGTTTAACCAACAACAGCTGATTTACGAATACGAATACGAATACGAATACGAATACGAATACGAATACGAAATACTTTATTGATCCCCAAGGGAAATTCATTTGTCTGTAGTCTCATCTATTTGTATAAGAATTATAGAGTCTGATGGCAGTTGGTATGAAAGATCTTCTGAAACAACAGCTGATTTATTGCTCTTGCCAAAATCCTTTTGCAAAACATCATCATCATCATCATCATCAGCTTCATTTAGACTCGACAGAAACAAAATAAAACTCACCAAAAACGTCTTGGTTTGTCTGCCCTCTGTTCCAACAGTCAACAAAAATCAGTAAATAAATGAATCCTTACTTCACAGCATGAAAGGGCGTGGAACGTGCAGGGCAGGCGACACCAGACGGCTGCTGACAGGGTTGGGAGGGTTACTTTAAAAATGTATTCCAATACATTTACTAATTACCTGTCAAAAAATGTGGTCAGTAACCTCATCCAAGTATCACAATATTAAAGTAATGTAACTTGATTACTTTACATTACTTTTGGATTACCTAAAATCTTTTAAGTTTGTCTGTGTAGATAATGTTAGCTGTTATTCTGTATAGGTAACATTAGCGCTTGGTCTGTGTAGCTTAAGTTAGAATTTGGTCCACGTAGCTTATATTAGTGGTTGGTCTGTGAAGCTAATGTTAGATGTTATTCTGTGTAGCTAACATTAGCAGTTGGTCTGTGTAGCTAATATTAGCAGTTGGTCTGTATAGCTAACGTTAGTGGTTGATCTTATCTGTAAATATTTCTTTAAATTAGATGTTGAGACAAGATAATTGCTTAATTTTCACTAAGTGAAAGCATTTTTTCAAGGCATTATGAATTGGCACCTGTCAGATGTTGAGTTGTATTGTCTGCACACTTGACATGGTAGTATATAATTTTGTATTTTAAAATCTATTTTAAAAATTGTAATCCTGCTTTTACTAAATGTAACTGTAATCTGATCATGTTTTTGTAGTGGAATACAGTAACTTTTTTTGTATCCTAATTATAATCCTGTTACATGTAAACCTGGCTGCTGCAGCTGGGTAGCTGTGCCAATGCACTATATAACTGAACTACAGGAGGACGAACACTTTTACTTTCTGACTGTCAAAATCTGATGTTTTCTCACTATAAATGATAATAAAAGGCATAAATGCATCATTGTACACTAATGAAAACATACTTATGGATATTATATTCCTGGCATATTAGCCAATAGATCCCCCTAAATCTCACACACTGGTCCTTTGAGGAAGCCCTCTGCTGGAACCCTTTTGTAACATTTAACTCAAAATTTGAATCAGCTTGGCATGATGCCTGCTGGAGATCCAAAGAATCGCTGCAGGGTATTGTTGTTGTTTTAGTGAAACTGTTTAAAAATTATTGCAAATTATATTCACCAGTCATCTATGAGAAAACTATTCCCTGTGTTCCGCCATGCATATTCAGCTCCTCAGCATTACATGGTGAAAAAGGGCTCAGCTGCAGTCAAATATCCAGAGCATGACAGACACAGGATCAGTGGTGGTCTTCCATAAAAGTTGTATTAATGTCATAGTTAGAAGAGGAAGCAATTATAGAAGAGGGACAAAATAAAGTTGTTATATAAAGTCTTCAAAACTCTTCAAAACTTGGGTTCTATTTTGTCTCATCTATCAGGCAACGAACCGTAGCAGTCTATCAAGTCATCTGCTGATCACATGATCTGTTTGATCATGTGTTTTTTAACCTTTTCTTCCCCGCTGAACCCCAGGAGATCAATGAGAAACACATTAAAGCCCCCTCCTTTTTTTTTTTTTTAAAGCAGACCTTGTTGACCCTCTCCTTTCATATCCTTCAGTTAATTTGGAATTCAAATCAACTGTAAAAAAAAAAATAAAGAAAAAGGCTTCATGCATATAATTCATACATTAAACACAAGCACCACACCATTCTTGAGGTGTTGTGGGTTTTTTTTCTAACAGCCTGAAGCTAGAGAACTAAAATTATTCCTATCCAGATGTATTGCATATGGATGAATGAACGAGTGCCAGGGAGATCAGGCGCTACCAATATGCAAATGGAGAGACTAATCGCTCCCAAAATAAAAATGACCAACATCAGCAGGATTCCTGCCTTCCTGGAACAACACAGCTGAACACTGGAGTTCAACCAGCTCGGGCCTTTGAAGGCCGATACCGGTTATTTAGTAATGAAGCTGCTGATTGCCAGTCGCTCTGTGACTTTAACATCTGCTCTGCCTCGTATGAAACATCAAACAGTTGCCTCGGGCCAAGCACATCTTCACAGAAAAGGTTAAAGCACCATTGGTTAATATTTTTATGTGAACAGTGGGTCAAATAATAATAATGTGAAAAACTCTGAGTGATGACCCACAGAGGATTTTCTGCAGCTTTTACGATAAACCAACTGCACACCTGCTCAGCTCCAAAGAGCAGACAGACACAGTTAGAGACTAGCTGATGAATGTAGTGGAGCATTTTCACAGCTAATCAGCTGGATATTTTTCTCAGGAGATGGTGGAGACCAAAAGCAGAGCTTAAAGGAGAGTGAGTATTGGACTAATATTGATCAGGTCAGTTATTAATATCAAAGTGATAATATGTCAGTATACAGTCAGTTACTATGCTTTAAAGGATCAGTGCGTAGGATTTTGTGGCATCTAGTGGTGAGCTTACAGACTATAACAAACATGTCAATATACAGTGGCCATGAAACTCAAAAAAAATAAAAATAAAAAAGCAAAACGCTCTCTCTTGAGGCAGTGTTTGGTTTGTCCATTAGGGGCTACTGTAAAAATATTGTGTAGCATGGCGCCATTGTGGAAGAGGACTCACGCCCCCTGTAGGTAGGTGTAAACATCTCTGAAAGCTTTATATGACATTTGGAGATGATCCTGGCATGACCAAGACACATGGTGCGCACTTGTGTAATTCTTGCATTTCAGTCATTTATATGATCAGCATAAAAATATGAGATTTTTTTTTTTTTTTACCCTTGAAGGCTTTTCTTCTGCTTTATGTGCATAACTACTGTCATTTTGTATTGGGTTCTGAATGCTGCCAAAAAGACACCTGTCCTACACTCAACACTGTGCCTGAACACATCCTGTGCAGATGGGGCACTAAAGCTGCTGCTGCTTTGCTAACATGCTGCTTGCACTACATCTCCTGTGTTGACACGGTGTTAGGAAAACACTGCTAATCGATAGCAGGTGTCTCAACTGATTGCATCGTTTAGACTGATGATGTCACACTGTGATCAATTATTTAGTGTTTTTGCATGTTATTCACACAGTAGGTTAAAGTGCTTTTCATGAGTTGTCTCCAACTTTGCTCTAGGTGTCAAGTCTGATGCAACAGGGAGTTTATCAGTGAGAATCCATATTAAATGTTCACAGACACCACTATAGCTTATTTAAAGGTACTATAAATAAGAATTTTAGCTTAAAATATTCAAAAAAATAAGTAAAACAGAATGCAGACAAATAAGTTTTGCCATGAGGTCAAAGACGTCTATGTGCTGTGTTGCAGAAACATCTACTGAAGTTGAGATGCTAACCAGCTAGCCCTGGCTCGTCTCGTAACATCACTTTGTACCTCATGAGTCAATAGTCCAATTGTATAACTGACCTCCCTTTCACTTCCTTCCCACATCACACCTCTCCTGTCCCCGCCTGCCATGTCTTCGTCCAGGTTGGAGCCACTGTAAATCACATCAGTACTGTTTTCCTGGTTGTCAAATGGTCTTCGTCGGCCTCAAAAACTGTGTGCAGTGCCGGTATGGCTGCTAGCTGCATGGTTTAACTACGCTAACTAGCTAATAGAAGCTACAGTTAAAAGCAGTTAATAGTTACTCTGGTGATATGCTGCCCTCTATTTGTTTGTATTCTGTCACATATCTGTATACAGGTGTGTAACAAATTTTATGTTATAGGGATGTGTGCATTTAGTCAATTACACAATTACAAGTTGCCAACCTCACTAGTCGGCACCAGAAATACTAATCGGTTAAACTATTTATCACCATTTTCTTAGTTAACTGTTGCCTCTAAGCTGTGATACAGCCACCCGCCATTAGTCGGGGCTGCGGCCCCATCAGGCGGAGCCCCTCACACCCAGCACGAATACCCTGATGGTCCACCCAACCCCGGATGTGGTTATCAGCAAAGTCAGACAGATGACAGCTCATAAAACCAGTGCAGTTTGTAGGCTGGGCCAGAATAAACTGGTATATAACCACTTGACTGGAGCAGCGTGTGACCACATTCAGCACAGACACGAACATTAACCTGCAAACAGAGCAGCTGCTGCTGCTAGTACTGCTAATGTTAGCCACTCTGTGTCAGCTAACGTTAGCTCCAGGTAAACAATGTTGTTTACCAGCAGACACTGTGATCCTTTTCAGGCTGAAAAGGTAAAGCTTTTAGTGACTTGTTGTCAGGTTTTGAAGGATTATGTACAATGTTCATATTGCACAGCACAAACTGTCTCACATTTCACCAGCACTTAAAATGTGTTTTGGTGATTGCAGACTGTGAATAACATCTTCAAATGACTCTTAAAACATACAGGATTTTATCGGACAGTGTTTAACATTATCTGTGCTCAACTTTAACTGCTTTCTGAGTGTCTTCTTACTGTTAGACTGGTCAATTAGTCTAAATTCAAATTTGCATTTAGTCGACAGGGAAATTACTCAAGAGGAACATCCCTCTATGTAACTGGTACTTCCTCAGGTATCTCAATCTCCTATTAAGATTAAGATCTCATTTGTAAGACACCTAACAACATATATAAAATATTACAAACACAGTATTATACATTTGAATTTAAAAAAAATCTGAACATTAAATACAATCATAAATAAATAAAACAAATCTAAGTCAAACATTGACATTACTCAGTTAAAACAATGGGAGTGATCTTGAATATGTTAAAAGATACTGTGTGTGTGTTTGTGTGTGTGTGGTGTTTCAACCATCAGACACGACATGGAAGTCAGTTTAATCTGGGTTGATGCTGGGTTAAAGAGTGCTGCACGCAAGCACAGACCCAGATGTGTGTGTGTGTGTGTCTGCCTGCCCCTAAAACACGACATCATGACATGGAAGCCTGCCTCAGGGGTGACACAGGGTTAATGAACGATTTAAGCATACACACCACACACACACACACACACACACACACACACACACACACACAGGCCTGCTTTGACACATGGATGATCACATCTTGCTACACACCCCTTCCTCTACTACAACTTTCTCCGCTACTTCCTCAGCCTTTCATCTATTCATCAATTAAAAATGCATGCATTCAAATGCTAGTGTTGTGTGTGTGTGTGTGTGTGTGTGTGTGTGTGTGTGTGTGTGTGTGTGTGTGTGTGTATGACTCATTCCGTGACTGGGGCATGCTTTTGACCAGCGGAGAAAGGAGGGGAATGTTCATGAATGAAATATATTCCCCTATACAGACGGGGCTGAATGGAGACACTTAACACTCAGACAGCGACACACTCACGTGAGCTCTAACACACACACACACACCACACACACACCACACACACACACACACACACACACCATCAGCACAGCAACATAGTAATATGAGTAAGAGTAATATATGAGTAATATTAGAGATGACAACATTACATTATTATTAATTCAAAAGAAAGTTGGATTATTTTAATCATAAGGATTCATTTTAAGACAGTGAGCAATAAACAGTTTTTAGATCTTCATATCACTCATTTCATTCCATTGGGAACTTTTTAGATGATAAATATTGTTAAAGTCTTCCTTACTGTATATTCAGGAAAAATCTGTTTTTACAAGCTTATTTTTTGTAGTTTTGGTCATTATTCCTATTGGTTTTGATAGGGATTTAATTCTATACTGTAATTGCTCAGAACTGAGTATATGTCAACCTAACTAAACTGGGACCAGGAAGTCCAGTTGTCCAGCCCGCCCTCACCAGTAATACAACCGTAGGCCTGTGGGCTATGAGTCTTCTGTGTAAGCAGCTTATTACAACCAAGTATGTTTATTGTTAGACTGTTGTTATTACGTAATGTTGCCTTAATCCATTTCATTCCTTTTATTCATCCTATAGTCTTATTTTTACTATGTTCTAGCGTCTTAGTTTTACTTCAACTTTAGCTTAATTTTGTCTTGCTTTTGTTTGGCCTCATTGTCTTGGCTTTTGCCTCCAGGGCATTGTGGGTTGTGTTTTTTTTCCTTTCACTATCAAAATACTTTGTAAACTCTGTTTTTAAAGGTGCTATATAAATAAATCTATTATAAAGAGAGCAACACCACATCCTACTTCATGTATACAAATGAATATCATCATTATATATAAAAAACCTGACAGTCCATTTGGGTATTACTCATATTGATGAACAGACCCACTGGGACCCTAATCAATCCAATTAGTGCCGGCCGACTCATGTGCCAGGTCTGTTTTCAGTTACACGGAATTGAGAGGACTGTGAAGACCACTACTCTATAATATAAGATAGTATACTTCTACTATGCTAGTAGGAGGGGGCATGCTTGCCAACCCTTCCAATTTTCACTGGGATTCTCCTTATTTCTTCTGATTTATGGCAAATTTCCACACTTTATTTCTCTTTTCCTTATCACAACCTCTTTCTGGCACTGTACAGTGTGTGTACAGTTTCCACCTTGACAACAATACAGCAAGGTACACCAAACCAGACTTTCTGGACAAAAAATCCCATTCGTTAAGAAAAGTTTTAAAAGAATGGGGCATGCATTTTGTTAAAATGGAAGGGCAAAAAATAAATGAATGAAAAAAAAAAAAAAAAAACTGATGAATATTAGTTTATGCTAGAGCAGTGTTTTCCAACCCTGGTCCTCAGGGACCCCCTGCCATGCATGTTTTAGATGTTTCCCTGCTCCAACACACCTGATTCAAATAATCAGCTCATCATCAAGCCTCTGCAAAAGCCTGATAATAACCTGATCATTTGAATCAGGTGTGTTGGAGCAGGGAAGCATCTGAAACATGCGACAGGGGTCCCTGGGGCTATTTAAAATTAAAAGTATTTAACATAAAATGCTGTTGCAGTGTATTTATCTTTTTTGCAGGAAACAAAGTCAATGAAACTCACGTTTTTTTTTTTGTTTGTTTTCGAAATCCTCCCTGTTTTTGCTGGGGTAGCGTATCCTGATACACACATCAATAAGTCAGCTAAATTCAGTCTAAAATGTTCTTGACCAACACATTATAATGTCATGAGAGGTCGGAGCTTTTCTCTTGGAGCTCTGAGGTGTGGATGCAGGGAATGAAGACTTTGCTTTCCAACTTAAATTCACCATATTGAGCCTTCTCATAACAGGACAACTTATTCTCAGCAGATAAACAAAACCAGAACAGATATTTAAATCAAAATTGAAGTTAAGTCTCTTCTTTCTAACAAAACCAAAGGACTGCTCCTCTCTGTTCACCTCAGAGCTGTCTCTGCTTCACACGCTTCCTCACTCCAGTCTCTGCACCGTCACTGGGGCAATCAGCTCATCTGGTTCAGCTGGGTAGCAACCTTTGTCCAGACTGCCCTCCTGACTATGGGTTTTGTAGTCCTTTAATGGATGCCATGATGGGTTGTAGTCCTTGCTGCAGCCATCAGGAGGGGATGTATCTCCCCTCTATGACACAACCTCTCATGACATCACAGCATACACTTTATTAGGTACACTTGTTCAATTGCTCGTTAACGCAAATATCTAATCAGCCAATCACACGGCAGCAACTCAATACATTTAGGCATGTAGACATGGTCAAGACGACCTGCTCAAGTTCAAACCGAGCATCAGAACGGGGAGAAGGTGATTTAAGTGACTTTGAACGTGGCACTGGTTGTTGGTGCCAGACAGGCTGGTCTGAGTTTTCAAAAAGTGCTGATCTACTGGGAACAGTAACTCAAATAACCAGTTGTTTACCACCAAGGTATTCCGAAGACCATCTCTGAACGCACAACAGTCGAACCTTGAAGCAGATGGGCTACAGCAGCAGAAGACCACACCGGGTGCCACTCCTGTCAGCTAAGAACAGGAAACTGAGGCTACAGTTTGCACAGGCTTGCCAAAATTGGACAATAGAAGATTGGAAAAATGTTGCCTGGTCTGATGAACAGGCATGGATGTGCAGGTGACAAATCTGCAGCAACTACGTGACGCTATCGTGTCAATATGGATCAAAATCTCTGAGGAATTTTCCAGCCCTTGTTGAATCTATGCCACAAAGAATTAAGGCAGTTCTAAAGGCAAAAGGGGGTCCAACCCGCGTACTAGCAAGGTGTAACTAATGAAGTGGCTGATGACTGTGTAAGCATTATCTGATCTGATGCCACTATAGACAGGATATTATTGGTTTGTGCCTTCAAAATCCATTATGCATCTTCTGATCTCACACCACGACACTTAATGTCCAGGCTCAAAACCAGCTTGGTTAGGTTGAGGGAAAGATCGTGGTTTAGTTTAGTTTTTTTCATTATTTAAAAGTCACCAAAATGCAGAAGAATTCTCTCAATTTTTTTTGTTTCAAAATCCTTCATATTTTTGAGGTCTCAAGGTTGGCGAAGTATGGGATAGTTTGCACTCACTGACACACACCTGTACTAACATTAGGTGCATGAGAGCAAAGACAGAGAAAGAGTCATTATAGAAGATTGTTCGCTGACAAATTCCATATAGAATTTAGTGTGGGCCTTTTGTATTGTGTTGCAGTTGTAGCCAAAATTACGTAGTATTGGTTTTTATGATATATACTCCTTAATCTCACAGCTTTACTAACATGTCTAAAAAGGGATTGTCATGCTTCTGCCCAATAATGATCATGTGAATGCAATGAAACGACTTGCTACTTCGCATCCTGCCCACCTTCACCCCTTTGGCCAATCAGTGTCACTTGAGGTGCATCATTTCTCCAAGTTTCCTCACAGTCTGATCAGTGCAGTGTGAGACACTGTGTGGTGGATGGACAAACTAACAAATACATGGGAGGAGATCTATAGTCACCCCCCCACTGTGGAGAAATAAAAAATTTAAACCAGGCCACTTTATTTTCGACAAATAAGAGTAGCAGCCATTCCATTAGCTGCAGCAGCAGTATAATTAAATGCCTGGTGACAGCCATTTAACAGCGATGACCCGGGGTCTTGATGCTTTAAGTGGCGGAGCAGAGGTGTGGCGGCGGCTCATAGCAGTTCATGGCAGGTTGTAACAGGTATTGGTTTGATGCTAATTGGGGCGGCATTGCAGTGGGCAAATAAGGCAGTGCTAATTGGCGGTCAGGGACACATTTCAAGGACATCTCAAACAGAGGCATCTGCCGCACTCCTGAGCAACGGCAAACAAACACACACACACACCCGCACCATCCTTGGACAAACAGTGGCATCTGTGCTTCTCAGCGGCAGTCCGAGGCTGAGCAGAATGCCTGGTTGTGTTCTGCGATGAGCTACGCTATCTTTCTGAAGGGATTCCACATTCGCCATGACTTTATCTGTTGAGACGGTGACTTCATATGGGTGTCTGGGTCCACGCGTTCGTGTTTGCATCACTCCGATCCTGCATGCCACAGATGAGTCACTGTCAGTGAAAAGGGAAAGTTGCAGGCATGCAAAGGGCAAACTCATCAAGCCCAGAAACCCGGCAGGATGGAAAAACACAAAAGCCTCCATCTCTCTTCCAGACTGCTAAGAGCAGGATTAGGCCTTCTTACCGCAGAACAATGAGTGGACTCTTGTGCTGATAACATAATGTTAATCAGTAATACTTTTTCTCCCCTTCGTCTGTTGGCGTGGGCTCCATGCTCACTGTTAACTGTTTGAGAGACACAAGCAACATCCATGCCATCACCCCATGATGTGATGTACTAACAGATGGTGAGGCCAGGAGGCTCCAGAGGGCCAGTGATTCCTTTATTTCTTCAGTGTAAAGCACAGGAATTTAAGGGCTGTAGGGTTGGATTTGGGATGGACTTAATACAGGTTTTTAATCTTTATTGTCCTCTGGTTGTAGAGGAAACTTTTGAATTTCTTGGTCTAAAGGCTGTTAGAGAACATTTTCCACTCAACCAAAAATATAATCATAATTATACTGCCACTTCATGGTGCCTCTCAAGTCAATTCAAGTCAAATTTTATTTGTGAAGCTAAAAAGTCACAATTTGCTCCAGTGGACTTTACAATGTGCACCACCCTCTGCCCTGTAAACCCTCAAAAGAGTAAAGAAAAACTCCCCAAAAATCCTTTTAACAGGGAAAAAATGGAAGAAACCTCAGGTGGCCCTTTTCCATACACAGAGCTGGCCTGGCTCGACTTGGTTTTACTCTGCATGTCAGCCCAGCACAGCAGGGGTTCACATTTCTATGACAACAGGGCTACCCACTTGAAGGTGTGTCTTCTAACTGAAGACAAGGTCAAGGAGGCTCGAGTTGAGCAGCTGTAAAGCTGTGGATAAACTGTTCATATACATCTCTGGGATAAACACAATATTTCCTTAAATTCTTCACAGTAAAAGTCCTGTGTTTTTTCGATACTTAAACACTTTAATTATGAAGCAGCACAAACAGGAAATGTTTTCATTCGGGGGTTTCATTAGCAGTAACTTAACACAACTCCGACACAGCTGAAAGCGAATGTGAAAGGGAAGATACCTGAAAGTACAAACGGCGACACAGGAGTCGCAGGGTTGGCCACAGTTGACGAGACGTCACCACAGCTCACTTGGAGGAGGGTCAGCTTCGCTTTGGCCACACTTCAGAGTGGGTCCATCTCGGGTACAGCTGGGCATAGCTCAGTGCGCTGAAAGTGACAATGAAAATGCAGTTCTGCGAGGTATGGTTCGGCTCGGCACAGCCAAAAGCACCAGTGGAAGAGGCCCAAGGAGAGCCACAGAGAGGTGTGCAATAGATGTTGCATGTACAGAACAAAGTACCACAAGAGATGCAATATTTAAGACATAGTTTGTAAAACATAGAATTGTATATGACAAGAATGTGAGTCCGTGTCCATGTCCGGTGTTGCCCATTTGACCCGAGTCCTCGTCTCCATCATGAAGATTTCAGGTGTCACCTGCAGGACATGAGCCTCACAACATCCCTCCACCATGGAGCCCTGGAGGGCCACAGAATCACATTAACAATAACATTTTGATAACAAAATTACTGAAAACATTAAATAATTTTCCCCCTCTGCTCTGTATATCCCTCCCTCTGCTGAATTATTTTTCATTCCCGGTGGGGACAAAATTTATCCCTGTATTGTAGACCCTCACAGAGCCTCAAAGAGACTATTTATAACCTGACAAACCGAACACATTCTGTCTGTCTGAGTCTCTGCCAGTTTCAATGCTATGGACAGCACCACAGCAATACAAGCACCCCGAAGTACAGTAAGCCTTTGGTGTCAAGCTCCAGGACGTAGAGGAACAAGGCTGCACCACACTGTGAGAAAATACAGTTGGTTTACAGCAAACAAAATCCAGTCTTTTAAGTTTTTTGGAATAATTACTAAAGCTAAAGCCCGATCAGACACGAGCAGTTTTTGCAGTTTGAAGCGTCTATGAGCGCAGCAGACAGACAGTCAAACAGGGAGAGGGAGTGCTCATGCGGACTGACAGCTGCATAATATTTTCAGGTTCAACTATGAACTCTTCATGAAGTCATCTAACATTTGATTGTGTGCTTAGTTATAGCTGACCTAAAACATACCGATGTAAACTTACCTGAAACCAGTCACATCATAGTGCACTCTGGTAATTAAAAAACAGCACTAAACCTCTGAATTTAGCCAGTTATTTCATCACTTTTACACCACACCACTTACTCATTATGGGGCTTGCAATAATTATCAGGTAACATTAAATATTACACAAACTTTATTTAAAGATTCTGCTCGTGACAAAGGAGGTACTGGATCCAATTAAATATGTGCTGATCCCATTCTTGGAGCTCCCCGATTCCTGTTGTGGTTGAATACAGCAAAAAAAAAAAAAAAAAAAAAAAGTTCTGGAAAGGGGGATTTAATTCTGGTATGTTAGATTAGCATTTAACCTTTTCCTCTGTTGTGTGTATTATTACATTACCTATGTGTTTGCATTACAAAAGTAAAAGGCATGCAAATGAAAATATCACACTACTTCATTAACTTTTTTTTTAAAGGATTAAAAACATTCCTGCAATTGCTGTGTTTAAGTCATGATTCTTATTAAGGCTCCTAATTATTCTATAAATGCTACTTTAACATCTGTAAGGAATAAATGTTTTGCTTCTGTTTTTTTCACAAATCGCACCCTGAATATAACTTAATTCATCATCGAAACTGATGTATAGTTCAGCATCGGATTTCATTCATCAGTAAAAGTAGTGTTGGTTGATATGTTAAAATTTTCCAACCGGCCATCATCAGCATTGCTGATATATTATATCAGTGTTTATGTGTGTGTATGTGTTTGTCAACTCAAAATAATGCAAAACAAAACTGACCAAAACTTTTTCGGTTAGTCTTTTCACCGCTTCTGCGTTCACCACCCCTAGTTTTGTCCAAATAGAAGCTATATGCGCTGCATTATATATGAAAATATTCTTGGTCTACAGGCTGTCCTCCCACTCATTCTTCAGCTAAGTGAGTGTGCACTGTGCAATATACTGTCGCTGAGCAGCAGAGCTCACTCGTTCTTTGGAGGCACACCATTAAAATAGTAAAATAAAATGACAAAATCACCCAAATAAAAACAACCAGCGATGACTCAGCCAATCGCTGATCACCAATATATTCATCCAATCACCCAACCCTAAATAGAAGTATCGCAGCTCTGGACAGAGGTGCTGTACATTACAAAGGTAACTGTGTTTACATTCTTTCATTTAGTCTGTGACATAGAGCAACCTGTCTAGCTAACAACAGAAAACAACAGTAATCATAAATGTATGTCATGTTTACTATTTTTCATTCCCTTTGTGATGACTGCAACAATTGTTGTCAGCAAAAACTATATGGGTAAGATTGCTGAGCCTACCTTATCTTCAACTTGGTGTAAATTATTTTTAACTTCAGTAATTTCCACCTGTGCCCAGAAAACAAATCAGATCTTGCTGAAGACCATAGATACTGTAACCATCTCAAAGATCTCTGTTTTGTGTTTTTGGACACAGATGGCGCTGACACACTCAGTTGTCAGTCATTAATTCTCGACACAAGCAAAGACCTGAAAAAAACAGTACGCAGCATCACACAAAAGTGTGTTGAAGAGTGATTTTGTTGTGTTAGCTCTGCCTACCCTCTCGGGAGGACCAACCACTGTTAGGTGATGGAAACCCAGCTGTGCAGTGCTTGTGATTTTTCCCTGGAATGTCAGATAGACATAGACGCCAAGTTTGTAATACTGCAAATGCAAGGGCTTTCATCAGTGGGCCACATGCTCAGTCAGCATTGTGTTACCTCATTCAGTGATAGTGACTTAACATTTTTTTTAAAGGAACATCTGCAAGATTATTACTTTAATGGACAAGTATAAATCCTTACCCAATCTTGGGGGACAAACTTTTTTTTTTTTGCATTAAGCATGCCACACATTGATGGTGTGAATCAGAACTCATTCATCACAAAAAAGCAAAGTTGGAATTGCCCTAATTCAGCAAGGCACTGTATTAAAGACAACTGTTTTGCTGGTGGGAAGCTGGTGAGGGATCATGGTGGCCTGGATCTCGACTTGTGAATCTCCTAACTGACAGGTGAAAAAGAGGCAGCTGGTGACTCCATGGGTGGGGAATCTGTCTACACCTTCAAGAGCAACACACAACGGGGGCCAATGCAGAGAGTTGAGTCATTTGACTCGTGCCAAATTCGAGACAGATGGGTGTTTTCAGTTATTCTGGCTAGTTAGACCTCTGATCAGATGGGGCAGAGTTATGCTATGTGAGGTTGATGTATTACATACACCAATGAAAATAATACAGGCAATTGCAACAAATCTAACTAAAGAGTCAGGAAAATATCAAGTCTATCAGGTCTTCTTGGGTCCAAAATTCTGTGCCTCAATCCAGACATAAACTACCCACACCAAACCAGATCCGTCTATTATTTGAAATCGGGGACCCTGACCTATGCATGATCTTGAGACACAGACCCAATGAGCACTGATTTCACAGCTGATTGGTACTAACAAGTTACCTGACATGCCAGATGGGAAGTTGTCCTGAGAAACTGTTTGGGAAAGGGCAGGCAAAAACACTTTGCAGGTGATTAGATGAACCTGTCTATCATGTCTAACATGGATTAACTTCAACCAGTCAGATTAATGCTTCTTGCCTGGACTCTTGTGTGATCTGTGATTTGTGGGTGTTAGGAGAAGTTTCCTCTTAAAAACCAGAGGCAGAACCATTATATATGCAGATAATGCAGATGCATTAGGGCCCATGACCAACCGGGGCCTGTGCACACAAGCCCCTAATAATTTACTATATAGACGCCTATGACCTGTGATGTAAGTAGAATTCATTTATTATTTTATTTGACAAATAATCAACCGACATACTTATGTTTTTTGTTTATTTGCTAATGCCAACAAATAGACATGAATATTGTTATCAATGCAAAGGTGTGTCGTCACCTGTTAGTTTACTGTATTTTCATCCATGTTAAGGTGCGGCGTCAACTATTAGTTTACTGTATTTTCATCTGTGTTAAGGTGCTCTGTCACCTGGCCGTCACCTGTTATTTTAATGTATTTTCATCCATGGTTGGTGCGCCATCACCTGTTAGTTTACTGTATTTTAATCTGTGTTAAGGTGCGCTGTCACTTATTAATTTTCATCTGTGTGCAGGTGTGCCGTCACCTGTTAACCTGTATGTTTTTCATCCATGTAAAGGTGCGCTGTCACCAGTTAGTTCTTATATGTGAGAAATTGCTATGACAGCGATAATTCTTCAATCTGTTATGGTGCCCCAACAACAGATTTTGTCAGGGAGGCTAGTTTATCACAGTGATGCATTTCGCTGTTGTTGGGCATTTTAAAGAATTCACTGACATTACATTATATTATGTCTGATTGTGATGGGCAGGGCCCGCTTTGATAATCTTGCATTAGGACCCAGTGCTGACTTGTTAAACTGTTAAAAACAGTTAGTGAATGAAGCCCATTACACACTACATCACTACAGTTGAAGCTTTGACTCTAAGAAGTTGATTAGGTTTAGAGTTAGATGATGGTTTGGGGAACCTTTGGTGTCATGGGTACCGTAATAAACAAGTGTTTAAGGTAGGGGAGCGAAGAAAGAAACCGGTGTTGACTGTTGACATTTTCTTGAGTCATCCATCTACCCTAACGTCCTCCCTGGGCAGACTAAAACAACACTGTACAACTTCATTCTTTACTCCTGATGGCAAAGTCATATCGCCCTGTCACTTGGAACAAAAAAATATGTTGTTTTGAGGCATTTGCTGAGACGACTGATGCTGTCACTTTTTTTTTTTCTTTTTTTTTTGGGAAGACAGTCCAGTGATGTGTGTCGTCCTTCAGCGTGTCAACAAAGGACGCTAGCAATGATAAGGACTGTAGTACAGAGAATTGGTCAATGTTATGTAAGAGAAAAAATGGGTAACAATGTAAAAAGAGATTAAAAGTTGACAAAGTATCAGCCTTCAAAAGTTGAGTTCTCCAAGACGCACTGTGGTGGAATTTTCTTCTATTTATCTGTATGCAGTGAATACTATACATTAGTGGTCCATAGACTTCAGTGGTCTGACAGTTGAACTTGTACTCTGTGTGGTAGTCGCAGGTCAGAAAGGTCTTGCAGCGCTGTGTGTCTGAAGGGACCATTGCATGACTGATTTTCCAGTCTGAAGAAGTGTGTGTGTGTGCGCTCACCAACTGGTCAAGTTACTCCAGTCTCTTCTCTCCTCTCTGACTGCACGCCTCACTGGGCTAACACTGTCTGGAGCTCCTCCTGTGAGCGTGTGTGTGTGAGAGAGTGTGTGTGTGTATTATAGAGAGAGAGAGAGACAGAAAGAAAGACAGCCAGCCCCTGGGAAGTAGGATGGTGTGATAACACTCAGAAATGATAGTTTAGCCCTGGAGAGCACTTGACACGCAATATCTCCTTCCTCAGATCGACACGCACACACACACAAACACACACACACACACACACACACAGCTGTCACAGTGAAGGGTAAACAAGCAGCGCCAAGGGCTTTGAGAGCAGGCAGGGAGAGGAGACTCGGCCTCATCTGTATGTGTGTGTGACGGTGTCGGCGCGTGGGTGGGAGTGGCGTCTGTGTGTATGTCTGTGTGAAACATAAGTAAAGTGGACCAAATTGAGTATATTGCCACTCAAACAATAGACAGTGTGAGGCCAGAGAGGAAAAAAAAAAAGCACACAGTCAACGTGGACACGCAGCTTCTAGATCTCATCTCACCTCCTGTCTGAGTTTTCCCAATTCCCCTCCCACCTTTCACCAGCAGACAGCGTGATGGAACACAAAAACGTCAAACAATATGGGCACGTCAGGTGGCATGGCAGCGTTTAAGGCTCGACATACTGTATGTTTCATGCATAAGACTCTAGGCTTTTGTTGTGAAATGGTCTGAGTTGCCGCCGTTGAGCCTGGTGCCCTGAAAAATTGTGAAATTAGCAGGGTGTGTATAAATGCAAATAGGAGCTCTGTGCACAAAATCAATTTTCCCACTGTGAAAAGCTTTACGTGAAGGAGGCGCAGAATTATCTAATTACCCCACTGGCTGAATGTTTTCTTGTGTGAAGAAAAATAACTCCTGATCACTGAATCTGGGACAAGATGACCTGCTAAACCTGCTAAAGCAAGTGTTTTCTGCAGTTTTAGTCTGAACTCATTCCCACTGATAGGTGTGTATGTTACACCTGCACCAATCATAGTTTTCTATTATAAACCGTGTATAGATCCTGATTGGTTTGACTACTTTACAATGTATACTGTCTATTATCAGCTTGTTCTTGTTCCCCAACGCGTTAAATACGGCAGCTTGGTCACTGTCGATGACACTGTGGGTACACCTCTAAAGGGATTTTCACACTGCGTATTCTTATCCCTGGGTTATCCTCAGCCCTGAGCTAAGTGTTAACCCTGGGATGAGTCAGCCCCTTTTCACACACACATTGTTAACTCAGGGTTAAGCTAAGCAAGCATTAATTGTGAAGCATTAAGTTTTGTGTTAACCTTCTCCTTCCAATCTTTTAGCCCTGTTTCACACTGGCAGCTTTTAGCCCTGGGTTAAGCCGATTTTCAGGGGATAACCCTGCAAATTATGAACTAATCCTGCTCTGGAGTCAGGGTTAGCCCACTTTGGAATGTTCCACTATTGTTCCAATGTGAAAGCTCTTTTAGCCTAAGCTAACAGCTCCCTTAGCTTGGGGCTAACTGCTCTCTTAATCTGGGGCTAAGAGACTGACTCTCCTCCAGTTCTTCTAATCCAGTGCCCCAGGTTGAGCTCATCAGAAGTTCAGTCCTCCCCACATCTTGACCTTCAGCCACCCCTTCACCACCACCAGTGTCTAGACTCCATCGGGGAAGGGGGGGGGGTTCCTTTACTAATCACAGCTTCATTACCCCCTTTACACATGATGATGTCAGGATGGGGTCTAATCGCCAAAGACTTTTCACATTTCTCATCTCAGTTATGCACATGTCAATTAAATATATTTTGTACACTCAGAACAAAGTCTCTCCCGATTCAAATGCAGTGTGAAAAGCCCTCATTTCTTTAACATTATCTTAAGCAATTTATATTACCTACATTAACTTACATAATATATAATTATTTTAATATGAACCATGGTCTTTTCCTAAACTTAACCAAGTAGTTTTGTTGCCTAAACCCAACCAAATTTCAAAGTCTACCCAGACATTGCATATTTATTATTGCTAAATTGACAGTGGAGCTCGGCACATTTGAAGCGTAGGGACACTGACTAAGCTGCAGTATCTTTACATGCAAATATATTGTAGAATTATGCAGAACAGTACAGTATATACCATTACCATGCAATGAATGTATATAAAAGCAGCACTTTTGTGTTGGTTGCCATTTTTCATGAGCTGAAGTGTAAGATCTGAGACTTCTTCTGTGCTCACAAAAGGTTTATTTCTTTCAAGTTTTGTTCACAAATTTATTCAAATCCATGTTAGCGAGCACTTCTTTGCCAACATGATCCAACCACCTGACAGGTGTGGCATATGGAGATGCTGATATTGCACAGGTGTGCATTGCACTGATCACAATTAAAGGTAATTTTAAAATGTGCATATCTTGAAAACAACATTTTTTAGACACTGAACTATGATTATTTCACATTGGGCTACAGATGCCTTTTTTCCCAGGGGGGCAAAGTCATGACCCATCCTACTCTGCCTCTGATTTGCTCTGATATTCTTACCCGAGCCTGAACCAATCACTCCTCATGACTAAACCTAACCAACCCAAACAATGAAGGCAACAAGCACTAGCCAACCAGATGCGGAGTAGGGCAGGTCAAGACTTTGCCCTCTTGGTGAAAAAATGGTATCTGTAGCCCTGTGTAAAATAGCCATAGTTTAGTGCCTAAAAAAATATTTTTTCAAGATAAAAATGCACATTTTAGAGTGGTCTTTTATTGTGACCAGTCCAAGACACACCTGTGCATTAATCCTGGTGTTTAATCAGCGTTTCTATATGCCACAACCTGTCGGGTGGATGGATTATCTTAGCACAGGAGAAGTGCTCACTAACACAGATTTGAACAAAACTGTGATCTTTTTTTCAGCTGATAAGGAATGGGAGCAACGACAATATATTTGCTGGGTGTAAATTCCCTGTGTGTGTTCTTTGCAATCATTTGCTCAGGTTACTGATAATTGATCCGCAGTATCGCTGTTTGTTTGGGCTGTTGATCAGCGTTTCTCTTCGAGAACTGAGCCTAAAACAGTGCAGCAGCTGCTCTGTGCCAGCCGGCTTGTTGTTTCTTACTGAATCATACTCCATGACTGGGAGCTTATCGGAGTCCCAGCTGACGAAGTCCCTGCTTGAAACGCTTGAAACTAAGCTACCAATAATGCTCTAAGTTGGTAAAATCCTGCTTCTGTCCAAATGAGCATTTAAGATAGTGTCTGTGTAAAACATCTTTCTACTTTCAGCTACGACTAATGCACTGGGATAGTCAAGTTTCATTCTATTTAAATCTATTCCATTGTGAGTAAAATGCTGATTTTCAGATGTCATTCACAGAAAAAAATACCTGTCTACCAATCATTTTCTTTTGAGACTTTCCATCTCTGGAGAGGAACCATCTGCTGTTTGTCTTATGCACGATATTTGTGAAATCATATTATTACTGGAGCAAAATATAAACAGAATATGGACCACTGTACTGTAGATGCGGAATAAATAATTACTCACTGTGTTGAAATGATCAACACACAAAGGAGAACCCTTTTTTTCACTTCCAGTTGGAACCATTTCAGAGAGTTCTACCTAGAACCCAACATAAAGAGTTATACCTACAACCGTCTGTGAGAGGTTTCACCCTGAACCCCCTATGAGAGAACTCTGTGGTGTAATGTTTCCACCCAGAACTCACTCTGGAGGTTCTATCCAGAACTGTTCCTCCTTCTAAGGGTGTCAACAAAAACCTACCCGGGGGTCCTAAGGAGAACCCTTTTATATTCCGAAGGTTTTATCTAGAACTCACCAATTGGGGTTCTGTTGAGAATCTTTTAATATTCCAAGGGTTTTAACTAAAACACAGTGAGAAGCTTCTACCGAGAACCTTTTTATATGCCACATGTTTTATCTACAACCCACCCATGGGTTCTATCAAGAACCTTTGATGTTTCTACCTTTTATATTATGGTACAAAATCCCTTGACAAATCCTTAACAAAAGAGTTGCTTGAGGATTCCATCTATTCTTTTTCTTTAAAAAGGGTTCTTTGGGATGAAAGGAGTCCAAATAGAAACATTAGTCTTACCAAGAACCCTTGACAAACACTTTATGCAAAAAAAAAAGAGTTCTTCAGAAGCAAATGGTTCTAGGTATAACCTCAGCCCTCCAGGAAGAACCCTTTTAGGAGTCTTATTTCAAAAAGTGTACACAATAATAAATTAGAGTGTCTTAATTATGTAGCATTATGAGTCCTCTGTAGTCTCACTTTGTGATTTACATGCCATATGACAGCTGGACAAAGATTTTGACTTCTGCACTTTTAAGCAGGAATTGGGATGAGTAGACCATCTGGCAGCTTAGCACTTAGCTGAACTTTAAGGGACATCCTCACCAGAAAGCTGAAAGCACTGGTCATTTGTTCAGATGCTTAAAATGACCTAACTTTACCTTTTCTCCCAGCCAGTCTCTTTTATAATAATGTCTGGCCCCTCTAAGTTACAATGGTAGACGTAGGATTATAATATACCAACCCCATCCTCACCAGAAAAATGGTTGTTGAGGAAACCAGAGGTATTGTCCTGTGTGAAACCAAAAGTCAAAGTTCACTTATTTAAAGTGATGTGACATGATGTGATGTGACATGATGTGATCTGACGTGGCCAGGGGTGTAAACTCAGTATATCCACCAGTTTGAAATGAGGCTGAGCATTTACTCGCCTGTTTTCAGATCAAATAGTAAAACTGTATTCATCACTACATGCCCGAACGCAACATAACGCAATGCAACGCAACACAACGTAAGTAAGTAACATAATGTAACATAAGGTAAGGTAAGGTAAGGTAAGGTAAGTGCTTCCGGTGCCTAATCTTAGACAAACTATGATGTTTCACATTGTTAAACATGTGATTAATGCCACGTGACTAACATCACATGACTAAAGTAACTGACTTATTTAACCCAAAGACGTGACGTGACACGACGTGATGCATTGTGATGCGACGTGACCTGATGTTATGTGAAATGCTTTTGGTGCCTAAACTTATTTTAACCTGTGTGGCGTGGCGTGCGTGCGTGGCGTGGCGTGGCGCAGTGCAGGGAGGGTGTAGCGTGGCATGGCATGACCTGACCTGACTTGACACGGTTTATCCACCACTTTGAAATGAAGCTGACAGGTGTTTCCTAACACCTAAAAAAAGTACTTTTGGTCCCTAAACCTGACCAAACTACGATGTTTCACATCATTAACCAGTTTGATGCCATGCGACAAACATCACATGACTAAAGTAACTTATTTTAACCCAAACATGATCTTTTTCTAAACCTAGTAGTTTTGGCACCTAAACATAACCAGTGTACACGTTTAACATCAAGTGATTGCTTAACTTGCTGCCTGTTGATGGTACTGTCTAACAGTCTCACATGTCAGTTTGGTAATCATTGGCAATCAACTCATTCTGTTGTTTAGTCATGAGGATGTATTGACATACCATATGGTTGAGGTGGATGGTTGGCCGTACAAAGAATGTGACCTTGACACCAAAGACTGCCATTTAACATGGCCGATGCTCCTTTTTTATCAGTCCTTAACCATGACCACAAACATTCTTACCTGAACTTATCTGAACCAGAAAAATGCTCATATGGCTCATTCTGAAATGAACACACAAACAGCCTCTAAAGTAGGACTTGTCAAATATTCAACATTAGCTGTGATAAAGATTTACAGGTGCTACACACTTCGAGGCTAATAAGGGCAACTTAAAAAAACGCAGAGCTAAATGTTACAAAAAGTGAGGAATAGGTATCACTGTACCAAAGGTAAACTTCTGAATTATTTGAGCGTTCTGCGGAGGAGGCTGGAAAAACTCAAGTAGAAATGAAAAATGATGCCTGAGCAAGGATTTTTACAAGCATCCTTTTGCATTTGTCAAATTACACTTCACCAAGGACAAGTGCTACTCTGTAAGCAACAAAGCAGAAAATCACCAAGAAAAGATACACAGAGTGAAAGGCACGGAGACATATGACTTCTGCAAGATGTGCCGGAGAACCGAAGCTGAAAAACTGAAACTGTGCGAGAGCATTGTCAGCCTCGGGGCACAGTGGAGGCCTCTCTCAGGTACACAGGTACACCAGATGTTTGAGGCTTTATGGAAGCTCATGAATGAAGCCTGTGAGACACAAACAACCCAACACTTTAATGCAGGCTGCATATAGAACAATGAGTCTTACCAAACAGATCAACTATAATGTACTTAACTAATTGACAGAATATTATAAAAAGCAAAGTTCTTTCTTTGTGCTTAAAACTGACAGATGTGAAATTCAAATTCGAAGGCCCTAGCATGCCTGAAGGACATTCTTGTCAGCTACAAAACAAGCCTCACAGAAGGCTGTTACACCCGGGGGCACAATCAGGTACTGAAGTGTCTAGCAGCTACACTGGAGAGTAGATGGACAGTCATCAACACCCTGCCTTCCCAGTCATCTTATCCTGCATCTGCAGGAGAGTTCATCCAAGAAGTGCCAAGAAACCCAAGGATGGCACTTCCGAAGAAGAGGCCAATAGCAGCACGGGATTGGAGGTTTTTGGTGGGCCCAGAACAGAGGCTCTGCTTCCAATGTAAGATTGCCACAACCAACCTCATGCTTTGGTCCACCTCACTTTGCCTACATCATAGAGCTTGGAAGGATGTGGGTGAGGCCTACAAACATAAGGGGCTTGAGTACACTGAGGTGGGCTAAGGTTTGCCCAGTGGAACTTGGAGGCATGTCAGCTACTAAGCAATGCCCAAAATCAAGCCACGCTTTGAGAAATGAGGGTTCCTGAATGACTGAGGTTCTTTGTAAGACTACGAGTTCCATTAAGAACCATTTTTATCCAAATTGGAAAAATAGTTCTTCACAGTTGGTTAAAAGTAATTACAATGGTATTTGTATCATAGATTGTTAAAATGTTGGATGACCACAATATACAATCTATGGGATTCAAGCGTTATGGTTGAAACCCTTGGATAGATTCTAGATGAAAAACTGGAGTATAAAATGGTTCTCAGAAGAACACCCTCGGTGGGTTCTAGATGAAACCTTTGCAATATAAAAGTTTTCTTGGTAGAACCTTCTGGGTGGGCTTACTAAATAATGGGATTCCTGATGGAACCCCCTAGGTGGTTTCTAGATGAAACCATAGGAATATAAAAGGGTTCTCAGTAGAACAACCTGAGCGGGTTCTGGGTTCTGCTTAGTACTCTTAGAAGGTGGAAAGGTTCTGAATAGAATACCCAGAGAGGTAGATATTTATCATTACACTATAGAAGGATTCTCTATAGAACCTGTCATCGGAGCTTCTGGTTTCAACCTTTTACACTTAGTTCTAGATATAACCCATTATGTTGGGCTCTAGGTATAACTCGATGAAAGAGTTCCAGGTGGAACCAGGAACAAAAACGGGTTCACCTATGGAGACAAGCTGAGGAACCCTATATGGTTGTACCTTTATTTCTAAGAGTACACCAAAGCCCTCTCCAGTGCTGCTGAAAGTTCAAACCAGTGGCTGTGGATTAAGAGGAGAAACGACACCTGGGCTCTGAAATATCATCAAGAACAAGATGACGTCGGGGTGTGTGAGCCTGAAGCCTCATCACTGATCCCTCTGGAACCCTTTGATTGGGCTCATCAGTGAAATGCTGAGGATGGAGGGTGCCCACTTCAAAACCCTGAGATGTCATTATCATCCCCACTAGAACAGCAAGGTCTCAAGCAATGTGCAAACAAACAAGGGGTTGTATCACAAGTCCTACAAACACACTTAACTAATTGACAAAATATTGAAAAAGCCAAAAGCCTTCTGTGTGTGCTTAAAACAGTCAGATATGAAATTCAAATTCAACAGAAGAAAACAGACAACTGATTTGAAATTTAATATCTGGACCTGGAAAAGACATTTGGTTCTCACAATCCAGTGACCTGCAATCGATTTCCTTAGAGTCAGAATCTAGTTAAAGTCTATTTCCAAAACATACAGATATGCTTCACAGCTATGTAATTCACCACAGCATGGCAGCACCTGGAAATTGGTATCATGGCAGGGTGCACATCTCCCCTCTAGCATTCACCACTGCAATGGAAGAAATCATTAGGGCATCAAAATGGGATGTGGGTGGAGAAAGGCAGCAGGGAGGAATTCACCTCCTACCCATCAGGCCATGTTTAAATAACATGACAGCCATCACTACAATAGTGGCCTACTATTAAAAAAAAAGCCATGCCAAGTTTGAAGATTAACTTAAAATGGGGTTGAACTGAAACCATACAAATCTAGAAAATATCCATTGTCACAGAGGAAACTGTCAAAACAAGTTAAAGGATTCTACACTGTCGACAAGATAATTCAAACAATGTTGAAGAAGGCTGCCAGCAGCTTAGGAAATAGTAATCCTGTCTGAGAGAAAGAGCAGATTAAGACAGAATGTGATCACAGGCTGATGGGATGTATGAATAGATTCAGGAACCAGGAATTGATGATATCCATGAGAGACAGCAGTACTTTTTTAAAGTAATTTGACAAGTTGTGGAGAAATGTACCTGTAGCTGTTGTGATGTGAGCACACACTGTGTACAAATCCAGGGTCTCGATCCTTTCCTGAGTAAAATATCACGTCATATTGTGATTTCAGGTTTGCTGAATGATGACAGATGACAGAGGCCACCTGAATGCACCATAGGTTTGGTTTAAACTGCTTCATATACGTAGGCAGGAGGCTCAGGTTCAGTCTGACCTTCTAGCCTTTGAAGGATGTAAACCCTGAAATGGGACAACCATAGACAAAAATATAATCCACTTGATTATACATTATGTGCACTCCCTGTGTAGTCACATCATTCAAACTGTGCTAAGATCAACCTCATTGCAACATACACAACTAGACAATGTAAAATTACACAGCCAGATTCATTTAACACATCTTAATATCAGGAGCAGTGGGCAGCCAGTGTGCAGTGCAGATGGACCAACTCCAGGTCAACAATGATATAACAACAATAATTTAATTAAATACATGCAATATAAAATGGGTCACTCATAGTGACAAACCTACAAACAACTATCACCATCCCTGCAGTTTCCCACAGCTCCACAGGGCATTTTAGCTAATTGTCTTGGTCTTATGCTGAGGTCAGTCCACACGATATCTGTCCAGTTATAGCCCGACCTGCAAGACGTAGAGTGTCGGGTGGGTTCAGAAACGATCAATGGGCATCGGGCACGATAATCAATCATTTCATCGCCTGTAGTGTGTCATAATGGACGACAACCGCTGCCGCATGTAGGACACTGCTTGTCGTCCTGACAGAGAGACTAGCATGTTTGATTTTTTTTTTTTTTTTTTTTTACCTCCTACGATAGGTTGTGTCACTTCTGTGATGTTTCCCAATAAGAGCACGGCTGACAGCACATTGCCAGAAAAGATGAATCCCCACACAAATGTAAACATGGTGAAGCAAAAGAGGAGTGATGTTGTTGGTGTCGCAAGGTGGAACTGGGTGTGTTTTTAGGCTTTTCCGACCACAAGATAGTCAGTATTATACACACTGCTTCAGATGCCACGTTTGTTTACATTCGTTCTCCTGGAAGTCTGTCATGAGCGCTTCTTTTCTGTTGACATCATGCACGTCATGAAAGACTGCAAGTGATGATTGGTCGTGGAGCAAGGTGTAGTCTGTCATGTCTCTCAGCTATGTCATGGTAAGAATTTTTGACTCCATCATGCATCTTCTGACACATTTTAACAGACAAAAATATCTTGTAGTCTCACCTCAGTATTACAGGCATGAGTCATGAATGAAAAGTTCAAAATGAACAACTCTTTTTACTGACTCAGGAGTGTCAAGGCCTCATTCCCACTAACTTGTTCACTGACATGCTCCGCCTACCTGCTAACGGGGGCTGTCTTATATTAACTGCTCTTGTGAAAATGTATTAAGTTAATTACTGCCGCCGTGGCATTTGTTTTAACTCTGTACTACCCTGCCAGTGTCACAAGCCCTACGAAATGATTTGTTTCACTATCTGAAGTTCATCCATTTGGTCCAGTAGGCTGGCAGAAGTCTCCGGTGCGCTTGCTTTACGGGCCTGGGGGATTACCAAGATCTGGCTGACTGACACTAAGCTCCATGTGACATGAAAACCCAAGTCTCTTTCGTGAGTGACTCACACAAACTCGAGTCAGTAAGAACAGCGCCACTTCCCATCTCCATTTTCAACTATTCATATCTGTCTCTCTGATCACTGTTCTTAATCTGTCTGTTTATTAGCTGTTGCATGTTGCATGTCGCAAGTCACAATTATCCCACTTAACAGTGAAAAGTAAATTTTAGAACAACAGAATATGCTGTTCTGTTCATATGAGGTAAAAAAAATCATTATTATTCAAATAAAGATATCGCATACCGTAGATTACATTATAACTTAAAATAGCACCTGGTTTGCTGCATTTGTACATTTTGGAAATTACTTAAACTCATTATTTCTTGGTTTAAAAGTGCTGAATCACACATAAACATGAAAAGCCCTTTTCATCAGCCCCCTTACCCACTGTGCTATCTTCCAAACCCTGGGGCCACAAATGGAGCTTTAATGTAGCTGCCAGCCGAGCCACTTCAACACCAACAGACAGCCCGGGAGCGCTCCAAAACCCCACCGCCGGGAGAGAGTTTATCTCTTCTATCCTTCATGCGGGGTCCAGTGTGAGCGGCTGGGGCATTGTGATCGGTGAACATTATGAACTTTTCACGGGCCACGAGATGACAGAGCAATCTGCTGAGTCTGCAGCGCACAGATCACAGCGGGGGAGAAAAACTCCTTTGGTGTTGACGTGCTGCAGCCACCATCGCCCCACAGCTAATGTCACACAACTGCTACAAGGGAAGGGGGATTTTTCACCACTGCGCTCTCTCCGCTTCCTGTCAGAACTGTGTCCCAAGGCGAAAGATGAAATGGTCTTCATCAACGTCAGCCAACACCAACAAGAAAACACACACATAAGCTTGAATGTGCTCAAGCGCCGGGTGCCATCATCTTCTCAAACTCTTCTCGAGGGTGATCAGAATGAATTTGCATATATCCTTAAATGTAAGCACTGAACTCTGTAATTATGTGAAGCCCTGAGTGTGTGCGATAGACTGTGCCCGTAATTGTTTGTGTACGGGAAGAGGGGGCATGTTTTCACAGCAACGAAAGGGGAGGCGCCCTCGCTGAATGCAGCCCCTCCAGCAGCTGTCTAACACAGCTGTGGCAATTCATAAAAGATACTCTCGCGCACGTACATTACCATAAACACGCACACACACACATACGGTGTTAAATCTAAGAGGGCCTCCTGGGGACGACACCTTCCTCCTCATGTTTCCGTGACACAGGCGATGATAATTAGACTAATTCAAAGTCTCCTCAGAGCGAGGGACGGAGATGAGGCGAAGGCAGGCAGACACCCCTGAAAGCGCTAAGGAAAGGTAGGCACACACACGCAGGGTTGACAGGGAGTTCATCCAGCTCACTGCCATATTGTAGCATAACATTACTGCGCCAGGAGATCCATACCTTATTGCAGGCAGGGCTGGGGGGCTGGATTGGGAGTGGGTTGGTACCGCAGGGGGCCTCTGGACCGTGACCAGAGGAAAAAGCTGGAGGGTGAAAGACTGGATGACTGACCTCTGCAAAGCTGCAGCTCGGCCGTGCTGAACTCAGTGATAGATTCTTAAACTCAAAATTGATGCATTTCTCCTGAGCAGCATACACAGGTTGTGTACGGGTCATTCCTATAGTCAATCTCAGTCTGTAAGAATCTTTTAACCACAGTAGCTTAGTTCATATATGTCCTGCTGATGAGAATAAAACTGGGTAACACTTTATATTAATGTCATTGTCTTAAGCATTACTTATTAGGTAATAAGGTCCTTATAAGATGCTTATTACCATGAATATGTGTTAACAAGGCTACATGAGTGTCAATAATAGCATAATAAACATGTATATTGTTAAAGATATATATATGACATTTAAATCTTTAAAATTTTATATTATGTCATTGTCAAGCTTTATCAAAATACTTCTACATACTTCATGATGCATTTATTAGCTGCTGTTAGCAGAGGAAAAAGGCCTGAAAATAGTAGTAATTTAAAAGATCATGTAACCCATGATCTTTTAAATCATTAAAGGATTAATTAACCTTAATAAGCCCTGATCACTGTTTAGATCCAGTACCCCCCAAAAGCCATAGTTAATTGTTAATAAGGGCTTAATTAAACTTAATAAGCACTTTTCATACTTTAGATCTGGTATCCCCAAAATCTATTGTTAACTGTTATTAAGTGTATAATAAATGATTAATAAACCTTAAAAGGCACTGTTCATACTTTAGATCCAGTACCCCTAAAATGTGTAGTTAACTGTTAATAAGTGCATATAAAGGATTAATTAACCTTAATAAGCACTGTTCACACTTTAGATCCATTACCCCCCATTACCTCCATTGTTAACTGTTAATAACTGTAGAGTTAACTGCTAATAAATGCATCATGAAGTATGTTAGAAATCAACAAAAGCTTAGTAAAGGTTTGACAATGTCAGGTTGTAATCCTGTTATAAACAATAATAAGAAACTCATAAGGCTTTTATCAACATTCTCAAGCAGAGTATACACTATTACCAACTTTCTTATAAGACTGCTTATAAAAGTCTTATAATTTCACAATAAACATATTTATTTATTATACTATTATTAACACTTATGCTGTCTAATTAACACATATTAATGTGAGTAACATTTATTACAAGTACTTTCATATAAAGTGTTACCTACCACGGTAACTTTTCTCATAACCACCGCATTTCTGTATCTTTTTGTTTCTGCTCCCACATGCCTCCAACCCGTTTCTCTCCTCTCTTTCCATCATTCTCTCTTTCTTCTCCTCTTTGTGTGGTCTACTGTCTTCCAGGTCTCCATGGTAGAGAGGAGGTCGTATGAGTCAGGTCCCACTGGCGACACCTGAAGTTAGTTAGTTAAAAGGGTTCTGTGAGGGGAGGTTTTTCTTACCTGGATCGAGGGTGTAAAAGACAGAGGATGTTGTACACTGTACAGATTGCAAAGCCCCCTGTGGAAAATTGTGATTTGTGATACCGGGCTATCTAAAAAAAAATTGACTTGACCTGGCTTGCCAGGGTCTTATGCTCCCCAGACAGGTGCATATTGGGAAGATGACAAAGGGTCCTATGTTCCCCAGTTCTACATGTGTGTTATGCCAGGGTTGTATGTTCCCACATTAGTTAGCACATTAGAGGCTGGGCTGAGGTTTAGGGGTTAGCATAGAACATTCTACACTCCCATTGATTACACTGTAGATTATTTCCATTACTACTGGAATTAAAACTAATTGTGTTGTTATATATTGTGAAGGATTATGTATTCAAAGGATAAGTAGTTATAAATAATGGATGGAGACTTAGTGAGCATTTAATTTTAATTTACCCATAGTGGGGCTAAAAATATATTTGTAGTTTGTCATGAGGGTGGCTCCACAGCAAAGGCCTGGGGTCATTATAACTTCATGGCAATCAACCATTTAAATCATGACATAAACTGGTGTGAAAAGTTGATCCTTTGAAATAATGCCATGTTTATGCATACAAACCCAAAAACTGGAGACGTGACAGTGTCTGTTTGCTGCTGATGAACCTTTGTAAAAATGTTTCTGCTGCCCACCACTGTTTGAAGGCTCAGTGGTGAGTGAGTGATGGTGTTGACGACAAGGAGAAGGTTCAACTTCATGAAAAAATTCTTTGGCACGGAGGAGCTACAGCCTCCTACAGCCAGTTGACACTCATTTTGAATCTCCCACAAAACTGAAGCACAGAGATGAAAAAAAAAAAAAAAAATGAAATGGAGGAAAAGCTGATTGTTGCAGTCAGTTCCCTACGATATAACTTCAATGAGCTACCGGGGTTTGAACAAGAAAAAACATGGGTGGAAAGCGATCAATCTGCTCTGAAAGTGAACTTGTTTACAATGAAGCAGTATGATGGCAGTGTGAGCTGCTGCCCAGTATCCCTAGAAATTACATCCAATTTGGACAGTTCTGCACCTCATGATGATTTATGTCCGGTGCCAACAGCCAGTGCCAATGCAGGAAGTAGATAAACATGTCGTGCACTTTCATATGGGAGAACAGAGTTCACTTCCTGCCACAGACCACAATGTAGCCCTAAATTTAACCAAATGTTTTACATGCTTAACCATACTATAGATGTGCAGATACTGTAGAAGGGTAATTATTTTAAAATAATTGGCACTGGACATTTAAAGGACTTTGTTTTGAACTCAATTCTGGGTTTTGACAAAATCATCCAATTCCAGTGTTCTTGCCTGTATGTTCGCAAATGTTCTCAGTGCAAACACACCCAAAAGTTTGAGGCCCGTGACAGAGAAGAAAGAACTTGCCACATTTCTATATGTGAACCCAGTTAGGGCAACGCATAAGGACAGATATAGTAAAGTTAGGCTGAAGATGTATGAGATACACTTGCTTTATAACCCAGACCTGCAAACTCATAAGAGTTTTGTGATTTTAACCTCAACAAAGAATTCTGGTGCTTCTTCTGTTCATGTTTTTTTGCAGTCATTACTATTTACCTTAGTACTTACTTAAAAAGTACTATGGCACTAAAGTAAAAGCAAAGTAAAAAGAACTAAGTAGAGTACTATAGTAAAAGTAAAGTTACCTTACCAGACTTAGTACTTTTACTTGTAGGACTTTAAATGCAGGATTTTTACTTGTAATTAACTATTTTTACAGTATGCTATTAATGCTTTTACTTAAGTAAAGGATCTGAGTACTTTATCCATGACTGCAGGTCACAAAATCTGATGGGTCACCAAAGATGGTGTAAAACCATCACTAGGACTACAACTTATTTTTCTGAGTCACCAGTTAACACACTCACTCATGTTTCATTATGTGTTCATGTTTATTTGCCACGTAACTTATGACAATGATGGACGTTAAAATGGGATAACAATACAGATGCAGTGGGAGTTAGCCTTAACTCAGCAAAATGATTCTGAACTGTAATCTTAACATTGTAAGTCAATACACAATTCACTTAAGTTAGTGTTAGCTGATGTGCTAACAAGCTAGCACACTTTCCATTATAAACAGGTTGGGAAGGATTTGATAGGTTACATTAAGGACACCCTTCAACTTGATTTGGCGGGTTAGCATTACTAGTTAGCTAATGTTAAGTTAGTTAAATGGCATGTTATGCAGCAAACAAGACTTACCTCATGTACACATCCACAATGCATGTCCAATTGTCAATATTCAAACGTATGCAAATGATGCACTAATTTGTGCAAAAGGCAACCAGGCAGCATACAAAATCCTTACATCTGCAGAGACCCACGATTAACCGAGTCATGATTTTAAGAAAAAGACACTGGCTCAAATGTATTTTTTTTGGTGCTTTGGGCACCACAAGCCCTTTTAGTCCCATTATATTTAAGAGAGAAGGCAGACATCTCTTTGGACAAACTCCAAAATTCTGCAAATCTCACCAAGAAAATCTGGATGGATAGATACCACTACAGGCCAGGGGAAAAATATGCATTTCTGATTTTTGGACAAACTGTCCCTTTAAACCAATAGCATCACCAATTAAGTAAGCCATAAAAGTGTCACAGTCATTTTAATGTTCTGGAAAAATACAGTTTGCTGAGCTTTGAGAACTTAAATTACTTTAAATATGATTTTTTCATATATATAAGGCACTGCATGGGCTGCCCCCACCTCCTCTACACCAATTCATTAAACATGGGGTCACATCACTGGAAATCATCAAATCTTCTGGGAAAGAATTCCTCGCAGTGTTTGATAGATAACAGTGCTATTCTTGCACAAAATTGTTCAATGATTTGGAGTTAATACAGTGTGTAGCTGTACAGGTGGAGAAAATCCTTTCAAAGTCATGTAACTGCTTTGGTGCAGGAGTCTGTGTACAAAGTAAAGAGGAAGGATATAAAGCTCAGTGTTGTGTACAGAGACAACACTATAATACAGTAAATAAGGCTTGAGGTGTGTTGTCGCATCATTTGTTGGAGCATGATGTAAGTGAAGCCTCCTCTAATGGGACATTACACTTGTCTAAACAGCCCTGCTGAGACTCATAACCCTCGACTGTGCGTGTCTGTCACACGCCTAGTCTGCTGCAGTATTGCTGCTGTTGCATCAAGCTTCAGAGCTCATTTAATTGAGAGTGTCAAATTTAATTTATTTTTTCAACCTCTGGAAGGCTGCTTAACATTCTTCTTTGTCTTCTTGCAGTCATTCTTTTTTGAATTTGTAACCTCTTGAGACAATGGGCTCCCACTGATAAAGGCTTATCTTATCTTATACTGTTTTTGAAGGCCATTCAGCACTCAACCATCTAAGCTATCACTTCTCTTGCAACAGATGTAATTCTGCTAGACTTACTTTGTTTGCGATGTGATATGGCAATATAAACTTCAGACACACATGTGATCTAGAAATCTTTAATTATATAAGTTTAACCGTCAAATGTTTAATGTATGTGTATGCTGGCAAATTAAAAGACATGCCATGCTGAAAATCTCTTAAAGGGATACTTATGATAATCTGAACTGTCATTTTATGAAGTACTTAGTGTTATTAACTACAGTAGATGTCAGCTGGCACACCCAGAGTTTGGAGAAGCACCAGCACAGAAGCTAATCAATGTGCTACTGTGGACAGAGTCAGCAACAAAGGGTGTTTTAGCCCCTGAAAAAGGGTCCACCTAAAAAAAACATCACTGTCACTTTAAGTGTACGCTTTATTTTGGAGATTCAATTACTTTCTGACGGAAAGCTGCTGTTATATAAAATACAAATATTGCTTTCCCCAAATCAACCAAACTCCATTGGCAAAATCAGTAATTTTACCTCACGGAGCACAGGAATTGCTGGTCCATTGTTGCTTCAATCAGTTAGTATGTTTGTGTTATTGTGTGACTCAGTGGATCCAATGTATCCTTTTAGGACAGAGAAGTCACACGATAACACAAACACACTAACCGATCCAGGCAGCGGTTGACCAGCAACTTGAGTGTTCTGCAAGGTAAAATGAGCAATTTCGCCTATGGAGTTTGGTTGGCTTGGAGAGGCTGACCTTTGGCTTATATAATGGCAAGTCCCTGTTATAAAAGGCTGTCTGATGGCAAAGTAAAGTGATGAAAATATTCTGAGTTAAACAGATATTAATTTTGACCCTGTCCACAGCAGTTCATTGCTTACCTTCCTTGCTGATATTCTGCTCTGCTTCTCCTAACGTGTGACGTGCTGACCAGAATCTACTAACTCAGTACTTCATACAACCCTACATCTTCCTATCACCATACTAGTTTAATTTCTCTGGTTGGACACCTGGTAGACACATAATTATAAAAACTAAAAAAAGGTTATTACGAGCTGTGGTCAGGCAGGGACCTCCAGCAGATGACATCAGATGACACCTGTGATGTGAGTGGATGATATCCAAGTTTCAATAAGCGTCCCATATTGTCCCAGTATGGCGGCTTGAACTGCTTTGCTGTAATGAAACACAGACTAGTGACAGGATCATCTGCTGGGTCAAATGAATTCAGCTAATCTAATGCAATAAAAGTTCTGAATTTCAACCGTAACCCACCTACTGACTCAAGTATGATTAATTTAGGTCAGCTGTCATTAAAGCAGGCAAACTCACACTGTGGCACCACACCGTGTATCTTTCAGCTAGGAAAGAGTAATGGTTTTTGATTAGCACATTACTATTCAAATTTATAGTTCAACATGTTGGGAATATACTTATTCTCTTTCTTTCCAAGACTCAGAAGAACAATATATCTCATGTCTGTGTCTTAATGGGACAGTTCACCACAAAATCAAAAACCTGTCAAGCTATTTCCATCGGATTGATTTGGTGTGAGTTGCTGCATTTTGTTGTAACGTTGTGCATTTGAAAAACTCAACAGCAATGTCTCCTTTTCCAGAAATCATGACCCAGTTACTCAAGATAATGCAGAGAACTTTTTGTGAGCAGTTTCACTCAGGAACTACTTTCTCTCTACAGCTATACCTGACAACAGTTTCATCTAGCTAGCTCAGTAGTGGAGGGCAGACGGTTATACAGATGGCAGTTGTAGCTATAGCGAAGGCAGACATCTCATGTGGCCAATATCTCCACAACTCGGCAACTCAGACTAGGGCTGGCCTGCATAGTCCATCGGGCAATCGCGACGGATGACAGTTATTGACCACTGAGCCCTCTACCACATAACATTGTGATTTAAATGCCCAATGTAATTAAAAGGATAGTTGACCAAAAAAATGAAAATTCAGTCATTATCTACTCACCCTCATGCCGACTGAAGGTCAGGTTTAGTTTTTTAGTTCACAAAACACTGCTGGAGTTTCTCCTAAAGCATTATTTTTGGGCTTTTTGCCTTTATTTTGAGAGTGACAGCTGAAGAGCAGAAAGGAAAGCAGGTAGAAGGAGGGAAAGACATGCAGCAAGGCGCCGCAAGTGACTTTGAACCAGTTCTGGGGAATGGCCATATATATAACCGTATTTATTGTTTTATTTTATATTTTATCTTATTTTATTCTGACTTTAATCATCTGTAGGCCTGGATCTGTATGATATGTTATGTCTGTGGAGCATAAAGGGACTAAAACTTTCTTTTCATTGTGCAGCCCGGTCTTGTATAATGATTAAAAAAAAGAATTACCTTGATATCTTGATCTGTAAATGAATGTTTTTTTCATCAGGAACTTGAAATGAACTATGAATGTACCTTAACTGCTTTCTAATGTTGAACATTAAGCCTAACAGTAAATAAGAAATCAGTCCACAAAGTAAATCTTCCTGGGAACAATAATACTGAAGCCTTCCTCAACCAAACAAATAGCTGTCTCACCTTAATGCTAGGCCTCTGCATCCTCCTCCTCTTTGTCATGGCTGTGGCAACATCGCTGGCACTTTGGTGGGGATGGGGGGTTTGTCATTCATGCGAATAGGGGACGAGCGGAGGCCTTGTCATTCACCTTGGCTGGAGCCAGTGTTTAGGGCTACCGATAGCCATAATCATACCAATCCACACAAAACCCCCCTCTGCCTGGGCTCACACAGCCAAGGGCACGGATTACCACAAAAAAACCAATTTGGAGGGGCCGGAGCGCGCGGCGTCCATCGGAGTCGGAGCGGATATGAGAGGCAGGTTCTTTGTTCTCCCTGATATTTATCTGTCCGAGGCCGAGCAGGAGAGGAGACGTCGCTCCAAAGAGAGGTCTCCCAGGTCGGCGGCCTGGTATTAAACTGATCTATGCATGTATCCCGGGGAGATAACAGCACACATCACAGATCGGCTCACGGGAACAATCTGAGAGAAAGTGGCACCCAGATGCATATGGAGGGGTTGCTGCAGGGGTGTTGGGTGGGATCACTGCCAAACACATCACTTCTTAATCAGGGATGTAGCCAAGGATAAACCCTTCTAAAGTCAGTTTGGTCTGGGTTTAGCCTTCTCTTTGGGATGACATAAATCTTCATTACGAAAATTTAAAAAGTTAAATCATATAAGAGTATTTAAAGGACGAAAAAAGCATAAATCTGAGCATTATTGATGGGTCTTATGCATTATAAAATGACTGAATTTTACATCCTGATAATTATTACCTGGAGATCATAGTTTATCCACCTTTATGCCAATACATCACCGCTCTTAAAGGGATAGTTCATATTATTTACAGTGGGGTTGTATGATGTACTTATCATGAGGTAGTTATCAGTAATCAGTGTATTTTCAAGGGACTGGTGTTGTAAATTAGTTTTGGATATAAACAGCTGACCAGTGAACTGTTCAGGACAGGGTCAGCAGACAATATTTTATTAATATCAGTTCAAGTGTGCACTATATTATTATACAAGCTCTCCACACCAACCAGATTCCATTGGCAAAATCATTCATTTTACCCTGCAGAACATGGGAGTTGCTGGTCTACCGCTGCCTCAATCTGTTAGTTTGTTTGTGTTATTGTGCGCGAGTTCTGCGAGTGTGAGTTCTGATTCACTGAAGTCACACAATAACACTAACTCACTAAGTAATCAAGGCAGTGGTACAACAGCAACTCCCATGTCCTGCAGTGTAAAATTGCTGATGTTGCCAATGGAGTCTGGTTTAGTAAAACAGGTAAGGTAAAGCTGTAAAAATATTCAAAATAAAGCACACAACTGATTTTTTGGTCGGCTAAAATATATGTTGTTCCTGACCTGTCCACAGCTGTACATTGCTTAGCTTCCCTGCTGGCACTCTTCTCTCCCTCTCCAAACTTTGTGCATGCCAATCGTCATCTACTGTAGGCAATAGGGATGCACTCAAATAAGAATATGTTATTCGGGAAAGCACAAATAATGGGATGGAAACAGATATTTCTTCTATCTAAAGTTTCTCGTTATCATTCATGAAAAAATTATTTCCAAAATGTAATGCGGTAACATTAAGAGCACTGCTTTTTTCTTTAATCTCAATACATTTTTACACAAGTACGGAATTTTATATTACAATATATTGCAATATTATAATATACTGTATGTATATACCTACATATATATGAGAAATACAAAAGAAGACAGCACCCCTATAACCTAGTGTGTCTAAACAACTGCAAATCCTACATGTGTGCTGATTTAATCAGTTTTTAAATCTGATGCCCAGCCAGTACTGTAAACTACAACACAGTGCCTCAGGCTACACAGGACTTATTAGTCCTGCATGTCATAAAGTCAGCTGCCCAGACTGACGCTCTTGCTGAGCTTATAAAGTGTTGATCCCCAGCTGCATCCCAGTGATAGGTGGACAGGCGTAAGGCAGCACCAATCGGCAGGCGGGATAGAGCAGGAGCGGGAAGAGGGGGTAGGCCACGCCCCCTCAGCTGAAGCCAACCATGGGCCAGAGTCCAAACGCTATAATCAACATAAACAGAACTATGTGACAAAAGGCTTACACAAGAGGAGGAGGGTACAGCGGTGGCTGTAACAATGATACTACTACAGTCAACTGAAGTAAGAACACATCAAGAAACATGAACACAGCCTCATTGCAATTTAAAATTATTCCCTTCAAGTGAAGGATGTTTTTTAAATCTTTACTGGAATCCCACATCAGATAATCCGAACTATCCCTTTAATGCATTTTAATGCACAAACTAATTACAGTTGGTGTTATAATGACTGTCCCTGGTCAAGACTGTGAGATATATTTCCTCTGAGGCCTCCTGTGTGGATAAAATTCAAACCCCAGCTGTCTTTCAGTCTTAATTAGGGGCCGAGCACCGAACGGTGTGAGGACCCTATTGTTTTTTATTCTTCTTTTTCTTTTTCTCTCTCTTCAGTTGCATTTTTAGGGGCTAAACATGTTCAATGGCAATGACGCTGCTATGACAGCACAGTGAAGGTTGATGTTTTGCCAAAACACGGGAAGTTGTATTAACTTCAGTGTACTTGGTCCAATCTGCCTGAAACTTCACGTTTGTTAACAGCTCAAGGGCATGATACAACATGAATTTCTTTAAAAAGCAGCCCCTGTGGCACATGTCACCGTCATGCACGAAATGGAGCAGTCCGCACATGTATCATGTCCAAATGCACAAAAAAGTCTCTTGGATCCATAACCTAAGCCCAACAGGAAGTCGGCCATTTTGAATTTTGTGGTCAATTTGGGCATTTTCAACACATCGTATTTTAACAAACTCCTCCTACAGAAATAATCCGATTGACTTCAAAATGAGTGTGTGCCATCTAGACAAGTTTGTTACTAAAAGAATTGGCGTTGAACGATGCGGCCGTGACGTGGCATCTAGTTTTGATGTCTCTGAATGAAACACAAAATTACTATAACTTTAATATAAATGGTCCAATCTGCACCAAACTTTACATGTGTGATAAGAGTCCCAGCCTGAACACATTTACATGACAATCAGGAAACAAAGTCATAGCGCCATCTAGTGGAGACAGGAAGTGACATCAAATTCCTTCCTGTGGTGTCCAAAGGCTGCAAAAATTCAGAGCCTTTTCCACCAGGACGAATCCGGCCATGAGACTGCGGCAGCCCCGACTGGTGTGGGGGTGTGAGGGCCCATGCAATGGTGCTTGTAGCTTTAATTAGAAAGTTGTCCCCACAAATTGAACTTAAAAAAACATTTTTCAAAGACTAAGGGCGTGCCTACTGCTATGTACTGTAGGCAACAGGGATGCACAAAAATCTGAATACATTATTCGGGTAAGCACAAATAATGCAAAGGAAAAAGATATTTCTTCTACCTAAAGTTGCCTATTATTCAGAAAAAAAATCATTTCCAAATTGTATCACACAAATACATAATTATTGTATTTTGATATATTATAATGTTAAAATATATGTATAATGCTACCACTGTGAACCACAGTAAGATTAACACATCAAGAAACATGCAATTTAAGATTTTTCCCTTCAACCTTTAGTTTTCACTGTTAAGAGTTCCTGCTTCTAATGCAAAACAGAATCTTTTGATAAAAAAAAACAAAACAAAACAAAAAACTAAAAAAGACAGTGAGATGACCAAATTTGCCAATATTAAATCAATTTGATACTTTGATGGCATGACAGTTGCACTGACAATCAATATTAGATTATAAAATAAAACAATTTAACGTGACTTCCAGAATAAACCACGCCCCCACTTTCTACCAGATAAATACACTGACTATTGATAAATATCTCATACAATCCCACCTCAAATAATCTGAACTATCTCTATAATGTGATTTAATGCACAAACTAATTACAGTTGGTGTTATAATGACTGTCCTCAGTTAAGACTGTGATATATTGTCTGAGGCCCTCTGTGTGGATATAATTTAAGCCCCAGCTGTCTGTCAGTCTTCATCAGAAAGTTGTCTCCACTAATTGAACTTAAAAACATCATTTTTCAAAGACTTGTTAGACATGACTGTATGAAAGTGTACACTATAGCCTATGCTGTGTGTGTGAAGTAGATTATCCTTGACTATAGCCGCCTGTAAACCTGGACAGAGTCCCAGTCCCAGCCTCGCTGGCATTGCAGCATGTCAGCAGCAAGGTGAAAAAGTAGCAATTACATAAAAGAGAGCAAGTCAGAGCGAGCCTCTCCTTGCTTCTCCCATTCTCTGCCTCCTCCTCTGGGTTAAACCAGCAAGATCAATCCACAGCTGTGAAGTAGGGAGGGCACCTTGAAAATGCTGCTATTTATTTGTTTGAAATGTACCTTTCCTTTCTAGTCCTCTTAAGGCCACCTGGGAATCCGCCATTGATTTCCACTTCAATAACTTGACCTCCGACCCCCAGAAGGGACGTGACGTCCCTTGGCTGGCTACTCGCAGCCAGATGTGGTGAGGGAAATCTCCAAGCCTCTATTTCATGCTCTCGCTCATTTACATGATTTAAAGTAAAGAGATTTTTTTTTTCTCACTTAGGTTAATTGCAGTTTCTGTTTGGGTCCACAACAAGAGAGCAATGGGCAGTCACAGACTCGCAGCTGTTTCATATTTTTCCAAAAGCTCAAAAGGCCAGCAGCCTCCATTTCAGCTGTGAACCCTGAATCACAGAAGGAGAAAATTGGAACATTTACATGCATCTTGTGGACAGAGATAATCTTTGAGCAGCCACATATCTTTCCTAACGTGCGTCTGTTTCAGTCTCCAGTCTCATCTTGGCATACGCACGCCATGTGTGAGTGCAATATGAGAGGACTTTGGCTGTTTGCAGATGGACTCCCTGTCTGTAATGAAGTCCGGACCACCTGAAGGGATGCTGTCAACCAACAGCGGAGTCAGCTGCAGGATTCGCCCAGCTCTGCGAGCGCCGAAAACTGTGATGGAGCATATGCAACTCAAGATCACAGCAGATTACAGAGATTGAGCGATATAGCACATCAATCAATATTGTCCTAATTATACAGGAAAGCTGCACCTCTGCTGCCATGGGATCACACACTGAACCGAGTACATCAATTTGCACAAGTTATTGTGTTATCTTTAGGGAACTATGACAGTAGATTTGAATAATAACACAGTGATGACTTCATTTGTATAATACAACAAAAGGTTCCCAAAGTGCCTCACAGTCAAGAACAAGAAAAGGCACAGAAAAATAAGATGCACAGGGAAGGAGACGGCGCGAAGAACAAAAGTAATACCTTTACTCAGTGACAGTGGTTTAGAGTTTTATTATATGTGACTTAAAGTACAACAGCTACTACACCTCTGGAACAAAAATGCACAGAATATTAACTATTTAGCTACTTACTTTTATAGCATGTAGGGCAGCTGATATGGCACTACATTGTGCTTTCTCTGCTGGAAGCACCCCATAGAGGGTACTTCATGTTTTTGCCACTTGAAGGGTATCCTTACAGGGCACTTTACCATGTTTTCTCTAGTAGAGGGTTACCCTTGAGGGTATCTGATCACTTTTTACTGCTAAAAGGCACCCTAAAGAGTTTTCAATCATGTTTTCTTCCCTGAAAGAACATCCAAGACAGCACTTTTTTTTCCTACTGGAAGGGCACCATAGAGGGCACTTCATCACGTTTTCTCCTCTGGAAGGGCACCATCACAGGGCAATTAATTATACTTTCTGCAGTGGAAGGGTACCCTTGAGGGTATTTGATCACCGATGGGGCACCCTTGGGGGCTCTTCATCATGTTTTCTCCATTGGAAAGGCACCTTAGGGGGAGCTTTACCGCTGTAAGGGCACCCTAGAGGGCACTTCATTACGTTTTTTCCACTTGAAAGGTATCCTTACAGGGCACTTTACCATATTTGTTCCCCTGGAAGGGCACCATAGAGGGAACTTTACTACTTTTTTTTCTGTTGGAAGGAAACCATCACAAAGCACTTTTTCATATTTTCTCCAGTGGAAGGGTACCCTTGGGGGTATTTTATCCCATTTTTACCACTGGAAGGCACCCTAGAAGGCACTTGATCACATTTTTTCCACTGGAAAGGCACCTTAGAGGGAGCTTTACCACATTTTTCCCACTGGAAAGGCACCGTAAATGGTATTTCATCACATTTTCTCCACTGATGGGGCACCCTTGAGGGCTCTTCATCATGTTTTTTTCCATTGGAATGGCACCTTAGGGGGAGCTTTGCCATTGTAAGGGCACCCTAGAGGGTGTTTCCACTTGAGGTGTATCCTTACAGGGCACTTTACAACATTTTCTCCAGTGTAAGGGTACCCTTGAGGGTATTTGATCACCTTTTTAACCACTAGAAAGCACCTCAGAGGGTATTTCATTGCATTTTCTCCTCTGAAAGGGCACTCAAAGGACACTTTACCATATATATTCCGCTGGAAGGGCACCATAGAGGGAACTTCATCATGTTTTCCCACTGGAAAGGCACCCTTTAAATGGTATTTCATCATGTTTTCTCCACTGAGAGGGCACCTTTGAGGGCCCCTCATCATGTTTTCGCTACTGAAATGGCTCTCTTCACTGTGGTGTTCAGAGGTGAGTGAGAGTGAGTGAGTGTATTTGTGACACAAGGGCTGCAGGCATTTCATATTGGCATGTATTATTTTCATAATACATAAAAAAATAAGTAAGAAGATCACCTGAAAAGAGAAGAAAACTGTTTATTTATTTGCTAGAAAGTTTGTTTGTCTTTTTTGTGGCATATGAAGAATGTATGTTAATATTATGAGCATCTTTTGGGTGTGTCTCTCTTCACATCTCCTATTCCACTGCTTATTATGCATTAAAGTCAAAATTTAAATATGTAATGTGGTTTTTTTTTCAAACTCTGTATTTTGCAAATTACAAACTATTTGTTTATGCATCCAATTGAGGGAGAAAATGCACCGTGACCTGATCCACAGAGAAAAAAGCAATTGATATGCAAATGCGTGTATTACAAAATAAATACAATTCAGAATTAGAATACACTGTCTATGTTCGAGAAATGATTTTATCTTTAACAGGAGGGACTTTATACATTCACATGTGAAGTTTCACTTTATGGGAGAATATTATGAGTGTTACTCTTTGTTACTCTTTCTCTCTCTCACTCTTCACCCAGGTGATGAACCAGGCCTGAATGTGGCAGATGGAGGCAACCCAGGTATCATCACAACCCACTGTAACTGGGCCAGGTCTCGCTGTTGTCTGTCCCCATACCTAAATAACAAATACATGACCCCAAAATATGTATGTGCTACATTTACATCACTTGAAAAACGCTCTCAGCACCTATAAAACAAATGTTGGTCATTAATTGTTGACCTACACAAACAGTTTTGAGAACTGAACCATCCAGAACTCCAGTTTTCCTGCACACCCACATTAAGTCTGTACTGACCAGGATGCAGTGAGATATTCTGTCAGAGATTCTTGTGCAGAACAAGATGAAGAGAAAGATGAGGAAGAAATTCTACTGGACAATTCTGTGTTTGACACTTTCTCCAGACGTGTAGTACTCCTCCGCCTGGAGCTAAGAGAGCTTTCACACTAGCGCAAATTAGCACTATCCCATTCCAGAGTGGGCTAACCCCAACTTTAGCCTAGGGCTTGCTGGCCCTGCTCCAGCCCTGGTTTGTGGGGTTGTAACCTGAAAATCAACTAAACCCAGGGCTAAAAAGTGCCAGTGTGAAAAGGGGCTAAAATAAAGGAATAGTAATGGAACATTCTAAAGGGCTTTTCACACTGCTCATTCTTAGCCCTGGGCTATCCTTAACCCTGGGCTAACTTAGCCCCTTTTCACAGACATATTGCTAAGCGAGGGTTAAGATAAGCACAGGACTATATAATTCACACTGCACTTCTACTAGCCCTGAGTTACATTTTAGAACCTAGATTTTCAAACTGTAGTACGTGTACCACTGGTGGTACGTGAGCTCCCTCTAGTAGTACTTGAAGGAATATCAGAAATATATAATAAAATACTATTAAAATACAACAAAACTCTGAATGAAATTACATAAAATGTCAGATCACTGCAATGTTTCAATATCAGCCTGTTACATTATCACAATCATGCACGCAGTGTGTGCGTACGTCATCCATCCACTAGCTAAAATGTGATGGCAAGACATTAAGCAGAGGTAGAATAAAGAGAATGACACTGTAATTGTGGTCTCAATTGGTCGGAGTGGAGCTCAGGAGGAGAATATTTCAAGCAGTCATGTCGAAAACTGAGCACAAAAGCTAGTCAGAGCTGCTAATGAAATGTTCACTAAACCTGCTAGCACCAATCAGCACAAAACAGTTAGGTGGTAGTTGGAGAGCTCAATATTTTTTGAGGAGGTACATGGTGCAATAATAAGGAACTCTGTTTTAGAATGTACTGTACTCTGCTCTTTTAGCCCTGTTGCACACCGGCACCTTTTAGTCCTGTGTTTTGTTGATTTTCAGGGGATAACCCCAGCAGGCCCTGGGCTAAAGTAGGGGTTATCCCACTTTTGAAAGTGCCAGAATTGCACCAGTCAGTGTGAAAGCTTTCTTAGCCCAGGGCTCACAGCTCCTTTAGCCTGGGGCTAAGTGCAGTGTGAAAAGTCCTTATTAATGTTCACATCAGTTGGTGTACCATCAGACATGTAACCCAGGGCTAGTGGAAGCGCAGTGTGAATCATATAGTCCCATGCTTAGCTTAACCCTGGGTTAAGAATATGGTGTGAAAAGAAGCTAAGCTAACCCAGGGTTAACTCTTAGGGATAGCCCAGGGCTCAGAATATGCAGTGTGAAAAGCCCTCTCATGAGCCACCACAACTTGTGAACTCGGACCTTTCAGCATATATCCACACCGGAGGTTATGAACACCTCAAGAGAGCGTTCATAAGGACTCTGTAAATACGACCCCTTATGAAGGCACCGTAAGATGGTGTCCATGGTAAGCATTACAAGTACTAAACATGTTAGCTTGTCACAGAGCTTCTAGCATAACTGTAGACTCTCAGTTTTGTTGCACAATACAGCAACATACAGTTTATGAAGTATAAATATTGTTCTGTATGTGTCTGCTCTCTGGGGAGCACTGAAACCTGTTTTTAACAGTCTGACACTGTGGGGACTGAATACAGGCCTCAATAGAACAATAGCTAATTTGACCAGTGTCCAGAAGGTCAACAGAGACAATGTCCTGCTATCAGTCGCAGTGTTACATCTGGAAAAGCTTGGCTGTTTTAACGAACCGTCCTCCCTTCATTTCTAATTGTCAGCAGCTCACCAAAATAGGGTGTAATTGTGAGCTAGCGAGAGGGACGGGAGCGTGTTATTTCAGTAATACAGTAGACACCTGCTTTTTCTCTGCAGAATACACTGGCTCCGTCCCATCTGGCTCCGGGCTGCGAGTGCTTTACTGGGCAGAGAAAATTTAAAGAAATAAAATCCCACGTGCTCCTGGCCTTGCCTCCTCCTCCCATCCAGCACCACAGCCCATCTCGTACCAGAACGTTCTACCCCGTCTAGATCTAGCCTGACCTAGATCCAGTGTGGAAGCTATACGGTTATATTTCATTTCTCATCACCCTGTGTTGTCAGTTAATAACCTGCAACCTGGGGAGGAAGCATTGCTCCATGGTGGATAGATAACTCCAAATCACCATCATGTGTGCTCAATACGGCACCGGGGATCATTATTTCTGATTGGACCTTTCAAGTGTTTCACCAGCCAGGAAAAAAAAAGAAAGAAAAAACGTCCGGGGAGACTTAATTTCCCCAACGAGATCCGTGTCTCGAACATGAAACGTTTACCTGGACACAAAATCATTTTTACATCAGCGAGGCGTCGGGATGGGGGAATAAATGACACGTCTACAAACTCTGGGGCTGATGCAATGGATAGAGAGTGATGAAGGGATGATGAGTGGATATTCAAGATGATGGCGGGAGATGATCCGTGGAGAGAAAAGTGACATCCGTAACCTCCATAATCGTGTCTGCGGCGCAGCGGGGGGCAGAATTCAGCTGGCTCACTGAATAGACAGTTTAATCGCCCAAATAAAAATCACTTAACGCGGCCCTCCACGCCTGTCCTAAAAGGATTGGAAAGGAGAAGTGAGGTAACCCGCCACTTCATTGTAGCGACCACGCCTTCAACCTCCGCTCCATCCACCCGCAGTCTAACTACTTGAATGCCATCTGCTTGTTGGCTCGCTGGAGAGGGGTCAGAGCCGGGGCATCTGAGCAGCCAATTTTGCCACTTTAAAATCTCTCCAAGTACCAGCGCCCTTCTCAGTCACATCACACACACATACACACACACACACTGGCAGGGTAACCGAACACTGCTAATCACCGTAGCAGGGTGATCACTTTAAGAGCCAGGCAGAGGATGTCTGTCAGTCGGAGGGGCGAGCGGGGGCCGGGACTCGAAGTGGAGAGGAAATGAGACGACGACGAGCCCGCCCCTGTGTTTTCTCCCATCAGCCTCAGTTAAGATCAGGTCTGAAGGGTCAGTCAAAAGGAAAAATGCTCTTCTTTAAAAGGTTGAATAACTGTGTGGAAGAGTAATAGTGCCAGGCATAAGGGAAAAATGAGAGGAGGAAGATTTTTTTTTAGCTGTGCATATTGAGAATGAAATCAAAATGTTCAGAATAAAGTGGAAATGAAAAAATGCAAAAATGCAAAAAAAAAAAAATCATTCCCCTGCTGATTTAATGTTTATTATGCCTGGCCCAAAAACTGAAAGTGCAACTTTATTCTCAGCATTTGGACTTTATTATCAATATTTTGACTAAGTTCATTTTGATGTTACTATCAACATTTGGACTTTATTCTGAACATTTTGACTTTATCTTTATTATTTTTACTTCATTTTCTACATTTTGGATTTATTCTTGACATTTTGACTTCATTCTTGGCATTTCAACTTTATTAGCAAAACTAGACTTTATAGCAACATTTAGACTAAGACTATCATTCAGACTTTATTCTCAACATTTTAAAACTATTTTCAACATTTCAACGTTATTCTCGACTTTTTGACTTTATTATCACCATTTTGACTTTATTTTCAACCTTTCAACTTTGTTCTCGATTTTGATGTCACTATCAACATTTCAACTTTATTCTAGACTTTACGACTTTCTTATCAATATTGTGACTTTAATCTTGACATTTCAACTTTATTCTTGCCATGTTAACTTTATTTTCAATGTTTCGGCTTTATTCTCAAAATTTCAACTTTCTGATGAACATTCAGACTTACATTCTCTTACATTTTAACTTTCTTTTCGACATTCAACTTTTTTCTTGAGGTTCCAATTTTACTTTCAACATTTCACACTTTGCTCTCGACTTTTCAAATTTATTAGCAATATTTTGACTACATTCATTTTGATATAAGTATCAACATTTGGACTTCATTCTCAACATTTCAACTGTATTCTTAATATTTCAACTTAATTTTCATCATTTTGGCTTTATTCTTGACATTTCGACTTTATCCTCATCATTTCAGCTTAATTTTAAACATTTCAACTTTAATCTCAGCTTTATGATTTTCAATATTGTGACTTTAATCTTGACTTTTTGACTTTATTACCAACATTTCAACTTCATTCTTGACATGTTGACTTTATTCTCAACATTTCATCATTATTCTTAACATTTCAACTTTGTTATCAACATTTCAACTTTACTCTCGACATTTTGACTTTAATATAGAATTGCAAGATTTTAAAGAATATTGCTCATCTCTTTTTTTGCTTATGCGTGGCTCAAATCTTCTGTTAAGCTCGTCCAGGTTTGAAGGGTCAATCAGCCGTCATCCCATCTTTTCTGAGCCTCTCCTCTTACATTCTGCTGCGTGATGATGGCTGCCGTTTGAAACATGAACACAGAAAATGTTGAGCACATCAAAGCCTTCGCTCTCTCCCTCTTTCTCCCCCTATCTATCTCACATCATCTTGCTCTGCCTCTGTGATGTGCGCATGAATGAGTGCATGTGAATGTTGAGAGTGTGTGTGTGTCTGCGTGCAGACAACTAGAGAGGAGGGCCAGCGGTGTGTTGCCCCCGGGGCTCGGACCTGATCAAAGTGGAGTCTGTCAGTTTGCAGGTACACAAACAGCCAGCCTGTACACACACTGCACAGAACAGAGAGCGAGAGAGAGCGGCAGAGAGACACCGACTCAGAGCAGGGGAGGGAGGTTTGGGTAAGAGCTGCAGAGATCAGAAAGCATCATTCTGTCTTAAATCAGGGTTATGTGGAGGTCAGAAAGCCTCTGCGAGCACTACTTCTCACTCACCTCGCTATGAAAGAGCAAGTAAGAGGGAAAGTAGACTGAGTTAAAGGTTGGACTCTTCCAACAGGGAGAAAGTGATGACGGCACCCCGCTGCTCTGCTAAAAAGACTACAGGTCCTTGTTGTATTGGCCTTCAAAATTAGACCGAGGTTTACGGGCGACCTGTCCAGCCTGTCAGGACTTTGTGGATCACTGCTGACATGCTGATGTTCCAGATTTGAAGCATGGATATATATATATTTTGAACTTTCTCATCCACTTCTTCCATCATTCTGATTTATGCCTTGGTCACACTGCATGACTTTCAAAGTCGTCAGATTACTGCACGGTTCACGCTGCACAACTTTCTGTGCTGTAGTTGGGAATCTTGAAGTTGTTGATTTGCACACTGCATAACTGATCAGTGATACAGGACTTTATTTTAAACATTTCAGCTTTATTATCAACATGTCAACTTTTATTAATCAATATTTTTTATCTGCAACATTTCAACTTTATTCTTTACATTTTAACTTTATTATCTACATTTAAATGTTATTCTCTACATTTCAACTTTATTATCAACATTTCGGTTTTATTTTGACTTGATTCTTGACATTTCGACTTTATTCTCAATATTTTGACATTTCAAAATGCAAACTAAAAAAAAAAAACTCACTCCTCTCTTCTTTTCCCTTTTTGCCTGGCTCTAATAGTTTTTTCATAAATAACAGTTTCTCTTTCATATGAACAAAATACATGCATATCAAATGAGCCAGTTAGAAACACAGTATTTGTAAGAAACCAACTAATCCACAGAAAGAAAAAAAAATCATCTTTTATTTTATATCATTAGTATTGCTCTGTTCTTCTGTTGGAGTATATAATGCCTTTTTATGTGAGGGAAAAGTACACAAACAGGAGTCTTCTGATGTCTTCTATGAGCTTTGTGTTACTTTCCACCCACCTGACATCTCCTAAATGATTTCCTTTCATCTGCTGAATTCATATTTTCAACAGTCCTCCCACAATGAATATTAATAAATGCCAGAGTGACCCTCTAGACGCCATAATGTACCGGTCATACCAATCCAACTTGGACATCCAGGATGTAATACATGATGTAACACTCCGGGATCACAGCTGAAACTGATTTTACCTTAATCAAACCCACAGCCAGTGCTGCATTCTGACTCACTGTAAGTGCAGTTAATCTCTCCTCCTCCTCCTCCTCCTCCTCTCTCCTTTTGTCTGCATGTGTCTCCCATCCCATCACAGACTCAGAGAAACAACCATCAGCTCCAATGTCATTGCAGATGCGTCTTCTTCAGCGGCGAGTCCGACACGTCGATACTCCCCGAAATGACACGCGCGTGCCGACTTTGCTCAGGCTCTCAAAACGCTGCGTTACATTCGGAGCGGGGCTAAAAGGTTGTTTAGATGAATTAAAGCATCGAGCATTCCCGACACGTAGCTGACGGCTGTGCGTCTTGTGAAAAAAGAAATGGAGAGAAAGAGAAAAAAAAAAGTTAGGAACCAGAGGGGGGAAAAATAGAGCACATCAATTGGCCGGGAAAATGAGAAAGTTTGTCCCTGACGCCCCTGTCAGAATGAACGATTAAGATATCTAATATGATGTTTAAAGCTGTGGGGCAGGCGAACTGATAACGGCTCGATAAGGCCTCTCTCCTCGCTCATCCTCGCACGCTAATTAGCTTCTTGCTTCTTTGTGTGTGTATGTGTGTGTGTCTGTGTGTGGGGTGGAGGGGGGGTTTATCTATTTAAAAAGCTTTGAAGGAAAAGAGAGGCACCTGCATCAATCATAATTATTTTACTCATGCTAAAATTAGCTGAAGAGAGGAGGAACACAGTCTCCTTCAGAAAGCAACGCAAGGAAAGACTGAAGGGAGGCCGGTGTGAAGGAGATGAAGCGTGTGTGTTAGTGTGTGTGCGTGAGAGAGAGAAAGAAAGAGGGATGAGGTGAATCGATAAATATCACTCCGGCTGATTGGACCTAATTAGAGACATAGAGAGGAATTCTGGACGAGACTGGCTGGAATTGAGTTGGCCAAGTTGTCAGAGCCAATTAGGCTGCTGTATTATTGCAGCAGAGAGAAAACACACAGATCAGATTAAGTTTTGTGCCTGTGTGTGTGTGTGTGTTATGTGTCAATGTGCGTGTGTGTGTGTGTGTGTGCGCGCATATCAGAATGATGATGCTTCCAGGGAAAACATGGCCAGGTGAGTGTAACTGTTCTCCTGTGGTGTGATAAACTGTGATACAACAACAATGATAATCACTCACAGCTTATCATGCGCACGCGGGCACACATCACACACACGCACACACGCTGACAAACACTCTCTCTATCACACACAACACACTCCAGCTGTCAGCTGCCGGGCGTGCAGCTGTGGAGATCTCCCAAACACGCTTTCAACTGGATCTCTAACTTATTGTGGGTTCAACTGCGGTTGTGCATGTCCGTGTGTGTGTTTGTGTGTTTGTGTGCGTGCATCTGTGCATGAACGCGTGCCAACGTTTGATTCTGGTGATTGCGGCTGGAAGTAATCACTTGTGTGCAGCTAATATAATGATGGAGTCCTCCGAGTCAGCGCTAAAGCTACAACGAACCTGAAGGAGGAAATGAAAAGCACGCCTGCCTGAGTTCAGCCAACTTCACTGTGGAGGCATCACTCAGAGTCTGGCAGGAGCAGGTAACACTTTGCTTTAATTTTAATCTGTGTTTTAGGTGGAATACACAGCTAGCAAAATGTGGTTCCCAAAATGTTCTGGGGAATGTTTGTTTCTGGCTTTGGGAACAACAAGTGAACGCTCCTGCATTAAAGTGAGACGGCTAATTGCATCGTTCACAAGTGGAAAGAAGCGCCAGTATTGGCACAAATACTCCTTGGGAATTGTTCTTTTGATAAACCCTTTACCCACAGCGAAATCAAGATGGCTGCTGCTTTTCCAAGATAGCTGCCATTGGGGTCAATATTAGGTGCATTCAAGATGAGCCGGGCCGGTGTAGAATTGATCACCGGTGATCGCTACACAATGCATGCTGGTTAGATATGTGTCGGACTTGCTCTAACGTCATGCACACGTGGGCAATGAAAACCTTGCGAAATCAAGGCGGCCGCAGTTTTTAGAACCAGACGCCGCAATTGCTCTCCACCGACAGCAAGCACCTGGCTGTCACCTGATTGATGAGCTCTGATTGGCCCTTAATTTTGACAACAAATCCCACGTGTTGTGTAAAATACTAATTTTCTGTGTAGCTGTAATATTTAACGCTAGGTATATTAGTCTTCTGTTGTGCAATGACATTTCAGTCTGCCAACAAGCAACAATATTTTGTGGCTTATAATGATAATAAAGGCTATATGTAAATATACACAACATGTCCTATCAAACAAAGAGTTACAAAGTGCTTTACAAGGCAGATAAAAGAACAGATTTTCCATGTAACAGAAGGGGTATGTCTTCTATTTCAACTTCAATCAGCGATCAAGAACACACTTCATCTCTTCTGCTATGAACATGGTCTGCAAACTACAAGTAACCTACAGGTGATCTAACAGGATGTTAGTGTCTTTTCCTGTATATTCTCTGAAGTCTGCTGGAACCTCTCCAGGCGAGGCGCAATTCATCTCAAATGAGCCAGCTGTGTAGAATTGTCCAATATGTATCGTGTTGCTATCAAACCAAACATTTTTGGCCACAGAGAACCTGATTTATAACCCTATGCAATGCAGAGTAATAACCAAAGGATGATATTCAGCTCCTCATATATCGGTCAATGGTCAAATAAAATGGCCATTTTTGTAGATGATTTCTAATAAAAGTTTTAGAGGGAGATTTCTAATGTTTAACTTTGAATTTTCCAATGTTAAATACCTTTCATTTGACACCAGAATCATCCAAATGGGTCATTACTCAACCATAACGCTCCATAGATGCTAAAACAGCAAGTGTTTCTGTAAAATCAATGTTATCGTTACATTCCCAGAACGTACTGGGAAGGTTAATTAAACGTCCCAGGAAGGTTACTTGAATGTTGCCCGTTAACATTCTCAAAGTTATAAACGCAAGTTTGTCTTATGTAAAACTAACGTTATCAATCTGGGAAGATTAGTTGAATATTTCCCCTTGACGTTCCCTAGATGTTAAACTGCCAAGTTTTTCTAATGTAAAACCAATGTTACTTGTACATTATTAGAATATTCTTAGAAGGTTAACGGAATAAGTTTGCCTTGTGTGTGTCCAGAACATTATAGGTTACTTGAACGTTTCCCCCTTAATGTTCCCTGTAAATTAACATTGTAAAGTTTGCTATATGTTAAAGCAATGTTTTTGTAATGTTTCCTGAACGTTCTGGGAAGGTTGGTTAAATATTTAGGCAGGGTTACTTGAACAGTCCCCCCTTAATGTTCTCTTGTTGTAAAGAGTTTTTCTGATGTAAAATTAAGTTCTTAGAAGGTTGTTGAATGTTCCCCTTAATGTTCCTTAAATGTTACAATAGCATTTTTTTTCTCCTGTAAAGGTAATGTAAAGGTTACTGTATTAGAACATTCTGTGCATTTGTGCAACATTGTTCAAACGTTGTGGGAGCGTTATCTAAAGGCTACCAACAAGCAACCCCAGGGAAACGTTCGAAAAATGTTACATCATGTGGTTATTAGAATGTTTCGAGAATGTAACATTGAACGAAAACATTTGTGCAACATTCTTAACACTATCGGAGGGTTACTTAAAAGGCTACCAGAAGGGAACCTCAGGGAACGTTACAAAGATGTTCCTTCATGTGGTTATTCTAATATTTTGGGAAGTTATGTTGCACAAAAACGTTTGTGGGAGGGTTATCAAATAGAACCCTGTAAGGAACGTTTTGGGAATGTTATGGGAATGTTATATGTTGGTTGGGTAGAGAGAGGCCCAGACTGTGGTCCAGCACGACAAGTGGAGGCAAATTTAGACAATTATTCCCCAATCCTCGGGCTGTTTTGGATTGTATAGGTGCAGTGAAGCGTGGTAGGCACAGCTCTGCCTTCAGCCATCTAGAGAAAAAACAGAATAAGATCTCAGGAAAGCAAACACGGGAGTGTGATAAGAAAGAAAAAACACAAGCATGAATTTTCAGTGCCGTCGTCTTTCAATGGAAAGACTTCAAAGATCAGCAAGACAAGAGAACAGATGCAGAGATGGCTTTATTTGTGATGCTGCCCAAGGCAACAGAGCCGCGAGCAGCAGAGACACGTCACTGTTTGAATTGTGGAAGTTTGAAGGACTTCATTACTTCTCACTCCTCTGAATCCCCTAATTGTTTGTTTCTCAGTGGTTGATGGGAGGGGAGATGATGAAAGGCTGGTTTTTGGCATCACGTTTACTGTCAGTGTTGAGTCCAGCAGTGCTTTATGGATCATTTGACCAAAAATCTAATCTAATCTTTTTGATCTTGGAAATTGTAGTTTGACAAAATTAATTAAAGGTCCATTTAATAGCATTGCTTTTTGTTTGAGGTTTCAACTGCATCTTACAGCCTTCCTTCCTGTGGAGTATTATTATTATTACAGACAGACAGACAGACAGATAGACAGATAGATAGATAGATAGATAGATAGATAGAGAGATAGATATTAGCAGGGGGGAAGGGTTAAATAGTAATATTTAAAAACAATATTTATGGGTAACTGTTAACAAGTGCATACTAAAGGATTAATTAACCTTAATAAGCACTGTTCACACTTTAGCTCCAATTCCCCCAAAATGCATAATTAACTGTTAATAAATGCATAATAAACAATTAATTAGCCTTTAATAAGCATTGTTCACATTTTGGACCCAGTATCCCCAAAATGCATAATTAACTGTTAGTAAGTCATATTTAATTGTTAATAAATGCACAATGAAGTCTGCAAAAATCTTAATAAAGCAACAACAAAAGCTTAGTAAATAAGTGTCATATAATCTAACAATAGACATGTTTATGATGCTATTATTAACATTTTCTCATTAACACATATTAATGTTAATAACCATCTTATAAAGGCCTTATTGCTTGTTCACTAACACTTCATATGAACACTTTAATCTGAAATGTTACCAATTATCATTATTATGTATTAGTAACATGTAAGTGTAAATAATAACACCATAAACACATATATTGTTAGATTATAAGGCATTTATAAGCACTTATAGCAACTTGTAACAGTTGCTCAATTGCATTACAAGAACAATATGGAGTTCAACTAACTTGCCTATTTTGTCATTATTAAATCTTTACTAAGCTTTTTTGTTGTTTTCTTAAGATGAATACATTCTGTATCATGCATTTATTTGCAGTTATTAACAGTTAACTATGCCATTGGTAATTAACTTTATGTTAAGATGTGTTAAGTTTGGTTTTTAAAGAACTGTCTTAAAGTGTGTTTTTGTGTTTCACTGCTAAAACACTGCAATTATGTAAGGACTCAAATATACAGTGTAGAGTTGATAACATAAGAGTCATCATCTGTATGTGATGACTGGCTGTAGCTTTGTCAGATGAATTTCAATTTCTGTAGTTTACTCATAGACATGACTGAAGTCCCTACATGTACAATTTGAACATTACTGACTCTGGTGATGCCAAGTAGTAGCATATGAAAACACACAGCAGTATTACAGTGCTGAAAGCAGCATATACAGAAGACTGTTACCAATTTTCCTGGGACTGCTGATTGATTGGTTTTACTTATGGATTATCAGACACAGAAACAATAATCCAAAGGATGACATAAGGTGAAAGTGAGAAAGTTAAAGTGGAAACACTTCTTTCCATCATATAAACACGACCCTAAAACCCAAAGCACAGTTTAAGAAATAAAATGTAACTCCCTCATCAAAGAACAAGGACAGCTAAAGTAACAATGTTGTTGCAAAAGTCATTGTAAATCTGTCACCTTGTTCCATACAAAAGTCCTAACCTTACTTTTATAAGCCCCTCTTGTATTTGAAAACTTGATGTGTAGCAGAAGGCTGTTCCACAACATGGCAACAAATGTCAAACAAAAAAAAGAAAAGAAGAAGAAAGAAAGAAACTTCTGGCTACATTGTTCACTTGAGGTCCTTTTTGTGAATGCTCCCTGATCCTGGTATTCTGGTTTTGAAATTACACTACATCCATGATCACAAAAAACATTTCGTAACAGAAAAATCAAAATTTAATGTTTCTATTAATCCAATCTAATGCCATCAGAATAAGAATATGAATGATGCTAAAATCTATAATAGCTGCTGATGAAACACACCTGAAAACAACAGGCGAGAGGCTGAGCTGTGCCAAGAACGTCATGACAACAGGGTGCCTGACTTGATGTTTTGGATTGTGTAACAATTTTAAAAAAAGAAAACAACTTTACCCACAAAATAAAATCAGAACTACCTACATTAAGAGAGGAGCAGGCTGACTAAAGCCAGAGGGGGCCTACCTGTAGCTGTTGCTTAGTCAGACCTACTCCCCCAAGACTTGGGAACTGACTCACAAGGGAATCACAAGAAGTGAGGCACGAATTACACATATGCTGTTTCTCAGTTTAAAACATGATTTTTCAATCGCGCAATCTACATCACCAACACTAATCTTACTGTCCCTTGTGACGTTATCTTACCTTTAGTGTTTTATCCCGCAACTCCTGGTCCTTTTATCAGCTGGAAGGAGAAAGAACCAGAAAGACTCGCTGTTATGTGACTACATTCTGGTACGAAAACACACAGGCATCATAGCTTCAATGGCTAATGTTAGCTTTTGGAGGTGCGTAGTCTTTCTAATTACATATTTTCACGATGTGATACTTAAACAGTTTTACAAGAATTTCCGACTTCCCTGTAAAATTATCTTTTAAAGTGACAAACATCATATAGAATTCATGGTACAATTCAAACGGGATCAAACAATAATTTGTCTCTCGCCATGACTACACTTCATATTTTTTCCGAAGTTAGGTCCCAAGGTGGTCCACCAGAAGGGGCTTGACTTCACCTCTCTATACATTCACATCAGACTTGGAACATGCAAGGCCAAGCTCTCAGGCTGCAGCATGTTAGCATGGTCAGCCATTTTTTTCTCCTGTAGCCAAGTAGCAGTAATTTATCAACAGGTAACACAATATAATGGTAAATGCTAAATGTACTGTAGCTGTAGCACAGATAGAAAGAGTCACAAGGTTAGCAAACAGAACAAGTAATGTGAGTTACACAGTAATATCTAGCGAAAGTTGGCTAATATTAGCTAATATAAGTGACTGGTCTAACAGACCAAGATAGGCTGAAGCAGGACAACCCCTGAACAGAGGTTGGTAGAGAAGCTACTAAAAATATGCTCAAGTAAAAGTTAATAAAAATGACCAAATGAGAAACTTAGTTGGACTCCCAAGGGAATCACAGGAGTACCCTCTCATCGAACTTGCAACATACAGGGCCGGACTCCCAGACTGCAGGCATGCTAGAACGGTAGGCCATTTTTTTCTCCCCTCTCATTTAGCTCAGTAGCAGCAATTTTTTAACACATAACACAATATAAATGCAAATGCTTAAACATAGTGTACCAGTAGCACACAGAAAGACAGCAAACATAACCAGTAATGTCAGTGACACAGCAAAATCTAGCTTAAGTTTGCTAACATTAGCTAACATATGCTACTCGCCACATCCAGACCAAGAAGAGCTGTGGCAGGATAGCCCCTGAGCAGTGGTGGGGAGAGTGCTGAAAATCTATTCTCAAGTATAAATTAGAGAAAATGACATGTTTACCATGTTAACAAATTAAGTACGTATTACTTTTTATTTAAATATTTTTTAGGTTTAGGCCTACTGCAGCTATAAAAGTAATGTTGAAGTCACCATTATGCTAATGGTTATGTTAACTGCTTTCTTGACCACACAAATTTAAAAAAGCCCAACAGACCATTAGCTACAAGATAAGTTAAGGTCAATAATGTCTTAAATTCTAGCTGTTAACGATTCAGAGTAGCTTAGAGTTGCCACCACCTTTTTTAACCCGGTCTGGTCTGGTGTCAGAGACAAAGAGAACATTCACCCCACAGAGACAGGTGTATAGTACAAAAATACCTTTCTTGAAAATACAAATTCATAAAAACTAAAGGACACCCCCATACAGGAAGCCCCACAAAAGGTCGATCACCATAAGACAGCCACTCCCGTCCCTGAAACACACAGCACTGCAAGTGAATTAGATAAACTCACACCTTAACGGAAACACTGCACATAGTACTAAAGCAGCAAATAAGCACACTGCACACTACGGGAACACAATATCAAAATGCACAGCAATCAAGAAGGACCGTTGCAAACTGTAGGCAGGTCAGAACCATTTCAACCAACAGGGGGAAGCAGAGGGCCACCTGAGTCACTAGTAAGTCGTTCAGTGCCCATATTTGATCCAGTGTGCTCCTCCAGGCCGAACACAGGTGAAAGTCACATGAAAAATTTACATAGCTAATATTAGCTAGCAAGCCACATTTTAACCTACAGTAGCCTTACGTCAATGTGTTTTGAAATGCGGAGATCTCACAGCATCACTTCATTATGTAACTGTTGCATTATGGTCGAAAGACAGGTGGTGCTTATACTTCTTCTTCAGCAAAGTGGCAAAGTAGAAAGTAGATTATTATCTCAAAAAATACTTGAGTTAAGAGAAGAAGTACAGTTTTATTTGATGAAAAATCCACACAGTCTAACTTTAAAGTGACAGGAAAAAGATTTATGGGGATTTGTGGCAGAAACTACTCGGCAGGTGGCCACAGGTACAACAAACCGTGCATGTTGAGGCACAAAAATGTACAATAAAACAAGGAGGCTTCTCAAAAGGACAACCTGATGTTTTTCGATGTGTGGTCTTTTGCCAGCAGACACTCTCTGCGTGCATCCGTTTGGACTGAGGAGAAGCTCCAGACTGTGCGCTCTGCCGGCTGCGCCTGTGGAAATTGTTGTTTCTCTTAGCAAGTCTCCGATCAAAGGGATCGATTCCTCTGACCTTGTTCGAATCAAAGGCAGCTGGGTGCGATGGTCCCGTGCAGCTCCGCCTCAGCCTTCCATTCAGATGAGGCTTCATATACAACCCCTAACTGTGGTAATGATGATGAAGAATCAATAGGTGATTATGAGGCTTTAAGCCATATTGTTAGGAGATGGAGTGGAGCAATGCAGAGAGGAGATTGGGATGGAGCGAGACCTGAAAATACAGGCAGGACACACACGGAAACAGCATGCATAGAAACAACTGCACCCACAAGACATGTGCCCATGATAACACACAGTGGCAGACTCAGGCTGTCTGAAGGGCAGGCACAGAAAAAAATAAAAAGGGCACCGTGTATGCAGTGGGGCACCAGCACAGCAAAAAAACATTAATCACAATTTAAACACTATTTGACTATTTAAAGTAACGTAGAGGCCAAATAATTTTCTAGTATGTAGGGCAGCTGGATTGTGTTTTCTCCACAAGATGGGCACTTAAGCAGGCACTTTACAGTTTTTTGTCCTGTAGTAGGGCACTTTACCACATTTTGTCCACAGGGAAGGGCACCTCAGAGGGAATTTTATCATATTTTGTCCACTGAAAGGGCACTTTAGCAGGCACTTTACCATGTTTTGTCCATTAGAAAGGCACTTTAGAGGGCACTTAACCATGTTTTGTCCACTAGAAGGGCGCTTCAGAGGGAATTTTATCATGTTTTGTCAACTAGAAGGGCACTTTACCCCATTTTGTTCCCTCAAAGGGCACTTCAGAGGCCACTTTACCTCATTTTGTCCACAGGAAGGCACATCGCCCTCCTTACCCTCCCCTTGGGTCCACCACTGCAAACACATAATACTATATACGCCTGCTAATATTAACAAAAACACAATACAATTGATATCCATGCACATACATGGACAAAAACTGTCCCAAAATTAAATGCACATACACACAAATGACCAGTTTACCATATTCTGTCCTGTAGCAGAGCACTTTACCACATTTTGTCCACTGGAAGGGCACCTCAGAGGAAATTTTATCATGTTTTGTCCACTGGAAGGGCACTGCAGAGGGCACTTTACCACATGTTGTCCACTAAAAGAGCACCGTAGTGGGCACTTAAACATGTTTTGTCCACCAGAAAGGCACTTAATCAGATTTTGTCCCCCTGAGGAGCACTTCAGAGCACAATTTACCTAATTTTGTCCACAGGAAGGGACATCGCCCCTCTCCCCTCCCCTTGAGTCCTCAGTGCAAACACATAATTACCGTATAAGCCTGCTAATATTCACAAAAACACTCAATACATCTGATATTCAGGCACATACATGAGCAAAAACTGCCAATATTCAAATGCACACACACACAAATGAGTACTTAATTTTGATCTCACACACTCTCTCTCTCACACACACGCAGACGACTAACTTGTCACTGTGACTCTCCCGTGTTCAACTCCATTACTAATGACCGGCCCAGCAGAAACGCTTGCAACCAAATCCCTCTATTTTTATTAAAGCACATTTATTTATAAGACCTGAACTAATCTTTGTAAATTCTAAATGATTTTTTTTTTTCACTTTTAATTATTGTGAAACCTATTAATGCTCCATATTAATATGCAGAGAGCTTTCTGGATTCAGTATATCACTAAAAGTAATTATGGATAAGAGCATTTTTTTTTTTTAACCAACAACTCAACTCTTCCTAGTGAGGTGTGATGTGTGGTGTGAATGTGTGTGTGTGTGTGTGTGAGTGTGTATGTAGAGCGGTAGGAAGACAAACACTGCCCTCTTCAGCCTGTCAGCAGCAGCTCGCAGGCAGCTGGCACCGAGCCTGCTGGCATTTTCACTCCACAATAATCCATCTGAACATCTCAATATGGCTCGACTCTCTCGGCGTGTCTGTCCCTCCGTCTGTCTTTTCGTCTCACGCGCTCCCTCCTTCCTTTTCCCTGTGATGCATTTAAATGTTTTCCTTTTAATCTTGTCATCTCAGCACACATATCTCCTCGACACATCTGAGCAGTGTTAAATGGCAGAAAATGTCTCCAAATGAGACAGATTTTCTTCTGTTTTGAGGAGGAAAAGATTTTTTTTCTATCTTTTGAGTCAAAGTTGAGACGGGGGCAAGCGTTCTCAAATGGAAAGTCATAGTGCAGTCATGAAGGTCAGGCGTGGTTAATGTGTTTAGACTCTTAATTTCAGCCCTTTGCCAACCCCCCACTAACACAGCCTACACCACTTTATTTGGGAATGATGAAGGGCAAAGACACACACTCCGAGCTGTGCTTTTGCACCAAATTTCTCCCACGTTTGTCTTTTCGGGAGCCACTTTGTGCGAGTCCTAAAATCAGACATTTTCTAAGAGGTAAGTGTTTTTTTTCCAATAGTTCCACATGCAGCACTGTTCATTACCCTCGTGACAGCTGCAAGATTACTACTGTGATTCTTTTATTTCAAGATTTTTTTAAAGAGAGGCTGTTTCACCACAGCGGGAGATAATTTTAACAGTTGAAGAAACTGTGCTCATTAAAAGATAATGTAACTTCTTTGAACACTGAAATGTTTTTTAGAAGTACAGTAACCATCCCAAAGTTATGGAAGTTGTTTTAAGGATTATCTTTTTAAATGGTAAATTGGATTTGTATAATATCAGAATGGTTTTTTTTCCCTCTTGAGCTGTTAATTTCTTTTTTTGTCTCTGTTTTAATCACAGTCTCTTCTCCTGTCCACAGTCCTTCATCCATCCACGTTCAAGTGGGTTATACTTTGAGCAATTGTGCAATATAATACAATACAGTTGTGAAATAACAATGATTCTAAATCTGGCCACCATGGATATTTTAGGTGGAAAGAGCCAGTACGGAGCCTGTTGATTTTTGTACAAATTTGTACAAACAAATTTGAGTTAAATGAAACTAAACTAAAGGTAATAATACTGAAAATGAAATTACAGGAGTGTCACAGAAAATGAAATTACAGTAATGATACTGTAATTTAAAAAAATACTGCAGTAATACTGCAAATAAACAAATACTAATAATACTGCAAATGAAACTGCAATAATTCTGTTTTATAAACTTGTGTATTTTATGCTATTTTTTTTTACTTGTAACCTTTGCTGTCAAAAAGTGCAATAAAAAAACAGTATGAAGTGAAAAGTAGCATAAAACGGAACAAAAAGCAGAGAGATAGAAAGTTAGGTCTCTACGGTTAATATGTAGCTACCGCTAGCAGTAGGAAGTGTGAAAGTGGAAGTGTGAAAACTTACTGGAGTCTTACTGACGTACTTACTGCTGGTTGTCAGCGATCCAAGAAATAGCACATAACACCCTGTGTAGCAGCAAATTGTTGTACACTCAACACCATTTTGACATGAAGCAGTAGAGCTAACAGGTGTTACCAGTGATACTAATTAAGGTTTCAGGTCAAACAGTCAGGGTGCTGTATGTTGGTTCACTGAAAAAACTCTGCTACACTAAATGGAACAGATTTTATTACATAATACGATACGAATCGAATACTTTATTGATCCAAGGAAGTTATTTAATTAATTAGTGTTATGGAACGCCTGTGTTTATCCTGCTATTTCATATCAACATGGCTGGCGTTTAAAAAAATGGTTCATTAACATTATAAAGAACAAAATTATGAAATGTACTTGAGTCTCTGCTGGTTGCCAGTGATCCAAGAAAAAGCACAAGAAGCCCTGCACAGCAGCAAATTGTCATGTTTCAGTCTGTGTGCTAAGTTAAGTTAAACTGCAATCTGTATCTTAATATTCTGGACCTATGACAGTGAGATATGAGACTGCAATTTACTCATCTAACCCTCCGCCAGAAAGCAAAAAATTTGAACTGTTCCTTTAAAATTAGCTTCACCCTGACCAGCTGGTGAAGTACAGTGAAGTACTACTAACAATCTAACATTGTAACAGCCTTACAGGGCATAGCTTGGATTTTTGAGATACTTCTAACTCAACACTAACACTGTGTTTCCCAAACTTTTTTTTCTGGGGACCAACTTTTGGAATTGGCAACCCAATTCAGAATACGCCTTATGAATAACTTTTGGGTAGAGTTAATTTGTGCATAAACATTCCTGGACATTCCTGGACTTTGATAATTTGCTGCTAAACAGGGTGTTATGTGCTATTTCTTGGTCCACTGGCAACCAGCAGAGACTCCAATAAGTTTTTATACTTACTTACTTTATTAGTGTTAATAAACCTTTTCACAGCAGCCATAGTGATATGAAATAGCAGGATAATCACAGATGTTACCAATGATACTAATTAAAGTTCTGTTCCATTTAGTGTAGCAGAGCCTTTATGGCAAAGTCCGCATCACCTTATATCATCTTGATGTGTGTTACTGAAAATATATACACATGTTAGATATTTTCTAAATGAAAAATAATTCAATTACACAAAGTTAACAGGCCATCTCATTGTTTTCATTTCCTCTACTAAATATAGGAAATTTTCACCTACTTCATTATTGAGACAAAATAAGTGAATTTAGGCAGAATTAACAGGCTCTCATTTTTTCCTGTTAACAGTAAACAATATAATATAATTCATCATGAAGTCCAATATAACATTTTAATTGCTTTATAAACGGCGTACCGCAGATATAAATCTCAAATTTGCAGAATTTCCTCTTTAATTTATTTGGAGACCCAAATAAAATCTCCTGTGACCCACCTGGGGGGCCACGACCCAAACTTTGGAAATGACTGTTCTAACAAATGATATTTAAAATTCATGTTTCGTTTATTCATTATTTATTATTATGTATTTATTTATTATTTATTTCTCAATATAAAGGTTTAAATGGTGTTTTAAAGCTCATACTACCATGAATAAAATACTTGGGGTGAAATGCTAAAGCTTTTATTTATTATTTTTGTCAGCCTAAAAGTAGTCAGATTAAGATATTTCTAAAATTACAGGAATCATTGAACTTGATCATAAAAACGTCACCATTTGTGAATACAGAATATAGACCCACCCCCCCCTTGCTAACACTCAAAAACACAAGACCTTGGTGTCCTCACTGTTACAGCTATAGTTCTGAATAAATACTGTATGTGTTCTCTATCTTGCAGAACAAGATTTTGCTGATAATTATTAAGCACTTTTACTCAAGTTAAATTTTGAATGGACTTTCACTTGTAACTGAGTATTTTTACATTGTTAACTTAAGAATCTGAAAACTTCTTCATCCTCTTGTGCTGACTTGGTGTCATTAGTGTTCGGGTCATTACCTCCACATAGAACTCATTATTTGAGAAATGCTCAGTGAGTCCATCTGAGGATACGGCTGTTTCTCTCCGTCACTGAGACACGGCCCTTTCTGGAAATCAGCTGCACTTCTTCAGCATTTACAAAGTCACTTCTGATGTTTGTTTGTTTTTTTCTTTATGATGGAAGTTGTTAATTTTTCCACCAGCTGACTAGAGGACAGGATGAGCAGAGGACAGGCTGAGGTCCTGGGGCTGCTGATAGCGCTGACAAGCCTGCTGCTGCTAATCGCTGCTGCTGGAAAGGACTGTTGGAGGGTAGGAACACTCACCCACACTCACTTCTCATCTGCAACCACTGCTAATCCTCGCATGTAGAAAGAGTGTAGAGTTACCACTAGGCTGCACTACTGTGTAGTCTATGTGGCTGCAGTCATACACTCATCTGAGCTGTAGCATGTCATTACCACAACTCATGTGAAGAGTGTATTTTGAAGACAGTGTTGTTCAAGTTTTTAGATTTCAAACACCTTATCCTTCTTCTTACAACTTAGATGGACTTCCAATGATTTACCTATTTTAATCCTAATTTGATTGATACATTTGACTGTGTGTCCTGGTCCAGCAAGGAGCTAAAGATCAGCTGACCTCGGTGGGTCTGAGCTCCCGTTGTCGAGGCCTGTGGGGGGAGTGTGTCCACGACAGCCTGGTGGGCCTGAGGACGTGTGACGTGTCGGTGTCGTACATGGAGAATCTGCCAGGTGAATCCAACACAGTCATGTCATCTTCCTCTTCTACAAATATCACTACTGAGGGGTCTAAGAATTGCTGCTGCTGCTGTGTTATTTTATTCAAAGTTGATCTGTGATTCAAAATATAGCCACACCAAAACTCAAAATACAGGACTGGACTTACTCCAGGTCTTTTAAGGGTCCAGTGTGTAAGACTTAGGGGCAGTTATAGTCGGAATATGACAGCAGTGACATATAATATTCATAAGTATGTTTTCATCAGAGCATAATCCCCTGAAAAGAAGAATTGTTGAATTTTTGCTTCCTAAGAATGAGCCCTTTATATCTGCGGACAGTACAGATCCTCTTTCACAGAGTCCAACATGTTGCACCAGCATGTGTCTACAGTAGCCCAGAGCTGACAAAAAAAAAAAAAAACACAGCAAAAGGTCTTGTCTTGCAGCCACCGTAGTTTTTCCTATACACTTGAGAGTGAGACAAGGTGTTTGCAATCTGCAAGCTCACTACCAGATGCCACTGAATCCTACACACAGGTCCTATCTGAAAAATAATACTCATTATGCACAATCCCCCTCTACGGAAGGTGAGAACGGCCATACATGCAATTATTATTTTAATCCTGTTATCTTGAGATCACAAGTTCATTATTTTGTTATCTTGACATCACAAAGCTTGTTTTCTCGTGATGACAGCTTAATTCCTTGTTATTTAAAAAAAAACAAAAGGCTGATTTCTCGAGATAATAAATTAACCTGTCATCAGTGGAAACAAACTATTATCTCAAGAAAATTAAATAATTAACTTGATCTCGAGATAACAGCATTAAGAAAAAAGTTCTAAGTACAACCATCTCAGCTTCCGTACCTGTCAGTATTATAATGTTATTATATATTTTGGTTCAGGTTTACTGTTACATATTTATGAATGTGTAAGCAGCATTTTAATGTTTAGCTGATCAAGGTGAAGCTACTGTTCATTTGAACTACTTTACTACTAAATAATAACTTAACCTGAGAAGTAACTGCAGCTGTCAGATGAACATAAGAATACTGGTAACAGCATAAAGTTGAAATCCTCAAGCAAAGTACCTCAAAACTGCACTTATGGACTTTAGTAAATGTTCTTAGTCATGATGCACCAGTGTTATACAGTAAAATTATACAGAAATGCAGATTATTTTTCAGCCCTAAATTAAACAGCTAAACTGTCGTGAGTTTTTGGTGTTTATTAAGATACATTTCTACCCAAAAGACATGGCAGTAATGTTACAAAACTTGCTATCACACCATATATGTACCTTTTGCTTAGTGCATGAAGAAGTTAAAACTCAGAAAACATGAATGCTTTTAGAACCTGGGGTAGTGGTGCACTTCTGCCTCTTTTGTCCAAAATGAGTTTTACAACAACAGATACATAATCCTGGACAAAAAAATTAAAAAATCACCTGCCATAACAAAATTAAGGAACTTAGAATGATTATCCTGCAAAATATGTGTTTTCTCCTGCTCTCAGTTCATAAACACTCTCAGAGCTTCCATACTTATCTGTAAAATAAAAGATCAGAGATAAAGTATAGATGGAAGTGCACTCCACTTTTCTTTTCTTTTTTTCTAAAAATCTAAAAGAGTAAAAAACAGAATGAAAGTACTGTGTTGTGCTTTTTTTCAACCAAAAGATTTAACAAAAATGAAAAATGTCAACCCAGCATTTTAAAACTCAGGTTAAGGCGCAGTTACACTTGTTTTTCTATTATAAAATAATACAAATTAAAAAATACTTTCACCTCATTTTACTCACACTGGAAAATACTTTCAAAAATTGTAAACATGGCAAAGATTCAGTAATTTGGATGCAGATAAATTAAGGTAGACTTAATTTATTTTATATAAAATATCCAAAAAATTATTTATCAATATTTATTTTTATAGTGACAAGTACACTAACTGATGCCACCTGGCACAGTATTCATAACACACCTGTTTGCAATGCCTGCCACTTGACGGGCCTTTATATAAATGCACATTTTCATTTAACAGGAAATTATTCTTGACTACATGATGCATGATGATCTCTCTTTATTAAATGTATTTGATTCTATTTGAAAATGTCATGATCTATTTTAGGTTCTGTGGGTAAAGAGTTCTATGTATTCATGGCCCAAACAGAGATGTACTGTAATGCACTGTTGCCATTGGAGACCAAACTTTGAGTCTGCTGTGTTTTCTCATCTCTTCTTCCCACAGCTGACTTGTTGGCTATGAGAGTAGCGTTGGTGGGGATGTGTGTTGTGTCTGTGTTCTCCATCCTGATCATGATACCCGGCCTGAAGTGCACCACACTGATCCCCAGTGTGCAGGCTCAGGGCAGGCTGCTGCAGGTGTCTGGCGCCCTCTGTCTGTGCGGAGGTCCGTACTGCGGCTCCTCGGTCTCACAAACAGCTTTAATCAAATCCAGCCAGAAGCAGTTTGTCTGGTTTGTGGTTTGTGCACAGTGGATGACTTCTTCAGATTCATATCATTCTCTGGTTCAAACACATTTCCACACAGTCAAGTCTGTTGTTATTTACAACACTTATAAAGTTGAACTTCTGACTGGTAGCTGTTTGAAATGTGTGTGTGTGTGTGCATGTTTCTGTCAGGTGTGTGTGGTGCAGCTGGCCTGCTGTGGTACGGGGTGGACACTTACACCAGATACAAACAGGAAGTAGGTCATCACACAACACCACAACGTTTATATGAATTTTTTGAATTCATTAAAAACCTGAAGCCAACGCCAAACACATTCCATTCATAAGAGAAACAAATCTGTGTTGTCTCCAATTCAACATTTTTATGCTAATATAATGTCAACAAACACAACACACAATATGATCTGATATCTTAATTTCCTGCCGGGCTGCCATAGATCTCATATTTATTTTATACTGCTTTATTTGCTACTCAGTTAAATCCCATTTCTTTTCTTTCAAGTTGTTTGTTATCAAGAGCTTGTTGTGGGCATATTTATTATCTGGCAGCATTTTAATAACAATGAACCCCTTTATTTCATGGCTTCTTAAAGGAGCTATGTGAAGAAATTTACATATAAGTCACTTTCTTTAGAGAGCTGCTGGGATGATATATTGTTGCAGGCCAACCAGGAAGTTAGCATTGCCCAGGTTCCCTCTACAAAACGTAAATGGGATTTTTCCATTGGATTTTGGATCAGTGCAGAAAAGAAGCTCAGTGGCGAATAACAGTTTATGATACTGACACCACAGTTGCATGACTTCATGTCACCCCCACTAAATGACTCAATTTCTGGCATAATGACTACTAATGTCCACCACAACCTCTCATTTTAGCCACTCATTAGGAACCACCATTTTTTAAGACATGTAAAAGCTTTAAAATTCATGAATATTTTATGTCATAGAGCAAAACGTGAAATCGCTTAAGTTTGTGTTGACCACAGACCTTAATTTAGGCATCTAACCAAAAACCTGCTCAAAGAACACCATTGACTTTGAGACAAGAAAACCGGAGTAGCTAATATGCTAACTCATTTCCAGATTTTAGGATTTATTCTTTTCGGCACTCTATTGCTAATGTGTGAATGGGTTGTAACATAACTTAAAAAATCAGACCTTCCCTGACTTTCTCATTCGCCTACAACAGCCTGTGGACTGATTTCTATGTGAACATTTTTACTTCGTCAGCTCCCCTACAGCACCAAAAGTGTGCAAAACTAGCTAACGTAGCTTAGATATGGAGTCCGCTAATGTCAACAAGCAACCAGCACCCACCACAACACAAGACAAACTTTACTTAACTCATCTATCAACATAATGCCGGTCAATCATGTTCAGTCTTGTCTGTGTAATGTCCAGTGAAATAAATAAAGATGGACACCCCATTCCCACTTTCTGCCACCATATAAAAACTGAGCCAAAATGACGTAATCTGGAGCCAAAGTCTGCACAGTAGGGGCCGGTTTTGGAGCCGTGGTATGGAGTTCCCACTCATATTCCCGACTGTCTCAATCGTGACTCAATCATGACGTTAAGCCCTCTTTATATAGCATCAAATAACTAATTAAAACCAAACTTATCAGAGAAATTAACACTGTGATAAGAAGTACCTAAAATGATACAAACCACCCTTGTTAAAAAAAATCTACTATCTACTAAAATTGAGCAGGCAGGGTTTAGGACCTTTCCTGCAGCCAGCCACCAGGGGGCGATCAGTGTATGTCAGTGGTAACTTCACTGTTTTGGCAGATGCACAGGATGCTTGCTCCTTTAAATATTTAAATTAATATCATAAACGTACAAAGACCAGTTGACAGTTGGCTCAAACTGACCACTACTGGTTGACTATGAAAATCTTTTGTTGATGACAGTCCTAGTAACAAGTCTGGCTAAAATAAAATGAAAGAGTAGCAGACCAGTTACACACTATGCTAACTAATGTAGTTCACAGGCAGTGGAGTTCACAAAAAAGGGCTCAGAAAGGGGGAAGGATGCAAGCCTGTAGCAATAATGGTGTTCACAAAGATTTTTTTAAAAACCCAGAAATCAAGGCAGACGGTCTTTTGAAATGGCAGTATCCATTTTTTCCTCGCACCGACAGAATGTTAATAATACCATCAGAGTTAGAAGGAGGAGAAATCACAGATAGAAACTTTCCTCTGAATGCCTGCAAGGCATATTCAGAATTTAAAAAATGATGTGCTTACTTCACTATTTCTGCATGTTTCTCTCTAACAGGTTACTCTGGGGATGCCAGGAATAACCTTTGAGTTTGGGCTCTCCTACTGGTTGACGGTGGGAAGTGTGTTCTGCTGTCTTACCTCGGCTGTGTTGGCAGTCAGGAGTGTGTCTCATATGAGTGATGCCATCAGGATGCAACCGAAGCTCGCTCACAGTCAGCCGGACAAAATTGACACTGTCATGTCACCACAGTTTGCCTCAGATTACAAAACTTATATTTAGAAATGACAACATGGGTACCAGCAGTGTCTCTATTAGTGATCTATCAACATTCTAATGTTAAAGATTGTCACACCACAGAAACATGTGTTATCAACCACCCAGCCAAATTTGAATGATTGAAAAAAAACACTAAGCATATGAAATTTAGTCCCAAAATCATGAAAAAATAAGCAGTTTTCTCTGCTCTGGAAGGCTGGGGGCATGTCCACTCTGCTGTCTCAGTGTCAAACACCATTATGACCTGAAAGTGACCTGAAACATGGACACTCTGTCTAGCAGCTTTTTTGGACATGTCCAGACATGTTTGAGCCACCAGAGCCAGAGGACGGTGACGGGATGTTTTTTTTTGTTTTTTTTTTTCCTCTGTGTCGGGTTGTTGGAACTGAAGTGAGCTGAAGTGAACTGCTGGGCTGATTTGGACTGAGAGAGTCACTGAAGGTATGTTCATAACTGATCATTAGGGAGGGTGAGGGGAGGGGAACGGTTGTTTGTAAGTTGGTTTGTGGGGCTTATATAGTGTCAGGGCACCATGGCTCCAGAATGTCAGCGACCCATGTTTCAGATCCACCCAAAAAATCCTGAACACAAAAATGGTGAACATAAGTTTAACCTTCAAACTCCACAATTCAGTACAACTTCATGATTTTTCTAACATGTATTATGTGTTATGAAAAAAAAACTCCCTTTTTCCTGTACACAATCTTTGGTTATTTTTCTGTATAAACAGTCAGAAGAATTGCTGTTAGCATCAGTGCTACTGATCAGTAAAGTGTTCAAGTCTGCCCTCTTATTCACTATGAAAACATGTTTAACTGTTGTTATGATGTTTACAGCTTAGCAATAAAGGAGACAGTTTCCAGTCACACATTCCTAAATGACCACGATGTGCAAGCCTCAATCGAACGTCTGTGTAACACATCATCCATCATTGAGAGTGCTAAAAGTGGGAAAACACATTCCTGTGTTTACTATAATGATTTGGTTTCTGCTGCAAGCTTCGGTTCATCGGGTTCATTATGTAAGCAACCTCTATGTGTGTCAACATAGTCACTTACAGTAAAAGTGATTTTATGATAACCATTCTTGGGAATTGGGACAAATCATGTCCTGCCTAAAAACAAACTAATGCCAACTCTCTAATTCCAATTTATTTAGTGAAAAATTATTCTTTAAAGATGTGTATATATGTGAAATAAATGTAATTTATGAAATGTTTTTGTTTACTTTAATTTTTTATTTTCAAACGCCCTCTATGCCAGTAAACAGCCTTGTCCCAGACGAGGCTCATGACTTCAAACAATTTAAAAATGTGTTAAAAGTCAATACACAATACCTACTGACAACATCAGAATTTTAGAAAAAACATAATTTAATCAGGCATAAAAAGGGTTAGCTATACCCTAAGGACCCCCGTCTTACTTCCTGGTTTAAAAAAGGCAGGACTACTGCTCAAGCACTGGTCAACTTTCCATTTTTTGACAAATTCATCAAAAATATGGCTGTCAGAAGTGTTTTAGCCATAACATGTCAACTCTTGTCTTTTTTTAGTGCCTGAAAATGAAAGTTTCAATTGAATATATTAAAATTTTAACTTTTACTTTCACTTCAATTAATTTACTCAATTTTTTTTTTTAAATACAATGTTTTGAGTTTCTTAAATTCAAAGCTTTATGTTTATCTAAAGCAGAAAAGTAAATTATCTCAACAAAAGATCAGTAGTTAGTGCAACTTTTTCAAAACTTAAGAATTTGAGTCAAAACTCAAAAATGTATTGTAGTCTGTTGCCTTGAAATTTTGAGTTTTTCTCAACTTTTTTGTTTTTACAGTGTAGGAGGTTGGCCCGTTACAAGACTTAATAGCCCAGAGTTTGTTTTTTTAAAACCATATTTTACAGCATAATTGAGGAGTAGAAATCAAAACCCCCGCCCAATTCTCAAGAATGGCTCATTTTCTGTGTTTTTGTGTGTCACTGAATGTCTCCTATCAGTAAAGTGGTCTCTGATAAGAACTATCTTTCACATGAGCTTTGCAGGCAAATGCAAGAGACAGATGCTGATATATGTGTTAGATGACTGTGCAATAAATCACAGTTGTTGTGAAATGCTTCTGTGGGAGCAAATGTTCTGAGGAACATTTGTTTTATTTTGCATGATGGTCTTAAATGTTGTGACTGGTGCACATCAGTATTGTGGAGACTGTAGAGTCATACGTAGGGTAGGTGCACCCATACATGTCAGGTGTATGTGAGATTTCACGGCCATGCTCTGTTCCCATGACTGCTGTCTTCACTGTGTATTTTTCTCAAACCGTCTTATTTTAACTCTGTATACAATCTCATGGACAGTCTGTCTGTTTGGTAAAAAAAGACCATTTATTGCAGCAGCATTGAAACTGAAAGAATGTTTCATCATTGAGCCCTGGCTTTTATGGTCTGCTGCTGAACACTGCATCAATTATAACTCGTTCAAATCATCCACACAGTCAAGATCTTTCCATGTTATCTCATGCTAGTGGCATTTTCTTAAAGAGAAGCTTCACATTTTTCAACTCTGTCTTAATACAGTTGCCTACCCACATGTCCATATGCACATGGACAGTTATTACGGGTCATTGTAATCATTCCTCCTCTCCATCCTGGACATGTCAAGACCCCCTCCTAACATGACTCATGTCATGTCTGTTCACACATACTGACCGAGAGTCTCAGACTCCTGTTTCTCACAAGCCTGAAACTCGCAAGTGTTAAATTTATGTACTCCGCTCTGACTGGGCAGTTGTTTTCCCCCATTACCAATTGTGGTCTTGGTAAACTGAAAAAGTTCTAGATAATTTGAAAGTGGTTGACCACAACAATTGTTTTTTCAGCCCATTCTCCTCAATCTGTGTACATATAACACAATTTTAGACTTTAAAATTTTGTGCAGTGCATACAACAAAGTCAAATTTTATGTCAGGTGATATGCCTTATCATTCTTATTTTAAAAAATCCCAGGTGAAATATTATAAAGTGCAAGTCTGCTTCTGGAGGAGGTAGGGTGATTGGATGGGTCAAACTTTGGTTTCCTGTGAGAGACCAAAAGTCAACATTATTTAAAAGTTAAGTTACGTGTGTCACCTGACTTTGTCATGTGACTGACTTCAGTTGCATCAGGTGACTCATAAAAGTAACATACTTATTTTAACCCAAACCATGATCTTCCTAAAACTAAACCAGAGTCCTGCACGGGTCCAGTTGTGCAAACCAGCACCCACAAAGCTGAGAACCAGCACTGATCCATTACCCGCAATTATTTCCAAGTCAAATCCACACCCACCTGAAACGATAACATAAGGCCCGCGACCCGACCCACACCCATTATTAAATACATACACAGTCACTCACTCGTGTTCTTGCACCTATGCTCCTGCAGTTGTCGATGTGTTTCGACAACAAACCTAGCATGCCGCCATCAAAAGCTAATACTTTTTGAAAGGTTTTACAAGCGTCACAGTCTTTGAGCGGCACCATAATCCTCCCAAACATCTGACTTGACCTTTGACAATGTATTGTCCACAGTTTGGTGGCCTCCGCTAGCTATTTTTGCCTTTTTATCGTTATCTTCAGCTGTTAGCTAGCTTTTGTAGCTGTCAGATCAAACAGAGATGTCCCAATGTTTGGCAGGATGTGGGGTCAAAGGTTTTGTTGTAGACTTTCACAATAAAACCGGTTTTGTTGTAGACTTTCACAATAAAACCCTGTTGGCTGATTAGGCCTGATATTACTGTATTTGCAGATATAAGTGTTAAAAATACTGCACATCATTTTCATTTCTGATTTCTCCAGGAAAAAAGTACATTATTGCATTGTATGTAGTATATTATTCTTCCCACCTGCTGCTCGCCCACAGTTACCTCATTTTACTTTCATTTTACCTGCAGCTGTGAATTTATGCAAATATATTCTTTACCCGTTACACGTTTTTGCAACCTGATGCAGGACTCCAGCCTAAACCTAACAAAACCGCAAGTGTACTACAATGTTAAACAAGTGTTTATTTCTGTGACAATGAAGGTCACCTGATTATGGATGACGACCAAGGTCACCTGACGATGGATCATCTGCTCTCCACAGAAGATAATGGGAAGGATTGGCGCATCACCTGCACGCAAAATTGGACTTTGGCGCATGCACTTCTTAGAGTAAAGTCATGTTAGTTGTACACAGATGATTTGTTGCCTCCATGACATAGGACACTTTAATAAAGCTGTACCTTTCTCACCTTCCTCAAGTTGTTATGCATAGCAATTTTTGAGTCTCGATTTGCTGTCGATGGAACCAGTATGTTATTTTGAGGTTCAGGTCACAACGAATGACATCCTGTCATGCCTCATGCCAGCGTTTGAGCAGCTACATTAGCCACTACTAGCAAGTTACCTAAATTTTCTGCAGAACTGTTGGCAGTGGAGTTACATTATGGGTAATAAGGGCACTAGGTTTTAAAAAGGCAATATCTGTGGTTCTGCTACATCAATTTTGATCCATTTTTTAAACCACTCTTCTTGAGTCAAACAATGTTAAAGGAGTGCTAAATATTTAGAAGGCATACACATGGAACAAAGCTTGTAGATTGTGATCTTCATAACATTGAAATCATTTAAGAAGAGATTGCTTCATGGCCAGTGTGGGCATGTGGATATTATATTGAAAAAGATTTCTTTTTACAATAAAAATAACCTTTAAAAATTAACCTATCCTTGAAGAATCGTTTAGCATTCAATATTAAAATAGGTTCTGCATTAGTTTCAAGAACTGGGATGTAAAATCTTTGCTCACAAAACTGCCTCCACCCAGACAGAAACTAAGCCTTAATTCCAATCTCATGATTGAACATTGAAATGTTTTATAGCTGTAGCTCAGCAAAGAAAATTCGAGCCTTGTTGTCAGTTGTAACAGTGGTGAGCAAAGTTAACTTGTGAGTCCACCTTGGAGAATGTGCCACAGTCCAGTGGAGCAGAAGTGGAATTCCACATCTGCAATTATCGAACAACAGGGTGCAAAAGAAGTATTTGAACTGGAGAGGAGGAACAAGGGGAGGGGAGTGGGCGAGAAGTCGGGCCAGGGTGAAAAGTTAGGAAACAACTAATAAAGCACTGACTCACTGCCAAATCCATTTTTACATCTCTGTTTACTTTATTCTAAAAGAAACAGACAGGGCTATACTGTAAATGAGATGATACACAACATGGAGGAGGTAAATATTAGAGAAAGGAATGGCATGGTAAATAAATGCAGGCATCAGAAGGGCATTTGAACACTCAGCAAACTGGCGTTCCTTAGTACAGGAGACAGCACACAGTACAGTACATCCTTTAGAGTCAACAATACAACGACTCTGTCATTCACACAAAATCATATCGGCACATAACAAAACAAAATAAATGTACTGTTTATATCCTCAGTCCAGGCTAATGGAGACAGGCAACAGTGGCATAAAGGCACTATGCTGAACATCTATCGTATGTACTGTACGTCTTTGTTGTTTCGTAAGTGGTACTGCAGAGTACACTCTTAGAAATAAAGGTGCTTACTAGAACCATAAAGGGTTCTTTGAGCTCTCCCCATAAAGGAACCCTTTTTTGTTCCTGGTAGAACCTTTTGTAGAGGTTCCACTTGAAACCCTTTCAGAGAGTTCAACCTAGAACCTAACATAAAGGGTTATACTGTACCTAGAAGCATCTGTGAAAGATTTCAAACAGAACTCCCTGTGAAGGCCCTTTTCCACCAGATTAGTTCTGGGTCTTAAACCGGTTCCTTTCAGGATTTTTGGAGGCTAGTGCTATCTAGTGAACCAGCCCATGTTTCCACCACTTTTGAGCAGGACCATTGTGAACCACATCAATAATATCATCACAGAGGGCTTTGGTTACCAATTAAAACCTGCTATTTTTGGGCTCCAAACCAATTTATTTTTGTTGGTAGTTCTCCATTAGGGGCATGAACTGGAATGGGGCCAGTTCCATGTTGGTGGAAAAGACCCAAAGGAAAACCTGCTATTTTTTGGTTCCAGCTGGGAACCAACTTGTCAGGTCCTGAACCAGTTCATTTTTGGTCCAAATACACACAGCGGTTCAAAATTAGAGTCGTGAACCAGTACAGGGCTGGTTCCATGTTGGTGGAAAAGGGCCTCTGGGGGTTCTATCCCAAATCTTTCCACCTTCTAATAGTGCTAACAAGAACCGACCCAGAGGGTTGTAACAAGAACCATTTTATATTCCAAGGGTTTTATCTAGAACCCACCCGAGGGGTCTTAGTGAGACCCCTTTTATACAAAGAACCATTGATGAAGGAGTTCTTCAAGAATTTCAGCAATCCTTGGTAAACTCTTCCATCCAAAAAAGGGTTCGCTGGATGAAAAGGGTTCTGAATGGAACCCATAATCTTCAAATAAACTTCCAAAAAGGGTTTCTCCAGAAGCAAATGGTTCTGGGTAGAACCTTGGTCCTTTTGGAACCCTTATTTCTGAGAGTGTAGCTTCACATTCAATTTCAGAACAATAATACAGATAAAGGCATACAGAACTGCTGGCAGAGGAGCTATGGACACACGTCCCTCAGGTGGGACATGAGACTATAAAGAATTCTTGAAGTCAAAAACATACATGTGCACAAACATGTGTTATAAGGCACTGTAGTAAAACATTATATATGTAGTAAAATAAAAAAAAGAATAGAGTAGGTGGTATATACACCCGGGCATTTTAACATGTTATAGAAAACATACCCTGAATGAGTGTCTCTCCCAAAGTCAACAAAACAGACAAGACAAGGATATCATCTTTGTCAATCCCCCTGAAACAATTCTCAAATCATACAACCTCCCCAACAAAGACTCTAATTTATGTTGCTGCAATATGCTTCAAAGGTTTCCGTTCATAAATTCTTTCTTTAATGGTGTCAGTTAGTCTGTTTTGAATTCCTCAGTGAGAGGGTTTTGTCTGTTGACAGAATCTAAACCATGGTAAGGCCAGAAGACTCTCCCAAACTACAAGTACTGCTCCCTTTTCTCTGGTGGGGTACTTTTAACATTTGGTCTGCAATTCAAAAGGGAAAAAAAGACATGTTTCAGTCAAAGTACAGTCACAGCCAACAAAATAAACCCAAAAAGATACATTTACAGAAAAAAACCCAGAGGTCATAGGATATAAGTGAAATCATAAATCAGCGCAACAAAAACTACTTTCAACTCATTGTTAACTTTAGGCCAATAATGGGACAGAGGGGGTTGTGGGAGGTGTAGTAGAGGGTCGACCACCTCATTTCTTAAATAGAAGGTCTGATCACATATCCTTTAAAAGTCCATATTTACAGAAAAGGCTCAGAAGGTGGGGAGAAAATGGGAGAAGCCAATGCATCTTGGTTCCCATTAATACTGATAAGGTGCAGATGTAGTACTGAGGACGAGGGGAACGTTCTACTACAAGAGGTCCAAATTTAGGGTCTAAGAGGTAACAGGAAAAAAGGTGGGGAAGACAGTGGTTGGACAGTCGGACAGTCCTCGATAAAAAGGCAGGGGCTGATCAGTCAGGGAAACTAGTTTCACTCAACAACTCTGCCCTGAATTAGAGGAGAGAAGAAGACATTCAGAGAAGAACAGGATTAGAGGACAGGAGGGGAGACAAGAGACACATCAAGACCTCTCCGATTCTCACAACAGCCATGATTTGTTAGAAAGAAAACAGGATGCTCGATGAGTATAAAGATGTTAGCAAAAAAGCGTGAAAGTCAATGAGAGGGAGCATGTGAGGTTAGGGTCAGCTAGCAAGTTCATGAAGATTACATGAGTCAAATAAATATTAGTAATGATGGACTGAATGATAAAGGTGAAACACATCACATTAAGTCAGATTTCTCTAGTTATACTTATGTGAGATGCTATAGAGAGACAAAATCACCTTCATTGGACCACCATAGGACCTTCCCACAGACAAAATGCATACGGTGGTTAACAGCGAGAGACAAATAATTTTTTAGTCCTGTTTGCGCCACAATTTACACACATTTGTCAGTTTAAAAGATAATTTTACAAGTTTAGAAAATCACCGTTTGTTGCAAAAAATGTTGACATAAAATACTGCGAAGATATGTAATTACAAAAACTAGAAAAACTACACACTCAGAGGACGCGTAAGCACCTTTACGACTTTCTCCTTCCAAAAGCTAACGTTTGCAGCTGAAGCTACAATGCCTGTGTGTTTTCGTACCAGGATTTTGTCCCACAAGCAACTTATTTCTCTTCCCAGCTAATAAAAAGACCAGGATTCGCTGGATAAAATACCTCAGACTAGATAACGTTACATGGGACAGCCATGTTGGTGACGTATATTGTGCAGGATGAGAGATGTACCTCACTGTGCAGTTTCACACAAATCTAAACTACGACAAACTGACAGCAAAGTGCAACTTTCTTGTCTTGTAAAATTATCTTTTAAATTGACAAACATCATGTTAATTTGTGGCACAATTCAAACAGGACCAAAAACTTATTTGTCTCTCGCCATTGACTACCATTCATATTTTTTCAGAAGTAAGATCCCATGGGGCACACTGGAAGGGGAGGGACTTTGCCTCTCTATAGTTCATCAGCTGTTTTATAAAGAATTGTTTGACATTCTGGGAAATACGCTCATCTCTTTCTTTCTCTTAGAGGAGAAAATCTTTTCTTTTAGCTTAACCAGAGAAAGACCTTTTTTTTCTCTCGCCAAACTCACCAAACTCTATTCACAGAAACTATAATTTTAGCAACGTAAAACAAACTTTATTCAGACATGACATAAACAAATTAACACTCACCAAAACTGTCTTGGTTTGCCTTTCCACTGCTCCAACAACAACCAGCTCTTTTGGTTTGGTTGAAATAAACCCTTAAATTGCTAGATATGAAATAATAGTTAGATACAGTATGAAAATATTCTGGCTTAAACACATTGTTTTCCCTGATGGCTGACCTCCTGCTTACTCCTCTTCCAGTATTTCCACATCTATCTTGGTGAATTAAGGGTTTATTTCCAAACAAACCACCGGAGCTGGTGATTGATGGAAGAGTGGAAAGACGAACCAAGAAGGGTTTGGTGAGTTTTGTTTGGTTGCTGTCGAGTTTCAATCAAGTGGGTTTTTTTTTTGGTGGGTGGGGGGGGGGGGGGGGGGTTATGATGATGATAAAATTACTGTTTCTGTAAATAGAGTTTGGTAGGTTTGGAGTGTGATATAAATCAGCTGACTCTGGTTAAACAAAAAGGATCTTACTCTTTAACAAAAACTCTGTATCTGTAGGGATTCTTTCCCTAATCTTGTCAGACACTTTAAATAGCAATCTTCAGCTATCACTGGCAAAAATGGATGGTTGATGGTTCGCAAATGCTCATATGGATTATGCCTACATTGCAGCCTGATTTGCGGCTAACGGCTACAGCTAGCTCAATACTGGACCAATTTTAAAAAATGCTGTCCCTGTTAGACTCACAAAAACGTGGAAAAAATAGGGTCCAAGTTCAAAAATACCAGTTATCCTTTAAGAAGTTATGTTTTGTTGGTACTTTACCTCTTTATGTTATGCTAAGCTAACTGCTAACCATCTGTTGGCTGCATCTTCATGTTTAATGGACAAATATGAGAGTGGCCTCAATTTTCTCATCAAACTCTCAGCAAGAAAATAAGCAACTTTCTCAAAATGTCAAAATATTCTGAATGTATATTCTCTTTTCTTTGTTCATAGCATCCTGTATGTAGTTTTTTTTTTTATTTATTTATTTTTTATTTTTTTATCAGACTTGTTGTTGTGCAATCTCCTATTCAAAGCACAGCTGCTACTGACAGACCAGTGACGCCTGACATCCCCTTTTATTTAAAGGGCACAAGGAAGTTCCTAGAGACCTACAACCCCCCCATCTGAGAATAACAGAGCACTCCACAAACAAGTGTCTACCAAGAAGAGAGGCGGTATATGACTGGGAAATGGGGGGACTGGGAGCAATTCTAAGAAAAGCTAATGGCTTTATTATGTGGGACAGTGATGGACCAGCTCTTTTAGAGACACAAATGAAGGCAAAGTGGTGTGGGAGGGGGGAACTCGGGAGCCAATTTAGACCCACTGTTGAGTTTTACTGGCACTAATGTGGGGCTGCTGATATCTAATGTAATTCATTCCCATGAAGTAGTCAGTGGTTTGCAAAATACCTGGAGTCAATTCTACTGTAGTGAAGTTATATATCACATGCTTTGTACTATTTACAACTGTTTTAGGTGCCATGCTAGCTTATGGTTCATTGTCTAATACTGCACTAATGTCTTTTAGCTTATGATGATTATACTTGTGTGAGAAGTATATGAAATAGCTTAGATCTTAGACACTGGATTGGTTATACAAGAGATTATGAGATGAAGGAGTGTGTGAATCTGGAATGGAGGTGTTAGTAAATGAAACGTGGTGATATGTGTCGATGGGAACCTCTTAGAACTTTCTCTTAGTGTTGAGTAAAATGGCAGCATTCACACTCCGTACAAACTGAGCAGACACCTTTTACTAACAGTTCACCTCCACTCCTGCAGTTCAGGTTGTGTCTTCGCGTGACCGTAGCATGAAGCTTCTTTGAAAGTACGGAAGCTCCTCAGCTGTTAGAAAATGCCCGTCTGAGGCCTTAATGACAGAGGACACTGAACACACCTGCTTCTGGATTATAATCATGGTTGGTTTAATCACACATAAACTGTTTTATACTGAGATTATGTCCTTCGTATTTTATCTGGATTTTTGTGTTAAGTTTTGGGTTAGCAACCTGAGGAAACCTGTACCTGTAGTCAGCAATTAAAAACTACCGCTTGGTGGATATTTTCACAGAAGCCGTGAAGGACCAAGTTGCAATTATCTTTTTTATGCCGTTATCTCGAGATCACAAGTTAATTATTTCAATATTATCACATCACAAAGCTTATTTCCTGATAACAGGTTAATCTATTTTTATCTCGAGAAATCAGAGGAAGATTTCTTCACATTTATCGTAAGCACGACTTGGACACACCTGCTTCTTTATTTTCAGTTATTTTGGATGGTCTCTGTGTATTTTATGGAAATTTTGGGCTGGTGGTTTAGCAGTCTGGGGCAAGTTTCCAGTCAACAGTTAAAAACTACTACTTGGTGGATATTTTTACGGAAGTCAAGAATGGCCGACTTTGCAATGTTTTTTTTTAATGCTGTTATCTTGAGATCACAAGTTAATTATTTTGTTATCTTGAGATAGAGAAGCTTGTTTTTTCATAATGATGGGTCAATTTATCTAATTATCTCCAGAAATCAATGGCCGATTTCTGATATGATAATTTATAATGACTAAACAACTTTTGACCAGACCTGCTTCTATAATGTCATTTTTGTTGGTTTAATCACACGTAAGCTGTCATCTTCAGTCCATACTCCTGACATCATGTCATCTGTATTTTTTCTGGAATTAGGTTTAGCAACCTGGGGCAAGTTCACAGTCAACAATTAAAAACTACCACTTAATGGATATTTTTACAGAAGCTGAGAGCAGCTGTGCTTGCAATTATTTTTTCAATGCTGTTATCTCAAGATCACAAGTTAATAATTTTGTTATCTTATGATAGCAAATCTTTTTTTCTCTCTTTCTAGTTACGTCAAGAAATCAAAAGGCTCCAGTCTTGAGATAACGAGATACTTTTAATTCTTTATTGTCAGTTATTTTGGTTGGTTTAATCACGTTAACTGTCTTCATCAGGCCATAGCTGCTGAGATTTTTGGGTGGTGGTTTTGTAACCTGGGGTAAGATTACAGTAAACAATTAAATACGACCACTTAATGGACATTTTTACAGAAGCCAAGAGCCTCCATGCTTGCAATTATTTTTTAATGGTGTTATCTTGTGATAGCAAAGCTAGTTTTCTCATGATATCAGTTTATTTTATCTCGTTATCTCGAGAAAACAAAAGGCAGATTTCTTGAGATAATGAGATAATTTATCACAAGAAAAAAACTTTTGTTTTCCCAAACTCACACGATAATTAGGGAGAACACTAAAATGAGTGTCTGCATTTGTTCACTTGTTTCAGCCTTCAAGATCACTGTCAAAACTGTCGGAAAATGTTAAACTTTGACCGAACTACAATTTGATGCATTAATCAATACTTGATTGAAAATTGATAATTAATACTCCTTGATCTGACATTTTCAGCTTAAATCAGCTGCTACAGTTGTCAAGACGCCACCTACACATGCTGGCATTGCACTCCTGCTCTCTGATAAACATTAGTCATACGAAGAAAGAACCTTTTGTTTTCTCAAGATGATGAGACAATCACAGATTGATTATCTCATTATTTCAAAATAACAAAGTTCATTTTCTCAAGATAATGAAAATATTAACTTGGGATGAACCTTGTAAGTTATTAGAGGAAACAACTTTTTGTTTTCTCATGATAATGGGTTAATTATCTCATTATATCAAGATAGCAAAGCTTGTTTTCTTGAGATAGCAATTATTATATAATAAGTTACTTGTGATCTCGGGATAATATTTTTTTAATAGGTCGATTCCAGTGTTTTTTAGACTCATCATACTTAAAGTTGACTACTTTCAGGCCAACCAAACATAATTAAATGAAGGATTTTGCAGTTTCTCACCAGAATCATCTGTAAAGTTTATCTAAACTTTATCTACATTCTTTGAGCTCCTCACCTCTCCATGGTAGCACCACGGTAAAACTAACAGGAAGAGCTCCTCTGCCTCGTGCCTCCCTTGCTCTCTGTTTACCTGCGACTGTGCTTTGAGGCTGAGCAAGAGACATCAGTGTCCTCTGTGATCACGGCCTAACTGACCTGTTTTCCTGGGTGAGATTGTACAAGCCAACCTCAGTTTCTCCCACAACAGCAGAGGAGCAGCTCAGTAACTTTTCCAAGTTTTCGCACAGTGGTTTGGGGCTCTCCCTTTTACACAACATAACTGCACCAGTGGAGTGTGAATACACAAAGCAATATGGAGGCAAACCACAGATGCAGCTCCAACCAGGAAGCATAGGACATGCTAATAAAAGTTCAGCAATTGTTGCAGTACCGGTATCTCTAGCTCCATGTCCGTTTTCTCTAGATATCTGCTGTGATGCACCTTAGATTTTGCCTTTGGGTTCACTTTAAATGTAGTCTTGCTGTACCAAGAGACAAATGTTTTGATTTGTTTCATTTTATCTCACAAAAAAAGGACGAATCTGAGGAAAGAGCTGTAATTTTTGGGTTCAGATTTAAGCAGCTGCACTATCAAGGTTTCCACTCACATGAAAAGCTTAAAATTATATAAGTTAGCTGATGATTGACATGAAATATGTAGGTTGTCTGCTTAAAATTAAATTAATTAAATTAATGTTTGTAGCCTTTGTAGCCACAAAAATACATCCTACTGGTGGGTGTGTTTGTGTGTAAAACTGTATCTGCATCTGTATGCCAGTGTGCGAGTACTACAGATTGCATGTGGGTACACAGATAGTCTTTTTGTTTCGTTTTTGCAATCATAATTTGCAGGGGGGAAAAGTGGGTAGTGGTGCCAAGCGTGTCCGATGCTCTCTGTTTGGGTGGCTGCTGGAAGGGGGTGGGTTTTACACGTACTCCCTGGCTGTGGAAGGCTGTGATTGGCGGTAATATTGCTGCCCTCTCATGTCTTCTTTAGAGCAGGAGCAGCACAGCAAGGAGCCGCCCAGGACCGTCAGACTGGCCGCCGCCCAGCCCACAAACAGGGCCGAGCCGAACTCATACCTGTGCAAGACAGAGGGAGGAGAAGGTTGTAAAGAGCTTCATTTGAGGTGCTATTATGATTAGCTCCGACTCACTGGAAGATCTAAAACAAGACTTGCTGAAATTCCAAGTACTTTCACATCAGAAATAATCAACCGACAGAAGAAATTGGTCATCTAGAGGTTCATGTATATAAATGAGTTGCTTAATTTAAAAAGCCACTTCAACTGATTCTCAAAATGAACCTGTGTTAGATAGTGCCTGTCTTAAGATTGCGCTACCACCACCTCCAAGGGACAGTGAAGGCATCTTCAAAATCAGATAACCTTTTTATCCCACTGCATGCTAATGTACAAAGCAGCTAACACTGATACGGCTAAAAGAACTTTATTTTACATTACAGACAGGTATTCACACAATATTTTGCTGTTTTAGTGCCACAATTAGCTAGCCATGTTCATGGGTCATTCAGAAATTTTAGCATCTAAAGCTAGCATCGGCAAACCATAATTAGGAATCGCTAGCAACTAAAGCTATGTTTTTCAGCTATAATTGTCAGTTATTATCAGCTGATGTTAGCATATTTTTTATCAACAATAAGTAGGAACAATTATAAACTAAAGCTGGATATGTTTAGCAACCTTAGCAACACTGGTAATAGTATCTAGGCTAAGCATGTTTATGTTGTAAGGAAATGTTACCAACTGAAACTAGCCATCTTTGCAAGTCACAATTAGAAAGTTAAAGCTAGCAATGTATGTTTATTACCTACATTTAGACTGCAGGAACTTTGTTACAATTTTGGTTGTTATGCTATGCTATGTTCCCACAGTCCTATGTCCCCAGGCTCCTATGTTTCCAGGGTCCTATGTCCCCAGGGTCCTAAATTCACAAGGTCCTATGTTCCCAGGGTTTTATGTTCCCAAGGTTCTATACTCCCAGGTTCCTATGATCCCAAGGTCCTATGTTCCCAGATTTTATGTTCCCAAGGTCCTATGTGCAGGTCCTATGTTCCAGGTTCTATGTACCAGGGTCCTATGTTTCCAGGGTTCTATGTTCCCAAGGTTCTATGTTCCCAAGGTCCTATGTTCCTGAGGTTCTATGCTCCAAGGGTCCTATTTTCCCAAGGTCCTATACTCCCAAGGTCCTATGTTCCCCACCTAGGGTTAGCATAGAATATAGGACCTAGGAACAGAGGACCCATTGAACAAGGGACCATGGGAACATAAATATGCTCAATACCCTGGTCCTCACCTAATACTCTCCATTGGTCATGTATCTCTTAGAATGAATTCTGCAGCACTGAACACAGATTACTATTGAACACAATCCTCACAACTACTAGTGTCCAGCATTGATTTAGACTGAAGGTAATTACAGTTTGTCACTAGTATCAATATTAGGATAATGGCAGCTTCTTTTAATGTAAAGCGACCAGTGCATATCCATCTTCAGATCGGTCTAACAGGGCTGGAGTTGTCAAATCTCTCAATAAACAAGATTAAAAGAGAGTCGGAGAGCAAACAAGAGAGAGACAGGGAGAAATGACACACCAAACTTTCAAATGATTTCAGTTTCAGCGCTCTTATGTAAACACTCAACAGATCAGCGTTAATTTGGAGACAAACGTCTTCCCTTTTTGTCAGTTTCTCCTCTCTACCGCCACAAATCCCCTTCTAAACATCACACTGTTGCACAACACTTGTCTCATTATAAATGACGCACATGAAGCAGAACGTTGTAATCTGTTATTTGTCTAATGTGTCATATTTTTGGTTATTCAGACACAGTAGAAGCACAGCTTTAATAAAGGGAGTTTTGTTCCAAGGATCAATCATTTCTGGGATTTCTTTGTCGTAAGGTTTCAACAGAAAATGCAATATTGTGTTTACTTGCTCTTTTCTGATACATCTGAAATGTTACCACAGTATGACAGTATAATTGTGGTTTACGACAAAACCGCCAATTGATATTTTGATGGTTTTTGGATTATGTAAAGAAACTGGCATTTAACATTTACCCGTATTGCCACAAAACCAGTCAGTATAAGGGCTGCAACTAATGATTATTTTCATTTTCGATTCATCTGTCGACCATTTTCTCAGTTAATCGATTATTCAATCCTGTCACAATCTTGTCATTTGAAAATCACGTCAGTATGCTCCACATGTTTGGACCTATTTTTCAAGTGTTTCCTGTAAAAATCACTTTCATTATTGATTAATCTGTCAATCATTTTTTCCATCAATCAGTTAGTTGTTTGGTCCATAAAATGTCGAGAAAATGGTGAAAAATGTTTCTAAAAGTCCTCAGATGTCTTGTTTTGCCCACAACCCAAAGATATTCAGTTTACTGCCAAAGAGTAGTACAGAAACCGGAAAATATTCACATTTAAGAAGCTGAAATCTGAGAATTTGGTCTTTCTTTTTCTTAAATTACTCAAACCGACTAATCGATTATGAAAATAGTTGGCAATTAATTTAATAATCAATTCATAATTGATTAGCCTTATCCAGTGTTTCTCAAACTTTTTACACTGTGTACCACTTGGAAATACTTTTGCATGGTTTTGTGCTAGTGAGACTCTTCCGTGCACTTCTTAAGTAGCCACTAGCATCCACTTCATTTTCAACATGGCTTGCTCAAAAATATTCTTCCTCTGATCGATCCTGTTTAGAGCCACAGTTAGTGTTCTTGAAACATTCCTTTTCAGTGACTTCATCTTACCTCTGCTTACAATCTTAGCATCCCAGTTTAGCTCCTAACTTCCGGTAATTAGGCTGATATTGAAACAAAAATACAGGAAAGCCAAAACTTATTTTAAATTGCATTTCGATGATCTAATATTTTATGTATTTCCCGTCTATTTTTTGTAGTATTTTGATGTTATTTTGTTTTTAAATGAATTAACTTCATTAAAAAATATTTATGGCATTGTTCTGCATAACACTTGAGAGAACTCACATAGCACAGTTTGAGAATCTAGGGCTTAATCGATTAATTGTTGCAGCTCTGGTCAGTATGCAGAAGAAATACCTTTTTAAATACCTTTAAATACCAATAATTATAACAGTATGAATATAAATACCACATAGGTTAAAAGTATGCTGAATAAAATGTGTCATATTTACCATCAATCATTAACAAGACTTGCCAATCCAAAACTGAACTTGTTGAAAATGTTTCTGAGAGCAGAGAGAGTTTGGCAGCATTTCCTTCACATACCTGGCGTTGGGCGGTGTATTTGGGTTGAAGAACTGATAGGACACCTGAGTGGCATACCAGGACACAGAAACCAGTGTACATAGACCTGCGGTGGGAGAAGAAAAAAAAAAATCACAAGACTGTTGTAGTCCTCTGTATCAATTACATTCACCGAAGCTAAGACAACACACAGATGAATTGGGGAAATCATCATTTAGTTAATTTTCTCCCCTGGGCTGGTGGTTTATGTCTGAGGTCAGCGGCTAATGCCTCTAAAATGACCACTTCCTGTTTACAGCAGGGACTCTAATTCCCCATAAGACCCCCAGTGAGAGATTCAGCCTAGAAAAATGCCAGACCACTCTTGCTCAATGCACTGGTTGTGGGAGATACTGCAGTGTACTTTTGGTTGCAAACCAACGAAAAACATTAAAGGCTCTGGAAGCTTGGCTTGAAATGGTAAAAATGCATCGACGATAGTAAAGTTTATTGTCTCGTTAAGCATCCACAAAAATCTGGGACAAAATAGAGGTTCTTAACTGTTAGAAAACCCAGCTCAAAAAAACAGCACATTTTGGTGTTTACACCATTTCACAAGAGGGCGTGGGCGTGTGGGCGTGGCAGATCCCGTCAGAAGTACCAATACAGTGGTGTTGTAACTTACGTTGTCCATCAGACAGCCTTTTCAGATGGGAAACTGAAGCCACCAGACTTCTTTGACAAAAACAGTCATTTTACCTTGCGGTGCTAAGGAATTGCTCCTCTACCGCTGCCTCAATATCATTTTATTTGCACATTTTGTTTACTCAATAAAACTGGGGGGAAAGTGTCATCTGAACACACACTGCTCACAAAAGTCAGATCAAACTGTCAAACTAGGCAGTGCTGATAAAATATAGATCAAGATTCTGTTACTAAATCACCTGTTTCTTTCTGAAAATGTTTCCAAAAACATATTTTAGTGTGATGTCTAGCTGTAATACAAAAAGTATTGTCACCAGGGCTGCCATTTTGGCTCTTGTTTCTGATGGAGACTCCTGAAACCCTGTTTCTCATGTTTCTGTTTGCGTTGTTGGTCAAGTATGGATCAAGAATATATTACTGCACTGTTTATTTCTCATTTCCAGAAACATATACTGTCTTGCTGTAACAGGTGCTATACTGTGACCAGGCAGCCACCATTTTGGCTCTGTTTTCCCATCAAACTAAGCACTGTTGATCAAAGATGGCTCAAGATTGTATTACTGTATCGTCTATTTCTTGCCTAAAATGTTTTAGTATACTTTGTAGCTGTAATATGAGAAAGTTGCATGCACACACTGCCGTCCCAGGTGAACAGAGAAGCTCGAATAACAACATAGAACCACAGAGTATGACATCATTCTCTGTTCAGCATGCCATTACGCCACTATATCTTTACATACTGTAGCAAATAGTTGTTTGCTGACATCTAATGAGGCTGAATGTTGTCTATTGCACCTTGAAGTTGTTATTTAGCTCAGATCCCTTAGCTGCTGTGGATTGAGGTGGTGGGAGACCAGCAACTCCTATGTTCTCTGAGATAAAATTACTGTTTTTGTCGAGGGGGTCTGGAACGATATAACTGTTTCAGTTCCCCATTGATCAAGCGAGAGCAGAACAGTCTTTTTGCACCTGTTTGATGGGAAAACTAGCATGGATTTTTTTTTTTTAAATGATTGTTTCAGGGAATTAATTGTACAATTTTTGTAATAAATATCTGAGAATGAGCACTCCTAATTCAAACACAGTATCAGGGAAGTGTACAAAAACTTAAATGACAATAAATGAAATTTGGATTTAACTGTGATATATCACCTTTTCTTTCAGCAACAGTCAGTTAAGTATTTGGGAACTGAGGACATTAATTATTGAAGTTTTAAAGTGAAATTCTTTCTCATTCTTGCCTGATATACAACCTCAGGTGCTCAACAGTCCTGTTTGGTCTCTGTTGTTATATATTGTGCTTCATAATACACCACACATTTTCAATGGGAGACAGGTCTGGACTGCAGGCAGGTCAGTCTAGTACCTGAACTCTTTTACAAAGAAGCCATGTTGTTATAACACGTGAAGAAGGTGTCTTGGTTTTGTCTTTCTGAAATAAGCAAGGACGTCCCTGAACAAGACATCTGGGTGGCAGCATATGTTGCTCCAAAAACCTGTCCATGATGTGTGAAAACAATCTGAGATGTGGACTCGTCAGACCACAGCACACTTTTCCACTTTGATTTAGTCCATCTCAGATGAGCTTGGGCCTCAGAGAAGTCTGCAGCGTTTCTGGATATTGTTGATATTTGTCTTTCTCTTTGCATGGTAGAGTCTTAACTTTCATTTGTAGATGCAGCAACAAACTGTGTTTACTGACAACAGTTTTTCTATGTGTTCCTGAGCCCCTGTAGTATCCTTTATACAATTACAATATGTGGGTTTTAAATGCAGTTTTTCATGCAGTGCCATCTGAGGGATGCAAATCATTGCATTCTGTTTACACAACTGCAACTGGAATTGGATTTGTACATAAGACCCTAAATTACACAGTTAGAAGGCTATTGTGGGTTAGGGTTTCATGTGGCTTCAACAGAAAACATCAGAAATCCCACCTGCAAGCAGGAAGAGAGCTCCTCCAGTCACAGCGATGCGGGTTTTGGTGGCTGGGTTGTTATCTCCCACCTTAGTGCACTTCATGCCCACCACGCTGACGATGATGCCGATAAAGCCCAGCAGTACTGACACTACCATGAGGGCCCGACATGTCTGGATGTGGACTAGATAAAGGGAAAAAAAACAGAAAGGAGGAGGCAGAGATTGCAGAGGAGAGCGCGGTGATAGTGATACAATAGAAGATGTGACAGAAGGGGTAAGGGAGGAGAGTGGTGAGGAGATGAGAAAACAAATAGTCTTTTAGTCCATCACTTGGAATAAAGCAGACATTTTTTGACATTAAAGTGATAATTATAAGGGAATGAAGCTACACACGCCATGGAGGATTGATGGGCGACCACATGCATTTACGCCAGAAGGCTCTTTAAGGGGACTCCACCACTGTCCTACTTTTCAGCAGCTTTTTTAACCTCCAGAGGTGACTTTCTTGGCCAAACTCTAAGACCTTAAATGGTCCTCCAAATCGTCTCAACATCATTCCACTGTGGTTTTGCCTCCTCAGAAATCTAATGCGCTGCCCACACAGGCCTCAGACACACATAACTTGGTGGGAGTAAACATATTTACACATATTTACACTCACACATATGTAAAAGTGCACAATATCTGCACACACGCAATTACTGTAGGTGGAGGAGACACAGATGAAACACACAGCGCTCTCTCTCACGCTGAGCAGCTGTAGGAGGGCCTGCTTTACATGTTTCACACAGTGGGATTAGTGTGGCTTTGTCACAAAGCGAGATTGTTTTCACGGGGCTGTCGCCACAGCGATCAGACATTACAGCCTCAAACACAGCCGCTCATGAGCGCGTTAACGCAAAAGCAGCGCTAAGCACTTGATGATACTGTCAAAATACTGATGGAGAGTGTCTTATTTACAACAGGCGAGGGGATTGTCGAAATCCCAGCAGTGGTGGGAAACATGCAAAGTCCAATATCCTGATTCTGATATCTGACAAAGCTGACAAATATGGTAATTAAAGTAAACATAACAGAGCTTTTCATGCAGGTTTAACAGGCAAAGGTGCAGGCATTACTTTTAAATTGCAATGACTTCAAGTGTAAGCCAGTGTTTATGCGTCACAGGAGAGAAGCAAGAATCAAATTACATCAAAGCCACAAACACAACATCACAGAGGAGACTTTAACAGAAAAAAAAAACAATATAAAAGAATAGTCTGACAGAAAAAAAAAAAAACTTAACTCAAGGCCTCCTAACTTTTTCTTTTCAAGTGGATTTCATGGTCTTCAAAGCTTTGGGCGGAAAAAGCTACATAGGAGGTAAAAAAAAAATAGTTGGTAACCTGACGTGCCAGATCGAACCACCTGTCTATCACTGTCTCTCATGGGTTGACTTCAACCAATCACATTAACGAACCATATGACACAGTCACTTCCATGCCAAAGCCAGTTGGGACGACTCGGAAGAAAAGCGAAAACATCTTTTCCATAGAGTAAAGCCTTCGGTGCCATTCTTTGGTCTTCTTTCAGTAAGTAAATACTCTACAGCAGTGATTCCCAAAGTGTGGGCCACAGCCCACTGACAGGCCGTGAAAGCCCTTTAGGTGGGCCTTGAGAGGTAATGAAACAGAAATAAAACATTCTGAATGGCTGCTCTACAGTTCTGATGTGATAGCAACATCTACGCTATAACCTCTTAAAGAGTAAATAAAGATGGACAACACGTCTTTCAGGTGTACACAAATGAAGCCAAAATATCCTGGACACAGGTGCTACCATCTTGCGCTGATGACGTCGTAGTGAGCCAGAGTCTGTGCTGTACTCATGGCATAAAACCCTGTTTTTATATAATCAATTAACCAATTAAAATCAAACTGATCTGAAAAATGATCACTTGAGCAATGATCAGCCAAATAAGAACTACCCATAATGACAGAAACCATCTTGAGCTATCTATAAACACAGGGAGTTATGACTCCCTGTTATGACTTGTACTGCCCCCCTCCACCAGGGGGCGACCAAGATGCTCTGGCTTTACTTTTGGGGAGTTGTGATCCTGTTCATTTCTAATTTTGTCATTAGAATGAGCGGCCACTTCTTGCTGTATCTCATGGCATGAACTGGGTACAACGTTGTAGGCAGACCCCTGTTCATTAAGCTGCTCAGTGACACATGAAGCCAACTTCTGTCGGATCTTCCACATACTTCTGCACTGTACAGCCCATAGAGAAGGTGAACAAGAAACTTCCACCAGCTGAATGAATAACTTCCAGTTTCGCCCCCTGCTAACTTGAGTGGGGATAAAATTATTTAATCATATGGCTTTTCTAGACTTTCAAAATGTTACTGGACTGAATGGGTCAAATCCTGATACTGAAATGAGTCACTGGTGGAGGTTGTGATGCTAAAAAAAACTTATCCACTGTTTTACAGAGGGAAAATCTTTTGTGTATCATGTGTTTGGACACTATATCAAATTGGCTATAAAGTCCACTGCACTGGGGACTTGCTCAAAGGATGCTGATTGGTCTGAACCATTGTGGTTTGGACACAAGTGCATAGTCTGAAGCCTTCAAAGATAGACTCTCGAGTGATCCTGAGATTTCATGATCCAGCTGCCTCACAGGGTTATGTAGGTGGACCCTGAGTAAAGATTTTAATATTGTTTACTACTACTACTGTTCCCAAGATCAAGAATGGGCCTTCACTCTCAACTCAGCCTGTCCTCAACAGAAAAATGGACAGACGGGTCATTACAAAACAAATTTGTTTGTTTATTGTTAGGCGGCAACCTCTAGTGGACATAGTAATTATGACTGGAGAGGTATAAAGAGCAAAAAGTCTGTGCACAGAGGAGGTTGGGGTGGATGGATGGGTCAAACAAACACAGGACTTTCACCAAGGAGACTGAGGTTTGTGTCCCATGTGAAACTAAAAGTCAACGTTGAGTTAATTAAAATTGTGAGTTGTTTAAATTGTGTTATGTGTGTCACTGCCATCACACCACCTCCATCAGTTCCGTCATGTCATACATACAGAATAACATAATTATATAAACTCAAACCAAAGTCTTCTTAAATCTAATGTCCATCATTTTACGTTAGCCATGCATGTAACGTCACCTGACTTACACCACATGACTTATGCCACATACATAAGGCCCAGTACACCTGTTGCTGTACTCTTCAGTGGTCAAGCCATTTTGGGAGTAATTGGTAATCGAACTAATCTGTTGTTTAGATATGAGGATGTGTTGCTCAACTAGAATTACTAAGATCCATTTCCTAGCTTTTTTTTTCAGCACTTTCAACAGCTGTCTTCATAGTTCTAGTGTCTATAAATAATCTAGAAAGTGGGCCTTGTATTCAGTCATTTTTGTCAAACTACTTTTTCCAAGATCAACAATAAAATTAGAATAGAAGAGAGTAGAATGAAATAGAAATGACTGGCCTCACAGGGGTTTTCAAAGTAGAGCTGCAACGATTAATCAATAATTAATCCATTATTAAATTGATTGCCAACTCTTTTGATAAACAAATAATGGGCTTGAGTTATTGAAGTGACTTGAAATGTGAATATTTCCTGTTTTTTTAAGCCTTTATGATAGTTAACTGAAGGTCTTTGGGTTGTGGACAAAACAAGACATCTGAGGATGTCACCTTGGGCTCTGGGACACAGTGATCAACATTTTTTTTTTTTTTACCATTTTCTGACATTTTATAGACCAAACAACTAATCAAATAATCAAGAAAAAAATAATCACCAGATTCTTCAAAGTTTTAAGGAAAAGATGCAAGTAACTGACCCTTGAGTAGAGATATTTTGTCACCATACTGTTTCCAAAGTCAAGAGTAAAATTTCACACTAAACTGGAATAGAATAGAATGTGACCATGTGTTAGAAAAAAGAAAATCACTTCAAAAAGAGCTGTTTAGCAGCAGCCTGAGCAGGAACCTAAAGTCATCGTTTGTCATTGTGACAGAAATACACACACCATCATTCACGGAGCAGCAGCATTTCAGAAGCTGATCTGAAGGGACTTATGATGGGGGGAAGAGGATGGGACAATCTTTGAAGTCTGATTTATGGCTCCAGAGCCGCTTTTGATGGAGCATCTGAATAGTCCTCAACAGAGAGAGGTTTGATATTCCTTTCTTTCATCCACTCAGGGCATTCCTCTTTTCTTCTGAGGGCGTGCGGGGGTTCAGGCCGATGCTAAATGACACCACTCTGACCGGTTTCAGTCGGCGACAAACCAGAAGGGCGTTCGGGGGCCTTTGGGGTGAAGGAGAGGCTAAAAAGGAGGGGAGGGAGGGAGGGAGGGAGGCGGGGGTAGGCTGGCTCACCCACTGGGCCATCTCTTTCCAGTGCCAAGGTTGGCAGTGCCAGCCACAAGCTTTCAATGAGTGTGTGTGCTTGCTGCCGTGTGTGTAGGCACTGTAAGGTCCCATTGTGAGGTCACTTGTGACTCTGTCGTACGTAATATCTGTTTGCCCACTCACTGACCAACTATAACTCGCATTTGATTACTTTTCCAATCCATTTTCACTTGACAAAAATTGAATTTTCCTCAACCAAAAGTAAACAGGATGGTGCCTCAGTCCTAACTGGTCAAGATGAAACTCTTAAAGCAAACAAATTGGTTACAGTAAAACTGGAATATGCTGTAATTGCTTCAGACTTTATTCACTCTTCTTTTTGATGGGAAGACATGAACTTCACAACATGTTTGCAATTGTGGAAACACTGTTCATAGTCATGACTGAGCCTGAGCACCGACCCATCACAGATACATAGTGTTAAAGGAAAAGGCTTGTGATATTATTTTCTTGATGACAACAAATCCCATGACAACACCAAAACCAACAACAAATATATCACGTGACAAATATTATGTGTATATCAACGCCTAATATGTTATTCCTCTTTGAGCTCCACTGTTCTCCAAAGACCAGACTCAATAACCCACACAGTTACACTGTTCTTTCATTACTACGAACACAAATACTGTACTTTATTTTGACACATACACTGTCATGTAAGGGTACCATCTAATAGTTAACTAAACTGTTTTCATTAGTCTGTTGGTTACAGGAAAAAAAAAAAAAAACGCCCTAAATTCCATTCGGGAGCTGCATCTTGCTGTTTGGCCTAGTTTCGGGGGATTGTTGGAGCACGGACCTTTTCTTTTGTAACTTTGAAGTGACCACCACACTACTGCTACACTACAGCTATGCTGTAGCTGTCATTAGCTAGTAGGCTCAATTAGCAGCTCAATTTGATGAAGAGACCGACAGAGGCCAGTTTGACAACAGGGGATACGGTACCTAGGTGATTTACAGAGAGTCCGACCAGGACTCTGACTCCATGGACGATGATAACACGGCTGCTTTAGGCAGAGACAGGAGGTGTGAAGCAGTTGAGGCGCAAGTTTGTAAGGTAGCAAGTTAATGTGTAAGTTTATTATCCATCATGTTGATAAGTGCAGGGGTATTTGTTTTTCTGACATTGGAAGTTAATTATTCCTCTATTCGAACAATGAGACTAGTGTGAAGTTATACACAGGCACTTGGCTTTGTGCCCACACAGAGACAAATGGAGGCCAGTTTGACAACAGGGAATATGGTACCTAGGTGATTTACAGAGGCTCTGACCAGGACTCTGACTCCATGGATGATGCTAACACGGATGGTTTAGGTGGGGACAGGACACATGAAGCGGTTGAGTAGCGAATTTATAAGGTAGCAAGTTCACTTGAGAGTATATCATCCATCATGTTGATGAATCCAAGAGTATTTGTTTTTGTGAAGTTAATTATTTCCTTATTTAGAACAAGACTTGTATGAAGATATAACGTGCTGAAAAAAAGTTAAAAAAAACAGTCAGTCTTCTTGTTGGGTGTTCTGACACATTCAGAATCGTTACTGCATTTGCTGTTACCATTAACAGGCGGCTCGCTTAGTGCCCCAAAAATATATATATTTAAATAATTAAATTGATATCATAAATGTGCAACGACTAGTTGACTAAGGCCTGAACCAACAAGGAAAATCTTTAGTCAGGGACAGCCCTACCATCATGCTGCTCCAAATACTCACTAGTGCACCAAATGTGTATTCATCCATGGTTGAAAATAGTCCCAAACAAATGTACTATTTACACCTGCTAGAGTAACACTGTCTAAAAACCACAGTGCCCAGCGGTTTTAGGAAACTACTGAGCCTATTTAAAAATTAAATATTTGTGATTTTTAAAGATTTACCTCAGTAGGAACCAATGGTCTCGGGAGTGAGTTCCAGACAGATAGGAGGACAGACAGTATTGTGAGGTGGGCTAACAAATTTTATGGATTTGTCAAGTATACAAAAAGTATGTAATAACACCAGCCTCAGCCCTTAAAATGTGACAAATAACAACAATTGATGTGTGTATTGGACAGTTGCTTTTTGCTAAGTGCACTGTCCTCATTTACTAATTTCAATTTGCATTCAACAAGCAAACTGCACCTTTGAATGAATGTACAGAACAGAACTGGGCACAAAGTTAAAAGAAACACATACATTTTGCTTTATAAGTGAATACAGGTAACGATGTAATGTGACAGAACAGATTGACAGCGGCAAGTCTGTACTATCATGCTCAGATGTTTCTGTTGTGCAGAGCTGTCCTTTCAGCACCACCATCCACACTCTTCTGACAACAACAGCCAACCATCTCAACCGTGTATTATCCTGATCATCATCTCCTTTCTGAGCAAAACGCTCAGTAAACCTGCCGCAGATCCAACACTTTCCACTACGGTTGCTTGGCTGCATCAGCAGAGCGCAGCACAGTCTGGTGAACAATTACACCCTCCGTCACATGCTGCTCCCGCTGCGAATGTAGAACTCAAATCAGTGCCACGGTTGGATCAAACCAACACCAAGAGGGGTGTTTAATCAAGATTCAGACCTGACCCCGGACACATGATTGGATGCTGATCTGCTCCATTTTGTAATCTGTCTGGGGAAACACCTGATTGATCACGGCTTTTCACTTCTGTGCTCGCTCAGAGGTACACAGAGTTAAAGGCTTTCTGCAGTGTTTGTCTCCTGTACTCACTGGGTGTGTTATTAATGGACAAATGGAACAATGTGCGCGTGTGGGGAAGACAGAGCGCATTCTGGGAATATCTCTGGTGTTTGGCTCAACACTGCCCTTTTCTTCTCCTAACAGCCCCTATTCATCCGCAAGGACAATACGCTGTTCTTATTGCCGCAATGAGCCAAAGGAGATGGGAGATCAGCCCGGGCACCCGTCGAACACAACGCCACGGAAAATGCCTTGATATAATGACTCACCGAGAAAACCAAAATGTTTGCAAAAGCACCTCATCTGTTGCTTCAAGGCGAGTGTGCCGCAGCGGGACTCGTAAGCTCATCGCGGTCTCAAACCACGGAGAAAAACAGACCCAAAGTGTCCAATTGTTTTGTCAGAATGACTTCTGCCCGAGCCCACCCCCTGTAGTCTCTCATTAGAATCACTAATAGAGTGATTTAAGCAGACCGTAGATGGATGGATTCCTATAATCTGTGTGCCATTAATTATGAGTCACTGGGTCCTACTTACAGATTGGAGATGACAGGAGGCTCATATTCTGAGCTAATTTATGTCTGAACCCCACATTCCTGACCCCCTCCCACTCCTCACTTTTTATGTTTCGTGATGTTCAGGAGTTTTAATTGAGCTACATTAATGATTCAGCATTTTAAGTGAGATTTACAGCTTCTGGATTTAATTCATCCCAGATAATGAGGGCTTGGGGACTTGTTTTCCTTCTGTTCTTGCTGCTGATTAATACGTGTGGCCAAATGAATGGGCAAGCTACAATAACTGTTGTGATTTGTACTACAACACCATAGATGTTTCTCAGGGTGGCTTGGGAGGGCACTGGATCTTTCTTTCGGATGATGAAAATTCGCACAAAACTCCCAAAAAGGCAGTTATCAAAGAAACTTAAATGAGTGCAGCAGTGAAAGAAAGCAATTTGAGAATATAGTGTGATTACAAGAATTTCTTGGTGATGTGTACAAACAGATTATTGCTATTTACTTGAATTATAACTGTGCTTTTCCATCATCTGACTAATTATGAAGGGAATAATCAGTTAAACAGTGGCCCATAATTTTTTCAAACCCACTAAGATTCTTGCACATTTTATTAATTATATCACTTTTGTTATTATGTTTCAAATATGATAAGAATCAAACTCACAATACACCCATAGGAGCCAGGCCATTATCACTGTTGTCCATATAAAGTCACAAAATGTAATCTAGATTTATGAACACGGACAGAAATTGTCAGTATTTTCCATGACAGTCAGCAGAATTTTCAATGTAGTGAGGATGATCACACTATAAAGAGTGAGGGAATAGGGTGGAGGAGTGGATGGGTGGGTAGCTGGGTCTTATATAGGACTTTCACCCAAGAGTATGTGTTGATTCAAGTAGTTATTTTAACCCGAGTCACAATCTTTTCCTAACCCTAACCATGTAATTTTACTGCCTAAACCTACCCAAGACCTTTATTTTGAAAGTGTTACCAGATGGTTGCATATTTATCATCGCTAACTTGACTGATAATGGGGGCGTTGTAATATACCGGTATTGATGATTTATAAAAATAAATATTGACGTCATGTTAATGATACACATATGATAATAATGTGGAAATAATCCAACACCTGTTAAACATACTGTATGCTCTTAAATCCCTCTTAAATTCCCTCCTTCCTTCCTTCCTAAATTAATTTGCCAAATTAATAAGTTAAAATAAAGTTAAAGATAAAGTTAAAGATGAATTTCACTGATAGCATTTTTATTATTGGCAGTATTACTTTCAAATTTTCTATAGATTTTGCAATATTGTAGTTAGAATTTCTTTTGGCCACAGTAGTCATGTTGTGAACAGTAACGTGACAGCCCCAGGTCCAACAACTGCAAGGGACAGGTAAAATGCCACATCAGGCTAATAAATCTAACAAATCTCTTGCCTGATTGGACAAATGGTAAGAAAGAATTAAAAGCTGATGGTGGAAGCAATGTGTAAATAAAACAAGCTGTATAGGGGCAAGTAAAAACTTGACTTCAGGCAACTAGATTTCTGACCCACTTACCTGACTGAGTAAGTATAAAAAATATTAACGTTGAACCCTGCAGTGGTGATACATTATTTTGAAAGTTTTGCTGAGTGCCATGGAAAAAAAAGGGAAATTTGTGTTCATGTAAACAAATCTAATAGATTTAACTTTGTCACCATTTCACAAACATAGAGAACATGGAGCATAGGAGGAGCACAGAATCCTTTAGGAAGAAGTTTTACCAAATAGTTGGTTGAATTTCATTAGTTTAAGGTCACAGGAGAGCAGAGTAACAGTCAGTGAAAGTTTAAAGACACTACAAGTTGGTCAGGTTTTGCAGAGTCAAATTCAAACTTCGTACTCACTGTCCAGCGAGAGCATGGAGTCAAAGATCTTGCACTGCACCTGTCCTGTACTCTGAGAGGCGCAGCTCATCCACAGCCCCTCGTACAGACCGACGGCCGTGATGATGGCATCGCCGGCGTACGACGACTGCTTCCATTGAGGCAAGGCGGTGGTGGAGATGATGCCGATCCAGCCGCCCAACGCCAGGAAATAACCCAACAACTGGAGACCTGAGTTGGCCATCCTTACCTAGCTCTGTCCTTCTACGTCTGTCTGTTCTTGCCCTCTCACTCCCTGTTTCACTTTGCAGCAGCTTTTGTTCAGGTGACTCTGGCGTGTCGCCCTCTCTTTGAGCAGTCTTTGTGGACTGGACACACCTGTAGCAATCCTGTCTCTTGTTTCACTTTTGTCTTCACTATCTGGTCCCTCTGAGCATCTCCCTCTGCCTCTCTGCTTTAACTCTCATCTGTAGAACTCCCCTCTTCGTCTCTAACTTTCTTTCTTTCACTTTCCACGTCCTGGGCTGGGTTTCTGCCCGTCAGCTGGGACGATGAGTCGATGTATCCCCTCGGGGCTGTCCTGTCTGATTCCTTAGTCCCTCTGGGGCTCAGTCAAAGTGGAAGAAAAGACTTTCTGGTGGTCAGTGGTTCAGTTCGTCAAGCATCGTCAGGGCTGGGCTGCCTCAGTCTCTGCATGGCTTCTTCCAATCCTCACACTCTCTGCTGCTTTGCTTGCTTACTTTCCCCCCACTACAATCTTTCCATCTGCTCCAGGCTCAAGTGGCTCAATGAGGGGTAGCAGAAAAAAAGTAAAAAGAAAAAAAAGCTTGAACACAAAAAGTCCTTAACAGGCTGACCATAGAGGGATGGGGTTAAGGGCTAGGCTGTGATTGGACTCCTCTGGGTAGTAGGAACGCCTACTGGGAGGGAAGAGAGATGGGCTGGTTGGGAAAATAAGCACTGTTTCAAACAGAGAGGGAAAGAAAAAGTAGAAGATGTAACTCAGGGAAAACACAGACATAGGTAAAGTTCATTCATGAAAAATCAAGAAAAGCCACAGTCAAGAATTTCTTGCGAAATTGTTCCAATCCATCCAACTGTGGACTCTGAATCTGTGTCTTCATCATCCAGTCAAACCCTTCAACAGAATGTCAGCATGCTGTTTTACCTGCTGCTGGATGCATTGATCCTTTAAAAAGTTTGCCGCCCCAGCTGGAGGTGTGGAGGAGGTGGTGGTAAAGTGCAACAAACATGCGTAAATCAGCATCTAAACAATGCCCCAGCTGAAAAGGACGTGTCACATCCAGACAGGCGCTCAGGAAATTATGGGCCGCCGAGGCAAGCCTCCCTCGTCGCCATGGCAACCCCCGACAAATGAAGAGAGAGAAAAGAGAGCGGCCGAGTGAGAGTTCACCCGACTGTACATCCTTACGAGCCGTAAACGCAGACACACTCCGGTCTTTTGTGTCAGAGGAGAGCGGAGGAACATGTTTTCCCACAGTTCCTATCAGCTGCGCTTCAGCTAGCTCATTAAATTACCTTCAATCCACTAATTTACTAAGTCAATAATTCTATTCTGCCAATTAGGCTGTCCTCGCACTCCGTCTCAGAGACATGGCCGTTTTCTCACATCTGTAAGAGACATGTCTCACCCCCACCCTGCTCACACACACACTCTGTCCACACTACAACCATGTTCTTGCCTGTATATGCTCTAGGTTTATTTCAACAGATTCTGAATGTAAAAAATATTACTTATCTCAGAATAAATTGTAGAAATATAAAGAAAAAGTGTTGGAGAAAGAGAATATTGGTGGTGGTTTTATTATTCCACTTTTGTTCTTTCTCATTTTTTATTTTCTGTTTCCCATTTTGTTTCTTATCTCTTCTACCAACTCAACTTTGAACTTGAACTTCATCTACCGTACCATCAAGAAAAAAAAAAGCAGAACATGTGAACATGCATGTGACCTCACTTATCCAGCACCAAGCATGTCTTTGAAAACCCTTCACTGCACACATACACTCACATACAAGGATAGAAACAGCCATACATGGAGGTCTGCCCATAATTTGAACCAGCCCCGGTTTATCATCCTCTAAGTCTTTGCATATTCAGTGTGTATATATGTGTGACCATGAGCGTTACATGTTCGGGTTCGCAGTGTCTAATGAGGGGCTTGACATATGGGCTAAGTTGTGGTCAGAGCACAGAGGTCAGCTGAGCCCGAGAGGCGAGAAGAGATGAAAGAGAGGCAAAACAAGTGCTCGGGTCCAGCCTGGGTGGAGGGGTGGGGGCTTCTACGAGGCTTCTGATTTTGAATCATAACATCATATTGCCATTGGTGGGGTTATAGCGGAACAAGTCCGAGTGAAAAACTCAGCAGTGTCTAACACTGACCTGTCAGTAATGTGCACTGAACCTTCAGCTGCATAGGCAGTGACGTAACAATGTGTCATATGTTTGCATTCACTTAAGGCAGCCCAAGTTCATATTACACATGGATATACAAAATATAGTATAGTCTACATTTGCTAGGCTCCGAGGTGGCAAGCACTGAAGAACAAATACTTGAACTGTACTTAAGTAGAATTTTCAGGTATCTGTACTTTACTTAAATATTTATTTTTCTGGCAATTTCCTATTTTTATTCCTTATATTTTAACACAAATATCAGTATTTTCTACTCCTTACATTTTCCTTTACTTTCCTTTACATTGCGTGCTGCCTTCCCAGCATCAAGACTGATCTCAACCTAAATGGCTGGTTGGGAGAAGAACATATAGGAAAGACAATTCCTTGGTGTATCCCATCAGTGCATATCACATACAACAGATGTAACAAAAAAAGACAAAAAATATTTAAGACGATGAAAATCGATGTAAAAGGGGTAAGAAGACGTGAAGGACGTAACAAGACTTGAAAAGCCTAATAAGATGCAAAAGACGTAACAAGATAAAAAGGCCTAAAAGATGGAACAAGACAAAAAAAAGTAAAAGACATAAGTACAAAAAAATTCCGCAAACAACAGAACAAGATAAAAAGCAACGTAAATGACATAACCATACAAAAAATGAAGCAACAAGACCTAAAAGTCCTAACAGCATGCAAAAGACAATTGAGACAAAAAAAGACGTAGAAGACGTAACAACACAAAAAAAAAGATGTAAAAGACGCAACAAGATGTAACAGACAAAGAGGTTTACTTTTTTTAAACTTTTTTTCTCTAAGTATATTTCAGAGCCTGCACTTTTTCACTTTTACTTGATTAAAGAAGTTGAACCAGTAGTTCTACTTTTACCAGAGTCAGTTTTTACACAAATATCTGTACTGGAGTAAAGAATGCGTGTACTTTTGCCAACTCTGGCTATGAATCAGCAAATATGTCAGTCTGAGGTGTTTGTTTCCCATTAGCAACCACAGCTCTTTCTTCTTCGTGACAGTGATGAAAATCTTTTGCCATTCGTGCTAAAAAGTGGTAGCTGTTTGTCAGCAAAGGCACAGTCTGACTCTGCTATGTAAATCAAAAAGAAAGTCTATGAAATTGGAGATAATATCCACACTGCATCAATTTGTCCTTTTTAAAGATTTCTTTAAAACCTGGTAGCCAATGCTACATGACTTCTTGCTCAACTCTGACTTCTTGCATGAAATTTAATATTACAGTTTTGTCCTTATATGAAAATATATCAACTGTATTATTAATTAAATGAGAGTCAGCCTGCAGCGTAGTTCATACACTTCACTGATAAACCACAGAATCAGGCCCACGTCTATGATTAGACTGTTTTGGTGCCCCCTCCTGCACTCGGTGCCCTACAAACAACGGTGATGCACGTACACGTAGCAGCAGCACCCCATGTGTCAGACAAACAAAACTTCTTGGTCTATTTATGACATGTATTCATACAGTAAAAAAGTTTGAGGGCCATGCAAATCTGCGGAAGTTTCACAGGAGAAACAACAAAGCGGGAAGGTACCGTAAAATAGTACAGGAAAACCTTGTAAAACACAGGAGTGTTGGCAGTTATAAACAAATCACAATTCAGCTCAGGTTCACATATCGCAGTTCACTAAACAGTCACCAAACGTCTTCAGTAGTTTCATATACATGGACATGAGTTATCGATTCTTTCCCCTGACACTGCTTTCAATGTGATAAGGACAGATGGATGGGGCAAACACAGGACACTTGAGGTTGGTCCCGTGTGAGACCAAGCAGCCCAGTTATTTTAACCCAAACCGTGATCGTTTCCTAAACCTAACCCAGTAGTTGTGGTGCCTAAACCAAACCAAACTGCTTATTTTGAAAGAGTAACTGGATGTAGCATATTTATAACTACCATAACATGGATAATACATTAGTTTGAAAGTCATACTGAGTGTTGAAAAAAAGGAAAAAAAATGTCCATATACATGAATCAATAGCTTCATTTCTGTGAAAATTTCACAAACTGCTGTGAGACATGTTGCTCATTTACCTCTAGTGGTATAAATTTAATTGCACCATCTTCCAGAAATAATGCCTGTCACTCCAGATGATCCACAAAACCTAGTGTAATAGTTTTCTTCAACTATTTGTTAAGAGAGGGTGACATTCTCGTAGGACACGGGATTCATGCAGGATTCTTGCAATCAACGGGGGCAGGCAGGAGCGGAAATCATATTGACAATAGGTCTGTTTTTTTGCAGGCACTTGAATGTAGATTGATGGGAGCAGGAGGGATGGGAGTGATACTTCTGGAAATGGGAAGGGACATGATTTTTCTTCATTTTTTTCTTTTCTTTTTTTACTTTGTCATGGGATCGGGATGGGACAGGAGTGGAAATCAAGTAGGGAAAATTTTGCATTTTGCTTGTTTTTATAATTTGGGTGAACCAACACTTCAAATAACTTCTTTTTGAAGCTGACACCAGAAGTCACGTGGAAATTTTATGCATCTCTCACTTTCACTTCGCTGATTCAGACCAGCTGTAAGATGGTTTGCTGAAAGAAGTTGCAATTATAGATAAAGCTTCCAGGATAACTTCCTGTTCACTTCAACTGACTTAACCTCAGGATCCATGCACTGTCAGTGTGTGGATACACCCCCCTCTCCTCTCACAGCTCTTATCTCTTTGATATGACTTTCTCCAAACAGGAAACCAGCAAATGTGGTTAGCACAGTCTCATACCAATGCACACACAATTAAGACATCAGGGGCCTATCAGATTAGCTGGTGTTGTCAAGGTTACCGTGAGACACATGTGGACATGTAAACAGTATTGGAGGAGAATTACATAACACAATAGGCAGGTTGTGGATTAGTCTATTTGAAGAAACACATTATTCAGTGAAGCAGCTTCACTTTGAAGTCACATGAAGAAAATTAGTATGCAGTCATACATCTGGAAGATACTATATAATTGAGCTTGCACATGAGTTAGCAGTATTCCCAGAGAACTCGCAGTGCTCGCCAATAAACTATAATTACAGTACGTCAAGCCTTTCCCGTTAATGTTTTTCACCCACATGAGAAGGTGGCGTCTGAATGAACGCTAACTCAGCACAGACATGAATAATGTATGTCTGTGCCCCCGAGGAGAGCTCCTCTGGTCCGGCTCAAGTGGCCCTGAAGAGACTGTTGGCTCTGCTCATTACGGAGCTGAACGGGGCGTCTTTTTCCCCAGAGCGGACGGCACCATCAAGTGCTGCGACACACACAAGAAAAACAACACTGAGAGAAAAACTGTTTGAGAGTCGAATGTTTGGCGAGGTTATTGTTGTTGACTGATGTACTAATTGCTCTGATTATGTCATTTTGGATACTTAAAGATCGTGTAAAGCGACAATTAATGCTTGAGTCTGTCACACCATAAAAATGCGTTATTAACCACCCAGATTTGAATGATTGCAACAATCACTAAGTATAAAAAAATTACGTCTCAAAATCATGAAAAAATGAGCAGTTTACTCTGCTCAGAAATGCTGGAGGCATGTCCTCTCCACTGTCTCAGTCAGTCACTCCAGGAAGTTGCGATGTTGTGAATGCAGAAATTCACACAAATTGGACCAATCCCTGTGCATTCTGTGCACTTTTGTCCAAACTCCGCAACTTCCCTGCAAAATCAGCCATCATCGTAGCTTCCCACGAGTTCCACCAATCAAAGCAGTCCTTCGCGCAAACATCACATGTGTACATGTCAATGAACCAACTCAGTGTTTTGTTTTGTTATTCAATTTTTTTTTGCATTTAGTATATTTTTATTTTATCACGGGTACTGAAAAGAACACATTTGTCATTGTTATTGACATTTATCAATGCTCTGTGCATTTTTATTCTGTAATTTTGTGCTGTTTTGACTCCAGTTTGAGCTCCAAAATGGGATACCTGCCATGTTTTTTTGTGGAATACCCCCAGATGTACTTCTTCATCTACAAATGCAAACATATTTTTATGATTTTTCTAATCCTTTTTTATAAGGTTAGTTGGAACACTTGGAACAGAGAGCAGTTTTGTTTTCCCTGAAACAAGCTGCCTAAATAAATTACAACTTTTTTTTGCAGTTTTCACTTGGTTCCACAATTTCATTGTAAAAAATGCCTGAAACCTTGCAACATGCATCACAATTTTTTAGAAAAGCTGCTGTGAAATGAGGCATTTTATGCCACAACAATCCCAAAAAAGGCCTGTGAAATCCTGGAGGGACTGCTCAGTGTCAAACATCACTAGGACCTGAAACATGGATGTTCTGTCTAGCAGCTTTATTAGACACATCCAGACATGTTTGAGCCACCAAAGCCAGAAGACAGTGACAGGATGGTACTTTTTTTTTTCTTCTGTATCTGGTTGTTGGAACTGAAGTGAACTGGTGGGCTGATTTGGACTGAGAGAGTCGCTGAAGGCACGTTCATAACTGACTGTTAAGAAGGATGAGGGGAGGGGGAGGTGGTGTTGTTCATGTGTCAGTTCATGGGGCTTATATAGTGTTGGGGGACCATGGCTCCAGCACATGACCGAGCCATGTTTCAGGTCCACCCAAAAAATCCTGAGCACAGAAATTGTGAAGAACAATTTAATGGTGTATTTCCAGAATTCAGTACTAGTTTTCAGTGTTTTCGCATGTTCTAAGCAAATATGTTCTAACATGTATAATGTGTTTAGATGAAAAACTTTTTTTTCTTTTAAAACTCCTGCAAGAGGTTGATTGGAGCACTTTCTACGAATGTTCCACAGTCTAATGACATAATGACATGCAGAGGCAGTGCCTTCTACGAATTCTTTTCATCCCACTGTTTCCTAAACTCACTGTGGTCGACCTTGCTTTCATGCCTGGCTTCAGTTCAGTTGTTGGGTCAGCGCCTTCTGGTGATGGTGGTCATGAAGCGTGTGAAAGCCTCGGGAGGAATGGAAGGAGACCCTTCCCTTCCATCCTCTCCAACCTGCTTATCCCCCCATCACCTTCCTGTCTTTCCATCTTTCCTTCCTCCTCCTTCCTTCCTTCCTTCCAGCTCCTCACCATGGGGACACATGCTTCAGTGGGTGCCATCAGTTCCTCCCTCTCCCCGTCCCCACCTCTTACCTCTCTCCCTCTCCCCAGATTTTCCAGACCCCTGCCGCACTAAGCTGAGCTTAAGAGTCAGCTGAGCTGATCAAAGACCGTAGCCATGTAGTGGCTAACAAGAGGCGAGAGTTCCCAACGACACAGGACCTCCCAGGGGTTTCCACCGCCATAGACCTACTGTAACTAGAATCGACGTGGAGGGACCCGAGCTGATTATACACTCTGCCTGCGTGACTGCATGGGTAGCCGTGTGGCAGACCTCCACAGACGACTGTCTGTTTTCCTCAGAACATGTATTTATTCTTGCGGAGGCTGATCTCACATCCATGGGACATTTACCGGCTTGGTCTAGTGATTTCAACTCTGCAGAGACAGCCACCCTCCATTACCCAGCATCCCCCTTATGTGCAGGGAAGGCCTAGGTGTTGTTCCCACCACTCTCCTCCCTCTCACCCCATCGTCCCCTCCCTCTTCTCCATCTACCACTCTCCCTGTCACATCGACCCCTTCCAGTTGCCTCTGCATGCTCTGGCCCCCTATTATCGCTCTAATTAGCCCTAGCAGGCTTTCCCTTCTCTTCCTCCTCCCTTTGTTCCCCATTTCTTCTTTTGTCCTTCATGACCCTTTTCCTCCTTTTTCCTCCATACTGCTTTTACAGTGTATACTGTAGCCCTGCTGTAGGCTGCGGTTGACCCCAGTAGGAATTTAACTACAATAATCTTTTTGTACATGTTGGACGAGGTGTGTCATTTTGTGTTGGAAATTAAAAGCTTAAAGTGGGAAAAAGTTAAAGATCCCCTCTGCCCCAATAAGTGTTTTTCTTACGTTCATGTCTCCTAAAAGGTCAGACCCTGACCATACTGACTTGTATCCGTGCAAGGTTTGTCACGAAAGAGTCTAATGAAGGTGAAGATGTCTGTATCCTAATATCAAATGTACCTCAGGCAAGCCAGATTTGGTACGTAACAAAGTCAAAAGCCAATCACCATCTAATATGTAAATGCCACCAGCAGAGAAACCTGAAACCTCCAACACAGAGTGGACTGTCAGTACAGAAAGCATTAGCTGTGTCAGCCGCTGCCTATTACAAGCTAATAAGCTAATGAACAATATAAACAAATAAAAGTTTCTAACTACATTTATTGTTCTCACACATCTGTATCATTAATTTCGTTGTACAACAGACTTCCCATATGAGTCTGGGTCCAACTGAGGCTTGAATATAAACGGCCGAATCTGTGTGGTCATCCATGAAAAATAACTGCCCACCCCTGCTGCAATCCATCTTAGGTCTAAGTCCATCTTATCTAAGTAAATGATGGGCAATGGTATGGTAAGGCTCTTTCCACGAACAAATACACACTGCCAGTAAATTACAATGACAACAAATCTGATGAGTCAAGTTAACTTGTCACCCTACAAATGAACAGGAAGGCATGGGAATAAGAGTTTTTTCAAAGAATTTAAGTAACTATTTAGATGGCATTTTCATTCAGTCTGTTTGTACTATATGTCTAATTGAGTTTTAAATTAGTTGCATACAGGTTAAAAATGTATTCTGTAACAGTATTTTCACAAAATGTTTGACTTAAAGGGATAGTTCACCCAAAAATAAAAATTCAGTCTTCATCTCCTGCCCTCATGCTGATTGAAGGTCGGGTTTAGTTTTTGAATCCACAAAACACTGCTGGGAAAAGGGAAAACAGCATGGCAAAATTCCCCAAACAATGGAAGTGAATGGTGACCAGTTATTAAAAAAAAAAAAAAAAAAAAAAAAAAAAGCCCCAAGATGCTAGAGATGCAGATGAGCTGTATGGAGGCATTTTATTTTATTTTCCTTTGTTTGAAAACTGGTCACCATTCACCTCCATTGTTTGGGAGATTCTGCAATGCTGTTTTCCTGTGAAACTCCAGCAGTGTTTTGTGGACTAAAACACTAAATCTGACCTTCAATCAACATGAGGGTGAGAAGATAGTGACTGAATTTTCATTTCTGGGTGAACTGTCCCTTTAGTTAGCAGTTATTAGCCATGTAGTTAATGATGACTTCCATCCACAACATTAGTATGAAAGCTAGTAAGTGGACCTTGAGTCCACTTACTAGCTTTCATACTAAGATATATTTCTTATATTTTTTAGATTTCCCTTCACAATATTAAAACTCTAATCACAGTTAAAGATAAAGATCATAAAGGTGATTGCATATGTAGATTATTTGCATATTTTCTTCTCTTAAAGGACTAAATGTCCACATTTAAATTTCTGAGGCTGGTCAAGTCTGAACACCTAGAACGCACATACAGTGCAGGGTTGTGTGAGTCACAAGCAAAGCAAGATAATGATGGGATGTAAGGGATAAAGTGAAGTAACTGCCAGCTGGTACTGCCAAAATAAACATTGGCTGGTGATCACCAGGGGGGTTGGATTAGGTCAATAAGCTAATTTTTTTCCCCTTTTTTTTAAAATGTACTTTTATCATTTCCCTGTCATTCAGTCTGCTTTTTCAGTCTCTCTTATCAGCTATTATCAAAGTAAACAAGTGACAGTTATAGGCTAAATAACAGTAGAAACTCTCAAAACCAAACTGCCAATAAGCTTGAGTCATATAGCGGTGGTTTGATAGACTCTTCATGACCCATTTCTGTGATGCAACATGTGTAATGGTTGTTAGAACAGCTGTAAAGTGGACTGACACGTTATTAAAAGTCAAAGTGCTATTATACTCTATATCAGCACTCATGGAATGCCTCTTGTCCAATCAAATATCTTGGTTGAAACTTACTTTTGTATAAATTGCAATAAACCAGAATTTTAACAAAATATTCTAATGATCCAACTATTTGATCCATATAACTATTAACATCAATGTAATGCCAATTAAAATTGGCATATCAAATCCTTGTACTGAGACGTAGCATTTGAACTCAGATCTGTCAAACTTTGTATTTCCAGGTGGGCACTCCAGGGTGAGAGGAAGCTGGAAGCTGCTACAGAGGACCTCAGAGGCCCCACTCCAGACCAGAAAGGCTTTTTTCATGGGACCCTGTTAAAAGCAGTCATTTTCCAGAGCCCTGGGTTAACCTACGAGGCTGCAACAAAGCTCTTTCCGGCTCCAGATAAATGCACACACATAAGAGGAGCCCTCCCCGCCACCACCAGCACTGCAGCACCACTACAAGGGTTCCTGCTCTCCTCTCTGTTCCCCCTCGTTTTTTTCCCCCCTTCTCCTCTCCCCTTCATGTCGTTGATTTTCTTGGAGGATCAGATCAGCACAGTGCTTTCAGGAATTCAGGGAACCGGATGGTGCCTGGACACGCAGGTGCAAGAGATTTGGTTCCAGCGAGCGTATGGTACAAGGGGAAGCGAGTAATAAGGTGCCAAGAGGTAGAGGGCAGGAAGGCAATGACGGAAGAACACTAAGACAAAGCATTGGCTGGGTAATTTTTGTTTGTATTGTTGATAAAGAGAACATAGAGGAAAATTAGAGAGAGGGCAAAGTAACAATTATTTAACATCAAGAGTGAAATTCACATCAGTCAGTGACTAACTTTGTGACACCATGGGACAAAATAATTCTCACCAAATCATTTCTGTTTTTTAAATCTTAATTTTAATCTCACAATCTTCCTGACTGAATTAATAAGAGTGAACTGAATTCATTCTTGGGGCAGTTTTATCAATCCATTCGGACAGCTAAAGGACAGCTCTACTGTGTAGACCCACACAAAGTAGCTAGCGAGCTAAGTTAGTGTGCGGGAAAATGTTTATGTTGCTTGGCAACAGTCCAGTCCCAGTCTAGCTGCGGAACTTTTTGTGTTGGCGAGCAAAAGAAATGAGTAAATAAATACAGAAATCATAATCTCTTGTAGCTTATAACTGTTAAGTAATACATTGCACTTGTAAAACTGTTTTATAAGAGCAATAACACACAGACATGCTGATTTCAGTACAACAGCCTGATATTGCTTAATTGTGCATTATTTTGTAATTTTTTCCCCCTCATTTCTGTAACAGTAATAATAACATGGTTTCCACCAAAGTAACTGCTGACATCTGGAACCATGGCATCGCTTCAATTAAGTCTAACGGGACTAGAAATCAGCTAGAAGATCAAACTGGTTGCAAAAAAACAGTTCAGCCAGATTACCTAAACCATTTATTTTGGAGTTAAACCTAAAGCGAGCACGCATGAAAAGTCATAAAAATTATTAGTTCAGGGCACTAAATTCAGGCTTGCGTTACCGCATTGGTATCAGCTGTTTAATTCCTTAACTAGCACGTTCACAGCTGCTTGGCTGTCAGCTGACCAGTAGTCTTAATGCTCAGCCTTAATGGAGAAAGGTCTGGTCCCACACATACACATTGTACCATAAGCGGAAACACGCCCTGTCTTGTTTGCATTACTTGTGCACCTCTAGTGTGAAGACCAGGATGCAGCAATGGTGCTGCTGCAAAAAAGTGTTGAGGGGGAACTTGTTTTGGTGGAATTTTCACTTTGGGGGGTGAGCTGTGGTACTCCCTCTACCACCCCAGCTTCCTATTTATGTGCTATATTTTGGTACTCTTTATGGTTTCACACCTGAAAATCTGAAACATGCTTCATATTTTTGTTACATTTGATCCGGTTAGTTTTGGTTTCACATTGCAATTACGCAAGCACACTAAAGAACTATAGATGACATACCTACGTCCTGTTGTCCTCACCTACGTGAGCTGTCTCCCTGTAGTTGCCATAGGTTAGTTTCTAGATGGGCGTGTGTCTGACATTAAGTTAAATTTTTCCCTCTCACATCATCTTGAAAAATAATGTGTAAGTGTCACAATTTTTGTGAGTTTACTCCAACAGACTCATTTTGTTTGGTTGTTGTTTTTCCTTTTCCTGGTTCTGACAATAGCCTGCCAGCACTTCCTATAATTGGCCCAAAAGCCCAAACTATCAGAAAAAAAAAAAAAAAAAAAAAAAAAAAAAGGTTTTCACCGTAGAAATGAACTGAACCATGGTTTAATTTGATCCAGACCAGCCCTTCCGGTCTTTCATCAGTCCGGACCAAACGGCTGAACCTTGGTCCGGACTGCTGTCTGGCAGATGTTTCACACCTTAAAAAAAAGTCTGAAAGTCTGGACCAAATGAGGAAGGTTGGAAAGCGCCCAAAGATTTAATGTTCATGTATGATTCTTAAGGGGGATTAGTTCTCCCAACAGACTCCTCTTTGCTGCTCAGATTCTTTGAGAGCTCCCTAAAAGAGAAGAGCCTTTTCCAGTTTCTTGATTCAAGTGTCTCTGACTGATGTATGCTGTCTACAGTCGGACAAAGTTGGAAGGATAATAGGGGCTCATCCTCATTTTCCCCTCAAAATATGTTTAACTAACCCAGAAGCTTGAGTAGAAACTGTCCGATGGACTGCTAGTGGCATGGGTTTATGAATGGCTGAGTTACTAGTTTCACCACTTTGGTACAAAACTGAAATTGATTAATAACTATTGGACAGATGGCTATGAAACTGATGGCTCTCAGGGCATCCCCTGACTGTTCATCTAGCAACACCATGACATGGAATTTTTTAGTTATCTCAACAACTATGTGATGGATTTCTATGGCATTTGGCACACGGATTCATTCACAACTCAGGGTAATTTGTAACAACTTTGGTGATTACATACATTTTCATCTAGCACCATCATCAGTCAAAATTGATTCAATTTGTCTATTATGGTTTTTGACCAAATACCTTTAGCTAAAAGCACCACACGGCAGCCTCACAGAGCCACTGGCATACAGACTCCTAGTTGTATTAGCTTTTATTATCAGACAGTGGGAAATGTATCTATGATATTAGTTGTAGAGCTGCAACGATGAATTGATAATGAATCAACTGCTGAGTCTCCTTATATTGTATATACTATTCATATTTTAATATTTCCCTTGTTAAGAAGGTTCCTGTTTTTATTTTTATATTATATCTGTTTAAGTTGTTCATATTTTGTATATTTCCTCTTGCAATATTTTTATATTTTGCTTTCTCTATTTTTTTTTATCAATTCTTCTTTATATTTTTGCTATCCACTTTGCTGTTGTAATATGTTAAAATATTCTGATTGTAGCTTCTTAAATGTGAATATTTTTTGGTCTCTTTAGTCCCTTATGGCAGTAAGCTGAATATCCTTGTGGATGGAGGCAGGAGGAGGAGGAATTTGGGGAAAAGTTTGACATTTTTCACACTTTTCTGACATTTGATGGACCAAACAACCTATCGATTAACTGGGAAAATAATCAACAGATTCATTGACAATGAGAGTAACAGTTAGTTGCAGAAGTAATTAGTTGGAAGAGAACTTATCTGATAGTTATCAGTTCTTGAACAAACGCTTTATTATAATTTCACAAAATATTATGTCCTGACAGACATGAATCTTGTTATACAGGATAAACTTAAAATACTAATGGGGTAGAATTGAATAAGCAATACACATGGTGTGATAACTGTCCATTTTCATACCACAGTGTTCCATGAAACCGGTAAACCGCAACCCTGTAGTCATAAGTCTTAGAGCATCAGCACACTGTCAACACCGTGAGGATGGTTGTACAGTACAAATGTTGTGTTGGGATGACCTTCAGTCACTATCTGTGAGAAATTCACTTGAGCGATGGGGTTTTGGTGCGTGTCTATGGTCAGTGTGTGTGTGAGTGTGTGTGTGTGTGTGTGTGTATACTGTATGCAAGCCCAACATCAACAGACAGGCAGTGGGAGGTAGAGGAGCAGAGGCCTGAGGGTGAACAGCTGAGGGTGACTATAGAGAGATTAAAAAGGGAATGTGGGACTTAATCCACTGTTATACAGCAGTCCCCTGAGTCTCCACTCACTCAGAGAAAGCAAAGAAAAGACAAGCATTCCTCCCAGCCCTCGCTACACAGCACACAGACCAGGGGCTACAGACGCCATTCTCCTGCCATCTGGCCTTAACCAAACACTGAGCAGCCCCTCGACCCTGATCCGCTCCGGGCCCTCCGCCCCTAGAACCTCTACCACCTCCACACTCTCTCCATCTTCACCCTCAGCCCTCTGCTGTCTTTCACCTCCTCCTCAGCTCCCACTTCACAGCTGTTCCGCAAGCACAGTATGAGTATTACTTTTACCTATAATGAATAAAGCACAGTGCTTTTTTTTTTTTTTTTTTTTTTCATTTTAAGTGCAGGTACCAATCACAAGTAATAATCAAACATGGTTTCAATAGGAGCTGTATAAATAAACTCCTGATGTGTATTTATGGCGGAGACATACTTGCTTTTAACTATGCATTCGTGTATGCATGATGTCTACCTCACATATCCTGCATCCATTTGGAGCATTGGTTGTGCACATCGTCAGAAATTAACATTACAAGATGCAATACACATGAGTGATAGGGGCAGGTGTGGGGGCAGAATGCAGTGGCAGGGTCAGGGGTCAGGAGACACGTCACCAGCAACAACAACTGCGTAAAGTTTTGAGGACAGGCTCACTGAATAAGTTCACAACAACCCTTATCTTTGTGACGTATCGTATCGTTGCCGCTACACAGCGACAAACATGCCTGCCACAACAGCTGGCAACAGATAAGTTCAGTTTTGGAAGCCGACGTTGAAACATGTCGAAATAAATGGAAACAGGTTTGAGACCGCTATGTATGTGCATGGCGGAAAGTGATGGAAAATCAGAACTCCTTTTCTTCTTTCTTTTGTCTTTACGGGTTTTTGGTTGGAGTTCTCTGCTGTGCCATCTAGTGGTGTTTTGCAGTAACATGCGTTGACAAGCAGCTGTGTAGTGAACACTTCGCTTCACTACGCAACTGGTTGTCTACGCGAACGCATGGTCAAACTGCTAGTATATCTCTGGCCTGAGTGGCCAATAAAATTACAGTTGCACATGGCAGCTGCCAGGTATTTACATGTAGTGCTTGAAATATACAAAAAAAAAAAAGAGAGAGAGAGAGAGAAGGGAGAAGCGGTGCTGTTCATGTGTTGGTTCATGGGGCTTATATTGTGTTGGGGGATCATGGCTCCAGCATATCACCGAGCCATGTTTCAGGTCCACCCAAAAAAATCCTGAACACAGAGATTGTAAAAAAACAGTATTTCTACATAATTCTCAGTGTTTTAACATGTTTTCAGCAGTTACATTCTGACATGAATAATGTGCTTAGAAGAAAAAACTTCCTTTTTCCTTTACAAGGACTTTCAATCAAGTTATTTTATTAGTTGAATTAAACAGTTAAATGCTAAACTTGTACGAGTTGTACATCTTATATTACAGTGATTACTCATTTGTTTTCAATTTTGCTAGTTAATTAATGTTACAAATGGTTAATGTGGTTCACCAATGATTAGTGCTCGGTCACCATCTTGAATCTCTAAATTGTCCCGTCTTTTGACCGACACTTTCCTTTTTTCACGTTACAGGAGAGAAGTAGTTTGACTTCCTCATGACTGCTCGTATTCAAATATGTGCCACCTGGCTGAAACCAGCACGTTTTCCCCACATCCACCAATCCTTGGTCAGAGACTCTGTGTAATGTGTTGGATGTACACACTCAAGGGTTTAACACTCCAATGGCATGGCCATGACCTCGACCTAATACAAACACTGGATAGTTGCAAAGTGGAAACTCCAAACATGTCTCAGAATTTTAAATGGGCAAAACAAAAATGTAGTTTCTTGTCTAGCATGTTAGCTTACAAATAGATACGACAATTTGCTTAAGTCTGTGTTAAGAAAATTATTTTTTTTTCTTCTGAATACATTACACATGTTAGAAAATAGTTGCTGAAAACATGAAAACACTGAGAACTATATAGTGCTGAATTGTGGAGTCAGACCATTGAACTGATGTTTTTGATTTTTTTTGGATGGACCAGAAACGTGGCTCAGTGATGTGCTGGAGCCATGGTCAACACAATATAAGCCCCGGAAACTCATAAACTACATCGCCTCCCACCGTCCCTAACAGTCGGTTTCAAACGTACCTTCAGCGACTTTCTCAGCCCACATCCTGTCACTATCTGGTGGCTCAAACATGTCTGGACATGTCCAATAAAGCTGTTAGATGGAGCGTCCATGTTTCAGGTGGTTTTCTGGTTGTAGTAGTGTTTGACATGGAGACAGTAGAGCAGACAGAGCAGAGAAAACTGCTCATTTTGAGACCTAATTTTTACATACTTAGCAATATTTTTAATAGTTTAAATTTGGATGGGTGGTAAAAAAAGACATGCTTCTGTGGTGTGACAATCTCAGAATACACATCATTGTTGCTTTACACAGACTTTAAAAGAACCCAAGAGAGGTAGGTTGATGGCTGAAGGTGATCTGGAGTGCTGCGGGGTGAAAACAACAATCCAAGAAATTGTGGAATCTTTCTAAAGCACCATAAACACTAACAAGTAAGTAGCTCACTTGAAAGCAACAGTGGATTTACCTTGTGGATAATTGTGACAAGGTGTTAAGACTGGCTGGGAGCATTTAGCCCACTGTTTAGATACTAGTGTCTGCAGAACCTTTCTCACACTCTTTGCCACCTTTTTATTGGCTGCTATTCCAAAAATTTGTCATGTACCTGCTGTCTTGTGAAGGAGAATCTCCCCCTCTCCGTCTCTTTCCCTTCCCCCTTTTTCGCTGTCTTCCCACCAACTTATGCACCTTTTATCACATATAAAAATGCTTTTCCCTCCCAGCTTCATTCTGTTGTCTGCCCTCGTGCTAACATCTTTCCCTACCCGACTTTCATCTCTCCAAATCCTCTCCTTTCCTCTCCCTCCCACCAACTTTATTCTCCCATCTGTCTCTCTGTAAGTGGGTGGCAGTGAGCCAAGCATCGCCCGGTCTGCCTTCACCGTAACAACCAGCCGAGACGTCTTCATTTGATGGGACAAAAGGGCCTCCAAGAATCACTGCTGTTCCCCCGAGGGCTTATGGGTGCTAGCCAGCTGCCTACGGGCTGAGAGCTGGAGATTTGGAGAGGAAGGCGCAGGTAGGAAGGAATGGGGAGGGTGGAGGTGCCTGGAAGGAGTAGCGCCGTACATCAGCATGGAGTTTAACCTTCCTGAAATACCCCCAAGCACTGTGAACTTGTTCCCCACGCAGCAGCTAATGCCTTCTCACAGGTTACTGGACCTCTGCTTTCACTCACTGTGAAATGGTGCGTTTGTGTGATAATGTGAGTGCATGGAATTCATGAAGAATCATTATTTCTACATCCTGTTTTATGAGGCCCAATAAAAATGTCATTCGGCTGTTAGCTGTGTAGTTTATTCAGGCCCATTAGCTCCACTGCACGGCACTGAACAAACATTCAGCCTGATTCCTTGTCAGAAACATGACTCTAACCAGACCCTCACCAGCACCGCTGAGCAACTCTGTCTCATAATGGCACCATCTGCAATGTAAATGCAAACCAACCTACAGAACCCCTTCATCACACTGTATAACACAGGGGATTGGAACATGCTATCATTACCAAATTTATTAAAGGACTTTGAATGACTGTGCAACTAAATATATATCAATAATGTCCAAAAACACAAGTAAACAGGCTTGTATTTATCTAAAAACAAGTCTTACCATATCTGTTGCAGGCCATGTTTTTGGCCTTTGTTGTGGCACAAAAGCTGATGTCCATAGAGAAGTTTGGTCTCATCTTACACTGGAGCATCTGCAGATTAATTTACTAAAGTTAGGCATGATACGAGATGAACGAATCCCTGTTTTTGTTATCTTCTGCACCATCTTGCCTGTAAGGGAGCCGGAGCAAAAGAGACCCTCTTGGCTGCTGCTGTATGTGCATCTACACAGTTGCCATATTGGTGAGGTCAAGATGGGCTAGTAAAATGTGTATGGAGATATACAGACTTCATTACAAAATCAACTGTAACTTGCTTAATTCTGAACCAGATTTCATTAAATTACATTCATTTAAATGTGAGAAATCGAATTTAATAGAATATAATCAGTTCTATGCCAAAACATGTCACAACTTTTTTTTTTCTTTGGGACATGCAGGCTCTGACCTATGAATTAAGCAGCTTCCATTTTTATGGGTTTATCCAAAAAATGGAGATTTCTATACCTATTATATTGTAGCAAAGCCGCCCGGTTGCATGTAATGTTCAAAATAAATGACAAAATGTTAAAATTATTATTTATTAAATTATTTCTATATTTAAGTGTATACAGTAAGGTGAACCCAGGACACTCTAGATGAGAAAACTTACACTATACTGTACTGTACAAAAAAGCTTTATTCAAAACTTTACTTCAAAATATCCACTAGTTATGTCTGACAGTTGTGGTTGCATTGCAGTAGGTGCCTCACCATCTGCTTTCTGGCAGAGATCTGCCCTCTATTGTGTACAGTCCTCTAGTCTGACTTATCTATTGAAAAAAGTATGTCTATTTTCAAATGTGCGTCAAAGGGCTCTTCAGTAGCCTACAACAATCTTACAGTCATACACTCTCTATTCTGTTTACATTGTCATGTAAAATAATAAATAGCTTTGTGATTTGTGATTTAAGGATTAAAACATTAAAGTAGTCTGAAACCAGCATTTTTTTCCCCTATAAGTCCATATCTTTGGCAGGCATAGTCACTAAGATTTTTAAGCACTAGTGCTTTTGTGGCATTTGGTTTTTTTCATAGTCCATCTTTTGTGTTTCTGGTTGTTCTGTAAGGATCACATTAGCAGTTTGAATTGGTTTAGCACCCCCATACTTCAGGTTATATCAGTAGCTAGCTGGTGACAAGTACCGTTCACTGTTTTTGTAGAATGTTGAACTAAAGGCCACAAAGGAAATGGAATGTTTGTGGAAGTGTAACATGTTGGTGAAGGCTCATTACTTTGCAAGCCAGCTGGATTTGCAAGATCACACGAGACTCCGCCTTGCCAGGCTTCAAGTTATCTGTTTGTGTCTGCATCAAAAGTGGTGCAGCCAATCAGCATCCTAGGCTGATTGGCTGCACCATCCTGGCTGCTATGGACGTGGATTTAGGTGTGACAAGAGCAAGAGGCGTCCATGGAAGCGACTTGTCTCAAAAGAACAATGGCAGCTCCTGAAGAAGTTAGCGTAGATACTGTGATAGCATCAGTTATATCAGAACTAGAGAGTATTGCTTCATTGAAAGAAGAGTAAAGAACGGCTCTGAGAGCTTTTCTCAGTGGAATAGATGTTTTCGCTCTTCTCCAGACAGCAAGAGTTGATCTGATTGGTTGAAATTAGCTTGTATTAGATATGATAGCCAGATGGTTTATCCAAACACCTGCCAAGTGTTCTTGTACCTGCCCTTTTCCAAACAGTTTCTAAGGACAACTTCCCAGATGGTTCAAAACCATCTGGCTTGTTAGGTTAGAAGGTTCTCAGTATGGGGATGAAACTTGGTGGACACAGGGGGCCATCTACATGGAATATTTGGTGGCCGCAAAGTAACTGTTTGCGGCCACGGGCCATGGTTAATGTCCAACCCTGTATAGAGCTGCACATCTATACATGCCCAGCATCTCACTGGACCACTGCTTCCCTCTCAGCTGTGGTCCCATGCCCAGACCGGCACGGCTGTGATCCCAGTCCTATAGGAGAATAAGGAGACAGTTCATGGGGGAGCTGAAGTCATCGGCCAGGCATCCGTCAGAACAGCCACCAAAACAATGGAGCACTCTGTCCTGCTAACACAAGGTTGGTTTTAGACAAGAGGCCGGACTGCGCTGAGCAGCAATGGAACTGACAGCTACAGTTTGACCTTGTCTTGTACTGTAACACCTCACAGTCCTCCACAGTGACAGGGATGAAAATTAGGGTATCTCCTCAAGTCAGTCAGCACAATGTTCCCATTGAAACAGTATTTTTCTGGGCCTAAAACACACATTTATGCGATTAAAAAAAAACAAACAAACAAACAAAAAAAAAAACACCCAAAGGATTGTGCTGTTGTGTCTGTATCGGAACAATACCACACACAGAGACACAGACACACATCACCCAGAGCGCTGAGCAAGGGTTTACAGAGATAAGTAAAAAGGCTGATCTCGAAAGTTGCAGCCAAAACATTGGACAATGAAAAGTTTCCTTTGGATGTGCCGCCAGTAGCCGGAGGAGCGCGGAGACGGAGGTCATGTCGCTCCTTGATAGCCTGCTGTTTTATTCTCCTCTCTCCAGAGTCACAGTCACAGTTAATCTCAGCTCCGCGCCCCACTGTGCCTGACCCCAACCTGCCACCTCCGTCTCCATGCCCGCCGCATCGCCATGGCAACAAGGACCAACCGTGTGGCACACATATCAAACACACACACACACACACACACAACACACACACACACACACACACACACACACAAGCCTATGGCAGTGCAGTTTTAAAAGAGTCAAAATAAAGAACTTTTGATGCTTATGAAAATGTATTCAAATGCAAGTGCGGCTGTAGGCAGAACAGTCAGAGACGGCTGTACCAATCACGGATTAGACCTCCGTTTGTCTACTGTACTGCCCCCCCGACCCCATCCCCTCCACTCCACCCCTCCCTCCCCTCTCTCTCTCCCACTCTCTTTCGGAGAAACAATGGTCAAATCCTTAGGCCACAAATACACAGAAAAACAAAGTGGCCTGTGTGTGCGTTTCTGCCCCGTTCAGTCGAACAAGAGTAAGAAGACACAAAGAAAGCACTGACAGTACACAAACACACGCGCACACACACACACTGCAGCAGAGCAGAGGGGTCCTGTTCATGTATTCTATGCTGTGGGAGGTTGGGAGTTGGTTTATGCATGACAGCTGAGTCCATCTGCCCTTCACATTAATCACACCACCAGCTCAATCAAATGAAAATCATGTGTTTTCTGAAAATAAATCAATCGCGCAGCACCCCTATGTGCCAAAATGTGTGTCTGTATTTACGGAGACGGTATGGTGTGTCTGTGTGTGCGTTTGTGTTGGTGGATGGGTGGGTGTATAGATATGCATTGCACGCATGTGTCTCAGAGTCAGGGTTCTGCGTCAGCACCGACTGCAGTGTTTGAACAGAGTTGAAGGAATTTTTCACTAAACATTTGACTCATACACACACTCACACAGTCTGTATAGGCTTCATATGTAGGGCAGCAGTGGAACTGTCACACACCGCCTCTATACTCTTGTCTGAATAACTCGGCTGCTACTGTTTCCTGCTTATTATTTAGGCTACAATAATTGCACCCTGAGTGTGTGTGTGTGTGTGTGTCCAGATGGCCTCTCTGTGCTGGCATGACTTCATCCACATGCTAAACCTACACTGACATCACATCACATATCCCAGAGTCAGAGCTGCTGCCTACACACCAATAAACATGTACATAACAACAGACACAACAGACATTTATAAAGGGACCGTGACGTATATTCATGTTAATACAAACATGAAATTATAATCTCTAATGGAGCTGAGACAGAGATGATCATTCACACTTTTATTTCATGCCGTGTACGCCTGTGGTTCCCAGATACTGGATACTGAAATACACAGGCGCCTGAGCAATGGAGCAACTTTTGATGATATAACTTTGCTATTTTTAAGCACTTGAGCTGGTTTGGATCAAAAATAGTTCATAATCATAATAAAATCAAACAAGTTTAATATAATCAGACGGTACCTCTGGTGAACCCTTTCCGGCACCAAACATGAATCAGCAAACTGGGTAGTTAACGACTGAAAAGGACTCCTCAAATACCGCCGCACACACGGTAGACAGTTATTTAACAGTGTTATGGGTCAGTTTTTAATTTGACGTGAATCTGATCCAGCAGCCAGCACCTATTTTAGTGAGAAATCTTCATTTTTGAAACAGTTTGCCTTTCATTCGCACTGCCGTCAGCTAACCATGCTGGTAAAGGGGTGAGGAGACAAAATCCAAAATGTAAAGTTTGTATGGAAATACACTTTATCTGCATGAATCATATTGATGCCGAATGAATGAGAAGCATGTCGACATACAACGCCTTTTATCTTGTGTATCATGTAAGGAATTGTTAATATGTCATTTTTCTTAAATGGAGTTTGGTGTAATATTTTCCCCAGAGAGCACAGGGAGCTTTAGTTAACTCAGTTTGATAATATCTATATTTTTTAACATTTTGTCATGACTGCAGAGAAGAAAATGGTACTGGCACTAAACTTGCATGCCCACTTTAAACCATAACTATGCGCCTATGCTTACAAGTATAATACATAACATTTCTGTATTAAAATAGCTAAATACGACTAGACCTATATTATATCTTTTGTTGAGTTGTGTACCTACAATATTCAAAATATTTTTAATAATGTTTAAACCCAAATCTGTAATTTTATTGGAGTTATTGGAATTTTATTGTTTCATTTGGTCACCTTACAAGGGTGCCTTATCCCCTTACCCCCTCTAGCTGATATAACTCCCGGAGAAACACCCAAAAAATACATGAAAGTGTCAGGACAAACTAGCTAGCTAGTCAATCTATTCTTTACTAACATTTGGAGTGCTCACGCATGATAGAGCATGATTGTTCATTGCCGTTGGCTGCACATTCTATCGCAGAAGCTGTCCCCGTAAAGTGCAAGCGTATGGGTGAACCTAACGACCCATGAAGATTATGGTCAAGAAGTCAAAATGAGGGTAAATATTGGTGTGACATTTCCAAGATGGAGACAGCTTAATGACAAGTGAGGACTACAGAGAGCAGCCAATCTCGCATGTGTTCTACTAGACACCTTGGCTAACATTATTGAAATAAGATGGTAGTTGTGTAACAATGAAGACAACTCCCATGATCCCACAGTTCTTCACCGTGTCACTGAAATTCTGATCTTTTTTCAGTGCAGATCTCTGCCAGGCAGCAGATGGTGAAGCACCTGCTGCAATGCTACCACAACTGCCAGATGCAACCAGCGGAGATATGAAAAGTTCCTTCAACATTAACATGACCTCCACATACGTTGTCCCAAGCTGAAACAAAATTTCAAACTGAAGCACTGCTCTTGTGGCCCGTAGTGGCCGGTTAAGAAGAGTGAGAAGTCAGCTGTCAATGGTCGTATAAAACAGAGCAGCCAAAAAATAGAATTACTGCCTCGTAGTTGTTTGTCTCCACCAGCCAGTCAAGTTACAGTTTACATCCATGTCTGTCCACACTCATATAATGTCTGTAGTGAAAGACACAGTGAACTTGATCTTTGACCTTTTGGATATAAAGTGTCATCACTTCATCATTTTATCCTGTTACATATTTGTGTGTAATTTTGTCATAATAAGCATATTAAATCTTGAGTTATGGCTAAAAATGTCTTTAGTGAGGTCACCGTGACCTTTGACATTTGACCACCCAAATTTAATCAGTTCATCTTTGAGTCCAAGTGAACATTTGTGTCAAATTTGAACAAATTCCCTCATGAAGTTCTTGAGATATTATATTATATATATATATATATATATATATATATATATACATATATATATATATATATAACATAATGACACCGGCCATAAAAACATAAAGACATAAAAGTCATAAAGTCAAGAATTCTGAATCACAGAGGTCCCTCAGCATGCAGTCATGAATGTGCACAAAGAAAATTAAGCTGATTGGTCGAGTTGTATTTGAAATTAGCTCTGGACAAGATGCATGGCCAAGGCATCACGCAAACACTCATGCATACACAGAAGCGATCACATGATCCCCTCCACCTGGCAGGGATAAAAATGTACTCCAGAATTATTTCCTGTGTGTATAGCTGTATATACTGCTTTATTTATTTTGTTTTATTTCTTATCCTATTCTAATCTGAATTTAGGCCTAATGAATTATTTAAATAAGTTATATAGGAGCATGAAGGAACTACATCTTTCATTTTGTACAACCCTGTATTGTGTTATGATAATAAATGACCTTAATACCTTGGTAAAAGATCTCATGTGACACGACCTTTAAACTGGCTCCCCGTACAATTCGATCCTAATCAAAATTCCAGTTTTACTCAGCACGGTCAGATGCTTGCATTAGGGAGCTACGGCCTCGTATCACCTCACCAGAGGGTCTGTGAGGTCTTCTGATCAGGGTTCATTGGTTGTACCTCGCCTCAGGCTGAGCACTGTATGAAAGTCACACCCTCACTCCCTTTGGACTGAGGATCAGTGGACACTTTGGACACCGAACCCACCTGCTGAGACACGCTTCGTTTGTATCTACTTGTATTTAGCTTATATTTGACTATTTTATCATGTTTGTATTAGTGTTGTCAGGGAATTTCTCATTTCAATACAGCACCTTGAAAAATATTGATATTTGATACCATTTTCAACATCACAGGGGAAAAACTGACTCAACATTGAGAGCATAAAATTATAGATTTTTCTTAAAAGATAAATTTAACCAGGCTATAACATGACAAAGGATATAGAAAATGTGACGAGTGGTGAGAAGAAGACGGCACTGTGAGTAAGTGAGAGGAGGCGGGACTATGTGGGCACTGCAGCGGTGTGTGATAACTCGCTGTTGGAGAGAAGAAAGAGTGAGAAAGTGCAGCTGGTACTGTGAAAAATGAGCACTGAAATTATTTCAGATACTGCACTTACATCCAGAAGTTCGAGCACTGCAGGGAAATCTATAAGCATGCAGCCCGACAGCAGCATTTTAAAGAACTTTTTACCATTGTCATAAAACAGAGAAAATTATGTGATCTAAATTGTATCTAAATTGAATTATGTCATTGAGACAAGCATGAACCTATTATCAACTAAATCTTCTTGTATCAAAAGTAAAATGATGCATTATGCAGAATGGACTCTTTTAGATTGAAAATATTCTATATATCAGTGACCTGCAGGTGAGCCTTGAGAGGTCATGAAAAATAAAGTAAAATATTTTTAAGTTTCAATTTTCTAAGTTTGAAATTACCATAAAATATTTAAGATTTATTTGTGATTAATTCTTTAAAAAAGTATTCAGAACTAATGAAACAAAGCCTTGATATTTAAATTACATGTTATTCTTCATTTACCTGACCTAGTTTAACAGGTGTTAGACTGCATTTCGTGACCTGTCACATGATCTTATATCTCGTCATTAGTATGATTAGTGTCGTGTGTTGATCAGAGTTGTGATTTAAAGTTTGGGTGGGCCGCAGAAGAATTTCAGATTTCAAAGTGGGCCGTGGCATTCTTACGTTTGGGAATGGCTCCTACATATCATATTATTTGATTAATATTTTTGCCTAAAGACTCCAGAGGTATACTTTGTCATATCTCACAGGTGCTTTATTCTGTCATTCCAGATTTTCATGACCTTTCCGTCTGACGTCATACCAGTTTTTTCCCGTTTCTGTTTTAATTAGTGCTTTTTAAATAATACCAGTGTATTAGGATCCTAGGTGGCCCCACTCAAAAGCACTCAATTACACCTATGCAGCTTTAATAGTTGGAACTAGGGATGATAATAATTAATCAATGATGGATTAATCGGTCAAGTAAAATTGAATTCCCCGACTATCAAATCATAATGCTGTAATGCTGTCAGCAAATATGCAATATGTTGCTATGGAAATAAAGCTTTGATTGAGGAGGAATAAAACACATTTGGTATTGTTTGGTATAAGCAAAATAGTTTTTTTCTTTAAACAGTGAATCAATTAACTGATCGTTATGTTACCAATGATCAGAGGAAAGTGCTTACAATTTCTAGATGGAACTATTGAATTCATGTTTTGCTATAACTTCCTGTAGCGTATAGTTCTGTCAACACCATTCATTTTGCATCATACACAATTTAAAAAATGTCCTGTTGAATCACATTTATTCAACTTTTATTTTGAAAGAGTTCATGCTAGGACCAAGGGCTCTATTCACTTTTGTATTAAAACACCAGTAAAATTAAAAAGGTGTTGAAGTTTGAATGACTGTGGGTTTATTTCTGTTATTTTGTACTGACTGACCCCAGCTGGTTTCACTATTTGAATATAACACGAATATTGTTTACTCGAAATTACTGTTCTAAAAGATTACTAATCTTTTTTTCAGATGACACCTAACTAATATGATTTGAGAAGAAATAATCTAACATTGATGTTAGATTGTTAGATGGATGTTTCTTACTGTAGTTTATTTTTTGGGGTCCTCAGGAACCACAGTCAGTAGACTGTGTATGACAAATATGTTGGAGGTAGGAGGTTAATTAGCTGGTCAAGGTGGAGCTCATTTTAGCTACTTCATGTGTAGCTGAATCACAGGTGGGGGGCTTGAGTCACATGACTTAAGTCAGACTTAAATCTGAGTCTTGCTTGACTAAAATTAATTAACAACTCAACTTGACTTTGACTTGGTATTTATGACTTGAAACTTGACTTAGACTTGAGACAGATGACTCAAAAAGACTTGACTTTTTTAAGCAAATATTTGCATTTTTCTGAGCAGACCAGTAGAGGACGAAGCACAAGGCAGCTGTCACAAAGAATCCGTCCAGAAATGATCAAATTTAGATTCATTGCCACAGAATGTCAAATATCAGTAAGGTTTACAAGGTGTAAGCAGGCTGCAACAGTTAAAAATAAAACTAAACTTTCCATGACCTCCTGTCTTTTAGAGATGCAACTAATGATTACTTTCATTATTGATTAATCTGTCAATCATATTCTCAAGTAATTGAGAAAATATCAGCACACAGATGTACGTCCATGTGCTCCAGCATGTTTGGATCAATCTGCTGATTATTTTCTTGATTAATTGATCAGATATTCAAAAGGTGTTCAGTTTACTATCAGAGAGGAGTACAGAAACCAAAAAATATTCACATTTAAGAAGCTGAAATCAGGAATTTGGGCTTTTTTTTTTACTCAAACCAATTACTGATTATCAAAAATAGTTGGCAGTTAATTTAATAAGCAATTAGTCGTTGCAGCTTTTAATTGATTTAAATGTGGAAACTGTGGGGGATCATCAGATTTTTGTATGACTTGACTCGTGACTTGCTTGGTTTTCACCACGGTGACTTGTGACTTGCTCAAGACTTGAAGGTTAAGACTTGAGACTTGTTTGTGCCTCCCACCTCTGAGCAATATGTAGAAATATTTGGTGGCTTAATTGAGAACAAGGCATCATATTCTGTGAACTGATTGTTATGTTTTGTCTTCTTATTCTGTGACTAAAGCTGTCAAATAAATATTTTAACATCTTAAATATTTCCCTCTGACCTGCACTAAAGTACAAAGTGGCATAAAACAGAAGTACTCAAGTAAAGTACAAGTACCTAATAAGAGTACTCTCCATCATTAATGGTGTGCCATCTGTGAGCTGTGTCTCTGTGGAGAAAAGGTAATGACTGAGAGAACTGGTTATAATATATCTTTAGTGAGGAGCAAAAGCTTTCGCATACAAATTTAGACTTGTTAGTTTTCCCAAGCAGGCTCTGAGATTTATAATGTGACAGTGTTGAGACGTTCTCAGCTTCAAGGAAGTCGGTAGAACAATGAGGGCTCGGGCTTTGAATTATTCAGGCTGAAATCAAATCACAGCAGGGGGGCAGCCGAGTTTCACAGAATCTGGAAGTTCACTACCTGAGGATTTCTCTGCAGAGTGAATGTGTTAAGAGTTTGTTGCATGAGCAGCAGCAGCAGCAGCAGCGAGAGGGTGACAAATTACTCACCGGCGCTTCCACGCTGACACCCAGTGACGGCTCGGGAGTACTGCAATGAAAAACTCACCAAAAGTTGAGAAACGTCACTTTAATTTCATTGATCCTTGCGTTAGAGTTTTCCCTCTCATATTTAACCCCCCCCCCCCCCCGCGCCTTCTTTGTGCTTGGCTCCAACAACATAAAATCACAAATAAAATAGAGAAAATTCAGGTTGAGATGAAAAAAAAAATGTACCAACTATACAGATACAAAGCTTTTGGATGCCAAACTGAGGTGGTTTCAGTGATTCAGATTGTCAGCTAACAAGACTCAAGGCACGACTTCAGTCACGTCTGCAGTCAAACAGCAGTCTCTTGGTACTTTTCAGTTATGGCTCATTTTTTTCACACAATGTCATAATCCACCACAACCAGTTCATTAGAAGACAAATAAAACTCAACCTTTTTTGATCCTTTTTCATTCAACCACCCACAGAGAAGAACTTGTAGAAAATAGTTAAAAATAGATACCACATACAGCCTGTTTACACCAGCTATTAACACAACATGTGTCCTGGGTGATGTGATCACTAGTGGACAGCTCTGAGTACAGGTGTGAATGCACCCACACGCACATCTGGAAGTAGTGTGGGCCATTTGGTTCACTGTAATAAAAATGCCTGGGCTCCCTACCTGCCAAGATTAGCAGCAGGTGTGTGTGAACCACTAGTAACAATATTCAATATCCCCCAGACTTCCTTTAAAAATTGTGCAATTTTGAGAGCTGCTGAGTGACGAAAAACTTAATAAACTTTGTGAAACGCTGTTGATTACAGTGAACTCTTGTAAATTGTGTCATACATTAACTAATTTCTTTCTTTTTGTATAAAACACTGTGTCTGTTTGGAAACCAGTTACAAACAAGGGATCTGTGAAACTGCTTCGGTGAAGAGAGATGGTTACAATGAAGTCAAACGGCCATGGTGAAGAAACAGGACCACAGCGAAGTGAAATAGCTACAGCCAAGTCCAGTGGCTATCATGAAGTCAGATGGCTACGGCAAAGTGAAATGGCTATGGTGAAGAAATAGGGCTACAGTGAAGTAAACTGGCTACGATAAAGTTAAATGGCTACAGTAAAGTGAAATGGCTACTGCGAAGTCTAAGGGCTACAGTGATGTGAAATGCTACGGCGAAGTTCAGTGGCTACGCTGAAGTTAAATGGCTACTGCAAAGTGAAATTGCTATGGCCAAGTTCAATGGCTACGGCGAAGAAACAGGGCTACAGTGAACTCAAATGGCTACAGTGAAGTGAAAGGGCCACAGCAAATTCTTAATCATTTGCGCCTTGTTGTAAAGTCGGCTTTAGGGCGTTTCTTTCCTCGTAAAAAACACTGTGCTGCTGTGACGAGCAGTCTGGACAGACACTTTGTGGCGCGCTGGGACGCCCACTTTAACTTTTATTGACTGTGTCATTAATTATTTTCTTCATCATATTTCCACACAGTTAGAAAAAGTAAGTGTGGGTCCTGATTATAGTTCAGGGATAAAATCCCAGCGCACCACCTGGGCTGCTGACAGTGTCGGTAAAACATGAGGCTAATGGAGGCTCATATATGGGTTTAAAAAAAAAACAAAAAAACAAGGAACAAATAGTGGAATCTTCGTATTGAATAATCAAGCAGACAGTAATGGAAATTCAGCTGACAAATTAGCCCTCATGTCTGTTTACATAAAGAGCAGGGAAGTGAGATCCGATCACAAAGGGTCACTAAAGACACATCTGGAGATGTACTGTACTGTCAGGTGTGAACTGATGTACTCAGTGCTGTCCACTTGTGGTTGTATCACTCAGGACGCATGTTAACACCAGGTGTGAACAGCCTCACAGACACAGTCCCAGGTGCTGTTCCATCACAGCTCCTCTTTGCCGTTCTGAGATTCTGAGGCTGTCGTAGCTTTTTTCGAGTCCTTCTTGGAGGCAGCTTTCACTGTCTTTTTCATGGCCGGTTTCGCGTCCTTTTTGTCCGCCTGCTTGGCTTGCGTTTTAACCGTCTGTTTTCCGTCTTTTTTAACAGCGGGTTTGGCTTTGTCCGCCGTCTTGGTCTTCGCTTGTTCTCCAGTTTTGGCCTTCTCTTTAGGAGCAGCTTTGGCTTTAGTGCCTGTTGTCGTTTTGCTGGCTGGTTTGGCCTTTGCTTTGTCCTTCGGCGAGTTGGCTGGTTTGGCCTCTGCTTTGTCCTTCGGCGAGTCGGCTGGTTTGGCCTCTGCTTTGTCCTTCGGTGAGTCGGCTGGTTTGGCCTCTGCTTTGTCCTTCGGCGAGTCGGCTGGTTTGGCCTCTGCTTTGTCCTTCGGCGAGTCGGCTGGTTTGGCCTCTGCTTTGTCCTTCGACGAGTCAGCCGGTTTGTCGGCCGGTGCGTCCGTCTTCTGCTCCGCTGGTTTGTCATCTTGTTTAGTGTCTGTTTTTACCTGGTCAGCCTGTGCGGGAGGCTCTGGTGTTGAGGTGTCAGTCGCCTCCTTTTTCATGAACTCTTCATTCACAGGGGTGGAAAACATATTCAGCATATCCTGAGCCTGGATTCTCTCCTACAGGACAGAAAGAGAAATATTTATGGGAAAACAAAATCGCAAATAAAGGCAGATAAAAACTCTGTTCATTCTGGATTAAATTCACTGGATGTTTCCAGAAAAGTGTAAATGCAGGACTAACAACTGCAAGTTTCCTTAAAATTTCTGTTGGTGCTCAAAACATGAAACATCATTAGCTACACTTGCATTTATTTTACATTTACTAATCGTTATAAACAGGAGCCCTCAGAGGCAAATGAGAAAAAAATGGTGATCCTCTTCTGTGTTTATGGCTTAAGAAAAAAAGTGAAAACTTGAAAAACTTTTTCATAAACTTTTTTATGAAACAGGTGGGAAAAAAGAAGTTTAGCCAGTTAAGAAAAAGTTTCTCTTTTCATCTGTGAAAAGAGGTGAAAGGAAAAAGTGAAACTGTTTCTTTATTTGTCAGGATATTTTTTCTGTGTTTGCTGCTGTAATTCTCATTTCCCACCCCATTATATGGGGCAATCTTGGCAAATTAGGTATTAAGACATACAGTGGTGTAATTGTGGGGCTGATTGAGTTTGGACTCATGTAATGGATTGATAATTGATAATAAAGATTGACTGATAAAGATTGGGGGTGGGGCTAGGCAAGCATGTTGCTTCTTCCTACTCCTTGTCATACATGAAATGTTCATTTCTGTTTCTCATTGTCAGTCTGTTCATTATTTATTGTTTGTTTCTGTTTTTTTAACACATATATTTTATTTTTTAAAATAAATCAAATGAAATTAAATAAAAAATTCAGCCATAAGAGGCTGAAGTGCACCATTACTTCATGCTCTAGATAGAATGAAAGCATTCATGTTTTCTTCCAGCCAAATAAAATTTTTCCATGTACTTTAAACACAAATTACATATACTGTGTATCACCAAGTAGATCAATATTACTGTCATGTCTTTTTTTTGGCTAGAAATGTATCCTAATCCGGGCTAATCTACCGCTGCTGTTAGCTATACAAAACAAAAGAAACACATGACAGTAATGTTGAGTATTACAGCAACAAATTATCCTGACAAATAAAATTAAACCAGCTTTCAGGTAAAGAAAAAAGTAACAGAGAAAAATGATCCTGGCAAAACCTTTTTTCACCCATTTCCAAGTCCTAAACACAGGAGAGAAAACTGTTTAGATCAGACTTGAAATGGATCACCAGGATGTTTTCTTCCTCACTTCCCTCTCAGGGCTTCTTTGCAACAACAAATTGTGTTTCTTATACTAGATCTGAAATCCAGACAGCTGCAGTTATTGTATTTTTTCCTTTGTTGAAGGGAGGACAGTCGGCGTTTTTTTGGAAGCTCAAGAGGAGTTCTTTGATTTTTATTTTCTCACCCCAAGATTTATATTTTATTTAAGCCTTTTCTTACAAAAATGGATCAAATGAATCATTTAGTGCAACAGCTCCATTTATATGCAATAAATCTGGCAATTTTAACTGTTCTTTTAAGAAATTAAGGTTTAAATGAGGGTACAGCTTATTAAATTCCTTTATTTATTAAAGATGAAAAGGCCAGAACAGATTCAGTGCTGTTGTATTACTTTGAGACATTAGGAGGAAATTCCATTTTTTTGTATTTCTCTTAAAAGAATAGCACATCATCACAATGTGTGTAAAGCTGAATTAAAGTTTACTGTAAAACAATCGGTGGATAATTGCAGAGTGATTCCTTATTTTGTGTCTACAGAGATGGTCCATACCTTTTCCTCGTGAGCAGGATCCAGGGTGAACCACAGCGCCACAGCACACCTCTGACCCCCGGTGACGGCTCTGACACCGTGGGGGTTTTCCTTCCCTGCTCCGAACCCGACCACACGGCCGCACTGTGGACGCACCTCGGCCTGGAGACGCGAGAAAATAGGCAACATAAAAAAACATCCGATAGCAGCGAAGCTTGACAGTTATTGCAGTTTTTATCTAATTGTGCCACACATGTTGAATAAAAAGATTAAGAAAAGCTGAAAACGTACCGTGACTGTTTTAGCATCCAGCTCAGTGAAGATGAAATCTCCTCCTTCAAAGTCGTCGTTCAGATAAAGGATGGCGCTGCAGGAGGGGGAGACGTTAGGATGTTGTGTGGGTGTTGGTCATCAGGGCTGAAGGACAGACTCTGCAGTGTACCCGTGAGTGTGTGTGTGTGTGTGTGTGTGTGTGTGTGTGTGTGTGTGTGTGTGTGTGCGCGCGCTCACCTGTAATCTCTGTGTGTGTATGCGGGAGGCTCCTTTATACACTCGTTCATCTCAGAGATCAGCAGACAGTTGTCCACATGGACGGGGTGACTCAGGTCCTCACGGTCCTCCTGCTTCTCTGAATCATCAACAGTGCAGAGACAAGTTACAAGACTTTAACAAGTGAGAACACTGGTCAGGAGTCCTGCATCCACATCCTCTAAGGAAAGCTGAGACCCCCCACCCCACCCCCAGCCTGCACACACAAAGAATGCGTGATTCATCAGCTTTACTGTCCAAAATAGACACCAATTAAATTGTTTCCATTCTTAGAACTTAGAAGAACTTGGTAAATGTCTCTTTTCTGTCACAAGCTTAACTTTTGGACTTAATTTTAATATCCCAACAGAGCAGCTTATACACACTCATCCTGACCAAAAGAATAATAATGATTCATTATTACAGAGCTGAGAGTTCACAGAGTTGTGGCTCACTAAGTAACCAACTATTTTTAATTGAGGGCATAGAAATGTATTCTTTTGTATTCAGACTTTTGTATTAATTGCAGGTTTGTAAAAGTGCTGGAAATCCTTGAAAACAGGTTTGAAAAGTGCCTGGATTTTGGATAAAGTGCTTGAAACTGCATGAAAGTGTAATCACATTACTTTCATAATGAGTCCCTGCCTTACTGAAGTAGTTAACTTTTTAGATAAAGAAATAAAATAAGTCAGATATTTGCTGAGCCAGATTGTACAGGAAGTTAATGATTAATCATTAATCGATTAACTGCCAAATAAGAATTTAACAGATTAATTGATAATTAATCGATAGTCTCGAAATGGCATTAATTCTGTCATTGTTTTGTCTGGTGGAGCCATTCATTGGACGAGAAAACTTAAAATTAAACTTGTAACAAGAAAAAATAAGAAAAAAAAATAATAAATAATAATAATAATTTAATTTGTTAGCATTTTCAACTATCAGTTCGGGAAAATCAAAACTCGCAAAGAGCAGGCCGCTAAGTTTACTTACAGACAAGTGACAAGTTTTGAAACGCAAAACTTTTTCCTTTCATTTGTCTGTAAAATTCTACCACAAAACATAATTGTGGTTGATAAGAGCAAAATAACATCCAAACTGAAAAGTTGAAATAATCATTTTGTATATAAATATGTCATTTGCCACAGCTGTAAGGTGCTGGAAAACCAATGCCTTAAAGCCGACCTAGTCAGTATTAACAGTGGATCAAATGACTGCCCAGCTCTGGACTTCCCATCAGCTCTACACACCTATTTACACCCTTTTATGTTCTGTTCAACTGTTTGGTAGAGCACAGATTCAATCACTATATCTCACTGAAAAATGCGTTGAAATGAACTCAACCTGACTGAGAAATCTCGACCACTCAGCTTAGGTGTGTCATGCAAAACAAAAAAATCCACTAGGAGTCGCTGTGTCTTTGAATAGCACAGTATTTTTTCATAATGTCATAGTTTTAGAGGTCTTACTGAACAGAATTATGTAACTTCATACAACAACAAAAAGTCTAATAAGGGACAAATAATTTACCAAACAGTTTATTTGTCATTTTAACTTCTGATCACTCACTGTTGTTAATATGATGAATTTAATGTTTGCTGCAATGCTTAATCGAATAATCCATTATTAATCGACTATTAAATTAATCGGCAACTATTTTGATAAACGATCGATCAGTTTGAGTAATTTTTTAAGGGGAAAAGTCGCTTCCTAAATGGGAATATTTTCTGCTTATGAAAATGTGGTGCTGATGTGCCATTTTCAGCTAGTAGGTTGCAATTAGAAGGTTGTTCTTGAAAACATAGTCGACGCTGCGATGTCGCTTGAAGCAAGCGACCAATGGCAGGACTTATACCTGCAGTGTGCATCAGGTGAGTCAGACTAGCAAGCAGCTAAATAGCCTGATATTTTTCTTAGGAGTTGGTGGAGAAATATTGGACTTACATTCATCAGGTGGACTGAAATACAAAATAAACACTAATTTCTTGTCATAATGGTGTGTATTACACTAATGATATAAGCTAATCCTACATGACTCATGTTCAGTATCTGCTAGGTGTGTATACGAAGACAAGTGCACTACAAAAACTGTATAGAGATACTATGTCAGTATTGTGTGTTGTGCTGCCCTCTAGTGGCCAAAAAGTTAATTAATGCAGCTTTAACAATGAAAAGGGTCGAGCTTTAAGTCCATAATTACAAGATACGCACACCTACGTTTACTCACAAGAGAAGAGACTTACTGTACTTTTTTATGTTAAAGAAAATAAAATACTGATTAATGAGCCCCACAAAGACTTTTCTGTAGAGTATGGATTCTATTCTTAACCATATTAAAGAGAAAATCCAGCTGCTCACTATTCCATAAAAAGAGAAAAGGTCAGAATTAGTCATGCCTGCCTAACACAATTCTGTCTGTGCTGCATTTATTTCATCTTTACAAATACACATCTAATAGACTATTAATCTACTATGCTTTTTCATCTTGTTTTTTTTTTTTATTTATTCATGTTGGATTATTTCTTTTTTATTGTGTTTTTGTTTAAATTGTTACTCCCATTTTGTTTCTTCCTGTCAATAACGTCATATAATGTAGATCATCATGTTACCATAACAAAACAACAGAAAATCTGAAAGTGACTTTCAGCAAAATGTAATAAACACTTCTGCCGTATATGATGAAATCCTCTCTGAACCAATCTGTGATACCTGCTGTACTCTGTGCACTATGTTGTCAGCCTCGTCTCCATATTAATGATCACTGAGGCACCTAGGGGATATAGTATTTTGATCTATTTGCCAACAAAACTTACAGAAATAACATGATTTCTCAGAAACAAAGTTGAAAAATTAATAACATATATAAAAGAAATTATCCAGCAGGCTTTTCTTGCGCTGTGTTGAGGAATATTGAGGTTATGACTTAGACAGCATACATTTTTCCTGTTATTAATATAATTTAATTTGTTTTGAGACAGGTGGTGCAGGGGTGGAGGGAACCAGGGAATTTCTCATGTTTGTGTTGTTTTTCTGTTTTACCACTAACATAAATAAAAAAATCTAGAGAAAGAGGAAAAGATATTTCCATTTGAATGGAGAGAAATTACTTCCTGAGAGTGTTTAACTTTTTAGGACGTGACTTATTCTATTAATGGATCTAAAAGATGTGATCGATCATTTTATGGATGAACGCAGAGAAAAGACAAACTGTCCCTGTCTGTCTTACCGTCGATGGCGGAGCGACACACCAGGTGCGAGTAGGAGAAGTAGAGCGGAGTCTTCACACTGAAGTACGACTCCAGCGTCTTCTTCACCTTCTCGCTGACGTCGAAGAACAGACGAGCGCTCTTCAGGGGAACCTTCCCCTCCTGTCCGAGCTGCAGAACGTGGGAACATCATTTAACAGCAGCTACAGGGATGAAACCATCAATACAGTACAGGCCAAAAAGTCTGTTTTATAATGAGAGTGTCACAGTTTGTCTGAATACAGCTTTAGTCTTCAGGACGCGGGACTACAGACCTTCAGAGCCTTGAGGACAGTGACCCCCTGGAACATCTCACTGGCGGAGTGGGGTGAAGGGCGCCCCCTGTAGCCATCGCCCTTCAGAGCAGCTGCCTGAGAAATATGTACAACATCAACTCTGACATGATGGGCTGACACACACAATGAAAGCACAAACACACACGGGACGGGAACAGGCATGAAAAAATTTCAAAAAATGAATGAATAAAAGAGTACTTATACCTTATAATTTCAATATTGCAGAAATTTCCATGTCTTATTTCAACTGTTAAACCTTTACAGGTTAAGAAAAGAACTGTCATGATAATTTCACAATGTCAGGTTTAACCTCAGAATGTTATTCAGGCTGAACGATTTTGAAAAAATATCTAGTTTCGATTATTTTGACTGATATTGCAGTTGTGGTGTGATTTGTGATATTAGAAGTAATGATCATTTTTACATTATTCGTATTTTGAAACCGTGTTAAAATGACTATGGTGTGATTTTTTTGCAGGAATCTTTTTTCTTTTTTTTTAGTCTGTAGAATCTGATTTGTTGGACAGCCTCAAAGCCATATTGCCATTTCAATAAAATTTAAATTATTTATGAAGCCCTGAATGTTATTTCCCCACAGGAACACAGAACAACCATTGAACAAAGCAGTCACACTGAATGGCAAAAAAAGATGGAAAAACACTTGTATGACCCAGCTTGACAGCAGTGAGAATTAGACGAGTAATAATGGTTAATAATTTAACAATTACAGTAACAATTGGGTGATAATTGTCAGTGTGTTCGTCATTATAAGCGACCCCTCTCCCAGTACACATTCATCAGTCATTTGATCCACAGTTCATTTAAAAGTATTGACTCATGCAGCTTTAACAGGCATGCAAATTAGTTGCCATAACAACAGGCTGACATAAAATCTGACAAGTTCATCTTACTTAAAAAAAAATCTAGGATGCCGTCTGCCTTAAAAAAGTTAATTATACCTAACTATTAGCCTTACATTATGTTTATCTATTTTATATCTACTTGTTATGTTTACTTAAAGGGACAGTTCACCACTAAAATCAAGAATACATATTTTTCCCCCAGACTGCACTGCTGTTTATCCATCTAGATTTTTTTTTTTAATGTGAGTTGCAGAGTTTTGGAGATATCAGCGCTCGAGATGTCTGCCAAAAATCATGACCTGGTTACTCAAGATAATCCACAGAGCTTGTCCAAAACTCTACAACTCACACCAGAAAAGGGTTAGGGTTAGGGGGTTAGGGTTAGCTTTTGTCTGTTTCTGTTTACTTCAGTTGTGTTTACTTAATTTTGTGACAATGTTCCAAATTAAAAATGACAATTTAAATCAAATATTAACTTGTTGTTTCTCGTGTGAGAATTTTATTCTGCTTCTTTTGTGCTTGATGTGTCTCAGGTAGCTTGTAATAGCTTGTACAGAACTAATCAGTCAACTAGACAAAGTGTCTTAATATCACTCTAAATATGATTGGAAAGATGTTGCTCCAACATGGGGACACTGTGATCACTTATTTTTTGTGTATTTTTGTCTTTTTATACAATGGTTTAATAGTAATGCAGAGTTCTACACCCTGTCCGTCCTGTTGAGTTCCCAAAGATTTGTGTTGTCATGGCGTAGACAGTAGACAGTGACTTCATTCTTTAGATCACTCACATTGGAGAGGCGCTGCAGCTCCCTGCACTCGTCATCAGTGGTCACCCCGTCCAGCAGCACCCGCTCAGTGCCGTTCAGCTGCTTGGGCGTCATGGTCACCTTGATGCTGTCAGGCAACACAGTGGCACCTAGAGGAGAGAGGTCACATGATCAAGGAGAGACTGACAAAGACCTGTCTCAGGTTACTACTTGAGTCAGGTTCAGTTTTTTTTCTGTAGTTTTATGTTGTAGTTTTGTTTACATATTAAATATTAAAGACTAAGTCATGTGACTATCACTACCATCTGGTTATCTGGGTGAAATATTTACCCTCCTGTGGTGTGATCATCATGGCCAGTTCTGAAGAGTCCTTCTTCTTCTCCTCAACCAGAGTCTCGATCTCCTTCATCAGGTTTCCGATCTCCTCTGTGATCCTCGCTGCCGTCTCTCTGTCCGCCCTGAGAGACACACGACAGAGGTCAGAACATCGTTTTAACAATACAGTTTTTCTTGTCATGAACAAACGTGTGTGAGGTAAAGTCTTCAATCTTACTTCTGCTTCTCTCTCAGTTTCTTGGGCATGATTTCTTCAGGAGTCCACTTGTCCTGAAAACAAAATGACGGGAAAGGCACAAGTCAAACACCAGCCTGCATGAATCCACTGCGCCAAACAAGCAGTTGTGATGGATAACAAGGGATTTATTCACTCACTGGATCCACAAAGGTGATTCCAAAGGCTTCGTATCCAAAGTAGAGCAGCTCTTTTTCCAGTAGGGACTGCTGGATGTACTGTTTCACCACCTGGAGGTCAGAAATCACAACTTGTCAAATAGCTCCATGAGACACTTCCATAAGATACCAGCTCTAATTAAATGTAGAAGTGCAGAAAACAGTGACATCAAAGCAGGCATGAAGTCATCTCTGGTTCTGAGCAGCCTCTGCTGGTGGCCAGTAGAACACAGCACTTATAAAATGAAAAGTAGATCTCTCATGTACAACTGTTCTCTACACTGTAAAAACAAACAAAAAATAGTTGAGATGAGTTAACATTTCAAGTCAACGCACTGCAATAGATTTCTGAGTTTTGAGCCCAACTCAATACTCCTAAGTTTTGAAATTTAAAAAAGTTTTGCTGATTTATTATAATCTTCAGTTGAGATAATTTACTTTTTTTCTTTAGATCAACTTGAATCTTTGTGTTTAAGAAACTAAAAAAAAAAAAAAATCAAAAATTGGTCACAGTGAGCTGTGAACCTGATTTGTCTTTTTTAAGTGTCTGAAAAATTAAATAGTTTTAATTGAAAATCTAAAAATTCTAACATGTACTTTCACTTCAATGAATTCACTCAATATATTTTTTTTCAAATACAATGTTTTGAGCCTCTAAAATCAAAAGCTTTAACTTTATCTAAAGAGGAAAACACAACACAACGAAGTGACATGATTTTACACAAACTGCTGAAATAGGATTTGTGGACTATGTGGACTTTTTTGCCCTGGCCTTTGTCTCTCAGGCTTCACACAGACTGCTCTACACTCTGATTGGTGTCATTTTTGTGCCTGTGTGGCACGTATGCATCATTTCCTTCTGTGCAAGGATGTAATTTGAGTCCCACATGGGAAAGGCGGACCCCGCCACTACCAACAGGCTTTTTTTTTCTATGTTTTTGGGGCAGCATTGTTACTTTAATTTGATAATATTGCTGTAACAAATGTAACTTTTTTTTTACATATGAAGCTTCTGTTGAGGTTTTCCAATGAAATGAATGCTGGTCATTATGTTTTATGACATCATTACACACACACAAAAAAATCCTTAAACAAAATCCTCAACTTGGATAAAGTGATTAATTGGATTGAATTAGTTTGTCTTTTTTCTTATAGCCAAAATAGATTTGTTGTTATTGTATTGATATAAATGTCATTTATTGTGCTGTTTGATTGCTGTGAGGCTGTCCTGTTGTGTGCGACAAGCGAGAGAACAAACCGTTTTTAAGATTGCAGGAAAATTGTTGTTTTTGAAATACGAAATACGAATACGAATACGAATACGAATATGACTATATCTGTCTTTTCAATACATTTTGACTTTTGGACTTTACAACACTGGAATTACTATGTTTGGATCACACAAGTGGGGAAACAACACAGCAAACACTGGAATTCTACAAATATTTTAATACTAACAATCTGAGTGTAGCCTAACCTTTATCTGACACTGTGCAGAAATACTGCATGTAAACAAAGTTGACAAGGAAAGAGAGATAGAGAATAACATGTAACAAAGCTACCTGCTTGGACAAAAAACCGAGCACGGTGTGGTTAATCCCAACCTGGAACCAGGATGGCCCACAGAAACACTTTTAAAACCAGCAGGCATTTGTGTGTTACTGATACCATGAACAATGACTGTTCTGTTTGAGTGTCCCAGTAAAACAGTGTGCCAGTGTCATCATTAATTTTATTATTTACACCTGTGCTTTTCCTAATTTGACATGTAAATATGTCATCTAAGAAAAATGTCTACACTCCCATATGAAGTGGAGACTTACAGAATTGATTAATAGTATACAAATGAGATTTGACATCATAACTTTAGGTCTCTTTAAATGAAGTTAAATGTGTTTTTAGTTGGGTTGGTGAATTATTAATAAAGCAATTGACTTTACTCTTCCAGTTAGTTTAATTTTCATCATTATGGTAAATGGTAATGGTATGGTAACAGCCAATAACTATAAATGTATTAATGCATTCAGGGTTTTTTGTGTCACACCCACACTACACCGTGGGAGTGTTTTTTCTAAAGCTGTGCATAGGCTGGGGAGTGTGTTCAGTCGTGAAAGCCAGAAATGTCAGCAGCAGCCAGAGAAATAATCACTTAGTCATTGGTATTGATCAACAGCCCTATTAACCCTCTATAAATACTGTATAATATGGACATTTAGAGCCTGAGGCAGTAAAAATCTTACTTATGGCTTCTTTAAAAAGCAGCAAACGTTTATGTGCTTTAGATTACCATCAGTGCTTTTTTAATGTCTCATTTGAGTGCTAATAGCGGCTATTTTTCTCTCGCCACATGTTGTGCAGGCTGATTTACTGCTGATAGTTATGGATTAAGAAAACACACAGCCAAAAATAACCACACTCAAAAGGTGCTTTGGATGAAAGCCTGCCCTACATAGCGTGAGCGTGACCGACTGTACCTGTCTGGCTGATATGGTTTGGGCCTTGTCTTCACCCAGCACAGCGGAATAATAGGCCAGGTTCTGGTTCATCACCTCGTCGTCAGGGTGGAACAACAGGAAGGTCTTGGCACACTCTATGGCCTGCTCGTACTTCTCACCTGGAGAGAGGGAGCAGAAACAGGAGAGTGAATGACTGGTATGAAGTCTCCAACAGATGTTCACAAGAAATGTTTTCTGGAACCTTGGGAAAAATAAAAAGCGCTCAAGAAAATTCTTTGATATATGCATATACTGTACGTGAGATGTGGTATGCTTTGTTGTTAAAGGGACGCTCCACTGATTTTACACATAAAGATCAGTCTTGTAATCGTGGGGAGTACTACTCAGCCTGTGGAAAAGAATTTTGTCAAGTCAGAGAAAATAAAAATATTCGTGGAGACTACAATTGCACATGCCTGTGGTTAAAACTAGAGTTGTGGAGGCACGACAACTAGGTTCTAAAGAAGAGACACAGTAGAGTTGCATTATGGGAAGTGTGGCAGTGGCAAATATTTTTTTAGAGCCTGACTAGGGTTTGGTCTCAGTGTGCAAAACATCCAGAGTTGCTAAGTTTTGATGCTAACAAATCCTTTATGACCTTTTTTTTTTTAAATATATTTTTGGGGGCTTTTTATGCCTTTATTTTGATAGGACAGCTGAGGACAGGCAGAAAATGGGTGCAGGCGGGAGCCGATCCCACAGATGTCGCAGATTACCCACAGCTCCGGTACATGTGGCGAACACTCCACCGATCGAGCCACCAGACCACCCTTTATGAACCTTTTAATCTCTTAGCTGTATGCCAGTGTTGTACAGTAGTACAGTGTAAAGCTGATTTAATCTCTGGTAAATTATTTTAGATGTGAATATTACAGTATCGTCTGCATAAATCTGAACACAACATTCTGAAAAAAACTGAGGGGAGGTCATTAATAAAAATGGAAAAAAGAGGTGGACCAAGAGTTGAGCCCTGTGGGACACCTTGTCGTTGTACTAATGTATCAGATTTTTTCCTTGAATAACAACACATTGTTTTCTAAGTTAATCGAACAAATAAAAAGCATGGTTCACATTTTTGTGGTGAACTAGTCACCACCTTCTTCCTTGTTCCAATGCTGGATACTGATTGGTTGTTATGTAAATGGGCAACTGTGTTGCTAGGTGCAAAGCTAGCTACCTCAACCCCACAGGATCACTTGTGGGTTTGCTATTTAAGAAGCATCTGTACTGCATAGTTGTGACACTGATTAAAGCTAACTGGTGGAAATGTTTTATCTTCTTGTCTTCTGTTAATTAAGTGACAATGAGTGCAACCCTCCTCTAATATATCTGACCATCTACATAATCAGTGATGCTGTAAATCTCTGTAGATTCAGGTTTTAATTCCACTTCCATTAAAGTCAAAGACACTTGATAAAGTACATGTAGACTCAGTACAGACTGATAAAGAAAGAGACTCACTGTTGTAGTAGGAGAACTGCAGGTAGTTGAAATGTGCGGGGAGGAAGTCCTCAAAGGGCGTGTCTTTGCCAGCAGTTGAGGCCAACTCTACTGCACAGTGCTGCTTACAGTTCAGTACCTGCATGTAGTGGTCTGACACATTCACACACATCAGCAAATTCTCATCTTTCATATGACTCATTTCTGCAAATAAAAGAAACTCCCAGGATGCAGCGTCTCACCTGTCATGGTCTGGAACAGGTCAGCACTGTACTCCATGTAGTTGTAGCCGTCGTAGTTGTAGGCCCCCTCACACAGCGCTCTGCACTCCTTATCGGCTGTGAAGTACTCCTCTACGGCCACCTCGAAGTGGTCAGCCGCCAGGCCAAATGAGTCGTCGCTGTAGTAAACGCTTCCCCAGCAGGAACTCGGCCTGAGGAGAGAGAGCGAGAGGGCGTCCGATGAGGTGGCTTATGGTCACTGCACGGGGGATGTTGCTACTAGGCAGCAGTCACGATCAACTTTGTCATTCAGGCAAAAGAGCACACTTTTAACATGTTTAGAGTTGACATGTTATATTAATTCTTAAAGGGACAGTTCACCCCCAAAATAAAAAAAATACATATTTTCACTCTTACATGTAGTGCTATTTATGCATCTAGATTTTTTTGGTGCGAGTTGGAGAGTTTTGGAACTAGATGACACTCACACAAACTCTTTTTCAGGGCACCCACTTTTTAAAACTGACAAACCATCACAACCCAGTTCACAACAGGTCTCAACATTAAATCTTGGGTAGAGTTAATTTATGTATAAAGGAACATCCCTGACTATTTTTACTGCCACTTCTGCATCACATTATAGTATTTTGACATGTATTTTTTGAAAACATATACACCTTATACTACTATACATGAGAAATAAATGCATTTAGGCTGAGTTAGCAGGCCATATCATTGTTTTTACATCCTCTCATCAGGAAAACAATACAGGACAATAAGCCTACTTCATAAATGAGACAAAATAGGTGGAATTAACAGGCTCTTGTTTTTCCCTCTTATCAGTAAAACAATATACACATTTTAAATGTTTTCAGTTCTGAACTGTAGAAGCCTCTTGGATGAGAGGCCAGACATCTTCAAAAACCTATGCAAGTGCAGTTGCCTACGATAAACCTCAGCAAATACCTGGACCATGACGAGGACTCAGAATCTTCACAGGAATTTAGAAGGGCTATAGAGTCGACATGTTACGGTTGAGACGCATCTGATTTAATGAATTTAACGAAAAATATGTAGAAACCTTACCAGTGCTTGAGCAGTATTCCCACCTTTTTTAAAACAGGAAGTGAGACAGGGGTCCTCAGGGTATAGCTAACCCTTTTTTATACCTAGAGTATATTATCAACAGTTACAGATAGTTTTTGGATTTGAATGCTTTTAACACATTTTTACATTTTAAAGTTTGAATGTTGTGAATTCTTGTCTGGGACAAGGCTGTTTTCTGGCACAGAGCAAGTTTAGAAATGTAAAAAATTAAAGCAGACCGAAATATTTCATAAATCATATATAATTCATATACACAAATCCTTAAAAAATAAATTTTCTGTGCGACGTTTAGCTCAGTTGGTAGAGCGTCTGACCCATGTATGGAGACTGTTAGTCCTCTGCAGCGGCCGCTGGTTCGACTCCCGCCCTCGGCACTTTGCTGTGTGTCATCCCCTCTCTCTCTGCCCCCCTTTCCTGTCTACTCTTCAGCTGTACTATCGAATAAAGGCAAAAATGGCCAAAAAAATAACTTAAAAAAAAAATAAATAAATAAATAAATTTTCAACAAATAAATTGGAATTAGAGTGTTGGTATTAAGAGTTTTAAAAGCTTTTTTGGTAGGGCATTATTTGTCCCAGTTCTCAAAAATGGGTGATTTACTGTTTTGACATTTTCCATTTATTTATTTGACTAAAAAAGTAAAGAGAGCCTGCGGAACATAGCAAAGAAGCTCACACACATCACCTTGCTAAAACTATGGGCAGGAGGCCTGACTACACTATCAGACTCTCGCCTCTTGAGGACCAAAGTGATATTATGAGACAGGACAAGACTAGTACATACCTCCGCAACACAATACACAGAGGTCTTTGACACAATGACAAAACTGTTGATAATTTGATTTCATTTTTGAATGTTTTAAACTAAATTTTTTACATATTGCCCCTTTAAAATTGGCCAGTCACAGCGACCACAGGCAAAAATGTGAGTTAAGTGGAGATAATCAGCCACCACATATGCAGACGGGCTTTGAGGATCAGAGGACAAAAATGCCCTAAAAGTCGTCAGAGAAGGAGTTTGCTCTCACCATGTGTTTTCTGGCCTCCAGATCTTTGAAGTCCTCTTCCTGTACTCCTGCCATCATCCTGTAGTACTCCAGGTTCTGTCTCATCTCCATGTGATCCGGGTTGGCCAGTAGAATGTTGGCAGCTGCCACAAGCTTTGTCCAGCTTATTGATCTGAAAAAAATATAAAAATACACACACAAGGCTCAGCTCATTCATCATCATCAAAGAGTTATATTTCTATATATAATAATTATTATTCTATATTATTTCTATATTATATATATATTTCATGAAGAAGTACTGCCTCATTAATCATAATTACAACAAAATACATGTGCACTGTTGTGACTTACCTATGAAAAAGATGATTAAAATAGTCCCCTCACAATCAAAAACACATATTTTCCACCTGGCCTGTAGAACTATTTATCCATCTAGATTGTTTGGTGAGAGTTGCAGGTAAGAGTTTTGGAGATATCTGCTGTAGAGATGTCTGCCTTCTTTTCAATATAATGGAACTAAATGGCACTCGGCCTGTGGTGCTCAAATCACCAAAAAAATACACTGGAAAATCCACAACCAGTGTCTCTTTCCAAAAATCATGACCCAGTTAATCAAGATAATCCACAGGCCTTGTTATGAGCAGTTCCATGCAGGAACTACATTATTTCTGCAGTAGAATCTACCACAGCAACTTTCTTTTCTGATAGACAGAAAGCAGTTCCTCAATTTTTCAAACATATTTTTTTGTACTTTGAGCAGAAATCAGACATCTCTACAGCTGATGTCTCCAAAACTCTGCAACTCACAGCAAAAAAAATCTAGATGGATAAATAGCAGTACAGGTCAGGGGGGGAAATATGTTTTTTTTATTTATTTTGGGGTGAACTGTCTCTTTAAGTCATGCATGGGATAGTGTTAGTTGTGAATTCCTGAAAGTTCAGGAAGAAAACCATGAATGAATTCATCCATGCTTTTTCATGTATGAACTCATATATGGATTCTAATCCATGTAGCCTTTCTAGAAAGTGTCACCAAATATTCCTTTGTGTTATCACACCCCCTGCTACTTTACAGCTAAACGCACTCCAATGATCGAGCAAAGCATTATTTACCAATCACTCTTAGTATGAGTTTTTGAGGAGCATTTGAAAGCAACACTTGAGGCCTTTAAACCGCTGGATCCCAAAAAACCGACGTCCTAACGTCAGACTCCACAGCAGCTGACTCCACCTTAAGACGTGGCATGGCTGTCTTGGTTTTGGGGGGGTTGGGGCATTTACAGTATGCGGCTCCACATCAACTCTAATTCAAGCTTGGATCGTAGAAATAAAAGAAAATATGTTGTGGTTTTCACTTTGCTCGCAGCCTGCATGCTTAGTGTGAAGTTAAGCTGAAAAAAAAAACCACGTATTCTCTGATATGTGATGCAGATTATAATGGGACAGCAGCTTACTGTACTTTTACCTTGAAATAAGCCACCTGTAGGTAGTTATACGGGCTCCTCTTGTTGAACTCCAGCTGCACATCTTCACTGACTTGGTGCAGAGTTGGAGGACCCAGTTTCTCAGTCTCGCAGGAGTTCACACATTCCGCCCGTTTCAGGATTTTCTGGAAGAAGCCGAGGTCCTCCACGGACCCGGCCCCCGGTATGGGAACTCCGAGGCCGGCCAGGCGGTCGCCGAAAGCGGTCTGGTTTGCGCAGCTGAGCCGGCACTGAGCCTTCACGTTTCGGACCGTAGCTCTGTTCCTGAGCGCCTTCTCCATGTTCAGGATCACAGACAGCCAGTCCCCCTTATAGTAGGCTTCCACCGCCGTGTCGAAGAGGAAGTCATAGGGCTCCAGAACGAAGCGGCTGCCCAGAGGAGAGTCCGAGGTGACCGGAGGAAGAATACAGCAGAGGAATAGGAGCGTGTAACGGAGATCCATGATGCTGGAGGGTCGGGATCTGCGGCGGAGCAGGCGGCTGAACCAGAGAGCAGGGAGCCGGCGAGAGGAGCCGCAGACTTCTGCCTCAGACACTCACTCGTCTGGAGGTGGGGTTTGAACAGTTGAGCCCCGGTAACTCCCCCTCTGCCCCCTCATCCCCCCCCCCCAACATACACATGCAGATACACATATCTATAATGTGATATAACAACAGCGTCTTACAACCGGATCAGTGTCACAATAAAAGTTTATCAGAACAGTTTTTGTTTTTCACGTTATTACAAGTTAGTTTCATGTTATAAAAAAAAACGTTATGGCAGTAAAACTTTTATATTTTTCCGCTAATTATGTGAAATGATTCATGTTATAAGTTATTTATTGTTATGGCAACAGAAGTTATCACGTGATAACTTATATCATTATAATGTGACGTTACAGCAAGTTATAATGTTATAACAAAATAAGTTATCACGTTATGACGTGAAGCGTTTTATGTAACAAGATAAACTGCGTATCGTTTTTGTCTTGCTGTCTTTTACGTCGCTTTCAACTGGTTTTACGTCATTTTCGTCTTGTTATGTCTCTTACATCATTTTCGTCTTGTTATGTCTCTTACATCATTTTCGTCTTGTTATGTCTCTTACATCATTTTCGTCTTGTTATGTCTCTTACATCATTTTTGTCTTGTTTCGACTTTTATGTCATTTTTGTCTTGTTATGTCTCTTACATCATTTTCATCTTGTTATGTCTCTTACATCATTTTTGTCTTGTTATGTCTCTTACATCATTTTTGTCTTGTTTCGACTTTTATGTCATTTTCGTCTTTTGCGTCGTTTTCGTCTTATGTCTTTTTATGTCATTACACCTTTGTATTATTACGTCTTTTATGTCATTTTTGTCTTGTTACATATTTTACATCACCATTATTATTATTATTATTATTATTACCATTATTAATATTATCTTAATTTGTTACATAATTTTTGTCTTGTTAGGACTTGTACGTCATTTTCATCTGGTAGGTCTTTTATGTCATTTTTGTCCTGTTATGTCTTTTTCATCCTGATGCGTTTTTTTTTTGTCGTTACACCTCTGTCTTGTTACATCATCATATGTAATTTTTGTCTTATTACGTAGTTTACATTGTTTTTGTTTGTTATGTGATTTGGTATTGTTACGCCTTTAACGTGTTTTTTGTCTTTTGTCTTTTACATGTTTTTCATCTTGTTACATTTTTTTACATTGTTTCATTGTATCATTTTCATCTTGTTATGTCTTATATACTGTTTTTGTTTTGTTATGTCTTTTATGTCTGGTTAGGTCTTTTTTTTTTTTGTCTTGTTCATCTTTTTTGTCTCATTACAACTTTTTTCTCTTGTTACATCTTTTATGTCGTTTTTGTCATATTAGGTATTTTACATTGTTTTGTCTTATTATGTGTTTTACATAGTTTTCATCTTGTGATGTCTTTTATGTCACTTTTGTCTTGTTATGTCGCTTTATCTTATTACATTTTACATTGTCTTTGTCTTATTGCATCTTGTCACGTCGTTTTCTTCTTGTTACATCTGTCGTGCTTGATATGCACTGATGGATACACTACTGATGAATCCATTTAGGTTGAAATCAGTCTTGATGTTGGGAAGGTGGTGTGGAATTATGTAAAATAACAAGTACTAGTAATTCCACTCAAATGCACTCAAATATGTGAATGTTTTAAAAATGTACGGAGTAGAAAGTACTGATTTTTGTGTTAAAATGTAGGAAAGGAAAGGTTGCAGAAAAATAAATATCCAAGTAAAGTACAGATACCTGAAAACTCGTATTTGTACTTCCCAACTCTGCATTATAACAATACAAGCTATCATGTTATAAAGTGAAACGTTTTTTAAAACAAGATAGTTGTTGTTATAACAAGAAAAGTTTCTTGTTGTTTGTTTCTAGTTCATAAGTTTGTAAGTCATAATAACTTGAAAATATCTTGTCACAATGTGAAAAACATGGTAAAATAATAACATTTTCACTATATAATGTGATACTGATCCATTTTTCTTTTCTCTGGTGTGGCAGCTATATGCTGCTACACTTATGTGGGTCTCTATTGTGCAAGGAAAAGTGCAGTATTAGTAAAGATAAGCTGCTAAATGGCTACATTATACAGTATTCTATACTAAGGCTAAACACCATAGATCACCTTCAATCGAGGCAAAACCATCATTATCTTCATTATCAACATGATCATGACTTCCTCGTCCAAGACCAAATTTTTTAATTTCACTGGCTTCTAAATGGATTTCCCTGTAAAAGAAAGTGAATTGCAACACGTGGAAGGTCATTAATGACAGAACTTACAGAGAAGGCATCAAACAAACGGGAAGCTTCTTCCTTTCAAGTGAGTGTGTACTGTAACGTGTGATGTCATTTTCATTGGATTAAAATGGATTAAGAAAATATTGTTCAGGAATCTATATCAAACCAAAGGTATCAGTAGCACGACCGCTACTGAAGATTTTTGAACGATACCCAGCCCTAAACCTTCATAATTTTAGCTAATCCTCATTCCTGTTCTCAAATGAGCTGAAGCTGCAAAAGCCAAACAAAAGGTAACATATGATCAAGATGTGGCCATGTTCTCAGTATAACATTTCAGCTTAGTCTGATTTATTGTAACAAGAAACCAATGTCAATATGACATATCCATATAATAAAAATGTTTTCAAGAATTATGGAGCACAAGCAACCTGTTGGTCAGCAAGTCAAAAGTTTAGGCACACTCCTTGACTGAAACTGCTTCACTTTTCTCATGCACAAATGAAATTTGTCGAGTAATTTTTCATACTTGTCAGACCATTCAGAGACATCTGTCACAATATCATTGTTTCAAGCAACTGTCACTGGATCAAGGCACTGTCAGTTTCTCTGAGGTCTTTAGGCCTGTTTCTCCTTGTTGCCCTTTGACTGAGATTGACCAGATCTTTTATCTCATTCAAAACAGAATATGAAAACTTTTATCAAACAAGAAAAGTTTACTATTTAATGAAATAAAATGTTTAAAATATTTTTATTTTATTTTAGACCACATAGCATTATTTTGTGTTCCACACTGTCACACAATTTTACTCTTTGTTCCACATTTGGTTTGTTGTGGTCATCCTAAAAAATAATGACCATCACGTTTGACAGACGCAAAACTTGTGTAAGTGCGTACGCAATGCATTATGGGGAGGAACTTGAGGCAAATTGCTTAAATGGCACAAAATCCAAGACTACTGTAAGTCTACAGACTCAGCTGTGGTATAGCATATACCTCTGTGGCTTTAAGCAGGGTGTGAAGCTGTTTATGAGAAGAGACAGCAGAGTTATTGTTTTATGTGACGATATCTAGACGTCTGCTTGTTTGGTTTCTCTACAGTGACACATCTTCTCTTGTTGAGATGCTCTGTGGAGATGCAGGGCTGTTATTGAAGTGCCTGAAAAGAAATCCAAGTCATCACAAGATTAAGTATAAAATGTATAATAGAAGTGTTCATTTTAATGTCAAAAGGGTTGGCGGTCGTACGTTCAAAATATAAATTTGTAATAATAAATATGATCCGATTAAGAATTTATTTCATTTTAAGTATTTTATACAGGCACGAATCGGGGCTGCCATGGTAGCCACAATGGGGCGGAGATTCAGGACCCCGTCAAGCCTCCGGTATTTTTAGTCAAATATTAGCTGGTTACAAAACTTGCAGGTGGACAGACAGAGAGGTTAAATTGGAGTTTGTAGTAAAAACAGAGACAGAAGAGAACATGGACAGGACGGTGAGCCTCCCCAACCAGCCAGACAAAACCACCACAGGTAACACTGACTACCTGCTGACTCATTTAATGCTCTGAACCTCATGTTAGTTCTCTCCACAGTGTTGAAGCGACCAACAAGTACACAAAGTTACTGCTGATGCGCATATATTTGTCTAACGTTAGCTACATTTAGCCCAGCGCGTCATAAACAGTGTGTCGTGTTAGAGGCAGCTGTAACGTTACAGTGTTATCCAGTCTTTAATGCATTTAATCGTAGCTGAATAGATCAATAGGACCACAGACAGCAGTTTGAGCACCACTCCTCTCAGATTGATACATTGTATGTGATTTTTTGAAATGCTGAACAAAATGAAAGAGGCAGTATATATGGTGTTAAAATTACTCCACTGATGAGATGAGCCTTAATAAGTATTAATTAGAGTTATTACATCACATTACAATGTCATAACGTTACACGGATGGTTGTAAAGGTGATGATCTAGTTACAGTAGTTGATTAATATCAGTTACAGTCGCTTCAGCACTGCCAGTGATACAGTAGTTGTGATTGGATTAGCAGTAACGTGGTTACATGTAGGATACTATGATGTAACTCTGCCTGTGTGTGTGTGTGTGTTTGTGCAGTGACTCTGGTTGAGAGCAGCAGCGCCCCCAGCGGGCTGGAACTGGTCAGTTCCTATCAGACCAACAGAGTGGGAGACCCCATGGACCTGGTGGCCCTGGCAGCACAAGTTCAGAAGGTGTGAGACCTGAGAAAAATATAAAAAATTAAAAAATTATATTAAAATTGTCAAGTTTAAATTGTCAGTTGTCCTAATTTGTGGGCTTTTTTTTTCTCTTTTGTGGTGGTGTCAAGGGAGGTATTGAGTATTGTTTGTTGTGCTTTTTTACATATATATTAGTGTTGTATCAAGGTTTGAAATTCTTGCATGGTGACAACTCTAGCTGTCAAGGAACTGTAATGGATAGACTATCTATTTCAGCTGTTTACGCTTTGAGTAAGGGGGCAGGCAAAGTAAGATTTATCTTTCCTGATGCTGTTTGTTCATGTGATGTGCAAATGGATTGGTGTAGTGATTGCAAACAACTTTGGATTTTTTTTTGCTTTTTCTGTAGATGAGCATTACATGAGCAGAAAAAATTAAAACGAAATGACATGAAAGCAGCAGGCCTAAAAAAAATATGTTTACTTTGTTTTTAGGGAGATGATTTCATTAAAGCCAACGCTTGCAACAAACTGACAGTCATCGCTGACCAGATCAGATACCTACAGGAACAGGCGAGAAAGGTAAGAACGTCAGCAGAAACACCTGTTTATTCATTGTACTGGCTTTTGTAGTAAGTGTATGAGTTATAGACAAGTGTTGCAGTTAGTTGCAAGAAGGAAGGGGGTAATATTCAGACAAAAAACTCAGACTCTCTGAGGTTAAAAAGTTTCAAAATCTACGAGAAAAGAAACTGCAGCAGTGTGTGTTTCTTGCAAGTTTATGTTTTTATAATCTCAGAGAATATTGTAAATTTTTAACTTTAATCATGGAGTTTTTTTCTCAGAATATTACCACCCCCTACCCTGGCTGTTTTTTTTCACCCACAGTGGCCTGCCATAGTTACTCTTGTCTTTTAACACTGAACTGTAGCTATTTTTGAGCTGATCATTCCAGGATATAAGTTTAAAGCAGCCAAAACAGATTTTTGTGGATTGTGATCTGTTAAACATGACATGATCCCAAAGTAGTCATACTAATGTGATCATAAAGCAGGCAAAATCTAATTGGTTAATGTTCAGATTTGACCAGTTTTTTGCATCCTGACATTATTGTATAACAACAGCCTATTCGAAATGGGACAGTAAACAGAAAAAAAATCATATTTGAGAGTGTTAAATAACAAAAATGAAGATGAAACATTCTTTCAGTCCAGCCCACAGATTTTTCTTGTCTTTTTCCAGGTTTTAGAAGACGCTAAAAGAGATGCTGACCTTCACCATGCAGCCTGCAACATTGTGAAGAAACCTGGCAACATGTATTACCTGTACGAGCGGCCATCTGGACAGAAATACTTCTCCATCATCTCTCCGAAGGTCAGCATTATTACTGATAGATACTTCAGTGTTATGTCACCCTGTTTGAACATGCTTGTTACAAAATGCAGCACGTTACTTGTTACTTAACATCCCCTCAGGGAGAGTTGAAAGCTGTCAACACGTGCCTGTCTAACCAAACACCTGCGAGTATGAGTGCACAATGCTGAGAGCCGGAGGTGTTTGGTGTTCAAAGTTCGTTTAAGCCTGAAGGGAGCTGATAGTGAGCTGGCAGCCGAAACAGGCAGTTTGGGCCGGACTGGACTGGTTGCTGTGGGGGTTTTTTTTGCAGGCAATGACGGGGTTTCTGGTGATCCTGGAATTTGGGGAATGTCAGGGAATTTTGGCAGTGTATCAAGACTTCACAAACTGTCGGGGAGTAAATGGGTCGACTTATATTTGTTGATTTATATTTGTAATGTAGCAGAGAATAAATAATTACTTCACAGATTTCCTGCCAAAAAATGTTTATAGCCTGTTTATGCCTGGCATTAACTGTGTGGGTGATCCGAGTGACCACTTGTGATTGGATCTCACTTCCCTACTGGATATGCAGTAAACATGTAGCTATATCTGCACAGTTTGGAACAAATGGATGCAATGTTTTTTTTTACAGACAAAGAAATAACTTCATATATAACAACTGTTGAATTTACAAAAGGGTCAGATAAGTAAGAATTTGTCATAAAGAGCATTTCACAAATTTCATCAAGTTTCTCATCAACTCACAAAATTATGCAATTTAAAGGAAGTCTGGGGACTTTCTCAAGGGGCAACAAAGAAGTGGCCTACATTGGTTACTGTTTACTGTATTTGTAAAAACGGATGTTTACTGACAATAATATGTTGTTTTCTAGAATAAAAAATGTTGAAATCAGTTGAAACTGTTTTCAAGCAGCTGATATATATATTTTTTTTACATATGCATATGTATATTTTTGGGAGCTTTTATGCCTTTAATTTGAAGATATGACAGGAAAGGGGGAGAGAAAGTGGGAATGACATGCAGCAGAGGGCGTAGGCAGGAGTCGAACATCTCAGGTATCGCAGAGGACTCACAGCTTTGGTACATGGGCGTGCAAAAACGCATCTAAACAGCATAGACACGCAGGTGCCACCACAGAACCACATTTTCATTAAATTCTGGAGATTTGTGGTTTCTAATGTGTTTTCAAACATCTGCTGCTTGTCTTGGCAGGTCAGAGAGCCCAAACATGTAATTTGCATTAGCCTACAATGAACCAAATCGTGAATTACAGGATGTCATTTGAGTAGGTGGTCCTTCAGTGTGACACATTGGGTACTCTCTGCTGAAAGAATGTGGTCTGAGCGATCAAATCTAAATGCGTCCTGGGTACTTAGAGCTGTCCACTTGTGATTGGATCACTCATGACTCATGTTAGTACCAGGTGTAAACAGGCTCACAATGCTTATCAGAGTTTTTTTGTTTTCTCTGACCAACAGTCCAAAACCAGAGACAAAGAAAATCTTTAAATCAAGCTAGTTCATTTTAGGCATTTCTTCCTGGAAAAGTATTGAATTACTGATCATCAAATCAATATCAATAGTTGCTGAATAATTTTCTGTCATTAGTCTATTCATCAACAAATCATTTAAACTCCTGAACAAAAAAATGCTGCAAGTAAGAATTTGTGGGTTTGTAAACTGATATCAAGCTGAGTTATAAAAGGAAAAATGTTCTGTCTTTTGACTTGTAAGTGCTCATCTCACCACAGCATATGTCCTTTGTCCTCTCCTCTGTAGGAATGGGGTCCAGGTTGTCCTCACACTTTCGTCGGCGCATTCAAACTTCAACACGACATGTCCTGGACCCCCATAGACGAGGTGGAGAAGCGGGATGCGGAGATCGCCATCATGGACAAACTTCTGAGCCAGCAGGCGGCCTTACCACCTTCCATAGGACCCAACTTCAGGGGCCTCTCTGATTAGAGGACTGCTGGACTGGACTGAATAATGGACTGGAATTTTAAAAGGACAGCAAATGGATGCTAACTAGAGTCTTAATGGACATCAGTTTGAATCCACACATGGACTGGAATCGCTGATATTAATTCATCTGTCACACAGTGTCTTGACTCACATAAGCTGAAGTGCACATCAGCAGCTGATATCAGCAGCTTTTATAAAACTGAAAAATATCAAATTGGGCTGCTCCAGTAAGCCTGGGTTTTTTTTTAAATCAAATATAGTTTTTGCTTTTTAGCCTTTATCAGATCTGTTGTTTTCATACTACCGTTCATGACAAAGATGAAATTTAAAACCTCTCTGTGGAATTTTCTTGTAAACAAACAAAAGTTCTGTTTCTGAAAAGCTTATATTATAATTTAATATTTTAAATTCACCACTTCTATTCATGTTTACTGCTGGCGGTCACCGTCTGCTTCACTGCCTTTGTTGGCGTGTTACCGCCAACAACTGCAGATGACTTGTAAAAACATATTTACTCCATAGTGCTACCAGTGGTCAGAAAGGTCACAGGGTGCCTTTAATTTGTCCGACAGCCTACATGTATGGCAAGCCCTTTAAACAGTCAGTCAGTAGCGGTTATAGCAATTTTAGATCAACAGTTACTTTTTGACCAGCTATAATTCCAAGCAAACATATCAATGATGTTATTTTCAAAAAATGTTCATTCTTGATATCAACATTTTTTCTCTTACTAGTTGACATGTCAACTGTTGATATCTACAAATGTTCTTACATTAGTGATATCATAAACAGGATTCTCTATATCTAAAATTCAATTCTGACTAGTCTGTTATTTAAGGATACGTCAGCTTGGAATTATAACAAGCAAAAATGCAATTCCAGATATCTAGAATATAATTTCCAATGGCTGAAATAAAATTCTAACATGAAAATTAGTCAAAATGTTATTGTAGATATCTGAAGATATCTGTAAATCTGTTTGTCCTAGTTGAAACGTCATTTATACATGTAAAAATATCTATTGAAAAAGTGTCAAAATTGAGTAAATGTCAGTTCCACAGTGAAAACTAAAACCCTGTTTTATCAGCCATACTGATTACATGTGAAAAGGGACTGCCATACTATATGCATTTTTTTTGTTTGTGAGTTCTAACTTTGGTTTTGTAAAGCCTTATTTTTATGTAGCAGGGAAAATCAACTTCAGTTAAGACGTCTATCATTGAAATTCTGTACAACTTATCAAGTAAATGATGTATTTAGTCTTTCATTTCTTGACTGTAACCAATAAGATGTGAATGGTTTTGACTGTATTTGGTAAATAAATGACAATATATTTAATTTTACACATTTGTTTAATTTTATGTCAAGAAAATTAAAGTGCAGTTACTTTATTTTAAATCAACTGTCTTAAGCAATTTCATTTTAAGTACAATTGGAGTCATTAAAGTGCTGATAAATTCAGAGATTCGGTTAAAAATCAGCTTTTCTTGAAACAAAAACAAGGCAGTAAGAAGCATCACAGTCAGCTGGGAGCGTCTTCCTGTGAGGACGTGATTGTCAGTAGATAAGAGCTGATGTGAGGCAGAAGCTGCCAGTTGTCTGTGGCAATGTCGAAGTGCACGGCGTCCTCCTCCACCTGATCTTCAGCAGCACGTGAGACTGCGGCGGGAGGAAGAAAAGCACTTTGAATTCTTCATCAGACAATTCTGATATAAGGAAGGGCAGGAAGTGTTTCTCCACCAACGCTGTCAGAGTCGCCTCCTTCAGCTGGCAGCAGAACAGGCTGGTGGAACTGTCCTCTCCGCTCTCGGCGCTGATTTCATCCACAAAACCCTCGAACAGGCTCAGTCTGCCGCCTCGTCCCCACAGAGGGGGAGCCGGTGGAGGCACGAAGGCCTGCTGGAAGGCCACGTGGATGTCAGGCAGGACGGTGAGCCAGGAGAGGCCGTCCTGGGTGGTGAAGACTGCGCTGGCGTGGAGGGTGGTGGGGTAGGGCCTCCGGGGCTTCAACGTCAGCCTCACGTTGGGCGGCGGCCTCTCTCTGAACAGACATGGGACGCTGATGTCGCTCAGCTCTTCGTAGTGGTCGTCGCTGAGGCTGAAGTGGAGGCGGATGCTGAAGAGCTGATCGAAGCGCGGGTCGCTGGCGTCAACGTGAGTCAGCTGGTAGTTTAAGGTGATTTCGGAGGCGAAGCTTGGGTCGCCAAACTGAGCTCTGTAGGCTTCCAGCACTGCGGTCGCCTCTCCGGGACAGCTTGCTGTCTCACTTCCTGTATCAGTTTTCGTTTCCTCTTGTTGCTCAGGTTGGGTCTCCACCAGCCTGAATATCGCCTTCTCCGTCTGGTGAATGGTCAGTGCACTCGTGAGCCCCTCGCCCTCCGCCATTATGGAGGACAGCGACCGCTTCTTGACTTGCCGTCCTCCCTCCATCAAACCCTGCGCCAACACCCCCGCCAGCTTCTCGCGGGACAGCGTGGTCAGGAGGGTGTAGTAGAGGCGGGCGTGGTCCTGGATGTCCGTGTCTCCGTAGTGGCAGGTGAGGTGCTGCAGGACGTCGGCCAGAGGGAGGAGCAGTGAGTCCAGGCTGGGGTGGACGAGGAGGCGGCGGCAAACCCCCAGGAGGCTGTTCCCGAGCCGCCAGTCACCGCTCACGCACAGCGAGGATGAAGACAGGGTGATGACACTGGACAGGAAGCGGAGGGTGGCGTCCTGGGGGATTTCTCCCTCTTCCGCCACCCGAGCCAGCATCTTGAGGTGGCGGCTGAGGTCCGGTAGAGTGAGTTGGGCAAGCGGTGCCCCAGTGATGGCGCCCTGCAGGGCTTTCAGGAGCCCCACGGCCCAGTTGGACTCTGGCAACTTGTCCTGGGTGTGGTCAGCCAGGTTGATGAGATGTAGAGCCAGGTAAGTGTGGTGGAGGTAGAGCTCACACAGCTTCTCCGTCAGGCTGCTGGCGTAGCGCTCCACGTGACAGAAATAGAAGAGGAAGAGGAAGGCGGTTCTGAAGAAGGTGACAACGATCTCCCGGCTGCCGCCGTTCTCCACGATTTGTAGCAGCGCGATGAGGTGTTCGTACAGGTAGGCCAGCCCCCGGCCCTCCTCCCCCTCGCCTCCCCTTCCTCCCCCTCCTCCAGGTAGACCAGAGACAGCAGGTTGAGGCGGGCCAGCATGGTGGCGCTGTCGTTGAACACGGTGGGCACCAGAGCCGAGGCCAGCCGCGGTGTCAGCAGCACGGGGAGGGTCTCGTCGCCGTCGCCGCAGCTGATGGGCCGGTTCTCGGGAAAGTGCAGGATGCAGTCCATGTAGAAAAGCTTCTCGGGCGTAGTCAGCAGCGGGTGCTGGGAGAGCACGACCAGACGCTTTAGGATGAAAGCTTCGTCTTCTGCGCTGAACAGGCTGTCAGTGAAGGCACACTTCATCAGCAGAGTGGCGTGAAGGAGGCAGACCTGCAGACACGTCAACAAAGAGTCTCTGTGAGTCATCGAGTCTCAGCATCTCTAAGTTTCCCTACATACTTAAGTTATAATCCTTTGACAAGTGTTTATATTCTGTAATTACCTTATATAATTATATACTAGTCTTTATTTTTACTGTCTCACCTTTCCCCCACAGCATTCAAATTATGTTCACATGAAACACAGCATACATGTATTACTGTTCTTAGTTTCATCTGATCACAGGCTACATCTGTATCAGAGCTGTGTAACTACTGATGCAATCCCACCACTTCCTCCTGCATCTGTTTCACATTAAAAGCGTTTAACAGGCAAAACCACATGGTGCCTTTTGAAGCCTATCCTTGGCATCAGGAGATCGGTTCGACATGTTACAAGGAGTAATGGAGCAGCCACAGTGAGCTGGTAGATGAAGAGCTGCAGGTAACAGCTGCACACCTCCAACATCCTCTGCAAGGTAAGCAACTTTCCTGCGCCCTGCTGCTGTGTGGATAGATATTTTTCCCCACGCACAGCATGAAATTAGATTGTGGTTTCTCATGGGATGATGGGAAAACAACAAGTATTGGGTAACTGCTTTATTAAAACAGCATGAGTTTGTTTGGCTGCACTGTGAAACGATCTTCTGTTGTATTTCTGCCGAAGCAGCTGCTAGAGGAGAGTTTACTACAGTATTAACACACACTTGTGGGAATTATGGGTGTCGCCAAGTCAACCAGGACTAAAATCTTATGGATGACATAATGCTGCATAATAATATTGCCAGAAATATCGAGAAATATTGATACTGAATATCTGAAATGCTTTGAATACTCGCAGTATTGATTCTCCTTGTACCAGCTGTACATTCTCGCTCTCTCCTCTCTCTGATAGCGAGCTGACACACACGCCGCTGTGGTGTCCACATAGTCCCGCTCCTCTCACTTTCTCACACTGCTGTCTCTCTATCACTCATCTCATTTCCCGAGGCCTCTTTTCATTAAAATCTACAATTTTATGCTCAGTTTTTCCCTGTGATTTCAAAAATGGTATTGAATATTTATTATATTTTTCAAGGTACTGTATCGAAATTAGAAATTCAAGTACTGAGGCAACACTACTGCAACAAGGCAAGTAATTTTTCAAACAGCAACGAGTGAGTGAAAGCTGCCAGAGAAACCTGGATTTTCTTTTCTACTTGATTCCATGTGACACAAACCTCGCTCGTGCCCAGCAGTCGCAGCAGCTGAGCTCTGAACACAGCTGGAGGGACACCAGGCACCATGGCAACCACCTCTATCAGTCTGTGTAGCAGTGCAGCCTGACACAGAGGAGTGAGCAGGTAGGACTCCTCCAGCAGGGAGGACAGGACTGAACGCAGCTCCTTACAGTCAGGCCCAGTCTGGAGGGTGGGGATTGTCCCCATGGGTCCCAGGACGAGAGAGGACAGACTGGCTGAGTCTTTGCTGTCCGTCAGGCCTGAGTCCTGCTCTGCGTCCCATGCAGCTGTTGTGTTTCCTCCTAGCAGAGCTTTAAGATGCTCAGCTCCAGCTCCAGCTTCCTGGGTGAGCTGATAGACAGCGTCTCTTAACACCAGAGTGTGAAGTCCCACGTAGGCCTGGTGGAGCCGGGACACCTCTCTCTGCCGAAGCCCCCCTAACAGCTCCAGGCGCTGGGAGAGAAGGCCCGGACAGCAGGCCTCCAGCTCCCGCAGGCACTCGCAGGCTGTGGCCCGTAAAGAGTGAAGGGCGCCATCGCCCTGGAGGTCACTGGTGTCCTGAGCGATCTGAAGGAGCAGGTCCAAGAAGTCTTGAGACGCACGGGAACGGACGCTCACGCAGGAAGTGCAGACCAGCACAGATGTGAGGGCCAGGAGGAGGTGACAACGGAACTGGGCGGACTTAGGAGGACACTGGGCGAACACTGACATGAGCTCCAGGGCCGTCTCCTCGCCCACAGAGTCTGAGGGACACAGCAGGGTCGGGTGCTCACAGAGCGGGGACAGCAGCAGGACCTGAGGGGGTGAAATTGAAGATCCATGGAGCCATCAGTGTGAACAAAGAGAGCAGACACACTAGTCAGGATTACATTAAACACGCAACTGGAAAATGGGAAACACCAAAGATGAAACCAAGTACTTAAATGAAGGACAGATCTACCAGAACTACTTTCTGTGCCTACATGAAAAAGCTCACAACAAGGTCTGTGGATTATCTTGAGTAACTGACTCTTGATTTTTGGAAAGAGACGCCAGTTTTGAATTTTTCAGTGCTTTGAGTGCCATCTAGTCCCATTATACTGGAGAGAAGGCAGAAATCTCTATAGCCGATACCTCCAAAACTCTGCAACTCAAACCAAAAAAAAAAATCCAGATGGATAAGTACCACTACAAGCCAGGGGAAAAATATGTATTTTTGATTTTGGGGTGAACTGTCCCTTTAATACAAATAATTATACATACATACACACACACAGCGAAAAATACCAAAAACACCACAAATATATATAAATGTAGTAGAGCTGCAACGATCAGTCGATTAATTAGTCAGTCAGTAAAAGAGAATTAATAGGCAACTATTTTGATAATCGATTAATCGTTTCAATAATTTTTCAAGCCATAATGTCAATATTTGCTGGTTCCAGCTTCTTAAATACAAGACTCTGCTCTTGGTTGGACAAAAGATGTTATTAGAAGACGTCATTATGGGTTCTAGGAAACTGCAATGAGTATTTTTCACGAATTTTTGGATATTAATCGTAACCAATTAATCATGAAAATAATCTGCAGATTAACTGATAATGGAAATATCATCAGTTGCAATCCTAAAATGTGTCCATTTACAGAAAAATACAAATATAATAAGATTGAATACAGATTGGGCTCAGGTGTGCACATGTGTTACCACTGACTCAATTTAGAAGGTCATGTAAAAAATTCCCCTCTCAATTTTCCAAAACCAAAACTGGTTCTTCAAATTGTCTGACCAACAGTCCAAAACTCAAAGAGACTCAGTTTAAAAACATAAAGGACCAAGAAAATATCCATCTGAGGTGATGATTTTTTTTTGCCATTTTTGATGCAAAATTACTTAAATTGGTTATCAGAACTGTTCCTGATTTATTTTCTGTAGCTTGACTAGCGGTGTAAGCTAATCACACACTGATCTGAATCAATATACCAACAATCCAATATGATCGATGCAAAGTAAAAACATCAATCTATATCATCATCTATTTAAGATACGCCTTTATTGTGAAATTTCCATTGAATGTCGAAGTCAAACTGTCTTGAAGTGTTCAATCATACTTTAGTTGCTTTTTGTGAGTTGACATGGCCTAAATGCAACTGAATGGGCTAAATGTACATGATATTGACCCCTGAACTGAATCAAATCAAAACTGTGTCATGGCAGACACTGTGATATTAGTAAACACCATATTGTTGTCAAATGAATCGACATATCATCATATTGTGATGAAACCTATGATTTACATGTCTAATCACAACACCTTCTTGGCTTTTCACATTTAAACTCCACAGTTAATTTGTGTTGGCAGCTGTACACATTTCCACCCCAAAATCAAAACTCAACAGCAATGTCACTTTCATGCAGGAACTACTTTCTTTCTACCAAACTATACCCACCAACTGCACCACTATGCAGAAAGAAGCGTGCATCTGCTCATGGACGAGAGGCTCATGTTCATGATGGCACAGGATGTAAACATTGATGGCACCCTCCTGAGCTGCAACCTCTCATCCATGAGTAGATGCACGCTTCCTTCTGCACAGTGATTCAGTTGGCAAGTCACTTTGGTCGAAAGAAAATAGTTCCTACATGAAAAGTCACAGGATCGTGGTTTTTGGACGCTTTGAGCACCACAAGCCAAGTGGCATTTAGTGGCATTACAGTGAAGAGAAGGCAGACATCTCTATGAATGATGTCTCCAAGACCCGCAGCTCAAACCAAAAAATCTAGATGGATAAATAGCATTACAGGCCAAAGATAAAAATGTCTGATGATTTTTTTGATTTTGTCGTGAACTGTCCCTTTAACAATACCCACTTTAAGATTTATTCCACGTTCGTTTTTCTCAATCTAGTATCTCCAAGGAATAGAAACATCAATGCTTAGACCAATGTTCGTGTTATTTGAACGACTTCCGGTTTCAGTATTAAACATTATTAAAAGGTACAGCAGTTTATTTCGTACTGGGATGTTTCTTTATGTCATCAAGCACAGCAAAAGATCCATAACTCGTGGCAAAGGGGGCGGGGGAATCATTTATTGTACATTTGACTATATAGTTTTGTTTGTATTGTTGCTGTTGTTTGTGTACCTTGACAGTGTAGCTGGCTCTGTCATCTCGGAGCTCTCGGAGCAGCTCTGCCAGGAAAGCCTCAGCTGTGGTCCCGGAGAGGAAGCGAGACGGACTGCAGGAGAAAGCACAGATCCTCTCGGCCCAGTTCACCGCCATGATTACCGCTCAAACCCCGACAAACCTCTGCGACGAGCAAGTTATCAGCTCGGTCACTCTCAGAGTCATTCCACAACGTTTACTGTAACGTTTAGCTACTTTAAGACACTGAGTTCTCCTCACAGACATCCAGCACTCAGCAGACACACCACTGACTTCCTTGTTGTGTCACGTGTTCTTGTAATACTGCCAGTGTTTCAGCAGCGCCCCCTGCTGCCCCGGAGTGTGGGTGCGCGTAGATCAGCCAATAAATTATTCTTTCAGCAAAACTTGCCTTCAAATTTCGACTCAGGTTGGACCGGATCATATGATCCGTTAAGACAAAACAGCACGAATTAAATATAACTTGTAGAGAAATCGAAATAACTCAAAACAAATTAGAAAGACATTAAAACAACAGGCTTCAGAAGAGTCTCTCTGGAATTTCAAGAATCTAGTTGATTCATATGACTCTCCCTTACTAGAGCCTGTTCTTTCATGTAAAGTATGCTTCTCTACACTCCATGAAAAGAACAGCAAAGCCATCTGAGCATTCTTCCCATGTTTTTTTAAATTAAGAATTTGTTTGATAAAGGTACAGTTATTATATATGTATTTATAGTTATTATCAGTTATTTATAGTTAAATATATGAATGCATGTATAATTCTATAATGGACTTCTTACAGAAATACTGTAAACCTGAAAAAGTTGGTAGAAGTTATTATTATCATCATTATTATTATTATTATTGTTGTTGTGTTTATTATTATTATTATTATTATTATTATTATGCCAACTCAAATATTTTCAGTAAACTCAAAATCATTTACCCGTCTTATTGCATTGCACTTTTAACAGAACTGAATAATTTTAGTAGAACTTCTAAACAAATTTGAAGTTTTCACCACTTATTACAATAAATTAATTTGAGCATTCAGTTTTACAGTGAATAAATAAATAAATAAATTAATAAATAAATTAATTAATTATTAATGCTTAGATAAATGACTGAATAAATAATTTTATAATTTAATACTTCATCATAAACATTAGAGACATTAAATGTATAAATGTTAAACTTAATTGTGTATTTATTTATTTATTTATTTATTCACTTATATTTATATATTTATTTACACCTTCATATATTTATTTATTTATGGTGACATATATTAAGTATTTAATCATGTGATTATTTACATACTTATATACTTAGTTTCAGGTCTGAAAACCCTGCACAATTACCCCCCAAATAAATGGTCACTATAAAATGAAAATGGATTAAATTGTCTTAAAATGGTAAAATAGTTCTAACTTTATATTAAATGCTGTTGTATCCTTTGTTGTACTTGTGATTTTGTTCTGTATTCACAAGAATACAATTTTGTTTAGTAAGACTACCATGATGTGGGATTTTACAAAGTTACTACGGTAGAGGGCGCGAGAGAGAATAATGTATCATTTTCCTTTACAGCAGAAGAAGAGTAAACTGACCAATCAGGTACGCCGTCTAGAAATCAACAAGGAAGTCATTTTAAGGCGCCAATTTTGTATCGTCGTTGAAATAGAAATCGTTTTTCTGTGTTTTTCCTGTTTTTATTCGGCAGTAAAGTTGCCACAATGTCTGAAAACACCTTCCCTATCTACACTGCGGATGCAATAGTGAACTTTTACCGAACAGAAGTTCTCACCGGCCAAGAAGCGAAACATTTCACCAAGAGCGACCTGGCTCCTACACCGACGGTAACTGACGTGTGTTCAGTGTTGACGTGTTAACGGGTTAGCAGAAAGGAGCTAAAGTACTCGGTGGACTTGATTGTTAAATTATAGATAATGATGCGAGAGACGAACTGATGATGTGCGTAGATGTCTATTAGCCGTGCCAAAGTCCAGTCAAAAACCTGACGATTTAACGTTGCTGTGATTCTCAGCAAATAACCTGCAGGTGAACCCTTTAGGTCACGATTCCATTCTTTAAAATAGTAAACAGGACCAGCTGGTGGACACGATTACATTTTAAAGTCTATTTTACAGTCATTTATCAATATTTGTGGCTCATTTTCAAAATGCTAAACCTATAACACGTATACTGTCGTCACTAACATGGGGTTCATATAATGAAAACATGTGTCAGGTCAGATAATCTGTCAAAGTGATCAGATCACCACAACACACGAGTTCATCATTAAACCTGCATCGTATTTTAGAATGAAACGATCATTGTTGGTAACATGCTGTCAGTTTCTGCAGCGGTATTTTCTTCAAAGATGATATATTCTGAGGAAGGTGCATCACATGAAAAGAAGAAAAAATCATCTCTTGCATGATAAATCCTACAGCACACACAAGGAGAGAGCGTGTGTGTGTGATGCTTAAAATACTGAAATACAAGTACTTGATCATAGGCACTAATGTTGTCACAATAACAGAATTTCAACATTTAATACAATACTGGTATTTTCATTAAAAACCTGCATACTGTGCTGTACAGAAAGTCACTGATCACTGCCAAATTTCAGGCAATAATAGGACAATAAAGACTGAACTGAACTGAGGTCTTCAATGAGCACTTAAAGGATTTTTTCATAACTTCACTACTTTGATACTATGAAACGAACTAACTGAACAGATATTGTATAGTTTTAAAAATGTGGTATTAAAAAAGTGTCAAAGCGTTGATAGTTTTGACAACCTTCAGTCAGATAAACTGCAGATCATTAACATCGTTCTCACTCATTCTCTCTTACAGCCTGAGGCAGTTCAAACGTTGTACATGAGAGTGTTGCATCTGTTGTATCGTTTCAGACCTGAGTGTCACTCCATGGTAAGTACTGCGTCAGACAGGTAACATTAACCTTTTTACATCAAAGGCCTGTGTATCAGTTCAATGATTTATTACTATAGCTTTAAATTGTACTGAGTTTGATGTCCCCCCCCCCAAAGGTTCCACTGTTGGAGAACATCCAGTATCCAGCATATCATGAGGGAGCGACCGCTATCATGAGTGTCTACATCCGCATGTGGGTTCTCTTGTTTTCTCTCCTGGATTTAACACAATATGGACCAACTGCCTGCCACAGAATGAAAGATCTGATGATTTACGATAACAAGATTCTAAATCAAATGTGTTTCTTTTATGACACAGTACATTTATTTTTAACAACAGTGTGTGTGATCTTTTTCAGGCGGCAGTTTCTTCCTATGTGCATGGTGTACGATTTTTCACTCAATGACCTTCTAGCTCCAAGTAAGCTTATGTTTTTATCTGTCCAGTGTTTTTTACTAAAACTATTTCACATATTTGCACACCATGATGAACCGGCCCTGGATAACACAGGTCTTGTTCTTCTTTTCCAGAGAAACAGAGGACTCTCACTATTCTGAGTGCCATCTTGAACTTTCTTCACTTCAGGAAACAGAGGATGGACATGACCTTGGACAAGCAGGCCAAATATGTATGTTAGACTGATCCACACAGGCAGAAGGTTCCAGATTTGTGTGCGTGTGTTTGGAGTTGCAGATATTGTAATAGTTGCTCTTTCTCTCTGCCGTCAGAGGGCAGACATGGACCGGCTGCAGGCTTACACCAAATTCAATTTGGAAGCAGAGAAGAAGATTGAGATTCTGACGTAAGTCTTTGATTAACTGTGTTGTTGTTGTTTGGTATATTGATGCTACCAGCTCATTTAATGTGATGTTTAGCTGCCTTTTTTGCTATTTGATATCATTTTAAATGTAATGGGGCAAATGAAGATACCTTCCTGTGAATGTTCAATGGACATTTTTTACTATTTAATTAATCAGGACATAATGAGATGCACGTCCTCTGATTTTGCACATTACCTGCTGTTTCTTGTCCTCGCTCAGGACCATCCCACCGGAGCAGCAGGCCGAGGCTGACGAGCTGGCAGCTGCTCTCGCTGAGCTGCAAGCCACCACCATGCATGAGTGTCAGGAAGTGGTACGTGCTAATCAAACAATCAGAGTAATAGAAGCTGTTGTTGCGTGTGCTGCTAAGCGAAATAACTGAATCTCCTTTCAGAATGCTAAAAACGACATCATCACAGAGTGGAGAACCACCATCGCAGAGAGGACTCAGAAACTGGTAAGTGACTATGGTTGAAATATGAGAACAATATTATGTGTTACTGTGGTGTCATGTCCCAAACGTCCTCAGGAAAATCAGTCAAACCTACACACCTTAAGAGTTGAGGTCTTTCATTGAAATTATATGCGTGTGTCAGGCCCAGATGAAGTTGGACGTCAGCAACCTGAAGGAAGACATAGGCAAACTCAAGTCTCAGATCGTGGAGTCTCCTGAGGAGCTGAAGAGTCAGATGGAGAAGATGAGGGAGAACGTCAAGAACATCAAGCACTCCATCGTGAGTAAAAGAACAAACGTCTCCTAAAGCCGCTGTTCTGAAACGAGGGCAGACCGATATGTGCTGATATGATATATGATCGACGCCACTGATTTCAGGAAGAGACGGACGAGCGTGTGGTGGAGCTGCAGAACATGGTGCAGGGAGTGACTCACACTGAGGCTGAGATCCAGCAGATGTATCACCTGCTGCAGGACCTGGAGAGCCACATGAACGACACCAAGCAGCGGCAGGAGGAGGTACGAACTAGGACTGCAACTAACAATTACTTTAATCACAGATTAATCTGTCGATTATTTTCAAAGTTGACATCCTCAAATGTATCGTTATGTCCAAAACACAAAGATATTCAGTTTACTGTCATAAGAGGACTCAAGACACCAGAAAATTTGTGAATATTTGCAAAGCTGGAATCAGGGAATTTGGCCATTTTTTAATTAAAAAAATGACTCCGATTGATGAATCAATTATCAAAATAGTTGGCAATCAATTTAATAATCAATTAGTCATTGCAGCCCTAGTATGAACACATCTGTCCTACAGTCACTACAAGCACTGATCAATATCTCTTCAACCCCTGCAGACACATTCTGGTCATTTTGTGGTATGGATCAGTAAAAAAAACTTAATCAACTAGTATTCATACACAGACTTTTCTGATGGAGACCTCTTCAACTGTTTCTTTCTCAGAGAATCGTGACCAACATTTTACAATTCAAAATTAACTTGTCAGTTCTCTCTTGAGGACAAAAGTAATGGCCTCAAAATCATCTGACATTTTCTTATTAGTCATCAGTCATCACATACACCGATCCGTATAATGATCCAGGATTTGTGCAGACTTGTTTAAACAAGTTTGAAAAATGCTTGATTTTAAACAGTTATGTTTGCAAGGTTAGGAATATGCTTGAATTTACTTGTTGAAAAATACTCATGCAGTTGTGCATATAAAACACAGTTTACTGTTTTCACTTTATGTGTATATACTCAACACTGTCAGTCAGGTTGCAGAGTGTATTTTATTCCCTGTAACTGAAGTTAATGAATGTAAATGAGGTTGGACACGGCTCTAGAATGAACAGTCTTTGATCAGTACGTGCTGGGAAATCTGCGTGTGTGTATTTGTGTGTGTGTGTGCAGTACCAGGAGCTGACGGCTCAGTATGAGAAGAAGCAGAAGGAGCTGAAGAACCTGGGCATCGAGGAGGGCCAGCTGAAGAGAGCTCTGGCCATGAAGCTGGACAAAGAGTCCAAACAGAACATCCGCAGGCAAAAGAAGAGAGAGATGAAGGAGCAGCACGTCCAAGACGTCCTGGGGTATTTGACACCATAATACACACATGATTCATTACTGCTCATTACAACAATATCCTGGAGTTTACAGAGCTGGAAATCTGATCGATAGAGAGAATTTGACAGTTGATGATTTTAATTATTGTTCTCCAGGCAGTGTAACCAGATCCATCAGAAGCGCGAGGAGATGGCCGAGAAGATCCAAGAGATCTCCAGAGAGACGCAGCAGCTGAAGGCGAAGATCCAGAGCCTGAGAGACGTGTGCAGCAAAGAGACGGAGAAAGCTCAGGTACCATCACCTTCTGCATGTCCGCCTCTCTGCCAACATGTGTTCCTGACTGACACTAACATGTTTGTCTTCACTGTGTCCAGGCTCTGTACGACACTTTGTCCACTTCAATAGACGAGCTGCACAGGAGGATCGAGACACACGTCGTCGACCTGAAACGTGACATCACCAAGATGTCTGCAAACTTTTAAACTGATCATTTTACGTTTGGCATTCTATTACTCTGTTGTGTTGCTTCTATATTGTGTTTTTACTGTTCTAACCTTTTGTTGCCTTTTCACCTTTACTATTTAAATGCTGACAAGTTGTATATTAAAAAAAAGTAAATGCTGTCATCATCATTACCTTTTAGCATTATTGCGTTTTTGTATAGTTCTGTGATCAGTCATGACTGAACCTACTTTTCCAAAACCTCTACAACCTGAGTAGTCCAGTACAATAAAACAACACTATAAAATTGTTGTCTGTTCTGATTTTGAATGCTGTAAAAGCCTCATACAGACACAGTTAAGACACTTAAGGGGCTGTAGCACCCCTGAATACTAGAAGTGGCTGAATTCCAGAACTACTAGAACAGCCATAAGTGGTCATTTTCACCTTTGACCTTAACTCCAGTATCTCTCATGATAAATACCAAAGAGAAAAATGCATTTATCGTTAGTTTATCTTAAAAAATGAAAACAAAAAAAATGGAAAATGTGTTCATATATTACAGACATATATTATCAATATGCATGACATTGCATGTACGAAAACAGTAATGACTGCATATATTCACAGCAGTATTTATCTGTAGGATAATAACCATCAGTGATCTAATACAAATTTTAGATTAATCTTGAATTACTCAGAGTGAGAAACAGTTAAATGTATTTTAATCAGTTTAATGTATTTTTCTGATTATAAACATATTTTAACATTAATAATAACAAATTTCCACCTAGAACATCACAAAAATAATCATAGCTTTATGGGAAAAGGCTGGAAACAAGGACAAAAATAAAACCAAAAAAAGTTGTAAATGTTGCTATTTGTAATAAGTAAGGGTACTTTGTTTAAAAATTTGAGAACTTTAACACAAAAATTCAGTGAGTTATAGGTGCTGAGACAAAAAGTGTTACAACCATCCCTGGTCTCCTTTATTTTGAGATAACAGAGTCTAATTGTTTGTATTTTAATGTCAGGAAATTGTAAATCAAGACCACTTATTAAGTTTTATTGACAGACAATGATAGTTGCTAAGCAACCAAGATGCATCTCCAGCAATGAAAAAAGTAACTATAACAGCGGTAATTTCCATGTGGTCAATATGACCATCTATGGCCGAAGTATGTAAAAATTATCACATTTTCTTTGCTTTTTGTGTCATTTATATAAAAAACATTTTAAATGAAAATACAGACACTTTTAGGAAAAGTCAGGTACCAGCAGCATTGTTTGTTACTGGAAGAAATTTATTGCACATATAAATTTGAAAACAGTCAAAATGACCACCTCAGCTGCTCTGGTGTTAAAGCATAGGACTGCTGGTGTTCTGTATTTTTATTATTATCATTATTATTATTATTTTTTTATATTATTATTTTTATTATTTTTATTATTTTTTTTACTGTATTTTTTATTATTTGGTCTTGTCAGATCTCATGACAAGACCAAGAACATATTAGTTCATCTCTCAACACTTTCTAACTTCCCTACCCTGTCTGTTACACTCAAGCCGACTTGTTCAGACAGACAGAAATCTTTAAAAACTGGTCAAATATTAGAGGTCAAGCGATAAAAGATTTATAACGACTGATGTAATGATGATAGTTTGTAACAGGAAGAAGCCAGAATACCAGTGGGACACTTTTCCATGTGCTTAATATACATTCATAAGTAACAGTTTAAATGTTCAAAGTGTAAAAGGCCATCATAACTGAACCAATGTCTTTGAGTGGTTTATAGGGCTGCAACTGGTGATTATTTTAACTATTGATTAATCTGTTGAGTATTTTCTTTGTCTTTTCCTTTTCTTTCTTATCAGCTGGTAGTTTGGTCCATAAAGTGTCAGAAAATGGTGAAAAACGTCATCCTCAGATATCTTGTTGTGTCCACAACCCAAAAATATTTAGTTTACTGTCACAGGAGTAAATAACCTATAAAAAAAAATAACACATTTGAGATGCTGAAATAATAGAATTTGGACATTTGAACAAGTAGTATCAAGTAGTTGGTGATCAGTTTAATGGTCAATTAATAATCAATAATCATTGATTGTTGCGGCTCTAGTGGTTTAGTTCCACTGAAGGAAGAAGTTCAAACTATTTTTGGTCTTTCTCAGTCCAATAACATGACTCTAGAAATCCAAAACAAATCCTCAGAGCTGCTGGTGGAGGACATGTCAGCATTCATGGTGAATAAATAAATGTTCAGAGGAAAACGAGTGATTTTAGTACAAATATATTTAATATCATCTGAATGTCTTCATGGTAAGTATGTGATAAAATAAGGAATTTATGGTTCTTGTGGAAAAAATGCTTCAAAATCATCTCAGAAAGTGTTTACGAAATTTAAGATAAACTAGTAGTTTTGTAAAAAAAAAAAAAAAAAAAAAAAAAAAAAAAAGTTAAATTCAGGCATAAGCTTATTCTTGACATTTTGACTTAATTCCTATCATTTAATTTCATTTTATCCTCATCCTTATTAACTGCCGTCTTCACGTTTGGGCTCCTTTTTGGCTCCATCCACTGAGTTTGGACGTGACTTGTTGGACTTCTTTAACGTGGCCAGCTGAGCTTTGTGCTCTTTTACCTGAATCCTAGCTGAACGCAGCTCTGAACGCAGCTCGTTGATCTCAGTGATCAGGGTCACGTTCTCCTGCAGAACAGATGAATTGTATCAGTGATCTTAAGAAACACAAGGCTTAAGTCCCAAATGACTGAATGTTTGATCATTTACCTTCATGATCTTGACATAGACTTTTTCGTGGTCCTCAGCAGATTTGGCGAGCCTCGTCTTCAGAGTGTCAACAGTCCTCTTCAAGTGATCAAGCTGGCGATAGAACACCCTCTGGATATCTTGCTCCGCACTGCCTTTGTCCACCTTGAAAACAGCACACACGGTTCACATATTTCCAGCATTTTTTACAGTGGACATAAATATTAACTCTCAAATAGAATATTTGCATTTTCAAGAGTCCCGGCAAGAAGTGTTGGTGATTCACACCTGAACATACCACCCAGAATCATCGGTAATTAAATAATGCATTCAAGAGATATGACAGTGTTTTATTAACGGCCACAAGGTGGAGCTATTGGTATCATGCTTCAATATGTTGTACACATGCTTATGGAGAAGCTGTGTACCAAGTTTCTTCCCATTAAAGAGAGAGAGAATTGGAGAAATATCATGTTTTACTGTTGAAATATGTGCCAAAAGAAGCAAAAAATGTGTTACCAAAAATCCAAAACAGTGGAAAATCTTCATAGGCCGAAATGGGCGTGGCTTATATCATTAGAACTGGCTTCATCCAAGGAACCTACTGTAGAAAGATCTTTCTTCTAGTCCTTACTAATCATGAGTGATTAGCCAAAACAAAATGCTTAATAACTGACCACATGGTGGCACTAATGAACACATGCTTTAATATGCTGAGCATTGCTCCATGGAGTACCTGTGTACTAGATGTGATGACTTTAGCATGTGTAGTATTTGACATATTGATGAATATATGCATACTCCTGTAGACCACGTACAAAAAAATTAAGTAAAAAATATAAAAAAAATAAAAATATATCTAGAGCAGCAATGATTAATACAATAATCGATTGTTTAATTAATTGCCAACTATTTTGATAATCGATTCATCAGTTTGAGTCAGAACATGTGAGCAGAATGGAGCGGTGAGAATTTCCGGTCCTCGCACATGGAGCTGTCAAAAGGTCGCTATTCGTATGTTTCTATTTATTTCTTCACTATTATTATTGTTAATAATAGTTTATTTCTTCAATAGAATATTGCCCTCTGAGGGGAAAAATCCTCAGCTTTTTTCAGCTCAGTCTATATAATGACTAAATGGTGCACGGTATTCATGTTTTTGTATCAAGGCAGCAGGATCATTTACATCAGTGTCACTCAGTTTACATCAGTGAGGATGTTTTAGACCACAGCAGACAGCAAACCGCACACAGACACACACCGAGGAGATGAAGAGGGAGAGACAGCTCTGGACACTTCATCAACAAGATAGTTCAAAATAGTGTGGGTGTCTGTGCAATGGGCACTTGGGCACACGTCAGACTCGTGGTGTGAGCGGTACCTGAGCGAAACTAGAGGGTGACGGAGTGGGAGATAAGGTGACGCTCCATCCTTTTAAAAAAAGCTGCTCCATGCTCCATCCAACCCTCCCATGCTCGCGCTCCCTGCTCACTCCCGCTCTGCTCCCACTCACATGCTCTGGTTTGAGTCATTAAAAAAAAAAAAAAGTCTGATTTCAGCTTCTTAAATGTGAATATTTTATGGTGTCTATGGTGTCTTTACTCCTCTTTAGAATGATGTGTCTATCTGCAAAAATGTGTGAGTAAAAGTGAGAGTCTTTCCGAAAGACATACGGAAGGAAAAAAAATAAGTCAGTGGGATAAAGAGCGAAGATAAAAATGTCTAATCGCTCCAACTGTCAATTAGTCTGTGTGTTCATGAGTAGGATGGAAGTAAGAATGAGCCCAGCTGGAATTAAAGCCTGCACTCTTACAGTGTCCGACTGTTGGTGCCGTGAACTCTCAGGATCTACAGCAGTAAATGAACCGCTCACCCCATCAGCCTGCGATACGTAGCGGGAATACATCATCTGCACGCTGTCCTTGAGTTTCCTCGGCTCCTGGATGAAGCCAACACAGTTGTGGAGGTCTGACTTGAGCCGCTGAAGATGTGTCTCCAAATCTTTCACCTGCCCACAGAAAACATGTTACATCTTCACTTTTGTTCTCCCAAGTCTACGTTCTGCCCAGTCATAGGCCTACATTGACAGGATTATTGCTAACTATGACTGCTCCTGCTGAGAGACGATCTCTTCTTAAAGCTATTTGAGTTTTGTACATTAATTCTAAAACTAAGCTAAAGCTAATGTGAAGCTTCTGCAGTCTGAATTAGACAAGTGAGTATCTTCTAAAGTCTTTTTAGTACAAAATTTTCCACTTTGTGTTGCTGTCTCTCTGCCATCACTCAGCAAAGAAACATTGTCTGTGGAAACACAGAGAAGATCAACATTTGATTTCACAAACTCAGACTGCTGATGCCCCATAATAGCTACAGCTGAACATGAAATTCATTTTTATACCATTTTTATACCAAGCCAATTTCCATGACTGTGATGAAAGAAGGATCCTGTAAGGCATTATGAGAACGTTTCTCAAATAATGATTGTGTCTAAAAATAATAAGAAATTTTCTTAAAGTAAGTACTTATCGTGAAATAATGGCTCAATATCTCAAAATATAAATCAAAATATCAAAATATCAGTCAACATTTTGAGAAAGTTCCTCATTATAATGACCAGGGGTCTGCAACCTGGAGCTCCAAAGCCACAGGCAACTCTTTTGCCCCTCTAGTGTCTCCCTGTGGCTTTGACCAAAATTTATATGGAATAACAATGAATAACAGTTTTTCAACACTTAAATTTTCATTTCTCATTTCTTATGTTCTCTGACTGTAAAAATGTGCAGCCTATACACCGAATAATAAAGAATATTTTACTATTTCATCAAATAAAATGTGTCATAGCCTACCTCTATGGCTCAGCACATTTACCTCAAAATTTTGCCAGTGGCTGGTCTTGAGTCTCTCTTGCTACAGATGCCAAATTTAAAAAAAAAAAGTGAAGTCTCAAAGGAAAATAGAGCGGCTCCAGACAGATTTTTTGCATCTTTCTGGCCAAAAATGGCTCTTTTGAGAGTAAAAGTTGCTGACTCCTGATAGTGAAGTACAGGATCATTTTTTGACATTGGTGGATATGAGCTTCTATTTTAAAAAAAATGAGTTCTGTGGATTTTGTCTCCCATCCCTAGGAAGCGATTTCTTTGTTCCCAGTGAACAGAAGGAATGGTCACAGTCATGGTTTTGTATAATATATGTGATGTGATAGAACTGCAAATTGAGTGCCATGGAGCAACACTGTTATTACAGTCAGAGTGTAAAAATGTAAAATAAACACATCTGCTTGATGAGGAGCTCCAGTCAACATTTGACATATCACATAACTAATCAAAACACATTAAAGCTGGAAAAGTAGCACCTTTGTTGCAGGATAGAAAACAAGTGTTTTGCGTGTTCTCACTTTCTGCATCTCCTTATGCATCTCCTTGTCTTTGGTCCTCAGTTTGAGCCTCAGGTCAGACACAGTGAGTCTCAGCTGAGTGTTGCTCTTGTCCATTCGCACCAGCTCCTCCTCCAGCTGTCAAACAGCACAAACAAAATATTGCTGTCAACACTACAGAGGCTGTTTATCTCAACAAGCAAACAAGAGTTACCATGAGAGATTGCTTCAAATGACTCAAATATCTGCAATAACAGTTGTGTCTGTAGGAGGTTTTACATGTTGACACCACTGGAGTTCCACTTTATTTCAACATATTTCATCATTGTGTTTCAATAAAATGATCAAAAGGATGACGTGCATTTTTAAAACAGCACATCAAATCCTTGACTTGACTGTGTAGAACACAGGCACCGTACCAAGTCTTGAAAGTTTGGAAAATGCTTAGTTTTAACTGTCGTGTTTTTAAGGTGTGCTTTAATTTGAATGAACTCCTTGGAAATGCTTGATTTTCAACATAACCTGGTGTTTAATCAGCACAATCATTCATGTAAACCAGAAATCTTTTAATATTTTTCATGAAACGATCCTGTCATCAACATACATTGACTGCTATGAATATGGGTATAAATGAATCTGCAATATCATTTAGGCCAGGGGTGTCAAACTCAATTTCATCTTGGGCCACATCAGCGTTAGGTTTGCCCTCAAAGGGCCAGTTGTAAATGTAAGACAATACAATTGTATCTATATCACATAATTGCCTCTGCATTTGATTAATATTGATTTTTATCACAATTATAATAAGCTCTAATAGCAAAAATCTAGGAAAAAATATTGGCAAGTAGACATTAAATTGTGCAACATTTTTGTATTAAAAAATGAAACAAAGTTGTGTCAAGTTGTGTGTGAACAAACTTTAAAACTGTTTAAAATATGAGTATTTTTGCAGTAAGATGATCTGCTGCTCTGTTTCATATGAAGAGTTCTGTGGTTCTGATCAGTGTGTTTGAACAGTGATGCTCCGTGTTACCTGCTCTCACAGTCACATGACGTCTCTGTGGGTCAGACTCGTGTCTCTGTTCTCTGCTGTCAGACACGTTTTACATAAATGATTTTCAGCAGTGTTTCTCAGCGTTCTTAAAAAACTCCAAACTTGTTCTACACTTGCACGTTATGAAAGTTTGGTGGTGCAACGCGGTACACTTCTGTCGCTGTTTTCATCGCGGTCTGTTCTGATGAAATGACGAGGAGACACAGAGGGAGGAGGGAGCACTTGCTTTGTGTGAGCGCGGCAGCAGGCGTCCAGTAAGAGCGGTGCAGACAGAGACAGGAGGAGAGAGAAAACAGAGGAAAGTTACAGTGGCAGCTCCTTGATGCCAAAAATGAAACATATGCGCGTCCTAATGAGATGCATCCAGCTACTAAATGACTTCAGTATGTGTGTAAAAGGGATGCATTCTCGGACATGTAGTTATTGGACACCATACTTCTGTAATGCAGTTTAGGCTTGTATGATGCAAATTATATTTTTTGCAACTTCTTGCAGGCCACATAAAATGAGATGACGGGCCGGATTTGGCCCGCGGGCCTTGAGTTTGACACATGTGATTTAGGTTCTCAATAATTTAGATGTGATGATAAAGCCTTTGGTTTAGGTACCTTTAAAGTGTGTGAAAATTGCTAGAACCATTCTCTTAAAAAGCTGCAAACACGATTAAAAAAGACTTCTTAAAATCAACACATAACTCTTCTTTAAGTTGTTGAAATCTTTGTTGTTGTTGTTTTTTTAATGAAAACTGACTATATTCTGTACTGTAGAAAGCTGAGTTTTTAGAAATCTTTTCCCACCCACCCACACACACACACACACCTGACGGATTTGCTCCTTCTTGTCACTGATGTCATCTTGTTGAGGCTCAGTCTGTTTCTTCAACTCATTTAACTGGAAGTCAAGAACAAACTTTAACTTCTCCAGTTCCTGGTTCTTCTTCTTCAGACCGGCGATGGTTTTATCCTGTATGTGTGAAGGGAATTTAGAGGAAGAAAGTATGTTTTTTCTGTGCTGTGACTTAGATTTTTACGATTAACAAGGGGGACATAATATTTCATGAATGCTCATTTAGCCAGTCTTAGTTACTACTATACAACTACTATATTATCGGACTATGGCCTCTCAAGGTACACGGTAGTATTATGAGAGAGGACAGGTCAGGACTAGCAGACAGATAGATATCTTTGCAACACAATACATAGATATCTTTGACATAATGTCAAAACTGTTACTCCTTCACATTCTGTTGATAATTTTAGTTAATTTTTGAATGTTTTAAACTAAAGTGTACCTTTAAGCAAAATGCAGATATTGATATCTTCTTGCTGTGTATATACTCAGTTGTCCATTCATGTATTTCTATCAAACATGTTCTAGTTTCAAACTAGGATGCCACTACAGAGATCATAAAAGTAAATGTAAAAAAAGGAAAGGGTATTGGACCACGACATCAAATCATTTTGTGAATTTTAATCTAATCTATCTGAAGGTGAAATGTTGAAGTCCTGATCTCAGCCACCTTGTCCTGGTTGGTCTTTTCGTGTCCAGATATCTGCCTCTTCAGGTCCTCGATGTCGCTCTCCAGCGAGCGGATCAACCCCAGCAGCCTCTGACGCTCCTGCTTCAGCTTGTTAATGTCTGTGCCCCTTTCATCAATCTGCTTCTGCAGATTGTAGAACTGTGGTCACAGTCAAGAGACACAAAGATTCCATGACAGGCAGATGGGGAGAAAGAAATGTTTACAAATGCTATCAAAAGCAGCATGGATTAAAAACATGATGTTAAATTTCACTGAATAACAGGAGCTTTACTCACCTTTTGTGTCATGATGCCTGTTTCTCCTTTCAGACTGGTGTTGATCTCTTTCTCTGTGTGCAGTTTCTTCTCATATTTGATTTGCATGTCATGGATTATCCTCTCCTCATCCTCCTCTACCTGCTTTACCATCTCTTTAAACTCACGGATCTGCTGCTGTGCATCCTCCTGACACTGCACACAATCAGAGTGGACACAAGAACTTTAATGGTTTCATGTGGTGTCACTGCTACTTCACCATCTGCTCCTGTTGACTAACCTGAGCCAGGAGCTGAGTCTTCTCCTGCAGTTTGGCCTCATACTCCTGCGTCAGCTCCTCCAGGGCCTGGACTCTGCTCTCCTCTGCAGCCTTCAACTGCTGCTCATAGTCATCCTGCATTCTTTGATATTTTTGCTGCAGATCCTGGCACCTCTCGTGTTCCACAATCAGCTTCTGGATGTAGGACACCTCTGTATGATTGATTGATGGACAGACAAACAGATTGATTGATTCATGTAGAAACAAAGATACACAGACTCTGGATTGTTCCAATACTGATCCTGTCCTCCGCTTACCTAAATCCTTCAACTCTTTTGAGTGTTTCGTAGTGACCTCTGCAGAACTGTCCTGGTGCTCACGTTCCTGCTTTTCCATCTCTGTCTTCATGGCCTATAGGTACAGTACATGTTATGAATAGACAATAAAGGCTTTGAACAATTACTGTCCAATTTTCAAACTCTCAGTTCTGTCTTTTACTTGATGATAACATTTTAAGTGATTTTCAGTCTGGTTTTAGAACTGGGCACAACACCATTCCTGATGAAAATGATCTCATTGCTGCCTTGACCAGAAAACAGCAATGTACTGTTTGATTCAGTGGACCATAACTTGCTACTGAACAAACTAAGAAATTCAGGTTTTGGGACTAAGATTGTAAAATGATAAATTTGTAGATAGCAATCAGTGTGTCTGTGCAGAGAGGCACAAATCTAATTTTCTTGAGAAAACTTAGGGTGTTCCCCAGGGTTCCATTTTGGGGCCTATTTTGTTCTGTTTTTTTTAATTTTTTTTTTATTGACGTGGGTAAGGACATTAAAGCAAAAAATACATTTATATGCTGATTAGACTGTCATTCCTACCCATGCTTCCTCCATAGCAGAGGCAGTCAGGTAAAAAAGAAAAATCTTAATTAGATTTGGTGTCCAGCTGTCAGGCTGGTGATCAGCCTACCTGCTGCATTGTTTTTAGAGATTCTATCTGCTGGGTAAACTTGTCAGAAAGCTCTTTTGTCTTCTCATTGTAGTTCATGTCCTTCAGGCGGAGCTGGTACTCATTCTCCATCTGCAGCTCCTCCAGACGCATCTTCAGTTCTAGCATGTTCTGGTTCTACAACACAGACAGACAGAAAGGAACACATAGCAGGATAATCATGATGAATGTCCCTGTATGTTACTAACCAATTGCTATGTGATTATTGTGTATTTCAATTACACCTATCAAGCTCAGTGAGATTAACAGAGGCCACACAGACCTTCTCCTCCAGGTCTGACTTGGTGACAAGAATCTCTTCAGTGTGGATAATCTGTCTGTTGCTCTTCAGTCCTCGGCCCTCCTTATCAATGATCTTCCACATCAGCAGGCAGCCATCTTCAGACACTGTCAGCAGGAACTGATCATCAAACGTGATCACCATCTGAAGACACAAAGTCAGTCAGTGGACTTATTTATTAGCTATGTAAAGGTTGACATGACAGATAATTTCTTGTGTTTCCAATCTTCAATTCACATTTAAAGCTGACCTCACTGAAAGATGGATTTTTTTCTCTCTGTCAGCTTGCTGTATGAACAGTGTACATCAACATTTAGACCAACCTTGGTGACGGGCCCACAGTGAGCCTGGTACGTGATCCATTCCTTCTGGATAGGTAACGGGTATTTAATGGCTCTGATAGTTCCACTGGCGGTGCCGGTAAAGACGACCCTCCCAGAGTGAGATACTGCCATAGCGGTGTGAGCGACCTCATCTGCAGGAACCTCCCGCAGGACCTGTGGAACCATTGACCAAAACACACAACAGACTCAATAAGACAATCCTGTACATCCATGATTACAATGACAACAATAATATATCCACCTTTTAAAAAGTTTCATTTTTCTTGGGTGACAAATAGAGCACATAGTTTATATTTAGTGCAGAAAGAAAGAAACTCCTTGTTTTTCTGCTTTATGGTAAGTATTTGCATCGAATTATGTGATGTTGCAGCATTGATGGCAAAAATATAAATCAATACATATGAGTATGATTTTAAGTTTTAAGTTTTCAAATTAAACTAGAAGAGTGCAATCAGTAGAATGCAGATCTCCACCAGGCAACAGAGGGTGAGGTAATCTAGTCTCAGTTTTCTTTAAGATACATAGAATAGTGTTAGTGTGTTATAGAATCCTGGCTTCAACTAACTTTATAAACTTAATAAAGAAACAACACATTATTTATATCTTGTTGCTCTGACTTCACTCCTCCGTAGTGTGCCCGACCTGTGACAAAAATGATGTCATATCCTGTGATAGCTCGAGTGCAGAGGCTCCAAAAGGTGTCACATCGCATGGTTGTGCACCTCTGAATTCATTTCAACATGGAGGAAGACTGGGTGAGCAGGATGTACAAACATCATATGTTAAGACCATTGTGTAGCGATCAGACACTATGTGAAAGCTACAGAAAGATTTACAGATGTCTGCACTCTCGCATACAGTATCGTGTTAAAACTGCACATGTTCAAACAAGTTAAATCACAAAACGTCTGTGATATACTGTAAATAAAATTCTCTCCTTATAAATCATTATCACGATGAAATATCCACTGATCTCTCCTCAGGGATCTTACAGCTTTTTAAGAGTAAAATTAAAGCACTTTCAAGGTATCTAAACAAAATATTTCTCATCTAAATTATTATAAATGCGATTACAAATTCCTTTATAATCACACCAATATTGTCACTTTATTTTACCAGCTGCTCATATTAACTTTAAACTTCCACCTTAACTTGATATGTTAGGAAGCAGTTTATTATTCATACATTAAGCCATATGATGTATCATTTCTAGTCGTGTTTGTGTCCACCTGATGACTTTAAGTCCATTATTCACTGTTTTACATGACTTTAATCTTTACCAACTCATCTTAATAAAAATATAAAGCTTCTACGGGGCCCGCACGATGGTGTCTTGTGCAAGCATAAACAAGGCTTTAGGGTTTCCGACTTCAAAGTTTGGAAGCACTGCTTACACAGTAATGCCTGGAAGTAAACTGCATTCCAACAGCAGGAGTGTCCTAGTCTCTACTCATACTGTAAGTGTCTTTATCTGTATATTCCTCTTGAGGGCATGCATCTAGTACAAACTCTTATAGTAGCACTGGCAACTACTTTTGGAAAAAACCTGTAATAACAAAAAAGTCTGACATTGTTGTGAAAACTTCCCTCCTACATGAACAATATATTGAGCTGTCTGCACTCTCTCATATTATAATTTATGGAGACTCAGAAGACATACAGTCATGTGTTGTTGTTTCTAACCTGACAGTCTTGGATCTCCTTAAGAGTGAGATCTGTTCCCACAGCCAGGATGGTCTTGTAGTTTGAAGAGAAGGCAACATCTGTGTAGCAGCAGGACTTGAGGACGCTCTCAAACTCACGCTTGCCGGTCTGTGTGTTCCACTCATATACCGCGCCATCCATCCCACATGACACCAGCCGGCTGTCGTCCAGGTTCCATTCAATACCACGTATCTGCAAAAAAATTTGTACTGTTGTTGTGCTATAGCACGGTTGCTGCTGCCCAATTATTTGACAAACATGACAGCTGTCTCTGACTTTGGACACTGCCCTGACAAAGGGACACATGCAGTGTGGTGGAGACTCACTCGCTTTTTCCACATGGTGTATGATACACAGTCCTGCCTGACTCACCTTTCCACTGTGGCCCTTCAGGTTGAGGATGTTCTCAAAAGAAGTGACAGAGTAGATGTGGATAACATTTCCATTGACAGCTGCAAACATGTGGCCACCGTGGCTAAAAGCACACTGAGGTGTAGAGAGAGATGGTGATAAAAATGGCAAAAGCTGAAAAGTGCATCATGTGACCGTGATATCAGCAAGTTCGGAGTATTGAGTGAACAAACAAACACACGCATATAACCCACCTCTCTGCAGCCACGCACAGTGAACTCCTTGAAGGGGCGGATGTCATCGATGAGCAAGTTCATTAGCCTGAGTTTGTCTGAAAAGCCCACCAGGATAAAGAGGCCAGTGGGGTGCAGAGCCACACTGTACGCCTCCTCCTGGAACTCTTTGTACAGCTCCAACACTCTAGTGGCAATTCACAGACAGAGGCAATGAAGAGACACTGTAGTCCTTAGCATGCCAGACTTAGGTTCTGTGTTTACTGCCATTTGGGGTCTGTGTACATAAGAAATACTGAGCACAGAGATTGATAAGTCACTTTCCTAAATCCTGTTTTAATAGCAGCTGTGTTTGATTGGTGGGCCTCTAAGGCAGAACATTACCTTCTCCTAGGTCAGGACTGTACAATGATTTTGGGGCTGCAACTAACGATCATTTTCATGATTAATCGATTAATAATTGTTTACTGTCAGTTTACTGTCAGACAGGAGTAAAGAAACCAGAAAATATTCACATTTAAGATGCTGTTTCCTTTTCTTAAAGAATGACAAAACAGTTACTTGATTAATTAATTCTGTCACAATCTTGTCAGTTGAAAAATAGGTCCAAACATGTGGACCTATTTTTCAAATCTTTCTTCTATCATTATTAATCAATACTGTCAGACAGGAGTAAAGAAACCAGAAAATATCCACATTTAAGAAGTTGATATCAGATACTTTGAACCTTTTTTCTTAAAAAATTACTTAAACCAATTAATCAATTATCAAAATAGTTGGTGATTAATTTAATAATCTATTATTCAATTAATCGCTCTAAATGATTCCCTCCTCCCCTCCCTCAGGGATACCCCTGTGCCTAAGCAAACTTCAACATGCTGGGTAAAATACAGAAACCCACTTTATTCATATATGTATGACTTAAGATTGTGTGGAGTAATTAAATACATAAATACAATACATATAAATAAAGCACTCAACAGAAAAAATAGCAAAGGGCTTGGGTGTGATTTTGTCTCTTACTTTGTTTCATAGTTCCAAATACGGACTGAGTGGTCCAGAGAGCTGGTGGCTATCAGGGGTTTTCGAATGCAGATGGACAAACCAGTGATGGACTTAGAGTGGTAGGACTGCGACAGGAACTCAAAATGTCCATGTTCCTCCTGATGGATAGAGTTACAGATTGTACAGCTGAGGGTCAACATGAAAGAAAGACTTAAAGCCAAGGTAGCAGATTGATTGATTGATTTGAGCTAAATGTTAACATCAACAACATGCTTGCAATGACAATGCTAACAAGGAGCAATTTTACTATGTTCAGACTCTTAGATCAGTGTGTTCATTTCCACTAATGTGATGGAAAAAAGATCCTGGAAGATCCTGGAAGTCAGTATAATGAGAAACCTTCTTAAAATAATTACTTATTTTGAGATACTAACTTAATATTTTGTGATACTAAGTCATTATTTTGTAAGTAAGTCTTTCATTATTATTATCATTAAAGGTTCTCATTATAATGACTTACTGGATCTTTTTTTTTCATCGTATTGGCAGAACTAGGCTTCCATAGGGCATTGTATATTTTTCTCATTCTTTAGAATTGTGACAAAACCATATTTTGAGGGGGTTTTCATTTTTACTCATCAATTATGCTGCAAAATATATTTTAAAAGATCAAAATCTTGGCTATTAAACCTTGCAGTGGGCCAACTTCCTAGTGATTAAAGTTTTTATTGAATGTAGACTAAATTGCATTGTTTTGGAGAAAATGTGACGTCTGCACTAGTGTGAAAATGCACCCAGGATGGCTGGTTTTAGAAATAGATCTATAAGTTTTAGGGTTTATCAGCCACCAAAACATACAACAGCAGCATAATGTACCATAAGACAGGATTTTACACAGCAGCCATCATTTCATCTCAGGTGTTGACAATCGCAAAGTAAGCAGTAGAAATACAATGGTCACATGAATTAATGTACCAAGAATGTGGCCATCACAGTACTTTGTCAGATGTCATTAAATTGTGTTGGTGCCAAAGTCTTTTTGTGGATGACATGACCCTATGTTTTTTTGCTTGAGCCCTCTGGCACCCTGCTGGTCAGTGGTGTTCTACCTTAATCATGTCCACAGAGGACAGGTTGAAGCTGTAGAGCTGTCCTTTGTCTGTACTGATGGCCAAAGTCTCCTCTGCTGGACTGATGCACATGGTGTCAATCTCCTGGAACTCAGCCGGGCTCAGATCGTTGCTGTACGGGTCTGGAGGGATCTGACAGAAAAAAAACACACATATGATCACTCTGAAATAAACACAGAGCCTGCAGTACCACTGTTACTTGCAATTACACTCACCCGTATGTCCCTGCTTCTTCTGTAAGTGTCATCCTCATTCTTTTCAAAAAGGCAGACCGTGCCGGGTCCCAAAGAGCACACAAAACCCTTGGAGTAGGACAGAATGGCTGTGATACGAGGCACACTGGGACCCTCATCAACATCACCATCTTTGATCTTCTTCATCTCCACTTGCCTGTGAAGTGAATGAATGAAACTGATGGATTTATTGCTAGTGAGATTAAGAAAGCATGCCTCAAAAACAAACACTTTCCAGTTTCCAGACAAAAAAACTTCTTAAAAGGATAGTTTGGGTTTTCTGAAGCAGGGCTGTATGAGGTACTTAAACCTAGGGGTGTCAAATTATCGCGTTAATTGCGATTAATTAATTACAGTCATATTTAACGCGTTATGTTTTTTTAATCGCATTAATCTAATTTTTAATCTCTTTACTGTTCTTGTATCGGTAAAAAGCTGAACGTGATTCGGACAAAAATCGATTCAGCTCTAGCGTATCAATACATCTCATAAGGACGCGCATATGTTTAATTTTTGGCATCAATGAAGTGCCGTTTTAACTTTCCTCCGTTTTCTCTCTCCTCCTGCCTCTGCCTGCACCGCTCTCGCCGAACGCCTGCAGCCGCGGTCACACAAAACAAGCGCTTCCTCCTCCCTCTCCTGTGTCTCCTCTTCATCTGCTCAAAACAGACCGCGATGAAAACAGCGACAGAAACATTGTGAAGCGTCGCACCACCAAACTTTCAGAACACGCAGGTGTAGAATAAGTTTGTGTTTTTTAAGAAAGATGAGAAACACTGCAGATCATTTATGCAAAACGTGTCTGACAGCAGAGAACAGAGAGACGAGTCTGACCCACAGAGACGTCATGTGACTGAGAGAGCAGGTAACACGGAGCATCACTGTTCAAACACACTGATCAGAACCACAGAACTCTTCATATGAAACAGAGCAGCAGATCATCTTACTGCAAAAATACTAATATTTTAAACAGTTTCAAGTTTGTTCAGATTCTCATTTAGGCTACAGTATCTCATTTACACATGAGATTCATAAGATGTTAACACCATTGTAATGTTTCCTTCTCTCTGTCTCTACTGTTACTATATTTAGCAAAAAATGTCTGGATGTCTTTTTGCAAATAATAGCACTCTACAAATGTAGCATTAATAGAATCAAAATGTAAAGATTCACACATTGCATTTTCTTGTATTGCATCATATCGAATCGTATCGTGACAGAGCTGAATCGTATCGAACCGAATCGTTGGTCATTTAAAAATTTCTAAGATATATCGTATCGTTGAACATGTATCGAGATACGTATCGAATCGGTCTCAGTCAATGAGATACACACCCCTAGAAATTTACATTTCAAAAACGCCCCGACGGCACCATTGATAAAGGTAGAGTGATATGCCTTCTTTGTAAGAAGGAGTTTGCTTACCACCGAAGCAGCTCAAGTTTAACCTACCACATCAACGCAAAGCACCCAGTCGCGAGTGCAGCCACAGCTAACGTGGCTAAATGGCTAGGACTGCATCTGTTCAAGTCTGTTAAAACACAATACATGACATTATGAAGCCACTTTTTTTGTTATATATCAATCTTTTGATCTGCCACATTAATGTAATGAATTTAAATGAAAATACCTCAAGTTGAGGGCTTTTCTCAGCAATTTTTAGGTGAGATTAAAAAAGAGATTAATTAGATCAATAAATTACAGATCATAATTAATTAATCTCTCAAATGTTTTAATCGCTTGACAGCACTACTTAAACCTACAGTAGATGACAGTGAATCTCAACTAACCCTTCAAAACACTTAAGTCACACAGTAACACGAACCAACTAACTGACTGAGGCAGTGATAGACCAGCTGTTGTGAGACTGTTCTGAGAGGTAAAGTTACAGTTTTTGATTTTAAAAATTGGTGACCCTGTGAATAATAATAGTGCTAATATTTTCTTCTATAGAGCACATTTCAGAATACCTAAAGACTTGCATAGGTTAAAATGATAATAAAAAACAACACATTAAAATATATATGTAACATGCAATATTAATCACTCATTAAAAACAGTCTCCTCACTGAGTCTTCAAAGCGCTCTCATGCAGTCACAGCTGAGTGTTTTCACAAGGGTGCCTGATGTTTTCAGCTGGGAAAAAACACATTGGACCCAGAGGCTTATAATATCAATGCTCCATCATTAGAGGACAAGTGGATCTGATTATAACTACATCTGTGTAGTCCATTAAATTAATGTGCTGCTTATGTGTATTTTTGAGACAGTTCTAGTCTTATTCTTTCAGCTGCATCCGGCACTTGGGAGAGAAATATATAATTTAATACATTTACTGATCATCTGTCTGTCATCTGATCTGCTGACAGATGATCAAAAATACTAAATGATATACTTGTGAGTGTGACCCTCTCTTCTTTATATGGATACATTCAGGGTAGCGCACCAGTCAGTCAGAGCGAAGTATAAAACAGACTTGGTACAAATAAAAAATAAATATAAAAATATGATTCAAAGTGGTTAGGAGGCTGACTTTCATATGTTTTCAAACTTTAACAAGTACAGGGCTGTGGTGGTTCAATCAGTCTGTGTTGTTGGATGATATTGGTATATTAAAGCACAATGAAGTAACACTTTTCCCTCCTCCTTCTGATGATCCGTGCATATCCACCCCGCTCTTGGCGACCATCATAGTACCAAAAACCCAGGGTTAATCCTGAAAGTTGCCTCGCTAACAACAAAAGCTGCTTCATAGTACAGGCCCCAGATGTGGCTTGGCATGTTATTCCCCTGACACAGTTCTGGACACTCACCATAGCTAACCTTAAATTCTAATCTAGCCTCTGCTACACATTTACTGTATGTGACCTATGGTTTTATAAAACAATGTGTGGATAACAATATATTATTACTCAGTATTAATATGGTCTAACTTCTGACCTGTCAGACTGCTCCTGCACAGAGTTAGAAGCCACGTTAATCTCTTTTCGCAGGTCTCCAGACTCAAACACGAGCAGCCTGCCAGTGTCTGTCCCAGCGATCACACGCTCCGTCGTCACCCAGGTATGACACAGGAAGTTGATGGACTCCACCTTGGGGAAGCTGCTCTGTTTCAGGGCTCCCTCTGAGTAGCGGAACAGCTTGAACACACCAGTTCCGCTCACACACAGCTGCATGTTGTTGTAGGGGTTGAAGCTGACCTGATGGGACATAACATCAGAGCATCGATGCCTGCATGTGGAAGAGCTGTGGCTGCATTGATACAGCGTGGATGACTCACCTGGGTAACAGGATTATTTGAGTTACTGGTTTTCACTGTTGCCAGAACTTTTTGTTTTTCCCAAAGCCAGAAGAACAGCATCCACTCAGGGCCACCCGTTTGTCCTATCAGGTACTTGGAATCAGGGGAGAAAGCCATGCACACAAACTCCTGAACAAGCGTGTCTCCCGCAGTCAGAACCTTCCTCTTTCTGCCCTGCTCATGCTGCAGGTCGAACACTGTGATGGTGGCCTTGTCGCCACACTCTGACACTGCCAGGTAACGCCGGTTGGCACTGATGGCCAGAGCACGCATACTCTGGCTTTTCTCTGAGCCTGTAGAGACAACGCATATGGAAATAATTTATGTGAAGTTTAATTTCAGTTTTAATAGTCATATGAAGGTTAACACAGGGTCAATGTCACAATGAAATGTGTAGGACGTGAAAAACAGGTCAGGTCAGCAATAGGAGCACTAGTTGAAATATAACAGCATTAGTCAAATAGAGAAAATAAGATAAAACTAAATAATCAAAATAAAAGTGGAACTAGATAAATAAAATAGAACAATACATGGACATATTAAAATGAGGATTTGCAAGTGACAGTGTGTAAAAGTCAGACTAAGTAAAAAAGTTAAAGAGTGAAAGAATTATCAGAAATATAAAATAATAAATGCAACATTGTGTTTATTAAAACAATAAGTTATGTTTATGGGTGTTCATATTGTTTTTACGAAGATCGGCATTTCATTAGTAGGCTTATTAGCCCATTCATTGGTTATGTATGTTGTTAAGCACAGAGACACTTAACATTTTAAAACATTTTAACTCAGGCTGTTTAATATGAGCAACTAAAAATGACATAAGTATAAATTAATCAATTAATTAATTAATGTATAAATAAATCATTCATAAATAAAGACATGCATAATTAGATACTTAAATAAACAAAAAATAAATATATTTTGGTAATGAAAAAGGCTGTTTCTGTATTTTTATATTTATTTATTTACCTTTCATTTGTTTATTTATTTATACACCACTACATTTATTTATTTATACATTTCTACATTTTTTTATTCATTAATTTATGTATGCATTTTATTATTTACTTATCTAAATTATCATTATTTTAGAATTGTGTAATTATTTGTCCTTCATACTTCAAGCAGAGGGAATGTATTAAGTCAAACTTAAAGAAAAAAGATATTAAAAGTAACATTCTCTCTACTTTTGTCCATAAAGTTTCTTGTCCAATTGTGAAAACTAACAAAGTGGACCAAAAAAAAATTAAAAGGTGCATTATTTTACACATTCAAATTCCTGACTTTATATGTGAGACATCAGAAATAAACGTCCTCCCCATGACATGAAAACTAACTGAACAGACCTGCAGTGGCTTAAACACAGCTGTTACCAATGATACTGATTAAGGCCTCTTTTATTATCCAGGTTAAACAGAGTCAGGGTGCTGCAGGATGGCTCACTGGAGAAGCTCTGCTACACTACATGGTACGTGTCTGTCATTAGTATCATTGGTAACACCTGTGTTTAACTGACCGTTTGATATCAATACAGCTGCCGTGAAAAAGGTCTGTTAGCACGGTCCTTACACTCCCTAAACATAATGACTTTTACTGCATGTTTCAAAGGTATTACAACAAAGAAGACGTCTAACTTTGGCCAGTCATCGAGCCTACCTGGAATGAACCTCTGACATCTCTGGACGGTGTTGTAGCACACACAGTTGTTCCCGCTGGGAAAAACCACAGTTTGCTCATCGAAGAAACACAAGTTGTCCCTCACACCTGTCCGCAGACCGAAGATGAAGTGGGACTGTGCGACAACGGTAGCCATGTTTCAGTGGAATTTAAAGCTTTGTGAGCCGCGAACGACTTTAAAGTGAGTAAAATCTACAAAGACTCTCCGCGCATAACGACTGCTTTCACCAGCACACATCAAGTCAGTCCTGAAAGTCAAAAAGAAGCATCCACGAGATTCACTGGGACAGGTATGCTAGTAGCCAAGGTTTAGAGTCCCGTCGCTAGGCGACCCAGGCAATCCCGCGAGAACGTGAGAACTCAAGTAAAGTTCCCTCTCCACCGCCGATTTGTTGCCCATGTCTCTCCACTCACATCATCCAGACTTTGGCTTTTTCGTTCATTTTTTTTTCAGCATTTCTCGTGTAGCATCAGTTGCATGGGAAACGGGTTGTTTGCTTGCTAACTAAAGACGACACGTCTCGCGGGATTTCAGCGGTTGCCTAGCGACGCAACTCCTAATTACTGACAGCAAGAGTGACATTGTCGGTATCCAAAGTTTAAGTACTGTAGGCTACTTATAATTACAGTTTTTAGGTAATTACTTTGCTTGAATACTAGCTTGTACAGTATTATCATATTATACTGCTACTGTACTTCTTTGTAGGTCTATTTTAGAAGTACTTTCTACTTTTGCATAGTAATATTTTATAGACATAATCATTTCCTATAATAGGTGCATTCTCATAAATTACTGCCCAACAGTAAATAAACTAGTTAGATTCAGTAATAATAAACCAACTCTGGCCCAGTATAAAATGAGATAAGATAAGATCAGATAAGATAAGATAAGATAAGATAAGATAAGATAAGATAAGATAAGATAAGATAAGATAGGCAGGATTTTAAATGCAGGACTTTTAATGAAGTATTTGTACATTGCTGTATTGCTACATTTCTCCAATATGGAATCTGAATCTTTCTTCTACAACTGACTTTGGCTTTAGGACTACTCATTTTGAACTGCTTGAATTTTGTGACCAGCTGGTCTCTATTTAGGCCAGTGGACAGACTGATACGACAGCACAAAGGGAACTTTGTGCTATCATATCATCATTGAGGAGGACATTGTAAGATCAGAGTATGGGCTGCTTATGTGAAAGGCCAAGGAATAAATAGATTCTAATATTTTGGTGCTAAAATAAATATTACATGAGAAATTCATTGGATAAAACTAAATAATAATAAAATGAATAATAAATAAATCTAGGAGGTATGGTGTCTGATTTCACCATTTATTCATCAGGGAATAAAAACCATTGACATTATGACTAAAATAACAGCCTATACAGGGGGCAAAGGAAAGTAAGGATAACAAGAAAGTAAAGCTAAGCTTTGGGTTTAAAATAATATCATTCTAAACAAATGACTTACTGGAGAGTGATTTATGTGTCATCTCATCTTGTCATCTTTTTCTGATGCCTGCTACATGGATGTGGAACTGCTTGTTTGAGTTGGCAGCAGCGGGAGTCAGACATTTCCTTTTCTCAGGCATAAATAAATAAATCACAGTAGTCTAGACTGCGTACGTCAAAGGCTTTAATGGCATGATTCAACAACACCAGGGAGTGGTTTTGCATCCGAGACCCTCATTTCAAGACAGCAACAACAAAACAACCAACTGATACAAACACATTTTTTTAATGTCTGAATGAACATTTAATTGAGGGTAAATCTGCTGGATTATATTGAGAAACAGGCACAAGGCAGTAACTGCAGCTTCACTTAGACACTGCTGTTAATTGTAGGAATAGAACAGATGCACTTGCATGGACCCTGGACAATAAGTCTATTTTCTAACTTGTATGTTTGTTGTGTAATTAGCCATGGTCAATGTGTGCCACCTCCTTGAAACACACACAAGCTGCCCTCTCAAATAAAGACAAATGACATTATTGCTATTATTTTACAAATCAGAACACTTGGCTGAGCCTGCATGGTCACGGCTTACAGAGACAAAACTAATGATGCATTCGGGAATCCTTTGTCCCCTCTTATACTAAAGGTTTTCAACTTTAGCATCAGGAAGTTGCCCCGTAAATACCAGTGGTGACCTGAGAAGTCCCATGATATTAGAATCAGTTTTCAGTATAAGATTAACATTCAACCTCAATATATCATGGACAAACAGTGTAGCAAGCTAATGGTAAATATACTTTATCTATATAACAGGTTCAGACAGAGACTTTACAGTCTCCACTCAAGTTCCACTGATTTGCTTGTTCTGAAATTTGCAGAATATGGTCTTTTTTGCTCAGTGACATGGAAATGTAGATGCTCAAACTTCCCATAATTCTTAAATGTACATAAAAGAATATGTGGATGGTTTGAACATCTATTAAAAAAAGACTGTGTGATATGGTCAAAAGCGTTGGAACAAGCTAGTATGCAGACCATTAACTGAGATGGTTTTGTCAAAAAAAGGTGCAGAAAGCGATTCTGGAGAAAGATAGTTGAATGTTGAGTCTCATATCCAGGCCATCAAATATTGATGTTTTGGCATCGAGACTCAACAATCAACCATCTTACCAATCTCTGATTGGTCAAAGTTTCCCGTCACAGTCTAGATTTTCTAAAGCCTGAAATCAGAGCCAAGAGGAGGAGCAGAAGTCTAGGTCTCTCTCCAACCATTTGATTTATGTTATGCTGGAAGGTTATTATGCAACCTTTGTCCAATGAGGCTAAAAGTAAACTGCCTACCCCAGCTTTAACACTGAGGGTCAGTATTTACATTTTGCAGGGCTTTTTCATTTGTCCAGTTCATGTGATGCAGGTACCCCTGACAGATGAGCACCTGAATGCTGTAGGTTTCCCAGCAGTATTGCTGTTAATGAATGAACCACCTGAATGCACCTTTAAGCAACAATGATCCATCCTGCGGGTCACAAAGTACACAATAAATGTGCTCTCCTCATTTGGTCAAACGTGGGCTTCACTCCTGTCTAAGCTTAAAATGAAGACCTATGGGGTGGTCACGTGTGCGCATGAATGAGTGCTTTGATAGACCCTGACTGGCAAAATCACAGCCTCAGCCATTAGCAAAAATGTGCGAGTGTTGTTCGCCTCAGCAGGTGATGGTAAATAAAGATGGACGATACCTCACTTCCTCCAACTGTACAAAAATGAAGCCAAAATATCCCGGGTACGGGTGCTGCCATCTTGCACTGGTGATGTCATTTGGAGCCAGAGTCTGAGGTCCCACCCACACAGCCAGCTGACTCAAATGCGAGCAGAACCCAGTAGTCAATCATGGCATATGTTTTGTGTGAGTGAGGCAGCAGGCGTCCAGCAAGAGCGGTGCAGGCAGGGAAAGGGCGAGAGAGAAAAAAACGTAAAGATACAGCAGCAGTTCCGATGAAATATATGCACGTCCTAGTGAGATATATTGATACCCTAGTGCTGCATCAATTTTTTTTCCTGATTCATGTTCAGCTTTTTACCAATTCAGGCTGTCTGAATCGATGCATTCATATCTTAGACATTAAAGCCTGATGCATTGGGTGACCAAGATGCTTTGGCTTCACTTTTGGGGAGCTGTGATCCTGGCTACTTCTAATATATGTTGTCGGTGCAGACAAAGTGGATCCATTGACAAGTTGATGCTCTATATATTCTATGGAGAGCAGGAGATCCTGCCGCGCGGTGCATGACGGATACAGCATGGCGAGTTGATGGACTGGTTGCCATATCTGACTTTGTATAATCACAACTCAATTTCAACTTTTTGTCCGTCCAGCATGACGCTAACCTGACATGCTAGATGGTTTGTTACACAGAACCATCTGGGAAGCTGTCCATAGAAACTGTTTGGAAAAGCGTGCACACTTTCAAAGAGAACACTTGACAGGCAATTGGATGAACCATCTGTTACATCTAACATGGGCTGACTTCAACCAACCAGATCAACTCACTGAACTGAAGCTGCTGCCGGCCAGAAGAGCAAAAACATCTTTTCCATCGATAAAAGCCTTCAGTACCATTCTTTGCTCTTCTTTCAACAAAGGAATTCTCTCCAGTTCTGATATAACTGATGCTATCACAGTATCTACGCTAACCTCTTCAGGAGCCGCCATTGTTTGTTTGAGACGAGTCGCTTCCATGGATGCTTCTCGCCTCGTTGTCAGTGCACCTAAAACCACACCCATAGCTGCCAGCAGTCCTTCTCAGGACATTGAATGGCTTGCACCACCTCTGGTGCAGTCGCAAACGGAAAGCTTGAAGCCTGGCAAGCTGGATTCTTGCATGATTTCACGAGTCCAGCTGCTTCACAAGGTAATCGTGACGCGCCAGGCTTAGATCAAACTGTCAATCAAGATTCTGCGACTGCATTGCCTATTTATCACCTCAAATGTTTTCAGAAACATATTTTTGTGTCCTGTTTAGCTGTAATATGAGAAAGTTTGTGAGGCAAAACAAAGCACCACTACATCACCCACCAGCTGGAGCTTGTTGTGTTCCGGTGCGTCCACATGCATCCTTGCCCGAGTCTGTACGTCTGCACCATTAGATGAATAAAGCACATGAAATGAAACTGAGTTTCCTTTAAATTCTATCAGGGATGTTGGTGAGCTGTTGACCAGTGGAGGGCGATTCATTTCACATGCTAATTTATGCCCCTTTAAGGTTTAGCTTATTTCAACATTTTCACATTCAGAACTCTGTTGTGGAAAATCCATATTGCATCATGAAAGACTTATGTGCAATAAAAGATCATGAAAAAAAACATGTATAAGCACAGATTTGTTTTATATGTAATAAAGGCCTTTGCTACACTAATTAACATTGTAGACTAATATCCCATTGTAGATAATAGGGTCAGAGGAGTATATAAGCTACAGTATAATACACTATATACATCAACCAGCTTGTTTTGTGTCCTTAAGAAAGGCTGTTGTAGCACCACTGGTCCAGCAGGAGGCAGTGTTGATTAGCAGGAGATGATGAGGGCGTTCAGAGACTGCTGACTCTGTGTCCTCTCCAGAGGTCCACCAGTGGACAGAATTTCACAGGCAGCCAGTTCATGATAGAGCGCGTTGAGCACCTCCAGGATGTGGGCCTTCCCTGCGCAAGAGACAGAACAGATGTAACCACTGAGGGAATCGTGTTACAAGAGAGTTTAATTCAATTCCCCGCCATGAGTTAACTGTAAATTTTCATTATCACATTTCACAGCACTTGTATTGATTTTATTGGGCGTGTGAGTTCAGCTAACCGTGCTGCGGGTCGCTGCAAGACTCCAAAGTGCTGAGCAGGATTTTCCCCAGAGACCTCCGCGAGACGTTCTGAAACAAGAGAGAGATCCTCTCAGATGTCCGTCAGGCAATTAACAAGCACTTAAACAGGCGATCTGAGTTCTGTAACCACAGAGGTTCCAACACATGTTCAACAGGGGACATTAATTTGCTCTCAGATCTATAATCAGTCTCACACTGTTAGTGTTGGATGACAAAATAATGTACAAAAACCCGTTAGTACTATGACATGTAAGACTGTTTGCTGGACTTTTAATTTCAAAGTAGACAAAAGGGAACGTCCGTTCAGAAGTGGATACTTGTAATTTGCTTTTCTTTCTGAGGTCTGACCAGAGAAAAATTATTGAAGGGGATTTAGAAAACATGAAGTATAAAATTGAGTCCACACATCAGAAGCTGCTCCTTATAGCATTTATTTAGAAAATGTGAAAAATGTATTTTTAAGACTTAAGTAAAATAAGAGATTAAATCTATTTATTTTTTGTTCTTAATTTAACACATTTTATTATTCATTAAATTAATTAAAAATTCTGACTTTAAAGTAATTTAGTAACTCTTTGAAGTCGGAATTCTGATTTTATTCTTATTAAACTCAGAATTCTGATTATACAGAGAATTCTGATTTTAAAACTGAGAATTGTGACATTAAACTGAGAACTGTGACTTTAAAACTGAGAACTGTGACTTTAAAACTGAGAATTGAGTTTAAAACTGAGAATTGTGACTTTAAAACTGAGAATTGTGACTTTAAAACTGAGAACTGTGACTTTAAAACTGAGAATTGTGACTTTAAACTGAGAACTGTGACTTTAAAACTGAGAATTGTGACTTTAAAACTGAGAATTGTGACTTTAAACTGAGAACTGTGACTTTAAAACTGAGAATTGTGACTTTAAACTGAGAACTGTGACTTTAAAACTGAGAATTGTGACTTTAAACTGAGAACTGTGACTTTAAAACTGAGAATTGTGACTTTAAAACTGAGAATTGTGACTTAAACTGAGAACTGTGACTTTAAAACTGAGAATTGTGACTTTAAACTGAGAACTGTGACTTTAAAACTGAGAATTGTGACTTTAAACTGAGAACTGTGACTAAACTGATAATTGTGACTTTAAACTCAGAACACTGACTATAAACTGAGAATTCTGACCTTAAAACTCTTTAGAACTCATTTTTTTCCACGTGCCCCTAATCCTCTCCCTTAGAAAATCATTCCAGTTCAGTGTGGGTGGATTTCTCTCAGCTGCCAACCCAACAAAATGATTTTCATTACTGAGTTTCAGTGAAGAGTTTTAGCTCACATGATGGTCTGACTGTTGTTTACAAGATTCTGCACTGAGCTAAAAATCAAAGCAATATGTTCAGGCCTTATACTATAAAGGCAAATGGTATCTTCAGGTAGCTTCGATTGAGACATTTTGACAAAAATATGAAAATTACTTAAGAAAAAGGAATGAGTTTGATCAGGATATTTGTCAAAACATAAAGGTAGTAACAAAAGAAAATTGATCTTTAGCATTTATTCATCTTTTCATGTTAAATCATGGGGAGAGACGCTAACATAAAGTTAACTGAAGACGACTGGAACAAACAGTTCCAGTCAACAGTGTGGACACACTTCTCATTCCGCTTTTCATTATTATTATTTTTATAAGAAATGGTTCAGATTGTACCAACAGTGTGCAAAGCTGCCATCAAAGCAAAAGGTGGCTTCTTTGAAGAATCTAAAATACCAAAGAGCAAAAAACTTTTGCACGCATGTAGGTCAACATGTGTGTAGGAGAAGAACATGGGCCAACAATAAAAAGCAAAAAGACTCTCGCACACTCGTCATTATTAAATCTTTGATTGCAAGTGCAGAAGACAGTGTGCGAGAGTCTTGTTGCTATTTAAGAAACTCTAGCATTAATCAACAATGTAGAAAAATAACACAAATAAAGAGAAAACACCGAATGAGAAGATGTGTCAAAACTTTTGACTGGTCCTGTATGTGGGACCGTTTCTACTACCTCGAGCTCAGACTTGGAAAAAAAATCACAAAGTAATAGTTGGAGAATGTGAGGTAATATGTCTGCTGGTCTTTTTTTCATATGTCCTAATATTTCCTCTTATTGTGTAGATGTGGTAACAGAGATCAGATCTATATTCAGCCGCAAGCTTGATTTTAATTTCAGCGTTATGCAGGACAGATCTTTATTACTACCAGCAGTTGGTTAAAAAAAAAAAAAAAAGTAAGAACTAGAAAATGGCTGAGTAAAGAGTCTCCTACTATCACTGAGTGGATAGAAATAGTTGTTCCACAGTTATATGTGGAATGATTGTCTTTTTCTCTGAGACTTTCTACCAAAAAATGTGAAAAATATTTATAAGTCTTACTTGAATCTGCAGGCAATTTATTTATATATTTATTCTGTTCGGAGAATTCTCTTCTGAACCAACAGAACAGATTTTTAAGTTAAGTTGGGAGACATTTAAAAAAAATTCTTGGCTTTGCATGAATCAAAATCATGGATAACAAGAACTTACAGGATGATGGACACCCAGCTCCTTTCATTTTTATTTTAAATGATATTAGGCATTTCACTTTACCTATGATGACTCTGGTCTGTCTGTTGGGGTTTTGTCAAAAAACAAGAAGAATTAAGTAAAATAAAGAACTATAAAATCACGTCGAAGCCTTGGTTATCAGCAGCTCTGATCTCTGACTGTATAACTGTGACTGACCAGGTCTCTGAGCTGCTGCAGGAGCTGCAGGATGTCCACAAGTTTCTCCTCCACCAGCGACAGGCGGACCCTCTCCGTCTCCAGCATCTGCAGCTCCATCTGAAGCAGCTCCGTCTCCTCCGCCTTCTGCTGCAGCTCCTGCACCAGAGAGTCCTTCATCTGGAAGAAACAAACCGACACAAACCAGTGACTTCCTTCTGCCTGCCACAGGGTCAAGCCTTAAAAACCTTAAAACCTTTTTAAAAAAAAAAATCACAATTCATGGAAAGAGCATTACTGTCTTGTTAATCGAGTCAGTCAAACTAGGACATTACTCACAGTTAAAGGCATAATATGCAACATTTTCCTGCATAATCCCTTACAATCGTCACTTATGACCCACTAGAAGTGTAGTGTAGAAGTTTTCTCTCCCTGTATTTCCTTATTTTCTCATTATTTTGCTCACTCTCAGGAGTGAGACAGAACAATCCTACTGCTTCTTCCTTTTGACTTCACGAAAGGAAAGCAAAATGTTTTCAATAATTTAATATTTTTTTATTATTATTATTGTTCCTGGAACTGTCACCACTGTTTAATTTTTTTCCAACTGTGAGAAGCTCCTCTATTTCCTTTGTGCGTTATATTGTGGAACAATAGTTCAACAGCACAGTCATAATTTTAAAAAAGTTCCTGGACACGTCTCAGTGACGGGGGCGTAGGATCAAAAACTCTTGACTTGAAAAGAAAACCAAATAATCCCACACACTGTCCATCACTTGAACTCTCTTTCAACTACACAGTCTACATAGCTCTCTCTATATACAGTAAATATATCTGTAGCATACTGACATCTTTGAGTAGACAACAGATCCAGCATAGCATGGTAAATCTCTGAGGTTACTATGTGGATTTTTTTTTTATTAAAGACTCTGTTGGCCATGAACTTCACTGAGAATCCAGTTGCTCATGCTTTCACTCTGTAGGCAAGAGCATGAAAGTTGGGCAACAGCACAAGACTGAACGTGATTGACCAGCCAGAGGACGGTGACAGTATGGTTTTTTTTTTTTCTTTGTGTCGGGTTGTTGGAAGTGAAGTGAGCTGAAGTGAACTGCTGGGCTGATTTGGACTGAGAGAGTCGCTGAAGGTACGTTTGTAGCTAACTGATAGGGGAGGGTGAGGGGAAGGGGCAGCGGCGGCATTCCTGGGGCTTATATAGTGTTGGGGGACCATGGCTCCGGCACGTCACCGAGCCATGTTTCAGGTCCGCCCAAAAAATCTTGAACACAGAAATCGTGAACAACAGTTTAACGGTCTAACTCCACAATTCAGTACTTCATAGTTCTCTGTCTTTTCTCATGTTTTCAGCAGCTTTTTTTTTTTTGTATAATGTGTTTAGAAGACACACAGCCTTTAAAAATACCTAATGTTTTAAAGATAGGACTGGTGTTATTCTGTATTTTGATTATTCTCAACAAAATCCATTAAAAGAAATAAACAACAATGTGGGCCATTTCTCCTGTCTCCTCCTGATACACGTTAACACTTGTTTTTTTCCTTGAAATTATTTTTGGGGGCTTTTTTTGCCTTTATTTTGATAGTGACAGCTGAAGACATGACAGGAAAGGGGGTAGAGAGCAGGGATGACATGCACCAAAGGGCCACAGGCAGGAGATGAACCAGCGGCTGCTGCAGAGGACTGATAGCCTCAGTACATGGGGCGCATGCTATAACAACTGAGCTACATGGGCGCCCCACGATAACACTTGTTAGTACGATATATTCACAAATTATTTTGGTCTTTCAATGGAATTTGTTGGAAAAAAAAAGCAAAATGTAGAATTAACATCAAACACACATCAAGCAGCTTGTTGTTACTAGAGCAGCTGGATGTGTCACTCTTGGAAATGTAAAATTTTCACCCTGCAGGCCTGCGAAACATCTTAATACAGTAAAATTATTACCCAGTCTGTCAGATGTCGAGGTTAGAGTGAGCTTTCAGCCCACATCTTGCGGGTCTGCCTGCCAAAACTGCTGGAAGTCCCTGCAGTGCACCTTTACGTCAGAGCATATTGAAGGACAAAGGTCTCACCCCACACATCCTGCACATAAACAAAGCCTCACAGTCAGGACTTTGTTTAGTTTTAACTTTTCCTCTCTGAGTGCTGAGACGTTTCTGGGAACCCATTACGTCACAGTCCCCCCCGCCTCTGCCTGTCTGTTCTTCCTGTGTTGTGAAAATACTACTCGACTGGAACAAGAGAGCTTTAATTTCTGATATTTCTAAGTGTCGTGCGGGACGTGGGGGAGTGTCTCTGTGGGCAGATCCAGTGAGAAACAGCTGCAAACACACCCATACACACACACACACTGCTGGTGGTTTGGTTAGGTGGAAGCTGCAGGATGGTCCCACTAGCTGCGGTTTAGCCTTTGAAGCCGTCCAGTTTCATAACAGCCTCAACCAGTCCTCTCTAATCGAGTTTAACACCGCACACACAGCCGCAGGATGACTTGTGATGTAGAGCAAGGCAGAACATCGTCCAGAGTAAACGGATCCAGCAGAGGATGGTGCAGCGGCCCACCCTGGTGTGTGATGGAGGTCAGTGGTGGTTTGTACCTGGTCCATGTCTATCTCCGCCCGGCTCTCCTTCAGCTCCAGCTGCTTGTGCAGCCTGGTCACCCTCTCCAGGAGCTCCACCACCGCGCTGCAGCTCTCCTCGCTCCTCGAGCTCCCAAAGTTAGACATCAGCTTCTTGAACGCCTTGTCGTCGCACCTGATCAGCAACACAAAACGAGGACAAAAAGTCTTATCAGGCTTTTCACACTGCATATCCTTAGCCAGGGGCTTGCCAGCCCTGCTTCAGAACAGGGTCAGCCCTGAATTATTGAGTTGTCGACTTAACATGGGCCAGAGTGAAATGGGGCTAAGGACTGTTAAAGAGGAGTCATTCCCTATTTTAGAATGTAAACATTAGTTGCTGTTCCACCAGGCATTTAACCCCGAGGCTAGCAGAAGTGTAGTGTGAATCAATGAAAAGTTATCCCAGGGTTCACTCTTAGCTCGGGGCTAAGGCTAGGGTTAGCCCACTTTGGACCAGTGTGAATGCTTTCTTAGCTCAGGGCTGAAAATGCTTTTAGCCCGAGGGTAAGTGCAGTGTGAAAAGCCTTTATCAGGTTCAGAGTTGCAATAGGTGTAAAATAGGATTCATGTTTAACAAACATTGGTGGAATGATGGGTCTCACTAGTGTGTTTTGGGATAAGTGATGTCTGGGCAAAAGTGCATTGCAGTGTTTAGAATTTGCATATTATATATGCAAATTCTCTATTACATGGAAACATTTTAGCACGTTAGCACAAACTACGGTGGTTGCTAAAGTGCCATGCCATTGATCTGATGGCCCATTATTCAGAAACCCAAATAGTCTGAAAAATGTCTCATTGGACCGAGAGCCCGTCAGCCCATTACCCCGGAAATGAAGGCCCAATGCTACGGAGGCCTATTGTTCCGAAAATATGCAAATTTATATGAAATGCACTTCTCCCATTAAGCACATTAACTCTTTCAAAAAGGACAAAAAACACCTCAAGCTAGCATAAATATTGAGAACGTTTTTTAAAATTTTGCTGTTTCTATCAAGCTTTTCTAATGCGATACTTCAAAATGCACATAAAAATCCGTTCATGGAAACACGGCTGTTAATACGACTATATGGTTACCTTTCCCCACAGCAGGACAGCCTGGTCAAGATCCTCTTCACTTCGTCCACCTGCCTCTGCTGATCTCCGGTCCACTTGTCCTCCTCCTCGTCGGAGGCCGCCTGGCCCTCCACCGAACGAAACAGCTGCTCCTCCACTGGACGACACAACACATGATAATCATTAATATAATCGCTATTATCATCAGCATAGAGTAGTAGCCATTAGTGTAGTTACTCTCCTCATCAACAGACAGTGTCACATGCCTTTAAGCAAAGGTAGCCTACTGTATCCCCATCTGGAACAACATGTTTGCTCTCATTTGCCAAAAGCACTATGGCTGTAATAAGCAGATACTGAGTGAACAGGGTTTTGTTTGAAGGTTCTTTTGACTCTCCACACCTAAATATAAATAAAAATCATTAAAGCTGGGCTGCACCACTGCGGATCAGATTAAATTTAATGCAGCAAAACATTAAAGTCCAACTAAAAATGTGAAACAATATTACATTTTAACAACTTTTTAGATTGCTAGCAAACACTGTTACCTTTTGCCAACTTTTTTTGCTAAGTTTTTAGGCAGCTAGCAAACAATGGAATGTTTTGTTAAGGTATACAGAGCAGCCAACAGTTAACAGTTTTCCCCCTTCTTTTATACTCACTATGTCCAAATAGCACCCACATTTATTATTCATTTATATTAATTTGGATAAGCAAGCATCTCATTATTGATTAAACTCTATTTAATTTTGGTTTACGTCAATAATCTAAAACATAGATTAGTTTTTAACAGTCCAACAGACCTCTGCTTTATTTTAAATCTTGATTTACTCCTAATATAGCAAAACTCTGATTTGAACAAATCTTCATCTTTGTTGGTGCAACCCAGTGTAATTTTTTAATCATCCTTGTGCAGTAAATAGATGTTGCACTGTATTGTATGCTTTCATGAGAAACATATCTTACTCTTATCCGGGGTTGTCACAGCACGCCCCGTCGGAGAACAGCGGTCGTGTTGGGAGTCTGAGCAACACCTCTGGCCCGGCCTGCTGCCAACGCTCAGCTGCTGCTCTGCCCTGGTGCTGCCTGGGAGTCGTAGTTTGGACACCTCCGACCTGAAAGGGAGCACTGCAAGTTCAATATAGCTGCTCGATTGCATGTTCTCTGCACATACATGACCCATATATGCTCCTGTGTTTGAACATCTCTGCACATGAACTGACACTGACCAAGGGGCTAAAACTGCTCTTCAAATCTGCACAGATGAGGAAATCGCAGTCCAAACCAATTGCCGGCATCAAAGCGAACATATCAAGTAACACAAGGCAGTGTGTATTAGGCCACATCTACAACCGCCATGATAATTTTATAGAGGCCTGTGATGTTGTACGCCAAATCTGGGTGGGGTAATTGAAGCCAGACATTGTATCTTTAAGGCATTTTTACAGTAAAGTGGGTCAATGGCAGAATGGCGCTGTTACTGTGCAAGATGTGAGGTGAAAACACGCTGGCTGACACTGGATGGAACAAAATTTTAAGCACATGAACAGTTTTCTGAGCTCTGTTACACATCATTTCATCTGCACATGAAAAGATATGTAACTTTTATTCCATATGTCATGTTTTCACTTATGTCAAAGACACATTCAAGCATTTGGTCCTGAAAAAAAAAAAAAAGCCTGAGAGTGCAGTTTGCGCCGATCAATCGCTCCATAATGGTTTGAATTTGCTAGGTTTCTCCTGCTGTCTGCTCTTTTGTGTTGGGGGAAATCCGATAGGGGGCCTTCGTAAATCACAGAATAAGTGTTTCCAGATGATGATGTCTTGAAGAAAAAAAAAGTCTCGAAAAAGGGGTTTTCAACAGCCTGACTCGCTGAAAAAAAAAAAAAGAAAAAAAGTCAGGGAGCACTCACGCTTATATCCTGTTGGCACGAGGCAGACTATGCCGTAAGACATTATACTCTGCATCTGTGTACTGCTATAGGTTTCTTTGTGCGAATGCAACTGACTTCACTGACGGTCAATAATTGCAGCATGATTTCAGGCAATCAATCAGGGAGTTGTGTTTAAGTTAGCGGGGGCCAGGGCGGAGGAGAGAAGGGGCTGGTTCACGAGGGCCAGCAGCAGCTGCCGTCAGACCTACATGGATCTGGTGGATGCATGGATGTGAACACACACAAAACTCTGCTGGTTGCTGTGGAGACGCTCCGACTCTGGAATGAACTGGTGGAGGGCTTTTTCAAACGCAGGCTTTGGTGTGACTAATTGCACTTTAATTGACAGTGGTTGGAGGAAGGCCGCAGCCGGTGTCCAGTGAATACTGTAGCGAGGCCGCAGCTTCTGGCTCGGCCCTTTGACATGCAGAGAGGTTAAAAAATGGCTTTGTGTCTCCAGAGACAAAAAAGGGCTCCAACAAACAGCCTCACTTTTGAGGCTGGTGAAACGAATGACCTCCTGACTATCACATGAAAGATAGTTTTTGATTTGTTTTGGACTGTGTTTGAGATTTATACTTTTTAAAGGGATAGCTCACCAAAAAATCAGCAATACATACTGTATTTTCAATTTTCAATACATAATTTTGGAGTGAGTTGCAAAGATGTCAGCCTTCTCTCAATATAGCGGGACTAGATGGCACTCAACTTGTGGTGCAAAACGTAGGGCTACCACAATAGTTATTTTTCCTTTTTCCCTACTTGATTTACACTTCAATACATGGTACATGATGGTAATGATTGAATCAATGCTTCACAAAATTCAGCAAGCAATATGAGGGCCAGTAACGGCTCAAGTCCAAGGATGGATTGATACCCACTTCAAACTTGGAAGCTGTAAGTTGCCACTTTTTATTTAGTTTTAGACTGGGTTGCACCAACAAGGATTAATTTAATCAAAAATAGTACTAATCAGAGTTTACTAAGTAACTAACTATTTAAAATTAAGCAGAGCTCTGTTGCACAATTCTCCATTTAGTTAAGCCAAATTTATTTATGTAAACCAGAATTAAACTGAGCTTAATCAATGTGGAGATGCTTGCTTACCTAAATTAAAATAAATAATTAAAAAAAATAAATATGAGCGCTGTTGAGACCCAGACAGTGTCAGCTGCTCTGTATTCCTTAACAAAGCATTACATTGTTTGTTTGCTTGCTAACTAGCTAAAAAGTAGACAAAAAGAAGTATATTTTAGTAGCTAGCTAAAAAATATATTAAAATGTTTTACGTTTGCTAGCTAGCAAAAGATAGCTATTTGTAAAAGAAAAGGGTTCTATTGTTCACTAGCTAGCTGAAGAAGTACAAAAAAGTAATATTGTTTACTAGCTAGCTTAAAAAAAAGTTATATTGCTTGCTAGCCAGACAAAGAGTTTAAAAAGTTATTTTGTTATCTAGCAATTATTTTGTGCAATCCATCTAAAACAGGGCAGTTATTTTCAAACTTAAACCTCAAGTGTAAATTTAAAGTTAATACTGGATGACAGTTAAAATTGGAGTTTAAAGTTTGTTGCATCAGAATTAAATTTAATCCAAGTTTAGAGTAAAAACTAAACAGTGGATTAAAGAGAGGTTTAAATTGAATCTTTCTCAATTTTAAGACAGTTAAAAAGTTTGGTGCAACATAATTTAATGTTAAACCATTAAACCAGCCTTAGAGTTTATTTCATAGGTTAACATGTTGAACTCAACATTAGCATGCTGCGTTGCTGCTACCACAGCTGGGTGATGACTGAGGGACAGTCAAGACAAACTGTGTGAACGCTAAGCCTCATTTGAAGTCAACTAAATAATGACAGTAGTAGGTTGGATGCTGATAACTTTTTTTCATGTTGCTTTTTTTGGAAAGTTTATGCTGCAGAGCAAGCTGTGTTTGCTTTGTTGGCGTACGGAAACCAGCCAGTTCTGCTCTGTGAGCTTTGTCGCTGGGTGTGTGTGTGGTGTGTGTGTGTGTGTGTTACTGCTGTATGTAAATTTACTTAACAGACCTGCCCTGGAGGTAACAATTTAGCTACATATGACAAAGAAATTGTCAAACTGCAGGAATTCATTTGCAACAATGTGTAAGTATGACTAGCACCCATCATCTAGCTTGCTCGGACCGTAAAGCTGCCTGTTGGGCTGTGAGGTGAGGTCTACAGATTATGTTACACTTAATGTTACTGCACTAAATTACTGCATTTTTCATAGCTGAATTACCTAAATTACTAACATGAATTGCTTCATTTATCATAAATGAAGCAATACGCAAAAACCAACAAACGAATGGTACTAATACAGCATATCACACTGAGAAAATCCATGTTTACAACAGCCCTTGATCAAAGCACCAAAAACATACGTTTGAAAAACTCAACAGCAGTGTCCCTTCCCAGAAATCATGACCGGTTACTCAAGATAATCCACAGACCTCGTTGTGAGAAGTTTCTTTGAACTATTTTCTTTCTACTGAACCACACCCACCAGCTGTATCATTGCGAAGGCGGTAGTGTGCATCCACACATGGACAAGATGCTCATGTTTGTGACAGCATGGGATATAAACATCAATAGCCTCCTCCTCGGCTAAACTGTAACATTAGCATCACTGAGCTAGCTGGCACAGTATTAGAGTTAGTGGATGTAATTCGGTACAAAAAACACAGTTAAAACAATAATGAAACTGCTCACAACGAGGTCTGTATATGATCTTGAGTGACTGGGTCATGACTTCTGGAAAGAGACATTGTTGTTGAGTCTTTCAAATTTGTTTTATAGCACCATCTGGTTCCATTATATTGGAGAGAAGGCAGACATCTCTAAAGCAAATATTTCCAAAACTCTGCAACTCACACCAACCTATCAAGATGGATAAATAGCACTACAGGTATGAGGGAAAATATGTATTTTGGATTTTGGGGTGAACTATTCCTTTAAAGAGGGTCCATGCTGAGCATGGAAATTCCAAATGGATGAATGCAGACACCTGAAAGTAGTCCAGACAGACATGCTGGATAGTGGTCACATTGTGGGATGCAGCAGACACAGACAAAATTTGATCAGCGTTTCATTAGACAGGAATCAGAGCTCTCGCCAGTGGACCAAATGAAAAGCAGCATGGGTGGGTATGACCTGCCAAAATGAAAATATCTGTTCATTTTCTTATTTTGCTGAGAGAGAGAGAAAAAGTAAAGTAAATTGCAGACTTCAAAGTGTAATATGACTGTTCCTTTTGTTTTTTTACATATGAATGAGGGATGATAAATTTTAAAGTTGAACTCATGAAGAATCATCAAGAATACAGGATACGTTCACAACTAATGAAAATGTTTCACATTTTCTACAACTGGTGGGAAAATTCCTCACATTTTAACAGTTTTATATCATCAAAATAATGTGAATTGTTTTGGCATCCAACTTTATTTTTTTGGTTTCACCACTCTCATTAGCAATTAGCCTAGCATTTACCTGCAAGATATTTCTACGCGAGGTTGTGGTTGTGGCTGTGTTCCAGGGCGAGAACATGCTAAGTTTTCCCTAAGTAGTATACAAAAGCTCACAATGTGATTGATTCTATATATTGTAGATTTTTTTTCATTAATCAGCGCTATTGGTCAGTTTGTCTGTGGGTTTCACAAATATTTAGCTGTATAAAAGTATTAAAAAAAAAGCTATTGACTTTGACTAAGCGCCATTCAATTAGTTTAAAACCAGGGTTTTTTTTCCTGAAAAGTAACAGTTTTGGATATACAAGGTTTGCAGACAGCAACTATATATAAGTTGGCTACCAGTAAGAAAAGGACAAATGTAGTAGTAACATACTTAAGAGCATAACTCAACTTACGTAACTACATAATTAATGTACTTATTTTAACCCAGACCATATTTTTTCCCAAATCTAACCAAGTAGTTTTTGTGCCATAGCTAACCGAACTGCAATCGTTTCACAATTTTAACTATGTGAAGTTCTTAACTACTTAACTTACGTTTATCATATACGTAAGCTCCAGACACATACAATACATGGGTGCAAACAATGCACCAATGAACAAGCTCCGTTCTTAGCATGTCGTCTGCGACAGATAAACCTCTTCTAAGGTGCTGGTGGAGACCAAAACAAAGGCAAATAGCGAGTGAACACTGCACTTAAACTCGCCAGATGAACAGACACACAATTTCAAATTAATGCCAATGTATCTCTGAGCTTTTTAGCCTTTTTTTGTTTTATAGCATGTTACCGATCAGTCACAGCATTCTCATGAACCCTATTTCCAGCAGCAGAACAGCTATTTTGTGTAAAAAACACTCTGATAAACCAGCTGTGTCACCGCTCGGCACCAAACAGTATAAGTAAAAGTTATCAATTAGCATATGAAGACAGTTGAATGTCTACCAGCTTCAAAACCAATAATTTTCTCTGCTGTTGGTGGAGACCAGAACAAAGCCAAAGGAGAGTAGTGTACCAACTTCATGTTATAGGCTACCATGGTGTTAAAATTGACCATTATTAGATCATGTACATTCGCTATCTACACTATTGAACTCTACTGTACTTTTTTTTAAAAAAGTTTCATGTCAGTCAGGACATAATTTTTTGTTAAATTATAATAAAGTTTTTGTTTATAATTATTCTTTAAAAAAGAAAGAAAAAACTGCATGTGTGCAGTAATTGGAAAGATACACAGTTTCAAATGACTACAAATGTTGCTTCATGTCTGCTGGACTAGTAAATCGGTGCTTGGTTTCCACCATGTGAGTCGTAAAAACTTTATAAGGTAAATAAAAGGACATTTAGCATTTTGTGCTGTTTGGTGTTTGTCTCATTTAGAAGATAAAAAATACAACAAAACAAAACTTAATTTTCTACGGTCGTAAATCAGTTGGAGAATGGAACATTTAGCGGCACATGCTTCATAATTTTCAAGGAAGTGCTCTACAAGTGGAGCAGATAGATAATCAATTGAACATTTCCTGAACTGCTTGGATGACTTTCCCTTCTCTTTTATCAGCTCCCTGTATCAAAGGCACCTCTTGGCTTCTCTGCAGCCAAAATTCAATTGAGACTTGGAATGAACTTAGATTTTGAGAATAACACGAGTCTGAAATGAAAGCTTATTAAAGGAAATTCATGTCTTTTCCTGTACCGCATGTGGTTATATATTACATTATTCCTCATGGTGAAAAGAAACCATATTGTTCTTTGATTACTGTATCACTGGTTTGACATTTAAGCTCTTGGCAGAGAAAATGCACTATGTGTTGAAGCATTTTGTAGCATGTAGGGCTAATTATTACTACATTCCTCAAGGAACACACACACAGGGGTAAAGTTATACATGAAGAGCTCTATTGTGCTATGTCAGGGCATTTCTAATTAATAGTATCCTGTATTCTGCCTTATTAGCAGAAGTCTAAAGCTGTTCTCTTGGCCTGTGGGGGGTAGTCCAGCTGTTTGTTGTTAGAGCCAGGACACCCAGAGCCCTCCCTGTGTTTATCACAGCGCGGCGCTGAAGTGAACTTTCCGTCAACACTACACCCCCCTGTCCCTGTTCCCCCTCCTCCACTCCCTGAAGAGCAGTTTCCTCTTTCAGGTGTCATCGGTCAATGACAGTCTCCTTTCTCTGCAGAGGTTAAAAACGAGGGCACGCAATAAACCTGAGCTTGAACTTGAAGGTCGGCGCTCGTCGGTGTCCCACGGCATGACGGAGATGGGTGAGAGGTCGTGTTTACATAGCTGACGGTTATTAATCAAGTCCTCTTGGGTCACACCCGTACAACCGCTTGATGTCTGGGATACGAATAAAGCAGTTTCAGAGATGTGTTTATTGTTTTGCACTAAAAGGGGTAGTTTGGATTATTTGATGTGGGGTTACACCAACTCCCGTGTTCTGCAATGATTTCGCCTGTGGAATCTGGGTGGTTTGGAGAGCAGGGTTGAAATGATAATCGGTTTCGTGTCAAACTGCCGTAAAATCCCAGATGATTAGTATTGCTGTTTCAGATTTGATTACCATGTTTTGAAAAACTCACAGTAAATACTCCAGCATCAACCAAAGTTAGCAATAGTCTCGCAGATGCAAGCGTAGCATGCAACATGGGTTTATTTTGCATCTGCGAAAAAACATCGACATCACAAAGGTCATGATGTCCTTTTCCAATATAATCGTTGGTGAAATGATGTCAGTGTGTTATCAGAACTTTTGGAATCACTTTAGCACATTTTAACAATATTAACGACGATGTTGCGATAAAAATGATAACTGGGATAATTTTGGTCACTGTAATCGTGATATGAAATTTTCATCTTTTATGAAGATTTGCCATGAATAACTGTGGGTCCCCATTAAAAAAGGCTGACTGATGACAAAGTAAAGCAGTGAAAATATTCTAAATATAGCGTACACTTAAACTGTTGATGTTGATTTTTTAAGGTGGACCTATTTGAAGTGGCTAATATAATAATAATAATAATACCTCAGGCCCTGTTTAGAGATATATAGCGCATGGTCTAATGTGCATGGCGCACGTACGCTTATGGCCATCCTATTTAAATGGCGAATAATCTGGGCGCAAAGTAAGCCCCAAGATGCAAAGGGGTTGTATTTAGTCTCTTAATTAATCATAGGAGTGTTTTGGGCATAACATGGAAAAAAACCCAATCATAATGTCAGCTCCCACTCCCTTTAAGACCCACGTGCGCCTGCTGCTGCACATTGCTATTCAAATGACAGCTTCTGCAAGTTGAAGAAGCGAATGGAAATGCTGGAACTTGTGATTAACAGCGGAAGGGCTGCAGGTAGGTGAAACAAGATGGAGCGTCTCCCCCTGTCCTAACTGTGTGTGTGCGCACACTTTTATGCATGATCAGGGGCACCGAAGGATGACTGCAGTGACATTAAGGCACACACGGAAATGTTACTACATTAATTACTGAAAAAAAAAATCCTGAACACTTGTACATCAGTACAACACAATCACCTGGAAAGCTTGAGCCTCTCAAGATCATTTACACGCTGAAATGTCACTGCAGCAAATATTGTTAATATTTAAGAATATTTAAAGTATTTATAATATTTAAGAACAGGGCATTCATTACGAGATCCTGATGATTCTGTAGGATTTAAACAATCAATGAAGTTACAGCTGCTGTGCATAAATGGCACAGTGTATCCTTCTTATGTGCACGCAGATGCATCCTGTTTCACACACCTGCATCAGATGTTGATTTTTATGACCTGTGGATTACCTGCAGTGTGCTAGAACCACAGTGTTCATGTGTTGTGAACCTGCCTATGGAGACACATCTCATTATCTGAATAATGCCTTCTTTAAATAGCAGAAAAATACTGTGCTAGTGACTTTAGACGAGGTTGTTGTCTGTTTGTCTGTGTTTGGTCAATGTCATCTTCATTTTCTGATGCGCCTGACCACACCTCTTTTCATGGCCAGCCCCACACAGGCACACAGATGGATATACATTTGCTTCCAATACAATGTGGGTGCTTGGTGAAAAAATGACAACTGTGTTTGTCAGAAAATAGCAATGACAGTGGCGCTTTGTAGGCGATGATAGAGCCCCTTGTCTTGTTGACCCTGTTCACAGCAGTACATGCTAGTGCCCCTCTCTGCTTGGGGGCATGTTGACCAGCATCTACACAGACTATCGATAAGTACCTCATAGAGCCCCACTTCAAATAATCTGAACTATGCCTTTAATCCAAAGAGCAATGGCCGTAACATTTAGAGGGTAGTTAAGCTTTCCTTAGCAAGCAAAGTGCAAAGAAACCCCCAAAGTCAAACAAACGAGGGTATTAAAAGTGGAGGGAAATATACATGGAGGCCAGTCCAACATGGGTGGGTGGCATAAGTTTATAAGATATTTCGTGTGTGTTGTATTTCTGTGATGTCAGCATACCTCCAGACCAGAGAGAGGGAGCGCGGGGCAGCGGTTCAACGTGAAAATGAGCCCGCTTGGCAGCGCGAGTTTTTGAAGGCTGTTCAAGAACAACAGTAAGGCAGCAGCAGCAGAATGTCCCACACATCCCTCGAGTGTGTCCTTTCCACACTATTTAAAGGAGGAGGAGGAATGCCGCGGCCGCACCTGCTCCGCACAATGCTGCAGGCAGCTCTTGTGTGGAGGCAGATAAATGTTCCGCTAAAACCCTCCTCTCCCCTCCGCTCTCAGGCGCCATGTGGAGAGCATGAAAAGGCTGCGAGATTATGCCTCCCCTGGGCCTGCCTTTAGAGGGCCAGGGGTTAGAGGCATACAGAGAAGAAGTCTGCAGGCGTGCCGATAAAATGAAAAGTGAGTTTTAAACTTGCACACTTAGGACACATGCACTTGGGTATGCTCTCTAGAAATCCCTGGACTGTATAAACAGATACACCTGGAGTCCAGAGGACAGTAAAACTGAAGACGCTTTAAGTGATTTTATGTCTCCACTCTCCATCTTTTCTTTGGAGCACAAACAGAAGATGGGAGACTGAATGAAGCCATCCCTCTCTTGTGCGCCTTGCAAAACATGTCCGTCATTTCATGAACAAACAGCGGAGTGTTTGCTTCTTCCTCCAGATGGTTAGACTTTCCTCCCCCTCGTTCCTTTTTGTTCCTCTCACCGTGCTTCCTATTGTCCAACCCCTCTGGCCCACAGAGCTCTATAGGCTACAGTGACAGATTTAGACTCCCTCTACCTTCTGGCGTAAAACTCTGAACTAAAAGTGACACTTTTAGATGATCCCACAACACAAAGACTTTCCTGCGCTAATCAACTCCTGTTGAAGGCTCGACTTGCATCGGAGTCTCAGCCCCGGCTCTGTTCTCGCGCACAATCCAAAGAAATCACAGACATGTTATGCAACACGCCCACACATCTTAGGTTTCATACCGATGACTGCATTTTTTAAACTGACTTCTGCTGGGGTGATGATGGAAAGTTGAAAAGGGGAGTTCCAGGATGAGAAAATTGTACATCAACAAACACTAAAAAACAGTAAAAAGGAAATCAAATTAATGCGTATTAACTTGTCCTTTCAACACTTAATTTATTTTTGACTGATACAACAAGCAAGGAATCAAGTGTTAAAGGTCAATAAATGGGTGTTCTGAGTTTGTAACTCCACAGAAATGTGTGTTATTAACCACCCAGCCAAATTTAGATGATTAAAAAAAATCGCTAACAACCTGAAAATGACCTGAAACATGGATGCTTCATCTAGCAGCTTTATTGGACATATCTAGACATGTTTGAGCCTCTGGATCCAGAGAACGGTGACAGGATGGTATTTTCTTTTCTTCTGTGTTGGGTTGTTGGAACTGAAGTGAGCTGAAGTGAACTGCTGGGCTGATTTGGACTGAGAGAGTCTCTGAAGGTATGTTTGTAACCGTTAGAAAGGATGAGTGGAGGAGGACACAGTGTCATTCGTGTATCAGTTTGTGGGGCTTATATAGTGTTGGGGAATCATGGCTCCAGCACGTCACCGAGCCATGTTTCAGGTCCACCCAAAAAATCCTGAACACAGAAATTATGAACAGTTTAATGGTTTAATGCCACAATTCAGTACTAGATACTTCTCAGTCTTTTCATGTTTTCAGTAACTATCTTCGAACATGTATAATGTGTTTAGAAGAAAACCTTTCCACAGACTTGAATTAGTGAGTTAAAAGGCTGAATTAAATTCCCAAATGGACGTGTACATGGACAGCTGCAGACACCACGGATGCCTATTAAACGCCTGTTTATGCTACTTTCTAGAGTCCACGTTCCTCACATGCACAGTATATCAGTTCCTGTAGTGGCCCCATGGACAAGTCCGTGGACAAGTCAGCATGGTCACAACAAATTGGAGGCACCTGGATAGCCGCACAGAACCTTCATGAAATTTACACCACGCAGCCCTTAGTGGACCTTCCCGCTCTCACGGACACTTAAAGTATAACAGCTTTAGAGATGCTGCTAGACAGATTTTGTCTGGCTAGCTTATTTCACCTGTTTCCAGTCATATGCTAAACTAAGCTAACTAGCAGCCAACACAGTCTCACAGCATTTTGTGAAATGGTTACAAAGTTTAATCTATAGATTTGTTTACAAGGACACAAATTTTCAATTTTTTCGTCAACCGCCGCTCTCGTTCCGTGGTCAAGTTAGAAATAATAAATATGAAACATCTGGTCACACTTTCAAAATAAAATTGCCAAGAAACATTTCAGTTACAGTCACAGTTTGGTTAGGTTTAGGTACCAGAACTATTTGGTTAGGTCAGTGATTCCCAAACTTTTTCCAGTATGCCCCCCTTTCGGAAGCCAATAAAAGTTCAAGCCCCCCACCACAAAATTTTCAATCAATTGTAAACAATAACTGGGGATGGAACTGATAAAAAAAAGAATTCAAAAGTTAAATTTTAGCAAAATAAAGGTCAGCTGGATAGAAACAGCAAATTCATTTGTTTATTCCCCCTACATAGATCATATTCATTCAGCTTTGTTTCACTCTTTTTTTTCCCCTGGTCTTTCGCGCCCCCCTTGCAGTGGCTCTGCGCCCCCCCAAGGGGGCCCGCCCCCCAGTTTGGGAACCACTGGGTTAGGTTAAGGAAAAGATCATGGTTTGGTTTAAAATACTTTTTTCCTACTTCCTGAAAACAATCAGCATTGACTATTGGTTTATACGGGAAACAAACCCCAGTCTACTTTATGAAAGTCCTGTGTTTTACGTATTCGCACCGAACCTCAGGACTTTGTCGCTCTAAATGCTACATTCATCCTTAAAAATTGGAAAATTGGTCTCCCTTTATATGAATTTGTACATTAAATTTTGTGACTACTTAAAGAATTGCCATGATACTGCCCTTATTTACCATATAGAATGGGAGTGGTATCAATCTTATCATCTAGCTCTAGTGCAGTGGTCCCCAAACTGGGGGGCGGGCCCCCCTGGGGGGGCGCGGAGCCACTGCAAGGGGGGCGCGAAAGACCAGGGGAGAAAAAAAGAGTGAAACAAAGCTGAATGAATATGATCTATGTAGGGGGAATAAACAAATGAGTTTGCTGTTTCTATCCAGCTGACCTTTATTTTGCTAAAATTTAACTTTTGAATTCTTTTTTTTATCAGTTCCATCCCCAGTTATTGTTTACAATTGATTGAAAATTTTGTGGTGGGGGGCTTGAACTTTTATTGGCTTCCGAAAGGGGGGCATACTGGAAAAAGTTTGGGAATCACTGCTCTAGTGAATGAAGTGAATAAGTGTTGTTCCAAAAATGTAAACCAATTCCTTTAAAAGTTCAGACTAAATAAATATTCTAAGGGGTGCGTTGATGCCAGGAAAAATGGGTTAGGACTCATACTAGGTGCTTAAATAGCATAGCAGGGTTTGATTTTAACTTTTTTTTTTCTGATATGCCTGCTCGGCCAAGTGGGTCAGACAAATCTATTGCTACTCACTTCTGTTCCAACAACCCGGCAAAGGAGTATAAAAAAAGAATACCATCCTGTCACTGTCCTCTGGCTCTGGTGGCTCAAACATGTCTGGACATGTCCAATAAAGCTAAAGGTTGTAGTGGTGTTTGACACTGAGGCACTGAGTGGACATGCCCCCAGCGTTTCAAAGCAGAGAAAACTAATGATTTTGAGACCTAATTTTATATACTTAATGATTTCTTTAATCTTTCAAATTTGGGTGGTTAATAACATGTTTGAGACAAACTCAAAACACATAATTATTGTTGCTTTACAGTATCTTTGATTCCTTTTACCACTTGCCCGATCAGGAAAGGGAGTTGCTAGATTTACGAGCCCTAGACCTGGCAATCATTACTGTCGAGCCCTGATAAGGATGCATAAGCATAGACTATCTCAACCTTTATTATCACTGTGCTTAAGTGGAATCCGCAGGACAGAAGCAGTGCCAGCTCTTGCCCACCCCCCAGCTCCGTAACTCTGTATCTCTGGGATTCAGAGGCATCAAGGTAATCTCATTACTTGTCACAGCAGTTTAGAAATAAGCCGCAGGGATAAAGTTACAGTCGACCACTTCAACAGACCCCTTGACACACCGCTGCATGTCTAAACCCACCCATATGATCCGAGACACTGAGACCGTGTGTTGAAAGAGTAATGACTTAATTGAGCTGTAATTCAGAGCCACACAGTTCATAAGCAAGATGTAGAGGAGGACATAAAAAGCACTGCTTCTCACTCAAATCTTGAAAACACAACACCTCAACTGGCACCTTTCTCTGGAACTAGCCGTGTCCTCGGATGAGACGTGACTGAGCAAGCATTGAGGCTTTCAGGGGGGAATATTCATGGAGCTCGGTTGCTAAGATCCATAGGACGGGGGTGCCTATGTGGTATTGTTCATTTGGGAGCAGACTGAAAGAAGTGAGCAGAGATTGATGAGAACGGTCAGTCTGTTGAGGTTCTCACTCAATGGAGCTTTCTCTTGACAAGTCAGAGCCTTTGTGGTGTTGAATTATTTGCCATTAGGGTATCAATGGAGGGGCAGTGAAAAGACTTTGGAACGCAGTCTGCATAGATTAGTGGAGTTTAGGGTTAAAGGGAGGGGATTGTGGTTATAAAATTTGTTATTTAGAACCACCTAACGCCAGGTAGTCAAGAGGACTTCAATCATATGGGTCTGGTTGTGTGTGATTGTGTCTTACACTCTTAAAAATAAAGGTACTAACTAGATCCATAAACGGTTTTTCTGCTTGTCCCCACAGGAGAACCCTTTTTGGTTCCTGTTAGAACCTTTTATAAAGATTTCACTAGGAAGAGAGTTCTACCTAGAACCCAACATAAAGGATTATACCAACAGTAGAACCACCTGTGAAGGGTTTCACCCAGAACCCCCTATGAGAGGTTCTCTAGAGAACTTTTTTATATTCCTAGGGTTTTACCAAGAACACGCACTGGGGGGTTTATTGAGAATTTTTTTTATATTTCAAGGGATTTATCTAAAAGATAAAGATAAAGATACCAAGAATCTTTTTATATTCCGAGGGATTTATCTAGAACAAACTCAGGGGATTCTACCAAGAACCGTTTTTTTTATATTCCAAGGGTTTTACCTAATATATTTGCAGGATTCTACTGAGAACCTTTTTATATACCAATGGTTTTATCAAGACCAAACTCAGAGGGTTCTGCCAAGAATCTTTTTATATTCCGAGGGATTTATCTAGAACAAACTCAGAGGGATTTTACAGAGAACCTTTCTATATTCCAAGGGTTTTACCTAGAAGATACACAGGGGATTCTATCAAGAACATTTGTATATGCCAAAGGTTTTTATTTAGTACACATTAAGGGGGTTCTACAGAGAGCCTATTCATATTCCAAAGTTTTTATCTGGGGTTCTTCAAGGATTGCTAAAATTCTTGAAGAGCTCTTTCAACTAAAAATGGTTCTTTGGATGAAAAGTGTTCTTAATGGAACTCTGATAAACCTTTGCTGCAAAAAAGCAAATGGTTGTGGGGTAGAACCTCAGTCATTCAGACAGAACCCTTTTGGAACCCTTATTTCTAAGAGTGTGGGTCTGGTCGTGTGTGACTGAGTCGTAGAGATCATAATAACAGCATTAGGGTGGATGTTACAACCATTTAGAGACATCTGCTACCTAAGAAATCCAGACCTGCAGACACTGATTATATGGTTGGAGCAGGGACAACAGACACAGAGATAAACATTAAACCAATGGCTTTGTACTTTAGAAGTCCAATTACACCCTTACTTCCATCGAAATGAATAGTTCCCAACAGTAGCGGAGCTCAGGCAGGACCGGCCCGCCACACACGATGCCTGTTAAATAAACTAAGACACAACAAGGCTGAAAATTGGGATAGTAAACCACATCAAGCCTTCATAAGTGGCATGGCAGGGTTTTCCAGGCATGAGGCCAGAAGTAAACAAAGTCATTTTATTCTCAGAGGAATTATAATTCATTACGGTTCATTCTGGCCACAAAGGCCTCCCTAATGCAATAACCTGCCAAAACAAGCCGCTCTTTCTCATGACATGATGAACAGCCAGACACTTGTTTTGCTCAGCGTTTGACAGCTGATTGGACCTAATGAAGAGGTAAAAAAGGTCTTTGTCTAGGCTGTGCACTCCGTCTGTGACCCTGGGGCAGAATTTCCTTTGATGTATCAACGTGATGCGGATGTAACATCGCAGGAAATGTCCAAAAAAGTTGTTCCAACTGAAGCAATTTCCCTTTCCAGTGGGGCACTATCCAGGATTTTACTAATTCTGAGGTCACAATTGCACTGCCACTTGAAAACTCTGACCAAACACCAAAAGGTTCTACTCTCTAAACTCTTAAAATATTATAGTTTTCTGTTCACTGACTGTGTATTGCCTGTTAATTGTATTTTCTGTAGTTCTCATGAAAAAGAGGACATGACCTCAATGAACTCAGTGGCTCTGCATTTCAAACTAGTGTTCAGAGTTTATGTTCAGTATCAGATCAATAATTATGAAATAAAAAAGTCACATGAGCAAATTGTGGAAAACATCTAAATAATAATTTATGCAATGTTTTTAAAGGAGAAATCTGTTTCTGTTTTACTGTAATAAATCATAAAATGACTGTCATATGATATTGAATACTCGCTTCTCAGACACACTGACACATCAGCTGCAGTGTCCTGTGAATTTTCTATTCTGGGCTATAACTTGTGTTACTTTGCCCATTTCACATTAATTAGACTTCCAAGTGACGCTGAATGTCTGCTGATTGCGTTAGTGTCTATTTATGAATCGTAATAAATCATTAATAATCTTTAAGAAGGAGATGATGTTCATAACGGTTAAATTTAGCAATATGTTAATGGAGTTTGGCAGACAGTAATTTCACTTTCAAATTATTTCACTTTACGTCAGCAGTCACATGTCCCCTGCCTCTTAAAGGACCAGTGCATAGAAATTAGTCGCATGTAGCTGTGAGCTTGCAGATTGCAAACACCTCGTCTCACCCTCCCCTTCCAAGTGTGTGTACGAGAACTATGGTAGCCATGAAACTTGCACAAAAGGCCACAGCTAGAGCCTGTGTTTGGTCTGTTCTGGGCTACTGTAGACACATGGTGGTGCAACATGGTGGCCTCCACTGATGAGGACCTGCACACTCTGTAGTTATAAAGGGCTCATTCTAAGGTAACAAAAATACAACACTTCTTATTTTCAAGTGATAATGCATGCATTATGAAAACATAATTCTGAATATTATATTCAATTTCTTCACATCATGTCAAAAAAAAAAAAACCCTGTGAATCTTGCACAACGGAGCTTTAATCTAGCAAGCTGAACAACTGCCACCAGAATTAGTTAGCTAGGGTGACGTCAAAGTAATTCTGAATCAACAAGCTAGCTGAGGCTGTGAGTAAACAGACACTGACATGAACATCTTAAATTTTGAAAGGCTGCACGTGCTGGCTAACTGGTACAACTGGTGCGATACAAATTCCTGCTGGTTTCATGCTATTCTTCTGATTGACAACTAGTGGCAGAAATGTAGCAACATGCAAACAAAGGCAGTGGAAAAAATACTGCAAGCAAAATTATCTTTGCAAATGTTATATGAGGAATTAAATGCACATTTGTTAGACCTCAGGGATACACACAGTGTGTTTTGGCGAGAAACACTGAATGGATTGCAGATATAACTTTTCTTCAATGTACAAGAAAACTCCACAGGGCACTTTTAAGTTAACCACTTCTAGCAACCACTACCAATACCTTACCTCCCAATAAGAAATTAGCTTAACGCTGAATGAGGTGAAACCAAATAGTGATTTACTCTCATTAGCAGGCTAGCATAGCATAAGGGTGGGTGAGGCAAGTTGGTTGCAATTTGCACGCTAAATGCCACTAAATCCTACACACTAGTCCTGTAAATGGCAGTTGTATCAAGATAATCCAGTGTTTATATGAGATTCAGTCCTACCCAGAGGCACTCAGTGACTGAATTCTAAGCTGTGGCAACGTGTCTTGTTATACAACTGTTTTAACATTAACATAGTAGTACTCTGTTGATGCTAAAATGCTACCTGTGACCATCGGCGCCTGAGCAATGGAGCAAGTGGAGCATCTGCACCCCAACTATCAGACTTGGTGCTGTTTTGGATCAAAAATCGTTCATGTTTAATATCAGAAGATAGGTGTGCTCTCTCCAGCACCAAACAGAAATCCACAAACGGGGCTCCTTTGGTAACGGCTGAATAAAATAAAATACCGTCACAGACACGGTAGGCACTGAATTAACAGCATTATGAGATTGTATATATGATCCGCTGAGCAGTACCTACTTTAGTGAGAAATCTTAATTTTTGAAACTGTTTGCCACTCATTCCCACTGTCCTCTCCCACTTAACAGCACAGTTACTGTAAGCGACGGAGGCTGGTACAGTTGAGCTGACAAAATGTAAAGTTTGTACAGAAATACAGTCTATGTTTATGGAATATAGTGATGCTGAATTGACAAGAAGACTGTTGACATATGACACCTTTTATCTTTATGTTTCTAGAGTTGTGTTTCTTCGGACACGTAAGGAGTTGTTAATATGTTATATTTCTTAAAGGGAGTCTGGTGTAATGTTTTCACCAAAGTGCAGGGAGCTCTAGTTAACTCAAGCTGGAAATATGCATATTTTTAAACATTTTTTCACCACAGGAAAAAAAAATCCTCCCCTTGCCTGGCACTAATCTTGCATCTCCACTTTTATCTATAACTAGGCACCCATGCATGTGACCCAGTTCTCCCAGTGCTTTTACCTGTAGTATAGGAGTTCTGATTCCAGCTGGAGGATGTGTCTCTGCAGCGCCGGCACATGACTGGCCTTGGTTTCCAGTTCCTTCACCTTTCCCAGGCCGCTGAGCAGCGCCTGCCTGGCCTCCTCCACCTTCCTCCTCATGGCCACCTGCTCCCTCTTCAGGGCTTTGTTGCAGTCCTCCAGAGCGGCCACAGTCTCTTTAGAGCTCCACAGTTCCTGCTCCAGTCTCTGATTGCACAGCATGGCCTCCTCCACCTGACGGTCTCTGGAGCTCCGCAGCAGCTCGATCTCGTGGATGATGCTCTGCAGGCTCTTCAGGTTGCTGTGGCTGCTGCTTTTCAGGCTCACGCTTTTCTGGGCAGCTTGTTTGTGGTGGGCCTACGAAACAGCCCTCCTCCGGTTTATGTTTGGAGTGGCTTTTCCATAGTCCTACCTGAACACAAGTGCAACAGGTGACTGGAGGAGACAAGATGAAAATATTCTCTAAAACCAATATTGCACCTGCTCAGTCACATTCCAGTGGACTAAGCAGGTGCAATTTTGGCATCTTCTTCTGTGAAGGACTTTTTAATATGGACATTGTAATATCTTTATTATAGATTATTTTGAGCAACATATGCTGCCATCAAGAAGTCTTTTTCAGAGACATCTGTGCTTATTTCAGCAAGACAATGCCAAGACACATTCTGTACGTGTTCAGACATTGTGGCTTTGTAGTTAAAGAGTTCAGGTACTAGACTGACCTGCCTGCAGTCGAAGACCTGTCTCCCACTGAAAATGTGTGATGCATTATGAAGCACAAAATATGACAACAGAGACCCCGGACTGTTGAGCACCTGAAGTCGTAAATCAAGCAAGAATGAGAAAGAATTTCACTTTCAAAACTGCAACAATTAGTGTCCTCAGTTCCCAAACACTGACGAGTGTTGTTTAAAGAAAAGGTGATGTAAGTTAATCAGTTTGAACATTAAATATCTTGTCTTTGTGCTGTATTCATTTTAATATAGGTCAAAAAGTATTTGCGAATCATTGCAGCAGTTATAAGTCATTATTCAGGGATATTGGTTTTCTCACTTTTTAATAGACCATTAATTCTGCAGTTATAAACATTCATTAAATCATTAATTAACAGTTGCAGGTTTCAGCACCACTTTCTAATAAGGCATGCTTTATTAAGGGTTTATACGTTGTAACTAATGTCTTATTAATGTTAATAAAAATGTATTTACATGATATTAATAAGAGAAACATCTGGGTTATCAGGGTTGTAAAATTTCTATCCTACTGTTTAGTCTTCAATAATAAAGTCATTAATGACATCAGTTTCTCACTTTTTAATAATCCATCAAGTTTGCAGTTATAAATGTTATGATAGTGAGTCATTGATAGGGTTGTTCCTAATGCCAGTATTGAAATATCGTTTCATGTAATTTATTAGCTCTGAAACAAGATGCTGGTACTTCCCAGCAGTGTCCTGTGTGCCAGTTTTTTTTAACCTGAGTCAGGCCATACAACAATGATAGCGATCATATCCCATCCATGCAGGGCTAGTAATAGCAGTTGTTCAATAATAATAATATTACACAATAACATAATATAGTATATTTCTTTAACATACTGGTATCTGATTGGTATTCGCTATTGGCAGGTACCTGAATTCAGGTACAGGAATCAGTATTTGGAAGGAAAAAATGGTATTGGAATGTCTCTTGATGTAATGGAATTTTCACTGTCTAACAATTCATTAAAATATGTTGCCTTTTATAAAGGGTTTATAAGTTGTCACTGATGCTTTTATTAATGATCAATAAGTAATTTGCTAATGATGATTAGATCAGTTATAGGCCATGGGTTGCCAGGTTGTGGAAAATCCCTGTAGCTGGTGTTTACTTTCTTTCGGGATGACAGCTGCTTTGTCTTTTTTGTTACCTCTTTATTACAACACCCATCCTGTGAGCTGTTTGACCACTGAGGCTTAAAGCAATATTCCACCCCAGAATGATAACCCACTCAATATGTACTCACCCCTATGCCGATGGGGAGACACCTTGTTTTTAGCCGAAATGTCAACTGTAGCCTCCCAGGTAGCATGTAAACATGGCGTCGATGTATCGCAAGACTTCATATAGCTCGCAATATTTTCACATGTGCATCCATTAAGAGATACACGAAGTCTCGCGATACATCTCGCGAGATATATGAAGTCTCGATGGAGACATTTTGTGTTTGTTTTGTGTTCTTTTTTTTAACATTTTATCCGTGGTCACCATTCACTGCCATTGTACTGGATTTGGCTGCAACCCTGTTTTCTGCTGAAACTCCAGGATTGTTTTGTGAGCTGAAGATCTTCACCCATCCTTTTCTAAACAATACGCAGCCCTAGGTACTGATATATCAGCTGATTATGACTTTTTCTTCTTAAAAAATTGCTAATCAATCAGGGCGCCCCTATAGCTCAGTTGGTAGAGCATGCACCCCATGTACTGTGCACCCCATTTACTGCATGTCATCCCCTCTCTCTCTATCCCATTTCCTGTCATATCTTCAGCTGTCACTATCAAAAATAAAGGCAAAAGCCAAAAAAAAAAAAAAAAAAAACTTTAAAAAATTACTAATCAATTATCAAATTAGTTGGTGATTAATTTATTTGTTGTGGGACAACATATTGCTGATACTGACATAGCTGTGATAGACCAATATTGTGCCGATAGTATCAGTCAACATTCATTATCTCTCTGGCTCCAGAAAGCGCTAATAATCATCTATACAATCTTGCTGCAATACTGTGGTGTTCTGTCAAAAAATATTGTGATATTTAATGTAGTCCATATCAACCAGCCCTACTTGTAACTACTGGCTTTATTTATGGTTAGGAATTATTAGGGCTGCAACTAACGATTATTTTTATATTAAATTTCTCTGTCAATTATTTTCTCAATTAATTGATTGAGAGTTGTTTGTTTTAAAATGTCAGAAAATGGTTAAAAAAAAATGTTTATCAGTGTTTCCCAAAGCTGAAGATGATGTCCTGAAATGTGCTGCTTTACTTACAGTTAAGGCTGAACAATTAATCAAAATATTATTGAAGCTGCAATATGGTCTACTGCGATTTCAAAACGGCAGGATGCGCAATATTTGTTAAAGGCAAAATGTGTGTTAAAACACCATTTTTATGTTCTGGCCGACACATCGTTTTCTAGACTTCAGAAAACATCTTTGTTTACACAGATCCCTGAAAAAAAATAATGCACCATAATTGTTTTAAAATCGTTTTCAATGACAATGAGAATAATGATGTAGAAATGATCCTTCTCTGTAATATCACAAATCATAACGCAATTGCAATATCTGTCAAAATAACTGAAAGTAAATATTTCTTCAAAATCGCTCAGCCCTACTCACAGCCCAAAGATATTAGGTTTATTGTCATAGAGGAGTAAAGAAGTCAAAAAATATGCACATTTAAGAAGCTGAATTCAGATCATCAGTAGATATCGATAATTATTGATGATGTAGATTGTGGCTGAGGACATGTTGTTTACTCCCAGCTGGAAGTGGCTAAGGTGATAAAATGAGTAAAAATCACAATATTTGTAAGGATGATTGATGCTTTCACAAAATATTACAACCAATGAGATTTTCCGATAAATAATCATGAGTAATGTGGATATAATGACTAAGTGGGTAAAGACAAATAATAAAACAGCTAGAACAGGCTGGTAAGTTCAGAAAATAACATCACTTCACTGTAATGCAGCCTTTATAACCAGCACATATCACAATATAACAACATCCAAAATCTATCATGATATGAAATCTCATATCACAGTACGATATATTTATATATTGCCCAGCTCTAGGATTAAGTGATTATCGAAATAGTTGAAGTTAAATTTAATAATCGATTACTTATCAATTAATTGATTAATTGTTGCAACTCTATAAATGATTTTCTAATGCTTTATATATCAGTTATAAGCCAAAAATGTTTGAGTGCTGTGACAAAGGGTGTCTTGGGGTCCCATGCAAGAATGTGCCCTTCAATGTTGGTGAGCAAGGAGCGCCCCTGTTCCCTGATACGAGGACATCTACTGTGCTCAGTGACACTATGTTGGCGTTATCAGGGGCTGTGCAATCCAACTGAAACATATACGCCCTAAAGTTATATTGACAGCTTCATATTCAAAACTTAAACCTAGTTTTGTGAAAGTCTACTTGGCAGAATACTCTTTTGCAACAAGCCCTCTCACCTGCAGAGCCAGACAGCGGGCATCACTGCTCTGAAGTGCGGCTCTCATGTCCTCTATCAGCTCCCTCAAACTCGCATTCTCGTCCTCCAGTTTGGATATTCGGTCCTCCGCCTCCTCCAGCGCCACTATCTCCTCGTAGCACTCCTTTGAGCAGGACCCGAGCCTGCAGCCGGAGGCGTGCCGCCCCTCCGGGGAGCCTCCGCCGCTCGCGCCCGCGGACAGCAGCTTCTCTCGCCGCCTCAGAGGGCTCCTCAGGCGGATCTGAGTCTCTATGTGCTCGCTGTCCTTCCCGACCAGCAGCCGGCCGTTCTCGTACTGACAGCCCGCCTTGGTGCTGAAGTATCCGCACAGTTTGGCGTGGAAGTGCCTGAAGGTGAGCTCGCTGGGTAGATGATCCAAAACCCCTGCGCACTCCGTGTCCTCCGAGTCTTTGTTCAGTCCCAGAACTTCACACAGGATGTTGAAGTCCTCCACCGGGATTTTGCCTCCACCTTGATAGTCCATATGATGGAAGATCTCCTGTAAATACTGATCCAACCCGGTGGCCAAAACTATAATTTCGTTCTCCACACCCCGGTCCAGTCCGTAATGGTAAGCCAGAGTGCTGACTATCCATTGTGTCCTGCGCGCTGGTCTGCTGTACGGATCAATAGAGTCCATAGCATCCATCGTTTCTACTGAGCAGCATCATATTCAGTCAAATCTAACACTTTGTCTCCTCTAACATGTCCCTGTGAGTGTGTGTCCATCCTCTCAGCAGCAGAGACTCTGTGCAGGCTGGCTGGTGGAGCTGAAATGAGGCGTGTGTTAAGAACAGAGCAGATTTGAATTTAGCACTGCCCCCCAAAACCCAAAACCAGGGGTCCCAACCAGGAGCCACTCACACTGTAAAAAACAAAAAGTTGAGAAGACTCAAAATTTCAAGACAACAGACTGCATAGATTTTTCAGCTTTTGGCCCAACTCAACTTTTTAAGTTCTGAAAAAGTTTTATCAACTACTGATCTTTTGTTGAGATGATTAACTTTTCTTCTTTAGATAAACATAAAGCTTTGAATTTTCAAAACAAAATATTGAGTAAATTAATTGAAGTGAAAGTAAATGTTAAAATGTTTCATTTAAAACTATTTAATTTTTTCAGGCACTAAAAATGACAAATCAGTTCTGCAGCTCACTGTGACCATTAAAAAAAATTAAGCCTCTAAAACTCAAAGATCCAAGTTTATCTAAAGAAGAAAATTAAGTTATCTCAACTAAAGATTACAGGTCAGCAAAACTTTTTCAAGTTTATTTAAAAACTTAGGAGTTTGAGTTGGGCTAAACTCAAAAATCTTTTGCAGTGTATTGCCTTGAAAGTTTAAGTCTCAACGTTTTTGTTTGTTTGTTTTGTTTTTTACAATGCTCTCTCTCTCTCTCTCTCTCTCTCTCTCTCTCTCTCCCTCTGTAGTGAGTGTGTGCCTGAGTATAATTTAATTTTTCAGGCACGAAGCTCACTGTGACCAATTTATGAACTTTTTTCAGTTTCTAATACTTTTTATCTAAAGAAGAGAAGTAAATTATCTCAGCTAAAGATTAGAGTTTGAGTTGGACTTAAAACTCAAAAATTTTTGCAGTGCTTTGACTTGAAATTTGATGTCATCTCAACATTTTTTTTACAGTGCACACACACACACACACACACACACACACACACACACACACACACACACACACACACTATAAAGGTCTCATACTGCACTGTGTGCCTGAGTATAATTGCCACCAGGTGTGTAAACTTTTGTCATTCACTTGGGTTAGACCTTGTTAAGATATAAGATGCCCAAGAGACTAATATGCTGTGGAGCAGAGGTACACTGTCTTTTTTCAAGTGGAGAATTTTTACAGCAGGGGTAAAACACAAACAGGGCTTTTTTTTTTTTTTTTTTTTTTTTTTCCACAGTTTGCACCTTGATTTGTCCCTGATGTAGTCTGCATGAATTTGTTTGTATTAAAAGTTGCTCATCTATAGCTCTACATACTGTCTGTATGTTCCTGCTGGGGAAATTGTAACATTTCTCTTTCCTTCATAACTCACAGACTACATTTAATTATGGATGTGACGATACTAAAAACTGAAGGTACAAAAACATGATGATAAAAAAATGCTCAGTATAATATGTATCACAATATTTTTAAAAAACGAGGACTCAAAAAAATGTCCTTTATTATACAATACATTTGACGTTTACAGCATTTTTATTTGTATAAAATTTGATTTATGTTTTAACTTAAAGTGCTTCTGCTCTCCTTTAATAAAATATAATAAAAGTAGCCAGCCATCATCTAAACATGTGCAAAAAGTTGGCACGAATTGTTTTTAGCAATTAAAATTTTAATTATGTAGGCCTATGTACAATTTGCCAAACAAAAACAATACAGCACTCAGTAGCAGTCCTTTTCTAAAATAAATAAAATTAATAGAATAGTTAATCATGTAATATCACAGTAGATATCATCACAGTTTGGTATGGTATAGAGAGGGTTTTTTGCGATATGGTATTCAATGAATTGTTACATCCCTACTTAAAAATACAGTAGCCATCTTGATATAAGAAACATATATGTGCACTAATTAATTATACAATTAATATATTATCACTAATAAGGACAAGACTAATGTGAGGCAGCTCCCCTAGTGGTAACTAAGATTGTACTTGTTTGAATTGCATTAAAAGTAATTTTAAACTTACATTTAGTGAAATATGTTCATTTTCTAACTGAAAAGTACGTCAACAGACAAACATGGTGCTTAGATTGGGCCACGTGGCTCAGGGGCAATTGAAACACAATGTTGCACTTGCCCCCAATCATGCAGCCATTGCATATGTTAACAACACCGATATATTAGGTTGTTCATGTTAATTTTTAACCAATAACCTAGAAATAAAATTCTTTTTTTTTTTTTGGTGAGGTGAAAACATTCTGCTCCTTTTCCACAGGCAGAGAAAAAATGAGCACGTGCAGAGTAAGTGTCATCACTCTAGCTCATTTCTTATTGGAGAAGTGGTGGAGGGGTGTGTTGCAATTGGCCTGCAACACTTGTCCCAGATCTCCCCTATCTTACTCTGCTTAATACAGTGCAAATCTATAGTTTCTATTTTTTTTTATTCATACATATCTAAATTATGTCAGTTGTTTGTTTGTTTGTTTCATTGTGAGTTATAATTTTATTGAAAAAGTAATCAGTGAAAAACTTGCTTGATTTTTTTTCATCTAACCATTATGTAGGCCAAGTAGACCGTAACATATAGTTAACCTCGCTAAACTGTAAATAGCTTAATCTTGTGCTTTCTTGTCAGTTTTTTTTTTTTTTTTTTTTTTTTTCGGTCCACAGTTGTAACACTAATTTTGGATTTGGTAACATTCCTCTCATGACGTTCATGCAAATAAATCCGCTGAAAACTGAACTATAAATCAAAGAAATCCGACTATTCTAGTCCCTTTCTTTCATGGTGTAGAATTCCGATAGTCCGAACACCACGTGAGGGCAGCGACACACCTCACTTCCTTCACTACAGTGGTTGCCATGGCGACGCGGTGCGCTCAGAAATCATATCACCAGGGTGAAGTTTATCTGACAGTGACAGATTGACCTTCTTCAATTTTATAATAAATCAAACGAGTTAGCAGCTCTGGAACGGAAGAGTACAGGTAAAGTGACAAGAGGCAGAGGCATGTTTGACTAACTGACACATTTGGCATACTTTATGAACCCTTCAAGAAGACTTTAAACGTGTAACGGCGGACCAACAGGAGCTGAGGTGAGCGCACAAGAAAAAAAAAAAAAACGTGAATAATGTGTTGCTTCAATATGAAATTAATAATATTAATACTTGTCCGACAAGTTGTAGGCTACAATTTAATTTTGAGATACTTTTTTCACAGCAGCCATATTGATATGAAATATTAGTGCAAACACAGGTGTTACTAATGATACTAATTAAGGTTCTCCATTTAGTGTAGCAGAGCCTTTCCAGTAAGAAAACATGTACCCTGTCTCTGTTTGACCTGAATAACACGAAACCTTCATTACTGTCATTGATGACGCCTGTGTTTACCCTGTTTCATATGAAAATGACTGCTGTGAAAAAGGTCTGTTGATAAATTCATGCAGTTGGGCTATTTATAATATCATTCAGGAGTACTTGTAGCGTTTTGTAAAATTTAAGTTTTTTAACCCCTTAAAAACCCCTGAATCCAAGCATTTAAAACCATTTAATATACTGTGCTGTAATCCATTCATTTATTTATTAATTCACTCCAATGTAGGGTAAACCCATTCCTGCCTGAGTGCTTAAAGGGGCAGTTTGCACAAAAATTCAAAATACATGTTTTTCCCTAGGCCTGTAGTGCTATTTATCCATCTAGATGTTTTTGGTGTGAGCTGCAGAGTTTTGAAGATCAGCCATAGAGATGTATCCAGTATAATGGAGCTAAATGGCACTTGGCTTGTGGCGCTCAAAGTACCAAAAAAAAAAAAAAAAAATTCATTTGAGAAGTTCAAGATAATTCACAAAACTTGTTGTGAGCAGTTTTATGTAGGATCTACTTTTTTCTGCAGTAGAATCTACTGGAACAATTTTAGAATTTCGCAGAAATATTTTCCTTCTACTAAAGAGGAAATTGTTCCAACGTGAAAGTGCTCACAACGAGGTCTGTGGACTATCTTGAGAATAATTTTTGGAAAGAGACTGGTTTTCAAATTTTAGGAGTTTTGAGCACTGCAAGCTGAGTCCCATTAGGTCCCCCTACATAAGAGACAAAACAGACAATATCTCCAAAACAAAATTTTTTTAGATGGATAAAAAACTACTGACCAGGGGAAAAATACATATTTTTTATTTTGAGAAGAGCTGTCCCTTTAATAAAAATCACTTCAAATGCTGCAACACCTCAGAGCAATAATTTTTTCCCATAATAGTCATTGTATCTCAATTTAATGTGGAAATCAATAGGGAAAGTGGTCATTAAAGTCAACCTAATTTGTTAATTAATTGCTTTGGAAATTAAGGTGTTTTTTAGTTTAGTTTTCACTTTTTCAAATGAACTGATAAATTCATTTATCTCTGCTTACCATACCAAACAGAGTATTTTAATAGATTTTTGTTTCAGAGAGGCTATAGAACACTATAATACTTTTTGGGGGGTAAGAATTTAATAACTGTCTCCTGACTATTAGCTTTTACTTTTTCAGGCTACATTGAAATGTTAGCACAAAATTCCCCTGCTGACCTTTGTTCATTTCATTTCTTACAGTGTTCTTCATGGAAAATATCACAGTGGAATCACACTCCCTGGGGGACAAATCAGAGACGGGTAATTCACAGTCAGCCTGTGATGATGGGGAAGTTGCAGATAAAAGACAGGAAGACGTCCTTGAGACTGAGCTGTTGTGCATGGAGCACAGTGTGGAAAATAGGTCAACAGGTTCAGCTGAGGAGTTTACAACTCAAACTGATGACAGCTCCTATTACGTCACATGGACAGTTTACATTGCCCTGGCTGTCCCAAGTGGTAAGTTTGTCCTACAGAATATAAACGATTAACAAGAGCTCCACAGGGACATTGGAAAGTACTCAAACTGGAAGGCAGATGGATGAGATGGTGTAGGGATATGAGTAAAATGTACATCAAATCAGTACTAAGCAAGAAAAAAATGAAAAATTAATTTCCTTCTTGTTCTCACCTATAAATATTTGTCCATTTTTAGGGGAAGAAACTGAAGTCCCTAAAGCTCCTGAAAAAGCCAAGAAAACAAATAAAGATTCATCTACTGTTTTGATGAAAGCACATAAAGCTCAGAGCTTCTATCACATTGAATATAAGTTGCCAGGAGATACAGAGACAGTCAAAATGGACCTGGTGGTATTTGGGCCAGTGGCGAAAATGTACAAAGAAGATGAGTTCAAGGTAACCACGACCTGGTGTGTGTGTGTGTGTGTTTTGTCTGTGTGTGTCCCCCTAATGAACAATTCATGAACATCCTGAATGAACAACAATAACGCAGCTACATTGTCTAGAGTTACAGTACATATCCCATCACTGCACAGGGGTTGTTTTAGTCATCATAGGAATGATAATCTTCAAAACATCCCTCTGTTAAATAAAATTTTGACTGGGTTGCACCAAAAAAGATTAATTCGAACTAAGATTACTTCTAATCAGAGTTGTGCAAAATTAGGTTTTAAATGTGTAAATCCAGATTTAAAATGAGGCAGAGCTCTGTTGCACAATTAAAATTTAGTAATTCCAAGTTTATTGATGCAAACCGAAATTAAATAGTGTTTAATCAATATAGAGATGCTTGCTTGCCTAAATTAAAATAAATAAATACGAAACCTAAAAAAATACATTTAAATGTTGTTGGGACCCAATTATAAGTATGAAAGGGGGGAAAAGTTTTGGTGGCTCTGTATTCCTCAACAACATGTTACATTGTTTTGTAGCAAGCTAAAAAGTTAACAAGATGTTTGCTAGCTAGCTAAAAGGTTAACAAAATGTTACATTATTTGATAGCTAGCTAAAAATTAATAAAAGTTTGCTAGCTAGTGAAAAAATGAACAAAATGTTCCATTGTTTGATAACAAAATGTTACATTGGTTGTGTCAGAAATAATTCACTCGGGGTGGATGTTTAGCTCAGTGGGTAGAGCGTCCGACCCATGTATGGAGACTGTTGGTCCTCTGCAGCGGCCGCTGGTTCGACTCCCGCCTTCGGCACTTTGCTGCGCGTCATACCCCCTCTCTCTGCCCCGTTTCCTGTCTATTCTCTGGCTGTCCTATCTAATAAAGGCAAAAATGCCAAAAAAAATAACTTAAAAAAAAAAGAAAGAAATAATTCACTCATTCATTACTCCCTATGCACTATGTGGGTATTTCTATGTTGTGGTGTCCATAGTGAGCTCACTACATAATGAAGAACAAACAATTTTGGACATTACTCTCTGCGCTGTTTAATTACATATTAGTGACATAGTTAGTGGTTAGTGACCATTGGTTGTACATTACTTTTATGATGCATTGTGGGATACTTTAAGACCACTATATAGGGTCTAATAATAATTCCACTATACATTCAGACAGCACTGCAAAATGGCAAACTCTCTATGTAGTGAACTATAGTAAGAGAAGTGAATGATTTTGGACACAGTGATTGTTTTTGATAGCTAGCTAAAAAGTTAACAAAATGTTACATTGTTTGCTGGCCAGCTAAAACGTTAGCCTATACCCTGCTCAAATTTCTCCTTCTTAGAGAAAACTTGTTGATTGAATGAATAGAACAATATGGCCAAATAATAAAGGATTTTAAAAAAGCATGGTAAGGGAAGAAGACACTGCCTGGCAGCAACTGGCAGACTGCTTTTCAGATCAGCCAGAGTGATAGAAAAAAGAGACATACAGTATGTTAAAACTCACTTGGGTTGAGTTTGACCCTTTTCTCAAGTAACTTGATTATTTTGCTCAATCCATCTCAAAAATGCAGCCACTTTAAAAGTAAAACCTCTTTAAGTGTACTGTAAGTTTAAAGTCAAAAGTGGATCACATTTTAAAATTAGTTTAAAGTTTGGGTGCCACAGAATTCAATATAATCTAGGTTTAGAGTAAAAACTAAACTGAGGCTTAAAGAGAGGGGTTTTTTTTTATTTTAAGCCAATTTTAAAGTTCGGTGCAACATAATTTCAAGTCAAGCCATGATTTAATTGGGTTTAGAAATTAATCCTTTTTGGTGCAACTCAGCCTTAGATTAGTAAGCGCCACTAATACAAAAGTAAATGTGTGGATTTTGTAACAGATTTTGAGAACATGGCAAGAAGGAGATCAGACGTGGGTTGGCTGGAGCCAGGATTTTAACATCAGAGTCAACAGGGACATGTTAATCAGTTTAATCCCTCATAAGATCAAGCTTCAGATATGGAACAATAAAGACAAATTGTCCAGCCAGGCCCGCACTGAAAGACTGAAAACCCTCAGACTGCCACACGATCAGTCTGAAGATGCAATAGACACGTGTGGTGAGCATCAGTTTCAACTTTGCCCAAAATAACCTAAACTTATATTGCGTATTTAGATAAAATGATATAATGAAAATGATGTGTTCTTTCTAAGGTGGTATCAAGATGATGGTAAACAAACTGAGAACCATATGTGAGAGAAAGTCAAGCACATCCATAAAGCACAAAAGTGATATACTGTTTAAAGCCGATGTGGGCTCTGATACAGGTAAATCTACAATTTTTGCCTTATTAATTATGGAATCATAATGGTAAACCACTGGTGTATATTTGCCTAATGTCATGCTGTCATTTAAGCTATGATAGATACATTTTTCATAACCCTTTCCATAGACAGTAACTTGGCTCCTTACACCAAAACAGGATTTCATAAACCCACAATTGATGCTACTGACCTTGAGGATGTCAAACAGACCGGCACTGCCTCAGCTGAAATCAGTCCCATTTGTTTGTTGGCAGGTGAGCCTGAATTAACCTTTTATTCACACAAATGGCCTCTAAAACAGTGTTTTCCAACCTTTTTGGCTTGATCCTTCATTTCTTTCTCTCTATTTCCTCTCTTCCTTCTCTCCACTGGAGGTGGACCTCCCAAGGCTGTCACCACTCTCTCCCTGCGTCTTGCATATTTGGCACCACAGTTACCTGAGGGGCTGAGCTGGCCTCCCTCTCTGGCTCCACACTGTGCAGCGACACAGACAGAGAGGGAGAGTGACTGTGTGCTGCTCTCATCCTCTATTTCATCCTCCTCCTGTTGTCATCTTCAATCACCGGATATGAAAAAACACGGAAAATCTAACCTGCTCTGAAACCTTTAATAACGGATGAAAGTTTCTGAGTTTGTGTGTAGTCTGACACAACGTGATGTTGCATTTATTATTAAAAGTGCAAACATTTTGGACAAAAAATACAGACTTGTTGTGCAAAGACTTTAAGAGCCTACAGTCATGCCAGCAGTTCTGTGAGGCTCTACGCAGTGGTGCTTTGCCCTAAACACTAATGTCAGAATGTGAACATACTCACAATGATAATGTTAACATGCAAACATTAAATATTACCATGTTAGTTTGGCATGTTAGCATGGTAACATTTTCTAATTAGCACTTAAAGCAAAGTACAGCTGAGGTTGGTGGGAATTTCATTAGTTTTGCAGGTATTGAACAAATAGAAAGTTCGACTTGATGACAGTGCTGGATGAAAGGTCAGAGCATCCCAAAAATTAGTGCTACTCAGCCTACGGGGGACAATTACTGTATGAAATTTCATGGCAATCCAAATAGTTATTGAGACATTTCACTAAAACTAAAAATGTCCATAGCACTAGAGGATCACCAAAATCATTAGAATTCATCCTCCCATGACTTTGAATATCTTCATGGAGATCTATCCAATATTTGTTTCGATATTTCAATCTGGGCCATTTGCAAAACTAAAATGATTGTAAGATTTAACACTAGAACCGCCAAGCGGGTCATTTTGACCCTCCTGGCATTTTCAAATGCACATAACTCTAGTAAAATAAATTTCCTACATCTGTCAGCTCATGACTTTTCCTAATATTGATTTATTAATCCTGTAGTGAATTATGAGGGGTGTGGGATTAAAGAAAAAAAAAAAAAAAGACCATTTATACCTAGAACCGCTGAGGGGGGTCATTTTTACCCCCATAGAAACAGCTGCACAGGCTGCGCTCTACATTCGCGCCATGCCAGGTTGCTTAGCAACGCCCATTGTTTACTCAAGACGTTTCATTCATTATGAGACTGCGCAGCAACCTATGCTTGCTATAAGCTATACCTAGCTTACTAAAAGACAAGAAAGCAAGAAACAGGCCAGAAGTGCAAGTGTCAGAGACTCTGACAGCTTCAGGACCTCAGTGAGGAGGGAGAATCTGATGAGGGAGAAATATCGCTGTGACTGATCCGTCATTTTCACCCAATCAATCGTCTTCATCTGAGGAGGAGAGCCTTCACCCACTAAAAAGTAAAAGGCTTTGACCGGTAGGATCTCGTCTATAGCATAAACTAAATATCACAATATTATGTAGCTAATAATTACCGTCAATAGAGTGAGCAGCCCCTGTGTGTATCAGGAGAGAGAGAGAGAGCGAGCTAGCCCTGTGTGTGGTGAAGAGAGGGAGACAGGTGCGTCTTTTTCTCTGGAGGCTCCAATTCTGTTTAGTTTTGACTTTGTCTGTCTGCAGCTAAATAAAACATAATTGTAAATGATAAACTAGGTTATTTTCTCAAGTTTTATTTATTATTCAAACTTAACAACTTCTATAAATTACCTCTTTTGCTTTGAAGATGCTGTTGCTGGTTAGTGGGTAAAAATGACCCCACCTGGCGGTTCTAGGGAGTACTGGAATGTTGGCGGTTCTAGTGTTAAAACTTCAGACACTATGTTAACCATGAAAGAAAACACTTTGTACTCTGCTATTTTTCTGATTTCCAGGTGAGACCTCATTGACTGAACGCTTCCCGGTCTGTTCATCTGGTGTGTTTGAGGTCATGTGTAACATCTCTCTGGACACACCACTAATATCTGACCAACTGAAGGCTGAACTCAATCCACTGGTCATCACAATTTTGTCAGCCTCCTCTATGCCTTCATCCCCAGTCCCTTTCCACATCCTACAGGTGTGACTTCCATCCAACTTAGTGTTCATTAACAATGTCACAGTTGTGCTGAATACAATACATCCTCATTCACTATTTAGTTTTAAAGAGTTGATAAAAGTTGATTTGCCAGTTTTTTGACAATTTATTTCAATTTTCGTTTTCTCAGGAAAAATGTGCACCTGTGTATTGCCAGTACAAGTTCCATAATCTGAGCATGCACAGAACAAACTATCACAAGCATGGCACCAACATCTACTTCAGAGATGTGAATGTGATCCTTACTGGGTTGATGCCTCTTGAAGAGCTCAAAGAGTTCCTCTCCGGTCCACCTCTGGAGATCGAGGTTCATGATCGTGACAGAAAGTTAGAAGAAACAGCAAAAACTCCAGCAATGTCTGGCACGGGGTCAGATCATAATATCCTATTAAAACAGAGGACAGCAGTCTTTAACTCACATGGAATTGCAAGCCTGAATCTCTCTGAGCTGCTGCTTGGGAGGAAAAGCCTAAAGGTGCACTTACCAATCAAGTGCTGCCCTCCACCGCTGGACAGGAATGGAAATGCATGGAACGAAGAGCTGACAGACTCAGCAACTAGCAGAGAACCAATGCCACAAGGCCATTATCTTGCTGCCAATTCTCAACTCAAAGTCAAGGTTGAGATAGCTTGTCCACTTAATAATGTAAGCTGTGAAGTGGAGTCCTGTGATGGTCCGTTTGGGCGCATCATCTACCTCATTGATTACAACAACATTTCTGTGATGACCAAGCTGAGGTCAGAGATCGTCAGAATCAATGCATCAGCTTTCCATCTGGAGCCACGCTCACTGGAAAATACAAAGAAAGCCCTATCAAATTACTTAATTAATTTCAAGCACGAGACCAAGGATCTGGATTTTGTTACAGGATTCCACGTGCTAGATAAGAAGACGCACATCTTTGTTCTTGAAGGGCTGAAACATAAAGCAGTGAGAAGACTTTGGGAGGCTGTTCCTATGAAGTAAGCAGCCCATGAACACTGTCTTGGCCTAATAACCCATGCTAACAGATTTCAGCTGTACTGTCTACTTGGTTTGAGTGTTTAAATTCCAATGAGAGTCCTGCAGTCTGTGTGATGTTTTGCAGGCTAAGTGGGAGTGAGGAGGAGCAGGTGATTGTCCTGTACAACTCAAACCTGGCATTCTTCAAGCGCATCTATGACTCATTAGATATGAGCCTGAATCCGATCCATTTACAAAAGCCACTAGAGACCATCATGAGACAGCCTCTGATCTACATTAGAGGCTGGTGCCCCCATCTCTTCTTCCAAGCTTTGTCAAGGTACCCATATAGTCAGATTGCAGTGACCTTAAAGGACCATCCCTGTGTTTTGCATGTTTTACTCCATTTACAACAAATCTTGAATGCTGTACATCACAGCAAACTATGCTGCAACGTTTAAAGCAGCATTCAGTGACATATTGTCACTATATAAATTGTTGCATGTGTTAGCAAACCATTACCTATTTACACAACAAACTAGTGTTCTTCATGGAGTCTACTCAGTTACAAAAATACAGCTGTTGAGTAGAGCTTGGATCAAAACATGTTGCCGTAGTTTAAAAATCATGTAGTTAAAGTATGCCTGGTTTGTAGTTAAGCAGATAAAACTTGTAAAAACATTGGTATGATCCTTTAAACTCTTCATAAATGTATTGGAAGTTGACCATATACATGAAAGACCATGTATGCATGGCTGGCTTATTGAACAGGCCTGCAGGACACGGGCCAGAGTGTCCGTTTGAAGTGACCATTACCATATCTCTGTGAAAGTCAATCATTCAACTATAATAAGACACAAAATGACTACAGAGACAAAACTATTGCAAAAGACACAAAACAACTACAATGACACAAAACTACCACAAAGGGACAAAAAAACGACTGTTAGGATTCATGAAAGTACCAGAAAGAGACACAAAACTATCACAAAGAGAGATAAAACGACTACAGAGACACAAAGTATTACAAATTGACATAAGGAGACATGAAACAACTGTTAGGAGAGACATGAAATTGCCAGAAAGAGACTAAACTATCACAAAGGGACACAAAAGTACTACAAAGAGACAAAATTACCAGAAAGAGACACAAAATAACTGTTAGGAGACACAGAACTACCAGAAAGAGACATAAAACTACCACACAGAGTACCCAAAGCTTTTACATGTTGTGTCCAGGGGCCTGTTGTCTCATAATCTGTCCATGCATGTATATTTTTGGATAAAATGTGTAATAAATGGCATAATAAAGTTCACCATTGTAACTATTTAGGAAATTCTGAGAAGTAATTGTATTTTTGGTTTGGTTTAGGTTAAGCCAGCTTTGTCAAATAAGGCAGCTCAAAGATGTGGTGCAGTACAACCTCTTCCCCTCAGCTGACATGATTCTCAGCTTGACAGCACGTGGCTCAGACAAGTGTACTGAGCAGAACGAGGGAAGCATCGCTGCAGACACTGAAGTGGATGTGCCCTCTCTGCCTGTCCGAATGAAAAGACACGCCCCGCTAGACACTCACAACACAGAATACATGAAGCATCTGCCTTTCAAACAGTGCAAGGACTTCATTCAGGTTGGTAGCCTTGAATTATTCTGAGTAGAGTCGGAGATATTACCAGAGCAACTCATGTCTGGCATATTTTCCAGGACAACATTAAAAAGGTCCAAGAGAAAAGTGAGCAGATACAGAAGCCAGAGGTTGCTGTGTTAAGGATGGAACAGTCTGCAGCCAGGCCAGCACACAACTACAGCATACAAACCTTCAACTCACATGCACAAGCCATGCAGCTGCTCTGCAAACAGATGGCCCAGGTTTGATCAATGTGTACAATGTGGTGTACCTTAATATATCAGGGTATGGCTTGGTGGTTAAGTGGGCAGCACTACCACCTTTAACTAAGAAACAGGACTGATTTCTAGTTGTTTGTCCTTGTGGGTAGCCACATGATGTGATAACTCTAATAACAGTGCCTGAGTAACGTTATAAGCCTAGTTTCATACTCAACCGAACACAACAGGTTCAGCCAGCAACGCACTGGCCAGCATGGAACATCAGAGCAATATAAATGGTGGTACATTCACTCACTGACGTACATACTAGCTAGCTTGGGAAAAGTGAATTAACTAGATACTCAATAACTATGAATCTTTAAACTCAAGTGGACAAAGTAATTCAAATGAGCAGTGATAGATATTTTATACCACTCATTTTTACTTATCAAATCTAATTTAGCTGGTCTAATGAATATCTTAATGCTATTAATCAAATATCTATGTGTAATGTGGGAGGAGTCACTTGATGTGACAAACCCACTGAGAATTATCCTGGTATCTCCTATCATGTGGTTCCCTCAGGTCTTCAGAATATTTTAACCTCTTTCAACTTAGTTTTACATCCTGCAAAAGTACTCTAGTTCACTCTCCCAGCTCTCAGAATAGCTAATGTGAGCAGAGCAACAGAATATGATGAAGTAACAGTTTTTACTGTATGTCAAAGATGTCTTTGTATTGTGTTGTAAAGATATCTACCAAGGTTAGCATGCTAGCCAGCTAGCTTCAGTCCATCTAGTTTCTTAATACCATTTTATACCTCAAGAGGTGATGATGAGTCACTGTAGCCTCCAGTCTGCTCTCTGTCCAACAACACCAAGATTTCTTGCCAGGCTTGGCTTCCAGCACCCTGGAGCTGACCCCACCATGACGCCTGCTCAGGCCTCTGGAGATGGGCGTTGACTGATGCCTGACTTCTTTCTCACTCCTCTCCTGCTTCACACCTTTCCCCTGTTCCTGCTTGAATTCACCATCTCTTCACTGTCCCCAGAGTCACAGTCCTGGTCGGAGCAGCCTTGTAATCACCTCAGCACAGTATTCCCTGTCGTCAAACTGCCCTCTGTCGGTCACAGAGGCTGTGTTCGGTCCCAGTTCAGCCATCCTTACTGGGAGGCTTTTGAATTCAGTTCTGTTGCCTGCTTGCCCCCAGCTCCGGTTCCGGTGCCTACTCCAGCGCCGCTCCTCACCAGCGTTCTTGTTTGGGCCCCCACCACACCAGACTGAAAACCTCCTTCAGCGGTCCAAAGCTTCTGTGCTAGTGGTGTAACCACCAACACTCCCCGGTGCTTCAAGCTCCCAGTCAGGCAAAGTCAGCCAATAGGGCTGCTAGCTGCACACTCAACTGACCCAACTAGCTAATGGCAGCTACAGTTTGCAGAAATTAATATAATGTTCCCTATTTGTTTGAAGAATTAATTTGGCATGTGGCCAATGCTTACATACCACATCTTTAATGCTGCTTTAAGTGCATTACCACACAATGATACTGCAACATATATAAACATTAAAGAGCCACGTAATTAGTAAACTTGCTTGAGTTGTGTTGCTTACTAATACACGAGATGTTTGTCCCAGACATAAATGGAAAGAAATTTATGCCCACTTGCATGGAGAAAAGCATCCACTGATCTCAACCTGTATACAAAAATTTGGTGCCAAAAAAGTAAAGTCTCCATTATGAAGTGGTTGTGTACAACATAGTAAAAGGAAAAGGGTGGTCTCTTTTTCTTTTTCTTTTTCCGACTCACAGAAAGGAAGCGTCTAGTTAAGATTAACTTAAACATATTGTGCTTTTTCTGGTGATAACTCCAGGTGCCGGGGCGAAGGTTCACCTACAGTCAGCAGTATCACAGTGCGACGGTGGAGCCTGGAGACGTGACTTCTAAAAATGACTCCAGCCCCACTGCTGCCTCTACTGTTTGGATCACAAGTACGAGCGGCGATAAGCCCAAAATGCACCCCAAACACCCAGATGAGGCTCGAGTTGAGGAGCTGAAGAAGGTGATGTCACTCTTCATCCTCCAACAGTTTGGGCTGTCACAGGAATAAATGTTCAGTTTAGTGGCATTTCCATTTTATGGCTGGAGACGATATGGCTGTTTAGTTACTCTATCCTCCATGACACAATTTGCAAATAATATGCCATGATGAATAATATAAGCCTTGCTGTGATGTAGTAAAGAGTTAAGTTGATAATACTTCTGTTGACTGTGCTTCCAGCCATGGAAAGAGAACATCCTACATGCCAACATATTGACGCCCACTCACTCACGGAACATATGGCCCTCTAGCAAGCGCTATGAGGACTTTCAGCGCTACAGTAAACCTCCACGTTTCTTCAGCTCACTTCCATTCTCCATTCACCTGGCTGGTAGGCTGTGCTGCGTTAGTGCCGCATAAAAATGTGGTACACCTTTTGGCGCATGATGATGTATTTTTTTACTTTCCCTGTGAGTAACTGAAACCTCACCACCAAAAGCTGCCTTAATATATGTCTACAGTGACACACATTTAGGTCCTGTTTAAACCGGATATGAACATGTATCTTGGGTGATATGATCACAAGTAGACATCTCCAGGTACAGGTGTGAATGCACCCAAGACACATTGGGGATACACTGTAATTCATTTGCTCAGACCTCATTTGGTGGTGGTCTGGGCAGCATGTGAGCACATTCTTTTAGCTGTGTGCACACAATGTGTCCTGGGCCACATTGAAGTAATGCCTGCTCAACTGATGTCCTGTCAGTCCACACAAAACAGCTGTGTGATTTCCATTTGGTTCACTGTAATGCAAAATATGAGTTTGGGCTCTTACCTGCCAAGATAAACAGCAGACGTTTGTGAACACACTTTCTGTTTCAACCATTGAACCAGTAATCGCAATACCCCCAGACCTGCCTAAAAAGAAAAAGCATGCAGTTTTAAGAGTTGCTGAGTTATGAGAAATGGTGACAGTAAATTCTTGATTATTTGTGCCCTCTTGTAAATTTGGTTTTAAATGCAATATCTTAAGCTGTTTCTTTCCTTGTAAAAAATTAGTTAGCAGTTTATTGCAGCATTGCAGTGTTGATAGCTACTCCGTGTCTGAAGTGTGTCTACCTGTTGACATTTAGCAGCTGTTTGAACACACTGTTTCAAGTGATTTTTTTAATTTAAACTAAATTTATGAAAAAGACAACATTTTATTGACGGTAAACATGTCAAATTTTACAAATACAGTAAACAGTAAGCAATATGGATTACTACTTTGTCACCTTTGGAGGAAATTAAAAAGAATTTAAAAAATCAGGCAATTTTGTGAGTTGTTGAGTTAAGGCCTTTGCACACCAGACACAGATTTAATTGCAATTAATTAATAATTCTATTGCAATATATTTTTTTAAACCTGCATACAGCCACGTTTTGCTTCTGACGTTCACACATCTGACCAGTCAAACTGCATGTTGTTGACAATGTCATATTCAGAACATTCAACATGGCAGATTGCTTGTCTCACAGAACTCTGATTTACATGATAAAAGGGAAAAGAACTACAGAGTGTGTGGAGAAAGGATAGTAAAATGAGCTGTGTATATCAAGCTTTAAAAGTCTTTGTAACACATCTTTGTTTAAACTTCACCCAAGACACATGTTAATGCCAGGCGTAAACAGCCCATTACTGCCACATGACAGGCTGTGGGGCATGGCTGTAATATGAAAAGGCCAAAAGTATTAAAGAATTACTCTTAAATAAGTTAGTACATTACAAAAAAGTTGAAGTGGTAGGTGACCCACCAATTTACATCCTTAATTACATCCTATTTATGTTCATGTATATTTACTTGAGATTTTTTTAGTTATATGAGTACTGATAGTGATTACAATGCAATAGATCCAGTGGATGACATATCCCAGCATGCCAGCAGGTTGTCAGACAGAAATAAACAGCAGCAAATGGAGCTAGTTAACAAAAACCACAACACAGCACTCAAAGAGGGTTTTAAACATTCACAACCGAGTGCAACATCTTTGTTGTATTTTCAGAACTCATTTCAGACGTCACAGTGTCATGGAACTATTTTTCTATGGTGGGAGCTTTTTAAAAGGTCTTCCAGCTAACAAAATTTTAATTCAGAGCATTGCTTTAAGCACCATGATCAAAAGTAATGATTTATACAATATGGGAGCTGATTTGAAGTACAACAGTAAATTCCCATTGCATTAGTTAGTGTTTGAAACAGGGGAGAAAGACCGTATGTGGGTGATGGGGATAGAGTGGGAATTGAGCCATGGCTTTGACTAGAGTGTTAAATGTCTGGTTACAGTGTAACTTGTTAAATTTAATGACTTGGGTTGCATGTGTTTTGCTCAGTTAGATCTTTCATACTGTTTTCAGAATTGGGGTCTCATGGGTAAAAAGTTCAATATCATCACTCCTCAGCTTGATGTATCCTTGTCAGGAGTGACAAAGACATTCTCTGCATTCACATAATTTGTTGCTCATGGTTGACAGACTGAAATATAAATATCAGGTATGGTAGTGTATTAAACCATTATTACCATTTAGGCCTAACATTAAATTTGTCTTTAGACGACTTTAACAGTTTGGATTTAGCCAGGCAGAGCCATGTTGGCAATCTCCATTCTGTTTTTCTTCCCACACAAGTTGTGCCAACATGTCCTCATACATGAATGACAGTGGGTTGATTGCCAATGATTCCAAAAAACAACATTTAACACTGCAGGAGAGTACCAGCAACAGGCAGCACCGGACCTTAAATATGTTACATAAGTCATGTTACTTAAACATGTGATTAATGTGAAACTGTTACTACATTTAGGTGCAGACACCAAAACCACTTGATTAGGTTAAAGAAAAGATCATGCTATGAGTTAATGTATGTTACCCTCAGCCATGTGGTAAAGGCCATGTACACAACGTAACTTATGTTAGTTAAAATAAGTCAACTTTGACTTTTGGTTTCACCTGGGACACAAACCCCAGACTCCTGAGTGAAAGTTCTGTGTTTTACAAATCCATGCACCCTGTCACCTACTCCTCCCTACCAGTATGTGCACTTTCTCACTCTTTAGTTTACCCCTGCATAATTACTTTTGCCAGTGGAGGTTTCCACCTAACTATAGCCACATTTCGCTGCATGGTTCGACTTGACTCAACTCGACTCAGCCTTTTTTGGTTTTTCGTAACAGATACTACCTGGCAGGGCAGAAATTTCACAGCAACCACATAAGCCATGGCCGCCTCATACAGCCTCAGTTTGGCTGTATGCCCTTCAAAAAATTATCTGCCTAGCAGCCACAGAGACATTGATGCCCCACCCACACTGTGCCAGCTGATTTAGCCATTTTCTCTTCTGCCTCTTTCCTGTCAACATATTTTTTAGGCAACAGTGTCTTTTGTTGAGATTCTGATTGGGCAACATCAAGTGAAACACTCCATCTGTAATCAGTGGTTAGATTTTGAGTGTGGTATGAACCACCTGAAAACTGAGCTATTTAGAGGGACAATTCCCCCAGAAATCAAAAATACATATTCTCCCTCTTACCTGTCGGTGTTATTTACGCATCTAGATTGTTTTATTGTGAGTTTCTGGGTTTTGTAGATATTGGCTTTAGAGATGTCTGCCTTCCCTCCAATACAGTGGAACTAGATTGAGGTACTCAAAACACCAAAAAATACATCAGAAAAACTCAACACAATTTCTCTTTCCAGAAATCATGACCCGCTTACTCAAGGCCTTTTTGTGAGCAGTTTCATGCTGGAACTATTTTCTTTTTATGATAAAATCTATCGAAACGACTTTGTTTCTATGAGGAGGAAAGTAGTTGCCTGATCGTGTTTCACAGAATTTCAAACATTTTCTTTTTTTTTTTTTTAACAAATGAATAAAAATGAACAAAAATAAAATCATCCTTAACCCTCAAGTTAAATTCATTACATGGTTTCCATGGATTTAAAATCATTGTTGGTATCACCTCAGTCAAGGTGTCGACCTGAGCTGATACTAAAAGGTGATGTGAAAACACTGCAGACCACTGAATTGGTTGTGCGACACAGGACACCATTCTTTGAGTAGAGTGGGACTGTAGTTACCATGTAGTGGAAATATGGCCAAGAAAAATATAAATATGGGCTGTAATGAGCTGCTTGCACAGAGGACCTATATGGCTGGTTTCATGGTGAGGCGGGCTGGCTGTGCATATGCCATTTCATTTTCAGTATGTAGACAGTAACCTAAACCCGTTTGTCACATTGGCACCTTGTAATGATTTTTTCTTTGTTCAATGATAAAATTCTACACATGTGAGTAAAGAGTGTGTGATGGCTGTGAGAGACTGGGCTATAACTTGCATCTAGCAATGCACTAAATTTAACAGCCTAAGAAGAACCAAGAGTGGAATTTTTCCTACAACTGTCTGGGCTTTAAGCTTTTTCTCAGGATGAAAGCCAATATTGATATGTTTTGATTGAAGCCCCAGATGGTCGCTGTATATGAGCCAGTATCAGTTTTTGCTGCGGCGTAAAACACTCCCACACCACACTGGAGAATAAATTCAGTCAGGGAGGAACCTCAATGATACCAGCAGAAAACAACATTGGATCTGTTTATGTGTGTCCTGTTGTGTTTGTTCAGTCATATCAGTGTCTTGCCCTTGTAACTGGTCAGTTATGAACAGTTAAACATCAAATCTTTTGAGTTTTTAATCCACTGAGTTAAGCGAGTGTGCTGTTGATCCTCAGGAGAGCGTCTGCAGCAGGAGCAGCTCGAGGCAGCCAGAACTCAGTACAGTCGCTGGCTACAGAAGCTGCCTCCTGGCAGCAGCACCGACCCACCAGGCAACGCCCATTCCCGGAGTTCAAGTGTCACATGAGAGGAAACTCGGAGAGAATTCAGGACATTCTGAAAGATGAGCCGATGAAGTATTCACTGAGGGCACCTGGCATGATGCTGAAGGTAACAGACCCAGAAATATTTGGACAGCAGCACATTTTCTGATGCTGTGACTCTGTCAGTACGTAGACATCTGTAGGTTATCCAACATTGTTCAGGACAAATTCGGGAGAAAGGCGGGACTCCTGATTTCTGAGAATTTCTTTTAAAACTAATGAACTGACAAAATGGACACGCCTCAGCATGAATCATCAGAACATAAAGCAGTGATCCCGCTCCTAAAAGGACTCATCCCATAATGCAGTCATCTGTCACATTGCAGTCATAATATCTGCTTTCACTTTTTCATTAATTCAAGGCCAAGAAAGACACATTGTCTCTGTCCTTACTCCAGAGCTCACTTTGTGAGTTTGTTTAAACTTAGAAAAAAAAGCTCAGCCATCAGTGATAAAGTACTTTGAGGAGCAGGGAGCTGCTAACCTGACACGCCAGATGGTTTGTTACACAGAACCATCTGGGAACTCGTCCTTGGAAACTATTTGGAAAAGGGCACACTTTCAAAAAACAATTGGCAGGTGATTGGATGAACCATCTATCTATCATGTCTAACACGGGCTAACTTCAAACAGTCAGATCAATGCTTCCATGCTTCTCATTGCCGTCACACCTCACGTCACACCACGCCCATAGCTCCAGGTAGTCCCCTCTAGGATGCTGATTGGTTGCACCACTTTTGGTGCGGACACAAACAGATAACTTGAAACCTGGCGAGGTGGATTCTTACCTGATCTTGTGATCTTGTGAATCCAGCTGCCTTGCAAGGTAAGAGAGCTGCAACCTGAAAGGTGCTGAGTCCATAGTTGAAAACAAGGGTCACTTTTCTCTGTTACGTTAAATATACAGAGATTGTTTTGCCTGGACTTGTTTTCCAGGTACTCTGACATTTCTGTAACTATGTTCACCAGATATTTAATCATTTTATGGTGCAGTATTTCAGTATCATGTACCTCCTCGACACAGTGTTCAACCTGGCTTCAGTCTGTCGCTCGTTTTTTGCAAACAAGGTAAAGTTCTGTAGTCGGCTGAATGACTGCTTTAATGTCTCTTTCAGTCTTGCTCAAAAGTGAAGTCCATCCATTCCTGAATCTTCTTCGGTAGTGAGTCCTTCATTTCGATATCAGGTGTTTTATTTCTCACACTTAACCCATTGTGGGGCCGGGTGCAGCCAATTGTTTGAGTGCATCTTCTTTGTTAAAACAATTGACTTTTCCAACATTGCACCAGAACGTAAATTCATCCCCCCGATGTGAAGACAGATGAAGGGATGGGAGAGAGACATGGTTTTTCACGCTGCCGCCATTACCACGACGTCGTCTTTCCGCCGTCCTCTGGCTCTCGTGGCTCAAACATGTCTGGATATGTCCAGTGAGGCTGCGAGACGGAGTGTCCATGTTTCAGGTCGTTTTCATGTTGTAGTGGTGTTTGACAATGAGACAACAGAGCAGACATGCCACTCCGTGTTTCAAAGTAGAGAAAACTGCTCATTTTTTCATGATTTTGAGACCTAATTTTATATTCTTGTTTTTTAATCATTCAAATCTGGCTCAGTGGTTAATAACACGTTTCTGAGATATGAGAGACAAACTCAGAACACACATTTATTGTTGCTTTACACAAACTTTATCTTGTAAACATACAGTTAAACAATGAGCAGAAACTCATGAAAAGGCTCCCGAAAGCAGAGGACAGGAATTAGTTACATTGTTGCTTTTATCTGTCTCTGCTTCACAATGCTCGCAGTTCAGTTTGTTAACATGTTTTTTTCAGTTTGTTATTTTCTGGTTGCACTGTTAATAGACTTCAGTTTGTGAGCAAACAGCTGTTTCTGTGTTGCAGCCTTTCCCTCAACTATCTGTGATGAACTTGGGTGAGGACAACCGGGATGAAAAGAGTGTGGCTCTGGCTCCAGGCCCCTGCATGAACTGCAGCCTCAGCAGCAAACACAACTGCATCCCCAGACACGACTCTCTGTACAACAAGTACCACTATAAGTCAGTTGAAGTTAGCATTTTTATTCAAAAACACAAACTCAGATACTAGAGAAAATAATGATGCCTTTGTGTTCATGTGGGATGTTTTGTTGCTTCTTACAGCGGATTTGCTAGGCAGCATTCGTTCCTGTACAAGCGGACCACCCTGCCTCTGACAGACGAGGAAAAGAGCATCTTCACTTTTCAGAAGTCTGCACCGAACATGAAGACACGTACATCAGATGTCCAGCATGTCAGGAATATCGTAGAAGCCAGAACCCACAAAAACCGCATCTTGTTTATCAAGTAGGCCCATAAGCATTACAGCTGGTATCTTGTGCAATAATTAATTATAGCACTAAAGAGCACTTCAGATAGAAGAGAGCCGCCATTATCCAAAGGTGTTAACCTTGAAGCCATGGTTAATAAAATACACTAACTAAAACCATAATTCTCTTAATTTATTCATCAAATGTACAAAGCAAAGGAAGTACCACTGACGGAGTAAAGACAAATCATCGGGACTCGTCCATATTGTCCTGTCAGAATGGAGGAGACCACAGCTCAGAAAGTTCTTTCCAGAGGGTGGGAGCAGATGTAGGCTCTGTTCTCCAGGACCTCCTTGGCGATCTTCTTGATGTTGGCATCGTTGTTCTCTGGAGAGTCTGGAACGGATCGAGACGGGAATCACAAAACAAGCCGCGTTCATTATTTAAACACAAAACACGACGTTCTCATCTGTTTGGGTCATGTCACCGGATGACTTTGGATTACATACAGGCCATTAAAAACACACGCACAGTGTGAAAATGAAAGGCAGCGGGGGGTCTGAGTGTTGGTATGCAGGGGTTCGGTGGGGAAATTCCGCAACACATGCAAGTCTTTTGTACTTGAGATGCGGTGAGAGGGGAAAAAAAGGAGCGAGGGGCTGTTCTCAATTACCGTTTTGTGTTGTACTTACGTTTTTGCAACTGAGTCATCAAGTAGTTGTTCTTGAAGAAGGCGTCGCTGCAGAATGTGTTTGTGAGCAGCACCTAGAAAAAAAGAACAACAGTCAAACATCAAGACCTGCAGACATGAATCCAAGTGGAAGTGAAAAGTAAATATGATGCAGGAGGCAGTTAAAAGCACAAAATGTCAGAATGTACTCAAATGTGAAGTGACACAATTGCAAACATTTGTTGGTTCAGTTCTCATCTGCAAACAGAGCAACACAACAACTGGGAACATTATGCAGGGTTTCTACAAATTTTCCATTTCATACTTTCATACTATATTTGACATCTCAGTACAAACAGAGGTTTAAATAAATGGTTTCAAATATATATGCTATTATGTTGCCAGAAGGTTGTTGCTATTTGTTAAGTAAACCAGTGCCACTTATACACATAACATTTACCCTTAAAGGTCCAGTGTGTGAGATTTACAGGGATTTATTGGCAGAATATGGCAGAAATGGAATATATTCGTAAGTATGCTTTCATGAGTGTATAATAGTATAATAGTCATTTATCTGCATAATTACAGAAGAAATACATTAACAAGAGAAATAAAAGAGGTAAATTGTGCAGGTGAGATTTAAAAAAAAAACCCTAAAGGCTTATAATCGCCTGAAAATAATAATCGTGTTTCCGTTACCTTAGAATGAGCCCTTTATAACTACAGAGGGAGCGGGCCCTCTTCCACAGAGTTCATCATGTTGCGCCGCCATGTTTCTATAGTAGCCCACAACGGACAAACAAAATACTGGCTCTAGATACAGCCGTTCACGTTTTTTTGTAGCCACTGTCCTACGTGCCACGTGTTTGGAAGAGGGGAGTGAGGCGGGGGGTTTGCAAGCTGAATGTCATTAAATCCTACACACTGGTCCTTTAACTTATTAAATAAACATTGTATTATTGTTCCCCTCATATTTTTTGGTCTCTTTTATGAATAAGAACCAAAATGAGTGCCTTGTTTATTCTCTTCTTGCACAATATAATGTGATGTATATCTGTTTTATGAACTGCACGTGTTTACTTCCCGTCAACGCTATGGGAACGTTACCTGTGCCTACAAACTTAGTGATTTTTTATTCTCAGGTAGTTACTTTACTTTTCACAGTCCGGTACATTTTATTAACAGCATTTGCTGTTAGTGTATTTCCTGTTTGTTTTGTATATAGTGTTTTTGAGCATTTTGATAATTACCTCAGTGTCTTACATAACCGTTCTTTATCTTTATTCAAACTCAACAGAAACAAAATAAAATTCACCAGCTCTAATTTGGTCAAAATAAACCCTTAATTCACCTTCTCTGATGTCTGACCTCCCTCCAGCTTCTCTCCTGACATTTCCACATCTAACTCTGTGAAATAAGAGTTTATTTCAAACAAACAAGAGTTGGTGATTGTTGGAGCAGAGTAAGCATGAATCAAGACATTTTTGTTAATGTTTTTTGGAGTCTGAATGAACATGATGATGCCAGCAAGCTAATGTTGCTAACTGTTACCTAGGACACTGAGGTGATAATCAAAATGCTCACTAAATACAAAACAAATGGGAAATACTATTAACAATATATACCAAGCTACCTGAAAAGTCAAGTAACTAACCTGCGAAGGTAACATTACAATGGTCTTGACAGGAATTTAATAGACATGCAGCTCATAAAACACAAGTCATACTACACTGTGCAAGTAGATAATTCACTGTCCATGGAGACATCAGTTCAGCGTTCAACGTTCAGATGAGCTTAATAATGAGTTATTTGTGATTCTATATATATGTGCAATTCAAACATATTGGCTCATTTTCTCTCAAACTAATTTGCTTGTGGATGTCTGGATTTGGTGCAGTTATTAGTCGAGGGTGGAGCTGTTTAGCAAGCTGAACAAAACAGGGGAAATAATAGAGAAGAACACACAGTTTCCAGTACTCTTGTCTTTTTCCATACTTATCTAGACCTGGAAATGACCAAAATTAAATTCTGTACTTTTCTATACTTTGGGTACAGAGCCAAACATGAAGACAAACAAGCCTTTACAATCATAGTGAAACCAAATAGGATGAAAGCTCCCTGACTGAAGCCAGATTTGCTTTTAAAATACTTCAGAAGTTTTGAATCCTCTCACTCTGTGATCCTCAGGCGAAACATTTCAGTCTTAAAAAAGACACATGACTATCTTTGGAATGGAATTCAGTTCGACAGCGTCTCTACAGTCAGTGTGTTTTACATAAAACACAAAGGTTTAGCGCCGCATGTTTGCTGACATTTCAGCCTGAGAGGGATACTGTAGGAGGAGAAGAGAGCTGCCCATCTGAAACACAAAAGAGGATAACGCAAAGCATTCACTGCCTCTTTTAATGTCTCTCTGTTCAGGGTTTGTTTGCTCTGCACTGCTCTACATCACTGTTTCTGATTACACACAGCCCCGTCCTTCAGTTTGTGTTTACACTCTGCCATCCCATGTCCTCCTTCTCCACCCCAGTCTGCTCTGATAAAAACTGCTTTCTCCATGAAGATGGAGCAGCCTCTACACCTCTACAAAATACAGAAATGACACTAACAGCTAAGCAACTACTGATTTGACTGAACAACAAGTCTGAGAGCATAGAGAAAGGGCCGAATTACACAAAAAAGGAAGAAACAGGGATATAAAATTAAGAACTAACATGTTGTGACATGCTGCTGCTGCTGCTGCTTTAATTGCTTTCAGTAGAAGGCAACTTGCTGCATTAAGTGAAAACACTCATCTAATTAGATAACAATGTGGGTTTTATTAAGCCTCATATCTTTACTGAATTAAGACAGGACATGCTTTCTGGATAATTACATTGTAAACAAATGCAGTGACTACATGTAGAGATGGTGCTGCTTGCAGCTTTCTCAAGAACCGCTCATCCAAACAACTTCAGACACGACACTGCCTTTTCCAAGACACAGTTGTGTCCCCTGGCAATGCCGAGTTACCGCTGTCACAATATCAGATTTTCACATACGATTATCGTTGGTTTTGGGGAGGGAGACAAAGCAAAAACAGAAGGATATGGAAATGATTTAAGAGTATACAGTATGTTTAAGACATGCTGGATTATTTAAATGATATTATCATGTGTACTTTTAACAAGATATCAACATCATGTTTTAAAATACCACCATCATCATCAGTATCAATATATCGCAACCCCGATTTTTAAATTAATTGCCAACTATTTTGAGGATTGATTAATCATTTAGAGTGATTTTTTAAATGACAATGTCCCAAAATTTCTGATCTCAGCTTCTTAAATGTGAGTATTTTCTGGTTTCTTTACTCCTCTCTGACAGTAAACTGAATATATTTGAGTTGTGGACAAAACAAGACATTTGAGGACGTCATCTTGAAACACTGATCAATATTTTCTGACATTTTATGGATCAAACAATGTTTGACAGATTGATCAATACTGAAAATAATTATTAGAGGAAAGACTTGAAAAATAGGTCACGTTTGGACCTATTTTTCAACTGACAAGATTGTGATAGGATCAAATAATCCATCAATCGAGAAAATAATCTTTAGTTGCAGTCCTGGTAACATCTCCGGTCTCACTGGCCTGTTTCTTCATCATTAATGAGGTCCCCTCTGAATACACTTTATAGCATGTACTTCTGGTGGTAGGAACACATTACTAATAAATATTCCCCGTGGATCTCAGACAAACATACTTTTTAGTCAGATTTTGAAGATCCAACCAGGAAACACAAATCAAGCTGGTAGTGGGAGACAAAATCATGTGTCTGTGGGAAGCAAAAGGCTGCAGCGAGCTTCATGACGGATCCGTCAGACTACACTTAATACTGGACCTGAACGCATCCTGTGTAAACACGGACGGAGGACTGAAGCTGCAGCTCTGTTTACACTGGCTGTGTGGACAGCGTGAGCATGACTATCTACCAGCGGTGTACGGCATGAGTGAGGCAGCTGTTTGCTGTCAGTTTGAAATATATGAAATCGAGGAACTGATGTGTGTACCAGTCTGCTGAGGTCAATGGAAAACCGCTGTCACCATGAAAAATACAGACATGGATTCAAGAGGAGTATTAATCCCAGGTGTACAGGAGACATACGACAGCCTTTGAAGATGTGATCATGGATGCACTTCCTCTACTCTTTGACTCAGCTGCTCTGGAGTCATGTCCACTGTACACCATTTATATTATTATGTTGGAGGAGCAATATGTAAGAATTGTGCATCCAAAATGAGCATAGCAGTCCAGTTTGAGCCATAGACTGTATATTAAATAGGCTGAAATCCTATTTAATATTTGATCTATGGTTGAAGTGAGTTGTTTCCGCCTCCCCCCTCCTCTCCAGACTCTGAGGCTGCAGGAACCTGCAGAGTCCTCCACTGTAAGTTGATCAGCTGTAAATGTAAAGTTAAACCCATCGTCCTGAAAACAAAAGCCCACTGCTCTGAAATAACACACTCGGGAGTTTGAGTTAACTGCCTGCCAAACTGCATTAACATTTTTCCCAATTTAACCGTTGTAAACATCTACAGCTTCAACAAGATTATGAATGATTTCTTACAACTCATAAACAGACATTTACTCATTCAGTGAACATTCGGCATAAATTTGAACCCTGTTTAATGTGAGACAGGCGAACCGTAACACAAGTTATGCCAGAATAGAAATCATAAAGGAAACCATGACTGTAGTGTCATCAGAGAAGCGAGTATTTCAACTTACTGTGTTTCCTTAATCTCTGAAGACACATCGTGGTTGTTCTATGATTTATTACAGTAAATACATCACAAATTTCTCCTTTAATACCGAATTCCAGGCGGGCTGTGTTTTCCTCTCACCTCGTGGTCGTGGTTCCTGAGGCCGATGCTGATGGAGCGGCTGGCTCTGGACAGGACAGCTGTCATGGCGTAGAGGTTGATCATCACATCTGCTACTCTCTTCAGGATGAGCTGTTCATCCACGATAGTCTGACAACATCAACAGAGGCAAAACAAGGACACTTCAATCATTGTTATTTCTAACCTCAGAGAGCTGCCTTTACTGAAGTGTGTGTCTGTAATGCAGTCGGGAGAAAAACTAATCATTCTGTAACTGATCAGGTAATCATCAAGGAAGATTTCTGACAGTAAAATTTGCTTCTGGCTGCTCTGTAGTGCTTTCATATTGGTGGTTGGTACTAAAAACACTACAAGAGTCCAGCTTTTTTCTGGATGGAGCACTCACTCACTCACTCACTGTTTGGATTCTGCTCTTAAGTTGTGATTAATGACTTCCTGTGTTTGGAGGTTTTCTGACAGAGACTGTACAGACACATCTGGGTTAATATATCGATACCTGTGGTGTCAGAGTTAGTGGGAATGGGATGTTCTTCTCTTGGCAGGTATAAATCTTTCTGAGGCTTAACATCAAAACTCAGTTGTCAGTGGGAGGGCTTCTTGAGTCATCCCATGTCAACATTTACAACTGTGAAGTAGAGCGGGCCCGAATCCCGCCGCTCACACACAGGATGACCCACATTTATTACAGCACACTCAAGCCTTCTGTAACCACTTTAACAACTTTACTAACACTGTGTTTAGTAATTAAAGAAAAATTCCTGTTTATTAGAACGACACAATGTTACGTGATATGATAAAGTATCATATCAGTTATTAATATTGTAAATGAGAATAAAACTTTTTGATACTTAATAATAAAATCAACTGCTTTTTCACACCGCTGACTGACAGTCCCATTTTGCTGCAATGAAATGGATAGAACTGAGATGAACAGACTGGAAACAGATGTTGACAAAGTTTTCCTTTGGGGACATAATTTGCAGTTGAAAAAAGGTGATATATTGCAATTTATGATACTCGTCATATTGCAAATTTGGGATTACAATGTGATTGAGTCGATGGCCAAGAGACCCACATTGTAATTATGCTAAAATTGCATGTTGATGCATTAACATCGACATAATTAGAAATGGACAACATCAGAGCTCCCAAATAAGTGAAGCCAAAGCTTCTCAATCGCCCCCTGGTGACTGGTTGCAGGACAGGTCATAAATCCTGCCTCCCCAATTGTAATAAACAGTACATGGCTAAACAAAATCAATTTTTTCCTAGTGATGGTTTCTGTCATGTAAGGTAGCTCTTATAATCCTGAGGTTTGTTCAAGTGTGCATTTTTCTCATCAGTTTGGATTTAATTAGTCATTTGATGACATAAAAACAGGGTTTCACAGTCATGATTGACAGCTGAGGTCTGGTTGCCATAGAGACAGCCGGCTGTGTGGGCGGGAACTTGAAAGGCAACTCCAACGCTGGTCACTACTGTGCAGACTCTGGCTCCGAATTACGTCACTGGCACAAGATGGCAGCGCTCGTATCCAGGATATTTTGCAGTGGGAGGATGTGGCATCCATCTTTGTTTACACACACAACACACACACACACACACACACACACACACACACACACACACCTAAAAAATATCTGCTCTCCCTGGCAAACATGAGCCTCGATGTTTTCTTTTAACCATGCATAAAAATCAGAACATTTAGAAGAGATGCGCTACTGTGACTGACCATTACACACTGTTTTTTGTTTCTTCTTCTCCAACACACAAAATCATGTGAACACAGACAAGAAACTATTTAAATACTGAGATACTGCAGCATGATCAGTTAAAGGAGCAATATGTAGTGATTGCACATGCAAAGATTGGTCCAAATAGTGATTGGAGCCACAGGCTGGATATGAAATAGGCTGTAATCCTGTTAAATATTTGATCTATAGTTGAGCCAGAGAAGCAAATATTTCAATGTAGCATGTTTTCTTGATCTCTGATGACCTATCATAATTTTATGATTTATTACAATAAATATATCACATATTTCTCCTTTAATCAATCATCAGCAGTCTGGGATTGACTGTATTGCTCAATTAATGACCAAACTGCTCTGTCACTGGAAATAGTCCAGTGAGACCATCTTTCTTCATAATTGTGCCCCAATTTCACAGCTCTGATCTTTAATGGCTAAAAACGGTCAACAGAAAAACAACTTGCGCTCATTGTTGGCCATTAAATTTAAATGGCTTATTTACTTTGATCCAAGCAGTTTGAGCTTAAACATTGAAGGTCTTGTTGTTCAGAGGCTTTAGATTGCCGTGTGATCAAAGTCCTCTGAGGACACTTCTCATGCAAAATGAGACAATGATACAGGAAGTAGGGATATGGAAAGCTGACCCGTTTCCAAGAGCTTTATAGCTTCTTTGGCAAAGCTGTGATTACAAAAGCAAAGTCACGGAAGACGAAGAGAACGCAGCAGCTGTCTGACAGACGAACACCAGCTCAGAAACACTGATTGGAAGATATGAGGAAATCTCTGCTGTCATTCAGAAATGACTCGTGCATCCAGACATTTAAGACAAATCGGAATTTTGTTCAAAGGAACTGGAAAATCCCACAGCTGTTTTTTTTTTCCAGTGTACAATCAATCAAATGTTACCTTTCCGTATCTGTAGAGCAGGCTCTCCACAGTCGATCCCAACAGGCTGACGTTCTGTTCCAGCTTCTTTGCGCTGTCCTGTGAACAGAAAACTCCTGAGCCTCCAGAAAACATTAAATGTATCTGACAGGAAATGTGTCCTTTAAAATTCTTACTGTCAGGCTGGGATGCACCACTCCATCTTTCCCCGTCAGGCCGAAGTCCACCGACGCTCCGAATGAGCTCCTCAGTTTCTTGCCGACCATTCCCAGAGCCATACCAATGTTTCCTTTCTTCATCTCCCTGCAGGCAGAGCAGAGGACACACTGAGAGACTGAAGACTGACTGACAACCCAGTGTCAATCAATTAGACAATATTTAATCTCTATGAATACATATGTACATATGAATGCAGACTCTGTAGGCAACGGATAAAATTTTAGTATCTGAAATGTTCTGATTTCCTTTTGTAGTCTGAGTAGGGACCAGTTATGTTTAAGTTAAAGTTTGCCATGGCTATTGCTGTTAACACTAGAAGTGGCAGAATTCCAGAACTCCTAGAATGGCCACATTGATTGGCTGTTGCAAAATACCCCTGTGTTGTGATTGGCTGTTATAAAACTAACCTTTGCTGTAATTGGCTGTTTTAAAACCCGTCTGTGCTGTGATTGGCTGTTGTAAAACTCCCCTGTATTGTGACTGGTTGTTATGAAACTCCCCTGGGCTGTGATTGGCTGTCATAAAATACCCCTGTGCTTTGATTGGCCGTTGTAAAAACCCTCCTGAGCTTTGACTGGCTGTTGTAAAACGCTCCCGTACTGTGATTGGCTGTTGCACACTCCCCTGTGTTGTGATTGACTGTTGTAAAACTCCACTGTTTTGAGATTGGCTGTTGTAAAATACCAGTGTGCTTTGATTGGCTGTTGTAAAACCTTCCTGAGCTTTGACTGGCTATTGTAAACCCTCCGTATGTTGTAATTGGCTGTTGTAAAAAACAACCCATGATATGACTGGCTGTTGTAAAATACCCATGTGCTTTGATGGGATGTTGTACCTTCTGTGCTATTATAATAAAAAACGCTGTGGTGTGATTGGCTGTTGGAAAAAAAAAAAAACACCTGTGCTGTGATTGGCTGCTGTAACACAAGGAGTTTTGTGATTGCTTGTTGTAAACTCCGTTCTGCTCTGATTAGCTGTTGTAAAAACAACCTGTGCTGTGACTGGCTGTTAAAAGAAGACCAGTGTTGTGTTGTGTTTCTTTCTACAACCATCATATTCTTACTTGATTTTCCCTGTGAGGACTTTGCCAGCATGCTGCATCCCAGTGAGAGCGATGTACATCCTCAGGATTTCATTGGTCCCCTGAAAACAGAAGCAGAATGTGAAAATGGCACACTGTTAATTCCACAGTATAGTACTAAATGTAAGTGGCATGGGGTGTGTGCATGTGTGTGTGTTTGGGGGGGCTGCACTGTGTGATAATAAGACACCACACCACATTTTTAAATCTGAGTCCAAATTGTCCCATCAATAAAAGCATGGGTCTTACAGCATGGAAAAATCACTTTTAAAAGAGGAAGAAATGCTAAATCTAAACAATTTTTAAAACATGATTTACTTTGTGACACATACAGAGGAACTGTGTTTAAATGGTTGATAAGCTGCAGTGCGCTCACTTCATTTATCCCACCAAAGAGAGTCCTTGACAACCAACTGTGGAAGTAAATGATTCCTAAGTCAAATGTGCCACCTGGTGGCCGAACAAACTAACTACAGTACAATAAGTTTAAACCCAGAATTTTAGAAATACTGGTCACCAAATTCTCCCTGCAGAGTCTAAAGTTATAATCTAAATGTTGTTTCACAGCCTCCTCTAAACCTTTTTTAGAATTTATTTTATTTCTTGTCCAATTTAAAGGAATAGTTTGGGTTTTTGAAGTGGGACTGTATGAGGGGCTTATAGTCATTCAGAGGTGGGCAGCACAAAAGCTTTGTTACTGTATGTAAGCAGATTTTTCAGGGATCTGTACTTTACTTGAGTATTTATTTTTCTGACAACTTTTTAATTTTACTCCCTACATTTGGGCCCAAATATCTGTACTTGCTACTTATGTTTTAATGCACGAGGGAAATTGTTATTGTTATTTTGTCATTGTGATCTGCCTTCCCAACATCAAGACTGATTTCAGCCTAAATGGATGAAACAATAACATGCAGAAAAGATGATTCCTTGGTGTAACCATCAGTGCACATCACGCACAATAGATGCAACAAGATAAAAGTGACAAAAAAGCCAGATGAAAAGACGGACAGGGAGGCCTGACCACAGAGAAAAGGTGAGGTTCAGTTAGCTTTGCACAGAAACAGCAGGTAAAAATGTCCTTCAGAGGACGCTTTTTTTTTTTACTTTGAGTACATTTCAGAGCCTGTACTTTTTCACTCTCACTTAAGCAAAGATGCTCAATCTGTTCTTCTATCTTTACCAGAGTCTTCTGGTAAAAATCTGTACGTTTACTTCAATTGGCACCCCCCAGATCTGGACAAGCACTAGGTGTAGAAAGCTAAGCTATGTACTGCTGTGGACAGGGTCAGCAGCAAAACATATTTTGGCCACCTTTAATAAAAATAAATAAATACATAAAAAGAAAGAAAAAAACATTAAGTGTATGCTATATTTGTAATATTTTCACCAATTTACCTTGTTGTTAGACAGCCTTTCATCTCATGTCGCAGAATACAGGAGTTGCCTGATTGATTGGTTAGTTTTTTTGTGTGTTATTGTATAACTTTGGAGTTTAAGGAGTTGGTTTGGGTTCACCAAAGTCACACAAAAACACAACCCAACTAACTAAATGTAGGCACTGGTAGACCAGTAACTCCTGTGTTGGTGGGGTAAATTAGTGCTTTTACCAATGAAGTCTGGTGGCTTTGGAGAGAGCAATATTTGGCTTATATAATGGCAGTTTCCCATTGAAAACGATGTCTGACAGCAAGATAGAGCAGTGAAAATCCTCTACATACAGTGTACACTTAAAAATACACTTTGCTGCTCATCCTGTCCACAGCAGTACATTGCTTAGTTTCCCACACCGGTGCTCCAGCTGCTTCTTCAAACTGGGAGTGTGCTGAGGTGCCTCAATACAAACCCTCTTCAAATAATCCGATCTATCCCTTTAAGACATTTAGTCTTAAAAAATATCAGAATCAATCATGTGGTGAGTGATTTTAATGACTGAATGATTATTAGAGTACCTCAAAGATGGGATGCAGTAGGCTCGTTCTTGGTATAACCCAGACCTCCGAGGACCTGAAGAGCCTCACTGACACAAATCCAGCCTCCTTCTGAGCTGAACACCTGAACAGAAAGAAACAAAACACACATTATGAGACATTTTGCTTTGTGCTGATTTTACATGAACATTGTTTTAATGATGAAGCTGTCTAACCTTGACCATGGCGGCTCCACAGAACAGTCTGGAAGCCCCGGTCTGTCCATCATCCCTGCTGTCAGGTACGCCATGCTCTCCATCACAAACGCGTTCAGAGCCATGATTGCAAACTTCTCCTACGGGAACAGATCAAACACACAGCTCGTTCAGCTCTGAGCAGACTGAGAAAGGCCGATTATGCTGGGGAAAGTCCACCGTACCTGAATCATCCCGAATTCACTCAGGCTTTTGTTGAACTGCTTTCTGGACGCAGCGTACTCTGAGGTCAGTTCTACAGAAACACACACAGACATGATGTCAAGCTGAGGAAACTTTACAACACAAACACATGTTAGCTCTTTAACAATGATCAGAGTGTTTTACCGATCAGCTTCTTTATCATTCCAGCTGAAGAGCTGCCCATACTGAACCTCCCTGAGTTCAGGATGTTCATGGCAACCTGTTGAACACAAAGAAAGCAAATCAACCTTAAACACAGTGTTGGGTGTAGATAACTACATGTGGTTCAATTACTGGTTTAACTACAGTTTACAGCAGTTGGATGGTAGTTTAACTACCTTCAAATCTCTGTAGCCTTTTTCAATATCAACCTGCTTTGGGTCATTTAATTTAGGTAGTTAATTAAAAACTAAAATATTCATAGTATTCGTATTTTGCCGTGCAGTATATCACAATGCTACAGCTCTTTGGCTGCAGTTGTCATTTAAAGCTACTACAAGGAAGTTTTTATCAGGTTATGAAACAGTATCAATGTAATTCTGCTGCCTCTATGTGACCTGCATAAGCTAACAAGACCATCTGTGAGAAGACTGCTATTTAGTTATTTTTTAATGGCTGCCACGGAGGCTGATTCTCCTTGAAATCAGATGAAAAAGCCTTGTTTACATTTTCAGAGGCAAAGTTACAGCGACTAGTACGTTAGCCAATTAATAAGAAAAAGATTTTTATATAGATAGGTTTATTTTTGCCTTTTGTGCTTATTACAGTGGAAACACTGCATTTATCCACAGGGAACTCCGATATCAGCACAACATGAAGGTTCCTTGTAGTAGCTTTAATGTCATCTGCTATTAAATAAAAACAATCTGTGGTTTGTGACCAAGATGTCTGCAATCAAATACTATGGATTTTCTGGAATTTCAACGTCACATCCTCGGGCTGCCTAAGGGAGAAGTGGCCTGACCAAGTCTCTAAATCGAACACACCCACACTAACTAAAGACTGGATTATACTCCCAAATGGATGTATACACGGACAGCTGTGGACATTGTAGAGATGCGGTCATTACTATACAATAGAGAGAGCGCTCTCTCAGTCTATAACCTGTATATGCGAATGTCACAAATCACAATCCTACAGCACCCTACAACAGCTGACAGGCACCATTACACAAGTAACATTACACAAACTAAAGAAGCTTTCCAGACTGAAGTTCAGTTTTAGTCTTGTGTAATCTTACTACTACCACTTATATGAGAATAACAATAATAATAATATACATTAAGACAAAAAAAGAGTGGTGGTATCTGTATAGTATCAGAATCGCCAGATGTCCAAATTCATATATTTGAATCGGATTGAAACTTAAAATCAAGTGGATCGCTGCATCTCTACCACAGACGCCTCTCATTTCTGTTCATATTACTTTCTGAACAAGTCTGTGGTCACAACAAATTGGGGGTCCGCACAGAGCTTATGTGTCTGCCCTCTGATGACAAAATTTACATCAACTGGATCCTTGCAGACCCTCGCACACTCGTGGACACAGAAAGTATAATGCTGCCTTAATACTGGCTTAAATGTCAGTCCAGTTGCACCTTCATGTAACAGTACATGATTCCAGTAGTTTTAGTTTGACAAGTTTAATTACATGCGAGAGTAGTTAAGATGTAGTTTAACTACTTTTCATTGTGAAGTAGTCTAGTAAACTACAGTTTCAAAGTAGTTTCCCCAACACTGCTTACAGATACAGGCATGTACAACAGGACAGTGTTAATTTTGTTAACCAAAACTAAGACAAAATGTGTTTGTCAATGACCTTTTTTCCATGATTAAGACAAGACGGCACTGATGTCATTAAACACTAACTGTGACTATATCAACAAGCAATACAGCTGATGACAAAGACAAGATTAAGATGTATCATTATTGTTGATGTCACTAACAAAAATGCAATGCAGCTGTTTCCTGTGCTGCGTGCTCTGGTAGCTCATGGATCATTCACTCTCTTTTTTTTCATCAGTTAATGATAATTTAGACATGAAATCAGGTTGACTAAAATGACAAAACAATTGTTTTGTCTAGTACACTGGACTGAAGGTTGTATATAAATTATTAATTAAAACAATTTTATGTCTAAAACTTTGACTATAAGATAAGACTAAAATCCAGACTTTCAGTCAGCCAAAGCTTGACTTAAGGATAAGGTGAACTACTATGATAAACACTAACAAGCACTTTTGGCACAGGACTATGACTGACTTAAGAAATAGCTGACAAAAATAAACACCACAAGAGGATAAAGCTCACCTTGAATCCACCACCTATTCTCCTATTACATTCTCCACTGGCACTGGCACGTTGTCAAAGGACACCTCGCAAGCTAAAAAAAAGACATAAAGTTTAATTATAAAGGACATGAAATGGAACAAACTTTATTGATACAACTCACAAACTCATGAGAGACTCACTGTTGGAGCCCCGGATGCCCAGTTTGTCCTCAGGCTTGCCGCTGGTGATGCCCCCATACGCCCTCTCCACGATAAATGCAGAAATCTTATCTTTCTTCACGCCATCTACAACCACCTCGGTCCGGGCAAAACACTGTCATAATATCCGCCATGCCTCCGTTTGAAATCCAGATCTGATTAGCACAAAGACAAAGACGGGGATCTTAATCGTTTAAGGATGAATGACGAAAGCAAGAAAGATTTTGACAATATCAATTTGAAGCCCATATTGAACATTTGTGAGCTTGAGTCCTCTCACCTTGGAGCCGTTGAGGAGGTAATGTGTTCCATCTTCGGACAGAGTTGCGCGGTCTGAATGGAGGCTGCGTCACTTCCACTGAAATGATCGAACAAGTCTAAGTGAAGCAAATCCAACCATGTGCTGAGACACAAAGTATAGATGTGAGCAAATTTTCATTACTGACTGATTGAATGATGCACCTTAAAGGGACAGTTCACCCAAAAATGAAAGTCAGTCCCTATCTACTCACCCTCATGTTGACTGAAGGTCAGGTTTGGTTTTTCAGTCCAAAAACACTGCTGGAGTTTCACAGGAAAACAGTGTTGCATAATCTCCTTAACAATGTAAGTGAATGGTGAATGGTTTTCAAATCTGAACAAACAACCAAAAAAAAAAAAAAAAACAGAAAATGCCTCCTTACTGCTCGTCTGGTGTAATCCATGTCTCCTAAAGCCCCAACATGCCAAGCTGACTTGAAAGACGTCGTTTAGACCAAGTTTTAGCCTGAATCTTCACTGTAGATCCTTAGCAAACAGTATGGAGGCATACTAGTTTTTTTCCCCATTTGAAAACTGGTCACCAATCACTCAAATTGTCTGAGCGATTCTGCAACACTGTTTTCCTGTGAACCTCCAGCAGTGTTTCGTGGACTACAAAACTAAACCTGACCTTCAATTGGCATGAGCTTAATGACTGAATTTTCTTTTTTGGGATGAACTATCCCTTTAAAGGGTGTCTAAGTGTCTCATAGGGACAACAATTTTTGAAACCGGTCCAGTATTGAGGAAGGCCGCTGCAGCTGTCAGCTGTGAAGCGTCAAAGCACATGTACTAAAAGTGGCTCAGGTTGTTATTCTAATTGTCTGACAGCATGACGTTCTTTAAGTTCTCAGTTAAATCTATCAGACCAACTTTCATTCTGCAGTGGAATCTGAACTACTTTCTTTGTCCTGGAGAGAAAATAGCTCTTATTTGAAACTGCTCACAACAAGGTCTTTCGATTATCTTGAGTAACCAGGTCATGATTTCTGCAAAAACGCTTCGCTGTTTATTTTCTGGCACTTCTAGCATCAGAGGCTGAATGTCATCTAGTTCAATTCTATATTGGAGAGAAGGCAGACATCTCCATGGCTGTGATCTCCAAAACTCCGACTACAACTCACACCAAAACTACATGGATGAATATGGAGGACTGTCCCTTTAAAAAAAAGGTTGATCTGTAGGGATCTTTTCCCTCATGTTGTCAGACATTTAGAATAACAACCTGAGGATGTTCTTTAATGGTGCCCAGAAGGATTTCACTGCAGCCTGCCTCATGGCTGACAGCTGCAGCACTCTCCCTCAGGTTAAAAAATTGTTGTCCCCATTAGTCACTTAGACCCAAAAAAAAAAACATCCATGGTCCCATAATGTTGGAGAGAACACAGACATCTCTACGACCGATATCTCCAAAACTTTGCAACTCACACCAAAACTATCTAGATGGATAAACAGCACTACAGGACAGAGAAAGAATATGTATTTTTGATTTTGAGGTGAACTGTCCCTTTAAAAGAGTAAGATATCTTTTGCTTGACCAGAAACAACTAATTTATGACTCACCAAACCCACCAGATTCCATGTGCAGAAACAGTAACTTTCTCATAGAAATGTTAATGATGTTTCAGTGTTTTTACCTTCCAGGCTCTGTCAGGCAGAAAGCTGCGATGTGTTCCCCTGAGGCCAGTTTGGGCAGATACTTCTGTTTCTGGGCTTCATTCCCTGCTATCAGGATCCCCTGAAACACCAAACAGCTGTTAGCAAACCATACACAGAAGAATCCCCTCAGAACCTCATTCACTGTCATGATACCAACTGTGTTATCACAGACCAAAACGTCCCCTCGAGTTCCTCCACATAACAAACATGCGCATAATGAGCAAAACGATAAGAAGTTTTTTCTACAAGAACACAAAGTTTCTTGTACCGCTCTATAACAAATTTGATTTATGTTTACCTTCAGCCCAATGGCTTGATGTGCAGCCAGTGTTACAGCTATAGAGCCATCTAATGAGATGATCTCTGCCAGTCGTGCATACATGGTGTTGGACAATCCGAGACCACCTGGAATGACAAAAAGACAGTGCCTTCAATATGTGCGAGTAAGACATGGTGGGACTATTAGTCTATTTCTAATGTGCATGGGCATGTGACAGAAATAACATACACATTACATAGCCCCCAGTTAGAGACCAAATAGACTTGACTAAATTTGCGTTTGGATTGGCTGTCAAAGTCACCCAAAACACCAAACATCATCACCAGACACCACTAACAGCCAATCATCGGTGAGTTGGTGATCATTTCTAAACACAGTAACAGAACACAAACACCATCATGTTCTGACGGGTTACCTGACTGTTATAACAGTAATATGACTAGCTGATCCCAGAGCTGCAGTTTGATTAACCCCACTATGTAAACCTCATCCAGCTCTGTCAGTCCTCTCAAAAGCTGTGCACAAGATTAGAAACCTGCTCAGATATTTTCTAAAACGCAAACACTAGGAGATCACAAGCAGCAGACGTCAACCTGCACAACATGACACATTCCCTCTCCTGGTGTAGACAGGACATACAGACAGTATTAGCAAGCTAATGTCAGCTCTGTCAGTCACTTCAGTTAGCTCAGGTTGGGGTGCAGCTATAGTTTGTGTGGTTAAAGCTGTTTACATTTAGTCAGGTGTAGATTGCAAAAAAGGAATTTCAACAAAGTAAAAAAAAAAAAAACGCCTTGTTTCTTATTTTTTGTCAAAAAAGGAGGAAAAAAGCAAGTTTTGAATGAGAAAATCTAAATTTATCTTTCTAATATATTACAGCTAATATTGAGCTAGATTTAACTAATAACAAACTTCTGTAATATCTCAGGAGAGGAACAAGATTGTATTTCTTATTTTAAGAGTAAGACCATTCCCACTTCTTCTCAATTTAAAAATCTTATGAAATGACACCAATTAAATGTATGAAATTAATTGAATCAATCTATTTTTATTCATCGTCAACACGTGTGAGTGCATCTGACTCTATGGAAAACAGAACCTGCTGCTTCACATTTCTCATTATTATTATTATTATTATTTCTCATATTTCACTCCCTCCCTGATTGATGGACTCAGTGTTGTCAGTGTTTTTCATTGAAGCAGGTGTTTTTCCATGTTTTAACAAAGAAAATGTTTATGGTGCCTTAACTTAAGACAGTCACTTTTTTTTCTTTTTGAATAAGTTGTGTCTTATTGTAAGTTTCTTTTTTGCTAATTATTAAGGTATAGATTCTTCAAGTCAGCTCAGTCAAGAAACCAAAATATCCTGTTTCAAGAAAATGTGTCTTATTATAAGGTTTTTTGCTTGCTGTTAAATTAAGATTCTTAAATTAAATTCTTAAAGTCAGGTCAATGAAGAGACTACATTTCTCATTTCAAGTAAGTATTTCTTAAATAAGTGAAGTACTTCGATCTTTTAAGGCCCATTACAGTCTTTATATACTAGTTTTAAGAATTCTAGACAAATAAAATTGGCTTTCAACATTGGCAGGTTTATTTGGATAAAACAAGACAATTTGATTTACATTTAAGAATATTTGGCTTCTTTTCTAGTAGAACCAAAGAACCGGACCGAGTCCACCTGAAAAGGTGAGTCTGGGTGCGGTTCCAAAAGAACTCTGGTGCCGTTCATTTGCGGAGTGAAAGCAAACAAACCAAACACAGAATTTTATGACAGCAGATGCGACTTTAGTACGATTTCAAAAGCTGAACTGCTAATAAATCCAACTGCCGATCTGTTCAGGAGGCGATCAATAATTGATAAGATGTATAGCCTATTTTTATGAAATTTATTTAGTAACAGGTAAGTACTTCAGCGCAGGTATTTTCCCTGATTAACCGCAAAAATACAACTGTATGTCACACACATGAAAAAGTCAGGTGAAGTGCAGATGCACTCCCTCCTCTCTCTCTCCCTCTCTCTCTCTCTTTGAATGAGAAAAAAAAAAAACAAAAAAAAAACAAACCCCGGTGTCGTCTTCTTATTCTTTTCTTCTCCCCTCACCACTACTATAAACTCAATATATAAAGATCTACAGTAGGGCTGTCAGACGCAGTGCTGCAGCGTGCTGTCTCTGTCTCTGTGTGGACATTAGACACATACGAGCCACAGCAGGTCAGCGAGGTGCTCACAGGTGGCAGCCTCCTTTTCGTCCTCTTTCTATCAGTCATTATTCATAACATGCTGCTATTTGCTAAATAATGCTTATAATTAGTTACTTCTTTGTGAGCTTAAATACACACGTCTGCTTAAATACACACATCTGAATCATTAAAGTGCTGCGTAAACCTCTGTCAGTCAGAATTTGATTTTCCCACATGGGTCCTGATGACAATCACCAAAACCATCCAATCAACACGTTACCTGTCAGTCTGTAAAACTGCATGTTTCCTCCTTTTAGTTTATTTGTAAAAAGTCAATAGGAACACAAACTGCACCAGGACTAAAATGGAGCAATGTTTGTTTTTTTTTCTTTTGGTCCAGACCAAATAAACTGATCTACAGGTGTGAAAATGCACTGAGTAAACACTTGCATTATACTTGAGTTCAAACTAACAAACTCCTTGTTGAAGAATTAATGAGGAAAGACAAGAGCTTTCATAAGTTTAATAAGTGTCTGATATATAAATAAGGCTGACACGTGGCTGCCCTGAGAGGCCTCACTGCCCTTCAGATAGGAATGTTTGATGTTCTGTCTTGGGAGTGCAGGAGTGTCTGATACACAGATATCTTTGACCTTGGATAAACTTCTAACAGCTTTTGTGGCATTTAACACTGTTGCTCATGTAATGTAGCCTCCTCCTGTCTAGCGTCCTGATGATAAGCGATTCCGTATGACTTGAGACATACTTAAAAAACTGAGTGTTTCTATTGTATCTTCAAGCTTTTGGTATTAACTGTACAAAGATCTTCTCTGTGCACAGATGTGTGTCGTACTCAACTCATATATTTATGTAAAAACATCGGGGGCTCCTCCAGTTTATTCTTTTGTTAATCAAAATGAAGACTGAGCAGAAATACAGGTTTTTCTCCATCACTGCATGTGCAAGTGGCTCCAGGTCACGACTATCTTACCGTACTCCTCAGGAACCATGATTCCAAACAGCCCGAGCTCCTTCAACCCATTTAGAGTCTCCGGAGGGATCCTGGCCTCTCGGTCAATCTTCGCTGAGTCGACTGAAATCGCAATCAAAACAAAACAGCCAATTCATCTAATGTACAGTGCAGGTTTACGATAGCGTTTGCAGTTTTGTTAGACTTTCGCATCCACCAGATCTCCTCCCTCACCGTCCTCATTGAAGAATTTTTCCACCGGCGCGACAAGCTGGTTGATCTCCTCAGCTTCTTCCCTTCCAATTTCTGGATAAGGGAAGACCTCAGCCTGGAGGAGAAACATTCAACTGATTTAGAAAAGAAATAAACAGCTCCTTACAGCCAATTTATGCCCCAATTTCCTGATTTATTACCTGTGCTTACTAGGGAGGTCCTGATTGAGTCATTTCAGTCCTTTATCACTGGGTATCTACCGATCAGATGCTTGTATTTACCTAATTTATTATTAAATATGTGTCCAATACACTGAAATAACAGCTGTTGCTTTCTAAATTCGGCCCAACTTATTTTTCACGAACCTCTTGTTCCAAATTCTGACAGCCCTGGTTTGAAACAATGAAGTTTATGAGGTTAAATTATTGATATGATATTAATAAATGTTTAACTGAGACAATGTGCTAATTAGGAACAGTTGATATGATCTGTCACCAGCGACATTTGTCATGTTAAACAATAAAAGTGGCTGTTTGGCTAAAATTAGAAGCAGCTACCTGATAGAGGAGAGATCACAGTTTTGCTACCATAAGAACATTTATTAAGTACGTATGTAAGTACTAGAATATTTTCTTTTCATGATACTTTCTGATACTTTTTCTACTCAGCGGGAAATTACAGTTATTTCACAGATTTTTTACATACAAAACATATGAGGGGTTTATAGAATACGATGCTTTGTTATAAATTAATCTATTTTACCTAACAGCACAAGTACAGTTAAACCGATCAAGTCGACTGACAGAAAATTCATTGGCAACTACTTTGTTAATTGTGAAAATCCATTTTCATGAGAAAAAAAAACCCAAAACACAACATTTCATGGTTCCAGCTTCTCAAATGAGACGACTTACTGATTATTTTAATGATTTGAACTTATTTTCAAACAATTTGAAGATTTTTCTTTTTAAAAAGTTCCTGCTTGCTGACATTTTACAAACCAACCAATCAATGGAATCAATTTCTCTGGAAAATAATCAGATTAATTCATAAGGAAACGGTGACAGGGGGCATTTTTTGTTACTTAATGGAACTTCACAGCAAATGTCAGTATTGTAGTAGGATAATCACAGCTGTTTCCAATGATACTAATTAAGGTCCGGTGTCAGTTAGTGACTGTGAGCCAACATGCACAGCAGCAGCAGCCTGACTCTCATCAGCATCACTGTAACACCTGTGTTTAACCTACAGTTTCAGGTCAAAATGGCTGCTGGTAGTAGTTCTACTTATAAACAACCTGAATACTTCATCCACCACTGCCGGTCAGGTACACTGATAATTCATGTCAGCAAAATACTGAACGTCTAAGTGTTCAGGATACTGCATTTCATTATGTGAGATAAGATAAGACATTCCTTCATTAGTCCCACAGCGGGGACATTTTCAGTGTTACAGCAGCGAGGTGGAGAACAAAAAAATAAAAAAACATCAATAAAAATATAAAATAAAGTATTCAAAATATAAGCAAGGGGAAAATGTAAAAACTGAATGCAAATACATACAATATGAACAGACTCAGCAGCTGAATTTACACCATTGTACAGAAGGTATACTGCACATAGACTGATGACTGATGATAAAATAAAATAAAATAAAATGATGCAGGTGCTGTAGTGACTCTTTAAGACAGGAACTATGAGTTTAGCAGGCGGATGGATATCTCTGTGCTGCTGCGTTTGAAGCCTCGAAGCTTCGACTGGTTTTTCAGGTTTTGGACTGAAGACTGTTCCCTCTTTGATTCGGGTTTTGGTTGGGGTTTGGGGGTCAAGTTCAGCCGTGTTACAAGACGAGTGGTTGATTCAGGTCATATCAGGTAGCGGTCAGGGTAAACATAACGACAGGGAAAGAATCTTTGCCAAAAACAGTAAGTAAACGAGTCCGCACATTGCTAGCACCTATGTAGTCGGTCACTCGTCTTTTCAGTTACGGTACCTTGTTCATCTGACCCAGGAACAAATCCTTGGCATAAGCGAGGTTTCTTGAATGAGTTTTGATGGACCTCCGCTGCTGATGAACATGTAGCACTTGTTTCCCAGAATTCCTCACGTTAACATCACAGGCGAGCAGCCGCTTTCCTAACCTGACAGATTTAGACAATACGACTAATCTGTTTACATTCATCATTATTCTAGCATACACCTCCTGTACTTCAGGGATCCCTATCTCCTACTGTATACAACTACAATAGGTTACCTTTCACCCGTTTCTGTCTCATGCTGATGACGTACACAGAGGGTTAGATAACATCTTCAAGGACCCTCGGAAACAATCAATTTTACTTTAACTAATCATATATGAATACACTTGCAACATTTTATAGAATATCAGTGCGACAACATGGCCAAAGTGGTTAAAAAAAACAAAATAAATAATTCACTTTAAAAGATTTTTTTTAAATAAAAGAAAAGGAAAAGAAAAAGAAATTAAAAAATGAACTTTTTAGATAATAGATTTCATTGAACCATTCCCTACACAACTAGTATTATTTTTATTTATTTTAATTAGATTTTAACAAGGAATATTTTCCATCTTCTGCGTGCAGACCGTACCAATAAATCTAAATTCTGACTAAACTACCCCCCCAAAATAAAGTCCTTACAAAAAGTTCGTATTTTTCTCAGTAAACTGTTGAGTAAATTTTACAGACAATATAATAATTTATCAGCAACAAAATCTAAAATATTTATTGTATTTATTTATTTTTATTTAGATTAGATATTTTCCAAGTCCAACAGTGTCAGGGAAAAAAAACTGAAATCTGTGAAATGCTGAAGTATTTAAATTAAATCAAAAGACTGAGCCTAAAATTACTTAAGTCATCTTAAGTGTTAGCTTTTAATTGTACTATATAAACCCCATGGAAGCTGTTAAAAACAAAAACTAACTGCCAGAAAAAAATCTAGAGGACTTATTATGACATTTCTGACAGTACCTGAATGCATCATAATAGCATAATAATGAGGCGAGAAGACCACTTGGTGGCGCCATGTGCAAAGAAACCGCTGGGCAGTGGCAAGATAAATTTAACTATCAAAATGAGGGAGAACTTGTTTAAAACTGATTTATTGTTACGTGACTGATAAACTGATCTGATTCACTAACAAACACATCAAAAAGCTATAAGAATAAAAGTATCAGACAGTCTGCAAACAGAAATGAAATATATATACTGTATGTAAACAGCTGGTCTAAGTATGAATGAATGTACAGCTCTATAGTGCAAACCATTCTTTGCTGGCAGAGGAAATGAAGCTCTGTGCTCCGGCCCCTCCCAGCCGCATGATGACGTCGTCCTGCTGACACTGATGATGTGGCCCTCAAAGCTGGGATCTATTTTTAGCTCCAACCTCAAGGGCCAGACAGACAAACAGGGCAAACTGTCACTCAGACCACCTGCCACAGTCAGGCAGGCAGCCAGGCGTGTTGGTTGTGCAAGACTGAGAAAAGAATTAGTTTGCTGCTGTTTATACTTTCATCAGCGGTGACAACTTCCAGAGAATTTTGTTTAGTTTTATACCCTCACTGTCCCTGAAGGAGACCTCTGTGGGAGGAGTGGAACACAAACATGTTTGTATCACTCTTGGGCAGGGCCGTGAAGCCGCGGGGACAAAGATGTCATGTCCTCACCCTCGTTTCTGAGAATGTGGGAGTTTTAAAGAGGAACTCCCAATTGTACACATAATGGTCAATTTGCTCATCATGGCAACGGGAAGTACTACGCACACAGTAAAATTAGTTGTATGATGTCTTCTGTGGCTCCAGAGAGACATTTGTCAAGTCTCAGAAAGAAAAAACAAAACAAAACAAAAAAAAACTCTACACACTGTCATCAGCGTTGCCTGAGCTTGAGCCAGGAGACCAAACAAAGATCTTATATTACAAAGTGTTGGTGTGGAGTGTTTAAAGATGTGCAAATTTACCAAGGAGGGAGAGTCTAACAAACAGATGTTAGTGATTCCATTATAAAAAGCTAAGGAAACCTTTAATGACCCCAGTTTTCAGAGTTTCCAACAAACAATTTCATACAAATTACAAATCCTAGATTTTGGGAGCTGATTGTGGCATTTATTTTTGGTGCCATATCTTTTATTCTAGTGTTTTCCCACCGAAATTGTTCTTGGGAGTGTGGTAAAATCTTTGCAACATCATTTTGACAACAGATAAAATTTTCAGAAAAATAATTGATCATTTGGGTGACTAAACAAATATGTTAGGAAGTTTTACAGACTGGCTAATCGAAATGCATTATGGGAGATGGGGTGGGATTGTCCTAGGAGAGCTTGTGCTCATGACCTCAGCATTTCTAAAATTCTGATTAATAGTGTGCTTTTGGGGTAATGTTATATCAATTCACTGGAAAATTATCCTAAGCTTAAATACTACATACTGTAACCCTGATATTAACCAAAAAGAAGACAAAAAACTACTATGGACAGTTAAAAACCAGGAAAACTGGAGGCAATAATCCAATAATCACAGGGTTGGTAGTTTCAACTCCAGATCATCCACTGATTCCAAATTGTAAGTGATGGTCATGCAAAGCATTGTAAAGCATTTCCTGCTTAGAGGTAGAATTAGTTCAGTCTACTTTTAAGTAGAAAAGCTACAGTCTTTAGAATCCAGGAACACTTAGTATTGGAGATACACAAACCTTTTTAAGTAAGGCCTTCGACGGCTCATTAAAGTGTGGTCCTAGGACTGTAGAAACAACAAGGGCATTCTTTTGACTCACAGGGACCACTTTAATAAAGAAAAGCCAAGTGCAGTCCTTGGACTATAGGACCACTTTAAATAGCCTTGGGTGGTGCTAGGACTCAAGGATTTTAGTAGAAAAGCACATATAAGTATTGTCCAAAAGATTCTAGGGACATTGAAGTTTTGTATGTAGTCAAGCTGATTAAAGCGCAGCTTTTTAAGGTCTATGCAAGTCTGGTCCTTGGACTGTAGAAACACCAAAGAGAGTGCCCTGGACTAAAGCAACCACTTTAAGGGGGAAAAAAAGCGTAGTACAGCCCATAGATTCTATGACTACTTTAGAAAGCCTTCGCTGTTCTAGGACTCATGTAACATGTTTTTGCTGAAAAGCCCATATAGGCATGGTCTAAATCAGGCATGTCCAAACTATTCCATGAAGGGCCATGTGGCTGCAGGTTTTTGTTCCTACCAAGCCGGAGCACACCAGGCTCAACTCATATAATGAACTAATTTCAGCCTTCAAACAGCTAATTAGTCGAATCAGGTGTGCTGTTGGTTGGTTGGAGCGAAAACCTGCTGCCACTCAGCCCTTTGTGGAATAGTTTGGACATGCCTGGTCTAAATGATTCTAGGGCCACTTCCATTTTTTTCAGGTAGACAAACATATTAAAGTACAGCTTTCAAAGGCCTGTTAAAGTGTGGTTCTTGGACTAAAGAAACACCTATCTAAGGGTGTGCCTTGGATTAGGGACCACTTTAAAGAAGAAAATCCTAGTGTGACCATTTTGAAAAGCTTAGTGGGTCTTGTAGGATTGGCACTTTTTGGTAGAAACCCTTATACAACTGCAGTCATAGAACTTCAGCACTATTTTGAGACAAACAGACCTGTATAACTGTGGTCCTAAGAGTATATTATAAAGTATCTGTTTTAGGGCTGAAAAGCCTACAGTCATAGAACAGCATGACCTCTTTTAGGCAGAAAAGCCTCAATACATAAATGTGGTCTTTTTTGAGTAGAAAGGATGATGCAGTAAGTTTAGTTCTATTGTTCTACTGTGGAACCACTTGTGTTTTTTAGCTAAAAGAAAAAGCCTATTTGAGTGCAGTTTGGAATCTAACACAACTTTCAGATAAAAATCCTCTATCAGTGTGGTCCTGGGACTATTTTTAAGTAGGAGAGCCTTAGTCCTTAGATTCAAGGAACATTTAGGTTTTGTGGGTGGACAAGCCAATCAAAGTGTAGACTTCAACGGCATATTTAAGTGGGGTCCTTGGACTGTAGCAACATGTGTGTAAGGGTGACCTGTGGACTTAAGACATAACTTTAAAGAAGAAAATCCTAGGCTCATCCTTGGACTCTAGAACCACTTTAGAAAGCCTTGGGCAGCCCTAGGACTCAAGGACCACGTTTTGATAGAAAAGCCCATATAAGTATGGTCCAAAGATTCTGGGGCCAGAACTGTCGTAACACTTGAATAAGAGTGTTCCTCAACCCTAGAGACCCCTATATAACTGCAGTCATAGAACCCTAGGTTTTTAGGTTACAAAGCCTATGTTGTCCTAAGATGATATTTTATATAACTGTTTTAGGCAGATATGTCTGCATAAGTTTAGTTCTATGGTTCCACTGTAGAACCACTTGTGTTTTTAGCTAAAAGAAAAAGTCTATTTTAGTGCAGTGTGAATTCTAACACAACTTTCAGATAGAAAACCTCTATCAGTATAGTCCTAGGAACACTTTTAAGTAGGACAGCCTTAGTCCTTAGATTCCAGAAACACTTGTGAGTGGACAAGCCAATCAAAGTGCAGACTTCAAAGACATATTCAAATGTGGTCCTAGAACTTCAGAAACACCTATGAAAGGGTGTCCTGTGGACTTTAGGGAAGAAAAGCCTGGCCCTGCCCTTGGACTCTAGGAACACTTTAAAAGTCACTGGGCGTCCTAGGACTCAAGGACCACGTTTTGATAGAAAAGCCCATATAAATATGATCCAAAGATTCTAGGGTCACTTATGATATGTAGGTAGACAAGCCTGTGTAAGTGTGGACTTAAAAGGCCTTTAAGTGTGGTCCTAGGACAGTAGAAAGACCTATATAAGGGCGTTCCTCATACTCTAGGAACCCTAGAGAGCCATATATAACCGCAGTCATAGAACCCTAGGTTTTAAGGTTACAAAGCCTGTATAAATGTTGTCTTAGGATGATATTCTCCATATGTTTTAGGCAAAAATTTCTATGCAAGTGCCATCATAGAAATCTAGGACCACCTTTACAGGAAACAAGCCTAGATACATAGGTGTGGTCCTAAGATCCTAACCCCCTTTTAAGCTGAAAGGCTTATGCACCTTTTTAGGTTAAAAAAAAACCAAAGCCTGTATAGTATAAGTGCAGTCTGAATTATAAAACCACTTTCAGATAGAAACCCTCTCTGAGTTTGGTCTCAGACTCTAGCACCATGTTTAAATAGAAGACCCTATAGAAACTGGGCTCCTAGACGTACCCAGTCATTTAACTGAGACCAAGACATAACACTCTTTGACAAAGTCGAGTAGAGGCAGCTCAGGTTTTACAGTATATCGCTTTATTTTGCGTTCTCAACATCGTCACAGTACTAGTTTTACATCAATGGGGTTTCGTCTACTTAGAAACAGAATGCATAATAAAATAAGAGCACTCCTCCCTTCCCTTTGACTTCAAAAGTGGGCTGTGAGTGTGAGAGAACAGGAGCGTCTCAGGAAATAAGTCAGAAGCGGTGTTAACTGTGTAACAGTTGGCTGTTCATCTCTAGATCCTATGATAATTCAGTCCTGTCGGAGGCAGAGAGAAGCAGTTGATGATTATGTAAATATCAGGGGAGCAGGAATGCAGCTTCAATGTAACTGCAGACATTGAGTAGTAATAATAATAGTAATAATAATAATAATTTACAGACTATTTACATATGTTTCCTCATTCTTTACTACCCACCCTTAAAATGTTTCCGCCCTTTCAAACCCTCTTCGTCAAATTACATTAGATTTCCCCAGATGGATTTACTATTTACACTCAGCAGTACACTGCCATGTCTTTATACTGTACAGTGGAAATAGAGGTGAAATGCATGCCGCAGGAGAATGACACAACTTTAAATGAAAAGACACACTAGTAGGCCAGAAATCATCTAAATGTAAACAAGCATCAGTCAAATCAAAGCTACATTGAAAGTTTAGGGTCTAGTCAAGCCCGCTGCTCAATAGAACAACACTTAAAAAAAAAAAAAGGAAAAAGATAAAGAAAAGATGAGAAAAAAGAAATGGTAGGCATCAATGGCATGCAACAAAGCACCTCACACGGAATCTGGACAGGTTTTACAATAGATCAGTCATCTGAAAGAACTGGTGGGTTGTGACTAAAAACACATATTAATTATAATAATTATTCCATAAAGCTAGGTTTCGTCTTTGCTAATGTCTGCACCATTATTCCATAACAGCTAATTAATAATCAGTCTGAGACAGAAGTTATGGTTGATCAACTGTGGGGTTGTGGTGGGTCGATCAAATTTGGTCCCCAATGTATCTAAATTTAAAATGTAATGACCATGCTATATTGGCACTTTTCTGACTCCGTAGACCTGAACGACGCTTGACTAAATGCTGTATATTTGACAGATCAGTGACAAATATTAGATTTCAGAGTAGCCTACAGTACATAAAGCCTGTAAATTACATTTTGACTAATGACTGATATTTTAAACACAGTACCACGTCTAATAAGGCAGCCTTGATAGAGGGTTTATAAGTTGTAACTAATGACTTCATTAATGGCCTGATAAGCTATTGAAAATAAGAACATTTGGGTTACCAGGTTGTGCAAAATATTTTTGGCAGAGGCTGTCCTCCTCCAGCAAGGTGTTTCCCGGACCTGTTTAGCCAAGGTGGTGGGAGGCCACCCAGACCCTGATGCTCATCTTGCGATCAATTTATTTAACAGAGGATGGTCTAAACAGCAACCTGTGCTCTTTTCCCAGAGTTTTATTTCATGAAGTCAATACTTTTTATGTGTTGTTTAGTTGAGGTGGCCCGTTGCCACTTGAAAACGCTGTGGAAAACCCTGTCCAAGTAGCTCTTAAGTTGATTACAAAGACTGTTCGACCACTTTGACCACAGTTATGTTTTACAAAGCGGTACATTTTAGAGGTCCATTACGCACCCTACAATGCAGTTTTCCTCTTCTCTGCCTTGCTATGCTTTTCCAGGTGTTTCCGTTTTAGATATCAGTTGGAATAACCCAGTACAAAGTAGTATGAAAGTTCTTCAGTCAAATGACACCTGCATTCAATACTTTTTGTACTAAGATCCAGAAAGAGATGACTATTTATATGGTTTTGCTTGCACTCGAATAAAGTACTCCATTGGTATTGGTATCACTTTAAAGGTACTGGTATTAGTACTGACACCTAGCCCTAGACACCACACTGTAAAAACTCAAAATCTTTATTTGTGTATGTGTATATTATGTATATTTGTCTTATTTCTATGTATGTACTACTTCTAATCAAAATATCTAATTTCAGTCACTTGTTTTTAGACAATGCATCTTGAATATCTTAATTTTTACTTATTATTGCTGTGCCATTTTTTCCGGTGCAATCAGCTTGTCTGCTGATCAGCTGCAAGTGTGACTTACTAACATTTGCCAGAGGATAAACACCAGCCCAGCCCTTTCAGAACATGGCAACCCAAAAGTTGTTTCTATGAATGGATTATTATGGATGTATAACGCATTAGTAAATTACTTATTAACCATTTACACAGTTAACTTATAAACCCTTTATAAAGGGTGCCATATTGAAAAGGAGTACCTTGAAATCGTGAACCTTGAAGAAAGACTGAAGAATACTGATCTACTGGACATCACTTGACAACAGTAAAGTGTGAGCCATCGACAGAGACAGATGATAAATATGAAGATAAAAGACTTCAGTTCATTATAATCATAGCTGTCAGTCCAGTATCATTCTGATTTCCAGATGACGAATATCTTTCATCACCTGCTGTAGGTAACATCCAGCTTTGACTACTGTTGTACACTAAAGACCCAGTAAACTACTGTATGTGGATCAGGAACAGATACAGATTTGTATTATCCTCTGGAGTGACACAAATACATAGCTTGACTTCAGTTAGCTGTAGTTGAAGAAGTCCAAACTATTCTACCATTCATTTTTAACAACTGTCAAGTGTAACACTGATATAATTTTGGGAATACACAATAGTTAGAAAATAGTCTCGAAATACATTGTTACATGCAATTATCTTCTTCGACATTCTTCATCAGTGTGGAAGGTCCAGTCCCTCCGAATCCATGTGGATACTTGCACTTCACTGAAACGTTGAAGGAGAAATGACAAAGGACGCTGGGGGGAAAAAGACAAAACTAACAGAACTAACAAAACCGAACAACCACCAGATTGCAATTGCTCTTCAACAAATAAAAGTAAATACATATTGCACGTACAAGTAAAAAAAAAAAAAAATCCATCTCATAGTCTTTAAGCAGATACAGACTAACTTCTGCCGTTGATATTAACTAAGTAGAACAAGTGCTGTGTCTATCACTTTCAACAGAAAATATGCTCCAGCACACCAGCCCCCTGCCTCCGCTCTGCACACACACCACAGATACTGTGCACGGGACGGCCGGGAGGTAGCCATCCCATAATATGTCAGAAAGATGATTGATATAAAACTGCCATTTGTGGTGAGTGAAGCATAAAGAAGTACTATCACCATCACAGAATGATAATTATTGATTTTTGTACTGTGGCGTCCGTGTGGCTCAGAGGAAAAGTCCGACCGAGGGAGTAAACAGCTCGCTGCTTGAGAGACGCACGATGAAACCGAAGAGGGACAGGGCAACACTCAGCCAGCTGAGAGAGCTTCCACGTCAGGAGAGACACTTAAAACAGTCATGCTGCTGTTTTTTCCCTGCTACACAGTTTGCACAGACTCCTTCAGTTTCCAATGGAAAAAAAAAACACCTCTTCTTCCTCCTCCTGCAGAACGGACTTGAAGAATCCCACCAGGTTGCAGTACAACACACGTAGAGCATTTCGTATCGTTTATTGGACTCTAAAAAAATAGTTAAAAAAATAAAATGATGGCGGACAAGCAGCCAGTACTGAAGGGCGGACATTCAGATGAATCTGTTTGCTCAGCAGCTCGCTGTGGCTTCCTTTTTCTGGAGCGGGGCAGACGCCCCAAACCAAAGACAAGTGCAGTGGATGAGACTGTATGCGGGCCGGCGTGCACATCTGCGCCAGCCCTCAACAATCTCCACAGAGTTCTAACTCAAAGGCAACCATATACAGTAGTGTTCCAGCTTACCGAATAACTGCCTAACTATTAAAAGCTTTGATTGTTTTCTTAACAGTGAAACTACGCCACCTATGTGCGAGTATAATACTGAGAGTTTTAATTGATGCCATTTGTTCTGTAATAATAATTATAATAATAACAGTTGATATTATTATTTTACAAAATACTATGCACAATATACATAAAGCATTTTTGTGACTAAATTAGTAAATGCTTCAATAATTGGCACATTTATCACTGCTAACAGAGATATCACAGTGCACTGTGAGCTACCGCTACATTAAATACTCGTACAGCTACTGCTGAGGATGACCGCCTGTCTGTCTGTCTCTTCAGCCAAACCACCCTCACACTAGATAAAATCACTTTAAAGTCAAGATTACTATTTATTTTGTATGTAAAATACTTATAAGCAAGATATTTGATCATGTTGCTTTAATTTACTGAGGAGAAACAGTAGTCGTGGTCTTTGTGCATGCTCTTGTGTTGTCTGTCGCTCGGACGTGACTAATGACCTGAAATGAAATGAAAGGAGCAACCAGAAAATAAATGTGTCTATAGTGAATAAACCGCCCCGGTGATGAGCGTGACCAAAAAAAAAAAAATTGCTGAAGGAGGCACGGGATCCCGTCTGGCTTCACATCCCCCAGACCAACGATGCACAGTGCGATCGTCCCATCAGCTGAGAGCCTCAAAGTTCAGTCAGAGAGCCCCTGTGCACCTCAGACCACCGTGCTGATGCCGCTGTGCTTGGGCTTGGTGCTGCTGGTCGCCTGGGAGGGCGGTGGTGGCGGGCCGTGGTGGTGGGGGCCGTGAGTGGTGTGGGAGGGGTGCGGCGGGTGGCTCCCGTGGCCGTGCTGTGGGTGAGGCGGGAAGGGTGGCTGCTGGCCGTGAGAAGCGGGCGGGTGGTACTGGTGCGGGGGGTGCTGCAGGTGGGCCGGTGGGTGGTAGTGGTGGTGGTGGTGGTAAGGCGGGGGGTTCTGGGTCATGTGGCAGAACTGGGCGTGGTGCATGGGGACCGGTGTGTCTGTCTCCACCCGGGCTGTGTGGTGCAGGTTGGCGGGGTGAGGGGTGTGGGAGATGAGGGTGGGGTGCAGGGCCTGAGGGGTGGGGCTTGGGGACTTGACCCGTCTAGTGCCGAACAAAGATCCGAGGAGTGAGGAAGAGTTGGGCAGGGACTGGCCGCTGTGGCGGGACGGGCAGTCTCGGCTGGAAGGGGCTTCTCCGTCTCATGTGAGGACTGCTAATGATGGACCCCTGCAAGAGAGAGGACAGTCAGATCACAATGTTCCTAGGGTCCCAGGGTCCTATGTTCCCAAGTCCCATTTTTATGGTCATATGTTCCCAGGAACCTACGCACCCCAGATTTATATGGCACATAATAGGAATATAACAAAGGGTCCTATGTTCTCCATATTAATATGGTCCATAGTGGGAATATGAGGGTCCTATGTTCCCAAGGTCCAATGTTCCCAAGATCCTATGTTCCCCAGATTAATCGGGCACATGCTTGGAACATGACAAAGGTTCTTATGTTCCCAAGGTCCTGTGCGCTCCAGATTTATATGACAAATACAACAAATTGACCTTTGTTCCCAAAGTCCTATGTTGCCAGTGTCCTATGTGTCCAAGGTTCTATATTCCCAGGGTCCTATGTTCCCAGTGACCTATACTCCCAAGGTCCTATGTTTCTAGTGTCCTATGTTCTCCAAATTTATTTGACACATAATGGGAACCTGACAAAGGGTCCTATGTTCCCAAGGTCCTATGTTCCCCATATTTATATGGTGCATAATGGGAATATGACAAAGGGTCCTATGCTCCCAAGGTCCTATGTTCCCCCATATTTATATGGTACATAATGGGAAAATGACATTGGCTTCTATGTTCCCAGAGTCCTATGTTCCCGAAGGGCCTATGTCCAAGGTCTTATGTGTTTCAGGATCCTACGGTCCCCAGATTTACCTGGCAAATAATGGGAACATAGTGTTCTCAGGGCCCCATGTTCCCCAGGTCCTATGTTCAGAAGGTCTTATGTAACCAAGGCCCTAGGTTCCCAGGATCATATGTTCCCAAGGGCGTATGCTCTCAGTGTCCTGTGTTGCCCAGATTTATATAGCACATAACTGGAACATGACAAAAGGTTCTATGTTCCCGGGGTCCTATGTTTCCAAAAGTCCTGTGTTCCCCATATTTATATGGTATATAATGGGAACATGACATTGGGTTCGATGTCCCCAGCTCCTATGTTCCCAAGGGCTTATGTCCTATGGGTCCTATGTAACCAAGGTCCTATACTCCACCCGATTTATATGGAACACAATGGGAAGATAATACAGGGTCCTAGATTCTCAGGATCCTGTGTTCCCAAGGTCTTATGCTCTCAGCGTCCTATGTTCCTTTTGAAACATGACAAAGGGTTCTATGTTCCCCGGGTCATATGTTTCTGAAGGGCCTATGTTCCCAGGGTCCAATATTCCCCAGCTCTATATAGAACAAAATGGGTTAGGGGTTAGCATAGAACATAGAACCCTGGGAACATATGCTCCTAGACACACCAAAAAGTCCAGTGGGAAACAGCAGAAAAAAGTAGGCATACTCTCTGCAGATTCAGATTTCTTTTTTTTTTTTTTAAGGACCAAAAGATGTACTAAATTTGTGGAAAAAAAACATATCAGCCCAGTGGTTTTGGCTTCTGCAGTGTGTTTGTCGAATTCTTCACACAGCAGCGCCAACTGCATGACCAGCTACAGCTGATCTCAAATCTCACACGATTGCTTGTGTTGCCTTGTGGAAAAGCTTCTCTGTTTCCTTTTCCGGTTCACTGCCTTTGTTTGTCTATCCATGCTCGTAACATCTCACGGTCGACTCTCTCTAAATGGTTTGGAGGCTCAGTATGCTGAGCTTGTCAGAGCCTGTGGTATCTGCACTGTCATGAGCAGACGGGCCGCTTCCAAGTCTTCAGACTCTCTCTCTCTGACTGCTGATGCTGCTGTGAGGTCCTGTCACTATTATATCTGGGTTCCAGGGTAACGGTACCCTCTTTAATTTTCATGTGCCCCCACTTCGGAGCCTGTATTGAACAATCTGAAGCCGCAGCCCGTATACAGTACACTCATTTGATGTTTTCAACTGTCATGTTCAGGTTCATACTGAGTTAAATGATGTGTTTTGATGTTTCTAAATTCCCACTCATTAGGACAAACAGAACAAAATCACAGGATTTTTATACAAGGGCACAGTAACACAGAATGACAAGATAAATACAGAACAATCAAAATAAATGTTCACGTCAAAGAAAAGAAGCAGATCTTTCAGAGCCATGCATAACATGCAAACTAGTCACAAATGACTTACATCCAGTGTGATGTGCTCATACTTTCATAAATTTTACTTAATGTGCTTGTCTAAACTAATCAGAGCAGCTTGACCCTTGCAATGATCTGTACATAAATTTCTGAAGGATTTATGATATTGTTGGACTATCAGACTGCTTTGACAATAGTGAGACACGTTTTCAGGGTTTTAATGCAGTCTCCGCTGTACATTGAACCTGGATTATCTTCATGGCAGGGTAGCCCTTTTTTAAAATGACCACAGTGACTGAAAAGATGAGAGTAAATCTGTGGATACATACTGTAAATTATTTCCAACTTTCATTTTCAACTGTGAAAGTTCTAGTGTAGCGTTCCAAGGGTGGAACAGCGGGTGCTAAAAGGTTAAATGAGAAACCCAAGTCAATATGGAGTGCAGGTTATTCATCTTTGCACTCTCTGTGAGCGCTGTTTGCAGAAACCGTGAGTCACATTTTATATATTGACTACTGATAAACACACCGGTCTCAAAAGCCAGAGGATAAAAGGACCTGTGGCCCATTTTTCATAACATGATGAAACTAATCCAGGCTAACATGTTAGCCAGCTAACAGCTATCTTAGGTAAACTGCAATAACTACACCAATCTCGAGGATTGCTGCTAACATAGTTGTTTCAGTTTAAAAAAATTAATCCTGTGGAAGCCAAGAATGGCCATACTTGCAATTATTCTTTAAAATACCACATGCCAAAAATGTTATCTCAAGATCACAAGTTTTTATCAATTATTTTGTTACACTTCAGTGATCATTTTCTCATGATAAATGATGTTGCTATCTCAAGAACTCATCCTTGGGTTCTTGAGATAACAAAGTCTTCATTATCACAAGAAAATGAGCTTTGTTAACTTAAGATAACGAAACAACACATTTTCACAAGAAAAACAAGATTTGTTATTTAGAGATAAGAAAATAATTCACTTGTGATTTTGAGATAATGGCTTTAAAAAAAATAATTGCAAGTCTGGCTGTTGACGGCTTCCATAAAAACTATATGACCAATTTTTAAAAATTTTACAATTTAAGCTGGCACTTATGGGCTTTGGGCAACTATTTATTTAATAGTATAATTTCAAGATCACAAATTAATTACTTTGCTACACTTCATAGATTGCATAGAAGCAAGCTTTGTTACAAAATAATTAACCAGTTACCACAAGAAAACAAGCTGTGTTACTTAGAGTTGAAAAATAATTCACATGTGATCTTGAGATAATGGCATTAAAAAATATAATTGCAAGTCTGGCCTTTCATGGCTTCCACAGAAACTATATTTGTACCCCATTTTTTAAGTTTTACATTTTCAGCTGGAACTAATGAGCTTTGGGCAATTATTTTTTAATGCATTATTTTGAGATCACAAGTTAATTATTTTGCTGCACTTGGTTGATCGTTTTCTCATGATAAACTGTCTTATCATCTTGAGAAATCAGCCTTTTGTTTTCTTGAGATAACAAGATAAATTAACCCAGTATCATGAGAAAACATGCTTTGTTATTTTAAGATAAGTCAAGAAAATAATTAACCTTTTATCAGGAAAAACTGAGCTTTGGTATCTTGAGATATGGAAATAATTAACTCATGAGATCATCTTGAGATAAAAGCATTAAAAAAATAATTGCAATTATGGCCATTCTTGGCTTCTGTAGACTACTATATTTGTGACCCACTTTTTAAAATCTGACATTTTCAACTGGAACTAAATGGCTTCGAGCCAAGTGCCACAAATGATGTGGAAAGTACTGAGAAATGGCATTGCTGGTTTTGGTCTTTTCATGAGATTTCTTGACAGTAAGAGAAAATATGGAATAATGACAGGCCCTAAAAGGCCCTTATGTGGCAACAGCCCCAGATTCAAAATAGTGTGGCAGAACTGAAATCAAAACAATTAAATCAAGCACACTTAGCTACGTGCAGATATCACAGAGACTGACTGGCTTGTGAGAGTGTATACTAATAGTTTAACATCTGTGCCTCCATGCTTGGGTTCTTTCACAGCAGTACACTGCTGGCTGAGTGTGACAGGAAAAAGGAGGAACTTCTTGTCAAGGTCAGGGGTCAATGAAAGGAAGCAGACACTTCAATCTGTGCGGCATGCAGTAGCTGGAACTGACAAAGCACAGCCAGGTTCAGCTCGAGATAACAAAAAGGAGGACAAAACTCAGGAGATGTCTAAAAATCTAACCCACTACGGAAGAGAGGATGACTCGAGGGTGAGAGTCTAACATCCACACAGAGCAGCCCTTAATGTGAGTCAGGAGTATTATTAGTCGTGTCATGCTGTGTGCATCAAGGGTTAACTGTGTCAGCCACAGCGGATCATTCCCGTTCAGCCCAGTGCATGCACAAGGTGCTCACAACAAAAACACCACCACAACTGGAAAAAAAAAACAAACTCAAACTACAAAGAAACAAAAAACAGAGACTTGTGTGTTCAGAGTGAACAACATGAAGTCAGAGGACAGCTCGGCATCAGTTGCATCCTACTTACTTCCATATTGCTGTCTAGTGATCCTGCACTGCTGCGTCTCCCACGCTTGCCTGCCCAGAACATGTAACATGACAGATTAGACACGCCTGGCAAACATATGAAGGTGCACATATCCCTTCTGTCTAATGGTGGAGTGGGGGGGCGCTAGCACCCTAAGGTGACAAAAGTGGCACATGACTAGCTAGCAGCAGACTGTCAGTACGGCGGAGGGAGGCGAATAAGGACTAAAGGAAAGGGAAGAAGCAAGTCACTGCTACAACTCCACAACACGGCTAGCCTCTGGGACAACTTAAGCTTGAAGATTTCTCTCCGTGTCTACGCAGCAACTTGAGGAACAGCTGGCAGGAGACCTTTCCAATCAGTAAAAAGACTTCACAGCAATCTGGCTGCATTAAATCACTCCAGCAATTTAGCATTTCACATCCATTAAATCGCAAGTCTGGCAAGAGACTGATTTTAAAAAGCATGATCAATACTGAAGCAGCAGAGGCTGTCCTGAATTTTCAAGATCTGGAAACAGTGGATCCTACATTTCCCATAATGCAACCAGTGATATGTTTTTATTAGCACCGCCTCATCTGGTAAATCTTTCAAACTCCATGCCTCCAGTTACTAACGAGGCTTTCTGTTAAGATTTAAATTTTACTAATTTCAATTACCCTGATGACATCATCAGGGTTTTTCAGACAAAACTCCCCAGGACCCACACAAGCCATTATACAACTCTTTTCACTCCCCATGACTGGTAAATTGACAGTGTAAACCAAACATCTATAAGAGTCCCGTTAACGTTAACAGATGGATATATAGCACTACAGGCCAAAAACAATATGTATTTTTGATTTTGGGGTGCACTGTCCCTTTAACTGCACACAGAGCTCCTGATGCAATTATAGGCCTCCAAAATCCCATATAGGTCGGGCTCTATAAAGACTGCCACTAAATCGTGTTGTGTCTTATGCAAAAAGCATTAAAGCACTGACCAAAAACAAACAGCTCAGTTCATTTTTTGATGTTGCTTTACTCGTCTGAACCCCGTGTCGAGGTCAGTGAGCGTGTTTGTGCAGCGTGGAGGCAACTCGCCCTGCCTGAATCAACCGCACACAACATTAATTCCTCTTACCGCTAAGACGCTCAAATTGATCACAGTGACCTACATAGCGCTGCCTCCTCCCCCGCCAGTGATGCAGGATTATTAGTTGATAGCCTCTAGTAAATTACACCTGGGCCCATTAGCCAACACACCCATCTCTATCTCCTCGCTTCCTCGGCCTCATGGCTCAGGGGATGCGTGTTTGTGTGTGTGTGCTCACTTAACAGACTCTGCACTGGCAGGTCAGTCGCAGCCGAACCAAAACTGTACAGGAACAGGAGCTCTTCCAAGTTTCCAAATCAATTAACACCTCGAAGGAGTGAATAGTATCATGCCAGCATCCAGCCTGGGTGTGCGCTCTACGTTGTCTAGCGGAGGGATAAGACGTGAGATAGTAGGTTACCATGGCAACCCCTGAATTTTTTTACCTGCATCTGAGAGGTCACGTAGGGAGCTGCTGAGGGCGCTCCTCTTCAAACCTTCACCGATGGCGTAGCTGTCGTCGAGGCTCGCTCGGCTCAGGTTGCCGTTGCCCGTTTCCTTCTTTAACCCTGAACTCTGGGACATGCTGGGCCTCACCACCCCCTTCTGTTTCTCCAGCTCGGCTGTACAGGAGACACAGATGAAGCGTTAACAGTAATCCAGACTCCTCTTTTTTAAATTTTAACTGATGTATGAGTATAATATCTGGAGAAATGCTGGATACTTTTACTCACATTCTATCCGGTACTTCTCCATCTCTTGGACTTCAGCAATAGATTCTCGCAAATCGTCAGTAAACTTTTTGCGGTCCTGAGGATTGGGTGCATTGAAGTTGATGAGGACTTTGATGTCAGCTCCAGGAATGGCCGAGGTCAGACGGACTCCATTGGGATAATCTAAAGAGCAGCGATATCAACACTTTATTCTGTGTCTGGACAAATAAACAGATCAAAGGGGTAGTCCACAGAGGTGGGTTGCTTCAATAACAGACAACACTTCTGCTACCATTATGTTTCAAAGAAAATACTTGTCGGATCTTCAAACACAGTCTGAAGCTCCTCACTCCACTCCTTTTTGAGATCAGAATTTGACGGCTGTTAATTTTTATAACTTCCCGAAAACAACAATGCGACAACCACGTCCACTTTGTGCAGGGATAGTGTAGAGATCATTACCAAGGAAGGGTTTAGACATCTTTCTTAAGTTCCCATTTTGCTTTCCTCACACAACTCCTTCCAACACTTTATGGTTTTACAAAGTGCACAACACTGTGAGTTCCTTTGCAGAGAAACTTTCCAGAGATCCCACAGTCATGAAAAAACTGGAAGTCATAGTCAAAATATTGTTTTCCAGGCCTGGAACGGTAATGGAATTAGTAAAATCTTTCAAATTTTCGGAGAAGTCATGGAATTTTGTTGTGTGTAATAAAACTCATTGTTATAGTAATCTGTAACCTTATACGTAAGTGCAAATTCATTTTCTGTAGCTGTTGACGTAACGTAGCTCCGAATCGAGTTTGGGTCTGGTATGTGTGAATGATGCCGGGCAAGTGTACATTTAATTATTACATTAAATTATTACATTACACTGATACAAAGTTTGGTTAGAAACCAAACAAGGGAAAGACTAACTTATTAATGAAATTTTATTATGGGTCCTTGACAAGTTTTGAAATTTTGTCCATTAAAATGTGTGGGAACCCTGACTGTCCAAAAGTGAAATGTACAATTTATCATATCACTGACAGGTTTGACAGCAGAGTTTTCATGCTGCCTTGGAGTGTGGCCATTCCAGACAGCCATGAACACTTTTGCCTTCAGACCTGATCTCATACAGACTGGTTTGTTTGAAGCACACTGATGCCTTTAGAAAGAGTGAACAGAATAGTCTCCATGGCACTTACACTGATTCTCAAACAGCAGCACTTGCATGCCATAAAGTGAGAAGGACTGCCGGAAGCTGTACGTCACCGAGTTCTTCTTCTTCTGGAAAATTTTAGTAACCTATAAAAAGAAACATAGTGTATACTGTGGTTTAGACTCCCTCAGCGGAATGCCCGAGCGTGTTCTGAATGTGCTGGAGGAATAATGTCTGCCGTACCACTAGCAGGTCATTAAAGAGGAAGATCTCCCTTTGGTGCAGGCCCAACTTTTGTGGTTTGTTGGGGTCGGGCACTTCAAAAAGTCTGCAGTAACAGACCAGTCTCCGGTGGGGTAGGGATAGTACCTGCACACACAACACATCAACATTTCTGAATTGTTCTCTTGGGTTCTAACAGGCAAGGCAGACTGTCAAAAATAGAACCTTATGACTGGGTTGCACCAAAAAAAAAAAAAAAAAGAATTTAATCTAGGATTAATTCTAATCAGAGTTGATCAAAACCAGGCTTAACCAGGTTAAAAATCAAGCTGAGCTCTCTTGAACAATGTAAAAGTAATCTCAGTTTAGTCATTCCAGTTTAGTCATGTAAACAGGAATTAAATTGGGTTTAATCAATATGGAGATGATTGCTTACCCAAACTGAAAAAAAAAAAAAGAAAAAGAAATTCAGTGCTGTGAGGACCTAGAAAGGGCAAAAGCTGTGTACGTGGTATTCCTTAAGAGAAAGTTGTACTATTTGCTAGCTAGCTAAAGTTTAACAAAATGATAAACTGTTTGCTAGCTAGCTAAAAAGTTTTTAAAAAAACTACATTGTTTGCTAGATAGTTAAAAAAGTTAACAAAACATTAAATTGTTTGCTAGGTAGCTAAAAAGTAAAAAAGAAGTTATACTGCTTGCTAGCTAGGTAAAAAGTTTACCACATGTTATATTGTTTGCTTGCTTGCTAGCTGAAAAGTTAACTAAACGTGATATTGTTTACTAGCTGGCCAAAGTTAGCCAACTCATGCTGGCTTGGCAGAGAGGCTCTAATTTCTCACCGTTTAAGAAAAACTTCATGGCCAAATGATCAACTGGAGCAAAAGAAAGAAGAGACTCATCAAAAAACCCAATTCAGCTGAGTCTGTCCCTTACCTTCATCGAGGGACTTGATTATTTTGTTCAGTCAACCTCAGGAAGGCGGTCATTTTAAAAGCTAAACCTCCACAAATACAAGTTTAAAGTTAAGACTGGTTCACAGTTTAAATTGGGTTTAAAGTTCTGGTGCAATGGAATTAAATTCAATCTAAGTTTAGAGTAAAAACTAAAGTTTGGTGCCATACAGTTTAAATTTAAATCATGATTTAAGCTGGTTTGAAAATTAAACCTTGTTGGTGCAACCCATCTTAGACATTTTACAATGTTTACATGTGTTCCAAGCCTTTTGGGTATTTTACAAATATTTGCCACTCAACTCTAGGGTGTACATGGCAGAAAGAGTAATACTTACACAGCCCAGACCGTGGTGTAACGAGCCAATCTGTGTGAGTGAGAGACACATACAGGAGTTATTTTACAGGGATCAGTGAACACATACAGGAACTTTTACATTCACGATACATCACAGGAAAGACATTCCACCTAATGCTCAAAAAGAAATATGGGCCAAATTTAAAATGAGAAAAACTGGTTTTATGGATGACGGAGCAAACATCTACACGTCCCTCACTTTCATTCCTGTAATATGTTGTGTTTCCTGTTTGTTTCAACCTTTATGATCATGACACCATCAAGGTTTCATGGACTTCTGCTGATTTGTGTCAGTAAACAGAGTCAGCTTGATGAAAAGGACCAAATTGAAGGGTGGGATTTCAGGTAAACACAGTCAAGATCATTGGGTGTGAGGCTGTTTATCTCATTTATTATTACAGAGCTTGCCAGACAGCACTTTTCTTGGCCACCACTTAGGGCAAAAGACATATTACAGTCATTCAGCATGAAGGTCTCTGGCCCTGAAGAATTGATGTCACACGGCGAAGAAAGTGGGCTCAGGTAAAGAATGCTCTTTCATTTCTGTTCATTTCTAGAGGACGTCGGCCATGAATAAGCCAGTCCTCTCTGTGACAGCTCAGAGGTACATTGGGTAATTTGGTTCTGCATGCTCACTGCTAGATTCAGCTCTTGAATGGAGGGGAAGATAAAAGTGGTCACACTCTACGTGCAGCAGCCCAAGGCAAACTCCGACTCACCGGCTTCTTTCCAACAATGAGTTTTTCCACTTTCTGAACCTGGGACACATGGTCTTCATTAGTCTTGAGCTCCCGCTTGCGAATCCTCTCATATATCCCCACCAGCATCTCCCGGGGGATGTCCTCCCCATCATCCACTCCTGTCAGAGGATGAGAGGAAAAGAGAGAAGGATTAATGATTAATTCACAGATTTACGAGAGCTGATGAACCCCTGAATTTACTTACATACTGCTGCGCTGCACATATTTCTCACAGCCAGAAATGTCCTTCAGAGCTCTCTGAGGACGAGTATTTCTCCTCCACTCAATACTGTACTTTAATTACTGACACTCCAATAGGCAGAGAAATGAGTTAGCCATGCCACAAAGCCCCCGCTAATACCCTCAAAATCTGTTGAGGGCAACTAAAAAGTGCTTTGCCTCAACAGCAGAGATTTTTTGGCCATGGCTTACACTCAAAAAAACCCCACCTTATTGACACAGTTATTAATCAAGGCATAATGCATGCACAAAACTCAATTTGAGCTGAATATTTATCCTGGGAGCGGCACAGGAGATAATATTGGGTTTTGTGACAGTAAGCCGAACGCGGTGCAGGAAGGGAGAACAAAGTACCTCGAAGGTTTTTAACAAAGTCTTCCAGCTTCATCTTCCTCTCAGGCTTGACGTTGGGGCTGTACATGTCTGTGTTGAGGAGGATGATGGCAAAGGCCAGGATGAAGATGGTGTCAGGGTTCCTGAACTGGCGCACTACACCGGGGTTGCAGATGCAGTAGCGTTGGCTGCAAAGAGAATATTGGACAAAGATACTTTAGAGTTGAACTGAACTGAGATTATTTTGCTGAATTTATATTTATTTCCTTGTGAAAAAGAAGAAATTTTATAGTTTTCTGCCATGATAGAACCCCTTATATCGTGGGTACCAATTAACAATGCTGGTACTGTTATTTAAGTAGCGAAATATCTAGAGTTGTTCCAGTACCAATAGCAGTATCCCCGAAATGGGAGCCTGTTACTTCCCAGCAGTGTCCTGAATGGCAATTTCCTTTTTAAACCTGAGTCTCGCCCATACAACAATGATAACAATCATATCACATCCATACAGGGTTAGTAGTATACAGCCATTAAAAGAAAAAAAAAACTGATACATGAAGTTCAGGAATAAGAACTGGTATCAGGAAGGAAAAAAATGTGTGGGAACATCTCTAGAGATATCCATGAATATACTTCACTTCCAACAACCAAATAGGCAGTTAACCAACTGAGGGGGCGATGTTATCTGTTACTTAGCCCTGTCGGTGACTTCATCGCTCCCTACATTAATATTTCTTACATCAAAATCCAATCATGTTTTCTTCCTTTAAGAGCAAAATATGACGTGTGCTCATGTAGGCCTCAACCAACCAATATCAACCAATGATAATCATGACATCCACCCATTAATTAGTCTTCAACTTTTAGTGGCACAGAGCTAAGATTCATTAGCCAGCTAGGTAACGACAATAGTGAAATGCCTATGTTGGGTTATGAGCAAAGCATTTTACCCACAAGCCACCATTATGAAAGAGTTGTTTGTAAAACTGTTGACCAGACACCTTGAACTGCAAATAAGGCCAATTGTGACTATTTCTATGATGAATTTTTACAACTTTACTTGAGCTATGAAAAGTGCACAAATCATTGTGCAGCACACCCCAGAAGTAAACCTAAACGCTAAAAACGGTTTTTGGTGTATGAGCCAGGCAGTTCTGATTGGACTGAATAGGCGCTATCTTTGTGTCCAGTATCCTGTATTTAATGGTCTTTAATGGACTATGGTCCCACCTGCCTATCCTGTTCACTTGGAAATCCATCATGATACCAGAGCTAGATACTCTAAAAATGCTGTTTCATCTGGACTTTGAAAAATCCATGAAAAACAGGTAACTCTAGCTAGACACAGTCTTTTCTACAATGTGGGATGCACACAGCAAAGTAACATTAAAAAAAACTAACATCTAATAGAAGTTAATGTTATCAAGCAAGGCTAACTAGCTTCACTGAAAACAAACATCACCTGAATCTAGTAAAGGCACAGCTTTGAGTGCTAATGGCTAACAGTTAATACTGTGTGGCTTGCTGAATGGAAAATAATGCCCTGTATTAAAGGGATTATTTCTGTTTTTGAAGCAGTGTTGTTGTATGAGGTACTTATCACCGCCAGAAAAAGCTGTCTGATGGTTTTTAGGTGTCTTTGCTGCTAACCCTGTCCACAGCAGTACATTGCTTAGCTTCCTACGCTGGTACTCCTGCTGCTCACACCGTACCTCACACAATTCTAATTCGCTACTTCAAAAAATCCAAACTACCCCTTTAAGACGTTCTACAGCCAGCAGCACACCATGGAGGTTGACAGAATACTCAGCTGATGTCATGGGAAACACCCAGCAAGGAGCTCAGTGCTTAGATGTTTGCAAAAAAATGTCCAAAGATGATTTTATCCGTTTGCAAAAAACACCCCAAAAACTATGCATTTGGATAATTATAGTTTATACTTTATACACCAAAAGTGAGGAAAATGTCAGTTGGACTGGAGCACAGCACTAACATTTTATCCAGCTGAACACTAGAGACAGAAAGTTCATCATTAAGGAGATCAAGGACACAGTATCAGGACGAAGACTTTCATTAAAGGCAAAATAAATCAGTAACCTTTCCTTTTAATGTTCCCTGTTAGTTCCACTTATGAGCAGTAACATCGGTATCAATATTGATATTGATATTGAGCTCTGCACCATCTGAGCCATGGTCATATTCGGTTAAATAATGCTCCGTAGCCTCAAGTCAAAAGCACAATGAGCCAGTGCCACTGAAGACTGTCAATACAGCCCGCAGCCATCAGACGGGCCATTTAACAGCTTTCTGAGTCACCATAAAGTGAATTCATGATCATATCTGGACTGGGCTGCAGGCGAGCGCCAGATGATCAGTTATCGTTATCTCCCCGATGTAACAGCGACTGTGGTGTTCACTGAGGCCGAAATGTCCTTGCTCAGTGCTGATCGAAGCTAATTCTCCGTGGGCATGGGAGCACCTTTCTACCAGAGGTTCGGAGTAAATAAATGAGGGGCAAACAACATCCATCAGCAGCCCTGAGGGAGGTTTTCTTCAACTTTTTTGAACTAATTTTCTCTAAATTATTTTCTGCAGTGACCTGGTCGAACAAAGTCTGGATTTAAAATGGCTTTGCACTGCTGCACCGATGCTCCAATGCCTGGGAGTGTCAAAGAAAGACAGTGACTTTTTGGTGTCACTTCTGTTTTAGAGGGCAATGGTGTGTTTGAAATGGTGCAAAGCTCGTTTGTGCAAATCCATTATTCATGCACGCATCATCCCGTCACTTAATCCTTAGTCTAACTTGATGTAAGACCCTATTTCCGAAAACATCAGTTTATTCCCCCTAGCTGTGGAAAAAACGACATGACTCAGGATGATTATTTTCATGATCCAGCCATCACTGAGCTGAAGCTGAAAGATAAAACTCTGTCATGTGTCTCTGTCTGTCTTAGTCTCTTACCTGTAGGCCTCGATCAGCCGCTCAACCTTCTGAGCTTCTCCCTGCACTCTGATGTGTGCTTGGAATTTCCTGAGCGCTTCGTCCAGCTCCATCGTCCGAGAAGTCCATTTCATCCACCACACAGCTGGAGAAGAAAAATACACAATTAGTGGTAGTCAGTTGGAAAATACACTACAATAAAATAAAATATAAGAAAATACACTCAATCCTTTCAACAGGAATAACTTCAGAGATTCAGTAATGTATGCGGCAGCTTGGTCAGTGGCCCTCTGCTTCACAATATGACAGCGTAGGTACCCCTTGAGTGCTAGTGTTGCACATGCCGGGCTCTGTGGTCAAGTTAGCGATAATAAATAGGCAATGTCTGGACTTTCAAAATAAAGGCACAAAAACTCCTTGGATCGGGTTCAGCAACAAAATTCCTTCATTAGGTTTTGGAAAAGATCATTGTTTGGGCTCAAATCAGTACCTTAGCAAAGTTAGATACATAACTTAATGTATGCTTCATAACTTAAAAAGAAATCAATGCTGACTTTTGTTTGAACAGGGGACACAAAACCCAGTCTCCTGTGACGCCTATATAACTTAATGTACATAACAAAACTCATGTATGTTTCATAACTTCAAAAGAAATCAACGTTGACTTTTGGTTTAGCACAGGACATGAATCCTGGGCTCCTCCACTTGCGTAACTTAACTTACGTAACATTACTTCTTGTATGTTATGTAGCGTAGGAAAAAATCATGGTTTGATTCAAAAAAGTAGCTTAGTTAAGTAAGTTTACATACATAACTTAACAAATGTAACTTAACATTTTGTAATGTATGTGTGTTACGTAACTTATGTAAGTTTTATAACTTAAAAAGAAATCGGCATTGACATTTGGGTATAACACAGGGCACTAACCCTGGTTTCCTCTTCCATTTATGTAACTTAATGTACATAACATAACTTAAATATATTATATAACGTAGGAAAAGATCATGGTTTGGATTTCAATAAGGACCTTGTAACTTACATACGGTACTTAGCTTAAAAAGAATTCAATGCTGATTTGTGGTTTCACAAGAGACATGAACTGTGGTCTCCTGGGTTTACTTGACTCCATCCACCACACTTCCTCCATAAATAGACTTTGTCGCTCTTAATACCACATCACATGACTTTGGCAGCACAGCAAAACATGACATTAGAGGGGCACCTCCAGAAAGGACGCTAAAGGGGTACCTATAACATCATAGTTGACCAACCTTGCAGTGTTTCACGCATTGGGAGTGAGAACAGGCTGTGTTTGGAACTACATTCATCAGCTACATCTACTGTTACAGACGGCTACAGTTCCTGGCTAATTTACACATTCAGTATGACATAAATGCAGATTCTACTATTAACTAAAAATCTCCTAAATCTATACTATCCAAGGCACAGCCTTGTTTTAGTTCAATGACACAATGCCTTGTAGAGTTTCAGTAAAATTTCTCAGTCTGTACTGGAGTCTTTCTTTCTTTATTACCTTTATCTTTCCTTTAAAAAGATAAAAATTCCTAAAGGTGTAAATTGAGGATTTTTACCCCTGCCAGTGACTGTCAGTAGCCTATTTTAACTTTTGATTCTTGACTATGTTTTACTGCTCACATAGTTACTTTTACTTAAAGCAGCACTCACCATTTTTTGGTCAAGCCAGGTCAGTTTCTATTTATACAGTGCCAACTCACAACAGGAGTTATCTCACGGCACTTTTCATATAGAGCAGGTCTAGACCATACTATTAATAATATTATTTACAGAGACCTAACTATTCCTAAACTTTGTTTTAAGAGGCAGAAACCTGGAGCAGAACAAGGCTCTAGGCTTCTGCCATCTGCCTCGACCACTTGGAGAAAGAACTCCACCACAAACTCAACATCACACACATATTTAACATATTATCACCTTGTTATGGCTAAGTTAGCAACAGTTGTGTGTCTGTGGTTCAGTGTTGCACAACTCGTGTACAGTGGGTTTATCAGCTGCCTGCTGCTGGAAATGAGGTTCATGGGAGTTCACTGACAGTAAGATGGAGGCTGTAAAACCAAAAGCTCTGACCTGAAAGATGCTAAAAAGCTCTGTAGAACTAAGTCTTTGTCGCTTTGTCACTACAAACAACCCCTTTTAAACTGCATTGTCATTTGCCTGCTGTTCATTTAAAAATATTGATCGGTGCAGCTTTAAAGCAGGACTTTTATGTGCAATGGAGCATTTTTCCACTGTGATATTGACACTTTTACTTAAATAAAGAGAGAACTTTTTTTCGTAGCTGTGGTGAGGATTGTGACTCAGCTCTCCAGAGCCCTGATACCTTGATACCTTGCATGTCAGGATTTATAGACGTTTTCTCAAGGAGCCCTTTAGATATGCCTGTCAAACTGACACTGAGGGACCTTTCCTGGCCTTATCCTCTGCTGAATCTCAATGGACTCTGATAGAGCCGGTGTGCCTCAAGTGTGTTTCAGATAAGTCTGTCCACTCTGAAGTATAAAGCAGAGGCTCTATTTGAATGATGCAAAGAATCTCATCTGGAAAACACGAGATCTTTACGACTTCTCTTCCACTATTAAAGCACTGAAGAGTATAAATGAGGTCCCTATGTTTATCCGAGCATCACAGCAATTTCCTGAGTGGATTCTATTTCTGTTTATTTCCTGGATGTAACTTGAGTCATTATGTAGTACTCAGAAACTCCAAAGACTATTTGAATGAATGTAGATTGCAAACTGGCACCATATTTGCAACTAAATGATGATTTATGTTCCTGGAAAGCAGATAAAATAAAATTCTGCGCGCTGGCTCAGTCGGAAAGTCAAATCAAAAGCCTGTTTTCAAGAATCTTGACGTTTTCACGGTCGAGACAAAATGATCCATCTGCACACACAAATGCATCAAAGATCACACAGACATTACTCGCTGCAAAACTCACTCGAGGACATCTCGGTTGAACTGTTTCTGTCTGTTACCCAGGAACTCGCCAATCATCTGCCTACTCAAGCCTTTCCTCTGGAGCAGGAAGTGGGCCACACCCACTGGAGTGTCTGGAACAAAGTTTCGCTCTATCAGATACTGGATGCCTTTTTCTGGTTTCCTGGAGACACGGGAGAGGGTAGAGAGAGACAGAGATGGAGAGACAAAAAGGGAAGGAGTGAGGACACAATCCAAATCTGTGATTATCCCACTGCACTTCTGCCCCTGGCCAAATGTGTGTCAGATGAGGGACAGGATTTAGGGGAGGCAGGAAGGGAGGTGGGGAGGTGTAACGGGATGAGGGCTGAGAGCGGAGAGGAGGGAGCTACGTTTCTGTGCGGTGTTGATCACCGATGATTAAAAGGAACTTAATGGCCGGGCTTGAAAGAAACCAAATCCACAATCATCTATGATTAAATGGAATGACACAGGCTCAGATGAACCACTAATATGCATGAAGTGGAGCAGAATGAGTCCCAGACTCATTTGCACCTGCAGTAGAACGGACAGATCGTCTTGTTTCAAGCAACCAGAGGTGGGAGGTAACAAAGTATTTGTACCTTGTTGCTTCCCACCTCTGGTTTTGCAAGTATTTGTACTTTACTTGAGTATTCATTTTTATGAAAACTCTTTTACTTTTACTTTTACTACTATTTTTTAAGACAAATATCTGTATTTTCTACTCAGTATATTTTAAAAACAGCTTGTTACTTTACTTTTAATCCATTTGAGGGGAATTACTGATTATTTTTATTTTGTGTCATTACAACATACACTTAAAAAAGATGATTCCTTGGTGTATCCATCAGCTCATACCACTCACGACAGACATAAGACGATGAAATTGACATAAAACACTCAACAACATGAAAATGCCGCAAAACACGAAAGTGACAAGACAAGACGAAAACAACGTAAAAGACAGAAAGGACGTAACAAGACAAAAATGACAAAAAACAAAAATGAAGACGACATAACAAGATGAAAACAATGCAACAAGATAAAAACAACATAACAGATGAAAACCACGTAACAAGACAAAAACCACGTAATTAAATGAAAATTATGTAACAAGACATAACAAGATGAAAATGACACAACAAGATGAAAACAACAAAAATGAAGCAACAAGTTGAAAATGATGTAACAAGACATAACAAGAAGAATATAGTATAACCAAATGAAAACTATGTAACAAGATGAATCAGACAAGAGAGGGAGAAAATATGAGGGCCAGTTAGCTTGGCACAGAAACAGCTGGTAGAAGTGTTCATCAGAGGGTGACTTTTTACTTTCATACTTTCAGTATATTTCAAAGTGTGTACTTTTTCACTTTTACTCAAATAAAGAATTTGAATCCATACTTCTACTTTTTTCTCTAGTTTTTGTATCTGTATCTGTAAGTCTACTTAAGTAAAGAATGTGTGTACTTTTGCCAACTCTGCAAGCAACATCAGTGCGTATTTTAGGAGTATTATGTTGGGATCTTCAGCAAAAACATCCTTTAAATCATAAGTACTGGACTGGAATCATTATCATGAATAATTTCTGTATCAGATTGCTGGTGTCTGGCTCTGTGTGATCAGTTCGTTAATGGATATCGTGTAGTGGTGAGCACATACTTGTTGAAGAGGTTCAGGCCAATGCGGTAGTGCCTCTTGCGGATGATGTCATTGCTAACGCAGGGGAGTCCCAGCTGTTGCGAGTCTCTTTGTGGTACGTCTGCTTGCTGAGCGTCTGCTCCCTCAGGCTGTCCCTGGACGAGGATCGGAGCTGCAGTTGATGGTGTCATTGGAGTTGGATGTGCTGTTGATGCTGTCATTGTCGCCGTCAGAGAAATCGGACTCCGACTTACTCTGCCGGTTCGCGGTGCCGTTGATGGCCAGATGGGCCTCCAGTTGCCGTGGCCGATGGCGGGTGGCATCCTCTTCTCTGGAAGGCCCTCGGGGTGGCAGGCTGTGGCTGATGTGTTTGGGGCTGCTCTGCTGGTTGCTGAGGCTCCGGTCGTAGGCGTTCTGTCTCTTCAAAGAGCTGCGGTCAGAACGGTCGCTCAGCTCCACTGAACTGTCGCTGGGAGGCTCAATGGTCAGTAAGGGTAGGTGGTCTACCCGCAAACGCTGCTCTTGGCACTCCAGAGATGGTGTACTGCGGCAACTGGTGTCCGTGTCCCCTTTGTCATCCTTATGAGCCAGTGACCAGTAGTCCTGGGAAGAGTTGAGGGAACGTTGACGCAAGTCTGATTCTGTGCTGGAGGGCCGATCTACAGATTGAGACAGGGGCAGTGGTGGAGACAGTTCTTCTTCGTCAATGTAGAGGGTCACATCGCTATAAGACGCTGTCATTTCATCTAGTTTGCGGTGTTCTGAAGCACTGTGGGAGGGTTTCACCTGGCAGCTGACCTCCCTGTCCATTTCCTGGTGGCCTCTCCCTGGCTCCGACTGGCTGTCGTCACCATGCAGACTGCGACAGTTTAGAGCATCATCTATGGACTCAGCTAGAGACTTGACCTGCCTGGAGAAGGCATCTTCTAGTTCTGTGATAGCATCTGTGAAGTCGCTCTGCGTCGTGGGGGTCTTGGCCTGCATGCCCATTTCCCCACCGTGCTCTGACTGCACCAGTGCTCCGATTTTGGTGCCATCATCTGTTAGGACACTTGCTTTCCCTCGAAGTAGGAGCTGTGGACTTTTTCAGGTCCTTCGAAGGAAAACTGCATTCTCATATTGGATAGGACGATCCGTCTGGACATACGGTTCTCAGACATAGAACTTCTAAGACGCTCAAAGTTCTTGTTCATTTGGTACTGGCGGAAGGCTGTCTGGATGGTGCGGGCTGCATGCCGGGTTATGAAACGCCCACCATATTTACGCTCTAGCATCTCCACCTGCAGGAAGAGAAGGAAGGTTGGAGTCAGAAATGCATCTGAGACACAACTAGTCTAAATAGTCCCTTAACTGCAGTCTTAAGGCAATCCAGCCTCACAAATGTTCTCTAGTGATAGTGATCCCAGGTAAAAACAGGGATTATGAATGCATGCAGAGTTCTGAAAGGTACCATAATTTGGATTTTACTGGACAAAAGTTAAAGTGATTCTTGACTCAGAGGAGGAGCCTCTTTTGAATCAAATGCTTTGCTCTGTAAAAAAGCAAGGAAGTTCATTCCTGACCTTGGAAATGGCACTTTGACAAAATTGAAACTCCGTTTACTAGATTTTTCCAGAACTTTCAACAATATCTCACAGCCTTTATCAGCAGTCATAATGGCAATATGTTTGTAATGATCGATGGCACCCATTCTTGAGAATTGGGACAAATCATGTCCCACCAAAAAAAAAAAAAAAAAAAGAAAAGAAAAAAAAAAAGGAAAAAATATTAACACACTCTAATTCCAAGTTTGGGGCAAAATTTATTCTTTAAGGATTTTGAAATATATGTAATTTATGAACTGTTTTAGGTGCTTTAATTTTTTAAATTTCTAAACTTGCTCTGTGACAGAAAATTCTTTAAAATCTTTAAAATGTAGCAATACCTTCTGATAACATAGGTATAGAAATGTGATATTATAATCATCTTTGTTTTAGAATAGTTTTTTCATGAAAATGTTGGCCTTTTAAAGTTGTGTCTCAGATTTCCGTCAACTCTGTCAGATTTTTACAAAAACATGAGGCATAAAAAGGGTTAGCTATACCCTAAGGGCCCCTGTCTCACTTCCTGGTTTAAAAAGGCGGGAATACTGCTCAAGCACTGGTAAACTTTATATTTTTCGACAAATTCATTAAATAGTATTGCTCAGATGTGTCTCAACCATAACATGTCAACTCTGTAGCCCTTCTAAATCAAAGCAAAATAAGAATTATGGTTTAAGAATGTGTATTCTGAGTAGCATTAAGCATAGCGTTAAGAGAACTCCGTAAGACGTTAACTCCAGCAGACTTTCCATCTGATGGAGTTGACATCTACATCTAATAAAAACGTAATCTCTAAGAGGTTGCCCTGTTACAAGGTTTGATAGCCAAGAGTTTGATCTTTTAAAATAATAATTTCCAGCATAACTGAAGAATAGAAATCAAACCCCTTCAAATTGTGGTTTTGTCCCAATTCTCACAAATGAGCGATGGATAAAAACATCCATAGAAACTTGAACTGTAATTAACTTCTCTGCTTTCCATCCATACTCTCATTATGTTCGAAGCAATCACAGTCTCACAAAAGTGTGACTAAATATGCTACTTTCGGCAGAGCTTTGGAGCTTCAAAGGAGGGTTTTTCTAAAAGCCTGTAGAGGGTGAGTGTTTGTGACACAAAAGATTTTTGGGTGTATCACTTAAAATAACACTCCGTCTTAGAAAATTTACTGCGGAACAAAGATTGTTTTCATCTGGCTGCAAAAAGTAAGACTATTACCTTAGAATCATGGATTAGACGGAATGAAGAATGATGCTGCTGTCTTATCTCCTTTTGTCATGGCTTAAATAACTCAAGAAGAGTGGTGATGGCATTTTAAAATGGCTGAAATTTAGAGTATTAGACTCAAATAGTCCCCCAGGGGAAGATGGATAATGTTGAATTGTGATGGAAACCCAGTTTGACTGATAAACTGATAATGGGCAAAACAATGATGAAGACTTGCTCTTGGAAGAACTCCCACAAACAAGATTTAGAGGACAAATATGATTATAGATGGGGACAGCATTGTTGTTGGACATAAACAGAACAATAATTAAGATTTAAGGTATACTAGATGTAATAGTGGTTGCTGCAGTGTTTAAATATCTTTCATTAAAGGTACTATGTGGAATTTTCAGAAAATCCTTGTTATTACTGACACCAGTGGCTGTTAAGTGAACTGCAGCAGCATCCTATTGCTTACGTGTACTGCACTCTATTAAATGACCATCGGCCAAGACAGTGATGTGACATACACAAAACTGACTGTGACTGACCAGCAGCATGTTAACAGATGAGGTAAATAAAGTTAAGTATGTGTTGTGGTGGGTGCCGGTCATGCATTGATGTTAGGGGACTTCTAACTAACATTAGCCAGAGCTGAACTACATGGCTCTGACGTTAGCTAGTGCTACAGTGTCCCCTTCACTGTTGCTGTAGGGGATCTATAGAGAGGCAAGTGCACAAAAACGTCATGTACTTTGGATTTTCTGGGGAAAAAAAATCCTTCCTTCACATAGAAATCAGTCCACAGGTTGTTATAAGCAACTGAGAAAGTCAGGGATGGTTTCATTCTTTAAGTTATGACACAATCTGTTCACAAATTAGCAACACAAATTAATACATGTATTAATTATATGAATTATATGAATACATGTAAGTTGCGTCACATAGTACCTTTAAAACAGGGATGAAATTAACCATACCTGAAAGGAATCAGCCTGGTTTATATTACATCGTGTACACTAGTGGTGCCGCAATATCCCAGTATCGATGCTAACTGTGATACTTGTGATTCTAAAAAGTTGAAATATTATTAATAGAAATGTTCGAACTCCATTTTTCCAAAAGTATTCTTTAAGGTTTATATATATGAAGTATATGTAATTTATTAAATGTTTTGGCTTGCTTTAATCTTTTTAATTTCTAAACTTCCTCTGTGCCACAAAACACCCTTGTCCCAGATAAGAATTTCCAACTTCAATTTAAAAATCTACTGATACTGATAACATAGGTATAACAAATGTGATATTATAATAATCTTTGTTTTAAAATGGATTTTTAATGAAAATGTTGGCCCTTTGAAGTTGTGTCCCAGCTTTACGTCAACCCTGTCAGATTTTTACAAAAACATGATTTAATCAGTATAAAACAGGTTGAGCTATACCCTAAGGACCCCTGTCTCACTTCCTGGTTTTAAAAAGGCAGTAATACTGCTCAAGTACTGGTAAACTTTCCATATTTAGAGAAATTCATTAAATAATATTGCTGTCAGATGTATCTCAACCATAACATGTCAACTCTGTAGTCCTTCTGAAATAAAGTGAAACCAGAATTATGGTTTAAAAATGTGTATTTTGATTAACATTAAGAGAACTCTGAGACACTTTAAAAAATAAAATGGCTGCTCACTACAACTTTGCTGTGAAATGAAAAAATTGAACATTTTGTCAACTCTGGGAAGACGTCAACTCTGCTAGATTTTCCATCTGACATCTACTTAAACAAAAAATGTAATCACTATGAGGTTGGCCCCTTACAATGTTTAATAGCCAAGAGTTTGATCTTTTAAAATATATTTTTCCAGCATAATTAATGAGTGTAAATCAAAACCCACCCAAAATACAGTTTTGACCCATTTCTCAAGAATGAGTGATTGATATCATGTTAATAATACACATGTGATAATAATGTGTAATTGCACTTTTTGTATGCTTTTGTGCAGCTATAGTTACAAATGCTCTCTGTGCCTCCCTACACTCTTATTAAGTCTAATTCATTTGCCAAAAAAGGGACAAAAAGTACAATAAACAAAGTTAAAGATGAATGTGACTAATAGCATTCTATAATACATACATTTTCTATAATTATCACAATATTATCGTTACCATGAATTCTTTTGGCTGTGATTATCAGGTAAAGAAAATCTGATATTGTGACATCACATGACATTGCATTGCAAATAACGATGTGTCTATAATAAGGACAGTGTCCAGGGCTGTTTTAGACGACCCCCCACCCCTCCCACCCCCCTCAGCTCTGTGCCTTTTACACGCTGACCCAGTTTTCCATTGATGGACTCATGGAGTAGAATGACACTAATCATGTTTCCCATCACTATGTGAAAGCCAGTGGACTCAGACTTGCCACCAGGAACATGGACCATGACAGTGAGTCTCACTCCAGCAGGCTACAACACTGCTTAACAAGAGGGCCAGTGTCCTTCCCACACAGACAGCTGAGACGGCCGCAAGGCCAAACCAGACTACTATTATATGACTTTTATTTGACCACTATGAGAAGCTTCAGCCTGACAACAGCTTGGAGTAAAAGGTCATATAATAGACTGCAGATGATGCAATATCTATAAATCAGATGAAGATGTAATAAACATCCTTGCAGTTTATTACACTGGGGGTTCATTATAATGTAATTCTAATAAAAAATGAAGAAGGGTGTTTTGTGAGATTTTGGCCAGCTGTGTCTAGTATCTCCCTCATTTGGGTTTGTTTGGCTTGACCACATTTTGGATTGAGCCTAATATCCTCAGGTATATATGGATCAGGTCCAAATGTTTATGGGTCCTTTTGGATCCGGCCCCAAGTATTAGACCTGCGAGGACCTCTATTTGCAGCAGTGTATAACTGGGCAAGAAAAAACAAGATACCTTTTAAAAAAAAGGTTGTTGTGGTCTTGTGTAGGTCAGTCCTATTACACTGATGAAACTCAGTAGGGGTCTGATTTGTTTCAGTCCAGTTCACCTCGCACAGGGTTTATTTGTAGCTGGCTAAGCAGATTGTAGACACGTTTATTAAAGCAACTGATGTGATCATAAACATGTGTCCACTCAATTCCACTCAGTCATCAATGTGACCCTTTCCTAAATTTCAGTGTTGTCATAGCGTAGGGATATGATCCCATTAGGGCTGCACAATTAATCAAAATTTATTGAAATGGCAATATGGCTTTCTGCAATTTTCAAACGGCAGGAGGTGCAATATTTGTTAAAGGCTACAAATCAGACTCAGAGACTTAAAAAAAACAAAAAACATCTTCATTTGGTACAAATTCATGTAAAAAAAATCACACCATAGAAATTTGAACATGTTTTCCAATCAAAATAAGAAAATTATAATTACATCAATTAATATCACAATTTATATTGCAATAGCAATATCAGTCAAATAAACAAAATGAGATATTTTCTCAAAAGTGTTCAGCCCTAGATCTTTGTTATATTCTCACTAAATTCTAAATAAGTAAATAGATTTTTTGGTCATTTGGAGGCAGCTGTGAACACAACAATGACATACTGTATTATCACCTTACAGAGTTAGCAAATAGTTGATAGAGTACAAGTCAGTTTAGCAAAGCTTTTTTTTTTCTTTCTTTCTTTTTTTTTTTGCTGAAAACAGCTGCCTGCTGCTGCTGGAAGTTGACGAGAGCTCTGAGGCTGAACCAACATGGTAATTTAGCGAGCTGGAAAACCAAAACAATGAGCTAAAAGACGCTAAAACACTGTTGTGTTGAGGGAAGTTGAGTGGTTGATAATTCTCTGAGGGTTTGTCATCAGAAGCAGGGTTGGGAGGGTCAGAGGGCTGCAACTAACTAATTATTTTCATAGCGATGAAGTGGTTGATTATTTTCTCGATTAATTGATTAATAGCTGATTGCCTATAAAATGTCAGACAATGGTGAAAAATGTTGATCAGTGTTTCCCAAAGCCCAGGATGACGTCCTAAAATGTCTTGTTTTGACCACAACCCAAAGATAGTCAGATCACTGTCATAGTGGACTTAAAACAACAGAAAACATTCACATTTAAGAAGCTGGAATCAGAGAATTTTGACCTTTTTTCTCTAAAAAATACTAATAATAGATCAAAATAGTTGGTAATTAATCTAATAATCAATAATCAATTACTCTATTTATCATTGCAGCTCTAGAAGGTTACTTCAAAAATGTATTCCAATTGAGTTAATTATTATCAGTAAAAAATGGTAATGTGATAATATTGATTAGTGTATCTTTAATGTTTTAATGCTTTAATGATTTTAAGCAAATAAAAATGAATTCCAAGATAAAATTTTGGGCTCTGTCTGATATAATGTTCTTTAATTTCTATTCCATGGTGTATATGTCTATTCTTATTAATATACTCATATTGTTTCAAGCATAGTTCACCCCTATATTAGGTATTCACAGATGGAGTACAGTTGTCCCTGTCTTTGTGTCCCCCTCACCTGCTTGTCCTGCAGGTCTGATGAGAGCTCATAGCTCTCCGACAGCGAGCGGGAGCGCTTGATGGCCTCCTCCTCTGCCTGCTTGCGGAGGATAGACTGCGAGTGCTGGAGCTTGGGCCGGCGGGGCCGCTGGTGGCCGGGAAGGAAGATGTGTCCGTAGAGCTGGCTGTCCAGGTGGTCGGGACCGAGCCCGCCACTGCGGGTCACTGGGACGCAACTGTAGCCGCTGCTGGGGTCCACAGAGGCGCCCACCTCGCTGCCCGGAGCATCACCTTCCACACTGCAACATATACACAGAGCGCACTGGGTTAATTTGCTGAGTCATTTTCCTGAGGGCATGCACTGCTTTGTGTTTCAGTGAGAGGCACGTGACTGATAGAAAGAGTGAACTTTGATACTGCTGGCAGGGTATAAATATGAGGGAGAGAATTTATAGCAGCAGTCTGAGTGCTGTCGGTCTCCTGTTCCCTTCACAATGCAGAAAAGACGTCTGAAGCTACGACAAGACTGCACCACTCTATCTTGATTAGAAGAAATTAAATGCCTATGAATTAATTATGAAAACCGAAGAGCCAACATAAAGCACAACAAACACTGGAATCCCCAGGATATTATCAGCAGCTCAGTCTTTCAGTGAAGAACAAAGCAACACAATGTCAGGAGTGACTGTGTGCAAAGCAGCGCCTTTAATATTAAAGGAACAGTTCACCACAAAATCAAAAATACATGTTGTCCTCTGATCTATAGTGCTATTCATCCATTTAGATTTTTATATTGTGAGTTGCAAAGTTTTGGAAATATCAGCCATAGTAATGTCTGCCCTCACTCCAATATAATGGGACTAAATGTCACTTGGCTTGTGGTGCTGAAAGCACCAAAAAAAATAACATTTGAAAAGTTCAAAACCAGTGTCTCGTTCCAGAAATCATGACCTGGTCAAGATAATCCAGAGACCTTATTGTAGATTCTACTGCAGAAAGAAAATAGTTCCTACTGTAACTGAAACTGCTCACAACAATGTATGTTTTGGGGCTTTGAGCACCACAAGCCGAGTGCCATTTAGTCCCATTATATCAGAGAAAATACAAATATCTCTACAGCTGATATCTCTGTCTGCAGCTCACACTAAAACTATCTAGATGAATCTAACACAAGCAGAAAAATACGTATTTCTGATTTTGGGGTGAACTGTCCCTTTAAGCAACTACGAGACTGAACCACTGTCTCTTGATTAGGAGGAATTAAATGCCTATGAATAAATTATGAATACCAAAGAACCAACATAAAGCACAACAAACGCTGAAATCCCCATGACATTATCAGCAGCTCAATCTTTCAGTAAAAAAAAACAACAAAGCGACACAATGTCAGGAGTGATTAAAGCGTGCGAAGCTGTGCCTTTAATATTAAGATCAATAAGGATCTTTGTCTGCTCACAGCAGCACCAACCTGAACAGATGATTGGATAAACCCCGGCGGCGTTGAGCAACGACTGGTCCTGCCAGCAGCTAAATGTCAAGCACAGATCTGCTCGCTTCCTCCACACCTCTTCAGGCTGTTGTGCTCACCTGAGAGGGCTAAAACGCACCGCGCTTTGGAGCTCGAACAATGAACACAGCTCAATAACTACTACTTTGAGAAATCAAAGCCGTTTGTACTGGAAGACAAAACCGCAACCTAATCTGAGTTCTTTTTGAATGTGTGAAATAACAAGCTGTGCCTCTCCACGGAGGGAGAGGTCCTGCCGTCTTTCTTCATACAGAGGCAGAACTGGATGCCAGTGTTAAAATGCATTTTACACATTTTAATTAAATGCATGAGAAGCCAGCTCAGCAAAGAGGGACTGCTGATGCGAGAACGTGGAAGGCATCAAAGTGAATACATATTGTCCACTGAAGACACACAATCAAAGAGATTATGGCAGAATCACTGCAGTCATGCTACTAGATACACACTCTGCTAACATGGGAAGGGATGAACCAGAGCCACGACTCTTACTTGTGTCTCTAATTTAATGACTAATGACTTTGACTTGAGGGCGCACGATGGCGCAGTGGTTAGCGCTGCCGCCGCACAGCAAGAAGGTCCTGGGTTCGAATCCCCGAGCCAGCAGGGCCTTTCTGTGTGGAGTTTGCATGTTCTCCTCGTGTCCGCGTGGGTTCTCTCCGGGTACTCCGGCTTCCTCCCACAGTCCAAAGACATGCAGCAGGTTAATTGGTGACTCTAAATTGCCCGTAGGTGTGAATGTGAGAGTGAGTGGTTGTCTGTCTCTATGTGTCAGCCCTGCGATGAACTGGCGACTTGTCCAGGGTGTACCCCGCCTCTCGCCCAAAGTCAGCTGGGATAGGCTCCAGCTCCCCGCGACCCTCACGGATAAGCGGTTACAGAAAATGGATGGATGGATGGACTTTGACTTGACAAAGTCAAAATAGACTGTCAAGTTGCCTTGACTTTAACACCAATGACTTGTGACTTCATTTGGACCTGAGCCTTCTGACTTGAAAATACTTGATACCTTCCCCCAGGGCCCAAAGATGAAAAAGTCTGTTATTTAAAAAGTCTGTATCCACTAGTCACTTCATTTCCCTTCATTTCCTGAATCACCTTATGTTAACTTTTTTCATTCTCAGCAAGTCGACATTTAATTCCCCAGATCCACTTTGAACCAATCTGACAGCATCCAATCAAGTTGCAGCAGAGAACCATGAATGTTACGTTACTGAAGGGCCAGTTGGAACAAAAAAAAATACACCAAAGATAATTTTGTTTGCAGTGGTCAACTAAAACAAATTGCAGTATGTAAAATGTGAAAATTCAAAACTGAGACGCAACAACTTCCGACTTCATTTGACATTTGAAGTTGCACAAAGACGGTAAGTCGAGGCTAACACTGTTAGCGATGATTCTAATGTATCTCACCTGTTACACAGCAGTGTTTGTGTTTCAAGGATAAAACATGAGTTACTTTTGTAAAAAACAAAGTCGAGAAAGTGGTTATGATGAGCCCTGGTAATCAGAATATTATAACTGACTAGTCTAACGTGTGTAGAGGTTTGTATGGTTATACTGTAGCATCTTGATGTTGTGATTTAATGAAAGTGATGCACAGTTGACTTCCACAGAAAATACAAATGACACATTAATTTGACTTTTTTTTTTTTTTTTTTTTTGCTGAATGAGGAGGTTCTTGCTCGCATAATCTAGATCAGTCCTGGGGATCAAGACCCCTCCAAGAAGAAAAAAGTCACTCTGCTCTTCAGATTTGCATTATTGTTTCCCGTTTATCGATTATTATTATCCTTTCATATTTTGTAGTTATTTTAGGCCACATGTGACTTGACTTGCTCGTGAAGTACAGGATAGTTTTACCTCTTCAGGCCTCTAACAGTTAATCAAATAAAACAATCAGATGACTTGGAGCAGAAAATATGTTTGAGGTCATCGTAACTTATACACACATTCTGTCTGGATAAAACATGAGTTACTTTTGCTAAAAACAAGTTTGAAAAGTGGTTCTGATGAGTTCTGGTAAGCTGACATCTCCTTCATAAAAAAGCTGAATATTGTAATCAACCAGCCCAGTGTGTGTAGAGATCTGATGTTGTTTTCAGGTGACTTAGTGGAAGGAAACACAGTGATGGGTTGTGCGTAACTTCTGTGCGTACGTGTCAGAAGCTGCAGATTTATTACCATCATTGGTGCCAAAGGAACGACACTCTGTATTGACTTTCTGCAACTTTTTCCAGTTGTGTTCCAGCATATCTGTTCATCAGGGGCTGCAATCAGACTGTAACACCCACACTAGTTTTTAAAGCTGTTGCTGCCCGCCCTGTAGATACTAGTGCTTTCAGACTAATTTCAGAAGCACGCCCAGTCATTGTGTTCTGGAACCAGGCCTGTGTTTTGGACTCAAACTCAAAGTTTAGGATTAGGACATGAGACTTACTTGTGACTTGCAATACAATGACTTGGTCCAAATAACTTCTAGTTCTACAAGTGGACACCAAACTATGGTTGGCAGCTGGTTTGTATAGTGAGTGTGTGTACAGAAAACGTACTCCACTTCCCTCACTGAATAGTTGCAGTAGCTTACAACGCTGCTATCAGAAAGCAGAAAACAATAAATTCATGTTACAGGGTACAGACCTATTCCCTGTGTATTGTATGACCTTGTATCAACAGCACAGTCAATCAGCCTGAGAGAGAAAAAATGTCCAATTCATCAAAGAAAGCCAGGTGACACCATTATGTAGTTACGGGGCCAGACTTTAAAAATGATTTCCTGAACTTCACCCTGCCAGTCTTACAATATATAGTAGAACTGTGATCTTCTCTATCTTAAAGCAACCCTTTTCTTAGCAAAATGGGATCAATATAATTTCATTTTGTTTGTTGTCAGCTGATGGATGAAGTGGAAAGGCTCAGAACAAGGACGGCCATCTGCGTTAAGGCATCCATCACCGCATAACCTTGTCAAATCCCCCGATCTCTGTGGAAGAATGTGTCAAGGTTTGATAATAAAGGCTAAAACAAAAGCCTTTATAGGAACGAGATTTGATGTCCGGGGGGAGCTCAGAGCAGTAAACACGAAGCACACGCAAGGTGAAATGAGTGGTAATGAATGACGCCTGTCGTAAGCCTGGGCAAACGGGATACCAGAGGGTGCCGTTTAAACATGCTTCCATCCATTCAGTCTGTATCAGTGGATTTCTACAGAAAACGCAAATAGCCACATTTTATTTGACATTTTTTGGTTAATGACGAGGACCGTGCCGGTTTAATCTAGACCAGTGCTGGGATCAAGACTCCTTCAAGGGGACAGGAAAATAAAAGGAAAGAAAAATGTTGCTCTGCTTTTCAGATTTACATTTCCTTGACTTTTTAAAAAGTCCTTTTATCTAGCAGTAGACAAGGACAGACGGTTTCATATGTTGTAGAGATTATAAAGTCCTCCAAGGCAAATTTGGGATTTTGGGGGTTTATAAATAAAACTGACTTAATAATAGTTATTCAAATGAAACAAAATTTAGAGCCGGAAAATCTGTTTGAACTCCTCATAACTTTTGCACGTATTCTGAACTGTGACAGGGGCTTGCTGGCAGGCACTTCATTTTAAGCATCACTTGACAAAAAGGTTGGGAACTGTATGATAGCTACTGTCAGCCTGCACCACCGCCTGCCCTTTCAGGAGACCGCCTTTACAAGAACAACAACAGCTTGTTCCTTTGTTCAAATGCCTTATGGCCTGAATGTACTCTCAGACGCATACACAAACAGCTGCAGGCACCACAAACACATAGGAGTCCACTTGGAAGATGCTTTCCACAAATGACAGACAGTATTCCCTATCTAACATCCTCACGCCTAAACGCCAGAATAGATCGATTGTCGATTACTCCCAAAATTACAGGTGGAGGGTACAGGTGGCAACGGGCTTACTGAACCTTAACTACGTTACATAGGTCACATGACATACCTCACGTGACACTGCACACATGGTTTATGTTGTAAAAAACATCCCAGTTTGGTTAGGTTTAGGCGCAAAAACTACGTGGTTAGGTTTAGGAAAAGATCGTGGTTTGGGTTAAAATGACTATGTTATGTATGGCATGTAATGGAAGAGACGTCACTCGCAGGACAAATGTCACATCCATAGCAAAACTTGAATTTGTGCAATTTTTTGTGCACAAATTAAAAAGATGAGCTATAAAGTTTTAATTAGTGAACTTTAGAGGTTTTAGTAGGCAGATTTTTGGAGATAGCTAAGCTAACCACTTCCTAGTGTATTAAGCAAGGCTAAATCAAAGACTTACGTTGCTTTCACACCTAACATACCTAGCTTTCACAACATGGACCAAGGTTCATGTTTTGGGACACTTTTTTACATTTGGTTAGTTTTGGTTTCACATGGCAGTTATTCAAGCAGACTAAAGAATTTTTCATGTCGTATCTATGTCCCGTTGTCATCACCTACGTGGGCTGCGTCTCCCTATATTTGACATTGATTGGTTTGTAGATGGGCGTGTATCTGATGTTGGCATGTTTACAATTCGGCAGGTAGCCTGACTTCAGTGGCCGTTCATTGAGAGAAATGAATGAACATATTCACATCATTGTCACCATAGCATTATCATTAGAATTATTATTATTTATTGTTATGGCACTGCTACCAGCAGAACCAAAGTGAAACAACAACTGAAAAGTGTCCTGAGTTTTTTCCAGCTGACTCTTAATAAAGTTGTCACACCAGATGTCAATTAAACATCTGGTCTCCTCCTGTCCCCATCTGCTCCCGCGTCTCATTTTGTTTTGGTGCGTCATTTTTCCTTCTCCTGGCTCTGATGATATCCTGTCAGAATTTCTTGTAATTGGTACGAAAGTCTGAACCATCCAAAAAAAAAAAAAAAAAAAAATGTTTTCACACCAAACAAACCCAACCGTGGTTCAGCTTGATGCGGACCAAGACCACCTCTTCCCGCCTAACCAAAATGGTCCGTGGTCTGTGGGAGGTTTCACACCTGTAATTTTGATCCAGATCAAACTGAAAAGTCACAAAGTCCAGATCAGTTGAGGCAGGACCAGACAGGGTATTGCCACTCTGCCTTGCCACCAATTTAAAAGGCTTGACCTGCAAACAAGGTCAAGGTTATGAATCTTTTGATCATGAATTTTTTATCCATGGAGGTTTTATATTTGTAAATCGCCATCACGATGTAAAATCTATGGGCCAAGGGGGAACTTGTGGGCAGGGGAAGGGGGGAAACACTCTGTGCATATTCAGTGGCGTATAACCAGAAGAAACCCAAAGCTAGAAACTTTTAGCTTATGCTGAATGGTGTATCTTTGCAGTCACTATCTTGTTCCTTATAATATATTATGGACCAAACACATCTGATACCAGCTTGGGTTAATGTGGCCTAAAGTGCTTAAAAGTCACAATACATTACCATAGTGTGCAGAAGTAATTCTAGAGATTTGGAAAGTACTGACAAACTGGCCTCATATGATTATTTTGCCAGTCCATCACAAACAACCTATTTTGTCATTTATGGAGGATTTGTTGCCTCTCAGCCAAGTCACAATGAGGTAGTCTGAGGGTCCTCTGTCATGGGATAACATCTCTCATTAGAGAAAATGTCTTCTCTCACCGAGCCGGACACTCGATGCTCATTACAAAAACCCTCCCTGTGTCTTCATTCTCCTCCCCATGCATCCTCAACGCATTTTTAATTCTAAAAGGAACAAATCTAATCAGACAGAGAGAGTCCTTTAATTAGACTGAAGGGTGGGCTGTAATACGTCTGCTCCAGCAGAGGATGTCTAATTGGAAATATCCATTTGTTTAGATTGAAGAGAGGCTTAGCATGCTTGAAATGTGGCACTCAGCTCGGAACAAGAGTAGGCAGATGTCTCTAGGAACTCTGGGAAGGCTGAAAGCATGATAGCACTTGAGGCATGTTTATGTCTTCACTTAGCTGGTTCTGCTGCATAGAGTTACTGAACAAGATGTTCTGCTCTCAGTTACACAATAAAGAACCGCACGATGCGTTTAAAAGCTCAAAAAACGAAGACAAACAGCTTTACTAAAACAGAGGAGGTTGGTTGAGGACAACCATTCCTTGCGAAATATAAAAGAGCCTTTAAATTTCAATATGTATGAAGCCGCTCTTCATCCCGCGGCACAGAGGTTGAGTCACCCCAGCAGTCAAAGCGTTACTGATCCAATTCCCTTACACTGAGGGGGAAAGACAGAGGAAGGAGGATGACTTTGGTCAAACCCGTCAAATCACTGAGAGACTTCTACATTCTGTGCCAAGCATTCATTCAGCCTCATTAAAATTAATACCCCCCCCTCAAAAAAAATCCCATTTTAAAGCAGAAGCACACTGGATAAAAAGGGCAGAGGAGGAGGTGGAGGAGTGAGAGGCCAGAGTTCTTAGAATACGTCAAGACAGAGGGAACCCCGTTCGCGTGGATAGAAAATGTGTATGCCCTCTTTAACATAATGAAATGTCATCATAATTTAAGAACAAAATGGGTTTTGTTATATTTTGACTTGTCAGAGTGCCACAAGAGTATACTACAGAGGCTTCCGTTTAGGGCTGGGCTGATTTAAAAATGTTCAAACTGGTTTGATATTAAGCCAAAAACCAGACAGCTATTACCAAACTAGGTACTGAAAGTGACTCAAGCACTTCAGAGTGAAACAAAATGAGAGCCCATAAATTGAGAGTCTAGCAGCACCATGATCAGGACAGCTGAGTCAAACATTGTGTTTTCAGCTTAACTTTTCCTGTTCTAAAGTTTAACAACGAAATAACAGATAAAATTGAAAAATCAAATTGTTTCATGCTTTTCGTTTATCAACAGTAGGTGCACTGCAAGTGCTGTGTGGAAACCTCACAAGCTGTTGAGTTTCCCATAATATGTTCCTGCAGATATTTCACAATAAAAGCCTTGTTAAGAAATGAAAGGTTTCTGTGCGTTTCAACAGCCACACTGCATAGTATTTAGTATGACGGAAAAAAGGTATAGTATGTCCCAATGCAAAGGATGTCAAATGCAGTATGCTAAAAATACCAGGATGTCCTAGAGCATCCGGTCTCATGTTGCAGTATGCAACTCGGCATGCTTTTCTGACCTACAGTCCTTTGTGTGGGTGTATGAGCAAGAGGGTCAAAGTTCAAGGACCAATGTTATGAGGAAGTAGTAAGTCCCAGTTGTGCGCACACTGCATGCAACAATTTGTACTTTGTAAGGGCAGCTGCAGTACATACTTTAAGTTTTTTTTTTTTTAAAGTACATGATTGGGAATGCATGACTTCTGCCCACTGATGGCTTTTAATTTGAAACAGATACAGGAAGTGTGTGTGTTGACACCTCTGAGAGCTATTTCCTGTCTCTTTTTCTTGAAAGGACGTCGATGGCAAACACTGATTCAGTCGAACTGGTTTAAGCTCGTACACATGACTGGTACCAGGTACTCACAGTTTGTATACTGCATGACTGACCTCTGTTAAAACACAATTAAAACTTGTGTCAGTCTTAAGAGATTTATCTTCCATTAATGTCCATCTCTCAATCTCAGTTACAGATCTGAGCTTTATATCTCAAAGTTCTTGAAGCCAATTACACTTGTTTTCAATGTAGCTTCACTTTTTCAGTACTTCAAGACAATGACATGTGATCTAAGAAAAAAAAGCAATAAGCAAGTCCCTACTCACCACTTTATCTTCTAAAATTAAGCTCAAGTGACTACAGTGCATCTCGATTCTTAGAGTATGATAGGACATTTGAAAGACAGAAAAAAAATGTAGGGCATTTGCCTCGCACGCAAGCTATTCTTGGAAGAGATAATATTACCACACAAAGAATAATTTAATTTGAGCAAACAAAAATCTATTCTGCACTGAATAAATGTTTGCTATTAATCATTTAAGTGTACAATAATAACCTCTCTGACTAATTTGTACCTGTTTGCGCTCCATACCGAGCACTGACACTTGCTCACAGTGTCTATCTTAGTTTCTCAATGTGCTCTGAGCATTCTCAGGCCGGGGATATGACTTGATTTTAACTTTGGATAGAAGCGTCTGCTAAATGAAATTGTAAATTGTAACTACATGTTTGCGGGTACATCATGGCTGCCATCAAAAATGAATGCTTTGCCCATATAAATGCAAATGTGTGGTTAGAAATAAAGTATAATTATGGCCTTAAGCTTGACATACAGCATATTAATAAGGGGAGCATATGCGTGTAGCCACTGAAGTGACTGCACATGATTGGTCAGCATTGGCTGGTTGTGTTTCCTCCTACTGTAAGTTCTGCCATATTTCTGATGCTATTACTCTGAATCAACAAGGTGAAACGGTTACTGTGGGGTACAGAACTAAAGCAAGACACGGCATGACAGGATCACGTAAGATGCATCCATCTGGTGTTGCAGTGAAAATATTAATATGAAAAATCCAACAGTGAAATATCAAACGTGTGAAGCATAAATCTGGCATCACGTTTGCCCTCGCGCTCGCTCAATCTGACCGAGCGTTCCGGTGTGCCACAGTTTCAGCCAGCTGGAGGACCGGAGCAGGTCATTTCAGCTCACCAGTAGGATTACCGGTCACTAGGGAAGTATGGAAGCACAGGGAAATAGCGAAAGTGTCCACTCAATGTCTGATTCATTCAAACTGCAGTCTCCCAGCCACAGCAGAGATTACTTGAGTGCTAGTAATTTTCTAGACTAGACAAAGCTCCTACAGAGCCACGGACGATATTATATGGCTGCTCCTGTGACAGGTAAATTAGCTTTGACACGTAAAATTGGCGGAGTGCCCCTTTACATTTCAAACCTCACCTCTCCCTGACATTCTGAGGCTGCTATTAGACAAAGGTGCCAGATATGGTCTTACACTGGTATCAGCAAATCTTTATATGGATTGCACCCACATTAAAAGGTGCGGACCTCACCTTCACTCTCTAGTTATTCAGTTCAAAAACCCACAAAGTTCAGCAGCATCGCATGACGGTGCATATATTGCTACCTGATTGAATTTTAATGACGTATTTGTAGTATGGATGGATGGCTCCGGCGGAGGAGGGGGCAGGCAATGTGAGGACAGCTCGGGTGTCAACAACCTCCCCTGGAGATGCCCTCATTGTGCCGCTGAGAGGCTTCTTCAAGTGGAGCCTCTCCTCACCGTGTCACCCCGCAGTGATGAATTAATTACTCCGACCTGCCACTCACACACACTCAACCTGCCTCTTCTGCTTCTTTTTCTTTCGCTCTGCATTCACACTGACGTTGTCGCGTGTTTCACAAGTGAGTAATTCTTAGAGTTCATTTAAAGGAGTTTTTGTTGTCCCATAAACCGACACACGAATGACACCACCTCCCCCTCCCCTCACCCTCCATAACGGTCCAAATCAGCCCAGCAATTCACTTCAGCTCACTTCAGTTCCAACAACCCGACACAGAAGAAAAAGAAGAAGTTTCAGGTGGTTTTCAACACTCGCGGTGGTGTTTGACACAGAGACAGCGGACACGCCACCAGCGTTTCAGAGTAGTGAAAAATGCTAATTTTTAAGTGTTTTTGAGACCCAATTTAACAAATTTTTAATCGCTCAAATTTGGCTGGGTGATTAACAACACATTTCTGTGGTGTGACAAACTCAGATCACACATTTATTATCGCTTTACATGCTCTTTAAGTTGATTAAATGTGAGTTAGAGGGCACTGGATGGAGAACAATAAAATATGACTCAGCTGCATTCGCTTACTTGGCACGCAGCAGGAAAAATCAACGACCTGCTCATCAATGAGGCACAAACCTTTGCTGCATCACAAATGAAGCGCACCTTATTTACACAAAGTGTGCTCCTTGTGAATTTCATCCGCAGCTCTCCTCTGGCACAAAACCCACCACATTAAAGGCAATTCATCCAATAAAGAGCAACAGCAATTTTGTTGGACTTTAATAAATGCTCTCTCAATTGATCTCAGTTGAGCCTGGCAGCAGTCCCTGAATAAAGGAGCGACCATTAGTGAAATGTATAACCTGCATCACGAGACTAATTCAGAGCCAAATCAGAGAGTAAGTACATGTCAAGCAACTATTAAAAGTATCGACTTCCACACACTTTTGCACCACTGCGCGCACACACTCAACGTTAGGCTTACCAGCTGTCAGATTCCAGCTCCAGTAAGGACTGAGTCCTGTCAGAGGTGCACTGCAGACACCACATGTTGCCCTGTGAGCACCTACACCAGACCCATCACCATCCCGCTCTCTGTAACTCCATCTCTGGGTTAAATTTGCAGCCTAAAAACCGCAGCAGCTTCACTCTCAGACACTTCTCTAGCTTCTGGCCTTCCTTCAGAGCCTTTCGAGGAGGGGCGCTCGCAGGAAGAGGGAGGGAATTCCTCCAGAGGAAACTGGGTCGTGTGGCAGCGGGAGCACTGGTGCCCCGCAGATGAGGAGGGTCTTAAACAGGAAGGGGCAACAAGTAAGAAGCAAAAATGGAAGAGAGATTGAGCAAACTCTGGTGGTGATAGCATCAGAAGGGCTTTATTAATAGCAAGACAGTCTGGGAGGTAAGGATGAAGCCTGGGGAAACCCCTGGATATACCATTATAGCTGCTGCCACTATGGAGGTACGGCTGCAGTAATGTGAGCTTTACCTCTGCACAACTGTCCCCAGACATCAGCCTTCAGCTTCATATGGAAGACATACACGCTGTGTGATAATCCCGACTTTACAACTGCTGATCAAAGGCCTAAAAAGGGTGCTTAAAGTGATACCATCAATGCAACTCTAACAGACAATGCAGAACAAGCAACAGCTGCTTGGCCAGCCGACCCTGCAGAGCTATCCTTTAAACAAACAACCAAGCTAATAGGGAATGTTTGACTCACGGCCACTCCCATCTCTGCGCTGATGTTTAGGGTGATTTCCCCCACTCCTATTCCCCTGCCTCAGCCCAAAAACTGAGCAGTGAGGGGCCTATCCATTTCCGCATAATGACATCATTACCCAAACAACGGGCGTGTATCAAGTGGGCCAAAGATGTTATCGAACCAAGGCAACCATGCAGCGTAAAGTGCTGAGATAACACAGCTAATTGCTTTGGTTTGGGTAGAGATACTCCATGACTATAAGGCCATCAAGAACCACGTTTCCACCCTAGAAGCTTTCCCCAGGGACCAGGAACTTTTGGGTGAATTCGGTCAGGGTCTAAATAAAGTTCTGAGAACGTTATTTTACCCCCTGAAAAGTCCCTCTTCCAGGGGTAGTATAGTATAGGACCCTTGGAGGTGGTACCTGCAGCGCCAGACATTTCTGATTGGTCGATTACATGCAGTATTTTATTTCAGCAACTATCTTTAAAAAGCTGCCACCACAAATCTGTTTGGTTTTTTCATCGTGCTTTGACACAAATTACGAAAGAAAGCATAAGACTAATGACATCATTGTGCACAAAAATGACATGTGAAAATATCTGTCGCTTTTTTTATACGTCAGCTGATCTAATTTCTTTAAACTTCGGTATAACCCCATTGAGAATGCAGACAACAACGGGCTGAAGGAACCCTTTATTTCCTTTAAAAACAGTTCCTTGGACTCAAAGTTCTGGGTACTTCGGGTAGAAACACGGCTTTATTGAGCAAAGTTGTGCACAAAAATGATGTGTAAAACATCTGTTGCTTTTTCAAATGTCAGCTGAATAATTCTTCAGGTATTTAGACTGCAGTGGAAACAGACATCAACAGGCTGAACAAATCTTTTAGTTCCTTTAAAAGGTGTTCCTCGGACCTAAAGTTCTAGGTACAGTACTTTGGGTGGAAACGTGGCTTTATTGAGCAAAGTTGTGTGCAGTGTGTCTTTTTCTTGCATCAACGGACTAATTTGCCTAAACACTGCACGTAATTAGACTGCAGTGGAAACACAGTCAACAATGCGCTGAAGGAATCATTTAGTTCCTTGAAAAGTAGTTCCTGGGGCTAAAAGTTCTGGGTACTTTGTGTGGAAACGTGGCTAAAATGTCTTGTAATTCTGCACTGTAACCTCTGGCGAAGCATACATCTTTGTTGCATACATGCCTCAAGAAAACAAAATCTTAATGACTGTATATAATGTGGAAAATAATCCTAATTGCAGTCCATAATAAGTAAGAATGAAGAGGGAGTCGGTGCAGAATGCCTCTCTTATGGGCCATTACATAGTTTAATAAAAAGGCAAAATGTTTCCCATATGGTGAAGGTTCATGTAAAGTGCAGCAGGCAGAGATACCAAGAATGTAGAGTTCATTATTGTTAATTTAAAATGGAGTTGAGATGGTCTCTCAGGGGACAAATATGGACAAAAATTCCCTGACTCTTCTTTCAGGAAGTGCAGCTCTGGACAATGCAAACTATAGAGGTCAGGGAGATCTCGAGTAATGCCAGAAAGCCTGATCTCTGCACGGGCCAAAGCTGGAAAAAAAAAAAGAAAAGAAAAAAGCCTTTACTGAGCTGAAGTCACGCAAAAACCTGAATAAGACCCAAAATTGCTACGAAGTCTTGATCCCTGGCCCAATCAAATGCGAGTTTAGGTGAAAGTAGACACTCATTTAAACATTCAGCCCTGCCCCGTTCCATCTAAGCCAGTTGGTTCCCTTTTGCATTAACTGTGGCGTCCAACTTAAGGTAAAGCTGCAGCAGTTAACACCCACTACATCTGTTTGAATGCAGACAGGGAGAGTTGGAGACAGCTGCCTTTGATCAGACCTTGGGTTATTTTTGTCCCTCTCATCTCTATCTTGACAGTGAGTAGCCAGTCCGTACAGTAGTTAGGGGAGAAGAGGTGTATTTTTACCTCACTGATGAGTCTGAATCTGTGCCATACGCTAAAGGCGGGGCAGTCATCAACATGCCACGTCTCTGTGACAGATTTCAAATCATTTATGGACTCAGCTGTCATTACCCCTTTACATTTATACAATAAAAGTTAAAAAGGGCAGCTTTAGTGGCTCCAAAATGGTGAGGACAGGTTAACCTGTTTGTACTGCAATAACCAGAGATGGAGATGGAGCGTGGTGGTGATTAGCTTAGCTTAGCACTAAGACTGGAAACAGATAGCCAACCAGCTGTGTCCAAAACTCAAAAATACATTTGAAGCTCATGAAATAACATGTTAATCCACATAAACAGAATGCTATATGAAAATGGAACATATGGAACTATTTCATGACAAACAGCAGTTGACATCCATCCGCCAAGTACTTCTGTGCAGTGTCTCCACTGGTTACCAACAGTGACAACAAGAGTCCAGGAAGTCAGTGTGTCTGGCTGTTGTTCTCGAGACATGAAAATGTCAAACTTAAGTATAGAGAAGAAGTTTCCAACCTTTTTGTCAGATGTGAGGGCCCATTGTCTGATGGCCCATTATTCCAATAAACCGAAGTCCCTTCTGTACAAAAGCCCGTTATCCTGAAAACAAATGAACGCCCACCTCTCTGAAGGCCTGTTGTTCTGAAAATACACTCTCTGATTTTCCCTGGAGTTTTTTTGCCTTTATTATCTTAGTGTACTTTGATGTGCAAATGTAAAGTGACCTTTATCATCAAGGTAACAATAGTCAGTTGACCTTTGTCGTCATGGTAACAATAACAAACATATGACCAAAGTTGTGAAATGTAACAGTTTGGTTATGTTTAGGGAACAAAACAAGTTTCTTAGATCTCACAAAAGATCATTGTTTGGGGTAACATAAGCATGTCAGTTACGTCAGTTAAGTTACATAAGTAAGTTTGGAGCAATGGGCATTTGTTTTTGGGATATTGGGCTGTCAGACAAACAGGATTTCAGTCCTTTGCATTAGGGCACAGCTAACGGGAATCCTAACCAATAACACAAATAGACAAACATATTTGAACTATTTGGGTTTCCAAGTAACTGGCCATCAGAACAATGGCATGGCACCAGATGAAACCCCCATGCCCTGTCAGATGAGCTCACATACCCCTTCATCGACACCAAAGTTTATTCTGGCCATTTATCAATTACACGCTTAATGATTTCAACTGTTAATTCAACACTTTCAAGTAATTGTTTTAACTTTTCTGCTCGCATGCAGAGAAGTTAAAACATGCAGTGTTAGCGTGTTGCAGCTGCTGCCTCCATATGTGGGTAGGTTTTACAGGAGCAATATGCAGCCATTGTGCCTGCAAAGATGATTACTGCAGTCCAGATAGCGAGCTGGAGACATTGACTGTATTAAATTGGTTGTAATCCTGTTTAATATACAATCTATGGTTGAAGCGCGTTGTTTCTCCCCGCCCTCTCCTCCCCAGACATGGCAGAGGCAGGCAGGCTGCAGGAGCTCTGCATGATGCACACAGCCTTGTAAATTGACAATAACAAGTGACAACAAACCCTCCACTGAAGGTTGATCAGCTGATTAGAACTGTCAATTGTCTGTCAATGTAAAGTTAAGTCGGTTATCCTGATGACAAAAGCCCACTGCTCAGAAATAACACACTGGGATGATATGTTAAGTGACTGCCTGGCTCGCTGCCTGCCAAACTCCATTAACATTTTGCTCAATTTTACAGTTATAAACATCTACGCCTTCTACAAGATTATTATTGATTTCTTATGACTCATAAACAGACACTAACTCATTCGGTGGACATTCAGGATTAATTTGAACTCTAATTAATGTGAAATGGGCACACAAAACATTTATTCTGGTCCAGAATGGTGGACACTGTGGTTGTAACTTTCCTGTCAAGTAAAGCAAGTATTTCAACTTACTAGTTTCCTTCATCTCTGATGACACATCGTGGTCATTTTATGATTTGTTACAGAAATATATGTCGGATTTCTCCTACTCCTTCAAGTTGGGTGAGCTATTATACAATCTTTCCACGTACCCCCAAACAACTGGGAATCACTGGTGGGTCTTTGTTAGTACTTGGTTCTTCAGCATGATAGATTTACATAGAGGGACTCAAACATACGCTTCGTTAGTCAGTGTGTTATCTATACAGCCTGTCTCCTGTCATTACGAAAAACAAGCCTTATTGTTCCATCACCGTTAACTATCAGGTTGCATCAGTTTCCCCTCGTGACCTTTTGAGCTGCGCGCGCAGAATGACAACACCTGAAGACGGCAGACTGGCCTGTACATGACAAGAATAACAAGATGATTGCTTGACTTCTGTATACCCTCAATATGCCCTCAATTTAAGTGATTGTGAAGATGTTGACATGACAATTTTAGTCAAGTACCGCCTGTCTTCACTGATGGTTACGTGATGCGTTTATATTCTGCATCACACTTAGAAAAGCCGCTGAGGAATTCATAAAACAGCTGGTGCTTCTAGAGTAGCTGAATAACTCTGACCGAGTGCCTTCACACTGAGTCTGCAGACAGACAACTCAACACCGGACGGCTCTTTTAAAGGGCTTGTGTTACAGACACACCTGTCACACTCTGTCTAGACTCCAAAGTGGAAGCAGCAGGAACTGTCGTCCTTGTATTAATCCCTACATCGGTTGCAGCGGGCTGGTCGCAGGGTGTCACAGCTCCGCTCCAACTATAACCGCCACTCCTACAATGTCCAAATCTCTCCTCCTCTTCCTCCTCCTGCTACATTTTGGGGTGCCACTCCCACGGCGGTGATACATTTCACATATTGCACGAGGCTGCTTCTCATCCAGCGGGGGGACAAAAATAGAGTCATTGACAGACACTGCATTTTCTGCTCCGCTTGGTAAGTAAATTGACCAGTCTGAGTGAGTGGGGTAGCTGGTGACAAATGTGTCTGCACGTCCACCTCCCCAGATGCTATTACGGCTGAGGCTGGGAACAACAGCGCCGCTGATTAGAAACACAAGGAGCTGAAAGTCATCACGCAGAGACGTTTTCAGCGGGGAGCTCGAACAAATATGCAGCCATGAGACACCAGATTGCACAGAGGCTGCAGCACGAACCTGTGCTGATAGTTTGCTCCACACAATCATGATCATGTCATTCATCAAGCAAAAACACAAAACCCTCCCAAGGTTCAGCTTCCCAAATATGAAGACTTGCTGCTTTTCTCTGTTCTATATAATTGTGAATTAAATATCATGGGTTCTTTCAGACTGTTGGTCATAAATAAACAGGCTCTGTGTACTTCCAAGAGGTATTTTTCACCATTTTATGACCATTTATGAAGTAAATCCTACTGTTGCTGTTACATTATCTCAAAAGCACCATCTCCATCTCATAATCAACCTGTAGGCTTTGAATCTATGTCCCCCAAGGGTAAAGTTTGTATCATCACCCCCCCTTCCTGCTGTGCTGCCGGAATATTGCTGCATATCTTGGTGCATTAATGCCGCCTATAGATCAGGGGACTAGCGAGACAATATTGGCAGAAAACCTGTCACCTGTGTGCATGCACATGTGTGTCCTCATGGGCGTGCACAAGACAAATAAAATACTCAATAACTCTATAGATTACCTTTAAAAACTGCTATAAGAAATGAGTGTATATCTCAGAGTGGGTTGGTTATCACGAAAATCATGGAGCTTCAAATGATACAATCATGAAAATAAGAAAAGGCTAAACACGCAGCCGAGGTAAACTGACTCATGCTTTGTTTTAGCAGCTCTATCGCCTAGAAATTATGTGACACCAAATATATTTTGAGATAAATGTATCGCCACCTTAGTAATGTTTTTTGAATATATAAAGGAAACATGTTTACTTTACATGTCTGTACAATCTTTGCCAAAAATAAATTATTTCATTGGTTTCCAAACTCAAAAAGGCGACTAACAGGGCACCAAAACAGCATGCACAAAATTATACAGTGACAGTTCTTAAAATAATAAAAAAAAGAAAAAGAAAAACACAATAAAACACTGGCTCTGTTCATTGAGACATACTGGTATGACATATATGTGGGGGCTGCTGTGATTGGTGGGACTTGCAGGAAGCTATGATGATTGGTGAAATTTACTGAAAAATTGCAGTGATTTGGCAAAATTGCAATGTTGTGCAGAATTCATGGGGATTGGAGGGACTGACTGTCAGTGGGCCGATGCCGATTTGAGTTTGAGACACCTGAACTAAAGCAGTTTTGTGGGTTTTTATAGCATTTGATTACGGTTGAGAAAACATTGTGGTTTTTGTAAATATTGTAAAAGTCTCATTTACACAAGATTGTGTTTTTTTTAAAAATGTGTCACCAAGACCTAACCCATTCCCAAACGTTAACAAAAGTGTTTTAGTATCCTGAATGGATGCAAAGCCTTCCTGGAATTAAAAAAAAAAACCCAAAAACATAGTCTGTGAACAAAATTCAGGTAGCAATTATGTTTCCAGGGTTGATTTTAGAGGTGTTTGTTGTAGCTTGAAAAATGAGATTAAATTTGACCTGATTATTTTTACAATCCACTTCATCTTAATTATGAGGGAGATCTGAATGTACACAAAACAGGCACGCTACTAAAACAACAACTTGTACTGCAGTGAAGTCATAAACGTTGTTTTCCATTACAACTTGGAGCACAGACTGTACCATGTTTTCATAAGTGTGTATGGCACACCAACAACATGTCAGCACGTTTATAATTATCTCCTGTGTAAGCACCGTGTCCTGTTTACAGACACCAGGGAATAAGTTCATTTTGACGCGAAAACAAAGATCCAGGCGGCGACTGACTGCCCTCGCGCTCTGGCCGGCCTCCAGCCGCGTCCGTCACCCCCCACCCACCCCGCACCAGAACCGAGTGTGGCCAGGAGGGCCCAGCCCCCCCGGCAGCAGCCTGGCCGTGTCTCTGGCTGCCCGCTTGCAAAGCTGTTTGGCTCCACTTCAACCCTGTAATCCCTGAGCTCAGAACCCACCCACGTGTGGCCTTCAGAGGGAGGCGGTGGCCCTGCCCTCTCTGCCTCCAGCCTCTCCACCACAGAGAGGAGAGAGGGAGGATTAACTGAACTCACCACCGGCTCCCATCATGTATGTTGCTCCTGGCCAGTGTGGAATACATAGAATACACAGCATGCACTGTTTACTTAAAGACAAATACTAACTGCATGCAAGCATCTATACACTTGAGCACCCATTAAATGCAATCACACACACCACGCACACACACACACACAAAATATAAAGCCGGCGTGCTGCAGAGTCAGGAGCTGGCAGATGAAAACACAGTTGATGTTATGTTGATGACCATATGGCAGTGATCTGTTCAGTATTTATGCTGTGCTGTGGTCGCCCCTCTGACCACAGCGCAGTTATTCAGCTTATCTCTGCTAATCCTCCTGCTCTAACTCTTCCTCCATCCTGTTCCTGAGCCGCCAAACCAACACCAGTAAGCCACAGCATTGTAGGGAGACGTAAACACTGAGCAACTTCAGGTGGAGGCTCAGGTGGGCTTAAAATACAGTGTCAGTTATTACACTTCATGGTACAAGGGATGGGTGATATGGCACCGAAATAATATCAGGATGACATTACAATTTTTGGTTTAGAACTCACAATAGCGGCTAAGCTCTCCTTGTGGGATTTTTGTCTCCCCTCGTACTAAATCAGGTGGTGAAATTAGTTTTTGTTGTATTGCCACCTTTTGTTGTCTTCTTGCACTTCTTGCATGTCACTGGAGTTTGTTATAACCAAATCATCTCAACACTGAAGTTACTTCCCTTTTCAGAACTAACTCTTCCACCATAATATTGCCATCATCACAATATGACTTTATAATTTTGTAATATTGCCATTATCATGGTATCATTTTCTTGTAATTAAAAAAATATATAACTATATATATTGTTAATTATATGATAAAGTACACCCCCACATGGTACTCACTTAAGCTGTAACTAACAGCTTTCATTATTGATTAATCTGCTGATTATTTTCTTAAATTAATTGATTAGTCTGTAAAATGTCAAAAAAATTTCACAATTTTCCAAACTGACGTTTTAAAATTGTTTCTTTTGTCCATCAACAGTCCAGAATCCAAAGATTCTTCATTTACTGAATAAATATCAAATAAAGGCAGAAAATCCTCACATTTCAGAAGCTGGAACCAGCATGTTTCCTTTAAAAAAAATCAGCAAAATAGTTGGCAATTTTTTTTTTTTTTCCATCAACCAAGTATAGCATTTCTACAACAAAGTCTGACGGGATAAGAAATATGAGCAGTCAGAGGAGAAGACAGTGAACAAGCCGACAGTTTAGCCAGATTATTTTTACCACAAGGTAAAACTGAACGTAAGTGCACCTGGACTGTCAGCAATAATCCCTCATTACACGGGAAAAGTGTGCTCACAACTGTGGTAAGTACGCTCGGTCAAAGTTCAACCAGAGAGTCGTGTGTAAACAGTGATGAATGTCGGAAAAGGTGAACAAACCTCGGATGAAGTGTTTCTGCAGGGTTCACTGGGTAAAATCTAAGACTTCTAAGACAATCAAATCACAAAAATCACAAAGAATTACTACCATTGTCATGGCCAAAGTGCAAAAAGTAAAAATCAGCAAGGCTCCAACGGCCAAGAATTTTTAATTTGTTGACATTTATATCACATCTTTGTCACTATGTCCCAGCTGCATAATAATAATTATTCTTAATATAATTAATCAAACCAATGGGAAAAAAAAATAAAGTCGACATATGAATTTGACATAAATTCAGGAACAGTAAACAAAAGTCAACAAGTTGCTAGCAACTTTGGATGGAGGTGTTTGGGTCAAAGTGATACCTGGCAAAGGCTTTCCTCAGTAGAACTACTTATTTTCAGCCAGTTTTCACTAAACTCACAACTTTGCCACTATGAGACGACAACCTTTTGGCTAGCTAGCACTAGCAGCAGTGCTAGCTACAGATCTGATGGCACCGACTCAAACTCCACACAGAATGACAGGTATGTTAACTAGCCGGGCTAAATTAACTTAGAAAACAGAGGTCTCTGACCAGCGTTCAGAGCTGTGTCAGAGCAAAATCCTCTCAAAACGGATGAGTAAGGAATGATATACAACGCCTATGCAGAATATGTGCTATACAAATAACAAGCAATACAGCCCGTCCTCACCAGAACAATGGCATTATTTTTTCCTAAACCTAACCACATACTTTTGGTACCTAAACCAAACCAAACTGAAATTGTTTCACAACATTAACCACGCGGTGACGATGGTCCAGTACCACAAAGGTGTGGCATGCCTGACACTATTACCCTCTGATGGTCATATATGTCATTTTGGGGTTAATTGGCAATCGAACTGTTCAGTCATTCAAGTAACATACAACTAGCATGATCTTTTCTTAAAACTATAACCAAGTAGTTTTGGTGCCTAAACCTGATCAAACTGCAAGCGTTTCACAATGTTAACTATGTTACGATGAAGACCATGGTCACATATGTTGTTTTGGGAGTCATTTTGATATGATGACATGTTGCATTAATATTCCTTTTTGTTTTCTCTTTAAAAATAAGTTTGGCTGACCTGAGGGTTTGTTTAAAACCTGTCTGACTGTTATTACTGATAGGAATGGTGGCCAAGATGGGAAAAACAGCCTAGGTTGTAATAAAGGATCAACTTAAAATCTGCTGATTTATTCTTTAAGCAATCCAGTCAGATTTAATCTCAGCCGGAGAAAATAAGGTGTAGCTCTGCCTCCGACTCAAAAAAAATCAATCAATGTCATCCCCTGGCAGAAATCCTTAAATGGTGCTTGGTTTAACTTTCTGTATTTGTGCTCCACAGCCGGGCTGAGCTTTTATCATCAATTCCTATCTTCAGTGTTTGTTATTGTCAGGTCTGAATGCTGGGCAGACAATCTGAGCTCCCCTGATGCTATCTGATGATTCAAGACAGGAAAGCATTTTTCAGATGTCCTCCATAGATACAGAGCATGACGCTGCATCATCGGCCAGCTCGGGAGCTCCAACTAACAGAAACCCCTGACAATCAGATTTTAGCCGACCAAGTAATACTAGATAACATTCAGTGAAGCAGAAGCATACATTCACGAGCAGCTCATCACCCCCATCTTGTGCCGTCGAGACGTGCCTCTCCTTCACAGGACACACAACAGATCCTGACATGTTTAGTTTGCACTGAAAACAGATGAGAGGCTCGCAGTGACTCGACCTGAGGCGCTGGTGGACAAGCTGCTGCCTCATTAGTATTCATAAACATTTTGCTATTCCAGGAAGAGCAGCCGGGCTGAGCGTGCTCAGACTGTGTCTGAGAATGGCTGGACACCGGCTATGTGTGAAGGAGGAGAAGACAAAACAGAAAAGCACAGAGGAGAATGGAAAAGATGAGGCAGGTTAAACCCTAAGAGGACAGGTTTCTGCAGCAGTGAGGGACACGCAGTTCATGACATCAAGACTAAAAATATCACTTCATCATCACTGTGGGGGAATTTTGACTTCGTACTACCATTAACAATGCAATGGCAATTTGTCTTTAAATCAAAGCAAAGTGGACAGATTTAGACCATTTCCTGGGCAGCTTTGGTATACTGTCATTCCAAAAGACTACAGATTTGGGGGTGCAGTGTTAAGTCTTGATTCCAGGCCCTGTACTTTTAGTTAAACAAGACCATCATCATCATGTTATTATTAACCTTGTTTCGTTTGGAATTTTTACATCAAAATGCAATGCTGTATTAAAACTAAATGGGGGAAATGGCTGACTGTGAGAGTCCTCCCTCTCAGTCTTTTCCTGTCCTTTTATTGCACTGAACTTTCCTGGCAATAATAAGCTGCTGGATATCAAATTTCAGCATCTGCCTTCGAATACTAATAAAACCTTGACAACCCAACCTGTTCTCATCCCAGGTTGACGTCTTGGTCACCCACCCCCTTGGTGTCTCATTCTAGTGGAAAAGGTAGCTTTTAGCATCTGTATGAGACGCTGCCAGAAAACCTTTTTAACATGTGGTTCAAAGTTGGTCTTTGGTAAGGTTTAGGCACCAAAACTACTTGGTTAAGTTAAGGAAAAGATCATGTTACGTACATCATGTGCTGAAAGTGACGCTCATAATGCTATGTAACTTAAAACCAGTGTTGTAATCAAGACCCCCTAAGTCAAGACCAAGTCATGGCCAAGATTGGAGTGTACTGAGAATAAGAAAAGAAAAAGACTTCGAGGGGTTGAGACAAGTCAAGACCAAGGCAGGGTGACAATGCACAGGCCATTTAGTCTTATCCCTGCAGTTGCGGGCTTGAAATGAAATCCTCTAATAGAGTCCTCTTTGTCTGAGACTGAGACAAAGCCGAGTAAAAACAATGCAATCAAAACTATTGATCACGACTGTACATGGGATATGGGTATACAAGAAAAAATAGTCAACAGGAGTGGGTAGGAGCGGGAATCGTAATAACAATAGGCGAGTTTTTTGCAGGCACATGACTGTGGACTGACAGGAATGGGATGGGATGGGAGCCATTCTTCCGGGATTGTGATGGGACGAGTGTTTTTGTGGAAGTGGGATGAGACCCATGAACCACAGCCTAATGGGTTTAAGTCCCGTGTTTGACTCATCCATCCACCCCATCTCCTCCATATGCGGACTTCCTCATTCTTTATTCTACATCAACTGACGAGGATGGATTTACATTGAAGTTACTTGAGAATCGGTGCATCTCATACGCTAAAGGGTACCTTGTGACAAAATGTCTGTATTTGATGACCTGGGAATGAGAATTGGCTGAAACCTTTGGGGTCATTTTCATAGTAGCAGTGATTTTACTGTCAATCCCAACGATAAAGCAGTCTGAAGTTTTTGCAGTTGGATCACTGCGATTATTTGATGCCAGCTGCCACAAACAGGCTTGGTGCGATCACCCCCAAATTTTCTGCTTACTACTAAGTCTGCTCTAGTGAAACACCATGGCAAACAACTTAACCTTCTGAGAAACAATAGTCAGTGAGAGGCTGAGGTGGTGGTTATTTTCAGTAGTTACCGTTTTTGGACAGCATTGTTGCAACATTTGCAGGAAATTTGTTTTTTCCCTTGCTTTTCGTGGGAATTTTTGTTTCTTATTAAGGGTCCGAGGTTGCGGGGGTGTCTGGAGCAGCAATTACCAGCTACACAAATACTTCAAACCTGACTCAATACACATTACATCTGTCTTTGGTCTGCATGTGAAACAGTTTGTTCCTGGCACCAGGTGCGTCAAACTATTTGGGTGAAATGGGATTTAGTTCCAGGTGGAGTGGAGAAACTTTGATGCTGCCAAGCCTTCATTCCCTTGAATATTCCACTCACTCTTGCAGAAACTGTGTCCCTCTGTTCCATTTTTTTTCCCTTCTTCTTACAGGCTGCGCTTTTACACCCTCTAGAGGGGAATTTAAATTTCAGTTTGTAAAACTCATTTGGTGAAACCACTGACAGTTTATACAAGTCAATATTGAATTAAACGTTTCACAAAGGCACTGAAGGAGTTCTTAAATTCCACTTTTAGTGACAGCATAAAGATTGCCTGCACTAAGAACATATCAACTTTCTGATGGACTGACCAGGGAAAGGACAGAGAAATGAAAGCTGAATTTGCTGCATAGTCCTCCCCACCTCCTCTTTCTTCCTCTCTCTCTACCCTTTACGTCCCTTCCCTGCCACCCATCGCTCATTGCTGGCACCGAGTGGGCAGTGCTGTTGCCAAAGTGACTGATGGGCAGCACCCTCCGCTGTCCTGTCTCTGAGCAGGACCATCAGGGCAAAATTATGCACTCTGAGATGCTAGCTGAGTGGTCATGACGGGCCGTGGATCCGTCTGCCGCCCCTGCTGCTTTCAAGGGCATTTCATCCAAGAGAGGAGAAAGAGAGGGGAGCTCAGGAGGAGCAGCTGTACATCATCTGCTGTGAGGGCACAGGACTGAGAGACGGAGGGGGGTCGTCTCTTATCTACCACAAGCTGAACCCATCTGGTTCAGGCCTGAAACGACGGTCCCCGAAATGTCAGAGACAGGATATGAAAGGAAAGAAGACAAACACAAAATTAAATGTCATTCTTAAAACTGTTTCTCTACAACCTTTGAAATAAAGGTGCTAACTACAACCATTGAAGGTTCTTGGCTTGTCCCCAAAGGTTCTATTCAGAACCTTTCCACCTTCCAAGGGTACTATTTTCCAGCGGTGTCATCTAGAACACACCCAGGGGATTCTACCAAGAACTGATTAATATTACAAGAGTTTTATCAAGAACACACTCAGGGGGTTCTACAGACAACCTTTTTATGTTCCAACAGAAAGGGTTATACCTTGAATCATTTGTGAGGTTTCAACCAGAACCCCCTATGAGAGGTTCTACAGAGAAGCCTTTTGTGGTGTAGTGGATACACCCAGAACCCTTTCTGGGGGTTCTATCCCAAACCTTTTCACCTTCTAAGGCTGCCAACAAAACCCACCCAGGGGGTTCTACTAAGAACTTCTTTGTATTCCAAGGGTTTCATTTAGAACACACTCAGGGGTTCAACCGAGAACCTTTTAATAATCAAAAGGTTTTATCAAGAACACATTACAGGGGTTCTACCGAGAACCTTTTTATATTCCAGGGGTGTTATCTAGAGCACATTCAGGGGGTTCTACTGAGAATGTTTTAACATTCCAAGCATGTTATCTAGAACACACTCAGAGAGTTCTACCAAGAACCTTCTAATATTCCATGATTGTTATCTAGAACGCACTCATGGGTTCTAAGAGAGCCATTTTATGTTATGGCACAAAAACCCCTTGATGAGATCTTGATAAAAGTTCTTCAATCCTTAAGAACTCTTAAAAAAGGGGGGTCCTCAGCAGCAAACGGTTCTGAGTAGAACCTCAGCCCTTTAAGGGGAACCCTGCTGGAACCCTTATTTCTAAGAGAGTATGGCACACAGAAATAAAGGATAGCAGAAATGCCAGAAGTCAAGCCAAAGGAAGATTACAGTGAGGAGGACATGAGGAGACATGAACCTACCTTCATTGTACCGAAGCTGAGGTAAAGCGCAGCTGACTCCAGGCCTGTCTCAACCTAGCACAACCTGACTGAAGCTGTAAAGTTTCACTCTCAAAAAGACGTCCAAACCGGCACTGACAGCAGATCTCCTCTCCTCCACACTGATGGATTTCCAGAGGATCTAGCTCTGGTTCGTGTGGCGGCTACAGTAGGCACCACCCTGCCTTGGCTCTCCTCTGCCAGCTCCTGTCCCGTTCCTTTTTTTTTTTTTTTCTGTGGTTGTAAAACACACACAGAGGCTATTGAAGGACAGGCAGCACCTCTGTCTACTCGCTGGCTCTGGGCGCTGTTGATGTTGGCATCTGCAATAAAGGCTGCCTTTCTCTTTCCTGCATGTCCCCCCTGCCCTCCTGCTGGAGTTTTCACCTCTGCCAAGGAGAGGCTGCGAGGCAGGAGTGGAAGAAAGGTTGTGTGACGGCGTTGTGCCGGCTGTGTGTGTGCCTGTCTGTCAGGGGAAGGGAGTGGCAGCCTGGTGTGACACACTTGATTACACTGGCTGATTGGGGATTATTTTTGGCTTCCAATGGCACCCTCCTTAAATCTGAAACTCTACGCTGCGTGTTTTCTCCTGTAATTATCCCGTCCAGCGTCACATCGGTTTGACTGTCATTCATCTGACACCGAATACTTCTCTGTTTTATTTTCTGCAAAACATGCTATCACATAACTGGTCTAAAAGTGCAGCACACAGCACCCAGAGCTCCTCTCCCGGCCTGTCAACTGACACCCAGGGTGAACTTGAAGAAATGGGGAAGTAGTCCAGAGAGGGACACTCCCACTGAGTTATAGTTAAATAGTGAAGCAGTAAATATAGCGCAGTGTTCATGAGACAATGAGCAACAGCCATGTGAGACACTTGAATTGTCTGAGAGGCTGAGAGGAGTTTTCCATTTTTAAATCTAATTACAAATACTTAACAGAGTGAGCCACAAAAGTACTACATGGTTCTTCCATCTTGATTGCTATAAAAGTACTGAGACAGACTGAGACAATACGTCCAGTGGTTATTAGCATAATCTATACTGAAAAAAAAAAATAATAATAAAAGCAGAGTTCCTTACATTAGGGGAGACTGGGGACGGTTGCAACACATTTTAAATTTCTCTACTAGGCTATTTCGACTACACCAACCAAGTCTTTTTATATAAAATTTACATCCGTCTGCTAATTAGCCTTACCATTTATAGATGATGACATATGACATATTCACAATATTTATCCAAAAGGAAGAAGTCAGATGTTACAACTTATCCCGACCCAAGGGACAGTCGCAACATTATCAGGGGACAGTTGGAACATATCAAAAATATTTTTTACTAATTAACTTTTTGTCTTTATAAGGGTATTATTCTGAAAATATGCATTGTTTTACATTAATATTGCACTATTGTTATTTATCCAGTAATATCCATCAAATAACAGCAATGAGTTTTGTTTATTTATGCCCAAGCTAAGCAGCCATGAAAGAACATCACGCGCTAGCAAGAGACACTGACCTTGAAATGTCACTCAGAAGGCAACGAAGCAAGGATTCAAACTAAGTAAGTTTTGATTAATTCATTAAAAAAGGTGGAGACAAATATCTTTCCGGTGCGGTGAGAGTCTACAAGAGCTTGGACATCACACTAGCATGTTTCTGACTGAATGAATAAGACTTGTTGAAACTGGCCCCTGTTGTAACTGTCCCAAGTCTACCCTACTTATAATTCCTAATCAGCATGGTTTATATGAATTTGTTTCCCTATTATTTAATTATTCTTTATATTAATCTGTCATACACTATGTGCAAAGTGAAAGATGTCCTCATGATGACAATTCAAGAGAGGATTATAACCTGACTGCAGTTCTCCTCAGCTACAGGGAACTTTTTAGACACTTGTTTTTCCTTTTTGCTTTGTTTTACAGCACACTTACTGTGTGGGTTATTTCCACTACTTTCATCAATTTCGGTTCCAGCAAAAGCAGCAGGGATTTTCCTGGCTCAAAATGAAACTGAGGTGCTATCATCCTGATCATGTGCACACATGTGCCTGTGTACCGTGCCGTTAACTGGCCCGAGTAAACATTTTTTAGAAGGAACATATTTTAGGAGTTCTGATAATTATATGATTGAGGAACATGACGATTATGCACACTTTATTAAATAAAGATAATAAAGGTGCTCTGTTCAATTTTAAAAACAACATAAAGCTAATGTGTTAATTTACAGTTAACAAACAGCAAAAAGTATGGCCCCATTACAGAGTATCAGTATATTATTATAACAGTAAATAAAATGTACAGTTAATATAATATTATGTTTGTATAATATTAATATATAATGTTAGCATATTCATTATAATTTCATACAATATTATGGGCCTACGAGCCTATATACAGCTGTATTGCCCAATTACAGTTGGACAATACAGCAGTTTAAAAAATACACAACCAACATTAATAAGTTTTGGTGGTTTTGTTCCTTCATTAAATGTTCTACATTGTTGGTTAGTAGGGCTGCACAATGAATGGCAATATTATCGAAAATGCAGTATGGTCCTGTGCAATATCCAAATCACAGAACCAGAACCAAATTGCGAATGCTAAGTAGTAACTTGTAATAATCATAACATAATAATCCTAATAAAAATTCATGCATGACAGTAAGTTCAATATTCTGAATGCGTACTGTAGCACCTCAACTGTTGTTGTAATTTCTTGCCCATCCAGCCTGTGATGGTCGGTTCATGAAAAGTAACACTGATGAACACACATGACTAGCTCCACTGCTAGCTAGCTAGCCAAACCTTGAGAGGGCAGCTATGTTCAGTTAAAAACAAACAGTACACAACTTGTCCAGCATTAAATGGCTAGCAGACAAATTTAGCCACTAGCTAGTGAAAAGGCTGCGCGTCCAGCAGCTAAAGAGACAGATATATTACTCAAGAGTTGCTGGAGACCAAACAGAGCTGAAAGAGAGCGAATACTGGACAGCAGTTAGCCAGAAAGATTACTTCAAATGCATGCTAATGTTGCTACATGTCTGCTGGATGTGTAAAAATGCAATTGTTTGCAAATGTGTTAGCTGTTATATGGTATTAGTAAGTCAAAAGTGTAGTTTTATTTCATTGCACTGTCCTTCAGATGGTCAAAAATTAACTTTAGAGTGGAAGAAATTCTCACTCTGGAGGCTATAGTATCTCTCCAGCTTCCACCCTGACGGATTATCAGCCAACAGTTTAGAAGCCATTACACAAAACTAATGGTGTAGCCTGATCATATGACTCCCATTCATTGTCTCTATTGAGTATAATCCCTAATGCTCCAAAAAGAGTTTTCCACCATATGTTCGAGCCAATCTGCATAATTTACTTCACATAAATTTGCTGACGCAGGCTCAGGGAAGGCCGCCTTCAAATTGTGCTCTGCAGCATCAAATTGTTGCTACACCAGTAAACACCGCATTTGCATTTCGGATCTATGTTGTCGTGCATTTTTCTGTCCTGTAGGTCCATGCGGCATTCGTAATTAGACTAATTGTGAGTCCCATCTGGCAGAGCTGTCAATATTCGTCCTTTATGAGCAACACAAATGAGTCCAAAGCAGCCTATAGCTCATGCATACCAACATATACACTGCCAGTTAGGGTAACTGAAACAGACACAATGTTAGTTCCTTTAAATACATTCAAGACAGCACATGCTGAATAGGAAGATTTAAGCGGAATCTGTCTGATCTGATCTAAAGCTCGGCCAAGCAGGGGCCACTGAAAATGCTTACTGTGATTCTTAATATATCCTCAGCAGTTAGACCTTAAGATGAAGTGACCTCTGGTTGACTCTTCCTGCCCCTAGAAATCCATTTTCTTCCTCTTGAACACTTCCTCTTCAGATGTGACCCCTGCTGACCCTCTGAACCAGTTACTTCCTCCACATATCTCACTCCCGCTCCACACTCCACTGTGTAGACAACTTGTGTCGGCTTGTTGCACTCCTGTCTAGGATGTTCTTGCTGTCGAAAGACATGCCTCCGTTAAAACCTCTGAAACATGACAAATGTGAGCAGACAAGCAGGGTGGCGTTGAAGCACGCAAGCCATGCCGGTGTGATACAAACTAAACACTACCAAGGAAGAATCGTAAATTATCTTATGCAACAGGGTGTGAAAGGCGTGTCTGCGGCTTTTCCAAGAAAGGGAAGCTAAATATGCTTCATTTGTTGACAGGCAGATGACTCTCAGGATTATTAAAGGACAGTTTGAATTATTTCCAAATGAGGTTGTATGAGGAACTTATTCACAGTGTAATACACAGATGACAGTCAGCACACCCCCAGTTTGGAGAAGCAGCAAGAAATGTGCTGCTGTGGACAGAGTCAGCAGCAAAATGGATTTTAGCCACCTAAAAATATCAATACTGGTTAAAGTCTATGTGATATTCAGAATATTTTTACCACTTTACCTGAACATTAGACAGACTTTTCCATCAAGAAACTGCTGTTATACAAGGCAAACATTGCTCTCTCCAAACCAACCAGACTCCATCAGCAAAATTAGTAATTTTACCTCACCGAACAGGGGACTTGCTGGTCTACCGCTGCCTCGATCGGTTAGTTTGTATGAGTTATTGTGTGACTTAAGTGTTTTAAAAGGTTGGGTCAGATTCACCAAAGTCACACATCAACTCAAAAAACTAACAGATTGAAGCGGCGATAGACCAGCAACTCCTTTGTTCAGCGAGGTGAAATGACTGCTTTTGCAAAAGGAGTCTGCTTAAGTGGGAGAGCGATATTTGGCTCATATGACAGCAGTTTCACGTCAGAAAAAGCTGTCTTACAACAAAGTAAGCTGTTATTTAAATAAAGCGTACACTTCTACACCGGTGTTCCTAAAGCTTTCCCAGATCACGGAACATGATACTTTTAAGGCTACAGACCAAATTCAAAGCACTAGCACTATCAAGCACCAATCCACATTAAATTTCGGTAGACTGGAGCGCATCTGTGTGGCTATAGAGACAAAGACAAAGAGAGAGAGAGCAATGTTAGAGTGTGGTTAAACTTTTCAAAACTTGACGCAGACAACACTCACTGCAATGTTTGTAATGTGAGATGCAAAGCTGGCGAAGGCAACGTGTCTAACAAACACAAACTACAGGATATCTAAAAGCTAAAGAGTGCACCGTTTTTCATAGCCTGAAAGCTAAATCCCCACAGCGGCTGCAGCTAATGTTAGCTCGCCTGCAGCTAGCGCCTAAATGATGTAACTTAACCCTCCATGGACAACAAAACTTTAAGTGTAGCATCAGCAACTTCATCGACATCATCAGGTGATTAATTGGCTCGTTGGATAAGTTGCTGTGGGAGAAAACTCGTCTCTTTTCACTGTTTTGGTTGGCTTAGCATTTTTACTAGCATCAGCAAACACTCCTTACCAACACACAACATGCAATTTACTGCACTGCAACAGTGTGTTATGATTTATTTGCTTTTCCGAAACATTAGCATCAAACCAATATTGCAGACTATCAACAGGGAAACATATACAGTGAGAAGCACTGTGTTAGTAACATGACAACAACATACCAGAAAGGATATCACGTGTGTTTCCTCCACAACACAAACAACAGCGTTGCCAAGGTGACAGACTGACTGGCAGACTGAGATGGGAGAGGGCAGGGATTTTATTTCATTAGGTGTGTAAAATGCTCTAAATAAATACCAAAATATTGAAAGCAAATAATGTGAAGTTTAGACTTATTTTTTACAATTGAAATGACATTTTTGTTCTCATAGAGTGAATAAAGTACTGAAAAAAGGCACCATCGGGTACCAGATTCCAGATACTGGTACTGTATCAGTTACCCAACTGTCATCTATTATTAATAAGTACATCAACCCCACTTTAGTTCATTAGCACTATCACTTTAATAATCACAAGATTCATCTGTCTGTCAGGTAAATGAGGCAGAAATATTTAGCTGTCTGGAAAAGCAGCCGACACACCCCACTTCAAATAATCCAAACTATCCCTTTATATGGATGCCAGGATATCTACAGTATGTGCTTCATCTTTAAATTCAGCTGCATTAACCTGCTTCATCCGTGTGTCAGTGTGGTAAGTAACCCTGGAGGACCTCTGATATACGGCCTCAGCATGGTTGGAAGGATCAGTTTCATTTATGCCTGTGAAGAGCACTAAAATCTCAGCAACTTTCCATTCCAGTGAAATATGATTTGGACACTCAGCGCAAGTTATTTCCCCCAGCTAAAAAAAAAATATGGATGTTGTGAAGAGGAAGGAAGGATTGGTAATTGTTTTTAAGGTTGAGAATGTGAACGGTAGCTTACAAATACATCAAAAAGAACAGGAGGGAGCATTTCTGTGCTCCATTCCAGACATTATTTTCCAGAGGCCTTCCATTTTAACCATTTGTCAACAATTCTTTAGCAAGACGAGCCCCATATCTCCCTACGACTATCCGTCAACCTGAGTTCAGCAGCGGGAGGTGGAAAGAGTGGACTGGACAGCACTGGTGACTACTGAACCTCTGGCTGTTTCTGGAGACACCAGTTGGTGTCTCAGCCAGATTCCAGCAGCGAGAATTCTCCAAAGACCGTAATGTTTTTCGACAGAGGAGTTCCTGTGTCCCGAGGGGATGAATGTGCCACCTGAATATCTGCCAAACCAACTGCGTGACAGGGCCTGCCGCGTTCACGTAATCGCCACTCCTCCCTACTGTGTCTCCCTTCCCTGCCCTGAGGCTACTTGTAGACCTAATAACACTGTGTTGTTTCCATGGAGGGAGATTATTACTGGAATGCAGCCATTTAAATATGTCATGCATATTTTAATGGAACTCAAAAAAAAGTTGTTCATGAAACTGTAGCACAATTTGAAGTTGAATTTGATGGTGGTGTTTGTCATGGGGTCATGGGATCTTTGGATGCGACAAGCTTTGGTATCGCTGGTCACATTGTGGGGGCAAAAACCGAGACAAATTTGAGTTATGGCTTCAAGAAGTTGTGTACTTTGATGCAAATTATAGCAATCAGGGTTTTAAAGTACATTAACCACCTTCATGAGCTGTGAGTCACAGCCTGTGCTGCAGCTTCAACTGCTCACCATGTTAAGCCCTATTGTAATTTTTGCATCCACAAGTGCGCAAGGGTCTGCTCTAGGGTTACATGGAATACTAAAATTTCACTATTTGTATACAACAGTGTTAGAATTTCTCAAAATTCAGTGCCTGTTGTGTCAATGTTGATGTGCACTGGAACCGAAATGAATTTCTGCCTCACACAGGACTGTGAGTGTGAATTCACTCAAGAAACTGTTATTTCCCTATGTTTCTTTGAAATTAAAACGATATAGTTCAGATTTCATTATGAATGTATCTAGTACTCAGCGGGTCTCATGGTTTTGCAGCAGCATGCTGTATGTCCAGGGTGAAAGTCCCCTGTGGACATTCTGTTTCTGATCTGTATCTGTTCTGTTTCTGTAGGTACTGAAGTAGCATCGTTTCAGTCTCAAGTACCCTTTTGGTATGGAGTATCACCATACTAAACTAGTTATTGGTGTCAAAGTCAAAATTTTGATATCCTGACAACACTAGTCTGCACAATGTCATCAGAGGGTGTACATGTAGGATCTGTGGGGACATCCACGTGCCTGCAATTTGTTACGACTGTGCAGACTTTTCCACATGGAAATCACACTACAACAAGCTACAGAATACGCCTGTGCATGAGAGGGAACACATCCTCCACGTGGACTCTAGAAAGTAGTATTAAAAGAACTACTACACGTCTGTGGTGTCCAGAATGTCTGTGTACGGATCCATTTGAGAGTATAATCCTGGCTTTAGTAAGCAGGACAAATCAAAAGGGCCAAAATACAAGAACGAACTTCTCAAGAGTCCCACACCCCGTGTGAAGGAAGGCGCACATCACAGTTTGAAAATCTCTAGTCTACGCAATACTTTGCCTTTCTGTAGTCTGTTGCCATCAGTACAGTACATTTAAACTTCTACATCTTGACCTGCACTTTTGTTGGAAGGTACTGTCCCTGAATTACAATTCGTAGCATCTTCAAAGCAACAGGTAATTGGCTGTCTACATGAATAAAATATTGATAAATAGTTTAACCTGGTATTTCTGGTGCTGACTAGCAATGGTGGCTACGTTTAATTGTATAGTTGACTAAATGGGCACATCCCTAGTTGGAACTGCAGTCCAGCACCCTCATACATTTAGTAAAATCCTCCCATAGGAATTAAGTGCCATTAACTATTCAAATAATAACGACCTCACTTTGCAAATATTGTTGTTCAAGTTGTTCAGGTACCAGTTGGGTGGAGACTGCGCAGCAGCAGCAGCAACAATATGTCTCATTTCAAGCTGATGTAGTGTTCTTATCAGCAGCTGTGAGCAGTAAACCCACCCACTGGGAACGTAGTATAAAACATATTCCAGGAATTTTTGACCAGTCTGACCCCAGCCTGCTGTAGTGGTGAAATCAAACTCTCAGCCAATTGAGAAATCACAGAAATGAGTCTGGAAAAAAAAGCAGTTCTTCTGACTGTGAAATCCAGACAGCTCTGATCAACCGCTCTGATGTCTAGAGGTCCATCATCTTTCTTCACATTCCAGTTCTTGGAAGGTGATCATCTTGACATCCTCTAAAAGTGTTTTCCTTTGGTAGAAACACATGGAAAAGCCAGCAGCCAAGCCACATCACCGAGGGCCCTGTGGCCACAAACGCAGGCTGTTCCCACAAGTGGAAAAACACACAACTCCGACTTGAATCTAATACTGCTCTAATATGAGTGCTCTGATATGTTACACACTTTAGGTTGTGTGGTTAGAGAGACTTCTTTGAAAGCACAGGTGATATTTGCCTGTCGAAAAATGAAAACTCAACCCAGGCAACACAGGAGAGATGGGGAATGAAATGCAACAAAGGTCCCTGATGAATGATGCGGTTCAGTCACTGCCTTTATCCCCTCGGCTACCAGGCCACCCGAACTCAAGTACCTGTTTAACGAATGGTTGGCTTTTGCTGGATAGCGCTTGTTCTTATAATTCATGTGCACAAATAAACCAGAGTAAACCTAGCCTGGGAAGCAGATGAATCTGCGAGCTCATGCTTCATTTGCTCTGGCGGATTTGTTTGGCTACCCTCCTGTTCAGACTGATTTCCACCTGTCCTGGCTCTTGCTGGACAAATCACAACCGTTTATTTAATATAGGGTGGCTTTGATATCAGAACTTACACATGAGCATCACTGTTCCAGACTTGGAAAATCACATTTCAAGCGTCAGGCTCTTGAAACTGATCAAAATTCTGTTACTGTACTGCATGTTAGCATCGCTTATTATTAGATATTGATATACTGGCCCATATTCTTTATACAGACAGACAGAATATGGAAAATAAACATACATTTTTTGCAATGATCCCTCAAAAGTGGTAACACTTATGACAAAGATATGTAATGGAGGCAGGATATTTTTATTACATAGTTTATTATCCAAAATGAGACTATGGTACTGAAACAGCAAACTTTTAGCATTATTTTTAAATATCACACGTAACTATAAATTAAAAAATACAAATAGAGCAAAAATATGCATACTTTAAATCTGAATTTAGAAAAAAATGATCAAATATGCATAAATTCCTGCCTACGAAGGTAGCAAATTAAAAGCTACATTATGTTTTTATATTAGCGTATATCAGACAACATATATGCCAATACCATAATACACCAATATAACTGATTGGCCAATACCGGGCTGATAATATTGATCAACCGATATGCTGTCCAGGCTCTATTACCTATTTTCTGCCTCATATGTTTTTAGAAGGACATTTTTGCTCACTGTTTATCTGTAATTTGAGAATGTTTGTGACCAGGCTGCTATTTTTTCCTGCTTGAATATGGACCTGCTTAAGTGTATCACTCAGCGCTGTGTCACATCGTTTGGTTGTTCTGATTGGTCGGGAGGTCTATCCACTTGGCAGTGGCTTTTCTGAATTAATCTTGTGACACCAGGCTGGGGTAAACCCACAAGGTTAGGCAAACTGTGCATTTCTTTAAATGCATCTAATCTGAAGATGTCGATCACAGTCACAAAATCAAGGTTGATATGTCAGACTATCGTTCAGCTCTGCAGCAGCGCAAATTAGCTTTGACTGGTCATGCAACAGTGAGAGCAGCTATTACCTAAGAGCAGAAGCCGTGAGCCTGAGAAGTACTTTGAAACAATTTTCTTCACAAGGAAATATGTCTCAGTCTCTGCAGACCTGAATTATATGTCCAGAATGTGTAATAGGTGAGATTCAAATCATTTCTCTGTTAAATTGCCTCACACATTCAGCATAAGCCTGATTTCATCCCAAAAGAGCCGAGCAGCTTCTAACCTAATGTTCGCTACAGCTAAAGCTTGTAATAACATGTCAAATATCCTCTTGTGTAGTGTTGTTGCAGACTTGTAGGAGTTATAGTTCTGCAGCCTTGTTGTAATAGTGAAACTAAAACAGTATGACACACCAGCGTTCACAATGTACGGCGTCTCCAGAACGCTGGTTATGTCTGCTGACAGTAATTGTGGTAATAATCAGAAGAGACAGAGCAAGCACCAGCAGAATAATCCCCTGCAGCTTTTCCCTGCATGCCACATGTTACTGAGCCTTATGGCAACCTGTTGACACCAATCCCAGAGACCCAGTGGGCCAATGCTAGGCATGCATAAACAGCCTGTAATCCGCATTGCACACTGGCTGAAACATGCATCATATCACTGGGCAGAGGGAGGCAGAGGACTGTCTTTATGTGTGGGCGACTGTCCTATACCTGCTAAAAAAAAACAAAAAAAACATGCTCACATCCGGTGTGTTTTTTTGTTTTTTTTTGGTCATATGCAAAAAATGCTACGATACAGGGGATGTCCAAATTAATGTCAGAATACCACTGTTTGGTGTGACTAGACCAGGGGTCTGCAACCTGCAGCAACTGCATACAGCTCTCTTGCCCCTCTACACGGGCTCCCTGTGGCTTTCATAAAAAGATATATGCAAATGAAACACGGTTCTTCTTTTTAACATTTTCATTTTTTATCACTGTGTAGCCCTAAAGTGATTCTTACATTCTCCACTTGTTTTCTTTTTAGTCCCCTAAAATGCACACTATAGCTTAAGTCTACAAGTCGCATCTTTTTCTCTTAATTATGGTTGGTGGCTAGCTGAGGATGCCAAATCCAAAAAATTAAAGTTAATAGCTTTGGCTCCAGACAGATTTTTTCTTGGCCAAAAATGGCTCTTTTGATAGTTAAGGTTGCTGACCCCTGGACTAGATGCTAACAATGAGAGGTGTAACTCAAATTTGATGACTTTATACTTGACTTGGCAAAATCAAAAAAGACTTGCAACTCTGACTTAAAACACCACTGACTTGGGGCACCGCTATAGCTCAGCTGGTAGAGCGTGCACCCCATGAACTGAGGCTGTTAGTCCTCTGCAGTGGCCGCTGGTTCGACTCATCCCCTCTCTCTCTACCCACCTTCCTGCCATTCACTCAGCTGTCACTATCCAAAAAAAAAAAAACACCAATGACTCGTGACTTCACATGGACTTGAGCATTTTAACTTGATGCCTTCCCTTAAGCCTAAAGATTTAAGTGCTATTTAAAGCCATGAATCAATTCATTTCCCTTTGTGTCCTGAATCAGCTAACGTTAGCACTATTGATTCCCAGCGAGTCGAAACTTAATTCCCTAAATTCACTTTGTTTGATTGCATCCAATGAAGCTGCAGGAGAAAAACCATGAAGAGCTAACATTATGTTACTGAGCTCCGGCTGGGAAAAACGATACCAAACATAATTTTGTTCCTATACAAAAACTTGCAGGTCAAAAGTCACGGACGGAGATGCAACAACTTTGTTCAACATTTGATGTTACACAAAGAATCATAAGTTGATCCTAATATTAACATAGTTTGCGAACTTGCCAAACTCCCCTTTTTTTGTTGCCCTCTCATAGTATCCTCCCTGTATTTTTCCTGATTTATTTTTTTCTTACATAAAATTTTAAAGGGAAACAACACTTTTTTTGGGGACAAGTCAAATTAATATACCCTTTGATCAAAATTGGTAAAATATTAATATGTCTGTTATTGCAGTAAAATTTAAAATTGGACTGCTAGGTAAGGCTAGATGCTGTGGTTCCATTATGTTTTCCAGCTAATAATTGTCAGTCATGAGTCATCTATGGGCCACTGTTTGCAAAAGAAAATGTGTATTTACTTATTTTGTTATTTTCATTCTCTGAAAATCACCACAATGTAGGAAACAAAGTCTATGTCAATTTTCTTTGTAGCGAGAACATACAGACTTGAAAAAAGAGGTTTTGAAATCCTCCCTAATTTTGAGGTCTCAATGTTGGCAAGTATGATAGTTTTATGAGCTAATACTTAATAAACATTCTTAACAGCTAAGTAACATCGTTAATCATGAGGCTTGAAACTCAATGTTTTATTATGACTTGTTTAGGACTCGAAACCCAAAGTTTAGAACGTGGGACAAAACCTGTGACTTGTCAGTCTTGACTTGGGACTTGAGTGCAAAGACTTGAGACTTACTTGTGATTTGAAAACCAATAACTTGGTCCAAACTCTTCTAACAACCTTGAATACTTTAGCATTAAGTAGTGTAATAGTCATTATTCACAAGGCCAAAACGAAGTCGCTTGTCAGGAATGAGAATGTATTCAGTCCAGGTATAGAAAACAGATGCAAATGTAAGGTCTTCTGATGGCAGCCATCCCTCATGCTTACAAAGTTAACGTGGCAAAGTGAAGCCTGTATGGTTACTCATATTGAGTGAGTTCTCTCAAACAAGTCTGAGAGCTGGATTATCCACCTACGCTGAGCATATGTGAAATAAGACATCACTCCAGCAGCCTGATTGTTCATCCCCTGAGCCGCACAAAATTCACTTCTCCAAACACAATGACGACGACTCACATTCGAAGATGAATGCAAATGTCAGGCGGCAGCATTGATGAGTCACTGTCTCAGATTTGGCTTGTGTTCAACCTCAGCAAACTCCAGTCAGAATCCTGATCCTGGACCGGAGTCTCCTTGGTGCGATAATGAATGACGGGCCGGCGGAGTGAGCCGGCCTCCGTCCGTCCGGCCGGCTGAGCTACACCTTTGAAACGGAACGCGAGATGACTCATCAGACGCTTGTCACAGCTTCCTGGCTCCCTCTCTCGCTGCTCTGAACGCTGCTGCTCCTGAAAACTCCTCTGATGGGCCCATGATTTATTTAACACATGCTGATGTATTTTGCATTAAAACGGCCTAAATGCTTCAGTGCACTTCAGTGGTGGGGAAAAAAAAAGCTCCTCCAGCAGAGATTTGGATGTGTTATCCTCTCTGAACACTTTTTGCATCATCAGTTTTGTTTTGCTGAGGACAGCAGAGTTGCAGATTCAAAGCAGGCAGGAGATGTTTTGGTAAATGTTGGACAAGAAAACAAATTTCCTCATTCCTGTGATATAAAAATCATCAAAAAAAAAAAAGGTACACCAGAATTCTTGTGAGCATAAAACAACAACAGCAGAGCTCAGCCCATTTTAATTCATAACCACAGAGGATTTCATCATTGTAGAATTATCTGATACCAAGCAGCTTAATGCTGCATAATCTACCCAACCTGAAAATCCTGCCCCTGAGGATATAAACCAAGAACCGAAAAAACAGATCTGGCCTCGGAGATGGAATTATATCCACCAAGATCACACAAGTCACGCATAATCCTGCGCCGCGGGCTAGAGCCCCAAACTCATTATTGATGAATTAATGTGTGCTTTGCTAAAAACCTATTAAACTGTATTAAGATATGCGCGATGAAGAGAAATGTTGTAAGGCGGCGGAGCGACTTGCTAGTGACCCTCCATCTCATTTGCGGTAATGGGGAGTATGGCACGGGAGCCTGTCCACTTGTAAGTGGAGTGTTGTCTAGGTCAGCAGAGAGAAGCCTGATGTAATGAACTATTCCTGGGTCTGTTTAAAAGATCGATAGGGATTCATCACACGGCCGTCCTGCGCTCAGCAAAAGAGCATGAGGAACCAGGATGCAGCAAAAGACAACAACACAAAAAAAAAACACAACAATCAATGTCCACAAAGCTGCTTGGAGAGGGAGAGGGAGGGAGAAATGAGGAGGGGAGGGAGGGAGGACAACAACAACAACAGTCCAGGCACTGTCTGAGAAGTTGAAACGTCCCTTCAGCCCTAGTTTGCAGCGAGCCGTGGGTGTCCTCCAGCACAAACATCAGCTGCCATGACATCAGACTACAGGAGAGAGACGGGAAGAGGGGAATGGGTGAGGGGGTGGTGGTGGTGGGGGACATGCCAGTGCAGCTGCTGCAGTCATCTCTGCCAGACACCTGCCTGGGCGGCGGGTGTAAACAGAGTAAACGCAGCCCGCAGCACTCTCCTCTCCTATTCTAGCCTCACGCGGGGCACCAGTACTGTGCACATGCCAAAAGCAGAAAATGTAGCCAGATGACATTAGGAAAATAAAAAGCCCAGAAAGCATGAGGAGTGAAAGCAGCGGCCCTACCGGCAGAGAGAGACAGCGAGCGGCCCGGGACGTGGTCGACACTGGCAGGATGAAAGCGAGGGACCATCCTTGCACATTCACCTCCAGCTTCAGAGAGAGACGGCTCGGGCCCTCTCCACCCCTCTCCCTCTCTGCCTCCTGTGCTCTGAGCCTCCGCCCCCCACCCACCCCGCCACCCCACCACCACCACCACCGCCACCACTCTCTCTCTCTCTCTCTCTCTCTCTCTCTCTCTGTCACTCTCTTCACACGACTCTCTTCGGCCCCTCCCCTCTTTGCTTCCCTCCCTCTCCACCTCCCCTCGCTCTCGGCGGAGTTGTGTGTGTATGTGTGTGTGTGTCCAGCCTGATGCAGCCCCGGCAGAGTCCTTGCCTCCGCTGGCAGTGCTGCAAGGTCAAGGTTTGTCTCTGCACGGAGTCCTCTCCAGCGAGAAAGACACACACACATGAATCAGTCGCCGAAACCCAGGAGTGTGCAGGTTTTTAATTCAGTCATTTCACCGGCTGGCTTTTTCCTCCCTGGGTGAAGGTGTGGTAATTAATGAGATGAGCTGCTTTGAGTTTGATTGCAGGGAAAATGCACAGACTTCTTTGGCAGTGGAGTGGAAAATAAAAAGGAGGGTAAATTATGACTGTGACAAACAAGCAGCACCAGTGCAGACAAAAAAAATCAATCAGGCTTCTGAGAAATAGTTTACTTTCTGCTTTTCTTCCTCCTTAAAAGGCCCAGACATCAGATAAGAAAAGATTGATCGGCTGAGTTCCACCGACTTAAGCACAAATGGTGGTGACCGTAATTTTTTGATATGATTGCCAATACAATAGCTGACTTAAAAAACAAACACGCTTTATATTAAATGTGTTCTAAATAGGGGTGTAAAAAATATAGATACACTTGGGTATCACGATATCATGTTTTGTGATACTGTATTGATTCTCAAAAACACTGTATCGTGATATTGTGATACATGCCAAGATTTATGGCAGTGGCTCGTTTTATGCTGTGTTGTTGTCGTTTCTTGTGACTGCGTTAAAAACTTTTCAACTCAGATTTTACACATATGGTGGTGTGTTCTTTATAACTATGAGAGTTTTCCTAAAATTAGGTTCAACATGTAGCAATACATCACCTTGCTTACAATAAATCGTAACCCCTGTATCATGATACGTGTCGTATCACCAGATTCTTGCCAATACACAGGCCTACTTCTAATTACAGGAAGCCGTCAAAGTTAAATGTCTAACTTTGTCAGACATCAAATACTACTCTGATTTAAATTAGAGTCTTACGCCTCTCTCAGGAAAATTCTGCAGTTTGTTCTTAAATAAATGACAAAACAGATCTTCTGTAAGTTTCATCTAATATTGCCCGTATTCTCATCTGCCACCTCAATAAATATGGCTGCAACTAAAACTCTTTGGTATCAGGTAAAGATCACCATCATGGTTTAAATAATGTAGACTGTTAGAATGGGCAAGAACTGCAGTCTCCGATGTTAAATTCAGATTTGGTAACACTTCATTTGAATTGTGTAAGACTGTAATTACACTGTCATGACCATGTCATGACCCCTGCCTCTGAGCCTGACAGTGGCCAGTTTGACAACAGTAAATACAGTACCAGGGTGGTTTTCTCGCCAGGTTTAGCTCCTGGCACCCCGGACTGAGTCAGCAATTTAGGCTGCTAGCCCCAAGGAGCTAACTGAGCTAATTAGCTAATGCCAGCTACAGATAAAGCAGACAGCACTTAGCCATGAAAATTTGTAAACTAGCTAACAGCTGTCTGTCCATCAGGTAACTCCTTGGTACTGTACTATGTCATCAACCTGGCCTCATAACATTTAATAGCATCTTTATAACGAGTCCAAATGGTACCACTTTAGTTGAAGTCCAGTAAATTATTCATGACACTGTTACAAAAGCACTTTGCCTTGTAATATAACTTAATGACACCTTTATGACAAGTCTAAAATAAACGACTTTACTTGAGGTCAAGGAAAATATTCATGACACGCTTGTGATGACATGATGGTACGTGTCATAAGCAACCACATGACAGTGTTATGTAATGTTAAAACATAAAGCTAAACTGTGACAGACATTATTGGCTTGATTAATTCAAGTTGTCAAAGATATCTCAAACAACTTTGCATTAAAAATTACATAATTGACCAAATGACATTTAATGACAACTGTCATAAAGACCCATCATGTTCATGACAGGTGACATAGCATGGTCATGACAGTGCATAATGAAGAAGGCATGGTGAGCTGACGGACCAGTTGCCATGTCTGAATTTGCATAATCACAACCGGATCTTAACTTTATGCAAATGTGTCCATCTAACGTGACACACACACTCAGGAAACTCAGATCAAACTGTCAAACTAGGCAGTGCAAATCAAATTTGAGTCAAGATTCTGTTACCGCATCACTATAGCTCACTTAAAATGTTATCAGAAACACATTTTAGTGTACTGGTTAGCTATAAAATGGGAAACTTTGCAATCCAGCTGCCATGTTGAAAACGGACGAGTCAAAACCAAGCCCCATCTAACTTGCAGCACTTCACCCACCAGCTGGGGCTTGTAGTGTAAATGTGTCCAAATGCATCCTCACTTGATTCTGTGTGTCTGCATGATTAGAGTTCAAATTGAGTGAACTTTGACAAATTAGGGCCATGACCAACTACAACTGACCAACCGTCTTGACAGCACTGACCTTTGAGGGAACGGAGAGACGCATGATGATGTAAGGTATACTAACTGCGTGGTGTGGCTTGACAATGGGACGAAAATAAACATGCTTTTGATAAAAGGGTTAATCTCTGTTAAAGTTTCTCTCTCTTAAAGAGAGAGAGAAACTGTTTGACAGAATTGCCAAAATGATAACTGAATTTTTAATACCAAATAGCAGAACAATACTTCAGGTAAACAGAAACTCATATCTCAAGAAATATTGGATGGATTGCCATGAAATCTGGTACACACATTCATATTCTCCTCAGGATCACCTCTGGTAACCTTCCATGTAGCACCATCATCAGGTCAAACTGTAAATTTGTCTAATACTTTTGTTTTTTTCCCATCAGCATCAGCTGTACTTTAGTGTTAATTAGCTAATTTTAGCATGCTAACACACTTAACTAAGATGTTTAATAGGATAAACAATACACAGTACCTGCTAAGCATTAGCATATTAGCATTGTCATTGCTCAATGTTATGTTAGTGTGCTGATGTTAGCATTTAGCTCACAGCTATGACTAAGTACAGCCTCACAGAGCTGCTAGCATGGCTTTAGACTCTCAGTCATGTTTCCTTAACATTTTAACAGGTGAAGTTAACAAATATTCAATGTTGCCTAACCCCAAACAGCCAAACAAGAACACACAAGGTACAAGCAAACAAGACTACAAATCTGACCAGGCATTCAATGGCAACTTTTGATACAACTTAGACTCTGGGCTACAGACACACATGAAGTTAAACTGACGTTGAGGTTTGCACGGCTCCTGTAGCTGACTGAGACCCACTGCTTTCAACAACACAGCAGCACAGCATTGATATGAAGGTCAAAGCTTCTTCTTTGCTAAAAATGGTCATGTCGTGATCTTCCACATTGTCAAAACTGTCTGAAAAACAATCTGATGATTACGCACGCACCCCAGAATCTGACAATACAGGGAAGTTAAGGCAGACAGAACGGCACATTCTTTCTGAGGATCAGACTTACTCTTGCCACTGTAAACTGCACCTGGCATGGAGCGGCATTAATATCCCGAGCGAGCCTCTCTATCCACCTGGGAGGAAGTTTGCCAGGGGTCGTGCCCCCTTCTAACCCTGGCACTCACGGGCCTGTCGCCACGACGACTGATGTGGGAGCACGTCTGTCGGCGGTGCCAGGAGAAGCAGACAGAGACGGTGGGAGAGAGTGGAGACGAGTTGCTGCGCTCTTACCACTGGGCCTATAGGATTACTGGTAATGGGATTTCCCACTAATGGCTCCTTCTGACAGGTGGCGTCCCCGTTTAGCTCAAGTTCAGCTTTGGCTATAAAAACATCGCAGAGGGTTAAAGCTTCTCTCCTCGGTCCCCGTGCTGTGAAAAAGACCCATCTTAACAAGCTGTTTATTTCAGTGTCAAGTGTTTTTCTCTACAGTGTGAAAAAAATAGCTACCAGTGGTTCAGGTGATTTCACTTTCTGCTAACGTGATAATACTTCAGGCAGATTACTGAGGTCTTCCCTGGAGTATTTTATCCTGTGGCATTGTTGTAAACATGTCAATTTATGTTGTGATTTTACAATTTTTTAAGGTTTAAAAAGGCTCTTTTTTAATGTAATATTAGACTCTAAAAGACACAACCATTATTGATTGTGGAAACAACAGTTTGACAGAACTTTCAGCCACAATTCATGGCCTTCATCAGTGGATGACGTTTGCTCTGAGCAAACTTGGTCCAAAGTCAAAGAAATTCTAACAGCACTGTCTAAAAGTTTAGGCTGATCTGACCAGTCCATCAATTTGAGAGTGGTGACAGGTTCCAATATTGAGTCCTAAAGAGGTGTTTCAGTGATTTTCTTGCTCTTCAAACTTTTTGAGGGAACTTGCAAGAGACTTTTACAAAGAATGGTCAAAATGTAAGCATCAGAGGTCAAGATATGCTGAATTTCAGTCCCTTGGCTGAGCAAGATCCACAAATACTAGAGCCTACAACTCCCATGATGCAATTCAACACCATCTTATGTTATCCTGCATTCACATGCATCCAATGCATTCCCAACTGGGAAAATTCATGTGAAAACCCCCTCACGTTGCTGAGTTGTTGTCTGTTGATGTCATATATATCAGTGTTTCCCAAACTTTTTTTCCTGGGGACCCACTTTTTAAAAATGACGAACCTTCGTGACCTAAGTCACAATAAGCCTTTCAGTTCACTCGTTCATAAATGAACTTTTCTGACCCTTTTACTGCTATTTCTGCATCACCTTACATCATCATGACACTGAATATACAAAAACATATACACGTTATACTTTAGAAATAAGGAAATAGATTTAGGCTGAGTTAACAGGACATCTCACTGTTTTTATTTCCTCTTAACAGGACACAACACAGGACATTTTAGCCTGCGTAATAAATGAGACAAAATAAGTGCATTTAGGCAGAATTAACAGGCTCATGTTTTTTTTGTTTTTTTTTTGTCTCATCAGTAAAATAATACACATTTTGGATCTGCAGATATAAATCTTAAATTTGCTGAATTTCCTCCAAAGTTTGTTACTTTTGGGGGTGACCCAAATAAAATCTCCTGTGACCCACCTTTGGGTCCCGACCTAAGCTTTGGGAATGACTGATATATACCAATAAGAATGGCGAATGAAAGTATATTTTTGGTTGATAATATTTTATTAATTCATGTATTGCATATCAGGTTTTTGCTAAATGTAATTTGTAACATGGTATTAAATTGTAAGCTCAGTTGCTGCCCTCATAGAGTTCACTTAGATGAGTTATTTATTAGCATCAACCCTGATAACAAGTGAGGTAAAGCTACATTTTAGTGATTGTGGGGAATTTACCAGTGCAGCAGCATGTCTGGGATTATCCGAGCAGCACATCAAGGCACAGCCAGTTTGCAGGTTTACATGGAACAATGAGTGCAGGTTTTTTGCTGTATGTCATAGAATTTGGTAGTCTACAAGCCTCAGCCAAAATGATTATTTTCTCAGACTTGACAAAGCTCCCCTGAGCCACACTAGACATTACACAACTTTATAGGCCAATCAAGTAGTATTAGGCCTTATTCAGACTGCCACCCTGAATTAAGTTTTTGGCATATCCAGATTGATTTTAAAAAGTCTGGACAGTAAAAAAAACAACCCCACAAACTGGATCCAAGTCACATTTGCACCATACACAACACGACACACAACAACAACACCAAATATGAATACCCCCTGCCCGTCTAACCCTCCCTATATCTCCAAACAAAGCTGAGCCAGAAATTAAATTTATCAACATACCTTAACAAAAACCAACAAACAAACAAAAAAAAAAAAAATAAAATAAATAAAAGGTAAATAGATAACTTATACCAATACATATATTAACAATAAGCTTTATTAGCTGAAATTCATTTTACGTGATGTGTGAGATATATAGTCCAAGAATGGGCTCCTTGTTTCCAGGAACAAATCCTTGTGTTCTGAGAGTCTGGATATGACTCGTTCATAACTTACTATGTCGGTCATTAATTCAATTGAATTTTTAAAAGACGAAGGTGAAGTCATTTTCCATTGTCTAACAATAATTCTGCATCCTGTTAACATGGCCAGTCGGCACCATAATTTTCTCAGATCACACATTTTAGATTTACTAGGGATAATTCCCAACATACAAAGTGCTGGACTTTTGGTCAGAGATACACAATACAATTCATTTATAAAAGACATTATTTCATCCCAAAAGTCCCTGACCATATCACAGCCATATAACATATGTACCAGTGTCCCAGTTTCGTTATGACAATGCCAACATAGATCATCATGTCTTAGTTTGAGTCTAGCCATTCTTCTTGGGGTCCAGTAGGATCGGTGAAAGATTTTATAGTTGGTAAACTGTGTCTGGACCTCTCGAGCAGGAATGTGCCAGCTGCATATGACTTCATTCCACTGTTGTTGTTCAATACATTGTCCAATATCTTTCTCCAAAGCCAATTTTAGACTCCCAAGTTTTGGTGCATTGGCATCTCTGATGAGGTTATAAAAAATTGATGTACCACCTTTTTTAAGGCTAGCATATTGTAACAAACTTTGAATTTTAGTACTTAGATCAGGTCCAGAGCTCATGACTGAGAGAAGACAGTCCCAGAGTTTAAGATATTTCCAGAAGTCTTTATTTGTCAGATTGTAATTTTGCTTCAGATATTCAAAGGTAACCATGTGACCGTTACCATATAGATCCCCCAGATGCAGGATCCCTACTTTAGCCCACTGGTACCAGCAAAATGGCAAACCATGACATATTGATGCTTCAGATGTCAATGAAGGATTACTTTTAACATGACAGTGTGCCATTTTCCAGCTTTCCCTTGAGAATTTTAACACAGGATTATGAACTGGTAAAGACCGACCTGTCTGTGTCACAAAAGATTCAATGCATAAAGGATCAAGTATTTCTTTTTCAATTTGCACCCAGACAGGGGCTCTATGAGGGGGTAAGTTACTTTTTGACAGTTGTGCAAGTGAGTGTTTCATCATCTTGTGTGTGGTTTTAGCGAGCATGAGAGAAGGTGAGCGACAGACTAATTGCTGTCTATGGTGGGACAAAGTGACGGAGGGAAAGGTGAGCAATAAAGTTGTCGTCCAAGCCTAAGTGGAGCTCCCCATGACTGGCAATTTGACTTTTAGATGTAAAACTGGTGGACTGCTTCCTTGAATTTAAACGCTGTGGCAAACCTGATTTTTGCTTGTGCCTTTGACACTAAACAAGAGCGACTGCGGTTAAGAATGCAGCAACCTTCCTAAAAAAGATAGTCTCAACAATTCACTGTCTGAAACAATTGTCCATATTTTAAAGAGGGACTAATATTCAGATGCAAACTGACAAATCTGTGATGATAAGTGATATGAAGGCTGCTCTTTTCAAAGTGTGATTGAGCAGAAAAGCTGCCCGATGATGATAGCAGCTCTCTGTTATCTGTTTTAAACATTTATTTATCTGGAAAAGGTCGGTTTGAACCCTGCAGCCACTGCTGGCCTCACAGGATTGATTGGGGTTAAGCTCCTTGCTCCACAGCGTCTGAATGGTGCCGTTTGTGGTCGCACCACTTCCAGCAGGACAAGGATACAGCGAGGCAAGCTCTGACATCTCCTCCACCACTCCTGCATCACCTTGTCTCTCCTCACCTGCATCTAAAATACAGCTCGCCTAGTTTCCAGTGGTGAGTCAGGGGCAGGGACGAGCAGGAAAACAAGGCGGAGCGATCGGGGGACGGAGGGAGGGAGGGCCGAAGACAGTGGAAGACAACAATAGCTGGAGGCGCGTCATAATGTAATGATGCTAATGAGGATAAAGCAGCTTGCTACCTTTTCCCCATAAGCCTCTGAAAGCAGGACAGCTTGTGACATCACAGGGATCAACAGCACTGTTTCACACACTGAGACATGAAGCAGGGTGTGAGGTGTTAATACTGTGCAGACGGACATAAACAAAACCCGAGCGGAGTGCCAGAGGAAAGTTATGGAAAACTTTTGGCCCTTAAATAAAAAAAAAATAAAAATAAAGAAAACATGCACTGGAACTTTTAAAGAGTGGATAGGAATGAAACCAGGACTGACAACTAACAACTCTTTACTTTTTCTCCCTACATGTTAATACAAATATCTGTACTTCTCCTTACATTTAACAAAACAGGCTTGTTACTTTAGTTTTAAAGCATTTGAGGGGAATTATTATTATTATTTTTTTTGCATCATTGTCTGCCAACATCAAGACTGATTTCAGTCTGAATGTATGCAACAATAACACAGAGAAAAGACACCCAACGAGACACAAAAATTGTGTAAAAGATATGAAAAGGCAAAAACACATAAGAGGAAAAGCAACATAATAGACTAACAAGATGGAAAAAAGATGTAACAAAAGGAAAAACAATGTAAAAGACACAAGATGAAAAAGAACTAAACAACGTAAAAGAAACAGAAAGGTGAACAAGATGTACAGTAACAGGACTAAAAATGGCGTAACATGACCAATAAGACACAACAAGACGAAAAATTACACAAAAGATGCAACAGAAAAAACAACATAACAGATGTAACAGGATGAAAAACTAACAATACAAAGAAGATGTAACAACACTAAAACCTACGTAAAAGATGTAACAAAATGAAAAAGAACTAACAATACTAAAAGCGAGGTAAAAGACAAGAAGAAAAAGATGTAACAGGCCTATAAAAAATGATGTGACATGACGAAAAGTACACAAGACGAAAAAGAGAAGACAAGACGGAAAAAAAAAACAACAAAACTAAATGTAATGTATGTAAATGTGAAAGATGTAACAAGATGAATAAGATGCAACAAGATGAAAAATGACGTAAAAGACATAGCAAGACAAAAAAGATGTAGCAACACTAAAACCTATGTAAAAGATGTAACAAAACAAAAACAATGTCACAAGACAAAAACATTGTAACAAGATAAAACCGACAGAGAGGGAGGCTCGACCGGAGGAAAGGTGAGATTCAGTTAACTTTGCACAGGAAGAGCTGGAAGAAATTACCTTCAGAGGGCAACTTTTTCTTTTACACTTTGAGTACATCTCAAAGTTTCTACTTTACCAGTTTTTGTTTTTTACACAATTAAGTGTACTTCTACTTGAGTACAGAATGTGTGTACTTTTCCTCCCTCTGGCAGATATAGTGCAGAAGAAAGTTATGAACAACTTTTGGCCCTTAAATAAAAAAATGTAACTTTCAAAGTGCTGATTGGAATAAAACCAGGACTAAAAAGATGCCATTAAGTCTCGTCTGGTTTTCAGGTGGCAGTTATCACTTTTCACCAGAGAGGCATTTCCAAGATGTTTGCACTTTTTTTTTTTTTTTTATTGAAGATACAAGAAAATCTTTGCAGTAAAACGGTGAACGTTCCTCATTACAGGATATTTTTCTGTTCCTAACACCTTCTGTTATGCTGCGTTCATCCTCAAACGGCCATCAATACTGCTACAGTTTGGCAAAGCACTGCAGCTGAAAATTCCTCCCCGGGGCGGATTCATGTCAGCCTCAGATAAACTACACGCTCACATTACATGACACCTCACAACATCTAATCAATATATCAGACTGCGGTTAATAAGTCACTGTGTGAGAAAGTAGCTCCCGGTCGCAGCCTCTTTTGTGTTGTAAAAGTTGTAAAGCAACTTTGATTTTCAGGAGGGAGAGAGATTAGAGCTGTGTGCACTCGCTCAGCTGAGGGAAGATTCTGCTTTCAGAGCTTATTGATGCTGGTCTGAGAGAAACGAGGAGTGACTGAAACCTGGAGCTTATTTCAGAAAGAAAAGAACTGAGAAGAAGAGAAAGACGAAGTTCAAAAGTAGGTTTAGTAAAGAAGCAGTTTAATAAAGCTCTTACTGCATGGGCAAACTTTCCACTGTGGGTGGGGGCCATAGAACCCCCTCACTCACTCACAGTTCCAGTTGGATGTTTTAAACTTTTTTCGCCCTGGGTTAGGACTCTCAGGCTACAAACAGGCTGCCCTTGTGGAGTTTGTTGGGGCTGTATGCAGCCAGAGGGGAGGCTTTGAGGATAATAGTCAAGACTATGTGTAATTTTATTAATCAAAGATAAAGACTATTGAACATCAATTAAAGCTAAGTCAGCAAACAATAGTGTGTCTTCTTTATTCTATTTTATTTTGATTTGATTTTTGATTAATTTGTAAATGCAGCATTGTCTTAGTCTCAGATCTTTATCAATGAAACTAAATATAATGTTCAAGGCTGTTTGTTAATAACAGAGGTTTGGGAGTCGAGTCACATGACTTGACTTGAATCAGACACTAGTTTGAGGACTTGCGACTTGCTTGATTAACACTGATGAAAGACTGCTCAACTTTAAGAAGGCATTCATTACTTTAGACTTGACTTAGACATGAGTCAGGTGACTTGAAAGAACTTAAATTTTTAAAATCACTTTTAAATATTTGCAATTTTCTAGATTTTGAGAAGTTATATTTTGTTTTTGAAACATGATTGATTGATTCCTGCTGCAATGCAGACATGGCAGCCTTCTAGGACTAGGCCTGGGTATCAGTACTCAATACCTTTAAGGTATTGATAAGGCAACCCAGTACTAAGTAGTATCAAAACTTCTGAAGTCAAATGATACCTGCATTCAGTCCTTTTGGTACCCAGATCTAGAAAAAAAATGACTATTTATATGATTCTGCTCACAGTCAATCACTACAAGCATTCTTCATTAAAATGAATGTTTGAAAAATGAAATCGAATGAGATATTCTAATGGTATCATTATCTCTTTAAGGGTGCTGGTATCGAATTTTCTTAAATGATATTCAGCCCTTACTAGGACGCAGCAGACTGGTAGAGGCCAATGCACAAGGCAGCTGTCATAGAGGAGGCAAGTCCAAAAACACTAAAATCTGGATTCATGCATTATATTATAGAGAGACGCAGTACGCATCGTCGGCATCTGAAAAATCCCTGACTAGACCACGACAACACCCAGCGTCCAACTTCATCCGTCACCACAAAATCCACAGAGAAAAGTGCATTGATGTATCTTATAAGCTAAATGATTGGCTGGTCCAATGTTAGCTAGAGAGCTAATGTATTTTCTTACAAAAAAACAATGTATGTAAACAAAATCCCTCTCAATCATCACTTATGACCCACTGGAAGTGTGTGGCAGTGACTGTATCTGCTGAGACTCTGCCCTCTGCCTGTATTTCCTTATTTTCTCATTATTTTGCTGTGATCGGGACACTTGACCAACCCAAAACGTTGGTGAATGACATCTGTCTTTTATGTGACTTTATTGACAGTTTGGACAAATCCTACCGATCCTACACTTAAGTTTAAGCTATGCATATTTTACACTTGACTTCTATTCGATAATGCATTTTTGCTGAGAAAACATATCGTAATGTAAAAGACAATCAGGTGACTGATTTGGGACCATATAATGTTTTAACTATGCAGGCATGTTACTAGCTAACACAACTGCGAAACCGGGCCAGCTCATCAACACTTTGTTTGACCTGACTTGTCCTGATCAATGACTGGACTTGACTTTATTCTCATCACAATAACTTGGGACTTGTTTGAGCTTTGCACATGTGTGACTCCCACCTCTGGTTACTGATGTAGAGATTTAAGCCTCATTTGTAAATGTTGTGGTGGCACAAAAACCTTTTCATTGCATTGTCATTTACTAAATGTATCTCAATAAAAGAGCACCCACTTAATTTAATTTTTTTTTTTTTTTTTTTTTTTTGGTCTGGTTAAAGAAATCGAAACCTCTGACTGCACAGCTGACATAGACAAATTGTGTGAGGAACAACATTAATATTAAAACTTAGAGAATCAGACTTAATGAGTGTGAAAATCGGAGGTGATGTAATGAGTGGTTTGGATATGAGGAACACAGCTACATGGCACAGAAGGATTTATAATTAGACTTGGGCAGATGTCAGAATTACATAACAGAGGTACAGCCCTGAGAAGTGGTACATGTAACTGAATGTTTGAACTGATCAAGGCTGGATTAACAATCAGACAACATGGAAAACTCCCCAAGGCCCCGAAAGCTCCAGGTTAACTGTTTGCCATTTAGTTTGTGGTTTGGGAATATGGGTATATGCACAATATTTGCTGGCACAGTGAGGGCCTAAAGGTGTTTTCTGTTTCACTACCTGATATTCAGACTGCAGAGCTTTCTTGGTGCATATTTCTAATTAATTTGTGTTTAATCACATTACCACACATGCAACATGGTCATGTAATATATACCAGATTAATTAGTTGGTTTTTAATGCTGTGTCATGCCGAGCATTTAGTGCATCCCACATGGGATTACACTGCTGTATATCCAAATATAACACTTCTGATGTCTACCTGGAAAACAAAACAGTATAACAATATACCATGTGGATGTATTTGATGCAGAATGAATCAGAAAGAAAAACGGTGCTGGAAAGCAAAGCTTCGTTCCTCATCTCCAAGCTTTATACTGCTAACTTAATGCTCCCCTCCATGACATTACAAATAGTTTGCAGGGTAGCCACTGGTCAAAAAACTGCTGGTTAACTAATCCACACTTCTTTACAACCCATATCAAACACAAATTGTTAAAGCAGATTATTTTCATATGTCATAAAAGAGGTCTGTCACATGTTCTGTATTTGAGTAGCCAACTCAGTCTCAGTCTTTCCGCATCATAATGCACCAAGAGAGGGAAGAAAAGGCTCCAGAAGCTCATTTTCCCCCCAGGCTGTATCATTTGGCTGAGTAACTGTTGGACTAAATGACTAATTAATATGGATAATGAACAGAATTGGCAGATCAGTCATTTTATTAATTCAAGCCTGCATTTATTGTATTATTTTTGTCTGTCTTTTCCTCTTGGTATTACTTCTGCATAGTTAGTAGTTATTGTTCAGAACTTTGTAATGTGATGTGAACATTATTCCTTTATATTTCTTTTCTCTAAAAGCAGGCAATAGTATACAGGATAGAGCTGCAACACTTAGCTGATTAATTGACAAACTACTGAATTATTCTCCAACTATTTTTATAATCAAGTAATAGTTTTGAGTCATTTTTTGCCGGAAAATGTCCAAATTCTTCGAATCCAATTTCTAGTTTCTTTAGTCATTTATGACAGTAAACTAAAGTTTACTGGATTTTGAGGATGTCATCTTCATGTCATTTACATCATTTTATGACATTTTTATGGACAAACAGCTGATTGATTAAATGAGAAAATAATAAGACAGATTAATTGCCATTGAAAATAATCACTAGTTTCAGCTCTAATACAGCATATAATATTGAACAAATTGGGAAAAAAAACTATCCATTGCAGAGAAATGGAAAGTAATTTGTGCACTCTTGAAATAAAATATGCAAAAATGTAAAAACAAATATGAAATATGCAGCTAATGTCATAAGATAGTTGTTGTTCAAGGTGCCCTGCTGCTGTTTGTTTCTTGCTATGATGATATGTGACCAGTAGAGGGCGTCATTATTCCAGTCTTCAGGCCCAGTGGAGCTCTGGAGCATGAAGAGCTCTGTGATATTCAGAGCCAACAATATGATCAAAATTAGGTGAAAAAGCAGCAGATATTTGGCACATGTGACTCTCAGATCTTCCAAAAAGAACACCTGACACCTCTCACTTCACACATGTCCTCTTCCTCGGGCTCAGGACATGTTGGCTGATGTAATCCTCAGGCCTGTGCTGGAAATTATAATTGGGGTGAAGAGGCTTGCATTCAGATGAGGCGGAAATAGCTTTTTTTTTTTCTCCTCTCTTTTTGACCAAAGTATTGTCTCACGTAATTCTGAAGTCTCTCTTTCTTCTCCCACCAATTAGAGCTGGGCACGCTGAGTGAGGGGGAGGAGAGAGGACGGACCATCTCCATCAGCCTGCTAACCACTCAGGGGAGCTCATTAGAGCAGCCTGCAGCCCAGAGGCTCGGTGTTGTGTTGGCACTACTTCTGACACCGCGTCAGTACCATCGCCTTCAACGCCACTAAGAGAAAGAGCTGGAGTGAGGGAGCAGGAGCAGCTTTCAACTGCATCTCCTGACAGCCTGTCACAACACCAAGGTGTCCAGATGTAACGTGGAACTATGGTTCTAAAAACGGTGTTGATGCAAGATGTCTCACAAAACTGCTGTCTTTGAGCAGCCTCCTGGATCTGCTGGATGCTTGTTTTGCCACTGACAGACTCAGATTGTAGTCTAGGTGTCGACACTATAAAAAGGATCCCTACAGAAAAGAGACCTTTTTCTGAAGAGTAAAATACTATTTTTGTTAAACCAGAAACAACAAAAGTTGTTATATTATTCTGTTCAAAGCCACCAGACTCCATTGACAAAGACGGTCATTTGACCTCTCAGAAACACGTAGTTGCTGGTCTTAGTTCGACAGATTGAGGCAGTGGTACACCAGAAAATCCTGTGTTCTGAATACTAATTAAAATTACCATGTTGCGGCTGCTGGCTGAGATCTACTGGACCAATTCTAAAGTTGCAACTAATAATTATTTTCATTATTGATTAATCTGTTAGGCCTCATTGTTTGGTCCATACAATGTCAGAAAATGGTGAAAATGTGGGTTCTATGGGGGTTTCTCAAAGGACTAAAGAAACCACAACTATTCACATTTAAGAAGCTGGAATAGGAGAATATTGACTTTTGTTTATCATTAAAAAATAACTAAATCTGATTGATTGATTGATTGATTGATTGATTGATTGACTGATTGATTGATTGATTAATCTATTCATCATTGCAGCTTTAACAAAAATTCCAAAACTTTTTGTCCCTATGAGTCATTTAGGCCACAAAATCTCAAACAAAGTTTCAAAAACAGCAGAATTACCCTTTGATTCTGCATGACATCACAAATAGAAGACAATCCTTGGTCAACAAAGCAACAATACACAAATGTGAGATGGGAAACACTGAGAATGGTCTTTTCATTAAGGCAGATGACATCTTGTGTACAGCAACTAAACTAATGAAATTAAAGGAGCAATATGTAATAATTATGCATCCAAAAATGACTACAGCAGTCCAAATAGCGAGTTGTAGCCACAGACGGTATAATAAATAGGTTGAAGCTCTATTTAATGTGCAGTCCATGATTGTAGTGAGTTGTTTACCCACACACCCTTCTCCCCAGACTTGGGGAAGCTCAGGCAGGCTGCAGGAACACTGCAGGAGCACAAAACGTGTGCAACATTGTAATTTGACAATAACAAGCAACGACAAGTCCTCAGCTGTAAGTTGATCAGTCATAAAGTGTCTGTTGATGTAAAGCTAAGCCCACTGCTCTGAAAATACACACTCTGGAGGTCAGCGACTGCCTGCCCTCTGCCTGCCAGACTTTATTAACATATTGCTCAATTTAACTGTTATGAACATCTACGCCTTGTAAAAGATTATTAATGATTTCTCACAACGCAAAAACCAACACTTAGTCATTCAGCGAATATTTGGCATTAATCTGAACCCTAATTAATGTGAAACTGGCAGACCATAATAGAAGTTTTCAGAGGACACTGCAACTGTGGTGCTGTTGTCAGAGAATTGAGTATTTAAACTTTGTTTCCTTCATTTCTGATGACATATCATATGAACAGGAGGGGGAGGAGCAGGAGCAGCTTTCACTTGCATCTGACAGCCTGTCACAACACAAAGGTGTCCAGATGTAATGTGGAATTCTTGTTCTAAAAACAGCATTGATGCAAGACGTCTCATGAAACCACCATCTTTCTTTGAGCGGCCTCCTGGATCCATTAATTGAATCAAGGTTTTTGGTTCAAAGAATAAAGCAGCTCAGTCTGATAGAGGCTACCCAAATCTCAGAAGACGCTTCACACACAGCAGGTTGATGTAATCACTCCGCCGCTGATAGAAATAAAAGAAGAACACCTCCGTGCACCCTGTACAGATTCCGGCAGCAGCTCTACAGCAGGCAGAATCTGAGGCGGCTCCTTCACAGTGAAATCCTGCCTGCCTTCCTCATGCCTGTGATGTCAGCCTCCGCGGGGAGCAGAAGACGAGAGCCCCGTCTCTGCTACGCCAGGGCTTTTGTCAAAACATTTAAGCATATGCTCTCTCATATGTGTGCTAGCAGCAGGCTCTGTGCTGGATCCAGAGCTCGGCCCCCTATCACATAGCAGCCCTTGCACTTCAAGAAGACGTGAGCGTGTTTTGGTACCCGTCGTGTCAGGGATGGGCTGGCATGGCGAGCAGCGAAGCATGCTGTACAAAGAGCTGGCACGCCATGGTGCCCACTTTGAGAGCTGCAGTGGTGGATGACTACAGTAGGTGCTGGAGAGGGTCCACTGACTCACCACAGCAACAGACGGCAGATGTTTGTATGCACAGGCAGAGCTGGATTTAATGAGTGTTTACCATCTTGTGTGGAGAGATGTTGGCCACATCCTGCTGTCAGGCTGCTGAGAGTCACCTCATGGGCCAGGCATGATGCCTCATTCAAGGATAAATCTGCTTTATTACAACATAGCTGAGTCCTACTGCAGAGTCCTGCCATCTTTCCTATGAGTAATAATAATATGACTGTACTCAGCAAGTTAAATGCTGAGACGTGGGAACATGACAACATTGTTAAAGAAGAAGTCAGATGGGTCGGGAAACACGCACTCAAACAAAACGCTGAGTTAACCAATCGTATTTGGTGGATGGTAAAATTAATATCTCAACTTTCTGTTGTAAACATCTGACATCCTGGCTCAACTTTGATCTGCTGTATTTGCTGTCGTTTTTCAGTTTCCTGTACAAGGTATTTTTACTAATATTTCTGTTTATTCACTTTCTGTTTTACAGAAACAAATTAAAGAAAGAGAATAGTCAGACAGCAGCTATTTGACTAGTTACACTAGTTATTATTGTTGTTGTTATTAATGTTTTAAAAAAAATACCCAGGTTTTTTTAGGTAACAAAACTACTTGGTTAGGTTTAGATCATGGTTTGTCTGTTCCATGTGTCTCTTCCATCCAACAGCCAATGTGACTATTTACACCCAGGGTGCAAATAGCATTTTTGGCTGTGGCTGTGATGATTGTATCATTGTTGTTTTTCTGTTATGTGCTTCAGCAATAAAGCTAGAATTAATTAAGAAATTGTATATTATTTATATTTTCACCTAAATTAAAACATGCTTTGACTGGACAGTCAAGGGTCAAGGGTCACAAGTGTGTTATTAAATAAGCTGTTTTTCCTTTAGTAAATCAGGTGCAAGGAGCTGTGCAGGAGCAGTTTTTAAATTATTGTTACAATGGTAGGGGGCTCAGTGGTGGATGGTGGCATCAACCCTTGTGGACACCTGGGTGTTTGTCTCTGCCATGCTAGGCTATATGGACATGGGTGTAAATAGCCCCATTGGCTACCCCACCCCGGTGCAAATAGATTTGTTGACTTCTGCAAAAGCATCTGCCATAAAATAAAAAAAGTTTCATAATCTGTCTACTGTGTTTGGTTTGTTGGAAATCTGTCCGACTGCTGGTATTTTTCACCACATCAGACTTAGTGGTGCTGATGCTGCCGTGTTACTGGCTTCAGTTAATGCCTCTCATGTACCGTCATTACATTCAAGTCACAGAGCACACCATTTCTTTTTTGAGAGGTATCGACCTTAGAAAAACCCAGGAGGTTGTTTAACAACACTTAATGCTAGGGCTGAAACATCAGTTGTTTGATCGATCGGTAAATCGACAGAAAATTAATTATTAACTATTTTGACTATTAACTATTAATCGCTCAAGATACTTTTCAAGCAGACATGCCCTGGTTTCAACATCTTAAATGTGAGAACTTGCTGGTTTTCTTTGTCTGATGTGACAGTAAAATGAATATCTTTGGTATTTGGACTGTTGGTTGAACAAAACATGTAACTTGAAGATGTTTTCCAGAATCCTAAAAGATCCTCATGTGGAGGGAGAAAAAAATCCATCTGCTGCAAGCTGAAAAATATTTTTCACTTCACAAGTTGTGACTATTTTCAGTTCACATGGCTTACAGGGGTTTTGATTATTCTGGAAATAAACAAAGAACAGAAAAAAACAAACAAAACACTTTTTGGGTTTTTCAAAGTTTGTTGGGTATTTATTTGTCAAAAACACAGATGCATGGGCGGACGTTTAGCTCAGTGGGTAGAGCGTCCGACCCATGTATGGAGGCTGTTAGTCCTCTGCAGCGGCCGCTGGTTCGACTCCCGCCTTTGGCCCTTTGCTGCATGTCATCCCCTCTCTCTCTGCCCCCTTTTCCTGTCTCCACAAAAATGGCCAAAAAAAATAACTTAAAAAAAACAAAAAAAAAACAAAAAAAAAAACACAGATGCATAGCTCTGTGGCTAGTATTTAATGGTAATGCATGAGAGGCACAAAACTTAACCTGACCTTAACTCAAACTCTTACCAAAGCTAGTAGGGAGAAGAGTGAGAAGAAGAAGAAAGTCTCCAGTCTGATGCTACATCAAAAGCTGTTTCCACACCTAAACCATACCTGTAACTGCCAGCAGTTCCTCAGAGAATGTAACCTGACACGCCAGATGGTTTGTTACACAGAACCATCTGGGCAGCCAACCACAGAAATTATTTGGAAAAGGGTGCGCACTTTCAGAAAGAACACTTGGCAGGTGATTAGATGAACCATCTGTCACGTCTAACATGGGCTTACTTCAACCAATCAGATCAGCCCACTGAACCGAAGCCGACCAGAAGAAGAAAAGCCTTCAGCACTGTTCTCTGCTCTTCTTTCAATGAAGAAATACTCTCCAGTTCTGATATAACAGATTCTATTGCAGTATCTATGATTGTTTGTTCATGGACGCCTCTTGCTGTCAGCACACCTAAAACCACACCCATAGCTACCAGTAGTCACTCTGAGAACACTGATTGGCTGGTGCAGACACAAACGGATAATTTGGAGCCTAGCAAGATGGATTCTCGCGTGATCTTGTGAACCTGTGAATCCAGTTGCGCAACGTAACATAGAATGCATACATGGAAGAAATTAAGCTTTTTGTCAGGGCTTTCTTGCAGAAAGGCTTTAAGAAGTGAGGTGACATAGCATAAAGAGCTACAAGGTCCACATTTTGAATCAGGCTGTAGCAGATGAATGGGTTACCACATGTTAGGAATCCCTTTCTGTCAGAAAAATATGAGGGCTTGCTACAAAAAATAAGACCCACATTTTAATAAATAAGAATTTCCTTTTAGCTTTATCACTGGCCTGCCAGTTTTCTGTTCAGCCTATCTGCCCCCGTTGAAATAGCTGCCACTAACAAACATACAGAACCAACCGTAGCCAACCATAACAGCTGGTGTTTATTTACAACACATTTCACGCAGCACATGTCAGATAACACTGAGCAACACTGAACAGTCACTCTGAAAACATTCAACATGGCTTCCTTCAGGCCCTGACTAAATGATGAGCTTGTACAGTCAGATTATTAGTCTTGCAGCACACCATGCCGCACAAAGACACAACACAAGATCGCTTTTGACCACTTCACTGGGAACATTTCTAGACTTTTAAAGGCATTAGTCACTGCAAAACATCTTTCAAATGTGCTGTCTTGGGTGAAAAATACCATGAAAGCTCAGTGACATTTGTGATAACTTTCTTGTCAAACAGTGAAAACTGCAAAAAAGAAGGCAAAGAATTGTTTTGATGGAGAAAGTCTCTCTTCAAAGGGAATACATATTGATACAGTGTGAGAGCTCATTTCTGCCGAGCAACTCTTGTCGCTGCGACTCGATAGAGGGGATCAGATGAAAGCTGCTGGCATAAAGCAGAAACACAACAATGTGATTGTGAGTGGCTCTTTGAGGAATTGTTGCTTTCGAGCCAGCCAGGAGAAAGGAGAGAATGAGCAGGGTAGAGACATGTTGAGATAAAGCAAAAGATATCACAGTAACTGGTGGAAAATGCCACTGACAGCCATGATGTCCCCGATGTCCATTATCATCTCAGTTGTGAGGATAATCTGCTATGAATTTCTAATAGGCCTTGCGTCTCGTGTGTCATCAAATACTTTATCTGCACGATCCATCAAACAGACACCCTCTGTGATGTGAAAATGGAGGCCACAAAATGGCCCATATCAACATGCAAACGCACACTGATGAAAACATTACAGGCCTCCGGTGCAATTATCCACACCTGGATCACACGGCTCCTCCATCAAAGACAAATATATATCTGCATACAGGCCTGCTCTCCATCTCATATCCGAACCACGCCCACGCCCACAGAGTGACATTAAAAGCTAATCAGATGTTAAAAGGCTTTTCATTAGGCCAGAAGAAGACAGATTGGTGTGTAGGGACCACTGACTGTGCAGTGTGGCTGCCCAGTAATTACCGCTGGTCTACCACCTGCCCCCAATCACACACACACGCCATCTCAACCTACTGCTCATAAAACATGCTTCCACACAGCTGTGTACTCAATTCACTGTCATGAACCCTTATTTCTCACCGTCTATACAGGAGTTATTTGATTCCTTTAAAGAGAGAGGGGTGTCATTTGGTGAGGGGTGATCTCCAGTTAACCTCTGTTTATGGTAGATTGTGGGTGCTTCCTGTGTTTTGAAATAGGTGCAATACAAAGTAGCAGTTGGTGTAATCTGGCTTCTTGGCAGCCATATTGTTCTGACATTTAAAGCTGCTCTTAGCCTTTTTTCAATATTAAAGGCACGATGTGGAATTTTCAGAAAGGCCTTGTATTAATAACACTAGTGGCCATTAAGTGAACTGTGCTTGTTCATGCTTGCACTTTGTAGGTGCGAGTGAGCATGCTGGGCATATGACATACACGAGAACTGAAGGTTACTATGACTGAGATGAATAAAGTTAGGCTTTTATTGTGGTGGGTGGGTGCCAGTTGTTTGTTGGCAGGCTTTGTGTCTAATAGGCTTGTTCTGATATAATACCAGTATTGGAAAATACCTTCAATACTGCCTAAAATGCAGTATTAGGTATCTCTGAGTACACAAGTCTATGCACCGATCCAATACCATGTAATTTATTAACCACGGAACCCAAAACAGGAGGCTTCTGGCAAGTCACAGGGTACACCATTTCTTTGACCCTAACAGCAAAGTCATGTTCTGTGTTCTGTATGTATTTGTTGATATTTTACAAAGGGTTTAGCCTGTTACTTTTGGATTAACTCAATATAAAATATGGCGAAATTTTTTAGCCTAATATAATGTTTTTAGGGCTGCCACTAATGATTATTTTCAACATCGATTCTCAAGTAATTGATCAGTTGCTTGATCTGTGAAATGTCAGAAAATGGTGAAAAATGTTGATCAGAGTTCAAGGTGACGTCTTCAAATGTCTTGTTTTGTCCACAACTCAAAGATATTCGGTTTATTGTCAGAGAGGAGTAAAGAAACCAGAAAATATTCACATTTAAGAAACTGAAAGCAGAGAATTTTAACTTTTTAATTTAAAAAAATTACTTATCAAAATAGATGCAGATGAATTTAATAATCAGTTAATAATTGATTGATCGTTGCAGCTAGTGGTTTATGTTCCTTGTTAGGTTTATGCTTTTGTCCAGCTGTTCCTTTCTTTGTTGTGTGCTATTTATTGATTGATTGATTGATTGATTGATTGATTTAAAGGCAAGAATTTCCACCCAATGCAAGAATTTTTTCACTGGAGGCCATGATAATGTCCCAAGATGTATCAGTAAAAGATCAGAGTAGAAATCAGTCCACAGGCTGTTACAAGCAACAGAAAGTCAAGAAAGGTCTCATTTTTAAAGTTCTGTTACAATCTGTTCACACATGGCACTGAAAAATGATTAATACATTTAAACTGCTTCATGCGGTACCTTTAACTATGACTCTGCTGATGACTGTGTGAGGTAATGGAGTTGCCCCTCATGATGAACCCACAGAGAATTATCCCACGACTCTGTTGAGCTCTGGAGAGTTTTACAGCGTCTCTCAGTTCATTGTTGTACAGTTTTACTGCCTGAAACTTTACTGGATCAGTCTCACAGCTCTCATCAACCTCTTTTCCAGGCATAGCAACCAGCTTTCAGTGAGCACACAACGCTGCTACACACTACCTGCACCACAACTTCATGGTAAACATAGTGGAGTTTTACTGTAGCAGCTCAAGAGCCACATATTTTTGTCTACAGTTGGTGGAGACCAAAACAGAGCTACAAGGAGAATGAATACTGGACTTACATTCACTACATCCTCAGAAACTCAACTCCAAATGAATGCTAATGCTGAGAGGTGGAAACAATACTTCATAAGAATGGAGGTGATGACTAAGGCACATGAATTGGAAAATAGAAGGGTAAAATAGATGTTAAATTGAAAGTAGAGTGATAAATTATCAAGTCATTTAATTTGATGATGAAAAGCGAGCCATGTCTCTCATTTACTTATCATTCATCATTCAGCTCAAAACTGCCAATTATCACTGAAGGAAAGTGGCCTCAAGGGCAAAAGTAACAAAAAAATTATAGAATTTATATGAAAAATTTGATTCATTTAACATTTAATTTGATGCAGTGTTGCCCCGATAATCAGCTGGGCTGTGTTACTGTCTACTTTCATCATTAAAAAAAAAAAAACACAAGTGACATTTATCGTTTTGCAGCAAGTTTTGCTACTTCCACCCAAAATGTCAATCAAAACCTCCCACTGACTAACTGACTGAGGCTCTTAACTTTCAGCCTGGACCTGCTTGTGAGCTTTAATCTTGACGTGGCTGCAGCAAATTGATTTACTTAGTGCAAAACATCTTGGTTGGGTTTTGGAAAAGCCCAGTGTGTGTTTTACAGCTGCTAAAGGGCCTCGTACATCTGTATGAGCCACTGAGTGGCATGACACAACATTGGCATTTGATGACTTGGGTATGTGAATGGGATATTATAATGAAGTCTATGAGTTATTTTAGATTTAATATTAAAATATAATTTGTTGAACTATAAAGCCTTAGGTAAAATAATTAAATACATGGATTAATTTATTTGTTTATTATTTATCTTCTTCTTCTCATTATTATTATTATTACTGTTATACACTGCCTGGCCAAAAAAAAAGTCAAACTCTGCATCGTTGGCATCGTTTCGATAAGCTTATACAATGTCACAACATTTCTTTCTGTCCAGAGTTGCATTAATTTTTCACCAAGATCTTGTATTGATGATGGAAAAGTCGGACCGCTGCGTAAAGTCTTCTCCAGCACATCCCGAAGATTCTCAATGGGGATAAGGTCTGGACTCTGTGGTGGACAATCCATGTGTGAAAATGATGTCTCATGCTCCCTGAACCACTCTTTCACTGTTTGAATCCTGCCATCGTCATCTTGGAATATGCCTGTGTCATCAGGGAAGAAATTGATGAAAAGTCCATTGATGTAAAAACCTGCTTATTCAGTATATAACGTTGCTGAACCTCGACCTGAGCAACTAAAGCAACCCCAGATCATAACACTGCCCCCACAGGCTTGTACAGTAGGCACTAGGCATGATGGGAGCATCATTTCATCTGCCTCTCTTCTTATCCTGATGCCCCCATCACTCTGGAACAGGGTAAATCTGGACTCATCAGACCACATGACCTTTTTCCATTGCTCCAGAGTCCAATCTTTATACTCCCTAGCGACTTCAAACCTTTTTTTCTGATTATCCTCACTGATAAGTGGTTTTCTTAAAGCTACACAGCTGTCCCAGTCTCTTTACTTCTCTTCACATTGTGCTTGTTCATGATTAATTTCACCAAACATTTAAGTGATCTCTGATCACGATAGTTCAAGATTTTTTTCTGGGCACATTTCTTCCTGGAAGATGATGGTTCACCACTATCCGTCCAGGTTTTAATAATGTGTTGGACAGTTCTTAACCCAGTTTTAGTAGTTTCATCAATCTCCTTGTTGTTGTTTCTTTGCTTGATGCAGGCCAATAATTTGACTCTTCTGAAACAGAGTAACATCTTTTCCATGACCACAGGATATGTCTTCTGACATGGTTGTTTAAGAAATGAGAAGCTCCTCACTGCATCAGTTAGGGTTCAATAACTTTTTGCCTGCTAAAACATATTAAAAACTGCAGTAATTATCCAATGGAAGCCTCTTACCTATTTGCTTAGTTAAATCCAGGAGGTGACTTTTTTTGGGCCGGGCAGTGTATAAAATGTGAAATGTTTCTCAGCAAGTTTACTTTTAAAGTCTTGACTTGATAACTTGACTGTGGAGGCCTGCACATGCCAAACTGACCCGAGAGTACATAGAGCGTCACAGTTTGAAAGAAGCTGCTGGTTATGACGAGTTAGGATTGAGAACGTGTTGGCTAAACATATGATTAGTGGTGTTGTGTGTACTGGAATGACTGCAGCCTGGATGAGCAGAAGATGATAAAGGCAGGGAGCAAATACATGATAGCTAACACACACTCACACACACTCAAATGCCTCCCCTGCCGACTCCATCCTCCCTCTTCTGATTCCTCTCCCTCGTCCCTCCCCTCCTCTCAATCTCCTCTGCATTAATTATGACATTGGTAATAAAGCAAAGTGTTTAACGGGGAGGAATTGCAAATGAGCAGGAATTGATTGGGCCTTCTCTCGTACTAATTGATTGCAGAATTCTGCCTAACAGAAGAGGAGGAAGAGGGGGAGGCGAGGGAGAGAGGCAGAGGATGAAAAGCGTGGGGTGAGGGGGTTAAAGGCTGGTCCACCTGAGGGAGCTGGGACAGGGGGAGGAGAAGAGGGAAATAAGCGGTCAAAGGGGCTAATAACTTGTTTGGCAAATACTGAACTATAATTACTGTGCTGATACCTTATTAAAGTGCTTTTTCACAGACCTGCACACATAATAATTAGAATTAATTGGCTTGATGCAATTAGCTTTACCAAACCAGGAGCTCTTCGTACTCTAAACATGCAAGGGTTTATCTCGGTGACTGGTCCAGAGACGTATTATTGACTCCATATCCCAGCAGCCTCGTCACCATTTGTTTTAAAATCCAAAATCAGCTCCAACAACATGCCTTTCCTCCAGCAGCGAGGACAGTAATATTCATGTACTGCAGCCGATACAATTAAACAGTGAAAACAACAACTAAAAAAAAAAGCTGAGTAAATACTGCCAATAATGGATATTTTCCCAGAATGCTTGGCCAAAGGGCGTGGGCGAGTAGCAGGAGGTGTTCCAGGAACCATTAGCCCCCCATTGATTAGCTATGGGGCTGCACATTATTAACAACCTTGCTGTGATAGGCTATTAACTGAGCTGCTCCTGAAGTAAACCGCAAACAACCCTTCCTCATGTTAGACATTCTACACTATTTCAGTTATAGGAACAAAATTACAGTAATGAAAAACAATATTTCCTAAAAAATGGATTTAATTGTATTTAGTAAACTTGTACTGAGCTTTGGATCAAATCACCACACTGTAAAAATAAAATATTTGTTTTAACTTAACAAATTTAGTGTTGGGAATGCCTTAAAATTTTAAGTTGACTGAATTTGGAACACATTGAGGTAATTTTGTAATGATTCAAAACAAATAAACTTGTCTGGTCAAACAAATTTGATATTTAATTCACACTGTAAAAATTAAAAAGTTGAAAAAACTCCTGCAATAGATTTCTGAGCCCAACTCAAACTTTTACGTTTTGAAAAAGTTATCTTTTGTTGAGACGATTTACTTTTCCTCTTTGAATAAACTTGAATTTTTGAGTTTTAGAAACCCCCAAAAATTGGACTTCAAAAATGACTAATTAAACTCAGTGAATTGAAAGCGAATGATCAAATTTACAATATTTTTTTGTTAAAAGCATTTAATTTTCAGGCACACAAGTACTGAACGTTCACGGCTCATTGTTTTTACCTTTTAGAAATAGATTTATTTTTGATTTTCAAAAACTCAAAGGAACTCTTGTTTGAGTTCTGAAGTGTTCTGAAAATACACAGAAAATTTAGGCTAAATGAACTTGAATAAATTAAACTTGTATATCACATTAAGTTAATGGGAAAAGATTAGTTCAACTAAATTCCTGTATGTTTTTTTTTTTTTTTTACGGCGCAAAAGCTGTTGTACAACGGCACTTTCTAAGGGAAGATCATTACAAAAATGCTACGGAGTCCTTCTAATGCACTTAAAAAGAGATAAAGACCATCTTGCGTCTCCTTCACCAATCCCTCCGCTTTACTTGCCTGCGGTTTGGGGCGATGATTTGAGTCAAGCAGTGATGTTTTTAGGAATTACACATGTGAGCAGCCAGATGTTGGCGGTGGTGCATACTCTGTCCTGCGCTGACATAATGATGAAAGCCTCATTCACGCTGCATTTCAGTGAAAATACACACATGTTGTGCTTTGGGGTTAGTTATGCAGACACACAGCCACAATCTGGTGAGTGCTACCTCCAGCTGTTAGGTGGAACTCAGCAATCCTTTCTGAATTTACAAAGGTGGAGGCGGAACTCTTCCTGAGGAGAAAATAATGGACTCGCTGATGCCATACTGGGAGAAGCACTTTGGAAGAGAAAAGGTCACGGCGAATACGGCCAATAGCTTAGATTTTAAGTGGTGGCGGGATCCTGTGAGAGCGCTGCTGTGTCTCTAATCCGTCAGAGTGCCATTAGCAGGTGGCACGTTGCTGTTATCAGAGTCAGGGTGAAGTCAGGGTGAAGTCAGACTTCAGTGCGCCTCACAAGGCAGCCAGGGCCAGGGGTGGAAGTACCCCCCTGGACAACAGACAGCCTGGGGGTCAGAGCCTATAGCTGGCCGAGGTGGAGTGATGCGCGCTCAGGGCCGCTGTGGCCATTAATGTTGGATGAGCTTGGCCTCATTGAAATGCATAAAAGATGGCGGAGGACCCCAGGTGGCGGCTGAGTCCCTGCCCGCCCCAGCCACTGTCCAGTCATTATTGACCGAGCCACGGGTCACCAGTGATGCTCGGACTGGGCCAATTATAGCAGCTGACAGTGATTAAAAAGGACTCAGAGTGCAGCCGTTGCCTGAGCTACAATGACATCAAAGTTATTACGGTGACATTTATTCATCGTTATGGCAATTTAAATCCATTACAATTCCATCCAAGCATGTGTTGAGAGTAATAAACGAAGATGATATCTCTGAAACATTATGGCTTAATCTCTTGATACTGCAGAAATAAAAGCAGATTCCAAATTCCATTTTGGTGTTATGTGCACAAAAATACCAACAACTTACAGCTAAGATTCATATTTACAAACTCCAATTCCTAAAAAGTTGGGATGCGGAGCAAAAGTGATGAAAAACACCTGCAATGAAATGCAAATCCTTTGTCTTCTGTATAGAATATTTGATCGCATACAGAACAAAGACAAGATATTTAATGTTTTTTTTGTTAATTAACACTCATTTATTGCCTGCAACATGTTCCAAAAAAAGGTGTGACAGGAGCATGTTTATCACTGTGATACATCAGCTTTTCTTTTAACATTCAGTCAATGTTTGGGAACTGAGGACACTAATTGTTGAAGTTTTTAAAGTGAAATTCTTTCTCATTCTTACTTGATATACGACTTCAGGTGCTCAGCAGTCCGGGGTCTCTGTCGTTATATTTTGTGCTTCATAATGCAGCACACATTTTCAATGGGAGACAGGTCTGGACTGCAGGCCGGTCAGTCAGTCTACCTGAACTCTTTTACTACGAAGACGTCGGGTTGGCAGCATATGTCGCTCTAAAACCTGTATGCACCTTTCAGCAGCAATGGGACCTTCACAGATGTGACAGTTACCCATGATGCCATGGGCACTAACGCACCCGCATACCATCACTGATGCTGGCTTTTGAACTTTGCACTGGTAGCAATCTGGATGGTCCTTTTCCTATTTAGTCCCTGATATGTGGACTCGTCAGACCACAGCACTTTGCTTCAGTCCGTCTCAGATGAGGTCGGGCCCAGAAAGTTGGTTGCGTTGCTGGATGATGTTGATATTTGTCTTTCTCTTTGCATGGTAGAGTCTTAACTTGCATTTGTAGATGCAGCAACAAACTGTGTTTAATTCAGAATGAATGCATATTTACAAAAAACAATAAAGAAAATCAGTTTGAACTGTAAATATCTTGTCTTTGTGTTGTATTCAGTTGAATACATGTCGAAAAGGATTTGCAAATGATTGCATTCTGTTTCTAATTATATTTTACAAAGTGTCCCTATTTTTTTGGAATTGGGGTTTATAACTAAAATTTACTGTAAACTAAACACAAATAAGCACCCTAGAAACCTACTGGGACTTTGGGAAGGAGAACTCGAATCGGATTACAGGTGGAAATAAGACACTGCAGCGCTGAAATATTTATAACAGCTAATTTCAATGCTGGCATACAGTCAAACAATGAGCAACATGAAAGCACTACCTGCAGACTTGTATTGTACTGTATCTTCCTGGTGCTTAAATAAAAAAAAGAAAGTCAGAGAAATTCGCACAACCATAGACGGAGCACGAGCTGACAGTGACAGATAGGATCTCTGAGAGCAGATAGAAGTCTTCCGTAATGACCTGCTGTGTCTGTCACCGCTCAGACACACAGTCGAGGTGAATTAGCTTTTACATAACAAGAGCAGATCTGACAAGCCTAACCAGGATGAAAAGAATTCCGCACATACTAAAGAGCAAAAGTGTGAAATTGCAGAGGGATGGCAGCTGAAATAAAGTGACCTTGTAATCAATTGAACACAGATGCCACGTTCAATGATAGATGTCCCAACACAGAGCATGAGAGAGCACAGCATGCAGTTTTCTCGCAAGTTAAGGTCTTATAATATCCATGTCCAGCTGACCACACACTCACCATGCGCCTTCGACTTTCCCCTTCCTGCTGTTGTTAAAAACCCTCGCCTGCCTCAGGTGTGCCAAAGCCGAGCAGGAGAGCGGGAGTCTCCTCCTGAGGCACCGCTGCTGCTTCTCTACCAGCTACAGAGCAGAGGGAGGTGCTGTCAGCGAGCGCGGGCCGACAGCTGACTGACTGCTCTGTTCTGTTTACACAAGGCCCTCTAATTCCACTCCCCTGCCTGAGCGCTGAAGCAGACTTTACCTTCAAAGCGCAGCCCGGTCAGAAGGCCCGGTCAGCCCCCGATTCATCTGCTCACAGACAAACCGGCCAGGCTCTGATCTGCTGCGTCTGCTCGCCTGCCAGGGAGCCTGCTGTGCCGGGGCTGGAACAGCAGCAGAGACGATTTGTCGCGGAGTCCGGCACAGATACTGTACTTCCTCTCCTCGGGGAGCACAGGATGCAGACAAACAGTCACGTAGGTCACCTCGAACTGGCAGCCTCAGCTCCAGTCTGAGTCTCGGAGTTAAATAAATAATACCCCGCGCTCCAGATCAGGTTCCCTGGCCTCTACTGTTTCACTGGCAAACCTTTTTAAAAGGCCTTTTAAAGGGCCTGCATGCATCAAGCCTTTGAAAAAACACAGTTCAAACAGAGCATGGGCCTTTAAAGAGAATTTATTACAAAACAGCTCCAGCAAAGCAGGTTAAAAATTCCCTACAGATAGTGGATAGTGAAGCCGCTTACACACACACACACACACACACAACACACACACACACACACACACAACACACACACACCACACACACACACACCACAGATGGGGTTGGTATGTGGTGAGGCATTAGCTGGCAGAAGAAACAGAGTAGCAGGGTCAGAGGAGAGGAGACCTGCATGTGAGGAGAGGAGAGTTATTGAGGTATGACTGCTGTCTTCAGGAATGCACTGCTGGCAGACGACACCACCGTCTCCTCTTGCTCACACAGGAGCGCCGCTATCAAAGGGTCAATCTGTCAGTCTCAACAATAACACTGTGAGGGGCTGAAGGTGTTTGAAGCAGACAGAGAACAGTAGCCCTGCTTCCTGGATCCTCCTATGTTTGATTCACATGAGCAACCTCTACAGGTTTGAAGAATCAGAGCCTGAATCTGGGAAGTTTTAGTGTTGTTTGCTTACGCTGCCAGAGAGATGCCGCTGTCGGTCACCATCTGATCAAACAACACAGCCCTCTGAATCATTGTCATTTTGTTCAGCAGGTCTGGAAGTATGCCCATTTTTGGACAAAGGTGACCAATCAGAGCTTTGTAGGTGGGATAAAGAACAGTTATGTCATCTTGCTACATAGCTAGCAAGCTGCCAAGCCTCATCCATGACAAACAGCCAGGGGAAAATGGCAACAAACCTGGATGAGATCAGTGAGCTTGTACAGACTGTTGTCAGTAGGCTGAAACAGCAACTCTTAAATCTGCATATTTCTTCAATCACAGTTAACTGGAGCTGCACAATTAATCCCAATATTAGCAAAATTGCAATACGGCCAAGTGTAATATCCAAATCACAGAACCAGAACCAATTTGCAATTTTTTGAAGAAGGAAAAATGTGTGAGAAAACAGCATTATAATGAAATACTGCAGTGCCGCAGACATGACCTGGCCCAAAAATCTTGTTCTCCAGATGAAAGGAAACATGTTTGTTTGGTACAGACATCAACAAATATCACATCGTCACCACACCACAGCTGCAACAACTTATAAGTTTACATCAACAATGAACTGACCAACTGTGTGTGATATGAAAGCTCTTCTTTAATGTTGAACCCACAGAGAGTTCGGCTATCACCCATGTCTGCAGTTCTCCTCAGCTCTAAGGAGCACACTACCGGACTTCCCCAGCACCAGTACTGACAAAGTTAGTGAAGTTAGTGATAACAAGTTCTCCAAAACCCACAAAGTAACCAGAGGGGTTCCCCAAGTATCAATATTAGGGCCACTTCTTTTTAATTTTCTATATATGCTACCTCTGTATATGCTGTATCAGGAGACATAGTATCTTGTTCCATAGTTATGCCGATGACACACAACTTAATGTGGCCGAGTCATCTGATGACACTGGAACAATTAACTGTCTTTTTATACATATTTTAAATATTAGGGTTTAGGTGTCACAAACCTTTTGTACAGCTAAACCAGGACAAAACTGATTTGGTTGGTTGAGATATTTTTGCAAAATTAAATTTCCTCAAATGTACCTGAAGGCAACTTGTTACAGCCTACACTTGTTCTGTCATATTATCTAGGGCTGCAACTAACAATTATTTTCATTATCGATTAATTTGATCTGATTATTTTCTTGATTAATTGATTAGTTGTTTGGTCTATAAAATCTCAGAAAATGAGAAAAATGTTGATCGATGTTTCCCAAAGCCCAAGATCATGTCATAGAGTAATAAAGAAACCAGAAAATATTCAGTTTGAGAAACTGAAAGAGAATTTAGACTTTTTTTTCCTAAAAATTGACTCAAATCGATTAATCCATTTTTAAAACAGATTCATTTAATAGTCGATTAATAATCAATCACTTGATTAATTGTTGCAGCTATAGTATTTTTGGCTTGTCAATCATCTGCTCAGCACTTTGAATTGCACAAACCTGTATGAAAGGCGCTATACAAATAAAGATTGATTGATTGATTGATTGATTGATTGATTGATTGATGATTGATTGATTGATTGATTGATGATTAGCTGGTGAACTTAGTGGAGCATTCAGCATCTGAAGTGACTACTTGACTTACATTTGACTAACATACAAAAATGTGCCGCTAACTGCTTGCTAACATGTTAGCCAAAGAAACTTCAATGGAATCAGTGAATGCAGCTTTAACTACTTCTGCTGCTACAGTACCGTTACTGCCATGTAGTGACAAAAAATGGGTAGTGACACTGAAATGACACTAAACACGGATGAGGGTAATTTAAGCGAGCTATTTAAAAGTACTTGGGCCTCTGGGTCCTGTGTACATGTGTGAGTGACTGTGTGGTAATTTTTAGCAGAGCAGACAGGAGGGACTCCAAGCCAAGAGGAAAAACCATGTAACTGTGGCATTCATGAGAAATCAGCAGAGACGGAAAATGTCTGATGGCCAACTTACACAAGACGGTGTATGCGTGTGCTGTACCAGACAGGGATCAGTAATTCAATAAAAACAACTGGACTGACTGAGAGGGAGGAACATTTCTGTATTAAAGCATGAACTCTGAGCTGTGGCGGGCCGACCCACGGAGACTGGAATTACAGACCGGAGGAGTTTATGAATGGTGATTGGCTACTGCTGACTCAGGCTGCGCTCGCCACAATGGCCACTAATTTTACCCTTGCTGTGGTGAAATCACTGAGTGGAACCATTAATGCTTTAACCCGTCCCCTACAGCATCTCTCACGGCCTGTTTCAACTGGTTCTCAATAACACAGATACAACAGATTGTTATTGAACGCCACATGGAAATAAGAAGCATTGTGAATGTAAGTACAGTAAATCATCTTCCTGTCAGCTACTGTACACTGTAAACACAATTCATCCATGACACAGAAGTCTACACAAATGACGAGAAAACTTTATGTTCACTTGACACAAACACAAGTCAGCAAGTTTTGATTTTTGAGTTCATTTTACTCAGATTTATAAAGCCGATATAGCCTAATTAATTCAGGACCACTGAACAACACATACATTGGGTACTTGATATATATTTTGACAGATAATCTTACTAAAAAATGGTGGTAAAAATATGTACTTGATGTTTTTATGTTCACATGACATGTAGTCAACTTCTTGTGCAATAAAATTAATGTCATTTTGTCAGTAATTTTGTCAAAATATCACATTATACATTATACAAGACTTGCAGTGTTATGCCTGTTTTGCTTTCTTAACATAAAACTGGAGCAATTTCCTGTGTTTTTAACAACTTATCAATTTCTTGTCAGTGTGACTATTGGTTCAACTTAATATCTTAAGCTTACTGAACATACTTTTGCAAGTTTAGTTAACTCAGACTTAATTGGTTTTCAAAACTCAAGACTTCAAACTAATTAAGTCTGGTTAAGTCCAGTTAACTTACATTTTGAAGTTGAACCAGCCCAAATTATTTACAGTGCACATTAAAAGTGCATGCCAGCCTATTCCAATAAACTTTTATGCAGCGCATGAATTTTGTATATGGATAAGAACTCACTTTCATTTTTAAACTACTGCTTAAATAGTCCATTCATTGAATAGTAGATCAGTAGCAAATTAATTGGAATATACAATTATTTTGAAATCAGAAAAAAAGAATGCTTCAAAAATTATGTTTATTTTTGACTTTTACTGAATAACTATTATTGAATAAATTTACTATACCAAAAACATGGAGAAAAAATATAAGAAGGTATTTGGTTGAACTGATCACAACTGGTAGACACATGATGAGCGGTCTTAAGTAGGGTCACAAGCCAAAATGATCTGGAACAGGTTTAAGTTGTTTATCAAGCAACGATGTCAAACATTTTCTGGATCCAGCTTCTCAAACTCGACTGAACTTTTCTCTATTTTATGTGATCCTAAGTTGAATAAATTTGGGTTTTTATACTTATAGTTGGACAGAAAAAGCAGACTGAAGATATCAGCTTGGGCTCTGAGAAGTGTTTTCAGACATTCAATAGACTAAATGATTCATTATAAATTAATTAGCACAACTTGCAGCTGCAATCAAAGCTGATTGAAAGAACCTTCTCAGGTTTAATCATCATCATTGACCCACAGGACAATGATCAGCTGTCACACGAATAAGCGAAAACTTTTCACAACTTTTATAAAGTCAAAAATTAACATTTTTTAAGTCTGAGCCAAACCATAAAACCTCATGTTCCAGCTCCAGATCTAGCACAGCCGTCCAAATATTAAAATCAGAGTGAGTATTCCCCCAGCCCACGGACCAGCGTAAGCCTGTTGGCTTCCCCTGCAGTGCACCATCATGCTTTGGAGCTGTGTAACAGGATCCCCCCTACCTTATCGTCCGCACTGAAATGCAGTACTTCCACATTAGACTCCACATGCCCCTGACATCGTCAGGCTGGAAACTGGAGATTTGGATTGGTTACGTTCTCTGATGAGAAGCTGAGAGGTAAAACAGACCCAAATGTTTTTTAGGCAACTCGGGGCTGAACACTGTCTGCATGAGACAGGAGCAGCAGCAGTCCTCCTACCAGCATCCACCCATGCCACTCCTTCCCCCTCGCTTCACTTGACCACAACACATGTACTCGTCTTTTCCTGCTCCTGAGGAGAAATGACTAATTCTCCCTGCTGGAGGTTGGGATACTTCTGTCACTGCTCCTTTTCCACTTCCCCTTTTTGTTTTCTTTTTTCTCAGCCTTTGTAAAAGTCGACACACCAATCTGTTCTTGAGAGCGGAGCAGAGACTTATCCAGCATTACCAAGTAAGGCCAGCTGCTAAGTGGACCAGACAGGGAGTAAAATCCCTCCTTGCTTCAGTGTGTAACACTAGCGCATGTTCGCATTCCACCAGCCGGCTGCTGCCCCCTCCTCACTTACTGCTGCCATGCAATCCCCCCCCCCAAGATCATCTGTGGCTCCAGGTTGACTATTGTTTGTTCTCATTGTACCACTCCTGCAGTGTCAGATCTCACGTTTTAGCTAAAAACTCTGATTAGATGATATCTGACCCACAGTACTGCTGGATTGGTGCAGTAGGTTTTAGATACGCTCGACTGTCTTTGATGCGTCACTTATCAACCGTCTCAAAACAGAGTGCAGGAGAATAAAACATCGCTAGGCGGAGGATTGAAGTCATTTCGCTGAGTCAGCAGAGTGGAATGTACAATAAAAGTTCAGTTAACTCGGGAGACGTGAAATATGTGATGTGTGTGGAAAAAGAAAAGTGAGAGCAGCAGGCTGTGGTAAAGTGTTGGATGTGAACAGCTGTGCAGGCTGAGGATCCTCTGCTGAGCTTAGTCAGAGGATCAGAGGAGCTCTGTGACGAAGCAAAACAGCCCTGATGATGTGGACCGGCAACAGCCACGTTTCCACAGAACTGTCAAGCGAATTTGAAGTGAACTTTTCCATCAACTCGTTTGAAGCACATAAACTAGCCAGTGGTTCTCAAATAGGCGTCTCTGGGCCCCGAAGGATTCGTGGCGTTCTGCCAGGAGTTCGTGAGAGGTTTTCAGAATCATTCATTTAGAAGTACTGTTAACCATCAAAAGATGTGTGTTCTGAGTTTGTCACACCACTGAAACATGTGTTATGAACCACCCAGACAAATTTTAATGATTAAAAAAATTCTAAGTATATAAATTAGGTCTCGAAATCATGAAATGAGCAGTTTTCTCTGCCCTGAAATGCCGGGGGGTGTCCACTCTGCTGTCCAGTCAAACACGGCCAGTGTCAAACACCACTATGACCTGAAAATGACCTGAAACATGGACCCTCCCTCTAGCCACTTTATTGGACATGTCCAGACATGTTTGAGCCACCAACCTTAACCTTAACCAACCAAAATTGTGAGTAATTTGTGGATAATTTCTAAGGAATTTCAAATATATTACTTGCTAATACCACCTATTTTCCATGAACTTATGGGACCTGGAAATTGAAGATTTAATGAAATTTTTAAGTTATGTTTCACCGCTGGCCTAACAAAGGTGATGCATTACATTTTGTTCTTAATTTCAGTTGTCAGTTAACCCTTTAACCCCAGTGGCTGCTGCAGTTTATTAAGAATCTTCACTTAAAACACAGCCATGGTGTAAGAACAAACATCAGTAATGTGGCAGTGTAGTGTTTTTAGCAAGTTATATAAGAAAAATTTCTGAATAAGTATGCGGAAAAGTCCATATCGGCTCTTTGTTGCACTTCCCCTGGGGAAAATAGTCCCCATACATTGCAGTAAGAGCCAGGGAGGTCCTGCTGCTGACTAACAGCAGGTAAAAATCACAGATCTCAACGTTATGATGTATATTTCTGTTTCTGAATACTGATGACAACTACGGCACAAAGACATAACAGGTGCTCCGGGGCACTGTGTGGTCTAGAAGGTTTGTGAGTTTAGTTTAATGCATAATGTGTGTTTGGTTTGCAGTCAGTTTGCATGTCCATGTCACTTCCAGTCCTAATTTAATTGGTAATAGCTGGGCAGAGCAATGCTCCTTTAGCTGCGTGTGAAGGATACACACCATACTATACTATACACTGTTACTATGTGCTGACACATAGTAATGCAAATCCCCACGGTGACCATGTGAGAAGTTTGCCTTTGTTATTTTAGATGTTTAAGAATAGTCAAGTATTTTCACTCCCTGTTGGCCTCTGTGGCCTTCCTGTGAGCAGCTGCTAAACATTTCTCTGTCTGTCAGTCTCTCTATCGTCTGCCTGTCTGTCTCTATTTGACCCCTGTCTCACAGCAGGGTCAGAGGACTACAGTCAGTAATGTGGTGAAATATCACAGAACTGGATGCTCCGTTGCCCTAAGTTTGTCCCTTCCCTGAACATCCCACGTACAAGATCAAAAGCAGATGAAATATGGCAGACATAATTAATGCTAAACACAAACTAATCAACAAAGGGAGCATCAGCATCACTCTGCACTGACACAAGTTCTGATTTACAGTGACTGTGGCTCAGAGTTGCACCGCCACGCTTGTACACATTTACGCAGCAGATTGATTTGACAGGGACTTCAGACTTTGATGTTTCCATTTCACGGCATGAAGAAAATCACAGAGAGAGTGGCTGATATCAAGCTGACCGCTACGAGGCATATCTGCCGCTGGGTAGCAGAGAATGGGCTGGCAGGCTGAGCACCCTGCAGCATTCGGTGTGAACGAGCTGCTGGCAAAATATGACAGAGCTCAGTGTCAGTGCACGCTCCGAGGACCAACACATTCACGGGCCTGCGCTCCGTTTGGCCCGTAAATGAGTGCAATTAGCACTCCATAAAAGGCGCCACAGTCTTTTTAACACATTTCACATTAAACAATTGACTATACTAAGCTACTACTGTACTTCGTCTTCCTACTTGTTTTACAGAGGCCTTTTCCGAGCCAGACAAACCAAAATACAGTCATTCTGCAGTGTTTCCCTCAGAATGACATTGTAACTGTAGTGGGTGGGGAGTAGATTTGTGTATTGATAATATTTGTAGGGCTGTAGTTAACCCAGGAGAATCTTAGTCCAATGAAATTCTACCTACTCTTCAACCAATCGAACCAATCAGGGAAAAAGAAACTTGCATGTTATTTCTAGATTAACTGGCCACATTCTACCTGCTAGCTATGGTTGCTAATCAAAGTTACATGTAGGCCTGGGCAATATATCGATATTATATTTTATGGTGATATGAGATATGATATCATGATAGATTTTGGATCACTATATCGTGATATGTCAGTATTGTCTTTTTTGGGTTTTGAAGGGTACATTACAGCACAGTGATGTAATTTTATATTCTTTTATATTTCTACATGTTTGTGTTAGCACCTTGAGCTATGACAAACAAAATCACATATCTGTATACTCTATATATGAGTGTTCTAGCTGTTCTATTATTTGCCTTTACCCACTTGATAATTTAGCAAAAAAAAACTCATCCTGTTAATATTTTGTGAAAGCACCAAAAGTCATCTCTATAATAGCGTCACAATACTGATATGACGTATTTGGTCAAAAATATGGTGTGGTGAGGGCCACAGAGCAGAATAGGCTTCCGTACAACAACAAAGCTAATGCTAATACAGCATCATAAAAAAAACTGAAACCTGTGTCGCTATTTTGTTACCTCAAATGAGGCTTAACATTCACACAGTTTCTCTTGACTATCCCTCAATATTACAACATTAGGCCAATATCGCCCCAGACTGTGGGATTAGCCAAACAACATGCTAACATCAAATTAAACAGGATAACCTACATAATAAAACAACATAAAACATGGCAAAACTTAGCCATTTTTGACCTATCATTGAGCTTGAGCGTTACGGGCTGGTGGCCCTCATTGAGAAGATTGTGCGGGTGCTTTCACATGAAGTCAATTAGATTGGAGTTGAGTAAATGTAAATAGCCTATAGCTCAAAAATAAGACACAACAGGTTTGCAGTTTGGATTTATAAAAAGAACTTCCCTCCTATGAAAGTAACACCAGCAACTGTCTGACCATCGGTCCCACTTAGTCGTATAAAAGCATATCATCTAACCAATTGACTAACTGACCAGAGAGTGTCAGCAAAAAATACATTACCCTACTTCTAGCAGGTTATTTCACATTTCACAGTTTCAATTCTATTCTATTCTCTGTCTCATTGTTTGACTCAAAACTCTGTTTTCACAACAGCAGACGGCAAAAAATGTATTTTCCCAGGTGGCAAAGTCATGACCCGCCTCACTCAGAACTCATTCCCTTCATTGGTTGGGTTGGTTAGGTTTAGGCATGAGGAGTGAGATTGGGTTAGGGTAAGAATATCAGGGTAAGCCAATCAGAGACAGAGAAGGGCAGGTCATGCCTTTGCCATCCTTTGCAAAAAAATATTGCATACAGGAGCGGTAGAGCGAGAGAACTTGTCTAACCAATCGCGGATGGCGTTCTCTTGGACAGATAAAAAAAATTCTAAAATGGGTTGCCAAATATATTTTGCTGGTTGTTAAAAGGATATTGCACTTTACATGGTAACCCACTCAGTATGTACTCACCCCTATGCCGAGGTGAGGATGGGTGAAGATCCTCAGTTCACAAAACAATCCTGGAGTTTCAGCAGAAAACAGGGTTGCAGCTAAATCCAGTACAATGGCAGTGAATGGTGACCATGGATAAAATGTTAAAATAAGAACACAAAACAAACACAAAATGTCGATCTCGCGAGACTTCGTATATCTCTTAATGGATGCACTGTGAAAATATCGCGAGATCTACGCCATGTTTGCATCCTACCGGCTACATGCTACAGTTGACATTTCAGCGTAAAAACATGGTGTAAATGGTGTCTTTTGCGGTTAAATTTTAATGTCGCAGCTCGTGGACACTTGGATTACACCACACAGCAGGATGGAGACATTTTGTGTTTGTTTTGTGTTCTTTTTTTAACATTTTAAACTGGGTCACCATTCACTGCAATTGTACTGGATTTGGCTGCAACCCTGTTTTCTGCTGAAACTCCAGGATTGTTTAGTGAACTGAAGATCTTCACCCATCTCACATCGGCATAGGGGTGAGTACATACTGAGTGGGTTATCATGTAAAGTGGAATATCGCTTTAATGCACCTGGGCGGACTGCCCAGGTAAATCTATGTGCAGGGAAACACTGTTCTCATTATTTGGATGAGCTGGTGTGAATCCTGACAGCCTCTTGAGATTTATCTGAAATTCATCTGCATTTGTAAAGACCGCTGGGATCTGTCTGAGCAGGACCAGGGACCTGCTTCATGCCTTCAGAAAGCCTTTTGATGTCCTGAATTTGGTCCTCAGCGGAGACCGCTCCCTCCAGTCCTCAATGACTGTGGAATATTAAAGGCCAAGGCTCTGTCTGTTAACTTCAGATAAAAACACTGTAATCAGATGAATCCTTGAGGAAAAAGGGCAAAGCCCCGATCTTTGTGTGGGGAATTGAAATGCATAAAGGAGCCACTTTTATGTGCAATTATTCTGTCAAGAGTTAGTGGAGGTACACGGAGGGGCTCAGGTCACGTCTGCCAGGGGAAAAGTGGATGAGGAGGAAATGTGAGGCAGAATGGAGTCAGTGGGTGTGAATGATGAAGGGGAGGTGGAGGTGGAGGTGGAGTTGGTGGTGGTGGGGGGGTGTCTTCAGTACTGATGAACTGCCGTGTTTGGACAGTTTGATGTGGGCCAGTGACCCACAAAAGCAGCGAGGGTAGAGTTCTATTGGAGAGATTTTCAACCCGCTGCTTTAACTCCAGCTCCACACACAGCACAATCACAGGTTCTCCTCACGCCTCGTCAACACAATAGCCATTATTGTCAACCCCAGCTGTTACCACACAGGTAAATCCATTAGCAGACAAACAGTGGGGCTTGACAGATTACCAATCGGGTCATTGATCCACAGAGTCAAGAGGAAAATGGAGGAAAACACACACAAAGCTATTACAGGGTCACTTCACATAAATTACAAATAAAACAAAACATTGTCTCTAACCTCTAGTGGTATCAAGTGTTCTATCCAACATCTAGTGTCACAAGATACTGTATTTGGCTTTGTTTGTCTGGATTTGGAGGTATCAGTTTGTCATAAGTCTGCCTCCACCCCAGTGCAATTGGAAGAACAGAATGAGAGATGACATTTAAAATCATTCAATAGCAGCCTTTTTTAATCTATAAACTGAGTGCTACCACGATTAGGAAAGGGCACAGCGCTATACGCCATGTCTGCCTGGTACACAAATGGCTAAGCTAACTTTAGCATTGGATTTAGGTGAGTTCATAAACTATATGATTCACAAATCTAATAGCCCGGTCTGACTGCTGACATCTCTCCATGCATTGCATTTACTAGTGAGATTGTGGTATGTTTTTAATGTTGTTATAGAATTTGGGGAACTCTGAAACACTTTTCTTCCATCACTCTAAGTCGTGTCTAGGAGAGAAACCTTGATTTGTGACACTCTTGTGAGATTTGTGTGCATTGTGTCTTCATTGTGACGTTGTACAAACATTAAAATGATCGTCTTGCAAGATCTTTAACAAATCTGGGGTTTCCTTCAAGACTCAACAATCAGTGTGTCCTCCTTTGCATATGTCGCTTCTGTACGTCTATGGTTGCTTCTGGCTACGTTGTCACATACAGCTTTTATGTCATTGGGTTGCGCTTTGAAAGGTCAGCAGCAAACAAGGTCAAAGTTCAACTAATTTGAAGTTTGAGCACAGTGCTTGGTGGCAAATCTGAGTGGTGCCCCACACCAAGGGTAACCACTCTCTCCATAGGGAAACAACGGGCAGACATTGCAGACCAGTTTTACCGCTGATTACGTGTCTGGGACAGTGGACCTTTGAGCTAACATCGGCATGCTAACATTTCAAAATAGCCATGTTTCCATCCAAATGTACCACAAATTTTCACCAAATTTTGAGTAAATCAGCAAAAGAAAATGCAAATGAATGCTTGTTTCCATCCATTACTGTTAAACGATTACTTGGAGTTGGTTCATCGAAACAAGCAGTATTGGCGCCATTATACCATTGCAGAAAAAGAGAGCGCATCAAGACGATGTAATTAAAAGAGCGCCAGTCAAACTTCGAATGGTGGAAAACATGATGGAAATATGACATTTCTGTTTCATGTATTACTGTGAGGAAGGTTTCATCAGATCCATGTGGAGAGATCATGAATGTATTATAGAGCCGTGGGATTAATGAGGAGACTGTCAGAACGTATTTGGAAAAAGTGTTTCCATCTCCCATTAAGTGCAATAAAAAAGCAAGAGCTACCTCAAGCGAGTCAAAACCTTGTTTTGCTTCCATCAACCTTTTTTAATATGATAATTTATAAAGTGCAGAATGGAAACACAGCTAATGATAATGAAGCCATACTGATGTTAAGAAGGTAATGTTTCCTAACTCCTCTCTAGTACACCACGCTTTATTCACTAAGCATTTTCGGATATCTTGCCTTCATCACTGTGGTGCCTGAGGCTATTTCCGGTTTCCTTTTATACAACAGTTTGATCTGTTGTGTGATTGATAGGCTTTATCACCCAAAATACCATGTATGCAAAACTTCACAGACGTCCTTTTCTTCTTTCTGTAAAATTTCCTGGCAATCTGTCCAATTGTAGTTGAGAAATTTCACACAAAACCACAAAAGCCATAAATGTCAAACTGCTGGTGGTGCTAGAGGAAAAGTCAGGGGTTCAACAAAGTAAGCAGGATTAATCCAACCTACAGAATTTAAATAGGAGCCCCATCAGTTATTTATTGAGATATTTCAGTCTGGACCAAATTGTTGGACTGACACCAACAGACCAACGTTGCTATCTCTAGAGCCATGCCACTGCAGTAACACAAACACTATTATGAGCAGCTCCGTCCTTTGTGTACAGCCTCACACCGACCCAAACACACAACCGAAGCTGATTCCGTCTGGCTCTCGACACAATACCCACAGCGACTGTACACTCTCCAGTTCCACCACAGTCCAGAACGACACAAAAGTTTGGCTCATCCTCAAGCTTAATGAAATGGGTCTCCACCGTCCAATCACCACTGGTATTTAAATGGAAAACACACGAGCATTAAGCCGTGTCGTGGGGGGACGTTTTTGTTTTCACCCCCCAGAGACGTGGAAGAGAGAGGATGATGGGAGGGGGGATGGGTGGCCTCATGAATAAATATAGCCTGGAGGTGTGCGACAATTCCCGCTCAGAGATGCTCCTCTCCACACATATCCCTCTTTTTGATTACCATTCTCTTTACCAGACCAAGAGTTTGCTCACTTCAGATGACCCCACGGGTGTCTTTCTCATTACGCTGAGAAAATGAGACAAAACAGAGGCTAAAATTAACTTTCAAGCTGAGTGTGTCGCTTATTTTGGCTGCAGAGTCCCACACTGCAAAAGTCATTTAAATGTTTTTACATAAAACTCTTGTAATAAATGACTTTCAGCTGATGTAATGGACTGTTTTGCAGCTGCATTGAAGGGTCCACATCTTTTCAGCAAGTTAGGTAGTACTAATTTGTTACAGGATGTTGATGATATTCAAATTAATCATGTCGTTTTGTATTTCGTTAGTGCAAAGGCAAAGGGAAATAAAAAAAAATTAACCCTCCACTCATCAACTGTACTTGACCATTAGATTGTGGGTCGCAGAAGCTCGCAGAGTAATATCATAAGTCGAAGGTGTGTGTTTGGATGTCAGTTGGCAAAAACTTTATTTACATTTCCAAAGAAGGTGCTTGTTCGCTAATTTATTAATTTGCATCTGCCTCTTGATCCAAGCAGCTGCTGATGAGCTAGCATCAGCTACCCAGCGACGTGGCAGGAACAGTCGGAGCAAAGAAAAATCCACATGCTGTTCAGCTGACTCGACTCCCATGGGTTCACCTTTTGTTTGTAGAGATAACATCTCATCAACAAGCACAAATAGAAGATGCAGATTAGTGTGAAATGTACTATTCATTCTGTCCATCTGAGGTTTTTGCCTATTAAGAGAGAGTTTTTCCTCACCACTGTTGGCAAATGCTTGCTCATGGTGGGAAATGTTGGGTCTCTGCAAATAATATTATGAAGAGTACAGTTTAGCTCTATGCTCTATATGTAAAGTACCCTGAGATAATTTCTGTTATGATTTGGTGCTATGTAAATAAAATTGACTTGGCTTGATTTGATGCCATTGCTATTCGCAACAACATCATCATCATCATGACAGTCATGTAAACTGCAGTGGGAGCCCTTATAATGTACCTGTGCATGTCACAGTTTAAAAAGTGTTGTTGATTCGAGACAGAAAATGTGGCCAGCTCATCTGGGTTACTTTTCATAACCTTTTTCATAATACAGACATTTTATACATTGTGCAAACAGAAAAAAAGTCTAATTAATAATAATTAATCTGGTTTATATGATGGCATTTTGGGGCCAATACATTAAACAAAAATTATGGCGCTGGGGGAGGGGAGGAATATTGCAAGATTAAAGTGGTAAATTTACAGGAATAAAACCTTGGATATTCTCTGAGCATAAAGAGGCAAATATACAAGAACAAATTCTGTAATAAAAACTTTTATTATTTTTTATTATAGTATCTGATTTTTTTTTCTGAGATTATAATGTGTCATACTTCCTGATGCACAAAAGCTATCACCTCGTGTTACATGCATAACAACAGACTGATTTGTATGAGATGACGTGAGGAACTACTAAGGTTGAATCAAAACAGACAAACATTTATTTGTAAATTTGTGGCTTTAGTCTGAGAACATTTCTGACTTTTTTCCTTGGAAATTTATGACTTGATATTCTCAGGGAATATCTAAGATTTTTTTTCTCATCAAATTGTGAAGTTTTTATTGCAAATTTATCACCTTAAACTCAGAGAATATTCAAGCTTTTTCCTTGTAAATTTACCCACACTCTAATAATGTTTCTCTTTCCTAATACGCTGTCATATAAATCAAATTCATTATTGATTTGATTCATCCCAACCCAGGCATGAAAGTAAAAGCTCCTTTAATTTAATATTGTTCTTCCATAAAGTTGGGGTAATCACAAGAAAGTTACAACAAAAAGAAATCATAAATCAGAGCAGCAGACACTGAAATATCCTGACTTTTAGCCCCTAGTGGAGTCAACCTCCAAAAAAACCCCTCAATCCTACATTCTCCATAATGCAGTTCAGTTGTATCTTTTGTTTCACCGTGATTTCCTTGTAAATGTCAACATTCTTTCAAACTAACAACCCACTTTGTAACCCAGACTTTCTGTTTAGAATTTGCAGTCTCCAAGCCCAAACTCAGATCACCCAGATGACATCATCAGGGTGTTTTTTTCCAGACTTCACAAAGCTCCTCCACAGCCACAAAGGACATTATACAACTATCTTCCCTGGCTGAGAGTGGTTCTTCCAATGGTGAGTGCACTGTAAAATCTGTGAAGTGCCACTTTAAATTGAAGGTAATTATCATCGTGTTGTTTAGCAGCATGTTCCATTTCTCCCATTTGCTAACACATGTACCTACACATGTACACGACATGTCACATGATCAGATCTCAGGGGCTGAACACAGACTGTGGACGCCCCGGTGCCGAGTGGAACAACAGCGGACTGCTGAGCACGTGTCGCCTCACGCAGCCAAGCCAATAACTCTGAGTGGGACCACACACACAATAGACTGAACACCGCGCTGGAGCTTGTCAGGGGCAAACCACAACAATAGACCTTCCATTCAGAGCTGTTGACCTCGCTGACACGTGGGCCTCGTGCCCCATTTCAGCCCCTCTCAGCAGCAGGAGCAAAACAAGTACGTACGGGGGGCTGGAACGTGGGGACCGTCTATCATTCATTCAAACCTGACAGTTTACGAGACAGAAGAAGAAGAAGTCTGTGCACAGTGAGGAGCAGGAGCCTGTGGTGATTACATGGTTATTACAAAGAACTGACTGGGACATGTTAAAAAACTTTGATAGAGTTTTAACAAGACACTGGTTTAACTTCTTTACTGCAGTAAAAGTGATAAAGTACAGGCTCTGAAATGTTCTTAAAGTATAAGTAAAAAGTCGTCCTGTGAAGGATATTTCTACCGGCTAACTGAACCTCAACTTTTCTCCACAGTTAAGTCTTCCTCTCTGTCTGTTTCGTCTTGTATGTTGTTTTTGTCTTATGTCTTTTATATTATTTTCAGCCTGTTATGTCTTTTTTCTTTTTTTCATTTTGTTATGTCTCTCACGTTGTTTTTGTCTTGTTCAGTGTTTCACGTTGTTTTCATCTTATGTGTTTTTTCATCTTGTTACGGCGTTTTTCATTTTATAACGTCTATTTTTTTACGTAATTTTTCGTCATGTTACGTCTTTTACGTTGTTTTTGTCCTGTTATGTCTTTTACGTTGCTTTCATCTTGTTGCGTGTTTTTCATTGCTTTCGTCTTATCACTTCTTTTATGTTGTTTCACATCTCGTTACATCTTTTATGTTGTTTTCAGCTTATGTCCTTTTTTTGGGTCTTTGGTTTGCCATGTTACATCTTTTTTGTCTTGTTATATCTTTTTTCATCCCGTCTTTTGCTTTGTTTTCGTCTTGTTACGTCTTTTATGGGGTTTTTTGTCTTATTTGTATTTTTCTGTTATTACATCCTCTACTTAAGTTTTCGTCCTGTTATTTTTTTTACGTTGTAAATGTGTGCAATGATGCAAAATGCATTAAAAGTAACACGCCTGAAAATGAAAATGTAAGGAGTATCAAAACACAGATTTTTGTGTTAAAATGTGGGAAGCAAAAGTAAGTTGCCAGAAAAATAAATACTCAAGTACAGATACCTGAAAAATTTACTTCAGTACAGTAACAAAGTATTTGTAGTTAGTTATTCCCCACCACTGATATACAGTATATGTATATAGCACCTTACCTTTTATAGAATCCATGCAGTGGCTGCAGACAGAGGAACTGCCAGTAATCCAGACAAAAAGCTTTGAACTTCAACATTTTGTCAGCCAGTTACAAAGGCTTGGATCAAAAATATCACTGTGCACAGGGTCCATAGAGAAAAAAGCTTGTTTAAGAAGAACGGCTCACATTTACAAGAACAAAGCAAATCCTGCACAGTTTAGGCTGTGTGGCAACAACACTGACACCCCACATGGTACAGTCCCGTCTCAGCATCTGCCTGCCTGCGTGAATCTGGGCCACATGGAGGGGGTTGAACCTGCATCCCTCTGCTCCCTTTGTTGATGCTTAGCAGTTCTGTCCTGTCCTCCCCTGTACATCCAGGTAGAAGTTTCCCACAGCCTTGATAGAGATGTCAGCCACTGGACAACATGGCTTCTCCTGGAGCTGGTTCGTCCCAACACAACCCCTCGTACAAAATCTCCTCCTTGTCCCACTCCTTCTCTCCACGCTTCCCCAGTCAGTCAATAGCAGAGGAGGCTCCTGTCTCCATCATCGCTGCTCCTCAGAGTTGAGTTACAGCTGCTCCTATTGTCTAAGCGGCCACACTGACAAGGTCTGACTCTGCTGCACGCCTCGCCGGGCCAACAAAGCACACAAAGGCCTCCCTCGGTGGCCGTATCAATTAGGCTTTATCAGATGCTGCACAGCCCCTGCCAGCCCAGGCTGCTCAGAGACGAGCTAATCAGCAGCAGCACATGGTGCACAGAGGGGCGAAGCCGGCACCCATGAGGGCTGGCTCCACACACACACACACACACATGCACACACACACTCACTCACACAAACATGTGCACATAAAGCCTGGGCTGGTTGCCAGGACAACCTTAAACACAGCAATAAAAGACACTGATGGACCCTTGATGTGACTCTTGCTGATTGGTTGAAGAAGAGAGCTCAGGTTCAGGGTGAGGAGGAACAACCAGTCACGTGATGTGAATTTTGGTGCAGAGCAACCACTTACAAAATGAAATTACTATTCAGAAGTCTTGTCATGTTTACATAATTTAAAAGGATACTTCAGATTATTCGAAGTGGGGTTTTATGAGGTTGACGCAGGGTTGGCACACCCCCAGTTTGGAGAAGCAAAGAGGGGCATGGAAGCTAAGCAATGAACTGCTTCACCACTTAAAAAAGGTCCACCTAAAAAAAGTCAATATCAGTTCACCATATTTAGAATATTTTCACCACATTACTTTGCAGTAAGACAGCCTTTACTGAGGAGAAATCTCCATTGTATAAACCAAATATGGCTCCCTCCAATCCAACCAAACTCCATAGACAAAATCAGTGATTTTTCGGGAACTGCTCATCCACCGCTGCCTTGATCTGTTAGTTTGTTTGTGTTACTGTGTGACTTTAGTGAATCCAACCTTTCCTTTTAAAATACAGAGGTCACACAAAACCACAAACAAACAAACAGATTAACGTAGTGGTATATAATCTGAACTATCCCTTTAAATGAAGTAAATATGAAGCGTATTTCTGAATAAAATGCCAACTGCTGTTGATGGGGTCAACAACAAAAGGTATTTCAGCTACTTAAAAAGGTCCACCAAAGAAAAAAAAATCAACATATATTTAAGTGTACACTATATTTAGAGTAGTTGAACTGCTTTACTTGAATGTTAGATAGCCTTGTTTGACAGGAAACCACCGTTATCCAAGCCAAATATGGCTCTCTCCAAACCAACCAAACTCCATAGATAAAATCAATAATTTTACCTCACAAGACACAGGAGTTGCTGGTCTACAGCTGCCTCCAACTATTAGTTTGTTTATGTTAATGTGTGACTTTGGTATTTTAAAATGATAGTTCAGATTCACTGCAGTCACACAGCAACACAAACAAACAAACAAAAGATTGAGGCAGTGGTCAACCAGCAACTCCTGTGTTTTATGAGCTAAATTACTGATTTTTCCTGTGGACTTTGGTTGGTTTGGATAGAGTGATATTTGGCTAATATGATGGTGGTTTCCAGGTCGCATCAGGCTGTCTGACAGGAAAATAAAGCAGTGAAATAGCGTACACATAAACTTGTAGGTAAACATTTTAAACATTTAAAATACATTTTGCTGCTGACCCTGTTCACGGCAGTACATTGCTCAGCTTCTATGCTGGTACTCGTTTCTGGTTCTCCTAACTGGTGGTGTGTCGACCACCATCTACTGCAGGTAATACACTGACTTTCAAAGTACCTCATAGAACCCCAAATAATCCATATTATCCCTTTAATACATTCACATTTTAGTAAGTCAGGTGCCTGGATTCAGTGATAAATCGTGCTCCATTAAGAGAAACTCATTGTGAAACTTGTAAAAATAATCCTGCATAAAGTGGAACAGACGAGTACAGATGCATGAATGAATTAATGATGAATATAGAAACACGGGTCATCAATAGTTGATGACTACATATGTTCCCCAAAGTAAAAAATCTGTGCAACAAATCACAGCGTTCAAATATCACACAGGTTTTACATGAAAAAAACAGAAAAGAAACTAAACCTCAGGGCCAAATCAGAGGGCCTGTGCAAACTGGGTAATATCAAAGAAAAAAGACCATTCAGCTTAAATGTGCAAATCCATTTTAACTTCACCAATGCTAAAGTGCTAAACAAACCCCATCACAACAGACTGCCATGGTCATTTTCTGTTAAAATCACTGCTGGATGGGTGTCGTGTCGTCGCTCTCTGCCGTGATGATTCAGCTGTCAGTAACATCCTGGCAGAGATGATGAAACGGAGGCTGGACGCGATACCGGCGCCCGCTGCAGCTTTCAGCTCTGGCTCCGTCAGCTCGCGGTGCCACGGAGCAGGCCGGGCGGGGAGCTGTGTGAAGCGATACGGCAATTATTCAGCCTGGCACGCAGCTTTGAAGTGAGAACAGACAGCATTTTGTAAAAGGCTGTGAGTCATGAAAACAGCAGAGGAAAGTGTACAGTATTGAACAGCAGCACTGCGCGATGATGCTGCAGACCAACACACAAAACCCCATCTCGTTCTATATGTTCTATATGGCTCAATCTAAAGCAATGTAGTGCTCCAGTAATTAAAGTCAACAGAACACTAGAATGGGATTCTTGACTTAATGAACATGGGCTGTATAGCTTGATGGGAATGTTAAAGGAGCTCTCCAGCAATTTAGTACTTCACTTCCATAAAACTGGAGGATTTACAAGAGAAAACCATCCAAAGCCAGCAGCAGAGACAGAGATATCCTGACTTTTACGCTAATGTCTAAACAAATCCAAGAAGGCGGAAGACAAGCTGCTATTGCTGCAGTGGCATCTCACTTTTACTCTAGGAAATCTGCCAAAGAGATCCTGTACAACTGGCTATATGTTGAAAATATGAGCCATTAAATGCCACACGTAGACTGCTTCAGGTGGCTAGACATCTTTTCTGTGCTGTGCCATTATCAGCTGCTCCAACAATAAATTATTGTTAGATTACTTTGGGAACAAAAACAGAAAGTGGAAGCCAAAAGCTTCTGCCCCAATGGAATCAATTTTATTTTATGAATCTCCATTAAATTCTCATGTTTCAATTTTATTCTGAGCAGCAGGCCAACAAAGGACCAACCAGGGACTGAGCAATCTAGTTACACTGGGCTGATGGTGAGACAAAAACACTGCGAATCTATTGCTACCTCTGTACTTAGTTTCCCGGCCTAAATTACAGTATTGTGTATTCATGGAGTTTGACGATTCCTCCTGGGTTTAACACTAGACACTAAAAGTGTCCGTATTTTCATTTACATGCTTTTCTTTAAAATATAAATCACACAAAAGGCAAAGAAAATATCATCATTTTTACCTATTTCAGCCATAGGTGGTCATACTGACCCCGCAGAAACTGCCACTGTTATATTGTTATTTTTTTGCACAGTTGGAGATGCATCTTGGTTGCTCAGCAACTATCATTGTCTTTGTCAATAAAACTTCACAAGTGGTGTCGATTTACAATTTCCCGCCATTAACATACAAATAATTAATTAATTAGAGTCAATTAAAAATAGAGTAGGGGAGACCAGGGACGGTTCTAACACTTTTTTTCCCAGCACCGATAACTCACTGAATTTTTGCATTAAAGCTCTCAAATTTTGATACAAAGTGCCCTTACTTCTTACAAATAGCAATGTTGACAATTTTAAAAAAAAAAATATTTTTAGGCTATGATTATTTTTTGCGATGGTTGTTACTATTAATGTTAAAATAACATGTTTTTCTCAAAATATTACCCCCCTCCATTGGCTCCATGATTTTTTTTTTAACCTACAATGGCCCTGTCCACACCATCCCTCCTTGCTCTGCAACGATTAAACTAGACTCGATGAGTAAAATGAGTGGATTGTCCCTTTAAAAAGTGTGGCACAGATTACTGTGCTGTTACGTTTATTTAGTGTATTGTTTGAATTTTAAACAGCAGTTAAGGGTGGTGCAGTTAAAGTGATTTCCTTTTTCATTCATTTGGTGTCTCCAGAGGACAGGTTATGGACTGGGCCACACATGCTCCTCTCGCCTTATTAAGGACCAATGCAAACACTTTCCTTTGTCTCAGTGACAGTGTGTGGAGGGGGGGGGGGGGGGGGCTACAGCGGGGGGCCAGCAGCACATTATTGAGCAGACGGTGGAGCCAAATGGTAGACCATCTATCATGTGGTTCTCTAGAGCCTGCAGCTAGAGTGAGACATCGTCCATGCCTGATCACCTCTTTACCCGGGACAGACAAAGGAAATCTCGTGTCAGAGATGATCATTAATTACTGCTGCTTCAGTCTCACTGTCAGAGACTCATGATGGGAAAAGATGATGATAAAAGCCCACATTGTCTACCTGACATATCGTCTTCTACACTCTCAGAAATAAAGGTTCCAGAGGTTCTTTCTTATGGCCTGTGGTTGAACCCAGAACCATCTGCCTTTTTTGAAAAAAGGATTTGTCAAGGGTTCTTTGTAAAACTAAGGGGTTTCCACAGAACTCTTTTCATCCAAAGAACCCTGTTTGGAAGGAGTTCTTCAAGAATTGTTGAAATCATTGAAGAACTCCTATAATATAAATGGTTCTTGATAGAGCCACCTGAGTGGGTTCTTGGAATATAAAAGAGTTCTTTGTATAATCCTCAGGATGGGTTCTATATAGAAACCTTGGAATACAAAAAAGGTTCTCTGTAAAACCCCCTGCTTGTGTTCTTGAAAAAATCGTAAGAATACGAAACGGTTCTTGGTAATCCCCTGGGTGTGTTCCAGATAAAACCTTTGGAATATAAAAAGGTTCTCTGCAGAACCCCCAGGGTGGCCTCTAGATAAAACTTGTGAAATATGAAAAGTAGAAGCAGAAGTAGCCCCAGGTGGGTTCTTGTTCACACTCTTAGAAGGTGGAATGGTTCTGGATAGAACCCGCAGAGAGGGTCCCAGGTGGAACCTTACACCATAGAGGGGTTCTCTGTAGAATCTCTCATGGGGGGTTCGGAGTGGAACTTTCACAGATGGTTCTAGGTATAACCCTTTATGTTGGGTTCTTGGTAGAATCTCTTAAAGGGCTCCAAGTTGAACCTTTATAAAGGGCTCTCCCAGGATGCAAAAGGGTTCTCCTATAGGGACAAGCCAAAGAACCCTTTATTGTTCTAGTTAGCACCTTTATTTCTCAGAGTGTAAGAACTAAGCTACAGTAGTCAGGAATGTAAAGCAGGAGCTGTTTTGTTGGCTGTACCAGGTGCAGATGTACCCAGCTGTGGGCTGCAGCTAAATGAGCTTGGAGGAGAACGTTATGGTAATAACTGCAGAATCCATTTGGAACCTGGGGAGGGACGAGCCCTTCACCTCCAGCTGAGCTTCACTTTAATTCACTAGATTTAACGGGCTCAGGTCAGGGAATCAACACACCCAGCAACAAACCAACAACCAGCACCAGGACTGTGCTATTCATTTAGTAATAAAGATAAAGACTCCCAAGATGCACCGGGGAGACCTCACAGTGTTAATGTGTAGCTCAGCAGGTTGTGCAGGCTGTCACTTCTCTATTTAACTGAAGGGAAATTCCAGTATTTGTCAACATGAGTGAAACTTAATTTTATTTTGACTGTTGCTTAAATGCCAAACATTTTACTCACCACCTCTGTTGTGGAGATTTATGAATTACAGACTCCGGCAACAACTGTCACTTGAGGCACAGATCATAAGCGTCTTACAACTTTCCAAAAAACTTGAATTAACAGTATTCTTGAGCTTTGCCTCCTGTGTGTGTTTGTCTGTAGCCTGTCCTCTTTCCAGGTCTCTGTGATACAGAACAACTTACGTGGTCGAGGTTCGACCATTGACTGTATATAAAGATAGACGACATGACAGCTCCCCAAAAGTGAAGCCAAAACATCTCGATGGCCCCCTGGTGGCTGGCTGCAGTATAGGTCAGAAATCCCATCCACTCCACGTTAGCAGATTGGACATGGGCCAAACTAAAAACTCTAATTACATGTCAAATAAATGTTTCCCATTAATGGTTTCTATCATTCCAGGTAGTTCTTATCACACTGGTGTATGTCAAGTTTTCATATTTCTTATCAGTTTGATTTTGATCAGTTATTTGATGCTATAAAAAGGTGTTTTCACATCATGATTGACAGCTGAGCTCTGCTCGCAATTAAGTTGCCCCGAAAGTTGAATGAAAAAGTTGAGAAAATTCAAAATTTCAAGCCAATGCTCAGCAATAGATTTTGAGTTTTGAGCCCAACTCAAATTCTGAAGTTTCGAAACAGTTTTACCAATGACTGATCATGATACTTTTCCTCTTGAGATAAATTCTAAGCTTTGAATTTTAGAAACTCAAAACATTATATTAAAAAAAATAGTAAATTAATTGAAGTAAAAGTAAAAGTTGACATTTTAATATTTTCAAATAAAACTATTTAATTTTTCAGGCCCTAAAAAAAGACAAATCAGGTTTTCAGCTCACTGTGACCATTTTTTTAAATTCTTTTTCTTTCAGTTTCTAAAACTCAACAAAAGATTATAGGTCAGCAAATTTATTTCAAACCTTATGAGTTTAAGTTGGGCTAAAAACTCAAAAATCTGTTGCAGTGCGTTGCCTTGAAGTGAAGTTGTCTCAACTATTTTTTTTTACTATGTGGCTTTTGCTTAATTTTTTTTCTTTTGGGGGGGGAGTGCTCCTTCACATAATCAACATTGGTCTTGTTGTTGCTTATCTTAAATCTCTTCAACTCAGGTAAAATGCTCATGACCTATAGTCATAATGGACAAAAATATAACAATAATATGAAGTAAGTTTGACTAAGACTGAAATGTCAACACTGGAGCTTCATCCTGCTGCTGCCATCTTTCTTCAAATGGAAGCACATTCACAGATTTAGAAACTATTTTGCATCCAATCACCATCTAAATCAGGGGTTCTCAAAGTTTTGATGACTGAGTGCCAATTTTAGGAGCAGCACATGATTGAGGGCCAAACAGGAAAGCCCACGAACTTGTTGTTTGATTGTGATTGGTGTTACAATGGTGTTTAACATCATCTTGAGGACTGAAATCACCTCATTTGCAGATGAGGCAGATCACTCGAATGAAATAATTCAACCACGTGATGGCAACAAGCAGCTAAGCAGCGCGAATCGGGGACAACCTGAAAAGAGAATCCTAAAGTCCTCGAAAAACCCCAATTTGATGGAGTGTACAACATATAGCTATGTTTTTAAATCCAACCAGACTAGGAAAGGTACATATTTATGTTTATTTTCAGCCAGGAAAAATACATATGATTAAACAATATCAGATAATGTATAGGACATCATTTTAAAGCAATTTTATGTGTCTAAACACTGTTTTGTGTGCTACAACAAGCTTGCAGCACGCAGCAAAAGCTCTATATTTTGTGGGGCTGCAACTACCGATCATTTCTATATTTGATTAATCATTTGAATACTTTCTCGATGAATCGATTAATAATTCATTCATTCATTGTCTGTAACCGCTTATTCTTGAAGGATCGTGGGAGGCTGGAGCCTATCCCAGCTGACACTGGGCGAGAGGCGGGGTACACCCGAGCGCAGTTCATCGCAGGGCTGACACATAGAGACAGACAACCACTCACTCACATTCATATCTATGGACAATTTAGAGTCACGGTTAACCTCATTAATGCAAGTGTTTGGACTGTGGGAGGAAGCCGGAGTACCTGCATGGGCACGAGGGGAACATGAAAACTCCGTACAGAGAGGCCCTGCCCCAGCCACAAACTCCCCAGCGCCCCCAGCCGCACTTTGAGAACCACTGCTACAATCAGAATGTTTTGGCCATAGGATTTTGATACAAGCTGCACACTGAACTCAGCCACCGATGTGAGTCTGTGCAAAGAAAACAGTTCATCATTAACAGAAAGGGACAACCACACACAACCACACGAGGCCCAGACGCTGGTCACATGCTAACATTCCATTCAATCCCTGCTGGGTCAATAAAACAGTGGTCAGGATGTTGCTGATGAGCAGTTTGAGAGAGCTGAAGAGATGTCAATCTTCAGAAGAGGCTCGCTTTGAGAAAATGTCCAAAAGTTGGAATTATTTGTTCCATTAACTTAGATCATAAAAGTTTCTCTGCCTTTACAAACGTCATGCAGGGACAGAATAAAGAAAATAACATATGTGATGTTAATTTTTCCCACACATCATGCACTTACATGCTGTTTCGGAGAACATGTTTCCTTCACACTCCGGCAGGAAGTGATTATTGGAAAAATACAGTGGTTTGTATTTCCTCGAGAAAACCAGCTGAGGCGACGAGCCTCCGCCAGCAGCAGCCGCACTGTTCTGCTGATTCAGTTGGCAGAACAGATCCCATTATCTTGTTTATCCTCATGGAAATTTAACAGTTTACCATGTGACCTACATTTTCTCCACAGATTCAGGTCTCTGAAGAAACAGCTCGCTGGTGAGTCGAGAGGGAGTCACAAATTTGCATGATGTGATCGAGATAAGAGTATGATGCCCTGAGGTGGGAAGTAACTGAGTACAAATACTTTGATGCTGCACTTAAGTAGATTTTTCAGGTATGTGTACTTTACTTGACAACTTTTACTCCCTCCATTTGAACACAAATATCTGTACTTTCTACTCCTTACATGTTCAAAACAGGCTTGTTACTTTACTTTTAATGTATCTGAGTGGAAGTATTGACTATTTTTATGTTGAATCATCACACTTCTCAACATCGAGAAGGATTTCAACCTAAATGTATGGGACAATAAGACACAGAGAAGATGATTTTTTAGTGAATCCATCAGTGTGTATAAAGCACAACAGCCATAATAACAAAAAAGATACAACAAGACGAAAAACAATGTAAAAGTTGTAACTAGGCAAAAAAAAAAAAAAGATGTAAAAGATGTAACAAGACAAAAAACTATGTAAAAGACTTAGGACGAAAAAGACATAAGTCTAAAAAAGACATAAGCTGAAAAAGACTTAACAGGATGAAAAAGAACGTAAAAGACATAACAAGACAAGAAACAGCGTAAAAAACATAATAAGGCCAAAAGATTTGACAAGATGAAAAAGAGGTAACTACAAAAAAAAAAAAAAAAAAAACAATGTAAAAGACTAACAGTACGAAAAAGATATAACATGACTAAAAAAGATGTAACAAGAGGAAAAAGACCCGACAAGACAAAAAATGGTGTAAAAGACGTAACAAGACAAAAAAGATGTAACAAAACGACTTAACGAGACGAAAAAGACTTGATGACAAAAAATGACATAAAAGTCATAACAAGACCAGTTTACTTTTATACTCCAAGTACATTTCAGAGCCTGTACTTTCTCACTTTTACTTGAGTAAAGAAGTTGAATCTGTTCCTCTACTCGAGTAAAGAATATTAGTATTTTTGCCTCCTCTGTTGATGTCCTGCTTCGTTTGGATCAGAGGCAAAGCTTTATTTTACAGGCCTGACAGAGACAGTGTGAGTGTGGGAGACACATGGGCGGCATTATGTGGGGGCGGCCCTCACCCTGACCTGCTGTTCTCAGAGTTCATTAAAGGCCTGGCTCTCCTGCATCATGTAGTGTTTCCTGTCAGATATGGCCGGTGTTCCCTCCTCACCTGCTGGGCCTGGACGCTGAGTTAATTCCCCACTAAGAATAAGACCCCTCTCCCCCTGCAGAGATGGCAGCCAGTGATAAACGGCCAGCGCTGCTCTTATCATCACCTCTACGCTCCGAGCTCAGGAAACCAATAAAGGAGGCCCGCGGCGTTCCGCTCGGCCCTAACAGCCCCCGTGAGCCCGCCGCCACCCTGGGGACCGCAGCCGGTGTAATTGCAGCTATTGTGAGGCCGCGAGGAGCCAGCTGAGGTCTGAGCGGGAGAGATGAGTGGAAAGAGGAGGAGGTCCTGTACATTCCGTCCTCACATTAGACACTGATTGATGGCTATCTCCCTCAGCTTCAGATTGATCTTTTCCTGAAGATCTGAAGACTGACGATCACTGCAGAGCTTCAGATGATAACCCAACAGCTCTGCTTAGCCTGTCTTAACTGAAAGAAGAACTGTCACATACTATTAGATGAAAAAAACTGTCACACAGGAGTATCCATGACACATAGTATACAATCTCAGAACCATCAGCTATCATCTGATGACGATTCAGCCTGTGGGGGTAAGTGCCAATGTTTTGGGGCTTCTGATATAGCAATATCCAGGCCAGGACTTACTCTTCCATCCACCACTCATTATTTTCAGGCACATTAGCGATTGGAAACATGAGAATGGAGTCGGAGTTTAGAGATGACACCCATGACCGGACTGATATCTGCAAATGAATGCGGATCAGTTTTTAAAAAGCGAATAATAAAAGGCTAAATTGGCATCAGATGAGAGCCAGTGGGTTTCAAGATTGCATTTCAGCCAATGTGTTCCGCCTCCTTCGCTCTCCAGATGGACTGTTAACCTGCATGCAACCAAAGCCCGCTCGCACGTAATTGGTCAGTACAACTTGGACTACAAATGGACTACAAATGGAAACCGGAACGTTTCCGGTACCAAAATCTTGTCCCTTGCCAACAGATTCTACATCCATAGGATACTGGTTTATAGAGATTACATTTCATCGAGGTAAAATTCAGCACCAACAACTTCTCAATCCTAATTCAGGCTACAACCAACCATTTTCATCAGTGATAACTTCCGAAATTAAAAGATTAATTGTATGTTTTCAATGTCATTTTGTCCGACCAGAAGTTCTAAAGTCAAAATTCAGTCATCAGAGACTAATAACATTTTTTAAAAATCACATTTTGAAGCTGGAACCACTGCGATTTTCCCTAAAACATTAAAACATTACTAAAAACATTACTAAAAGTTTTTTGTTTTTTTTTGTTTTTTTTTACAATTAATTATCAAAACAGATTACTTCTTTCAATCTTGTAATTAGTTTATCAAGTAATTGTTTCCACTCTAATCCTGATCATCATGTGACATCTGTCAGTCATTCCTCTCTTCCTCTAGGGCAGCCAGTCCCAAACTTCAGAACGCCCAACACAGCCCAGTTTGAAACCTGAAAATCTTTTGAGGCCCACCGAAATCTTTAATCAAACTCTGATCAACACATGAGACTAATCGTACCAATGATGAGATATAAGATTAATGATTAATAAGATTAATGTGACAGGTCACCAAATAAATTGTAACACCTGTTGCTAATTTCAAACTTTTTTTCCATGACCTCTCAAGGCCCCCCGCAGGGAATTCACAGTCCACCAGTGGGCCGCGGCCTGCACTTTGGGAATCACTGCTCTAGGGATTTGTCTGTGACAGTTGTGATTAACAATTATTTTCACTATCAATTAATCTATAGATTACTTTTTTTTTTAATTAATCGATTAATCAATTCAGTCTATCAAATATGAGAAAATTGTGAATTGTTCATCACAACTTCCCAGAATCCAAAGTGCCATCATGCCAAAGTAGCAACATGCTAAGGGGACCACTTTATGTGGGACTGCACAGCATTTTTATCCCCTGTCCCACATGTTGAGACAGTGTCCAACATTTTGAATGTGTCTAGTTTTCAAATGTCAGCCAGTGTAGAACAGACACTTTTCTAAAATCTGTTTTTAATCCAATGGCTGTGATGAAAGCGAGGAAGGCTGTGATCGCAGGGCTGTGTTTGATGTCAAACCGCGCACACGGGGGTCAAGTGCAGGTTAACCTGTCACCGTCTTTGCTACACTGGGCCCGACAGGGAAATTGCGAGTCATCACAAAGTCACAAGCCCTGCAGATTTAGGTGGAATATGATGGAAACTACCACAGAGAACAGGAAGTGCAGCCTCAACAAATACGAGGAAAACTGGGTGAAACCAGTGGAAGTGATTCGCAGATGAGCAGAGTCTTTTCTGTGTTACTGAATCAACCAGAGTGCAAACAACAGAGATGCTACCAGCTAAGGGACAGAATAGAAAGGTATATTTTTGAAGTAAGAGAGACAGATAGGATAGGAAACAAATCATACTCATTATTGGGTTCATGTTTTTTTTTCTTTTCACCAACTGTCTGAAACACTCACACTGTTTTAGCTCCTGTCCAGTTTGCTCTAATTGGTCACTTCCCTGCTCAGGGGAGCAGGCACCGCCCACTGTGATTCACTGGGTATTCAGTGGGCAGGATGGTCACCTATCTACAGGTGCTGCTAAACCCTTTGTGACATCATAAGAGGAGCAAATGTGATTGGTGTTTTGGATCCCACATTTTCTGAATGGAGGAGCAAGCAAAAAAGAGAAAAGGATGGCTGTTTCTCATATTTGGGGGGTCTTTAGAGACACTGAGGATGCATATTTTTGTTCAAACACCATGAAAAAGAGTATTTTACATAATATGTGGATCTTTTTACCTCTCAGCATTAGTAATGTGTCCCACATTGTCCCACACAAACATACTATTTGTCCCATATTAGTTGTTGGGATCTGGTCACTCTGCACCGTAAAGCTGAGTGCTCAAATTCATTCATTATAATGAGTTGTGAGAACTTAAAATGTGTTTACAAGTGTTTACAAGTGACAGTGACGTGAATTTAACTTGTGGTGGAAAGAGTACTTGAAATTTGTACTCAAGTACAAGTACTTACATTATGTTACAATACTGATTACTCATCAGTATGTCATGGTTTCATTGGCCCGTTGAGCCATATTGGCTAAAAAAAAAATGCAAACGAAATGTCTGAATAAATTCAAATTGTACTCAGTTACAAATTTAAAAGTAACAAAGTAGATTACATAGTGTAATGTATACTTAAGTACAAGTAAAAGTACAGGTGTCTTAAAATACAGGTACCCCAAAAAAACTTTGATCACAGTAATTTATGGAGTTGAAATTAGTCACTTCTGTGCCTGTTAAACTCACAGTTCTTGATTAATATGAACTTAACTGAACATGAATTAATGGGTTCTTATACTTAAAATTATTCAGTTCTGTTAACTTATTGCAATGAGAGTTATATTTACTGAAAATATTTGAGTTGGCTGTATCCTGAAACAATTCATCAGTTATCACAATAACTTGTATGTTAGTAATCTAATTTATTATTTGGCTAATTTTTAAACACTAATGCTTACATTTACGTTCCTTCTGCAAATAGCAGTCAATTATTTTTTTCTCAATTTTTCATCTATTCAGTGTCAACATATTTACAGAGAGAGAGCTGAAATAAAAACTTCACTTTCCTATTATTTTACAAACATTAAGGGCAAATCTCATTATTGTTATAAGAGGGGTGAGATTTGCCATGAAGGTGATAAACTGAGAGAGTATCTATAAAAGTATAGTTTGTATTGCTCAAAAACTGCTAAAAATTAAATTATATTGGTACTATATATTATAATATTTCATATTATATTTATTTTTTAACTTTAATTTGTGTTTGTTTTTGAACTATGAACTAGTATGATGGGAAAAAATCTGAGAGACTGAGACTGTTGTAATCAGCACCTGGACCAGAGTCCACATAGTATTTTTGAACCATGATAAGACAGTTAATGTCCTCAGTCGGCCTGACTGTGTTATGGAGGGTTGGCTGTTCTCTCCCAGTTCTCTGCTGCTTATCTCCATCAACCACTGCAGCCTGGCAGTCATGTGGACTGAGCAGTAATCTGCTGTGAGGAGGAACATTAATGAAGCCTTGCAGCTGTGCTCCCTCTAGTGGACTCCTGCCCTAAAGACTCAACTGTGGTGAAGAAACACTCCAGCAGAGGTGAGCTCACACTTGTCAGCGTGTTTCACCTCATGTGAGCCTCTCTGAGACGTCGGTGCTAAATATCAGTGACATACAGTGTTTAGACAGCTTTTCAAATTAACGTTAGTATTAATCAATTGAAATTAATAGTGTAAATGAGTGCGAGTGATATATCAGAAGGATGAGCAGATATTAAGTTATTGCAGATATATTGTTGCAGCGCAGTAAATTGCAGGAGTGCAGTTTTACATGCTGCAACTTTGTGTTTTTACAAGACCTTAAATAATGTACTTGTTTACACTTGCACTGACGTCCTTAAATTTACATGTCAATTGTGTAATAATATTGTGTTCAAGATAACTCAGGCCTCAAAAATTTCTGATCTCCTACAAGAAAAAGTACAACTGAATGCCACTCTACTTGTGAACATTCCCCGACTTCATGAAGACGTAGTTGTCCGACGTCACACAACAATGGCAGCGCCCATTGTGATATGATACACACTATATTAAAGTAAAACCTGTTCTGCACTTAAAAATATGTTACAAATATATTATTAGGCGGTGTAAAATAAAATGTAGAATGGCGCCATTACCTCATGCCTTGTTTTTCATCCTTTGCCTTCATCAGGCAAACTTGTGTCACTTGTGTGTACACTTTTTTTTTAATGAAACCCATTTTCATGGTCACTTGTGTTTTCTGTTTACTTTTGGCATTGTGTACCTGACATCAGGGGCGAATCTAGAGAAAATTTCATGGGGAGGCAAGAGGGTGGCATGGAGACTTTACAGGGTGGCAAAAAAGTATATATGCCGATTTAACTGCAAACAATCATGTGTAGCAATATTTGCTGAGAAAAGCCCCCAAATGAAGATATTTTAACTCAAAAATGTGACATTATTGTGGCACATGAGTAAATCATTGAATAGAAATACCTTAAGTTTGCATTAGAAATCAATTAACTCTTATTTCTGAGTCTGACAAACAAAATTTTTTCAAATGCATGTCTTTTGACTTGTCTGTGGCTCTAAATTTTGCAGGTGGCTGGTCTTGAGTCGAGGCTAGCTGTGGATGCCAAATCCAAAACAAGAGAGGGAAAATGGAGAATTCAAAAGCTTCTGCACCAGGCAGATTTTTGGGGGCCCAATAATGGATCTTTTAATAGTAAAAGTTGCAGACCCCTGCAGAAGAGCATCATCTCTTGCTGCATTCACTTGCACTCAGACTTCTGAATGGAGGCTGCTGCCCCATGCCCCCCCCTAGATCTGCCATTGCCTGAAATCCTTTGATGTTGGAAGTTGGAAATTTCAACTATGAAATTCCAAACTCCGACATGGCCTCAAACGCAGCATAATTCCCACCATCAGGCAACTGCATGAATGGAGAAAACTGAGGTTTGCTTTGATGGAAGGTTTTAAAAGGATTTTTTTTAGGTTGTAGAATTTGCAAAATCAGGAAATTAGTGTGAAAAAAGGTACTGATGTAGTAAAAAGTAAAAATTCATTCATGACTTCATTCAGGCTCTTACCAAACTCGGTCTAGTGATTGGATTACGCTGCAGGCGCCGGCTGTTTTTACTGAATTTGGAAAATCTAGTTTTTCATTGTGCACCTGCAGCATGGAACAACATGCAGAACAATTTAAAGCTCCCCTCATTTTTATCTCAATTTAAATCCTTAACTGTATCACATTTCACTTCCAGGTGTTCCTGTTTTAGCTGATTCATACACCTTAAATTTATTCATTATTGATGTTTTTATTTATTCTTAAAATTTTTTGTGGCTTTTATTGTTTTTTACTTCTTGTTGCCAAGTTTCTCTTTGGTGTTTGGTGGTGGGTACATTGTAAATGAGGTTAAAATAAAGGTTTAATGAATGAATGAATGAATGAATTAATTAATTAATTTTTTGTATATTGCAAACTGAACTTGCCTCAAGACACACCATTGTGCCTCAGCACACCATTCGGGAACAACTGGTATAAATGCATTAATATGTAAGTGCATTTATGCACAGTATTTGAGTAAATGTAGCCTACTTAGTTACTTTCCTCCACTGTACACTAGACCAAACACTTACAGGCTGCACACAAGACTATGACAGTGCAAGTTCGGTCAAAGTTTCATTTCCAGAATGACAAGTGACAGAACACAAACCACAAAAAGGTTTGTCTTCAGCAGAGAGACAGTAGCCTTTAGCTAATGTCACTGTTGTCGCTGCCTCAGGCAGGTAGAACTGAAGCCTCACTAGTCTCATCCTGTCTTTGAAGTACTTTTGAGTGGCAAGTGTGTTAGGCGACGCCACAAACAAGATGAAAGGTGAAGCTAAATGTCAGCGGAGCCACACTGTTCCTCTCATCCGCTGACTGCTCTACTGTACCCAGTAACTACTGCAGTGTACTGAGTGTGCTTCAAAACAAACACACACTGTGGCTGGTGGTGTTAATAAGGTTAACAGGACATTCATTAGGGATGGTTTGTCACATTAAGACCCACACTGAAAAGAAGCATCTTTGCATGTCTTTGAAATAGTATAAATCAGAAGACACAAAGGGTGCTATCTCTCTGTAGCAGTGTTGTTTTATCAATCATGTCTTGGGGGGAAACTGAAGCCAGAGAAAACTGCAGAGCTGGGAGGTTGCACTGTGTATTTTCACTATGATGCCCTGACTCAGCCCAGCCATGTCCTGCAGCCAAAAAACGCTCTGTAACATCCATCCCTTTCAGACTATACTGAACAAACTAGGCTAAATCACAGTGGATACACAGAGTTGACACACTTTACATATTACCCACATTTTGGGATACACACACACACACACACACAACAACCCACAAACCCATAAATATTAGGTCAGCAGCAGCAAAGAGAAAGCCTTTTTCACACATAGTTCCCGGTATGTTACTGGGATAACCTCTCAGTCACTGCTGGAGATTTGTGCTACAGTTCATAATGGGGGATGGAAGCACTGCACAGCCTTGATGAAAGTACAAAAGACTACAAGATCCAGGAAGTCTTGCTTGAAGTCTGTGTAAAGGGAATTCAGAGTTTTTCTTCTCACCACATTTTTCATGTTAGAACATAGTTGCTGAAAACGCGAAAAGACTAAGAACTATGAAGTACCATTTCACTCAGTAACACACCAGAGCCATGGTCCCCCAACACTATATAAGACCCACAAACAACACCAACCCTCCTCCCTGACAGTCAGTTACGAACGTACCTTCAGCTACTCTCTCAGTCCAAATCAGCCCAGCAGTTCACTTCATTTCCAACAGCCCAACACAGAAGAGCAACAAATACCATCCTGTCACCGTCCTCTGGCTCTGGTCATGTCTGGACATGTCCAATAAAGCTGCTAGAAGAAGCATTCATGTTTCAGGTGGTTTTCAGGTCATAGTGGTGTTTGGCACTGAGACAGCGGAGCAGACATGCCCCCAGCATTTCACAGCTGAGAAAACTTCTCATTTTTTTCATGATTTTAAGAGCTAATTTATATACTTAGCATTTTTTTTAATCATTCAAATTTGGCTGGGTAATAACACATTAATGCTTCTGTGGTGTTCTGTGACAAACTCAGAACACACTATTATTGGTTTATACAAACTTTAACACGTTGGTGTGTTATTTCCTTAAGAGGGACATAACTGTTGACGTCATTTTCAGCCGACATGGAAGCTGCTGTGTTGGTTGCAAGAAGCAATTAGCATAACATTTTTTATATCAACTGAGGAACTATCTTAATTTCAGAGCTACTATTTATAAAAGTCAGCATATAACAACTTGTCAAGCGGAAAGTTAAATTTAGACATTAGCAGTGCTATCACCAGCAGCCTGCTCTCCTTGCAGGTTAACGTCCACATGCCTGTGCTTAATGTAGTCATGTATTGCTCCGGTCAAGTGATTATATGTCAGTTTATCCTGACACAGCCTACATACAACCTTATTTTCATTTTCTAGACAAAAAACTACCAGACCAAACTGTTACGTAAAGGCACTGCATGTGTGAAACGGGCTTAAGTCAATTAGAAATGATGACATATTTGAAGTATGTCTTTGGCCAGTGAGCAACATGGTCCAAATACTATAATAAGCCAGACTTAGCTGCGACAAAATGGACGAACATATATCTCTCCAACTTCCTGTATCTTTTAGACACTGTATCAGGGACCATTTCTTCATTTTTTTTTAGCAGGTTTTGCCTCCACATGTTAAAGTGACCACAATCTGCAGTTCCCCTTGGCTTTGTGGAAATTTACAGTGAGTTTCAGCCCATTGTTTAGCTGTCCAACCACAACTTTACTTTTTTTTTTTTTTGCTTTATTCTCGCAGCTGTCGTAGTGTACTTTTTGGCCACAACTGGCAGCTGTTGTATTATTTAAGCAGGAAAACAGCTCTGACACAGTTGCTTTTTTCCAATCATGTCATTGTGTTTTCTAAATGTGGCATGTCATTGGCTTTTCAGAGTTAGCCGTCCCTGTAAGGCCACTGCTCTTCATCTTATTTTAGTCTGGGCAGGTCGGCCACCCATGCTCCCACACTCCGCACAGATGTCTGGTGTTTCTTCTACGTACATATTGTTTTGTATGCAGAGCAGGATTCTGGATGAGGCCCACAGAAAACTGCCCTACAGCTACTCAGCAGCAGTAAGACAGCACTTTTCTACATTCCTCCACATACGCCAGGATTTGATATGACCCGAGCTCCTGTGCAAAAAATACACAAGTGTGTTTCTGTGCGATTTTATGCTGACAAAATCAATTTATTTCTGCAAGATTATTGACTCTGATAAGGAGCTGAAACAGTTTTTATCTCCGAGATATCCTGGTTGCTCAGCGGGCAGAGCCACATATCAGGTGCTTTAAACACTGGCTTCATCTCATTTCATGTTGTTTTTGTTATTCCTGTCCTTCTCTAACACATGTATTATTTTAGACATCATGTTCTCTAATGTATCACTCCTCAGGGAAAAGGAAGATCCTCCATATAGCTCACGTTTGGGGTTCCCATGGCATCGGGCCACAATGCAAAGCAAAGATGCAGATAGCAACCTTTCTCATGTTAATATGTGATTGCATTCCCTTTGGAGATTGCAAACTTGCAAAGCCTCAGTGAGCAGCCAACTTGGAAGTCCCAAATGTCAGGGTTTTCCCACCAGCACCTGACTGCAGCATCACAGCCGGTGATAATCATCACCCACATCTAGATTAGTTGCAAAGTCTATCCAAGCAGAGGTCTATTTTTCTGCCAATTTTCACCCAAATCTGTTTGCAACTTTCAGAGATAAAAGACAAACACGCAGGCAAAGCTGAGAGCTGTTTCCAATAACCGCAACAGTGGGAAATATGGTAACTATGAGCTACAGCCACAAAAGTCTACTCATATCTGCAACTAAGGATTGTTTTTATTACTGATTTGATTGATTGTTTAGTGTGGAAAATGTCCAAAAAAGGTGAAAAATCTTTACCTGGAATGGGCCAAACTCCCCCTAAGCACCACCTGAAATGTTCCTGTATTCATTTTCTATTTAAACTTTTCCCCAAAAAATGAATCTAACAAGTTTTATTCTATTTAAAATGCAATTAATTGTAATTCTACACATGTATTTAATTCACCCAAATCATTTTGGTAAGTCTTCCCACTGTTCTAACAATCTTGAGTTCTGGTTGGTCTAAATAAATCCTGAAATCATTGACTTTGATGTGAAAATGTTCTGGCTCTACAGGCAGCTTTACTCTCATTATCCTCAGGCTCAATGAGCGTGTAACTGTGCAGCTGAATGGGAGTCTGTCGCTGAGGAGCTGCTCTCACTTAAGGACCATTAAATTACCAAAATAAATGGCAAATATTGGACAAAAAGATGACCCATAAAAACCACTCAGCAATTGACTCAGCCTGCTCAGAGCACAAAGTAAGTAAATGCCAGTATGCACCCCAGCCACTGCCTGTTCACCCTGCTGCTGTCTGGCAAGAGATACAGAACTATCCACTGCTGTACCACCAGACTGAAGAGCAACTTTTTCCCTCAGACTGTGAAACTTTCATTTTTATGACTTATTATTTATTCACTTATCTACTGTAGGTGGTTTTTGTATTGTTTTGTGACCAGTGTAACAGCTGAAATTGTGAAATGTACTGTATGACATATCTTGCTGCCTAGATATGGCAGAAGCAACATCATCAGTCAGCTTTTTTTTTTTATTGAGTTAGTTGGGTGGCGCACATGCTATGGACAGATGGCCAGTGTTTCCACTAGAATTTTTTTCAGGCCTGGTGGCACAGAAAACACCCTAAACGGACGAGGCACGTGAGATGACATATTAATGTGGTCGGCTTCAGTCAGATGTCACAGCAGGCGCTCTGCAATTTGTTTTAAAATTATGTGAGGCCAAAAATACCATGGGCAGTCCGGTACAACCATGGTCTGTATTTGAGGTTCTTTAACCCAGTATCTGTTTTTCTTTTTTCTGGGGACTTACTTTTTAAAAATGACAAATCATTGTGACCCGATTCACACTAAGCCTTATCGCTAAATCTTGGGAAACTGAGAGAGTGATGTTTATACACTTCAGTTAAGTTTTGAATAAATGAACATTCCAGAAATTTTACTGCCATTTCTGCATCACTTTCTATTATCTTGGTGTGCACGCTTGAAAACATGTTCACATTGAATATTTTATAAACGAGAAATAAAGGTATTTAGGTTGAGTTAACAGGCAATCTCATTGTTTTTATTTCATCTCTTCAAGAAAACAACATACGACAGTCTAGCCTACTTCATAAATGAGACGAAATAAGTGCCTATATTCTAAATAAACAGGCTCTTGTTTTTTTCCTCTCATTAGTAAGCAAAATATACACATTCTAAACATTTTATGAAAGGTGTACTGCAGATATAAATCTTAAATTTGCAGAATTTCTTCCACAGTCTTGTATTTATTTGGCGACCCAAGTAAAATCTGTGACCTACCTGTGGGTCTGGGAATGACTGATTTAACCACTCCTAGCCATGTCTTCAATGTTTGTCTTTATTGTATTTTTTTCTGTTTAGCATCAGTTGGACCAGCGTCAACAATGTGTATGCTAACTTCAGTTGAGCTCCCACAAATACAAATCACTGATTCCCAAATGAATCAATATTCGGCGTTACTTTGACAGTAAAAGAATACTTTTTTGGCCTGGTGGGGGTTCTCATTGGCCTGTTGACCTATTTTTGCCTCTCGACCCACGTACAGTGTTTAGGCTACGTGTGGCCTCAGTTTTACACACATATAATATAATATAATATAATATAATATAATTAATATAATGCAGTCTTACAACCAAGCTTGGTTTATGTTTATGTTAATAAATGGTGAGCATTGTGGTAACCCCATTCTGGCTGTGAGTTTGTTGTTTCCTGCTACGCTCTCCAAGCTAACTCAGTCAAGAAAACATGGACCCCAAACTGTTACAGGAGGGAACTACAACTCATAAATCATTACACGACCCTGTGCAGTAAAATGATCAATAAATGAACCTGTTAACCTTGTTTCAGTTCTATTTTAAATATGCATAATGTAAGCGTGGATCCAGCAGCAGAGATCAGTGTTTCTGTATCAAAGAGCAGAGTGCTGATAGGTCATGGTGCTGACTGTCTGTGGTCTGTGACACTGAACTGTGATAAACAGCAAAGCCCATCACATTATCCCCTGCATGCGAGTACAGCCAATAAATGACAGCTCCAGGCTGAGTGCAGAGCCAACAGAGGCTGGATCACTCTAATCATGAGATGTGTGCTGCACAGGTACAGCGAGTGTGTTTAGCGGGGCACTGCCAGCTGCCTGAATCTGCCTCCATGCAGATTTATGGGAAAGCGAGGCCGCTTTGATCTCTGATGCTCTCCGCTGCGCTCCGCAGCGCTGCCATGAAAGAGACTTTACAATTAGATCAATTCAACACAAACAGTGGTGGCAGGAGAGCGAATAAAAAGCCTGATCTATTTATGGCTCCTTCACACACACGATGACAACGCTTATATGAGGTTACTCTTAATTAGCTGGAATGTCTCTACTTTTATGTACCATCTGACAACTTCCAGCTGTAATTACTACTGCCGACTAAAAACAGCCGTGCCCCCATGTGCTGCACAGCTCTTATATCACTGTGACCAACAACAACACCAGCAATGCTGCTGCATACTAAACGCACACAGAGCTGCCTCTACAACACGCTGAGGCTCACACACCACGGCTTGTTTGAACTGCTTTCAGGCTCTTTAGCTGTGTTCTGTTCCACAGTGTACATAAACACTACTCCCTACTACTTGCTCCCTGTACAGGGAATGTCTGTTAAGGGACCTTCCCTTGACAAAATTCCTATATTCTACTAAACACTCTGCACGCTGCAGACTTGCCAGTATTGCTGATTTTTCCAGGAGTCTGCCCTCTCCTTATTTCCCTTCCGGGATCACAGTTTTCCTTTATTTCTCCCGATTTCTAACATATTTTCACACCTTATTTTCTGTTTCATTATTACAACCTGTTTCTGACACTGCAGCGTATAGAAGCCCTATACGACTCTAAAAGTCTGCTTTTTCCACACGGACAACAACACAGCGACACCAAACTAGACTTCTTAAGAGGGATTCCTGTTTCTTAAGGAAAGTTTCAAAGGAATGGGGCATGCCTTTTATAAAATCTGCTGCGTCAATGTCCTTTTAGGGCCAGGGGCAAAAATGAAAGAAAACTGATGAATAGATAGAAATAGATTAGATAGATTTAGGCAAGTTCACACATGAGGAATGAATTATTCTGTATTCTTTCTTAGAATTAAAAGTAAAATTAAAGTATTCAACATTCAGTGCAGAAAGATTTTTTTTTATATCTGCATCTTATATTTATCAATATTCTGCTATCACATGTAATAAACCGTAATGATTGCATATATTCACAGTAGTATTTATCTGTAGGATAATAACCATCAGTGATCCAATTCAAATTTTAGATTAATCTAAAATTACTCAAAGTGAGAAACAGTTAAATGTATTCTACAAGATTATAAACATGTTCAACTTTAATAATAAATTTCCACTCAGAACCATCACAAAAAATAATCATAGCCGATGTGAAAAACTTGGAAATGAATACAAAAATAAATTTTAAAAAAGTTGGAAACATTGCTATTTGTAATAAGTAAGGATAACTTTAACACAAAAAGAGTTATAGCTGCCAGACAAAACGTGTTAAAACCATCCCTGGTCTCCCCTACTTTATTTTTAATTGAGTCTAATTATTTCATTGTTTGTATATTAATGTTGGGAAAATGGAAATTGAGACCCACTTGTTAAGTTTTATTGACAGAGACAATGATAGTTGCTAAGCAATCAAGATGCATCTCCAACTGTGCGAAAAGTAACAATATAACAGCGGCAATTTCTGTGTGGTTAATATGACCTCATGTGGCCGAAATAGGTAAAAATGATCAAATTTTCTTTGCCTTTTGTGTAATTTATGTAAAAAACATTTTAAATGAAAATAAGCACTTTTAGGAAAAGGAGCTGATTGGAATGCACCCCTTTTTCTTTTGTTTATGTGGAAGCAAAACTAAAGTGAGGATGGAACCTACAGAACAACAGCGTTTAAGATTACATTAGTTCATGATTTAGTCATTTTCCTCAACAGTTTAAAGCAAAGCACAAAGGCTGTTTGACACCGCCACAGTCATTTTTCAAGATGTAAAGGTGCACACTGAGTCAGGCATTAAACTTTAACCAGGAGGGCTTCCTAAATATTTTAGTGGCCCATTCATTATAGACAAGTGGGCAGACATCTCTGGATAGATTTACCTTTGTGATAACAGCAGACTGGGAACACTGTTGAGGTCCTGTAATGTGCTCTGTGGAAACATGCTGACAGAGAATTTTCCAATAAAGTCCGATCAATCAATCTGGAGCACAGTGGTGCGGCTCGGGCTGCTTTATTTGATATGGCTGTCATGAAGAGTGATGTATGTGGTCTTATTAAGCTACTGTATGTACACACACAGTTAGGACAGACAGTAAGATGAACGAGAGGGGCTATATCAACCACATCCCCACCATTCTCTGCCTGACAGCATACTTTCTCAATAATTAACAGCCATTTTAATCTAATTGTTAAGCACTTCTCACAAGAGTCCTTACACATTAATTACTTCATCGCTTTTATTTGCAGACGTGTTGCCATATTATTACTGACGGCATCCAAAGACAAATGTGGACTGAAACAACCATGTGACTGCACGCCACAAAATATACACAGTAGATACTGTGTATCACAATAAACAACATTAATGCTCCTCTCAAATGGAACTCAAGAGCTTGTGGTTATGGGAAAGAGCAAGAGCAACATGGGTGCCAAGAGCGTTTTGTTTGGAAGCCACCAAAGCTAATAGTTTAGCATGCTAGCAAGTGGGTAAGGTAATACAGGAAATGCAAAGGCACAATCAGTCCCTCCAGGATTTCGCAGGTCTTTTTTGGGATTGTTGTGGCCTAAAATGCCTGATTTCACAACGGCTTTTCTAAAAATTGTGATGCATGTTGCAGTGCTTTGTATGCTGTTTGTATCTAAGGAAAGCTGAGCCTCCGCCCCTCCCAGGCCAAACATAGGCTTTTGTATTAATTGCAAGAGTCATACAGGTGCTGGAAATCCATGAAAACACTTGAATTTCAATGTCAACCTTTCATGGTTTGAAAAGTGCTTAGATTTTGGATAAAGTGAGTGAAACTGCTTGAAATTGTAATCACGTTACTTTCATAATAAATTGCTGCCTGACTGAATGAATTAGTTAAATTTTAGATAAAGAAATAAAATAAGTCAGATATTTGCTGAGTCATTAATCTTTTTTCATGAATCGATTCATTTTCAATAAGAATTTAACTGATTAAACATACATGTTTTGTCTAGTGGAGCCATTCATTGGATAAAGAAACCTAAAATTAAACTTAAAATAAGACAAAAAAGACAAAACCAAAAAAAAAAATGAAACAAGAAAAAATATTATTAGATCTTAATAATTATTAGTCATTCATCAATTAATCAATTGTTAGCATTTTCAGATAAGGAAAATAGACAAAATGTGTGACCCTAATAGGAAGCAAAGTCTACTTACAGACAGGTGACACATTTTGACATGAAACTTTCTGTCAGAAAACATAATTTTGGTTGATAAAAGCACAATAACATCTGACTTAATGTGATGAAGAGGTGTAATAATCACTTTGTATTTAAATATGTCATTTACCGGCTGTAAGGTGCTGGAAAAGCTTGAAAATGAACATTGAAAATGCCTGAAAGGAGCTTGAATTTGATTTTGGGGAAGATGTATGAACCCTGAAACTGTGACTTTAGTTGAAATTTGAAAATCTGATTTTGTGGACCTCAGAACACACAAAGTCTTGAGGACCCCTTGTGATTTCTGGCGCCCCCCTAAGGGGCACGGACCCCAGGTTGGGAACCCATGCTTTAGAGCATTTTTTTTGTTTGCAATGAAATTGCAATGAAAATGAAAGTTGCTTTTTTTTTTTTTTTTTTTAATCTAATTAAATAAAAATCAAAGGCAACCACACCCTGTCCTGTGTGTTCTAACTAACCTTAACAAAAATGCTCAGAATTATACAAATGATACAAATCTGCTTTATGTGTAAATGTAGAAGTGCCACTGAGGGGTTTTCCACAAAGAAGTCAAAAACATCAAAAATTATAAAATAAAAGTGCACAGAACATTGATAAATGTCAATTACAACAACAAATGTGTCCTTTTCAGTATCCACAACAAAATAAAAAAAAATATATAAATCCAAAAAAACGGCGAGTAATAAAACAAAACATTGAGTCAGTTCACTGAGACGTACATGTATGACGTTTACACGGGAGACTGCTGTGATTGGTGGAACTCGCGGGAAGCTACAATGATTGGTCAAATTTGCGGAGAAGTTGCAGAGTTTGGACAAAATGGCAAGGCTGCACAAAATCCATGGGGACTGGTTAAATTTGCGTGAATTGTTGCGACTGCAACATTGGAACTTCCTGGAGGGACTGACTGATGAAAAGATGAAGCCACTGGAAACATCAACACGTTCCTCTGACAGATTCTGAAATTATGAAGAAAAACTCTATATGATTAAAATTACATTATATTAACTTATCATTAAAAAAAATCAATTCCATCATATCAAGGTATTAAAGTATACCAGGGTATTTTGAAATCTGTAAGTTATTATTTTCAATACGTCATTGTGAATAAAGTTGTTTGAAACACAAAAGTTGCTGATTTTTTTTTAATTGATAGCCTCAGTCTCCTTGCCAATTGACTAAATATAATTAGATATGGAATCATATAAAATATTGCCACATATAACTTTATTTTGACACGACTTCTTCCAACTATAAAAGCAGTCTATTAGCCACATGATACATCTCTAAATCATCTCCGTCTAGCCAAATTGGTGGTATCCATGGCAACAAGTGTCATCAGGTCCTCGAGCAGTGGGCCGTATGCATTTAAAACCAGCAAAACTTGTCTAAGAAGGCTAATTGCATATTAGACACAAATCATGGTGAGCTGCACAATCTCATATGTTACAGTGACTTCTATCACCAGCTTTTAATAAGTTGTTAGTTCACACAAATACCGTCATACACTGTTTACGCTGGTGGAATGTCAGGAAGGTATGAAAGTGTGAAAAAATAGAGACCGCCCAAGCCTACATGTGTACATAACGGTTCTGTCTATTCTGTGCCTTTATTTGTTCAGCTTTGGTGTCCTTATTGTTACTGTAACTGTTCTACCTATTTCTGTCTACGTACTTTTACTGTATGTTTGCATATACTGGGTCAATAAAGCCGATTCTGACTCTGAAAAGTTACACTGTATCAGTTTAAGTACAGTTTTCTACCTTTCTTCAGATTCTTTTCACAGGCAAAATAATATGTTCTACTTCATTACATTCATTTCACGGTTGTGGTCATTTACTTTGACGATTCAGCTTTTCACAATCATCATCAGGGAAGCTCATAAAATGTTAGTGATTTTTTCTACATGTCTTTTTCTTTCCTTCTTATCTCTCTTCCCTTTGTTTTCCATTATATTCTTCTGAAAGCATGAATAACTCCAAAACTCGTCTTTTCTTTACTTTAATACTTTAACATGAGATGCTTAGCAGTAAAGTGTACAGTGTCATGCACAGACCAAGCTGTCTCAGACTAGTTTACTGTTACTAAAAGACACTACAGCTGTGTTTACATCCAATGTCTTGCAAAATTGAACAGAATTTTGAGTTAATCAGCAAAAGAAAATGTGAATGAATGCTTGTTTCCATCCACTACTGTCATGTGATTATTAAGAGTTGGTTCATCGAGACGAGCAGGAGGTACACTCAAAAAAAAAAAAAAAAGAAGATTCTTGGCTTTGATAAACATGAAGCAATATTTTTAAGTAAAATGTAACTGAAATATATAAAATCAAAAGTTTATTTATCTGAAAAAGTGAACATAATGTGAATATGCTTCATTTGAAATGAATGTAAACAAATCAAGAAAACTTTATTTACATAAGGAGGCTGTGCGTCACACTCCAGCACAGTTTATGTAAAAATCTGCATTAATTTAATCAAATCTCACTGAAGGTTTTCAATTTATTCACACTGACTCATCAACATTAGAGAAAAACACTATTAAACTCAACTCTTTACATTAAACTTATGTAATAAAATTACATGTATGTACATGTAGGTGTAGCGCCAATTCTGCAGTTGGAAAACCATTAAAAAATTCAGAGGAAGAGGGCGTAACAAAACGATGGAATTAAAAGAACGGCAGTCAGACTTCAAATGGTGAAAAACAACGAGGAAACCAAGATTGAAATATGAGATTTGTGTTAGTTTCATGTATTAATGTTCGGTCAGATTTGTGTGAAGCCATCATGAATGCATGGGAGCCACAAGAAGACTGTCGGAGCGGAAACAGCTGATCAGAGTTAAATGTTTGCTACATCAGAACTTGGTAAAAGTGGTAAGCTCATTAACACCTTTTTGAAAAACACAAAAAAAGTTCTTGTCAAATTCAGCCATTTTCAATCACATCCAGGGTTTGAATTCCACAGTGGCTTTCAGGGCAGCCCTATTTTGTGGTGTACGCTGCTACTAAAACATGTCACACGCACATGCATACATGGAAGTGTGCAGCAGCATGGTCAATCACAGGGTTACTGTGAAAAACATTCTACTGTTACTGCTACAGGCAGTTCATACAGTTAGTAACATTTAAGAGATGCTACGTAACATCATAAGGCTTCTGTTTCGAAATCACAGAAAAAAAATTCTTCTAGTTTCTAGCTTTTCTAGTCCGTTCCTTCACAAAAAACACAGATGGAAATAAAGTTTATGTGTAGAAGAAGAATATATCCATCTTTGGAGCGCCTGAGTGGAAGTCTTAAATAATAATATTAATATTAGATCAGATATTAATATTAGATCGAAATGCATGTCACTAACCCACAGCTGACCTCCTGAGATCCTTTTGCTCCCAGAGAAACTACACACTGTGACTTCAAGTAAAAAAATGAAAGTACAAGACTTTCACCAGTCAAGGAGTGTCACACTGTGGTAGTGCTATGACCGATCTAAAAGACAACAGGTCATTAAAGGTACAGTTTTCCTCCTCAGCTGGACGACCACAGACACTCCAGCCAGCGTGTGGACGCTTGTCAGGAGAGAAGAGAATCCCCCAATCTGATTTCCACACTTCCTTGTGTCACTACAGATTGGATTAGTTCTAGATCGCTCAGCCCTGCAAGTGCAAAAAGGATGAGAAGCCGATTACAGCCATTCAACGCTTCCCTAATTCTCCAAAAACTTTTATTTGAAAGACTGAGGGAACAAAATGTCTCAAAAACAAGGCTGGAGCCATTGTTCGCAGCTATGGTGAATCCTGAGTTTTAAGTCAACAGGGTCTTATTAGCAGTTGCAAGCTAGTCATGCTAGTTATCACTCAGATGCACTTGGCCCTGAATGCCCACCATTAGTTAGAAAAGAACCATCAGTTTTGTAGCACCTTCGACTGCTGAGTGAATGAAAAGTCATGGATGGCAGCTCCTCCTATTCTCTAGATTGCTTCAAACCAGTCAGGAAAATACTACAAATCTGATCACTTGGGGCTCTTCAGGAAACTCAGCATTGTGAAACAGACCCACCAGCGACCTTGAGCATGATCACATGATGAGCCGTCGCAGTCGATCCCCAGCTCTGAACAAGCCCCAGCTTTACGGCAGTGCCCTGACCGGGGGAGGGGAGGAGGAGGGGAGAGGGGAGAGGGGAGGGGCTTCCCGGTAATGTGATGAAAACCCTGCTTAGCGCAGGCAAGCCCTGGGTGGAACAGATGGAGGCTCCTTCTTTCTTATGCAATCCAGCACTAGTGAAGCAGAAAATATTACTTTTATGTGACTCCCTGGATGTCAGAGGAAATAAAGAGCCTAATGAACGTCCTGGGACTAATATGTTGATGAGCTCTGTAGACAGACAGTCAGTGGGCTTATCAAGAGGTCAACACAGCCCCCCACCACCACCAAAAAAAAGACTACTGCCTGGTACTGCCTGAGACAGCCAAATTACGTATGAGTAACACATCAGGCCTTGTGTCATTTCACACCATTTGGTCTGTGCTGACTTCATAGACTGTATATTAAATAGTGTACGGTGCCTTAAACCTGCATTCTTTCTAATGGCCAGCAGGGGGCGACTCCACTGGTTGCAAAAAGAAGTCAGATTGTATGTACTCTTATGGCAAAATTACCCTATTTCACATGTGATTTATGACCTCAGTCAACAGTTTCCTAATGAGTTTATGGTCTCAGTCCTTAGTTTCTCAAGTCTTTTTCAATACAGCATGCTGTTACTAACTGTTTTGTAAATGATGTTCCCATTTAGAGTAAAACAGACCATAAAGCAGGGTATGCTTTCGAGCGGGGTTACCTTGTGATTGACAAGAATCCATCCAGCGCAATGCACCAGGCTCATGAAACTCAGATCAATCAGTCAAACTTAGCAGTGCTGATCAACTATGTATCAAGATTCTGTTACTACACCGTGTATTTCTTGCCTAAAATAATTCCAGAAATATATTTTAGTGTGCTCTTTAGCTGTAATACAAGAAACTTTGGGACCAGGAAGGCCACCATTATTTCCTGCTGAACGGGCGCGCCAAAACCAAACAAGTCGCCCAAGACACAGTACATCACGCAGTTGCTCCACACTCTTGTTGTTACTGCACGTGCCCTGCTTGCAAAAAAGCAAGATGGCAACCCCTGTAATACCAGAATCGCAGACTCAGGGCTTCAAAACAGTAGTGCACAAACCAATGAATGACATCACAGTTGGTTCATACTCAGCTGACTTTGTGGGCAACAGTCATTGAGACAAAATGTCAGATTACTAAAGATATTAAAGAGCAACAAAGTCCACGTATGAAGGAGGTCATGGTGGCTAGATGGAACAAACACAGGACTATCACCTAGGAGACTGCAGTTCATGTCAAGAAAATTTAGAAGTCATGCAAAATTAGACTTTGATGAGTGAAGCTACAATATGTAACTTTTCCGTATTAAAATGTCTAAAAATGCTGGACATATGTTATATATTTTGTTGAACTGTGTACTGCCATTATGTCAAATGTTTCCAACAATGGTCAAACCCAGAAAACTCATAAGTTATTCAAGGTAATGGTTTGTTTCCTGCTAGCAGCTATTTGCTGTAACTTCTGGGTAAACACAGCACACGTCAGATAAGAGAGTGAAGAAGGAAGTTGGTGAATGTGACTAAACATAATACATGAATGAAATTTTAATACATGACATCATCCATAAACATGATTTCTGCCTGTCCTGTCAAATTCAAATCCAAGTCTTCATTGGCTATGGTGGTCGCTTACCAATGAAGAAAACAACTCCCATGATCCCACGCTACTTCACGACATCATCAAACTCAGAACTTCCATATTGTGTGTTTAATGAGACCGGGTTGGATACAGCACAGTGTAGTCAGTCTCACAACAGTCATTTAAAAACATGTACAACATACAACATATCATATGAGCCTGATGCATGAAACCACATTATAAATTCTCTAGTAGAGTAAGTATAGAGCCTATCATGAATGCATGAATAATTCCAGATTTTACGCAGATTCCTCATTAATATTGATCACCTTCATAAATATTTGCATACCTTGTGAAGCAGAAATCATTAATCCATTCTGTCTGTTTCAGCAAAATGTTTATGGGTTGCTATACTGCAGGAAATTCTGTGTGTTTTCTGTCTAACAGATTGTAAAATATTCTATAAATGCACAATTGCATCGTCTTTACAGCTGTAAAGTGTACGCAATAGCTCTCCAGCTACCATGAGAGGCTTTGATTGGAGCCTCCAAACTGACCAAAACAGTGAGATTAAGCAGGCTGTGAGAAGAGGACGCACTGGTGAAAGGCTTTGAATGATAATAACATTCTAGGAAAGGGGAGAGGAAAAAAAAAAGCCTGCCTTCTTCAGACCCCTTTCTAAAAATAGCTCCGCTGGTGTGACATCATCAGTGCTACGCAAATATCATCCACCTTTACTTCTGTGGGTGCAGCAGAAAAGTCTGTGTGGAGTCTGTTTTAGCCTACGGTAGCATCTCTGCTTGTTTGGGCCGACAACATGAACACACACACACAAATACATGCACATGCACAGAGCATCACAGCAAAAATAATACAATGTGACTTCATGTCACCCATTCTTGAGAAGTGGGACAAATCATGATCAGTCCAAAAAAAAAAAAAAAGCCTTAAAAAATTATTAATAGCAATATTTTATGTAATTTTCTGGTGATTTATATCTAAAATATATGTCATTTATTAAGTGTTTTAATTTGCTTTAATTTTTTAAATGTCTAAACTTGCTCTGTGCCAGAAAACACTGTTGTCCCAGACAAAAATTCATATATGACACATTTAAGTCTGACGTCAACTCCGTCAGATTTTTACTTGATTTAATCAGGCACATAAAGGGTTAGCTATACCCAAAGGACCCCTGTCTCACTTCCTGGTTTAAAAAAGGTGGGAATACTGCTCAAACACTGGTAAGCTTTCTATTTTTTGACAAATTCATACATTAATATTACTATCAGAATAACCAACCAACCATAATATGTCGACTGTAGTCCTTCTAAATCAAAGTTAAATGAGTTTTATGGTTTAAAAATGTGTATTTTGATTAGCATTAAGAGAACTCTGAGACACTTTAAAAAAGAAAATGTCTGCTCACCAAAACTACGCAGTAAAGTGAAAAAAACGTAACATTTAGTCAACTCTGTGAGACATTTAATTAAAAATGTATCACTTGGAGGTTGGCCCTTTCCAAGAATTTGATCTTTTAAAATAGATTTTCCAGCATAATTGAAGTGCAAAACCCCCTTAAAATACAGTTTTGTCCCATTTCTCAACAACGAGTGATATCTGACTCCCTCAGTTTCAAGAAAAACTACTCTTTTCCACATCAAGGGAGCATTTCACACTCCCAAAGTAAGTTTTTGCTCTCGGGTTTCCTCGCCTAGCACCTCATCCCTCAAAATCCCCCAGCATGCAACATTTACAGCGGTACTCACAAGTGATGGTGGCGTCTGTGAGTCATGGCGGAGCTGGCAACTTCTTCGTCTGGTCTGGGGGAGCAGAAAGAGCAGAGAGCTGAGGCACACACTGACTATGAGGCAGTTTAAAGCTCACCCACCTACTCATACACACGCTCACATACTGTGCACACACACACACACACAGACACACTGACTTGGCGTGCTGCTCATTCAAGCTTGGTCACAGTGGGGATGAGGGCTCACGTACAGTAGTCTCATGATGTAACTGGCACCGCACACATCTCATTAGCAGCAGCCGAAGCACACACTCTACTGCATTTAACCTACTTAATCTATATTCATGTACACACACTAGTGCTGTGCATCCATTAAGTCTACTTAATCCTATCTATATGGTCAATATCTATAAGTGTTGGAGGCACGGCTGTGAACAACAACACTGGATGAAAAGTGGTTTGTGAATATGAGGTGATCTGAATATAAATTTGTTCTAAAATGGATGTTATGTGGAATTTAAACATTATATTACATGCACTTCAAAAGAATCTCTTACATGTGTTCATTGTGTATGTTACATGTGTATGTCTGCTATCTCATGTGTGTATTTGCACAGTAAGCGTGTTGACCAAGCAAGGATTATCTCGCTGTAAGGGGACCAACGTAACACCCTATGCAACGGCTCAGTGTACTACAGTACTGAGAAGAAGGGGTAGGGGGGTGGGGGGTGGGGATTGGCTCGACGGTCTCTATGGAAACCACTGGCTGCGTTGAGGGCAGGCCCACAGAGGGAAAGGCATAAGGGAATCAAATCCTTTCTGCGCTCCTCATCCAGAGCTGATGAGTCTTGTGCAGCTAATGGACCGCTGTGCAAATGCCTGGGCAGGTACAGGCTTTAATCACATTTAATACCGCTGCATATGAGCTGTTCTGGCAAACACGCTAATAGAGTTTCACTGAGCAGAGACTACATTAAGCACATGCTGCAAAAGCTGCGAGATACTCATATATATAATACGGTGTCAAAGACTGCTAACTGTGCTGTTGGCCTGGAGAGGGTGGCAGCCAGGAGCAAGCTCCCAGCCAGCAAGAAGCTTAAAGGTGAAGATCAATTTTGTCGCAATTATACGAGCATACAGAGCACAATTATACAGTCAAACTCAGTCTCTGCATTTAACACATCCTGGTTTTAGGAGCTGTGTGCAGCCACTGTGCGGTGCCCGGGGATCAACTCCAGTTCTAAGCCAGCACTGTGGTCAGGGATACTGATTGGAATACTGACATAGCATACATGGTGGAGGAAACCAGAGAACCCAGAGGAAACCCAAACAAGCATAGGGAGAACATGCAAACACAAATCCACATCATTCTTGCTGGTAAGCAAAAGTGCTAACCACTGCACCACCCCAGCTTTACCAGAATGGTATGATATGTATGACATGTTTCCCTTTTTTTTGGCCTGTGAGTACTCAAAATGAGCCCCTCATCCTCAGGGTTGGGCACCAAAATGCGGTTTTCATACGACCAATATCTACTGGACAGATGCCTCATTTAGGTGCCACACGCCTGCCATTAGAACAGTTGCCCTCTGGTGGTGATGTTACAGACACGTCACCAAACATGCTAGTTAACATTAGAGCAACATTAATTTTACATGAGCCACAGTAAACACAGATAAAATGCTGAGCTAAACGGTCTGAAGTGTCTCTGTATTTCACTCAAATTCCAACCCCAGTCGGGACGTCCAACAGATGTTTAAGAACAGTGATATGTGAACAGGAGAAGCGCCCTATGACACAGAGAACATGGTTTGTTTGTCCAGGACAGTGAAGTCATGACCCGTGGGACAGGACTTTGCTTTGCCATCCACAGGGAAAAAATGTTGCACATGGAACACAGTTGTAAGCAGTGAAATGGCCCTGGAGATGGGGAGCATAGATATGAAACACTAGATGAGATGTCTCATAATGGTTTGCCATTTATATCTGTGATAGGCAGACCACTGATGATGATGTTATTAGTGCTCTAACCGTTATGTAGTGTAATTTATTGTAGTTGAGTTAGGTTTCATTTATCATGTGAATTTGTTGTGTGTTTATTATTAGTAGTATGGTAGTATTAGTCACATTATTCTAAGTATTTATTTATATTTATATATGTAAAAATACTTTAAACTGTTAACAGTTAATATATTGTTCAATTTCAAATTTGCCTTAGCAATAAAGAATTTTGTTCTTTCATGTCATCGCCTGTTATTTTGTGCTTCCCTTTTAAAAAGGTATTGGTTCAGGCACTGTTTAGGCACCGGTACCATTTTTAAAGTATCACTTTAGCAGCGGTATCAGAAAAAAAAAACAACAATAACCAATCCTAGTCATCACAAGTCATGTCATTACTCTGGACATGCGTTGTGAGCAGTTCAACCAAAGGGTGATTTCACCTTCTTGGACTGTTTCATTTAGAGGAGTTTGTGCAGGAAATACAGCTTTATGGGTGTCAGTCAGACCACTGCTTTGGTCCAGACTGAAATACGTCAACAACTGTTTGATGGATTGCTGTGATATTTGTTACCGGCATTTATGGTCCTCACAGAAAACATCCTGCTGACATCCGTGATCCCCCGACTGTTCCTGTGGTGCCACAATGAGTTTGCCATTTTCAGCTTGCAGTAAAATGTCTTGATAACTAGATGGATTGCCATGAAATTTGGCATGGACATATGTATCAGCCCCATTTTTTCTAAAGTTATCTGTGGATCTTACGTCACTGCCCATTGGGCAACTTTTAAGTCTGAGTGAGCTAGCTGCCTGATGCTAGCCATAGTTACACAATGTTGCCAAGAGCAGATGAATTCCTGCATTTTGAGCATTTCTTTGTCACCAGTAGCTATATTGTTACCTTCAGGGCACGTCTATAAAATAAATTTAACGCTACATACAGAGCAAAACATACACATTCCACAAAACAAAGCGTAGCTTCTGTATAACAACAAAACTAATACTAGCTGCAGTATGAAGTTCCACAAAAGCAACATGAAAAAACAGTTACCATTACTTCTCTTGATATTTAGCCAACTTCAAATAAGGCTTAACACAATTTCTCTTGACAGTTCCTTAATATTACAACAGCAGTCAACATCTCACCAGCCTGCTAGCCACATTAGCAGGGCAACATGCTAACACTAAGCCGAACAGGTTAATCTACAAAATAAACAGTAAAACAACATAGAACATGGCAAAACTTGCAGTTCTCAAGTTGGGTCACAGACATCTGGTATCCATCAGGTATCCACCAGATCCATTCTGGAGCTTGAACTCATTACTGGCCCTTGTATTGCTCGTCGGTTTTTTGAAATGATTGATTTTATTGAATTATTGACATGTAAAACAAGAAGGGCCTAGCCTCATGAAAAAAAAAAAAAAATAGCAGTCGCCCGTGATTTCTTGTGACTCCCTGTGATTCACTTGTCAATAACGTGGCATTTCAAAATTATTTTCACATCCTAGAAATGTAATAAGTTTGGCGATGCCTGAACTTTTCATCGACTGATCAGGTCAATATGTCAGTTTGTTCAATACTTTTATGACCATGATCTGAAAAATGCAACTTTTCATCAGCTTAAACTGAACTTTGTGTATAGCATTAATGCTAGCCAACTATCAGGGTTGCCAATGCAGTGACAAGGGCATGATCCCTCACCAGCTTCCCACCCATGAACATTGCCAATGTTGCTTGTTGGTAATGCAACCAAGCCAGATGTAGCCTATTGCTACCAAACTGTGATTACAATGTTGGGTGAAAACTTCCCCCCTCTACAATCCATATGCCCCTAATTTTATATACTAAAGTGTCCTGAGGTAATCTAGTCCAGTTACACACAGGAGCATTAATTTGGGAAATGGACGTGCCTCTGCAGAGATTCAGCTCAGTAGCTTTTCAGTGACAGACAACTGCTTTATTTAACAGGACTTGTTCAAGTACCAAATTCCATCAGCCGCCTGCGAAGTACGCTAACGTCAGCTTAAACAGTAACACATGGACCAACAGCCCCATATTAAGTAGTGAAAGTGCCTGAGCATCTGTTAATGGACCTGTCTGAGGAGGGAGAAGCTGGTGGCACATTGTCACCTGTAAAAAGGCCTATCAAGGAGGAGTAATTCAACTGAATGACACTACAGAGCATGTCAGGAAAAGAGGATCTAGCATTTTCTTAGTTTGCAGTGAGATGACCTTTTCTCTCTTTAAGTTAGAACGTGTCAAGCGAGCAGATGAGCAAATGCTGGTTTTTAGAAAGGATCCACTGACAGCATTTCAGCCATATCTTCCATCTAGCTGCAGCACAAGAGTGAAGTTGTGTAGCCTGGAAGATATATGCCCTAATCAGAGAGAGGGAAGGGAGGGTGGAGCCAATCATGCTATTGTGTGATACAAAAGAAGGCTGGGGAACAGGCAGGGAGGGGGCGGGCAAATTGCTTAACAACAAAATAAAAAGCTGCACCATCAGTCAGAAGATAACATGACGGCCGAATATGCTTTGCATGTATCACACTCGGCTGTGCATTCCTCTCAGGAATACACACCGTGTAGAAACGGCTGAACCTCTTTGACATGACAAGATGCGAGGCGGAAGGAAGTGGTGAAACATCAATCACAGGCGAGGCCTTTTACAGCAGTTGTCATGACAATAGCCATGGGTGAAAGATCCTCTCCTTCCCCTCTCTGGAGACTTGCTGACATTCAGTCCCACTCTACTTTGACACAAACTGGAGCGAGATCACCGCCATGGCTGCCGGTCCACGAGTCCCTCCCGCTTTCTTGCCCTGTCTGGTGTTGGTGAACAGAGCTGATCCTGATGGGAGGTGTTTTCAGTCTGCTCACAGCCATGGAGAAAATGTACAGGAGGCGAGTTTGTCAGTTTGATGAATAGTGCTGGATCGGTCGCCGCATGTACTCGCTGCATGGTGTACATCTGATTTGCTAAGCCCCTCCCTCGACAGCAGGCGATGAGCAAAATCCCCGGGGGCCATCATCTTGCTCCACCAGTATAAACACCATGCATCTTTAGAGACATACAGACCGGAGCGACACTGATCTCACACTTAGGTCTGATTCATCATTAGGCATTGGTCTCTGGTGAACTGGATTAGATTTAGCGACTTTGTCCTCATGTGTGAAACTGTGTGAAAATGAGCCTTGAGTCGACACTGCTGAGGAGGACATTATCAATTTGGCCTCGCTTAGAGTGCAGGGATGTTCCGATACCATTTTTCCCTTTTCGATTCAGATTCTGATACCTGAACTTTGTGTATCAGCAGCTATGAGCATTGATCTGATACCAGTGTGTTAAAAAGTATATACATACTGTGTATTATCAGTATTTTTAACAGCTGTATACTAACGTAGCCTGGCATTGTCAGACTAATCCGCTACTAATGTGAATCTGTCTGGAACCTCTTGGTTCATTTTCAGTTTCTAAGGGGAGTTATGAACATACACAGGCCAACATGCACTGGGATGGATAGACCTACAACCAATCAAAGCAGTGAAACGTGTGACATAGCAGTGCTCCGTCCATTTCCAAGCAGGGCTCAGAATAGGGGTCTCAATCTTTGTCATGTTACAGATTAATGGCACACTAAAATATGTTTCTGAAAACATTTTAGGTGAGAAAAAGGTCATGTAGAAAAAGAATCTTGGTCATATTTGATCAGCACTGCCTAGTTTGACAGGTTTTTGGAGCCTGAGGCTCTGGGCTAGACGGACCTGCTGACTGGACATAATTGGACAGACCTACAAGCAATACGGACTCACAAGTCAGTCTCTGGGACAGTCTCACAGCTTTTGTTGCCAGGCTGCCATTGCAAATAAGAATCTGTTCTCAGTGACTTGGCTGCTTAAATAAAGGTAAAATAAAATAAAACTGGGTTTTTGTTACATGATTTTGGATTGATGCATAGACTTGCGATACTCAGTCCAGCATTTTAGGCTGTATTGGAGGCATTTGTGATGCTATCAGTGTTGCAGCAACCGTAGTGCTTTGCGATCTGGCAGATGAGAACCTAGGCCTGGGTGATAAAACAATAGTCATATGTATCGATGATAGACACGTCACCAATATCAATAAGAATAAAGTTTGATAAAATGTTTAATATTTTAACTTACGTGCATTAAATGCAAACCACCATCAAAGCACAAAGATAACTGCCACAGGTCATCATATCCCTTGATAATGGAGTGTGCAACGGGTTTTTTCGTTATTTTTAAAGTTGGAAATGTGTCAGAGCATTAGGGTCCCAGATATCCAGATGGAACTCGCAGTAGAATCGCTGCTCCTTTGTGTCAAAAGAAGCCGACTGAGGTAGAGGAGCTGGAAAGCATCGCTGGAGGAACATCATGCTCAGTCCTGGTTGTGCAGGAGAAAATGGATGGATGGACAGCTATCAGAACAGTGTTGTGTGTAAACTGCCTAAACTGACTCATCCTGACCAAGGACAGTAATACAACAACTTATTTTATCACCCAGCCACTTCCACACTTTGAAGTACACAAAATGTCATCAGTCATGACTTACATAGTCTGACTCACTGGATGCACACTGTTGGTATAAGTCCTGCCATTGGTTACTTGCTTCATGTGGCATCTGCTATCTACTTTTTCAAAGTCGCTGGGAAACAAGAGCAACATCCTTGCTGCAACCTGCACGCTGACAATGGGAAATCAGTGCCTGGGATGCTAATGATATCAACGTAAACATGCTAACAACTGTTACCTTTTCTTTTGCAGGTATGTAATCATTTTAATACCAGAGCTCGCCTCCCAACACGCAAATTTTCCACCACAACAGGTTTCCCCTCGACACTACTTTGCAGCAGCACCATTGATGCATCCTGGGCTTAGCTCCACCCAAGATGTTTGTGATTGGTTTAAAGAAATCCAAACACACACGCACATTTTTTCCCCTATAGCAGATGGTGTATGTGAGGAGCCAGACTCTTCTCCACTACTGAGCGCTGTGGAGAGACGTCTGGCTATGTGAGACTACGACTTGCATGATCGATCGATATGAAACTTCACCATCATGATAGACTTTTCAGCTGTACCGGCCAGTCCTACGAGAAGCTACCAGTCACGAGAGGCATGAGGCTTCAGCAACAACTGCTAAGACCGGACAGGAAGAAATACCGTAAAGATAGAAACAAGCCTGATCCAGCAAGCAAACATGGACGCTGCTGTAATCGTGAGCAAATATTTTGGCTGCGAAATGCACAGAAGTTTGATTCAAAGGAGTCATCAGACAGCACACATCTGGAGGCAAGAGATGTCTCTGTCCCTCTGTGTCTTGCTGAGAGATTTCCTCACCGCCTCTAATCCTTGGGCAGAATGAGCCTAATGGTCCATTATGTAACAGGCTTATAGGGAGGAGACGAGTTTATGATGACTACTGGACATGTCTGCTGGGATAATGTTAATCAGGTCTGCTTCCGGTCACTTGGTGGGGTAAACAACGATGAATATATGCAAGAAAGATAATGTTATCAAATCCAGATCAACAACAATAAGAGTATGATCTCTTATTTTCTTGCAGGAAGAACATCAGACCGAGTTTACCTCGCAGCATATGGCGCTTTAGAGCTATGGGACATTAAGGCATGTCTTCAATCTTCTCAGCCAGAGAGAAGGCTGGTGACGGGTGTAGGGTGGGAGGAGGTGTAGGTAGCTGGAGCTCCCGTGGAGTAATATTGCTGCTGGCATCGAGTGTAAGGCAGGCATTAGGGCCCAGGAGCTGAAAGCTCTTCCCGATCAGAGAAAAAAGCCCGGGGCTCACAACAACAACACACAAACACATCACTCCAGTAAGTGCACTACACCGCTCGCAGTCGGAAAAAAAAAACAACAAAAAAAAAACAACAACACAAGTAGCAGGATGGGGAAGAGGCTGTGAAGTGGCAATTCAATCACGAGATTGTTCGGTGCGGTACATGATATGGCAGCTTATTGAGCGTAGGTTCTGTGTGACGAAAGCCATTTTGCAGATTGTCTCATTGGTTTGCTAATCACTGCTATGCAGCAGCAGCAGTAAGGACAGGAGTGAGTGAGCAGCAGTAATGGATGGAGTGTGAGTGTGAGTATGCCTGAGTGTGTGTGTGTGTGTGAGTGATTGGAAGGAAAGTTGTTTTAAGAGCCACTCCCATCTCTGTGGTCACTGTCTCCCTCCTCCGGCTGTCCTGCCTCACATCTGCAACAGAGCCTCAAAGCTCCTTTAGCCAGGCTCAACTGATATTATTATGCACTGTAAAAAAAAAAAAAAAAAATAGTTGAGATGACTTAAAATTTCAAGGCAACACACTGCAATAGATTTTTGAGTTCTAAGCCCAACTCAAAGTCTCAAGTTTTGAAAGAAAATTTAAAGTTTTGCTGACCTATAATCTTTAGTTCAGATAATTTACTTGTCTTCTTTAGATAAACTTAAACTAATCTAGCATCTAGCATCTACTTTTACTTCAATTAATTTACTCAATATTTTTTTAAATACAATGTTTTGAGTTTCTACACTTCAAAGCCATCAGTTTATCTAACGAAGAAAAGTAAATTAACTCAACAAAAGATCAGTAGTTGGTAAAATTTTTTCAGAACTCAAGAACTTGAGCTGGGCTAAAAATCTATCACAGTCCGTTGCCTTGATTTAATTTGGGGTTTTCTTCACTTTTGAATTTTTACAGTGTGTAAAGACACCCCAAGCCCAATGGATCCTGACAAAGTATAGAGTTTTGGACCAGTTTGATGTTTATTTTCAGATTTGATTCAGTTAATAAATATTACTCCAATTAACTATTAACTATTATATTTTCTTTTCTTGTCACTTTCTGGAAATTGTGTCATGTGTTGAAAAATTGCCAGTGAGTAGAGGGAAAGGGAGAGCATTTAGCATGTTGTTTCATTAGCCCGAAAGCTAAAAGTCAATAATTGGGGGAAAATTATAGCCTCAAATTTGGCTTTAACATTTTAGTTCAGCTAAGTCAGGTCTCGAAAGACTCAGGGACGGGTCTCAGTTTGTCCTGTATTACAGAAACTAAGCTGAAGTCAACAATGACTGAAACCCTTTAAAGGTCCAGTGTGTTAGATTTATGGGGATCAATTGGCAGAATATGGTAGAAAGTGAATATAATATTCATAAGTCATTTCTTCCTGTGAATTGGAAAAAAACCAAGGGGGGTTTTTGATTTTTCCTCTTCAATTATGCTGGAAAATATATTTTAAGAGATCAAACTCTTGGCTATTAAACCTTGTAAAGGGCCAACCCCCTAGTGATTATACTTTTTATGAAATGTACTGTACTGTGCTGACAAGATGTTCCATTTTTTCATTCCACAGCATAGTCGTAGTGAGCAGCCATTTTATTTGTGTCTCAGAGTTCTCTTAATGTTAATCAAATACACATTTTTAAACCATAATTCTTATTTAGCTTTGATTTAGAAGGGCTACAGAGTCGACATGTTATGGTTGAGACACATCTGATAGAAATATTATTTAATGAGAAAAAACAGAAAATTTACCAGTGGTTGAGCAATTTCCCTCCTTTTTTGAAACCAGGAAGTAAGACAGAGCTCCTTAGGGTATAGCTAACATTTTTCATGTCTGATTAAATCATATTTTTGAAAAAATCTGACAGTGACAGAAATCTGGGACTCAAGTTTAAAGGGCCAACATTTTCATGAAAAAAAAAAAAAAAAAAAAAAGATTTTTAAACAAAGATGACTATAAGCACATTTTTATACCTATGTTATCAGTAAGTATTGTTAGTTTTAGATTTTAAAGGCTTTTAACACATTTTTAATAATTCATAATTATTTAAATTTCATAATTTAAATTATGAAATCCTGTCTGGGACAAAGGTGTTTTTTGGCACAGAGCAAGTTTAGAAATTTAAAAACAAACCAAAACATGTCAAAAATTACATATAAAGTATTTTATATAAATAAATGATTAAAGAATAAATTTTCATTAAAAAAATGGAATTAGAGGGTTGGTATTAATCATTTTTAAAGTTTTTTTTTTTCTTTTCACTGTACCAACTGTATGCATCTAGTGTGTCATATGTTGTCAAACACCCAGTGAATAGAGGGAAAGAGATAGCATGTAGCAAATGTGATTCAACCTAAAAGCTAGCTGTCAATAATCATAAAAAAGAGAAAAAAGAAAAAAATATAGCATCAGCTCTTAGTTTGGGGTCTGGTGTCAAATTTGGCAGCTACATTTCAATTCAGCTAATTTGGGTCTTAAAAGACTCAGGGACAGGGCTCATGTTTGTGCATCTCATCAGCCTTCAGTGAATAACAGCAACTTTGTCCAAAGAGAGCTGAACTAAATGACTGAAACCCAACAAAGCTGCAGAAATCAATACATTTTTTATATTAATGGTGGATGAAATGATTACAGCGCATGTAACTCTCAGACAATTATCTCCCGACTCCGAAATTCTCAACGCTATGGAGTGTTTTAGCTTATTTCTTTCATCAATCTCCAGTAGCAGCAGGCAGCTGTTTTCAGCTGAAAGCGCCAATAAACTCATTGTGTTCTACCTGCCCAGCACCAAACAGAAAACTGACAAAGTCAGCAGCTAGCTGGTGAACATAATGGAGCATTTAGAAGCTAAAGAGACAATTATTTCCTTCAGTATTTGGTGCAGAACAAGAAAGGCTTAGACTTTGAGCAGATGAATAAATATTCATCTGCTGGACAAAACATAAGATGAATACTAAAGTTGCTCCATGCATGTTTTATGGTTAAATAGACTGTCTGATAAAGCCTTTTCCACATTTAAGGTGATAATATTTTAGTGTTGGGTTTACAGCCTGTTTCTGCTGTCCACAAAAAAATCTTGTATTGTTGCTTTAAAGGTGACCTGACATGCCAGATGGTTTGTTACACAGAACCACCTGAGAAGTTGCCCTAAGAAACTGTTTGGAAAAGGGCAAGCACTTTCAAAACACTTGGCACATCATCTGTCCATCACGTCAAACACAGGCTAACGTCGACCCATCAGATCAAACTCTTGCCAAAGCCGGCTGGGAAAAGAGCAAAAATAGATTTTCCATGGATAAAAGCCTTCAGTGCTGTTCTTTGCCCCTTTTTTCAAAGAAATACTCTCTGATATAACTGATGCTATCACAGTATCACTGTTGTCACACCTAAAACTATGCCTGTAGCTGCCAGTGGTCCCTCCTGGGATTTTGATTGGCTGCACCACTTTTGATGCTGACACAGACGGATAACTTGACGCCTGGAAACATGGATTCTTGCGTGACCTCGCAAATTCAGCTGCCTCGCAAGGTAACTTTAAAAGTGCAACAAGTAAGAATTTATCTTTGAAACATTCTTATGCTAACCAGCTAGCCCTAGCCTGTCCTGTCTGCCTTCAGTCCAACATCACCAAGGCGGTTTTCTCGCTGGGTTTGGCTCCTGGCAACCTGGGGCTGACTTAGCCATAACCCCAACTCAGGTGGAGGTGGGTGCTGCCTGATCCCCGACTTCCTTCTGCTCCTCTCCCACTTCATGCCTCTCAGAAACTTTGTTCATTCCTGGCTCATGTGCTAGTGGTGTAAACAGCAACAAGCTCCCAGTGCTTCTAGCTGCACTGCACACTAAGCTAACTAGCTAAGGGCAGCTACAGTTAGCAGCAATTTATAGCTGTATGTCAGTGTTGTATGGGCTGGCTCAGATTAAAAAAATGGGCTTCTTCCCAGCAGTGTCCCATTTCAGGCTATAAATGAACTGATATGGAATCAGTGCATTTGGACCCAATTGGACAGACCCACAGCCAATCAGAGCAACAATACACATGACATAGCAGTGCACAGAATGGCAGGCACCTAGTCATAATCTTTCTCATATTACAGTAAAACATTTTAGGCAAGAAATAGTAAATGTAGGACAGAATCCTGATCCATATTTGATCAGCGCTGCCTAATTTGACAGTTTGATCTGACTTTTGGGAGGCTAATTTGTCGCACTGGATGGACCTGCTAACTGGACGAAATCGGAAAGACGTACAGCCAAAATAAGCTGTCTCTGAATGCTTTGCCCAATAGAGACTGAGGACATTCTCCCAGCCACCCTGGTGATATTCTGCCCCCTATTTGTTTGGAATATGAATTCAACAGGTGGCCAAATCTTAAACAGACTTGCTGTAAATCTCCCATGCTTCTGTTTGTAATTAAACGTTCAACCCATAAAGTCATTACATATATGTCAACAATCCTGAATTCTAACATCCCCATCTGACAGACATTTCGTTCTGGCTTCAACTTGCAGGATTTGTAGCTAATGAAGTCCCCAAAATTTAGTTACTGCTTCATCTCGCTGCCATCTGGGGCTGTGCCAGATTGCCCAGTTGTACATGTTTCATTAACTTCAACAAGTCAGTCAGTATGTGTGCTGTCCACAAAAAAACAAGTGAGTGGGAAAGCTAACGTCTTGCTCTGAGCTTTCAGATGATTAATTTCATCATGTTGACCCCGTGCTGTCACTGAGATCATTTGAGTCAATGGCGACATGATTTTAATAATGGTATGAAGAAGACTGGATTGTGAGGCTGGTGATGTGTGTGTCCCTGTGAGAGAGTGTGTGTGGTCACATCCTGGAGCCAGTGACTGTTTTTGGACCAACAGAGGGCAGTGTGTTTTCACCCATTGAGGCCTGTCCCACTTGTCCCTCTGGACTTGTGCTTCAGAGCAAAAGGACAGTGTCGACACATTGTTAATCTAAAATCTACTTTCATCATGGTTCGCATTAGGCCAAAGGCACACCTGAATAATTGATTTCCAGCCTCCGTGCATGATGGAGACGACCCCCGTCCACGGCGCGGCTCTCCAGACCCGCCGCGCTCGCCTCCAATCTCCCGCAACACAACCAAAACTTGGCTGATATTTTATTGAATTTCTGTTTCATCCACGGCTCGTGTTCTCGCAGACTGCCTGCCTGACCTGCGGGTCCGGCTGTTTGATTGGAAGCTGCTGACTGTGTGTGGCTGTGTGCACTGTGTGGGAATGGTGTGTTTGGTCAACAGCAGAGCCACTCTCAAGCTCAGAAATGCCACATCCCTCCCCTTCAGAGGCGCTCTGATTGACAGGCCATGACACCCTGTGGAAAAACTGGATATTTAACCGTGGAATTTCATTTACGGGCCTCTGTTCTGTGCCACGATAGTGAAATACGCATGAAATTCTGACATAAGGGAAAGCTATTATGGGTGGAAATATCAGTTAAAATGCAATCTAATTTGTTTTATTAGGGTTTAACCATCAAATAACAGCGTATATGCTATATTCTATAATTATGAAATCATCAGAACATGATATCTAAGTGAGAATGAGTCAGCCTGCAGTTCAATTGAGGAACAAAACAGCAGGGAAGTTGCTTCTGTCTGTTTGGCTTGTCACATAAAGTCAAAACTGTACCAAGCTGATAATTACATGCCTTAATGTAAATGGCTGCTTCAGATGCACAGTGAGAAACACCTCAAGTTTATTAAATCATCACTGCCAGTAGAGACGTAAACCCTCAGTGAAGCGTGAAAGATCAAATGAACATGAACGGTAATGTATGCCAGGGTGAGACAGCACGAGGCAGGCACTCGCTAATAACATTTAAAAAAAAAAAAAAAAATCTAGGATACCTGCAAACCCACAGGACTAACATGTCAGTGCAATCTGTAAAGCATGATGATGCACCAGCGTGTTTGTTTGTACCCTGTAGTGTCCACAGTTCTGCACAATTTTCAATTACATGAGGATTTGTGTGTGTGTGTGTGCATACTATAAGTGTTTAAAATCATTTCACACACACTCTGAACAAGGTAAAATGACATGTTAGTTGCACAAAAGGATTGCTTGAATGGCTCTTAAGTGTCACATGAAGCTGTACAAACCATATTTTCAGGCTGATAATCATTTCATCCCACCCTTAGAGACACAGTATTATTGACACTGTCTTTTCACTTAAATACAGACATACATCATATTACAGACTTTAAAGGGCAAATCTGTAATACATTTACTGCAATACATCATAAAGTGACCATGATGTGTCATCAGAGATCAAGTTAAGTTGAAATATTTGCCACTCTGACAACAGCGTTCCAGCTGCGGCATCTCCCTTTGAAATTTCTCTTCCAGGCTGTGATAACTTTTCGTCTGCCCGTTTCATGTTAATCAGAGTTCAAATTAATGCCGTACGTTTGCTGAATGAGTAAGTGTCAGTTTATGAGTCGCGAGAAATCATTAATGATCTTGTAGGAGGCGTAGATGCTTATAACGGTTAAATCGAGCAAAATGTTAATGGGGTTTGGCAGCAGTGAGACAGGCAGCCACGTAAATGTGTATTTTCAGAACAGTGGGCTTTTGTTTTCAGGATAACTGATGTAACTTTATATTCACAGACAAGTGACAGTTAAAAACAGCTGTTCAACTTACAGTGGAGGACTCATCGTTGTTTGTTATTGTCATTTACGATGTGGCACATGTCCTGCACTGCTGCGACACTCCTGCAGCCTGCAGGGCTTCCCTGAGTCTGGGGAAGAGGTGGTGGGGGGAAACAACTCACCTCAACCATTGAGTATATATTAAATAGGATTGGAACCTATTTAATATACAGTCTATGTCTCCAACTCACTATTTGGACTGCTGTGCTCATTTTGGCACGTACAGTTGTTACATATTGCTCATTTATGATGCAGGAAGAGACCATTCGTTTTAATGACATATAAAAACTTGACATGAATATAAAAGTCGTGCATACCAAACAAAGATTAAGGTAAAAATACATGTGTAAGCATGTGTAAGAATGACAGTATATGTGAGTAAAGTGATTATACTGTTTATATCTGAGTTAAAATGTGAGAATATAGTGTAATATAGGGGGGTAATAGTACAGAAAATCCACATTTTGGTATTTACCTTGGCTTTGAAGTCATGGTTCAGTACATTTTCAGTAGTCTCGCATAGCCTGACGTACCTCCACAGAGCTGTGTCAGTACCAGAGAAAGGTCTCGCTGCACACATTATCATTCTGCTATAGGGGGAAAAAACTGTAACTTGTTTGTATTTCTTAAAACAAATCACAGGATGCAGCACCTCCAAAACAGTGTCAGGAGGGCTGTTTTGCACATGGGGAGGCGAGCCTAGGCATTAAAATGGCTAAATCCCTGCAAAAGAAAAGGTAATAGCTGCTAGCTTGTTTACATTCATACCATTAGCAATCAGGTTTTAGGTAACGTGTTATTTTCAGCATGAAAACAGCCTGCACAGTCAGACTCTTTGCACTCTTTTCACACAGTGAATTAAGGATTTAATTTGACCAAACCAGAGTTGGTGATTGCTTTGTTGAGTTTCACACGTTTTTCTGTCGAGTTTGTATGAAGTGTGTTTTACTAGGAGATAACAAGCCAATTAAGCTCATCTTAGTTTGGTAGAAGAGAAAAACTTGAATTTAGAAGGTGCTCAGTTGTATTTCTCTGTTTAAAAAGGAAAATAGGTGTGATAATATTTAATTTCTCGACACTTTGTGATTATATTTTGTTTATTGGCCGTAGTGAACATATGCAGCGTATGTAGCGTAGTGAATTTGCAGTTTGAGCACATCTCCCAGCTGAGACGGGAGAAGGTGGGAGGCTAGCTCGGAGTTCACTGTCATGGCCCGTAGTGTCAGAGACATTGAAAACGGTAACACGCAGATGGCAAAACGGGGGAGAGAGTGCCGCCTGAAATAGGCGGCCAATGCCAGGTTATACCCACTGTCTACATCTGATGAGTCAGACTACATTTTCAGTAGTGTGGGGAAACAAATGTAAGGCAGAAGCGAACATTGTTGTCATTTATTTTGAAGAATATAAACATAAAATAGAGGCTCATTGGCCATAACTCTTACTGTCAATATGACAGCAATGCTCTATAATTATTATGAAAGACTTCAACTTGTATGTGCATAAACATGAGGTACATAAAAGTGCCCATGGAGTCAAGTACGGCATATTTAGAATTAAATTGAACTGTTTTAGCTTTTCACATTCAAAATTCAATAATTTATGCTCATACTTAGTCAGGACTCACTAGTTTCAAGTTTCACACAGTTACATAGCGGCCTGTAGCCCTGAACTCATATCCATTGGTGGAGAGGGTGACTGCCAGGTAGTGGCAGGCCATTCTCTTTAATCTGCAAACAAATAACACTACTTTAGACTTGGGAATTGTGTGCAGTGCATATACCAAAGTCCAATTTTGCGGGTGTTACACCAATTCTTCCCATTGTCAGGGCATAATATGAAAGAGCGAGAGAGTCCGCATACGGAGGAGGTGAGGTGGGCTAAAAGTCAACATTATTTAAAGTTTTAAGTCACCCAAACCATGACCTTTCCCAAGTCTAACCAAAATTTGTTGCCTAAACCTAACTGCTTGATTATATTTGATACCATGACTACAAAGGTCACCTGACAATGGATGTGTTCTCCACAGAAGTTAATGGGAATACCTGCCATTTCACCTACACGCAAAATTGGACGTTGGCGTATGCACTGCCCTGCAAAGTTGTGTTACTTGCACACAGATTGAGGAGAGTGGGTTGGCAGTGGATAATTCCTGGAGGAATGCAGCTTATGAGGGGGCAGGCAACAACAGACTGACTGTTAAACACATGAGGGAACATTATAAAAGGGCTCATGCCTTGTAACACGCACACTGAACAATATTAGCATACAGTTTTTGTCCATCACACTGCTCTGCTCTTCAGTCAGTGTTGCTGCCAACTTACTGGGAAATCATTACACTTTAAAACTCCAGATCTTCTTTCTCTTTTGTGTTCACCATACTGGCAACATTTATGTTATGTATATGTTCTATACTAGGGACTCTTACCAGGTGTGTGTGGATCTAATGATAGTGTATTCAGGATTCAACAGTGATTATTTGATTTACAGGGTGTATTCAACAAAAAAAAAAGTTAAACCAGAGGTCCTGAACTGAATGGTTCAAAATGAACACATGTACATCTCACCCCTAGAGTGTGCAGCATGTGTTTAAATGTGAGAATTAAACTGTATTGCAAAAAACATATGAGAGTAGTGGTATGTGACAATCACAGAAAGAACTAGTGAAGGCAATTTCTGAAGAAATTGTGGTGTGAATGCTGGATGTTGAAAGGCTGATGTTTAACTGCACTGCTGGCTTTAAAAGCTGAATAATATCATGAATGTAAGAAAGATGTGGAATATTTTAAGATTTGTTGAAAAGATGACAGATGAATTGAGCTGAATTGCTGAATGTGACATTCCCAGAAAGAATTGTGGCTTGTTTGGTGCCTCATGGAGAAACAACCCTGACAAAAAGATGTATTTGGCCTCACATACAGGGTGCAGAGTTCTTCCAGCAGAGGGGAGAATGAGCCACACTCACTGACTGAGAGACCGAAACAGCAAAACAGAGCTACAGCTGAATTGACATTCCTCACTACACTACAGGCAAAGCTGTGTACTGTACGTACAGTAGGTCGATCATGCAGCTTATACATTATTCTCTCTGATAGATCCAACTCATTTATAAATATTTGAATATGAGATTACTAACTCCAAAAGGATACTCATTTATACAGGCAGAAATACACTTGCTTTTCTTCATGTCATGAAAAATTTATACTGGAAGGAACCTGTTTTCAATGTGACCCATAATCAGGCTTGGGGAGTAATGGGTCACGTAATTAGGATACAAGACAGTGTAACTGTAACCCATTACAGTTGCAGAAAAAAGATGTAATCAGATTACAGTTACATAGAGTAAAAATTTGAATTATTTATCAGGATTACAATTTTAGAGTATATTTTAACATAAAAAACAATATTCTACCATGTGCAGTGCACACACATCACAATAGTCTCACAACATCATTCTGGTCTCAGTAAAACCAGCTAATCTTAAAGCTGTCAATTCTTTATTATGGCCTCTAGTGAAGACAAAAACAAAAAAAAAAGCTTCACTGGGTGGAAATTTCAACATTATTTTGTCTTTATATCAGAAAAGAGGAATAACATCTCAGCACAGTGACAGTTCTGCCTTCAGCTGTGAAAATACTGTCATCATTTAAAGAAATATTTACTGGAAAGACCAACCACTAATGTTAGCTACACAGACGCACTGCTAATGTTGGCTACACAGACCAACTGCTAATGTTAGCTACACAGATCAACAGCTAACTTTAGCTACAAAGATCAACCACTAACATTAGCTACACAGACTGACCACTAGAACAACTGCTAATGTTAGCCTCACAGAATAAGCACTAACATTAGCTACATAGATCAACTGCTAACTTTAGCTGCACAGACAACCACTAACATTAGCTACACAGATCAACCACTAACGTTAGTTACACAGACAACTGCTAACCTTCATTATACAGACTCACCACTAACACTAGTTAAATAGAGCAACCACTAACATTTGCTACACAGAAACCACTAACATTAGCAACACAGATCAACTGTTAACATTAGCAACACAGATCAACCACTAACATTATAAAAAAACAGCCACTAATGTTAGCCACACAGACAAACTGCTAACATTAGCTACACACACACTAACTGCTATCTTTAGTTACATGGATCATCCTCTAACATTCGCCACCCAAGCCAACTGCTAACATCAAATACACAGACCAACCACTAATGTTAGCTTCACAGATCAACCGCCAATGTTAGCTACATAGAAATCCAGTTATAGCTAGCTAACCTGTCAATAGTTCTACTGCTGCCTACCACTACTGATGCCAGTTTACTAACAAGTTTGAGTGTGCAGTGTGAATAGTTACATAACAAAGTACATTTAAATACCAATAATTGCCACTAGTAATCTGATTTGTGCATATCAAAAGCAGGGATATCTGGGCAAACATTCATTAAGCCAAACAATGAACATAAAACATTATATTAGGCAACAGTTTCAAATTTATTTGGGACTGTAATCCAAACAGAAAATAATCAAGTTACATTACTATAATATTGTGATACTTAGATTACGTTATTGACTATATTTTTTAACAGGTAAGTAATAATTGTATAGGACTACATTTTTAAAGTAACCCCCCCAACCCTGCCCATATTTCACAGAACATGTTAGTACTACAGAGTGACATGTGCTTGACTCTGTTCTGTTGTGAAGTGATTTTGTACTCAAGTTCCTGTACTACCAAAGCAGTGCAGGGTCTCTTGTAACTTGAGTTAAGTTTGACCAAAACATGCTCTTTGACAGTGATGAGTAGCCCCACCGATGTTCTACGACATCCCCCTCTCCCCGTCTCCAGCCAACGGAGCAGGAAGCTGCTCCTCTCCGGCCTGTCGAGCACTGCCGTCACCCTCACTATGTACACACTATCACCACATCCTATTAATGTCATGTCACAGCCAGACAACAATGTAATGATGATTAAAGTGATACTAATCGAAACAGCAAATGGCGGCCATTATCATTACAGTTAATTATCTCCCATTCCACCGCACGCAAAGTGTGACAGGGAGCTGTCGCAGCCAACCGAACAAAGAGCGGAGCAATAACCTGGGTCAAAAGAATGGAGGCTGGGACTCTGCGGGAGGCACATCTGAATATTTCCTTCTGATTCTCACTGTGGGGGGCATACAGTGATACACCATTGATCTGACTCAACATCAGCATCTCTTTAGTGTGTGGGAATGTTTTGAAGTGGAGATGCTTACAGCCCCAACGAGATTTGCTTATTTAAGATTTTAGCAACATAAAAACAACTTTATCAGAAACTTAGATTAGAGCGGGATAAAGTCCACAATGGAAGCCAGTGTTGCAAGGAGGAGATTATCCATTCCTTGTGTGACCGGAGAAGGCAGGGAATGTGTTTATAGCCATGCTTACAGTGATCAGTCAACAGATTGTATAGGCTTTAAATTGAATTACAATTGAACAATTCCCAAGGTCAACGGCAAGAACAACTTCATCTTGAGAGGGTCCAATCTAATTTGGCCTTGATTCCCTCCCTCCTCTGGCGCTCACGGAGTCTTGGTGAGGGATGGGAAACATCATTGCTCACCCAGTAACCCAGTAACTATCAATCTGGCCTTGGACCTGACCAACCTCCTGCCCTTCACGTCCTTATGTGAAAGGCCAAGGGTGGCGCTCGGAGAACAAAGACTGGTCTCCTCTTTCATTGCTGTCATCCACTGATGAAACTGACTTCAGCCTTCTACAGCCAACCCTGAGGTGGGTAAACAAGATGGTAAAAATACCAGTGTTACCGCTTGCAACAATTTACTGTTAGCTAAACCGAAAAGAGATTATCCAGCCATGGTAACTAAGCATGGCAGGCCTGCCAAGCTTTGGATGTCTCCACATACTGAGGTGGTGTGCGTGGAAATATAGTAAGAACCAGAGGTGTTAGACTTGAGTCACATGACTCAAGCCACAAAAGTTGATGATTTTAGACTTGACAAAACCAAAAAAGACTTGTGACTTCACCTTGACTTGAACCTTTTGACTTGACAAAACTTAATACCTTACTCCAAGATCAAACATTAAAGCTACAGTAGGTAACAATTATTCAGTCATATTTGCTGGAACTGTCACTATATTCTGATAGTCGGACATTAAATGGGTAATTTAGGACAAAATCCAACTCCTCTGGCTCCACCTACAGCCTGTAATCGTATTTGCCGAAATCCACCGCGACCGAAGATTCTCCACCAGTCAGGTAGAGGGAGCAGGAGGAGCAGCCAATCACCGCTCCTACACGTCGTAGTAAACTGACAAAGTGAAAGTAAAGTCCGCGACTTGGTCGGACATTTCAAGATGATACACACCGTCAGCTCCCTCCTTCACCTCTGTCAACCCCCCTCCTTCCCTCCACACACCAGACACACACAAAGAGTGTTCTTTCATTGGTGAAGAGAATGAATCGTTTTGAAAACTCCGGTTGCATGGAAACGGTACGTTCCGTACTGTGGTGCGTGTTATCCTACTTGGTTGCTGGCGCCTGCAACGTTGTGGTGTCTGTGTGTGCCAGTGATGGCAGTGTGTGTCTGTGATTGTGTGGGTTCTGCAGAGGTTTATAAAAGACCTGATGAGTATTGTCTTGAAATTTCCGACCAAAGCTGCGAGTTTACTTCACTTCATCACTTATCCAAATGAGCTATTAAGAAGTCTGTTATTTAAAAAGTGTGAAATCATGAATCAATTTGTTTCCGTTTATAACCACCTAATTCTCTGGAAGTCGGCACTTAATTCAGTGGATCCACTTTGTTTGAACAAATTCAACATGATCCATCAAGTTGCAGGAGAGAATGATGAGGAACTGACGTTACGTTACAGAGCTACTGTTGTAAAAAATGATACCAAAGTTTGTTTGCATACAAAAGCTACAAGGTGGTTAACAATAGGCAGACACAGGCAACGCAACTACCAACTTTGACAGTTTAAGAAAAAAGGAAAGTCAATAATAACATAATTAGTGAGTTAATACTTTGCACAACATTAGCGCAACAAATGAGTAACTTTGGAAATCAGTGAGGATGGAAATGCACCGTTACACATGTTTGGGACTCAAAACCCATGTTTTACGGTTTGAGACTCGACTTAGGACTTGTCTGTCTTGACTTGCGACTTGAGTGCAAAGACTTGTGATTTGCAAAACAATGACTTGGCAAAGTTACATAAAAATACCCATCAAGCACTGGCACAAGCCATGGGGCATATCAGAATTTAGGCTAACATTAGTGGCCCTGTCTTTCTCTTTATTTGGTTTGGGGAAGTTTAAACTTCAGCAGCAAACTTAACATACTTAGATAGCTTTACTTTTTCCAAACTCAAACTTCCTTAAAGAACCCTCATGTCCTTTTATCCTTTAATGGTGAACATTACTTGTGGCTCAAACATGTCTGGACATGTCTAATAAAGCAGGTCATAGGGGTGTTTGACACTAAGACAGTGGAGTGGACCCACCCGCAGCATCTAAGGGAAGAGAAAACTGCTCATTTTGCAATTCTGAGACATAATTTTATATACTTTGTGATTTTGGCTGTGTGGTCAACAGTTGTCTGTTGTGTGACAAACTCAAACAAACACATTATTGTTGCTTTGCACCATTTTTAAAAAGTCAGTTGGAGAGTCAGAGTTTTAGCTTTAGCTTCAGCTTACACTAGCTACCTACAGCTGATCTGCTAGAGATGGCTGTCATTTATGCAGACAAAATCCACGGTTGCTTCGAGTGGTAAATCTGCCAGCATCATCACTATGACCTGCATAGCGCTGTGCTAGAACAGAAAGCTTTACAGGCATAGCAACAGTAACTAAGGGCAGCCAGGTCTCACAAATGTTCTGACAGTGTCATGAAGATGCAGTGTTTCTGTGTCCTCGGAACCATCATGTAATAATGAAATTAACAGAGCAAGAAAGATGTTTTTTTTTGTTTTTTTTTAACATCTGTCCTCCACAGACAGATTCTATACACAACGTGAGCGTCTCTCCACGTGGGCTGAATCTTTACTCAAACAAAAAGAGGTCACGCTGTATGCATAACATTTCAGCTGCTGCGGATCAAAACAAGTGATTTGGAAGTAGGCTAATGAATGCAGAGCATTAGAAACTGTTTCCTCTCAGAGCATTACTATAGATGTCAGAGTCGAGCTCGGAGTGAACCAAACACAAAATCATTTTGGTTTCTTCCTCTCTGCTCAAACAGAAACACACTCATTGATTTATCTGCTCTGACTCATTATTAATTTTATGCACTGCTAAACAAGACCATAAACAATGTTATAAATCTTTGGTAACCTCTGCATTCTTCAGCTGAAAACCTCTGTAGCTCTTAATGATCATCCTGTAAAACTCTCAGTGAAGACATAATGCAATCATAAATGACTGAGAAGACAGACTTATAACCGTAACATTTTGATGAAAAGAGCACTTCAAAAAATAAAATCAGATTGCTTCTCTTGTATGACAAACCATTAACTGCAAGCAGATCCCTATCATTTAAGGTAACAATCAATATCTCACACAGTGCTTATCCAGAGTGTTAAAATCTGGACTGTGCAACAAGTTCTTATTCATACACAACAAAATAAAACCTTTGCCAGTGGATTCTGAGTACAACTGCTCATACACTAAAAATATTGCCTTTGTCCAGACCTTCAGATCTGCCCACTCCATTTCACTGATTCTCTGACTATCAAAATGGAGTGTAATGTGTTGACATTTCAGCCTGATATCAGGCTACAAAAATTGTTACATGAGACCAGAACCCGGAAGAAACCAAAGGTCATCAACCAGAAGTCAGTGGATAACTGGAGAAAGATCAATGACGTTCACATCCAACACCACAGACTATCTTTGAACAGAAGACAGGGGTTACCATATCCCTGACATACATGACCAATAACATGATAATTAACATGAAAATTCAACGGGAAAAGCTGTGAGATGTGATTGACAGCTTCAAAAACATATTGGACTGTGTGTTAAGTGTTTCAATAAATATGATGCCTCAAGTGATGTCACTTGAGTCAGAGTTGGTTGAGATTGAAGACTACAAATGTGAAAAGGGAGACAATCTGGGGTGTGGAGCTACAAATAAGTGAACACAGCAGACCGCTGTAGTGGAGGTCTTCACGCGTACACCTGAACAGTCGAGCCCAAGACTCAGCCTGGGACCAGTTTGGGTTCGGATCAGTGTTTTATATGGTCAGTCAGGTCTGAAAAGGGGTCCTGTTTTATTTCAGCGGGTCCTGGGTCAACATTATGTGCAATACTCGAGTGCATCCAAGAAGACCCAGCTGTGATCAGACAGTGCTGACAACGATAATAGAACAACAACTGCAAACAAAATGCTAAGTGCACCCGGGGCCACAACTGGTACCAGATGTCCTGTGTGAGTATGTGTCCCTGATCTGGAGCTTCAGGGTCAGAGTAAAGATCCTCACAGGTCCAAAATTTCATGCCTGTCAAATAATAGAGGGGTCTGGTTCGGTTCCAAGTGGGTCTTTTTGGGTTTGGATATGTATTTTTGGACCCATGAACACCTCTACTCTCTCGCTCCTCATCCCTGCTCGAGGCTAGCGGCTTGAGGCTACATTACCTGCTACTGACATAACACACCTGAATCGCTGACAGACTAGGGCTGGGTATCAATATCTTTGAGGTATCAATTGAAGTAACCCATTATTAAGTAGTATCAAAACTTCTTCAGTCAAATGATACCTGCATTCAATCCTTTTGGTACCCAGATCTAGAAATAAATGGCTATTTATATGGTTTTACTTGCAGCCAATCAGCAGTAGCATTCATCATAAAGAAGAGCCTTCGATAAAGGTATCAAATAAAATACTCCATTGGTATCAGTATCACTTTAAGGGTACTGATACTGGTACTAGTATTATAATTTTTTAAATGATACCCAGCCCAAGAGGCAAAAATCAAACCATATATCTTTCAAAGCTGACTCGGAAACAGATTTAAATACCAGCCTTCCAGACAGTCTTTGGCATTTTATTTTATAAGGGGCCCACACTTTCGACTATCTGCATCCAACATTACTTTATGCAATGTAAAATACTCCACTATAGTCACTGGACAAATCAAAAACTGTCAAAACTGTTTCCTGACTTGAGCTCTGTATGCGACTGCTGCAAATTGAACCATGCCCCCTGCTGGCCATTTTTGGGGTCTCGTCTCCCACGCTTCACTTTTCAAAAGCAGCGGCAGATTGTGCTGCCTTTGCTACATTTCTCGCCCGACGTCTGATAATTTCAAAATGGAAAGACACCTTTTCACACACCTTTACTTAATGGGTTCGTGACCTTCTGTTCTTCATTGAATGAGACAAAATACAATTTTGCAACAAACAAATTTTAGAAACTATGGAACCCTTTCCTTGCTCGTAATAGGGAGAACATCCAACTGCTCCTTATAAACTGTTTAAATTGTCAAAACCGTTTGCCTTTTGTTTTAAGCTATGTTCATCATGAGTCTGACAGTGGTGTTGGAGCACAATGCTCTGCAGTACTCCTGAAAAGTTCTGATATTTTCTCTTATACTGAAAGAACTTTGCTCTGAAAAAAATCAAAGGCATGCAGTGATTCACAGGTCTGGAACCCAGGCTAAATATTCACTGCTGTTCAATACCGACAAAGAGATGATCTGACTAATGACTGTGGATTTTGTACATTTTTCTTCCGATATGACTATTACACAGGAACAAGCTCACACTTGAGAGTCGAAAGGAGACTCACTGACTGTGTGTGGATACAGTTTGTCCACAAGCCAGAGATGTACAAGCTTCTTCTGACAGGATGGTGATACGATGTTAATATTGCCCCCATACACACGTACTGTACACACACACAACACACACACACACACCGAGCTCCTCAGCCTCGCAGCCGTGCCTCTCTGCCTGCTGGACGCTTCACTAAGTCTGCTGCACTCGAGTTCATGGCCTGTCAGGAGACGGTTAAAGGAACTTAAAGTTCCATTTTCCTTTTTAAGAAGAAGATGATCCAAGCCTAACATGTCTCAAGCCTGCCTTTCTATTTACCACTGCGGCGCCTGACAACATCTTAATGCCGACATTTTTCCCTCTTTCATTTGGAAATCCAGGACAGGATTACACATGTCGTTATAGAATTAGAGTGACATGGCAATCCAATTTTTGGTTGTCGCGATGAATGGATCGTGCTGTGCAAATGACTCAGTGCACTATGGAAATCTATCACTACATCCCCTGCATTCAGTACGTTAAAAGTGGAGCAAATGAGGGCTCTTATGTTGGGAAAAGAAGAAGACGTCAGATAAAGAGAGCATGCGGCACTCTGAGCAGCAGCAGCAGTACAGCAGCAGAGCAGAACTGATCGCTTTCCTCCTCCGTTTTAATTTGTAGGGAACATGGAAACCAGCTGTCAAACTGCCAGTCAAGACTTTTTTGTCTGAACTCGATGCTAAGCACTGACACCTCTAATTCATACAGCAGGTCGTCTTTAAATTTTCCACTCAACCTGTTGAAGACAAATACTGCATATACTTACAAGATAAGAACATAACATCTTATTGACCGGAAGAAAGTCAAACAGTACAAATTGTGTGACAGGATTCAAGAGTGTGGGTTTAGTTTTCATGAAGAGCTGTTTGTCGTGCACTTGCTCTATTTTCATCACACCACACACATCACAGCCACACACACACACACACACACACACACACACACAACACACACACACACAGACCTTGATTCTGCTGAGATTCTGTGACCTTTAAACCATCTCAAACACTTCCACTTGTATTTATTGCTCAATCAACTCATGACCTTACAGGACAGCCAGACACTTCACAATGACATCAGAGCTCACCTGAGAGCCCGCCGTTCCACCTGTCTGTGCTGCTTCCAAGATTGTCCTGATAAAATGATCTGTCTCATTCAGAGAGTACCTGTCGGATCAGTCCATTTTCACTCCAAATGGTCAACTAGGTACTAGGGATGTGCATGATTAGTTGACTATACAATTAAACACCACCATCCTCACTAGTTGGCACCAGAAATACTAGTCGGCTAATATTTTATTCATGCACAATGCCAGTTAACTGTTGCAACTGCCCGCCACTAGTCGAGGCTGCAGCCCCGTCAGATGGCAGCGTATGACCCCGCTGCCCCGCCATCATCAGCAAAGTCGGACAGATGACGGCTCACGAAACCAGCAGGTTTGACAGTGTTTTCGTACAGAAAATGGAAATAAGGTTAAATTTAGGCTGAATCAGAATAATGTGGTATGTAAGGATTAAGCTGGAGCGACATGTGATCACATTCAGCACAGAGCAGAGCAGCTGCCGCTGCTAGCTCTGCTGATGTTAGCCACACTGTGTGGCAGGTTGGCAGCTAACATCAGCTCCAGGTAAACAATGTTGTTTACCCCCAGACACTGTGATCCTGTTCGGTCTGAAAAGGTGAAGCTTTTAGTGAGCTGTTGTCATGTTTTGAAGGTCCATGTGCAATGTTTGTATTGCACAGTGCAAAGTGTCACACATTTCACCAGCATTTAAAATACAATTTGGCGATTGTATGGCTTCAAATAGCTCTTAATACACACAGTATTTTTTTGGATGAGGTTTAACATTATCAATTAATAAACTGTGTTCATGTTTAACTGCTTTCCAAGTGTTTAAAAAAAAAAAAAAAACACTGCACACTACCTGCCCACAGACAAGGTTAGAGACTAGCTGGTGAACACACTGGAGCATTTCACAGCTAAAGAGCCAAATATTACTCCCGGGAGTCTGGTGGAGAGCTAAAAGAATGTAAAATAATATTGGAGTTTATATTAGTGGTCGACTCCAAATAAATGATAATGTTGCTTTGTGACTGCTGGATGTGTAAATAAGCTACTGTTTGCTCACATGTTGGCAACATCAACTTCAAAGGTGATGAGATGTCATTGTTCTGTTCACAACTTGTTTCTGCTGCTCCCAAGTGGCCAGAAAATCAGCAATTGCAGGTCTGATTCTCTGATGTTTTACTGTTATAAACGATAAATACCAATTGAGGTTGTCAGCTTTATCCAAAGGATCCTTTAAGACAGAACTTCACTGTAGACGTAGCCTTTTCTTTAACACTTCTATTAGCGCAACAAAGGAGGAACATATTAGAAAGATATTAGAGATGTATTAAAAATATTTGTACAATGCCAACACAGACTGCCCATGTAGAGAGAGTTGGTTTCCACTGACATGTCCCTGACTGTTGCACAGGGAAGATTTCTACGTTTTTATAAATATTTATGAAATGTTATAGATTGTTAAATTCAAACGTAATCTATGAACTGTTTTAGATTTGAAAATTAACAAATGGTTTCGTTGAAGATGTCTTTTGTAAAGGAAAAAAAAAAATTAGATCATGATAATTTAAATGAATGAATCTGAAAACTTTGTACAGACCATTTTTTAAGAACCACTGATCTAACAGACATCACTTCCTGTTTTGCAGCCAGTACTGTGTAGGATAGTCTTATGGTTGCAAGTTAATCAGTTTAGATATCCCTCATGTCATTTGCCATTAAGGTAGCAGACTTTTTACAGGAAACACACAAAGGTGACAGATCTGCATTATTAAAGGGACACTTCAGTAGCACCCCAACTTCAGCAGGGACATGTCCCTTCCTTGCAGGGCTAAATCTACACCTATGATGGGTTTCATGAATAAGTGAACATAGATTTCCTGGATGATAGCAGAGACTGAAACAGAAGGGAAGCAAAGCATGTGTGTGGAAAGAGAAACAAGCCAAAAAGAATTACAGCTGCAGGCGTGACACAAGACTTAATGTGCCTATTATCTGGGTCTAGAGAAAACTGTGAAATAGAGATGATCATCCATTTCTTCAGTGTGGATTGCAGAGTGAAAATTAAAGAGCAGCCACTGCTCCTCCGGCTCTGCCAGCCTGACGGTCTGAGCTGACCTCTGGCTAAATGTGGTGATGATCCGCAGCAATAAAACTGTATTCTTTACTTTATAAATATCTAATTTACTCGAAAAGTACAGTCTCGCTCGTATTTTTCACTTTCACTCAACCATGCAGTTTTCTTTTCCTTTTCATTCTCTGCTGCTTTATTGAAGGACTTTCATCATTATCTCACTGTTTTTACTTGACTTTATTTTCCGTCTCTATCCTTGAGCTCTCAAACTGCCTTAAACACTCCTCTTCTGTAACCATGGCTACAACTGATCAAATATCCCAAAAGGGCAGTGATGGGGGTTTTAAATCACCCTCAGCACTAGTGCTTGAGGCGTTCATGCAGTCTTTGAATGAATTTGGAAGAGACAGAAGATGTTCTCTTTTCATGTTATAGCTCAGGCTCTGGCTGAATCTACATTGAAATTCTTTCTACAGATTTTTCTCTGCAAAAGTCAGATTGTGTTTGCGTTACACAGCAAGCGGCTTATGTGTTGCAGTTACACTGCCCGCAGTGTGACAGAGGATGACATTCTAACAGACACACTCCAACAAAGAGCCCAGACAGAGAGTGTTCATGGTGTTGTTAAACATCAAGCAGGACCTGAATGATACTGGAATTTTGGGGCAGAAGCCAATATTAGAAAGTAAAAAAAAAATCATGTCATATTCTTTATACAGAACATGACATACAGAAGATAGAATATATAGCTCACATAAACACACATTTTTGCAATGATCCCTCAAAAGTGGTGACAAAGATATGTAGTTGAGGTGGGATATTTTACAGTTTAAAGGGATAGTTCACATAGGGTTGGATTTATTTTGTTAGTCCACAAAACACTGCTGGAGTTTCACAGGAAAACAGTGTTGCAGAATCGCCTAAACAAAGGAAGTGAATGGTGACCAGTTTTCAAACGGAAAAAAAAACAGTGAAGATTCAGGCTAAAAACATGGTGTAAATAACATTTTTTCAGTCAACTTGGCATGATGTGGTTCTGGGAAACTTGGATTACACCAGACAAACAGTATGGATACATTTTATGTGTGTTCTGTTGTTTTTAACGTTTGAAAACTGGTCACCATTCACTTCCATTGTTTGGGAGATTCTGCAACATTGTTTTCCGGTGAAACTCCAGCAGTGTTTTGTGGACTAAAAAACTAAACCTGACCTTCAGTCAGCATGAGAGTCAGTAGATAATGACTGAAATTTCAATTCTGGGTGAACTATCTCTTTAACAATAAACTTTATGGTCCAAAATGACATCAGGGCACACAAACCGTCACTGATATTGCTTGATAATTATAAATAACACATTAAAAAATGTAGCAAAATATATATTAAATCTAAATTAAGAAAAAATCAAATACAAAGCTTACAAATACAACTGCATTATGTTAAAAAAGTAAGTTTTCGTATTGGAACCTTTGGACAACACATACTGTATGCTGATACCGATATAGACCAATATATAACTGTCACAGGCAAATATTGCCCCAATACATTGGTCAACCAATATATCTGTCGGGCTCTACTCTACTCTCAAGGGAGGCCTTGAATATGACAATTGGTCACAAAATTATTATTTTTATACAAATAAAACGTATATTCACAGCTACAAGTATAGAGCCGCAATGACTGCAATCAATTGATTAACTATTAAAATAATTGCCAACTATTTTGAGAATCAATCATTTTGTGTCATTTTTTAAATAAAAAATGTCTGAAACAAGGCTACAGATCTAACAGACATTGATGAGTAAAATCGAAGTTCTCCTTTAAAGTACCATTAAATTATTATTTTTTTTCTTTGGCCACTTGGAGGCAGGGGAAGAAGCACAACACTCTCATATCATCATCCAAAAGCCATATTTTTCAGATATGACAAAAAAGAAAAAAAAGGAAAACAGCCATGCAAACATGGCCTGAGATTTTAAATTAAAAAAATGTCCAAAGTCTCTGATTTCAGCTTCTTAAATGTGAATATTTTCTGGTTTCTTTACTCCTCTCTGACAGTAAACTGAATATCGTTGGGTTGTGGACAAAACAAGACATTTAAGGACGTCGTCTTGAACTCTGGGAAACACTGATCAACATTTTTCACCATTTTCTGACAATTTATGGACCAAACAACTATGCAACTAATCAAGAAAATAATCGACAGATTAATTGATGATGAAAATAATTGTCATTTGCAGCCTTAAAAAAGTTTGTACAAAAGGCAAAAAAGCAGTGTTATTCTTTTTCAGCTGTAATAACCTTCACTGCAGTCCACTGTGGAGATACATGGAGATACAGCACTGCAGCCTGCAGACTCCATAGGGTCGATCCATGAATGATTTAAACACAGGTAAATATAGGAACACTATATAACAGTATGGGAACTATTCAGAAAAACACAATCACACCATCAGGATGGAGAGAACGGGGTCATAACCTTTCTCGCACTGGTATACTGAACAAAGGAACAAGTGTACAGTAGTAACCGAAGTTATACAAGGTGCTTCTCGGCAGAACAGCAGCAGCAGTTTCTTTAGCTACTGAATGACCTCCACAAGGACCTCTGGCTACTGTGTAAATGAAACTTTTATCTGCCAGATGCAAACAGGGACAGGGTGACATTGTTACGGCACCGTACACCTCTTAAAAGTGAATTCAACCAAGTTAGCAGTGCACTGGAACATTGTTGAACTCATGGTTGACAGTGTGGAAAGGTCAAAACCTGGTGCCTACTTATCCACAATTCAAATCAACCACCAACAGTTCGGTCAGAGATTCAACACTTACTTGCCAACCCTCTTGAATTTCACTTTTTTTTTCCCCTCACAGAAAGTTTTAAATGAAAGGGGCACTTTTTTTCTGAGACCAGCTTAAATACCCTGAGAAAAACATTTGTAAAGTATTAATTTTCTTTGTTATTGAAATCAAAATTGAAACTGGAGTACTAGGTATGATAAAATGATGTGGTTCTGTTGTGTTTTCCACCTAATAAGTGTCATCTGCTGGCATCTGTTTGCAAAAGACAAAAGTGCAAAAGTGTAGAAACAAAATAAATGAAACTCAAATTTCTCTGTGTGCTTTTGTTCTCAGGAAAACAGGCTTAACTTTACATTGACAGGCAACTGACAGTTATAAACAGCTGATCAACTTACAGTGTAGGACTCCTGCAGTGTTCCTGCAGCCTGCCTGAGCTTCCTCGAGTCTGGGGAGGAGGGGGTGGGGGGAATCAACTTACTTTAACCATACAGTATATTAAATAGGATTACAACCTATTTAATATACAGTCTATAGCTCAAACTGGCTATTTGGATAGTGCATTTGCTACATATTGCCAGTGGTGGAAAGAGTACTGAAATATATATCAGTACAAGTACTGTTATGTTACTTAAGTAAAAGTACAAATTACTCATTTCAAAAACTACTCAGAGTATTAGTTACTTTTTGACCATTTAATACATTATCAAAAGCAGCATTTAATCAAAGGGGTTTCTGTTTCTCCAAGTCTTTGGTCTAAATTACTCAATTGCCCCACTCACTTCTTCAAACAAGGTTTTTCTTTAACCTATAGTTGAAAATACTAACAATCGATTAATCTTTGATAATGTTTAAGATACAAAACACATTTTTTAAAACTTTTTTCTCATTCTCATTTTTTAAAAATGTTTTGTTATGTAATTTTTTCTCATTTTACGTTTCAGTTTCCTTTTTCAAGAAATGGCTCCGCCAGACAAAACGATAACAAATGAGGTGCAATTGCTGCCATTTCTAGACTAAATATTCATGTTTACTTATTTAATTGGTTAAATTTTTTATGCCGATTAATCGATCAATGATGAATGATTATTATTCTTCCTCATTGTTGTCGTTCCTTGTTTTCATTGGACTGTTTGCAATCAGATCACCTTATTGGCTACAAAAATGCAGATGAAAGGTTCAACTTGTACTCATCACTCACAGTTTTTGGAAGTAACTAAATAGATTACATTGTGTTATGAATACTTAAGTACAAGTAAAAGTACAGACTTGAAAATCTAGTCATAAAACCACAAGTACCCAATTAAAAAAAAACACTTAATTACAGTAACTTGAGTATTTGTAATTAGTTACTTCCACCCCAACATACAGTATTGCTCCTTTAAAAATGTGCAAATAAAACTTAAAAAAAAAAAAAAAACATCCTTTTTATTCCAGACATTCTTATTCCTTGTTAAAACCTGGCGCCTACATTACCTACGATGCAATTCAGCCACCTATAGTTCAGTAAGAGATTTGGGTGTGTTATGCTATAGTGGCTAATGTAGCATCGAGAACTTCTTTTTAACTCCACACCACAAGATTGTTTTCATTTTCAAACCTGTAGTCTTCAGCCCCAGCCGATGCTGACCCAAGTGACATCATATGAGGACATTTAATCAGATTTTGTGCAGCTCCCTCTGGAGACACAAAAGGCAAACAGTCGCCCGTTACATTACAATGCAATACTGCCCCTCCACACATTTAAGCAGACTTTGATGATCTCTGCCATATTATCATCCAGACTTTTCAGATATGACAAAAAAATGGAAATCAGAGATGTAAATGTAGCGTGAGAGCTTCTAGGAGAGATCATGTCTCGCTGTGAGGAACAATGTATTTTTCCAGCGAGTTGTCATAGAACATGTATCATCTCTGATGAGCAGGAGTGAAAAGAGGAGATGAGCTTCTACTCGGAATAAATTGAAGTCAGGCTTCTGTGGATTTTGCTTACAGCAGAAAAAAAAAAGTCGGCCTTACAGCAGCTTATGCAAAACACTCTGAGTTTTGGGACATCCCCAAATGGAGGCAATTATCAAATAATAACATTCATTTTAAAAGCATGCATCTCCAAAATCTAATTCTGTGCTTTGCTGGGCCATATCAGTGAGATATGAATTGGCACCATTTTTCATCGGAATCAAAAGGAAACGTTTACGATATCAGCAAACAGAAAGCATATCAGTTAAATAGAGGCTGGAGATAAACGAATGTGTTTAGACAGGCAGAGGGAAACGGGTGAAAAGTTTCAGAGGCAGAATGCAAAACCACTGAAGGCCACAAAGCACAAAAAAACATCCATTACCCACGCTGCTCGCTGTGGCCTTGTTGTGCCCGCAGCCTCATTACCCCGCTGGCCCTCTCAAATAAGCAAACCCAATGTATTGACAAAGAGGAGAATAACAGCTGTCTATTGCATATTGTATACTGTGGTTATATTTGTCCTGCTGCGGAACAATTGCCAAAGTCTGTCTCTGGCTGGGAGGACAGAGAAAATGTTTATACACCGACTTCCAGGGAGAGTTTGATTAGCAAGACTGTATTATCTTGACCTGTCTGTTCAGCAGCATGTTCACAGCATGGATGAGTGTTACCGCTATCTGATGGATCTCCAAATGATCTGCTCCTCACCAATGCAGAAAAATCGCCCAAATTGCCCACTGATGCACATGCATTTTTAAAAGTGTTTGCAACAGCTGCAGAGCATTCTAGATGGTGGTGTGCAGCATACAATCAAATAACGTGCAGAAGGTTAAATAAAGTATTCAGTGCAGCTTTTTCTCTTCAAGATAACCAAGGCCATTTGGAAATAAAGAAATGCTTGATGTGAATAGTTTGAGGAAGAAAGAAACTGCAGTTGCATTCCTGGAGATGCTTGGGTACAAGATTGAAAGGACGGGTCACCAACGGGACCCTCCATACAGAATGGACCCATTCAAATATTCATCAAATGTCAAACATGATTCATATGGTTCATTACGCAACTGACTGATCACGATGGTATGTATGGGCTCATAAAAGCATCATAACCAATAAATAATAAAGAGCAACAACAAACATTCACTCAGAGTAACTGCAGCTTCTGCTCCAGTCAAGCATGTGTAACCGATGTATAATTGTAATAGGTGTATTTCACCAAATCCATTTCTCATGCATGTTCATATTATGATGCTGTTTTTTTTGTGTGTTTTACTTTTCTCTGTATTTATTTTGGGGAGCTTTTATTTTGGTAAGTTGTATTTTTGTTGCGTGACCTTCGACCTTGTGGTGACGTCACATCCTGTAGATTCGCGCTATCCTCCTCACTCGTTTTCTGGACGCTGTGAGGAGAAGTAAGCATTACGGGTGTTCCTGTCTATAAAGTGTTAAAATACGGCAAAAATGCTAAACAGAGTTACAAACTGCGCATGATACAGGTCACACACGTTACCTCCTGCTGGCACATTTACTTTGAAGTTTGTATTTATTTATCTATTTTATCAGTGCAGCACTTTTATGTAGCATGCTAAGTTACCGATCTCGAGTTAAGCTAAAGGAGCATGGCGGCAGTTTTTCACGCAGGTTGTTGTATTGTTCCCTTGTTTTTAAAGGTGTGGCTGTGGAAAGCTGGTCATGAGAAGTTGCTGTACTGATTTTTATGTGTTTTGCACAGAATAAATCTCCCCCGGTCAGCAAGGCAGAGGTTGTCCACGTTTCCTTCGTCATCAGTCACAACACAATGCAGAGTTCGTAGCTACCCTAAGTGTCAGACCAGACCAGTTACACATGACACCAACCTTCTTAACTTCAGAGGGGTCAAGGGTCACTCACACATTCAATATTATTAATAATTATACATATATATTATATAAATATATATACACAAATGCCATTTAAGATGCAATCCAGTCACAAATATGTCTACTCAGGCAACCTGCTTGGAAAACAGTCCTATAAACTCCTTTGAGCCCCCAGTTTGCTGCAACCTGCGTCTTGGGCTGTGACAAAAGGAAGGCAGTATAAACAGTTGCACTAAAAGACAACAAAAGACAACAAAATTCATTAACTGAATATATAAATTGGTTGCAAATGTAAGTGCAACATAAGTCAATCAAACTAGACAAAAGAAAACGTGCAAGGAGGAGATTCAGTGATGGATGAAAAAGAGGGAGCAGGAATGGGACAATTGATCTTAAATGTATGTTGGATGGATTGGCCAAATAGTTCCACTAAAAAACTCTGCCCACCAGGATCTGAGGGAGACAAAGACATACAGCAGCCCCGGGCAAGACGAACCCAGAGACCATGCTGTATGTGAGGGTCGTCACATACAGCATCAACAACACAGGTAACTAATTTCAGTGCCAATTCTTTATAACCTTTTCCAGCACCTCAGGAGAGGAAAACCACCAAACCTGATGTTGCTATGACCGCCAGAGCAACACTCACAGAAGGGTTTTCAACTCATCGTGATAAAGGCCTGGTCACACCAGAAGGTGCAATGGCAAAAATTTGCTGTGCATTCACTGTGCTCACAGGGGTGAAGGAAATCTTCAGTTCTTGAGTTCGACATTGGCAAACACTGACAGACAAATTTGCAAACCTTGACCAGTAACAAACAGTCTTGACAGCGCTGACATTCGAGGGAAGTGAGGGCTAGAGAGTCTGAAATGGAGGAAGCTATCATAGCTTATTAGCTGTGTCGCACTAATTCTTGGACATTTATAAGATAGCAGTTGATGATACGTCTTTTCAATAAACTCTATTAGCTATTAGCTAGTATGACTGACTAGTGCTAGCATGTTACCAGCTGGCTAATATGTTAGTTAGGGTTGTGTATTGTTTAAAAAATTATGATACCATCACCAATATCCTTAAAGTGATACTGATACCAAAAGAGTACTTCATTTGATACCTTTTTTTCTACATGATACCCATCATGTGAATGGAAACATTCCTGAACTAAAACTTCCTAATTGTATGCATTTATTTTTATTAGACACTACAGGTGTGTGGTATAGCCATAATCTTGAACATTTTGGTGGCATCTCGGCACACTGATTTGCCCACTCTGTCAAAAGAACCGAAAACAAACCAACATGAATTGCCTCCAAACAGCTCATCTGGTTTAAGCCATGTCTCACTTGAAAGACGTCATAAACTACATTTTTTCAGCCTAATTCTTCACTGTAGGTCCTTATCTTGGAGCCACATGCACATGCACACCATCTGAACTGAGCGTGTGTGGTGTGACAGTGTGCGCGTAAGTCAACTTCGCATGTCGCGGCTTTAGGAGACTGGGATTACACCAGACGAGCAGTATGGAGGCATTTTATTTTTCAGTTGTTTTTCCATTTGAAAATTGGTCACCATTCACTTCCATTGTTTGGGAGATTCTGCAACACTGTTCTCCTGTGAAACTCCAGCAGTGTTTTGTGGACTAAAAGAAATAAACCCAAGTAAGTAAGTAGATAAAGACAGAATTTTCATTTTTGGGTGAACTTTCCCTTTAAAGGTATCAAGTACCATAATGTAGCCTGAGTGTTAGTAATTAACTTGCCAGCTGCACTAGTTCATCATCTATCCTTGTGAGTACTGTACACACTACACCACCAAGCTTCTAGCACCACCTGTGTCACTCAGACTTTGCTGTTCCATTTTCGAGTCTGAGCAGGGCTTAACTCAGTTTGCTCAGGTCTACATAATACTAATATAGAATGTAGATACAAACATGCTTTATATTAGTTTTATTAGTTATTCATTAATTACTCTGAACTTTTATGTCTGTTCTCACTGCAGATTTTTGAATATTTCTTAATTTATTTCACAACCCATCAAACCCACTGTAATCCCCTGCTGTGTGAACAATGACATGCACATTTGTGGAAGCGAAGCATGACTAGTGAGCAGCCTGTGGACACTGAGTGCAGCAAACATGTGATGCTGCACGGTGACGGTCAGTGATTAGCTGATTACAACTGCACCAGATAATCTGACTGATGCCATGTTAGGCCACTACCCCCTTTGGCATGAACTAACCTCAGAGTGGTGGCACAGGCATGGATCAATTAGCTCCGCACATACAATCACACTGATCAAAAGAAAAAAAAGACAGTATGCGCAACGCTGTGAATCTGTTTCAAGACACACGAGTGGAGTCAGTGCAGATCCACATATCTCAGCATCTTTCTGTGTGTGCGTTTATGGCGGCGTATGCTTACTGCGTGTGTAAGAGGGGGGTGTATGTTGTTTTCCCCCAGGCACCAGAGGGGTGAACCGTCAATCTATCAATTACAGCTTGGCGCAGCCCCTTCTCTCCTCCCCGAGGGCACGGCGAGGCATACTTTAGCGAGATCAACACCCCTCTCTCGTAGATCTGAGGTGGAGACGCCACGCAGGGGCTGCTGCCTTAAAAAACGCCTGTGAACGAGAGGCGGTTGGAGCACCAACTGCTGCAGCTACGGAGCATCAATATGTAAAGCCCAAGCAGCTGCTTAACACCAATTACAAAGATATTAGCCCTGTAGCCAAAACATAAAGCACACTTGTTCCCCCTCTCCTCCCTCTGAAATACCCACATGTCTTTTGTTGGGGAACAAAGTGTTGTTTTAATAAGCTGAGACAATACAGGCTTCAGTGGCTCCATAAAGAAGCTCGCAATTCAGATAGGGCCTCATTAATATCCCAAAATGCTGTGTGGAGGCCATCACAAGCAAGCATCTGAATGGTAATTCTTCTTCTTTAGTCTGTAGGACGCTCATTTCCGAGAACTGGGACAAAACTGTATTTTGAGGGGGTTTTTGATTTGTACTAGGGTTGCAAGTTATAAGAACTTTTCTTAAACAATCATTGGTAAAATTAACAATCAATTAATAGATTAATCAAGATTTTGCTTATACCAAACAATAAATACATTTTCCTGCTCAATCAACCACAGCAACATACAGCATTGTATCACCTATGAAAAGTATGGCTTAACAGCCTCCTTATATTAAAAATGTATACGTGAACATTTTACTTGATTAACCACATTCTTGCAGATCCATTAATCAGTCATTGAGCTTGCTGATTGGTATCATCCCGCATTGTTACTCTTCAATTATGCTGGCAAATATATTTAAAGATCAGACTCTTGGCTATTAAACCTTGTAATGTGGCCAACCCCCTAGTGATTACATTTTTTCATTAAATGTAGATGTCAACTCCATCAGAAATCTGATTCATTTGACATCTTATGAAGTTGTCAAAATGTTACATTTTTTCACTTCACAGCATAGTTGTAGTGAGCAGCCATTTTATTTTTTAATGTGTCTCAGAGTTCTCTTAACGCTAATCAAAATACACATTTTTAAACCATAATTCTTATTTAGCTTTGAATTAGAGGGTATTCACCTTTTTTAAACCATGAAGAGAGACAGGGGTCCTCAGGGTATAGCTAAGCCTTTTTGTGCCTGATTAAATCATGTTTTTGTAAAAATCTGACGGAGCTGACTGAAATCTGAGTTCGACCGTTAAATTGGTGTTTATGATTTCTGTGTTCAGGATTTTTTGGGCAGACCTGACGTGCCAGAGTCATGGTGTCCCAACATGATAAGCCTCATGAACCGACACACAAATGACAACACCTCCCCCTCCCCTCACCCTCCCTAAAGGTCAGTTACAAACGTACCTTCAGTGACTCTCTCAGTCCAAATCGTCCAGCAGTTCACTTCAGCTCACTTCAGTTCCAACAACCCAACACAGAAGAAAAAATAATACCATCCTGTCACCGTCCTCTGGCTCTGATGGCTCAAACATGTCTGGACATGTCCAATAAAGCGGGTACATGGAGCGTCCATGTTCCAGGTTGTTTTCAGGTTGTCGTGGTGTTTGACACTGAGACAACAGAGTGAACACACCCCTAGTGTTTCAGAGCAGAGAAAACTGCTTATTTTTTCATGATTTTGAGACCTAATTTTATATACTTAGTGTGTTTCTGTGGTGTGACAAACTCAGACCACATATTAATTGTTACTTTAGGCAAACTATAAAACAAATTTGATTATAATAGCACATTTTTATACCTTTTGAAGGCTTTTGCCACATTTTTAAATAGTTTGAAGTTGTGAATTCTTGTCTGGGACAATGTTTTTTTTCCGATACAGAGCAAGTTTAGAAATTAAAAAAGTAAAGCAAACCAAAATATTCCTCATATATAAAACCCTAATTTTCACAAAAAATTGGAATTTGAGTGTTTTTTGGTAAGACATGATTTTGTCCTAGTTCTCAAGAATGGGTGAGGAACATTACTCGTGACTGCCAGGTGGTGGCGTCCTCTCTCCTCAAGGTCAGTAGGCATGAGGCTCCATGTGACTGATACTGAGGGATGCGTTGGCTGCCTCCCAGTCACTCTCCAGCTGTCCCTCATCCCCCATCATCCTCTCACACACATGGCTAAAGGAAGACGCACTGTTCCTTCGCCCGCCGGCGCTCCTGAGGGTGAAGGGACAGAGCGCTGTCCTATGTGAAAGTCTTCACCTCATGAGGGAGTGTGGGTCAAATCCAGCCAGCAAGTCGAGTGGCTGCGAGCGCGCATGGTGAGTAAGCAAGAGAGAGAGAGGACGAGTGGCATTCTTCCAGGTCCAGAAAGTTATGTAACATGCAGAGAAATAGATTTGCTATTGTACAACATCAGGGTAAATCCCTGCCCATGGTAATCGCTTTCATTTTAATGAAGCAGAAAGGACTCAGGTTTATATTTGCAAGGAAATTACTTCTTTCATCATCTGGTGTGAGGTTGTACCTCGTACAAGAGAGCCACAAAGGTTGCCATGAGGTGGTAATTAGAACTGCTGAGCAAATACCCAATATTGGTCTTTCTTTATGCACAATGTAACATAAGGGACTGTATAGGATCCACATTAATGAGAGCCAGAGAGGCAGACAGAGGTGGATTCATTTGTTTGGTTTTGTTGAAAAGGTCATTTTTGAATGGGTGTGTTATAATTTAAATGGTTGAATTATATACGAATTCACCCCCCCCCCCCCCCCCCCCCCCCGCACAGTTGTCTTTCTAATTACACATCTTCACAATCTGATACTTCAACAGTTTTATGACAAATGGTGATTCTTTAACTTGCAAAATTGTTTTAAATTGACAAACATTATATGTGTGATGCATGGTACAATTCAAATGGGATCAAAAAAATGATTTGTCTCTTGCCATTGACTACTGTTCATATTTTTTCAAAAGGAATGTCTCATGGTGGCCCAACAGAAGGGGAAGGACTTCACCCCTCTATAGAGACCAAATTCATTTTTTTAAAACCAGGCTGTAAAAGGCTGTTTAGTTCTGCCATAAAGTTGGACATTTTAATGAACTGAGGTACAGACAGTCTTTGATGCCAAAATGAAACTACAGTGACAACAAGCTTAAGAGAAAGAACTGTCTGTATAGTTGTTACATTGTTGCTTGTTCTGTACACTTGTTGCTAGTTAGCGTACAACCAGTGTCTGCACAATTGGCACAGTGTTGCTAGTTAAGTTGCACCTATTGTCCATTTGTTACATTGTGGGCTAGTTCTGTATGAGTTTGTTTACTAATGTTTCATTGCTGGTAGTTAGCTCATAAACCACATGTGTCTGAAAGTTTACACATTAATATTTACAGTGTTGTTAGTTTACAACCAATATCTGGCACAGTGTTGCTAGTTAACTTGCTGCTAAAGTACAGTTGTTACATTGTTGACACAATGGTTAGCACTTTAGTCTTGTGGGGATGATCCCAGGTTGGACATGTACATTGTTACAAGAGGCTCCCTTTCTGTGTGGAGTTTGCATGTTCTCCTCACACCTGCATAGGTTTCGGATGGTCCCCCTCATCAAAAACATTACTGTACTACTCAGCTCTCCGGTCAGTACCCCTGACCAAGGTGCTGGCTTACAACTGGAGTTTCCGGGGTGCTGTACAGTGACTGCCACTGCTCCTCGCACTAGGATGGGTTGAATGCAGAGAATGAATTTGACTGTATAATTGTACTCTGTATGATTTTATGATCACAGTAAAGTTACCTTTACCTTTAAATTGTTGCTGCTTGCAACTAATGCCTGTTTCTATATGCACACTGTAATATAGGAGGCTGAATGGGATCCAGGAAGTTGATACTGAAGAGGCCTCACATCAGTGACAGCCAGAAAGACAGACAGAGAGGACAGAGTACAGAAGATGTAAGGAAGCTAGAACTTTTCCAACAGCCAGAAGACAAAACATTACGCCCAAAGACAGAGGTGGATAAAGTCGCTTGGCCTTGTTGAAAAGGTCATTTTGGCGGCAGTCAGGTCTAATGTCAGATTTCATATTCAGAATCTTGTTCTTGGAGGAGAAAAAGAATTGGTTGCTTTACTTTAATTCACAATGTGCCGCGATGTGTTAAATTGCTCCCATGTCAGAAAATAACAGCCCTTCACACTGCAACACACGCCCTTGTCATTAGGGGAGGCTCGCACTGAACCCAGGCGCTTTCCATCAGCAGGACGGACGTGTGTGTATGTGTGTGTGTGTGTGTATCTACATCTTTGTGTGGTTGTGAGGGGGTGTGGGTTGGGAGTCAAGCTGTTTCAGGAACTATCGCACCCTTCCCTCCCTCTGATAAACAATCCATCACTAATTACTTTGACACAAAGCAGACAACAGCAGCAACGCAGATATGATCGAGCTCTATGACGCCAAAATACAACAGCAGCCGACGGAGGCTTCTGTTCGTACAGTGCCTGCGTGCTGCCGCAGCCGGCCGTGCATTAGCTTACCTGTAAGTGTTTTAATAGGTGGAGGCTGACCTTTTGTCACAAAGGGCAGACAGCAGAGCAGCATCAGTAATGCCATTAACCCTGGATTAACTGATGAACTTATCCACATTGATTTACCTTCATGCCCGCTGTTTCCTTTGGCTGCTCTGAGGGCACCAATCAAGCTTTTATTTGCACATATACAGCATCCCCCACAACACCTGCTGCCTCCTCAGGCATCTGCTGCCAGACAGCAAGTCTGGACAGTGACAATGAAGAAGAATGTGCTGTTTTCTTTTCCTTGACAGCATCAAACATTTGCATGGCTGATTTCTGGTAGTGTGTACTCCTCCATCCATGATCACCTTATTATGCAATACAGTATGAAATCTTATCATGTCAAGAATCCTCCCCAAAATGAGGTATTTCACCATTAACACATAAAAGCTACATTTTTATACATGCTTTGTATCAACGTTTCTTTAGGCAGAATGTACGTTTGAGTCCATGCACCACTGAACTGATAAAGTAACCATGGCAACTATATACTGTTGTAACCCAGTTTTCAGACAGCATTGACGTTAAAATGCCTGCGCTTCTGGTTCTTATATAAAATGATTGCTGCTGACACAATTAGTCAGTGAATTGATTGCCAATGTTTGAAAGGACCAGTGTGTAGGATTTAGTCGCATCTAGTGGTGAGGTTGTAGATTGCAGCCAACTGAATACCACTCGCCTCTTCCTTTCCGAATGTGTAGGAGAAACTACAGTGGCCATAAAATAGGGCTAGGTGGAAACACTTCTATCCCAGTTTGATACTATCACGATTCAGTATGTATTACAATTCTTCAAGTATGATTTGATATTACCATTTATTGTACATCACATGTCAGTCAGTTCTTCTGGGTTTTATCTCAGCAGCATCATTTCTATACTGTCACTACTTCCTGTCAAATTTAGTACTTTACATTTTATATTTTTTAGATTTTATATATTTTTAAGTATCCTATTGTCACTCTCTCCTTCCTACCTGTACTGCTTGATCTGCTGTGACATGTGAATTTCCCCGGTGTGGGATCAATAAAGTTAATTTAATCTAATCTTATCTTATCTTATCTTATCTTATCTTATCTTATAAAAGTAGGAAATTAAATGTAGAATAGAAAGAATGTACAAATACTTTTTGAGTGACAGTGCTAGTCTAGCTTCATTTTGAGTTTGAGTTTTGACCCTTTGAGGTTGCTGTAGCTGGTCACTGTGGGGGCATTGAAGTAGAGGCAATTTAGAGTAATTAATTAACCTATTATGCTGCATGTCTTTGGACTGTGGGAGGAAGCCAGAGTACCCAGAGAGAATCCACGCAGACATGAGGCCACAAACTCTCCAGCCCCCCAGCTGGCTGGGGGATTCAAACTCAGAACCTTATGCTGTGAGGCAACAGTGCTAACCACTACACCACTATGTTGCCCTAGCAATCCAAAATATACTTAAGAGAACTGATATTTTCTTGGACTTGAGACTTGACTTAGACTTGAGACAGATGACTCCAAATGACTTGACATTTTTTTTATTAAATATTAAAAAAAAAAAATGTTTGTCCAAAAATACTAAAATTTAGATTTATGCCACAAAATGTCAAATATCAGTAAGATTTAAAAGGTGTAAATAGGCTGCAACAGTTGAAATTAAAATTTGACCACTGTCTTTTATGGCTGCAATTCTTGTCATTGTTGATTAATCTGTCAATTATTTTCTTGATTAACTGATTAGTTATTTGGCCCCTGAAACATCCAAAAATTATGAAAAGTGATCCCAAAGCCCATGACAATGTCATCAAATGTCTTGATTTGCCCACAAACCAAACATATTAAGAGAATTTTGATTTTTTTTCTTTAAAAAAGCACTCAAACTGACTAATCGATTATCAAAATAGTTGGCCATAAATTTAATAATTCATTAATAATTGATTCATTGATAAATTGTTGCAGTTCTATTGTTCTTTAACTGATTAAAATCAGGAAACTGAACTAGACTATCAGCATTTTGTATGACTTGACTTGGCCTGCTTGACTTAAAAGCAGGGACTCGACTTGACTTGCTTGATTCTCACCACAGTGACGTGGGACTTGCTTGAGACTTGAAGGTTAAGACTTGAGACTTGCCAGTGACTTGCACAGGTGTGACTTTATCCCACCTCTGCCATACCCAGTGTTTGATTTGTTCGTTCTGGGCTGCTGTAGAAATGTACAAAGGACTCATTATATATAAAATAATATATAATAAAAACACAACAACTGTTATTTTCATGTAATTATACCCGCATTAAAACATACTTCTGAATACTGTATTTTATTTCTGTCATATTCTGCCAATAGATGACCCTAAATCTGACACATTGGACCTTTAATCAAGGAAGGAAATCAAGGAAAAATCTTAACATGCTGGCTGCAGCTATTCAAATGTAATTATTTGCTGCTTTATATAATTCTGAATTGAACTCTGAACATGTTTCTGGACATTTCAAGATGTCACCTTGGGTTCTGGGAAACTACAATGGCCATTTTTCTACTCTATTCTGACATTTTTAGACAATTCATTAATGATTTAATCAACAGCTGGAGCCCCAATCAAAATATGCAGCAAATCCATGAGACTGAGGAATCTGGTCTGACAAACAGCATGTGTTTAACAGTTTCAGACGCACAAGCATGCAATTTTCATATGGCATTTGTGTGCATAGAATGAAGCGTAGCACATAATCTCACAGAGCAGCTAACCAGGATGCTCAGGCCTACATCAGGATGTAAACATCATGTGTCTGCAGTTTAACTTGGTATTCCCATCTTCTCTGATATTTTCTGCCATGTTTGAGATACTTTACTCAAGTCCTGGTAGGATTAGAGAATAGAGTCGCATAACTCTGGGAGAGCAGAGATGCAGAAAATTAACTTTTTCTCCATTCTTCTCTGCAGCAAAATTGTGGCTGTTCTAACTTCAGCAATCTTTCAGTGGCAGAATCCCATTGTACATGTGGAGGTCAGCGTATTTAGGGTCAAAGTTCTACTTAGATGGACTTTGGCTGCAAAACCTTATGGAAAATGAGGGCAGTGTGTACTGCTATGCCTCGCACAACTGCCTCCTACTATGGAAATAATGGCCTTTCTCTGTGAAATGTTGGACATTTGGGTTTGCACTGAAAACCCTCTGTTCAGACGGAGGGCAGAACAAATTTTAGAGGTGCTGCAATTTTATGTAAAATAAATGAAAGGATTGGAATGGATTAAAATTTATTCTGGGCAGCATAAATTCAGGTATAAATTAAAATGAAAATATTTATTATCCCATTACTTTATGAGCCAAATTTATCAGTATGAACCTGTGGTGACAAGAAAGTTAAGAGAGGGGTCAGAAGGAAAATTACAGACAGAACTCGAGTTCCTGGAGCACCCTGGTAGATTTGTCACTAAGACAAGATTAATCAAAATGAAACAGGGGGATGTTGTAATTGCAACATCCCTGTTTCATTCTAGCTAGGGACCTGTCTGTGTATCATCCTACAGACAGGGGTCTGTCTCCCTATGAGTCCTGTCCTGTGTATCAAACTCTCTAAATAAATGCCCAAATAACTTTTAAAAGTTGTTGCATCTGTACAGTTGGTACACTGTTCTTAGTTAGGTTACATCTCTCTGTATGGTTGTTACATTGTTTCTAGTTAGTTTAAAGCTAAAGTCTGGACTGCTTGTCAGCTAATGTCAATTAGCTTACAAGTAATGTCTGTACAAAGGTACATTTTTGCTAGCTAGCTTGTAGCTTAAGTTTGTTGGTGCATTGTTGTTGGCTCATAGCAAATGTCTCTACAGCAGGCACACTACTGGTAATTAGCTTACAAGTAAAACAATTGGTACAATGTTGCTTGTTAGCCTACATCTAATGCACAGCTGGTAAATTGTTACTAATTAGTTCATAACTAATAACTGCACAATTGCTACAGTGGCACACTATTAATTGCTTCAAGTAACAATTGTACAATGTTGCTGTTAACTACATCTAATGTACAGGTGGTAAATTGTTACTAGTTAGCTCACAATTAATGTCTGCACAGTTGCTATATTGTTATTCTACAGCTAACATCTTAAGTTGATCGGCTAAATTGTTCTTGTACTGTTGGCACACTGTTGTTAGCTCACTGCGAACGCCTGTAGAGCAGGTATATTGATGCTAACTAGCTTACAAGTAATGTCTTTCCAATTTCATTCCCATTAGCGTACATCTAATTTACAGCTGGTAAATTGTTGCTAGTTACCTTCAAAAAATAACTGTACAATTGGTACAATGTTGCTAGCTAGCTTACAACTAATGTCTGTACAATTGGTTCATTGCTGCAAGTTAGATTACATCTAATGTAAAGCTGATAAATTGTTGCTAGTTAGCTTACAATTGATGTTCGTACAGTTTGTATACTATTGGTATCCTACAGCTAACATCTTAAGTTGATAGGCTATCTTGTTGCCTGTTAGCTTAAAACTAATGTCTGTACAATTGATACATTGTTACTAGTTAGCTTATAGCAAAATTCTGTACTGTAGATAAATTGTTGTTAGCTCACCGCTAACGCCTGTAGAGCAGGTACATTGCTGCTAGTTAGTTTACATACCTGTGTCTGCTCGAAAGTACAATTTAGCTAGTTAGCTTAGAGCTAAAGTCTATTAATGCATTGTTGTTGGCTCATAGCTAATGTCTATACAGGAGGTACATTGTGGCTAGTTAGCTTACACCTAATGTCTACATAATTGGCACAACATTGCTAGTTTGCTTACAGCTAAAGTCTGTACTGCTGGTAAATTGCTGAGAATTAGCTTACAACTAATGTCTGTACAGTCTGTACTACAGTACAGTGAGTCATGGCCTTCCCTTCTTTGTCTCTGATAGGCTAGTACTCGCTGCATGCATTGGTTTGGTTGGGTAAGTTTAGGCACGAGGAGTGAGGCTGCAGTTAAGGTTAAGATATCAGGGTAAGCCAATCAGAGGCAGGGTAGGGCGGGTGATGCCTTCACCAACCTGGGAAAGAAAATATCAACACGAACTGCAGCAGTGAAGCTCGTGTAAATAATACAAGGTGAATTTTCCATTTTTGTTGTAGTACTAAATTACTCTGGAAAGCCACTGCTGATGCTGAGGAGAAAGGTCGCAGTTTAACTTACAGCATCTAATAAATGCAGCTTTACTCTGCCTGAGGCTGAAAGAAATCATTAATGTATGGGGAAATCTCAATCTCTACCTCACACAGTATTTCAAACCTGGAAATGCCAATTTCCACACATTCAACAATGTCCTGAAGCATTTGCAAATAATAGCCTATTGTAGCTCTTAATGACAAAGTAGAGGCTGTGTTAATATCAAGAGATGTGTAGGCTAAATATAATAATAAGATCTTTCTCCTGTGTGAGCTTCAAATGAAAATAGAAAGCCATAAAGGCCATGCTGTAGTTTCTGTACAGCTCGCTGCGTTCATGATGCCCTGGGCCCATGATTACACAGAAGACAAATACCCTGCAACTTTCCCAATCAAATAATGTGTATGCTTGGTACAGACTGAATGCTCTGTGGCCTCTGTGATCAGATTGAGTCTCCTGAAACAAATATTATTCTCTTGTCCGGTGACACACACACACACACATAGATACACACTCAGAAATCACTTGAAAACACCATTAAGGCGATCAATAGCTAGTTGCTGTGCTTTTGGGCTATCTTCTGTGACAAACAGTTGAGTCCTCAGCGCAGAACAAATGGAAGAGTATATTTTTCAAAGGGCACTCTTACACTTTGAGGTATCTTAAATATTAGACCCCCTCCACTATTCATTACTTAGAATGAGTTAAGTCAGACTACAGTTTCATTTACATGCAGAACACCATGTTTATTCAAATTAAAAGCAGGTATCTCAAATATCCTGATGTTTACAGACACAACATTACACTTCTAGACAAGGCAAACATTTTTTGCCAGTTTCCAAGGCCACAGTTTTCAACTGAGCATGCTAAGATTTTATAGTCATGTGTCATGTTTTTTATTTATTCTTCATTATCCCAATAGAGCATCATGCGATCGCTGCCCTATGTACATGTGTGAGTGATTGATAGACATGCATCTTGTCCGGAGCGAATCACTATTGGACCGATCAGCCTAATTTTTTTTTGTGAACATTTGTCACTGTATGCTGAAGGACCTCTGTGATTCAGAACTCTGGAAAAACTTGTTTTTTTAAATTACTTTTATGTCTTTATGTTTTTATGGCCACAGGCATTATGTCTTTGGGTCATCTCATTCTTGTGGACGTGATATCTCAAGAACGCCTTGAGGGAGTTTCTCTTAAAAATGTTCACTGGGACTCAAAGATGAACTACTTAGATTTTGGTGATCAAAGGTCAAAGGTCATGGTGACTATTTTTAGACATAACTCAAGATTTAATATGCTAATTATGATAAATGATGAGGTGTTGGACATTTTATATCCAAAAGGTCAAAGGTCAACTTCACTGTGATCTCATAATCTTTGGCTGTCTATCAGTCCTCTGTCCTCCTCTGTAAAACTAGTCTCTAAGTGAAGACAGCATGTTTCTCACTGGAAATTATGCACTGGAAACATACATAATTAGTTATTATTCCTATTTTGACAAAAAAAAAAAAAAAAAAAAATCAGACTTAATTCCTTTAATTAAAGTCTTCACTACATAATTTTATCAGTCTGGACAGACATGAATGTAAACTGTAACTTGACTGGTTTGTGGATCCATTCAGCTGTGAGGCAATAATTCTAGTTTTTGACTGCTCTGACTTGTACAACCATTGACAGCTGACATCTGACTTTTTTAACCGGCCACTAGGGGCCGCAAGCGATCAACAACCGCTTCAGTTTGAAATCTTGTTTCAGCTCGGGACAACGTGTGTCGGGGTCATTTCAATGTTGGCGGAACTTTGCAAATCTCTGCTGGATGCAGTTGTGGTGACATTGCAGTAGGTGCTTCACCATCCGTCGCCTGGCAGAGATCTGCACTCCACTGAGGTGCATCACTGATCATTTGTTTTTTATTTTTCAATCCATCTATTATATTTACACAGCCTTTTGATTTAGTGTCTGGAGGCTCCCAAGCTGCACTGATGTTGGTATACTTGTGAATTAGTGTTGCTGTGATCTTTCTCTTTTGTCATTCATCACTGAGACCAAATTAGTTTCCCCTCTGGCCATTAATAAAATGAACTAATTTAATCTAATCACATCTAATAGGCTACTAGATCAGATTAAGTGATGTCAAGCTGAAATGATGCAGTCAAAAAAAATGGATTAAAGAAGTAAAAAAAAAAAAAATCCAACAAATAGAATCCTACCTCTGTAGAACAAAAGCTGTTTTCTTGGCAATAGTCTTGTTTGTTTACAATAATTAAACTAATGAGTCCAAATTAACATGCTAATGATTTGTTGATGCTGAAATGCGACATGTCGTACCTTAATGAATGTCTGAAATTGAAGCAGCCACAGCTGATGTTGTCAGCTGCACGCAGGTGCCACAGTGGAAACAAGCTAATGACTTGCTTGCTTCATTGTTTGTGTTTTTAAAATAGGTATAGTTGCGTGTATGACAAGATTTATTCCAAATATAGCAGCTGACTGCATGACACACACTCCTTCACACTCATTAATTTCAAACCTCGCTACTCTGCAGAGTTTAGGATCGCTTGATCTCCAGCCAGCAAACTCTCATGGGAGGAGCTGGCAGGGACGTGGCTAATGGCTGCTATAAAGGAAAACAAAGCTTCTAATCAGTGCAACAGTATTGTTCTCAGGTTCAATCTAGGTACATCCAGAGTGAAGACATTAGAGGAGGTTTGCCTCTGTACATCAAGCTGACCATCGGCTCATTGACCGCTGCTGGATGTTATAAATTATACATGCTACGTTTAGAGAAGGACAGGGCCTCCGTTCCTGATGCTAACCACATTCAACAACAGCAAATGCCACCATGCATTTCATGGACAATCTCTGGCCGTGCGCCAGCATCAGAGAAAATAACACACCACGCCTGCAGAAAAATCCAATATGTTGTTCTGTTCCAAATCGCTGTGCTGAAACTGAGTAAGTGAATACTCTGGGATTACATTTCACCCTCTTCCCCTCCCAGATGGCCCCTAATCTCAAATTACAAACTGCTTCCAGACAGCCGGAGAAATGAAAAGTCCTCCAACTTTGGAGGGTGGTTCTCTGTGCCCACTGTCAGGAATAACCACTGCCAAGAAAACCTCATTCATGAATAAATATAAGGAGATCAATTACAACATCAACATAAGCCAGTATGGTGAAAAAAATCACATTATTTTTACAGTAATTAGACAACAGAACATAAGAGTTCAGGTAGGCTTGTTCGATTGAGCCTACGCTATAAAAAAATCATACAGAAATTTAGTGGAATAAAATATTTTCTTGTTAACTCAACTATTTTATTTACTCAAGTTAATTAAACTTAAAATTTCTAGTTTTACTTTCAGAACTTATAAACATTCTTCAAATCTGACTTGTAATGATTAATTAAAAGGAATGTACTGTACAACATGATCAGCATATTAAAGGGTTAGTTCACCTAAAAATGAATATTCAGTCATTATCTACTTGCCCTCATGCCGATTAAAGGTCAGGTTTAGTTTTTTAGTCCACAAAACACTAATTGGAGTTTCACAGGTAAACAGTGTTGCAGAATCACCAAAACAGTGGAAATGAATGGTGTCCAGTTTTCAGATGTAAAAGAAACGACAGAATAAAAACATAAAATGCCTCCATACTGCTCGTCTGGTGGAATTCAAGTCTCCTAAAGCCCCCACATGCGAAGTTAACTAGGAAAATGTTATTTACACCATGTTTTCAGCCTGAATCTTCACTGTAGATCCTTAACTTGGAGCCAGGTTCACATGTGCACATGCACACTGGGCCTGTGTGTTGTGACGGTGTGCAAATGGCATGTTGGGACTTTAGGAGACTTGGATTACACCTGACAAGCAGTATGGAGGCATTTTATAGTTTCTTTCCAGTTGTTTTTTTCTGTTTGAAAACTGGTCACCATTCACTTCCATTGTCTGGGAGATTCTGCAGCGCAGTTTTCCTGTGAAACTCCAGCAGTGTTTTGTGGACTAACAAAATAAACCTGACCCTAAATCAGCATGAGGAATTTTCATTTGTGGGTGACCTATCCCTTTAACAGACTTCCCAGCATGCACTGTTTAAGAGGTAAAACCCTCCTGATACCCTTGTTTTTCATAGCTTAAAGAAAACATATGATGAAAACTTGCTGTTTGTGTCTAATAGGCTTCAAGATAAGTCATGGCTGCTTGTTTTCACAGTAATGAAAACACTGCCAACTATGATGAAGGTTAGAATTGAATTCAGTCTCAATCCTCTCACACTTAAAATGTAATAAATTCACTGAGAGCAGTTTCAAATATTGTTAAAGCAGCACCAGCAGGAGCAGTTTGTGTGAAATGAAGAACTGACTCTTCAAACTAAGAAAATGTGAAAAGAAATCAAGTTTGTTTGTTATGTTTGTCAGTGTGACTGAAGAGTTGTTGGTTTGAGTTAAAGTCAGCGTAAAGGAAAAAGGAAAGAGGGAGATTTTCTTCTAAACACATCATACATGTTAGAACATAGCTGCTGAAAACGTGACAAGACTGGAACTATGTGTAAGAATGTGAAGAAGAAGTGAAACTTTTTTTCATGGTTTCTGCATTCAGGATTTTTTGGGCAGACCTGGAAACAAGTGAACTGAAGGTATGTAGCCTCAGCAACTTTCTTGAGTCCAAATCAGCCCAGCAGTTCACTTCAGCTCACTTCAGTTCCAACAACCCGACACAGAATAGACAAAAATACCATCCTGTCACTGTCCTCTGGCTCTGGTGGCTCAAACATGTCCTGGACATGTCCAATAAAGCTGCTAGACAGAGTGTCCATGTTTCAGGCCGTTTTCAGGTCTAGTGGTGTTTGACACTGAGACAGCAGAATGGACGCGCCCCCAGTGTTTCAGAGCAGAAAAACTGCTCATTTTTTCAGGATTTTGAGACCTAATTTCTATATATCAATCATTCCTATATTAGTGATTTTTTAATCATTAAAATTTGGCTGGGTGGTTAATAAACACATGGCTCTGTGGTGTGACAAACTCAGAACACATATTTATTGTTGCTCCCTCTAGTGGTATGCAAAATATTTTTTGAAAATGAAATCATTTTTTACTATCAAAATTACTACAAAAATATCAAATTAAAATACATAAAATATCAGATCTATGCGTGGTTAATAACACACATTTCTGGGGTGTGACAAACATTTATATTTATACACATTTATTGTTGTTTTATGACCTTTAATATCTTAAGCTAATTCAAGCATGTTTTGTTAAGTACAACTGAATTAATATCAAGTTTATTTGACTCAAAAAAGTTTTATTTATTTTGAATCATTACAACTCATCACAACTCAGTCAACAGATACTAACTTTTTTCAGTTAAAAGTAATAGTATTTAGTAATTTTTACAGTGTATAGGGATGATTTCTTTTGTTTTCACATCATATCAGTACAAGACTGCATTTATAACAGTGGTGAAAAATGATTCTTCAGTTACAAAGAGGAGTAGGAATGAATTGATGTTTCAGACAGCAAAGAGAAAATTGCTTTTTTTTATTGGACCCAAAAAACCCAAAAAAAGAGCAGGAAAGAGAACAAGAAGTTCACAAAGAAGTGAACACCTCCATCAAATAATCTCTTCAGTCAGTTATTGCCTTAATTTTCAGCTTTGGAGGTCATACCTGCACAAAAGTTGTGCCAACTGCAAGATTAAAAGGGAAAAACTAATGTTTTTTACTCATTTTAATGTGATCAAAAGTGACTTATCTGGGCTGAAACTCATTCATCGTGGGTGGTGAACATATTGTGTCAGTGACACCAGCTGGGCATTTGTTAAAAGTCTAGAAAGCAACACATTGTGGCGTTTGATTTCATAGTGCTCTTTTGATGTGCAGCCGTTTCTATGTCATCTGGTCGGGGCTAATGAAGAGAAAGCGGGGGGATCAATGTCGCTGCTGCTGCTGCTGCTGCTGGCCAGCAGCGCAGCGCGGCTCGCTCTGCAAACACTCTCACATTTCTCAGCAGTGCCAAGCCCCGGCCCAAAGAGTCTATTTCAACGCTGAGAACCCCCAAGAGGAGTGCAGAAAAACTATCCGGCAGAGCCAAATTCACGATCGATTGGCTTTTGCACATCACAGAGAGAGAGAGAGGGAGAGAGAGGAGAGAGAGAGAGAGAGAGAGAGAGAGAGAGAGAGAGAGAGAGAGAGAGAGAGGGGAGAGAGAGAGAGAGAGAGAAGGGGGAAGAGGGGGGAGGATGCAGGAGCTGGAACCTGCTCAGATGGCTAAACGGAAAGAAAAAATATGATCACAATGATGAAGTGAAAAGGACTCATTCCATACAGGACATATCTGTGCAGACAGGAGGGTCATTTCAGAGGAAAACACACTCAAAGCTAATCTCTCCACTCACTTCCATCTCCTCTGAGTGTGCTTGTCAAGTTTAAGTGATGGCTATCAACAAATGAGCTACTCATCGGAGCGTGTAAATCTCTGAACTATGGGACAATTCTTCAGTTGAGATTTGCAGCGATACTACGCTGTACAGGAAATTGGACTCTGCTGGGGTGAATGCAAAAAAAATGCCAAAAAGGGCAGGACCCATCATAAGTGAGCTGAAACCTACGACCCTGTTCACATGAGGATTCATTAAAGATCATATAAAGCAGTACTTTTAGTAAAGTTTTTACACCGTGCACCACCTCAGAAGATATTGAGCTCCAGGTCCCACCTTACTGTCTCACTGTCGTCGAATTCATTTTCAACACAGATGCTTGAAATATTCTCCTCCTGATCTGCACTTTTCTTCATAATAGTTCCTGTTTGGTGCCCCAATTGCTGTGTTTTTTAAGCATTAATTTTCATTCTCCTCATTTTACTTCCACTTACTGTCGTGCTATCACAGCTTAGCTTGTAATTAGCAGATGGATGATGTATGGATGCTCTACGTGCATGATTGTGACCAAGTAGCAGGCTGATACTGAAACAGCGATCTGATATTTTATGTATATATTTTATGAGATTTTGTAGTATTTCAATAAGAAACAACTTTTTTTTTTTTTAATATTTTGTACACCACTAAGAGAGCTTGCATACCACCAGTGGTATATGTACCATATTTTGAGAAACTAGGGTGTAAAGTGACAATAAATGTGTGTTCTGAGTTTGTCACACCACAGAAACACGTTATTAATCACCCAGCCAAATTTGAATGCTTAAAAAAATCGCTAAGTATATGAAATTAGGTCTCAAATCATGAAAAAATGAGCAGTTTGGTCTGCTCTGAAACGCTGGGGGTGTGTCCACTCTGCTGTCTCAGTGTCAAACACCATTATGGCCTGAAAACGACCTCAAACGCATGGACGCTCTGTCTAGCAGCTTTATTGGACATGTCCAGACATGTTTGAGACACCAGAGCCAGAGGACGGTGACAGGATGGTATTTACTTTCTTCTGTGTCGAGCTGTTGGAACTGAAGTGAGCTGAAGTGAACTGGTGGGCTGATCTGGACTGAGAGAGTCACTGAAGGTAACACTGGGGAAGGTGATTGGCGGGGTCATTTGTGTGTTGCTTCTTAGGCCTAATAGTGTTGGGGGACCATGGCTCTGGTAAGTCACTGAGCCATGTTCTAGTTTCGCCCAAAAAATCCTTAACACAGAAATTGTGTACAACAGTTCAAGGATCTAACTCCACAATTCAGTGCTACACAGTTCTTAATCTCTTTTTCTTTTACACAGACTTTAAACAAGGTGACTGACCAATTAGACATACGCTGTCGTTCCACAATGGTCTGCTTGGAAAACAATATGCTGGAAAGGTTATTACAACAGCATCTGCACAGCAAACACTGAAAACTTAACCTGCGTTACAAGTCTGTTTTTAGTCCAAACTCGCCTTTAAAAGGTTGCAAGCCCCACCCACAACAATGCATTATGAATGGCTTCAACTCAGCCTTGTCCCGCAATCTGATAGGAAGCAAATGTCCCATGTAAATGCCACTGAAAGTTGAGCTCAGATGTTTCAAGACTTAGCAGTAGTTAAATGCCATCAGTGTTGTGCAAGGTCATGCTTCACAGGAGCTCAAAGTTCAGTTCACACAGATTAAAATGAACCAATTCATGTTCATTTCTTCCTGACAGTCATCAACTACTGAGCTGTCAAACATTGTAACATCAAAATTTAAAGTCTGTGTAAAGGAAAAAGGGAATTTTTATTCTAAACAAATTATACATGTTAGAAAATAGCTGCTGAGAACATGTGACAGGACTCAGAACTATGTAATTATGAAATGTGGAGTTAGACCATTGAACTGTTGTTCACCATTTTTGTCTTCAGGATTTTTTGGGTGGACCTGAAACGCATTACACATTACGTCTGCGCCACGTCAACCGGAGCTGATCGCAACCATTCTACACAATGCTTATGATTCCGACAGCAGCCTCAGCTCTCCTCTCTGCTCTACTTCAAATACGCGCCGCGCCTATTTTTGATGGCTGCCACATCAGTTAGCACAGAGCAGATTGAACGGGCAGGAAGTCAGACACAGAAAAGGCAGGGAGAATCCGGTTAATTTTCAAAATAAAAGACCCCGCGCAGACAGACAGACAGAAAAGAAACTGTTTAACCACATAGCCTGCTTATCTATGGTAGAAGCACAAAGAGCAAAGAAAGAGGACCTAATCAACAAAATCTGAGCAAATAAACATAATCAAGCGGGCAAAACGCTCCGCTGCTGAAAAGCTTCCGAAACACTGCTTGCAGCCATGTGGAGGATGGATCAGAACCGTGGCGCAGACGTGCTGTGCTTGGTGGAATCAACCGGTAAGCCCCATGAACGACACCACCTCACCCTCCCCTCACCCTCTCTACTGGTCAGTTAAGAACGTTCCTTCAGTGACTCTCTCAGTCCAAACCAGCCCAGCAGTTCACTTCAGCTCACTTCAGTTCCAACAACCTGACACAGAAATGAAAAAAAAACAACATCCTGTCACCCTTCCCTGGCTCTGGTGGCTCAAACATGTTGGGACATGTCCAATAAAGCCAGTCCAGGTCACTTTCAAGTCATAGTGTTGGTTTACACTGAGACCGTGTAGTGGACACGCCCCGAAGGTCCGCCCAAAAAATCCTGAACACTACAATAGTGAACAGTTTCACATTCTTACTCCCCAATTCAGTGCTACATAGTTCTCAGTCTTTGCACAAGCATTCAGCAACTATTTTCTAACATGTATAATGTGTTTAGAAGAAAGACTCTCTTTCTCCTTTACAGGGACTTTAAAAAAGGGCCTTGATCTCCCTCCAGTTGAGTAAAAACACAGGACACTGGCTGCTATTTGAAAATTTAGGGTATAAATTTATTCTGATTTAATTTTTTTAAAAAACAGACAAGACTAGAGGGTTGAGTTGACAGAAAAATCTAACAATCACCTATAAACATAAGGGTCACATGGCTTCAAGCCTCACATTCTTCTACAAGGACAAACATTGCATATCCAATCTGTCGGTGTTCACAGCTGAACATACTGAAGAGCAATAAAAAAAAAGAAAACAGTCTGAATGGTGGTGCTGAGTGCAAAGTCCTGTGGAGTTTGGTTGAGAAACAAAAAGGAACACAGCTCTTTTATTCCCTGCAAAACAAATATTTCAG